>CM031233.1:411836995-414236995 GCA_018340775.1 Taxus wallichiana var. yunnanensis
ATTACGTATTGCTGAACGCTCGTGATATTCAGAAAACGCTGTACTTCGTCCTAAACATGTGGTTAAGAAAGAATATGATTAATGGATACCAGAATCGTGGACTTGATTTCAGATAAGGACTACATAATGTAATCAAGAATAACCAAGCAGTCTAATAATGACTCACAAGTTCCACAGCCCAACGAATCATAAGTCAACGTATATAAACACCGCTCACGACACCAGCATCCCAACCACCTACTTCACCCATCATTTCCAACAACAATTGTCCTTATTGTATATGCGATCAATCAGCCAGAGAATTCTCGACCAGCCGCAGAATCGTCCGCAGTCAATCGCTTCCACCATCCACTATATGACCAGTTCGGGACGTATACGAACCATCTCAAAATATTTTCCATGTATTCACAACCCATAGATCAAATCACACTCAAAGCTCGATATCGATCGGGAGCCTTCGAGTACTCATCGTCTGCTACCGATCGATCTATGACACCAAATTCAAGTTAGAAGGGCTTTCTTCACTTAGATTCGTCAGAATTCCATTATAAAAGTGTGCAAGACATTATACACTCTTAACTAGCTATGCTCCCATCCCACGCACATCTCCATCCCCACTCGCCGTTATCTCTGCATTTACTCTCGCTCGGAGGCTCAGACATGTAAAGAGCATTTCAGAGATTCCCACGTCGTCTACTTTTTCGCGTACAAAATCGTAACCCGACGGAAACAAATAAAATTAGGGTGAAGTTGATGTAAACTTCCTACTTTTTGTTCTAGAGTCATAGTATCACGTGTTCTTTTCGCAAATCACCTTCACTCCTTCCCATTATTCCCACGTGGTATTCATATGGCCTCCCGAATATGTCGTGGGATCCGATGCGCCATGGCAGTACTCCCTCTGGGTCCTCGAGGCATACTATGCCCAAATGGTAATGCATAAATCATCACCTCACTCTTATGACATGGGGCGACAACTATTCAAATTCAATCGCCAATTGTCAAATACAAACCCCATGAAATGGATATAACTCGTTTCCTTTTTTCAAAATGGGGGAGAGTACATCAACCCTCGAACAGAATAAACAAAAGAGCCTTTCTGTGCTCGAATAATATGACGTTTACCGGAGAATCTGGGTTCGCCTCCTCGTATGCTACTTTTAGACCACAAATTGGTGAGACAATCTAACCTATGCCCGGCTCCTAGATGATGAGAGGTGTCATTACACATTATCCTAGAAGTGAACAACGCTCTTGGGGTATGTAAATTTACTCATGTTGGAGGTTTACAAATACAACTTGAAATCTCTTTTCAAGAAAAATATCTCCCTGGGCAAGCTACTCGCGACATAGTAAATACTTCCTTATAAAACTTTATGGCAAGAAGCAGCGACTGGCTTATAGAGGATATCTGCTATGCCTATAATAACACTATGATGATACAAACAAACGCTCGTCAAAGAAAAGCACTGTGATTTCACTAAATGAAGTCATTTCTAACATTAGTAGAGAAAGTAAGAGAGGTTAGAACTCTGCTCACAGAAGTCAAAATCAGCTCGCCCATGCAAGTAGGAAGTTCCAATCCTCCATATCACTCGCCAAGCTGGGATCTCCTCATGTGAGCAAAAGGGGCACGTTAGGGCATGCCTCCTCAAGTGATCTCATGAACAAATGCCAACAAGGCCTATCATCTCTAACACATATTTCTCCCCATCTAGTACTCAAACAAACCCATTACTGGGACAACATCTCATCATACTTAAACATGTGACTCCAAATCACCACATACAGGAAATATAAGCTCTCCTCTCCACCCTTTTTTCTCAAACGCAGTGGACTCCCCTATGCCCTCGCTAATGCATACGCTTACCCCATACCAACAACCCATCCCACCACCACTCCTCAAAGAACCACCATCAATGGTCGAAACCCTATGCGATAGGACTTATTCTGTAATATCTGAAAGAGTTCTTAGACTTCACCATGATACGAAGCTGCCATGCTTCCAAGACCCTTCCCGATTTACCCAAGTACAAAGGTGAGGAGATCCAAATGCTACATATCAAAGCTTTTACGCTATGCCCATACGTGAATTAATCCTCGGGATGGGGTTGTTGCTAAAATATTCCCCAAAACTGGAAGGCATTGCTCTCGATCGGTATTATAGAATACCTCAATCCTCCATCCATTCATTTAAACAACTCGTATCGAGTTCATTAAGGCATTCATACATTAACAAACTATTTGAGAATAGAATCTGTGGAATTTCGTGACATCAAACAAGAACATAACGAAATCTGCACTCATTTCATCCGTAAAGAGGTGGCGCACAGCTTTATTTTCAAGAAGTGCTCCAAACATGGATTAGATGGAACTATAAGTATTTATTCCTTCATTCTCTCAAAGAAAGAGGCGAAGGAAGAAGTCCGGTGGTTCCTTCACTAAGAACTTATTCGATGAAGTACTTCGAGAGCACTCTTCGAATAGACCAAGTTAATGGCGATGATAAAGGGCCGAAAACATATGGTGCAAATGGAGGTTAATCACCCCAATCAAAATGCTACAAATTATCCTACTCACCACAAACGTTAATCAAGGACCCAAAATCCTTAACAAAATCAGTGGTGTAACAATGACATGGAGCAATCCGATCACCCCAAGAAGGTAAAATGTTGTCAATACCCATCACAAACAAACAACCAACGAACCAACAATCTTACCTCCGACTATTAATCAATACAAGGGTGATTTTAACCATCCAAAACAACAACAACAATGAAGAAATCCTATACAAGGGCCAAAACAAACTCATTCGCTTATCAAAACCAAAGCCTTAAACAACAAAAATGCAAAATTTTAATCCTAATAGGCAATAAATTGATCAGTGTAATTTTAGGGCCACAATATACACCAAAAACCAACAAAACAGGAATTACAATCCCAATTCTATTGTGGGTTTCACTAAAATTCTGGGCTCATGATACTAGTAACGTGCCATGACTACAATAAATTCATGCAACGCTTACATTAAGAACAAAGACAGCTTCTTCACGTACTTGTTTTTAAGCGCATCCCGTGTCATCACCACCAAACACGCTACAGTGGCGCTTCCCTCGTAATTCTCCCCTTAAGATCTTTAACGATCCACTCCCAAATCATGATAATAATGATTTCTAAATCCAACCCGGGACGAACAAGGGTGCAATACCGAAACAATGATCACGAAGCCCGACTTCACTAAATCCATTAGTCGCGCCATAGTTGGGAAGTCAACCGAGACCCAAGATAGTCAGGGCTTGCAGAGCTAGACGAGCTACCTATCAAGCTATAACAATGAACACGAGTATTTCAACCAAGCTTCCAAGTCATCTCGCGTAAATAGATAAGAGTCACAGATAAGAGAAAAAACTCCACCTGCCTATGATTTAATTAGGACCTAACAAAGACCTTCTCGCACATTTCATTTTTAGATTTACTAAAGAACTCTCCTCCTCACAGAGTAGCTGCTTCTTTAGAAGCATTAGGTCTAGGTCATCTAATTAACATCACTCCACCTCCCAAACACAAGTAAATCACGAGATTTTGATATCCACCCTCCGGGGCAGCCGGACAAGGATGTCGAATTCATATTCAAAATAAGTAAAATGCCCACGATGCCGAGATCGCACGCCGAGGTGATCCAAATTTACACTTACAAGTATGGATTTATAATAACTATGTAAAATGGTAATGGTCGACGATGGGGTCACAGCTAACATAGTCCCTCTTTCCTCCAAAATCTGTGGATATGGGGAAACAAACTGTCTCCACCACTCGAAATACATCGAGAGGCTATGATAGCCTTAAAGCCACTTCGATAAAAACTATAATACTTCCTCCGCCACCTTAGGACCCAAAACAATCCGACTGAGTTTTATATTACAGATCGAAACTAATTATAAAATGATACTCACCAACCATGGATACACCGAATAAAGGCAATCCCTTCTACGTTATTTCAAGAAGTAAGATTTTTGCATCTAGGAAAGGTATTTCAGAGTCAAAGGTGATCCAAAACCTTTCGATTCGCACACCTAGCTGATTTAAAGAAAAGACCAGTGTACACTGTCACTCAACTTCCAACAAACCAACTTAATAAACCCACCGACCCAAAACCGCAGGAGAAGTCGGTACCTACAACGGATCTCAAACTATCAAGATAGCCAAAACAACCCCAACCCCTAACGATAAAGCTAAAGAAACGGTATCATTAGGGACTACCGCAAAATCGTTGAGTTAATAGAACAAGATTCACCAATGTTCTTACCATTTGATCTTGAGGCATAGATATTCCTAGGTGTCGGGTTCCTTTCAAAGCAGAGGACCTCTGTATGGTAGAAGTAGAGTGTGTAAACGCAATAAAGCAGATGCCCCAACATCTATACTCCCGACTAAGTATTGAATCTCCATTTCGACGACTGAGCTAAATGCCGTTATGTGATGGAGTAAAGGGTATAATTTTACTTCACCCAAGGAGAAAGTCCTCCCATTCACCTTTTAAGTTAAACTTCAATGCACAAACAACGGCAACAGTACGAAGCCCTCCTCCTCGGCCTCACTTTAGCCAAGAGAATTGGTGTTTATAACATCAAAGTCTTAGAGACTCGTAATTAGTGGCAAACCAAGTTTCGAGCTATACGAAACCAAAGCCGAACACTTGCAAAGCTTTACAAAAATGTCAGATTAAATTTAAGCAAGGCATTTAACTTCATATCCATCAAACAATCCCGCGAGAGAAAATCTTCTCGCCGATTCAATAAAGAATCTTCAAAGATCACGCTTTACCCAAGCAATGAGTTAGAAGATACCCATCACGGTGTCCATTCGTGATGAACCATCGATAAAAATAATGACAAATCCCTTTGTAGAGGTGAAAGTAAATCTACCGGCCCCAAAACTATACTGATAATGAAGGGATGTGGCTACTTTCTGGATTACTTAAACGCACTATGCGGCATTACATCTCTCCTATCATATGCTAGATTTGTCCTTAATTCCACATTCGCCTTCCTATTTCTCGAAATCCCATGATGGATCTCCCTCACAAATGGAACCTAGCATATACGCAGTAGAAAATGGGGATGATTTGGATTTACTCCAAAGACCACCCGAGTTCGAAGAGGGTAACGCCTCTTTGATCGAAGAGACAATCGATGTCAAAATCGGACAGATGACGAACCAAAAATCTTGAAATTAGGATCATCCCTAACCCTTAAGAAGTGGAAATACATACGCGATCCTCAAAGAACATCGAAGGCATTTACATTTAATTATAAGGAAATGACAGAGTCGCACCCACATCATGCAAAGCACAACCTCGCTACTAAATTAGATGCAAAGCCGCTTAAGCAAAAATCAAGACCTATGAAACCTAAAGTAGCTCTCATGGTAAAGGAGGAGGTAATAAACTCCTTCGTAGGATTCATCAAGCCAATGACTATTCCCAATGGGTATCTAACATCGCTCCTGCTTCTCAAGAAGAATGGAAAGATACGTATTCGCATAGATTTTCGAGACATCAACAAAGCATGTCCTAAGGACGACTTCCGCCGCCATCTATCGATGTCATCATGATGCAACAACTGGTTTGAGCTTTTTCTCTCATGGATGGATTCTCGATACAATCAAATCAAATATCTCGAGCAAGATCAAGCTAAAACCACGCTTATAACTCCTCGGGAACCTATTGCTACGCCTGTTATGCCATTCGGTCTCAAGAACGCCGGCAATGTACCGCAATGGCTATGACATACATATTTCACGATCTAATTCATAAAATCATGGAATCTTACGTAGATGACTTATCGCTAAAAGCCAAGAAGGCCAGACCATCCCGAAGTACTCCGCGTCATTCTTTCACATCTAATAGAATACTGAGTCACACTAAACCCAGAGAAATGTGTCTTTGGTGTAACGCGAGGGAAGCTCCTAGGTTATATCATATCGTCACGAGGGATAGATGTCGACCAACCAAAATCTGGCTATCTCTCGAAATGGTTCCACCTTCAAATGAATCTCGAGTCGTCATTCCTCTGAAAGTCGGTGCAATCCAAGATTCATCCTGACTTAAGCTTCAAGCTGCTCATCCAATCAACAATTTACTCAAGAAAGACTATAAGATTGATCGACCAAAGACCGTAATGAAGCCTTTTGAAGCAGCTTAAGCCGCTTCCTATTATCACCACCTACGCTAATGCCACCTAAGCTAGATCACCCGCTGATTCTATATTCACGAGCTACCAATGTCTCGCCGCCCGTATGTTGCCCAAGAAGACGATAACAAGAGAGAACGCGTGATTTATTTCATCACCGAACGTCGCCACTATGAAACACGCTATACACAAAGTGTAACGAGAATGCCTCGCATAGTCTTCGCTACTAAACGCCTAAGACATTATATGTTGAATCAAGAAACAAGGGTCATGGTAAAACGACCATTTACTGACTTTCCTCACACAAGGGTCATTATCTAAAAAGGTCGGACGTTTTATAACCTTAATGGGAGAATTCAATTAACGCTTGTAAATCGTAAGTCGCTTAAGGGACAAGTCATCGCGGATCAAGGTTAGCCGACAACCCATTGCATTTGAGGTGATTTAGTAGATTTAGACTTTCCGTGATGAGTGCGTATACTACATCGAAGCCCGACCCCTCTATCTCTCGAGTGTCTTTGGTACACCGATATCATTAATTATATCATGGACCATACGTACCTGTAAGGAGTTACACCGCAACAAAGAAGGTGGTTACGCATAATCGTAGCTTAAATACGCCATTATAGAGCAAGGTGTGTTCTATCGAAAAGCATTCGATGGAATGCTCCTAAGATGTGTCGACACGAAGGAATCCAAGAAGATTCTCCATGAATCTCACAACGGAATATGTGGAGGCCACTTCGTGGCCACGCCATCGCTCGAAAATACACCGAATGGGCTATTTCTCGCCCACTCTGTAACACGACGCGATAGAGTTTGTACGCAGTGTCATAAGTGCCAAGAATTCTCCCATGAGATCCACATGCCAAAGACAAGCTCTACAACCAATCGCTACTCCATGGCCCTTTTCTACATGGGGTCTAGACTTAATAGGGAAATTCTCTCCTCATCCACAGGATCGCCATAATTTTATAATCACGGCCACCGAATATTTTACCAAATGGGTGGAGGCCATGCCTCTTACCACCGTACTGGCTCCCGTGATCGCCAAGTTCATTTTGAACCAAATCATTTGCAGTACAGATCCCAAAATCATTATCTCTGATAATGGAACTTTTTTAAGAATGAAGAGGTTCACGAACTATGCAATAAATTTAAGATAAGCCATCATACGGCTTCTCAGATACTCCCTGTGCCAACGGAACAGTCAAGCGACAAACAAGACATCAAAGCCATTCTCCTTAAAACAAAGTGAAAGAAAACAAACGAGATTGACATTTGAAGTTATATCCACCTCAGGGCCCACCAAACCTCAATAAGAACACCAACGGAGAAACTCCTTTCGCTGGTATTTGGGATAAGGGCCCCGCTTGAGGTCGAAATACCCAATCTCCGCATTTCACTACAAGGGATTCTCGATGAAGACGCTACAGAGAAGCACGCCTTTCCCAACTAGAAAGCCTAGATGAAACTAGGTTAGATGCCGAATGCAATGCATAGAGCTTATGCCGACCGAATGTGCCGGCAAGATAACAAGAAGGTCTATGAACGTGACATATACGAAGGTGATCTAGTTCTAAGGCTGACAACCGGATCGACAAGAAGACCGGCGAAGGAAGGAAATTCGCCCAAATGGTTGGCCCATACCGAGTCATGAAGGACTACGAAATGGTGCTTACCTCTTATGTATGCTAGAAGGTGAGGAATTTGGTGAAACAATAATTCCTCGCACCTCAAGTGGTTCTACGACAAAGCAACTAGCACTACTTGTATAATTATCTACATCAGATCTTCATACAGATTAAGATCATTTTGTCCACTTGTTTCTTACATAAATTGTGATCAAGGAATCTATTCTCAAAGCAATTCACTACAAACTCATGATGTTGTTGGCATAAAGCTCTTTAATCATACCTCTCCATCTTCATATATCATCGAATCATCTCTAATCTTTTATCAAATAAAGTCAAACATGACAAAGTCTTAACGGAACTATACCAAGATCTCGCAAGTTTATTCTCACTTTGATTTCTTCTTAGATAGGTGTCTTGCCTTTGGTCTATTCTAAGCTTCATGGTGTCACATCTATCCCATATATGCATCTCTTTGAAATAAGCACATACCGACATTTTACTCAAGAAAACAAGTCAACAAGAGATTAAACAAAAATTTAATTTTACACATTTCTCGCCCCACCAACCTTCGATGATGAGCTCATGCGCTCTTACTAGTGACGTAGGGTTGGGAAAGGATGGAAATGCCCTTACTCACCTATGCCTTGCCCACAGTGATAAACCCACGCTTCTTACTAGTAGGTGGGGCAAAGTGTAGGGGTCTTCGACAAATAAGTACAAACAATCATACGCAAACAATTCAAACTCCGAAACTTTGAGTCAAAAACAAATGAATCACCGTGTAAAATCCCAAAAGAATTAAAATCCTAAAAACCCAGATCTTGTCTACTATGTGGCCATCTACGGGTCTAAGTCCTGATAAACCGCAAAGTAAGTGCACTCTAAACTATGAAGTCATTCGCAGAGTAAGCTTCAGAGCTTCCAATTTGGTTCCGCCAAAGCTTTGTCTATCTTTCATCACTATCGCTTCACCACATTTCACAACTTGAGCCCTCTTTGACTTCTATGATGAGCCCTCACATCTTACTAGTCAAGCGTGGAGTTAGGAATGGGGCAAATTAACTGCTCATCATACTCGCTTATATATCACATCACAAAACAAACATGAGGTATCCAAATTGCTCACATGTGGCTTAAGATTCAAAATCACAATATATCTACATTATCGCATCGATCATGAAACACAAAAAGAAAGCAAACATTTCATCATCTATTCTCCATTACATACATTCTAAAGAGCATATAAACATACATCGTAGTATACACAAGGAAACTCGAAATAGAAAGGAAAACATGAGTGCCAAGCTTTTAATCCAAAACGAATGCATATATATAAATAATCAATGTTTATGTATGAATGCCATCATGCTCTAAGCATGGTCAAAACGCTCAAAGAGCCCGTGATATACAAAGAATATATAATACAAAATTCACGAGAGCCAAATGGCTTCTCAATCCCCGCGAGACCCTCCGAAGGTGCACGCCCACGCTGACTCGGCCACGCCGGCGCTCCGAATGTACGGAGGGCTCAGTGGTCCCGAGGGGCAGCCATGGTCTCACCACGAGAATGGCTCCTCATGAGGCGCCACCATCCCGTAGCTCCGCTAACTCTATGCGGAGGGTCGACACCATCCTAGCCACATGCCAAATGGGAGCGAAGACATCGGATGTTCACTGGCCACCGAGGGCTCCCGGCATCTACTGGACAGCTCCACACGGGTCCTATCCATGGGATCATCGTGAATCCAGACATACCCCGCGGATCAAATCCCACCACTCACAATAGCCTCTGCAAACAAAGGAGAAAACGAATTAGAAACCAAGCAAGAGGCTAAAAGATACAACAATAAGAACTAAGGAGAGCCTACATATAAACATTAAAAGGAGAAAGGGTAACTTACTCGATCACTGTGCCTCCAAGATGGGCCTGGGACCAACACTCGCCGCGATGCCGCCGCCGACCGAGGTCTTACTCCCGTGGTAGAGCAACGTGTGCCCCGCAATGCACTCATCCTCTCCACCATGGCCCCGGGAGAGTGGCTCCTCCGAAACTAGAGTCACCCTCTCTCGCGCCTCGCTCATCCCTCTCTTCCTACATAATGTCCCGAGTGTCATGCCACTTAGATCACTGTCACGCCTCTCTCCTCCCGACCTCCCTCGTGAGCTCCTCGAGTCGAGTCAATATCTATGGGGTCATCGCTACTATGAGCAGGACCCGCAGCAATCAAGCAAAGGTGCCCGAGGCACACCGGCCTCCCTCTAGCCAAGCGAACTATCCTCCCGGCTGCAATGGGAATGCCAGAGTAATCACCGCCCAACCTCAGCCTCTAGTGCCCTCTCGGCCTCGCGAACGATCTCAGAACCGCGCCACTGGGGAAGCATGCCCGTATATGGAAGGCCAAACTACCGAGGAACCTGGCCAAAAGGATGTACCTCCACTCGCCCCACTCGATCGATAAGCTACCCCCAGTGGTGGAGCAGAGATCGTGGGTAAGAGTCTCTCGCCCATATGCGCGCCATATAAGCTCATGGTGTCACTCCCATGTCTCGAGTAGTAAGGGAGGCAATCGGCCGATGAGGTGCTTGAGCACCGACATGTCCGTCCATCTACCGCCTCACAACCCTGGATCTCGCCACCTCCACACCCCCGCCATAAGGGATAAATGCTCATACACCCAACTCATGACTAGAGTCAGGTGGCTCAATGATCGCCCCCGTAAACGACCACCCTATATAGATCATGCGTAGGTGGTCCCTGCATCTCGCACCCTGTGCATATATCCGCCATGCCCTCTATCTGTGCAATGATGGGAGCCCACAATATAACAATGTGTCCCTCTCGTCCCCGATCAATCTCGAGGCAAGGATCCCCATGATGGCCTCACAAATACGGGATAGGCAAAGAAGGAATGGATCAAACTCTCACCCCCTTCTTCACCCCCGTGGAGATGGCCGCATCTCCCATATAAGCCGCCCACCGTGCAACTCGTGCCCGTGAGCCTCGCTGCCTCTAATGTAAGTCACCTCCCAATGATCGGGACCCCGCACGCGGTAGACATCCTCTAATGTGATGGTCCACTCACCACAGACTCCCCCTGGCACATGGAAGGTGTTCCGATCTACATCCCAAGAAGAAAATAGGTCACAAAGGATGTGACTAGATGGTGCAACGGGGCACGTGCGATATGTGCACATGCCGCCTCTCAGAAGGTGTCCTCCTCGTCCCGTGAGAGGGCATCTAGTACCCCCGAGAGCCAATCACACACTCTCTCTCTCGCTCCATCTAATTTACTCTCTCTCACCCGCATACACCCAAAAACACAAAAAAAGCAAGTTAATATCCGAACAATACCGAGAGAGTCATAAAAACATGAAGAAAGGCTAAAAATATAAGTGCAACCTCAAATATTAGTTCCTTTTGCAATCTGGCAAAACCGCCGCCCGAGCAGGAGGTGGTTTTGTAGAATCCGCCACCTAAAGGCCACCGCCTTAAAGGCAAATGGTGGTAACCGCCGCCCCCGAACAGGGCGGCGGTTATGTAACCGCCACCTGGCGGTAAGTGGTCGTGGTCCGAAAACCCACGCGGGTTTTTAATCTAAAAAGGCCTAAAACAAGCAAAAATGACCATTTAACCTAAAAATGGAGCTCACCCAAGAGAGCGCCCCTAGATGGACCTTTTAACACTAGCATTTTCAAAAATGACCCCCATTATAACAAATTTGGCATTTCAAATTTAAGGGGGAAAACACAAATTAAAGAAAACCAACCCGTGATCTAGTGGGTGGTGTTCGCACGTGGAGGCATGATCACGATCTCGGCCAGGACGTTTTGACTCTACTCACGCAAGAAACCATCACCGTGGGTCCTAGAGCTCAAAAACAATCAAATCAACTCATGCAAAATGAATAGGAAAATGGGCCCACTTTCATATATATAACTACTGATTCATTTTAAAAGACTTTTTCGCAGTGTTGAGCGCTAATGGAGGTAAGTTCCTATCCCCGCACGAATGGTATGTTCTCATTCCCTATTATTTTAGCGTTTATTTTCCAAATTATCAGTATCTATCTCGCACTTGAGTTCTCCTTTTATTTTCAGTAGAAGTGGAATTTTGATGGCGTCATTTCAACACACTGACGTGTAAGGTATAACTTCTAAACTTCCCATTTCGGGATCGCCATACTTTCGACCCACCGCTTTACGCCTCTTCATGGCTAAAACGCTTCTCCGAGGGGGAAATATGTACGTACTCCAAAATTGTAAGGTACCGTACTATGTAACAACGTGAAAAGTTCCCCAATGATGATACAGTCTCTCGCAAGGTGTTCGGATCCGGAAAAGCCCTCGAGTATGTGTTAACATCCCGCATGCCCCGCTTAGCCCCCGCGTCCTTTGTTTTCCCCTCTTTCCTCTTTTCTTGGCCTTTTGATCTTTAGTGACGAAACCGCCTCGCAGGCTATGGCGGTCTCATGAGCCCCGATCGTAGGCGGCGGTCCTCATAACCGCCGCCGCCCGCTCAGTAGCGGCGGTCCCGCACGCATTTTCCAAAGTGTTTTGACGCGACTCACGTAAAATATCAACGCTTCACCAGCTTTCCTCCGACTTGGGCATGCATTTATGTTTTTGGTCCCCTGAATAGTGTTTGGCCATTGTTTATGGTTTTTAGAGTTCATTGGTTTTGATCTTTGGGTGAATGAAAGCTATAAATAAATGGTTTGTGCACAAACAAATGGTCCGATCTTTTTCTCTCATCCTCTCATTTTCCATAGTTCATTTTTATCATTTTGCTTAGAGGCCATAGTTTCACTTCATTTGTGCTTAGTTAGTATTGTGCAAATGCATTGGTAAGCCACATATCCATCTTGGCAAGTGTCTTGTCACAGTCTCGCCTTCCTCATTCACTTTCAAGCTCTCATTTTCATAGTTCACCTTTTGTTCTTTAGAGCCATAGTTTTAATTTTTTTCGCATGCTTATTTAGCATTATCCAGCCAATGGCTGTGGTAAGCCACATATCTAGCTTCAGTGCAAACAAAAGTGTTGTTGTTTTATCCATTCCATCGAGTAGAATAGCTTAGGAAGCCATTAAAGTCAGAGTTTTTCTCTTCAAACAAGGTAGTTTTAGTTCTCCTGTCGCTTTATGTCGCATGACTCGCAATAAAATCCCGCTAGAAATTGATAAGCCAAGCTCTCGTACTTTGTGCTATCCCTCTCCTCACATTTTTTCAGCCGTATTTTGAGTCGTCCTTGTCCCAATATCTATTTCTGCCGATGCCGGCATTACACGCTTTTCTCGGATCCACGTGAACACGAAAGAACAAGGAGATCACACCGAGGGGACAAGATCACACACACCATCGGATTCGCCACTGCTCGCTACGTAATCCGTGTTTTAACTTTCAAAGTTCTAGTTAGAATCATATCAAATAAGGTAGTTAATTGTTTCATTTCAAGCAATTTCCATTCTCGATATCGCTGTGTGAAGCATGAGGATTGATAGTTTCGAGAAACTATGATTCACTCCTCACTTCGAGGTAGGATCGAGAATCTGCAAATAGATTAGAAAGTTATCGCATTATTTAGAATAAATCTACAAATCGCATGCATAAATAACTACACTACACTGCTATTTTGTTTGTTTTAAGTTGTTATTTAGTTGTTATTTCTAGATACGTTTAAAATAGCCGCTTTCCTTAAACTCTTAAAAGGTTAAATGCAAAAATAGAAGTTATATATGTTTTAGTTTTATTCCACGTAGTTAGAATTTGCTTTATTATAGTTAGATTTTAAATTTCACTTTGATGACAATCACTGACCTCGGAGCCCAGTGGAATACATATTTTGAGCCAATCGTGCCTCAACCAAACCTCGTCACAAAGAATAGTTGACATAGACCAAAACTCATAATACAAGTATTCCAAACAACAATGATTTACAACTGATCGCCTCGCCGAGAGGGTTAAACATGAAGACGACCAAGCACACACGTTTTGGTCAAATCAACCGAATTACAAATTACCCTGCATAAACATTCACATGACTATGTAAGGGTTCGAAAGAGAACAAACCTTTGGTCATGGATCCTTCGTCCCACAAACAAAGTTGCAGAGACACTCTCACGCATATAGATACTAGTCTAAGGATCCAGTGTCACACGAACGCCTGTGAGATATTCTAAGAAAATCACGCAAATTGTTGGTCCTAAACATGTGAAGTTGAGAAAGCATATGATTACTCGGATACTAGGAATCAGACTTGATTTCGTATATGACCATAACAGTAACCACAACAACCAAGAGTCTACGGTCAGTGACCCACAAGTCCCACAAATTTCAACGAATCCATAAGTCAATCGATATAAACACCGGCCTACGCACACACTAGTATTCCAATCCACTCCACTTCCACCCATCATCATCGAACAATTGTCCTTATTAGATATAGCGGCTAACGAAGCTAGAGAATTCTCGACTAGGCCGAGAATCGTCCGTAGAGTCAATTGTTTCCACCATCCACCATATGACCTTGTTTGGGGACGTACACGAAACTATCCTGGTCATTTTCCACGTATTCCACAACCCATAGATCAAATCATGCCGTAGCTTGATATTGATTGAGCCTTCGAGCAATCATCCTCGCTTTCGATCGATCTATCACACCACCCAAGCTAAGGGCTTTTCACTTAGATTCACAAATTCCATTAGTGCGTGTCAAAGACATTAGACTACCTAACTAGTTTGTCGCATCCCACGCATATTCCATCCCCACTGCTTTCACACGACCTCTGGAGGTGCACGCGAGGCCAAGAGTATTCCCACGCCACTTGTCGCTTTTCCTGCATGTACAGAAGCAATGAGGTCTAGAAAGTGATGAGGAAGAAACATAGGGCCACAGGCGTAAATATTATCAATGGTAAAATAGAAGCACGAGGCCCCGACATCAAAGATAAGAACCAAAAAGAGTCACATAAGAGCTTGGGAGGATCATCACAGTAGAAGATAAATTTACTAGAGGGAAGGATGACTACAATGTCTAGCAGATTATGTTAGTCTCTTGCAGAATGAGAAAGGAGGGATTACAAAGATGAACTAGAGTCTATTGTCAGTGGACATTCCGTAAAGAGCAAAGGAAGCACTCTGGCCGAGTGGTAGACCTTGGAGGCCGAAATAAAATAGGAATATCTTGAATTAGTTGTTCAGGTTGCAGAAGAAGAGACTATAGAGTAAAAACATTCTTTCATTATTTCCATTCTTCCATTCTTTACTTTTTTCCATTCTTCAATTATTTACTTCAGTTTTTGAGATTACCATTGTCAGGGAGAAAATGAGATTAGTGTGGGGTAATGTTGATAAGAGAACACTTGAAAAAAACCACACAAGAAGTCTCACGGGAAGTGGTTCATATTCAAAGGTGTGAATGGATAGGAGAATACACGTGTGGATAAAAAGTTTAGATTTTTGGGCTTAGCCATTTTTGCTCATGAAGGTCTATTTTTAGAGATGGTGTGTAGAGCACACAAATAAGGCAGAGACGTGTGCACCATGCATTGGGTAATTTTATGAGGATTAACTATGAAGTAATTTACATAGACATAGTATGGAAATATATCTAATACTATCACTTAGCTAGTAGTAGTCTATTGTTAGTGCACTTACATGTGTGGCTATTTTTGTAAAGGCATGTGGCTAATAATAACATGTGACCTATTTTGGGAATGGATTAGAGGTGAAAGGAAATTCCCACCCTTATAAGTAAGTGGTAAACTATGTAATAGAGAGAGATCGATATAGTGGGATATAGAGACATATAGAGAGGAGATCTATATAGAGTTATCCCATACGTGCATACTACAAGTTATTGTAATGAAGCTTCTATATACTTATCATATGAATATAATGGAGGTTATTGGCTGAAGCTAAGTGTTAGTTTTGTGCGTATCCGAATCTAGTATGTTTTTGATCTCATCATGGGTAGTACTTAATTCTATTCTCCCTTAGGAATATATTTTGTATGCTCTATCGAATGATGTGTTAGTAATAGAACTATATATGTTAAAGTATTCATCATGCTAATATCCTACAATAACAACCCTAAAGAGGGACCCTGGTACCTTTGCACACTTCCTAGGTGAGTGCTTAGTGTAGGCCGAGTGATGTACCAATGCCTCTAGGGTTTTATTGATTTATATCACTAAATTCTAGGCTTCATCACCCCACATATACCTCATTTTTCATTACTTATCACTTTATCAAACCACCCACTAACTCCTGTCTACCCTCGCATCAGGTTAGTTTTGAGGGGGATCACCTCCACCCATACTTTGGGAAACTTAACTTTCACTCATACTTGTAGGACCGACCTCCTATTTTTGTCAATATCATTTATCAATACAAACTACATGAAAAAGGGGCAAATGTAGACAAAACAATTGGGTCATAATCCCTTTTATCCCCTTTTGACTAATATACCACTTTGTCACTACACATCCCACACACTATAATTAATTTAATCATTTATATTAAATTAATTATCTACCTCACATTACTATTAATTTAATTACCTAAATTAAATTAATTTACACCTCACCTCTCCACCTCACCTTGGACCTATTCCCTAACCCTAACCACCTAAACCCAAGGTTCTAACCAACTAACCTAGGTCATAACTACCTAGACTAAGTCATTCACTTCCATAATTAACTATGACTTCTTCCATAACCCTAACTAGGACTTCTTCTCCACTTTCCCTACATTATTCCCGTGATTTGGAGCAAGAAGAGATCAATTCTTACCCATAACCATTTTGAATCACGCCAAAAAGGGTAAGAACAACCTATTTTTAGTAAACTAGACCTTTTCTCCCTAACCGACACCGGTTTTCCTCAATCGACGCGCTCCTAATTGCCATAGGGTAGGTTAAATAAGAGTTTCCAACTCTTTGTTCAAGTTCTGAATCTGAAATCCTTGGCTTATGCTTCGTATTCATATGTTTAAGAACTACTACTACCATGCAACCAACTAGAGCCCCTCTCAAAGATTCGTAAGTCATTCGATTCATCCACAGTGTTTTAGAGCTCCCGCGCATGCACTAGGAAGCATCATGTCCGCTCTACTTCCGTATTCACTTTAGATCACCACCTTATGCAACCACCACCACAATCCATCTCCAAGCTACATTCAACAAGTAAGTGTTGTCTCTCCTTTGTCATTTCTAGTAGCTTAGTTTGTTTTATTAAGTTATCTATTATTCCCTTCATTCTTACCTTACTTCAATCTATTCCCAAAGGCCTATGGCCAACCTTCTACCCATTTTACCATCCATACCTTATCAAAACCCACCTATAAGTATCTCTAAGTCTTAAAAAAAATACCACAAACCTATCTCATTCCCCATCACTCTCTGTGTAATCTCGTAGAGATTCCCAATTCTCGTTTTTAGCATTATCACCTAATTGTCCCTACCGACACCGGTTATCCAACCGACATCAATCTACTCCCTAGCCGACATCGGCTGCCTAACCGACACGATATCGAAACCGGAAATTTACTTTATAACAACAAGCTTATATCTCCTCCATAACAACCCAGAACTCGCCTAGCCTAACCTAGATCTCACCAATAGCCTTTATCAGACATACAGACCCAAACCAGCCAACTAATCATTTGGATTGAATCCCAATTTTTCCTGCTAAGTTGAATTCACTTATCAGATGTTATAGGAGATACCTAAATATAATCAACTACAATATCAATCATTTTTTATCATTACTCTCTACATTAAGTCAGTATTAAACAAAGGATCGACAACCATTCGAGGAAGTATCATGCTTCCCGTATCTAGCCTTTCTGTTAGGAATTCCTTCGATTATTTCTATTTAATACTATTTGGTGGTCTTGTTATGTTTCTTATATAGGTAGTCCTTCCCGTAAAAGGAACTCTCCACAATCAATTTGATTCAACATCTACAATACACGTAACCTTCTCCCTATAGTTTATAGGTATTCCTCCTATGCCAAGTACCTTATCTATTTTATCACATTATTTTGAGTCAAAACAGAGACCTTGCTCTCACTTGGGATTAAGGTACTCTTAACACCAAAATACATTCAAAACATCATGAACTATATTGATTCAAATGAGTTCCAAAACATATTTCAAAGATGAGACCGAAAGTAAATACTAACCGATATAAAATCGTATTGTAAATAACTATTATCAACTAATCTAAAATTGTCTTCAAGAAGGTGAATTTATAGACCCAATTAGTTAATTTTTTTCCATGATTATAGGCAACAAATTTATCCAATAAAAACCTCATTAAAGGTCAATTGAATCCTGTAATATAGCTAAAAACAAGTTCTTTGTTGTAGGTCATTTATGGGAAAATACTCCATGATGGCGTGATGGAAAAAGACTCAGCATTCTTGATTATAACTTCCCAAAATTGGCATTAGATGCACAATATTATCCTACACACATCACCAAATTACTTAAAGAAGAAGTTAGTAGGAATTTCTACAAACAAAAGTTCACATGAAACCAAAAAAAGAGAAATGCATTAACATTACTTTCAGATATCACTATCTAGTAACATTCCCATACACTAATTAACATGTTTATAAACAAATAAATAGCCATATATATGATATATAATAAGTTAATTTATGCACTCATCACAAGCCTCCAATAAACCATTGTGCATGCTGGCTAGGGTGAATATCATATGAAAAATTTGATAACAAAGTTTTAAATCATTCATCATATTCCCTAACTCTCTTAAATGCCATACCATGCTTGGAAGTGCTTCAAAGGTGTTGATGTTCTTTGTTCATGCTCGTGTATATGGAACTCGCTAAGAAAACATCATGTAGCATGGTATAGTCTATACAAGTCTGATTTGGATCATACTTCATATACCGCTATGTGCACACCCTCAGAAAGTAGTATCAAATCGATTTCGCATTAAGCTCGTGGATTTTTAATCCCTTTCGCGCACCATAAAATTTCACACATATGCACATGTTCAACCACATATTCAAGTCCTTTATATTGTGGTAGGAAGAGATACATCTCATAATACACTTTTTGGGGTTGGTACGGTTTGTTCCCACCCGATCCGTAACCTATATTACCTCCTGTGTTTCCTCCACCTCTAGAACCACCGTGCATCCACTAGATCCCAAACCACTTGATCCTCCTTATCCCCCCTGTGGTGGGAAATGGACTAGAGGATGTGCTACCTTGTGTTCTAATAGTTGTGTTGAACTGAACTCCAATAGTTTGTGGAGTGGTACTACTCCCGCACGTGCTACCAATGTTCTACACGCCCATGCTTTATGCAGATGATGCAATAGAAAATATACCTCCAACTGGACCTCCAAATAACATAGATGATTTTCGCTGACATAAATGAATATGCTATCTAATTAAATCCTAAAATTACGAGGAAAATAAATCTACCTATCACCACCGAAGTACCTACACTAGCCCAATTCTCAATAACTATCTCAAGAACTAGAACACCAAGTACAAGGGCTAGGTCACTAGGTGGGATTAGATGTGTGCCTCAGGTTCTTAGTCTTTCCTCATATGCACTCTCATCTGAAACCAAAGAGGGTTCTCTACCATGCTTACCCAAATGGGGGAGTTCTAGATGCTCTAGCTCCACATCTTCCATGTGAGCTCCAAATCCTTTGTGAGCCATCTCCCTCCACAACACCATTTGTTTCGCAATATCACACTGCTTCAGCAAGTCCCTCTCACATGCTTCATTAAAATTAGGCTACCTTTCTTCTCTCTACCTTTTTACCACGAGGTCCACCATCTTTCACCATACCAGCCTCTTTCCCCATGCATAGGGTGGGATTTAGCTAGCCATAGGAAGTTGTTCCAAATCTAGAGTTATAATAAAGATCTTAATCACCAATGGGATAGAGTGCAAATAAGATCCTCTAGGTTCTCAGTAAGAACTAAAACTCAAGTAACCTCTATATAGGAATAAGTAAAACCATGTAATTCAATATATAACCTGTTCAAAACACCACTCCACTAGTGATCTACAACGCATGTCCAAGTTAAATCAACATCACACAAAGTTTGGAAATTTTCCTTAAGGTGCAAATGAGTGCTTTATAACTCAAATTTCTCCTCGATGTGTATGCTACCAACCACTCATACATCTCTATAGGGAAAAAAAGAAAGAACATCTCATAAAGCTTGTGATATAGATTTTGTTCAACCCATGCACGTGCATCAAAAATTAGGTCTAGTGTTGAATCTCGTGACCATATTCTTCCTCTAAATTTTCTACCCACCTCTCAATACCGCCAAATTCAACCAATATGTATTCATCATGCAACATCCTAGAAAAAAATTAAAAAGATGTCCAGATAATGGAACCAAAATAGAGTCTTTTATTTTACTAAATAGCCCAAGCTGCACTAGCACATCACTCAACTAGAACCGAGCGCTTACCCGAAGTGCACAAGGGAACTAGGTCCATCTTTTATGGCAAAATTTGTCAAGGATTTAACATGATAAAGATTCGTATATTCCGATCCATAATAACAATGCAAGTATAAACCATAAACAAATACAGATCTCAACCATATGCAAGAATGAATTTTATAAGAATCAAGATTAGGTTTATCATGCACAATAAATAAAGATATGTCAAAACCAATATCAAACCACAAAGATCCATTATATTAACTCACCAGTAAACACAGAGCCGTATACATACATAACAATGTCACCATAAGTCATGCATGCACATAAACCAACATCATACCTCTATTACAATTACGAGACTACTAATCAATGCAAATAATACCTATATATATGAGTGGGGACTTGCCCTTCACCACCTATGCATCCTCAAAATAGGCTACGCATGCTAAGAATAGCCATGTGCCTCTACAAGGTAAATACCAAAGCATGCAAGCTCACTACTAATAGATTATCTAATAATATAAACTACAAATCTAATGCTATTAATAGCTAAAAAATATGCATGTCGTTTGATCTTCCACTTGTGCAAAATAGCCTTGCTTTGCTTCCAAATCTTCATTCGATGCGTGCCCTACACTCAACGCCTCATCTTTAGCTTCATCATGTAGAATGGTTAAGTCCCAAAGTCATACTTTCTGGTGTGCCCTTCTCTACTACAACTCCACATGCCCCTACGTGCCTTATGTCTATGCACCCTTACCTTATGTGCCTTTAGTACATAGGTCAGAATTCATTTGCCCAATAACACTAAAAAGAGATTTTGATGTTTTTGATGGGGTGAAACAATGAGATATACTAATATAAACATGACAACAAAGAATTAAATTTGGGTACTATCACCTCCAAGGCTAGTCTTTATTGGCAATGACATGAAATAAGATGAGAACATATCTCATCAACATATTAAGATAGTACAAAGATAAGATGACATGGTCTTATGATGAGTTAAAATCTTATAGAGAAGATTTGTTTCAACATATAATTCCTTTACATCATGATGCAAAAATGTTTAGATAGAATTAAGGACCTATTAATATGAATTTGGCAACAAAAATGGAGGTTAAACTAAAAATTAAAAGAAGGGGAATCATTCAACGTATAAATTTATCCTCATCGGTCACCAATTTAGTTTTTTTGAGAAAAATGTAGATATTTAGTTGTGTGTAGATTTCAGAAATCTAAGTAAAATGTCTTTGAAAAGAAGCTATCCACTTCCCAACATGAATAATCTATTATAGAAGGTCACACGATCATATATAATTTGAATGTTGATGAATTATTTGGTTAAATCAGGTCAGGTCAAAGAATTAGACAGTTTAAGACTATATTTACAACTCCTCGGGGCACTTTAATGTATATATGCATGTCATTTGGTCTATCAATGTTGGAGCCGCATTTCAAAGGGAAATGAATTATACTTTTCCAGCTTTAATTAACAAGATCATGGTAGTTTATCGAGATGATATAATTTTGTTTTCAAAGAATAGAGACGACCGTGTGAAACATATAGAAAAGGTTTTTAAAAGGGAATTTGGGATTTTCTTCAATCCCAAGAAGTGTGTTTTTCGAGTGGAGAGAGGTAAATTTCATGGGAAAATTATTTCCAAAGAATGTGTAATTATTGATATTGAAAGGGTGAAAGCTATCAATGACATTATTCTCACACACTTAAAAAAGGGTATTCGCTATTTTTGGGAAGGTCAACTTTGTTAGGCATTTTGTGTCTAAGTTTACCGAGAGCATTATCCCTATTACCAAAATGCTAAAGAAAAACCAAGTGACTCGATGGAATCCTAAAGCTGAAATATCATTTATTAATATGAAGGAAGCCATCAAGAAAACACCTATGCTCACCAACAAAAAGTATGGTAAGGATTTATATTTTTCTCATTTTTTTTTCCTTCACATATTAACTTGATGTTTTATTGCAAAATAATAATGAGGGGCATGAACAACCCATATCTTTCTATAACAAAGTTGTTAGAGCTCAAATGTGCACCTATCCCTAAATCATAAACAACTTGGGATTTGAGACAACATGGGACTATCTCTAAGTTGTGGAATTTGAATTGAGAAAACCTTCGAGAAGGCCGAGTTCATCTACCTATTCATATTGCTAAACTATTCCTAGGAATTGAAATGGAACTATCTAACTCTACTCTAAAATGCCAAGGGTCCAGGTGAGAAAGAGATGCATAAAAAAAGAATCCTAAAATAAGGATGATGATAACACCAAGAACATGGTTGGATAGATTACTAGTGAGTGAAAATAGGAACTAAATGAAACAAGGAAGGGTCGATAGAAGTGACATACCAAAACCGCATTTAGATGCCCATTTTTGTTGAGCAAAACAGATCAGTGTCTCCGCAAAAGAAAAAGATATGTAAAATACATATGTAAATGTAATAGAGGCAAAAATGACACTCAACTTGAGATAGGGAAGAAATAGCCACAAAATACAAATTTTAATGCTCAAAAGGATGCATAATCCATTACAAGGTAGACACAAGGCAAGAAATCTTTGCCGAATGCCCGAGTCGAGGCCTCAGTAACTCACAAAAAAGCTTTAAGAACAATTTAGACAGAGTTCATTATAATTCTTAGAAAACCCCCATTGATTGAGGGGTCAAATACATTATATAACAAATTTGTCTCACCTACCCTCGTATTAAATTCTTGACAGTATCGTTAAAATCCTAATAGGTAGTTGAACTACCTCAACTACATCGCCATTAATGTTCTTTTTATAAATGGATATTTCTGTTGATGACCCATCCAACCCATGATCCATCCTTTACATCCTGGGTCATCGGGCCGGATGACCATCCAGCCATTGAGCCGTAAACAACGAGTGGGTCATGTCGTAACCAAGACAGTGATTCATCCTCTAACCTACGAGCCGTCTAACCACATTAGGTTAGACTACCATCCAACCTACGAGCCGCATACAACTGTAAAAACCAAGATACTAATGAGCCTTTCAACACTAGACTATCCAACCCCTAGGCTATCCAACCCTTAGGCCATCCAACCCTAGGCCATCCAAGCCTGCACTATCCAAGCCCCATCCAACCTACAACTTGGGACCAACTTGTGAAGGCAATATTTTGAGATCCTAGATGAATTTTGTGGTTAAATTTTATATGATTCTACCTAAAAATAACCCAATGAATAAAATGGTGGTGGTATAAAGATTCAATTTTGATTTTAACACCTCCAAATAGTGCCTTATTTCTTGGGATTTCTAGTCAGTGCACAAAAAGAATGAGTTACTTAAGAAAGTGTATGATGTTTCAAGATGTCCCATCTTTTCCACAATGTAGGGCATGAAAAATGACATCCACAAGAACTTTGTTCGACTCATCTACCTTTCCATTGACTTGGCCAAGCCATCCTGAAATTACTTTATCTTTTGATACTCAAGACCAAAATTTGATGGCCGTATGAACATCACATGCCCTTACTTCAAATTTTGAATAGGTTATCCAAATTTGTAGGGGTGCAAATTTGGGATAACAAAAAGAATTGTAGATGTTGAGATAAACTATACTCTCATGTAAAAATAAGCTTATTCTTTGGTTAAGATAATGAAATCATTCAATCCTACATTCTCAATTCTAAGATTAAATAATATGTACCTCATACATGGGTTAAAGACATCTTGAATCAACTAGACAATTTTGGGAAGAGGTGCAGATGGGTGAATAAACTACAAGAGTTTATTGGCATGTGTGTGTTTTGTTTTCATTGATATAAAATGTGTGAGGACATTAATGACAAAAGAGTACAAGAAGAATCTTGAAGTGATGACATCATGAGAAGACAAGTAGTGACATGGTTGCAAGAATGAAGAAGGTGAGATTTGCTAAGTCAATAAGGCCTATTTAGGAGGTCTAATCAACATGGGTAATGGAACATGAAAGTTAGAGATGTATGGAGGCTTGAGAAGCATGGTAAATGTATGGAGGCTTGAGAAACATGGTAGAGTCATAGAGATCATGTTGGTGATGTGTTGAGACACTCAAATAGGTCTCAAAGGATAATTACAGGGTTTGAGAATGGTTTTGAGGTCTTAATCTAGACATAATCTAGGTGCTTGGTGGCCTTATGGAGTATGATCATCAATTATAGAGGTGTGTGAGCCCATGAGGGCATACAAAGTGTGAGACATGTTATATCAAGGATTCTATAACATTTTGAAGAGCTTTGAAGTAAAGGTATGATGTTTATCTACTTTATCTAGGTCTAAAATAGACCTAATTCTATGACCTAGCTAGGAAAGTCATGGTGGTTGAGAAGATACATAGATAAGTATGATCAAGTGAGCATTGATGAAGTTGAGAAAGGTTTTCCTAAAGTGGCGGGCTAAGTTCCGGTGTTTTTATGATGATATTCTTGCATGTTATGAGGTTTTTGGCCCTACCAAGCTCAAGAAGGTGAGTTTCCTATCTCGATATGAAATGTTTTGTGTTGGTTGGAATGTGTAAAGTTTTCATGGGGACCTGATACTTTCAAGGATGTTGAGACATGTAGCTAATAAGGTTTCGAGTTTTAATGAGATCAAATGAGGCCCTGTGATTTATGAACGATTGCTAATAAGCTAAAGAGGTCAAAACCCTACCTAAACCCTAGTTCATGAGCGATGGAGGAAAAATTGATGGTGTGAGCTCAAAATGTATTGGATCATTAAATGTGATTATTTTAGGATGGAAAGTGATAAGGCTAAAATATGCCTCATCAATGTGTAATAAATAATCTTATTTTACTCTCCTTTTTATCAAGTTTGACTACATTTTGTGACTTTTGTTTGATCTAGTATAAGTTAGGATGTAATTGTCCATCTTTGTTTGATTTAGTTCTAATGTCTAAAAACACCGTAATTCCTAAAAAAGTGAGTGGAAATTCAGATTTTGTAATAAAACAGGTCACATTCGGTCAGATAACCTAAGTATGAAGCAAACAACACCTTTTTGGGAACATTGGCTCCAATACGGCTTAGCTTCAAAACCTCCAGGCTTAGTTCTGTAACTCCATCACTCAACAAAGGAACTCTATCACTTAGTTCCGAACCTTCATACTTAGTTTTGAAACTCCAACACTTAGTTTCGAAATCCTGCGCTTAGCTCTTTAACTTTCGTAGTTAGTTCTGGAAAAATCCCCTTTGGTTCTGGAACTTCTCCAAAGTTTTAGAATAAATGGGAATCTATTTATTTTGACAACATTCGGTGATAGAGAAATTAATGGGCCTTCCAATCAAGAGCAGATCAATAGATTGTTGATTCTTCATACTCCAGAAATACTTATGTAGGATTAGACAATTGTATGTCCAAAGAAGGTTTCTAAATTCCACATCTACTTTGAGCACTATTTTGTTTCACTAGAACCTATAGATGGATGGAAAACTATTGAGCACTTATGATTGTAAATGCATCTGCAGATGATGAAATATATAAGGACCTATAGATAGATTAGATATAGATAGAGATGATATTTATGATATAGACATACAATGAAGTTTTGTAAGACAGAACATTTGAGGAGTAAGATAGCCATTTTATTTTGAGAGAATCATACTTTATCAACTCCTGATTCAAGGTGGAGCAAGGGCCCACTCCTCCAAGAAGCAAGATTCTTTGTTTTATTGGTATTTATATTTCTAAGCAATTCGTAAATATGTTAAGTATTAATTCTGTAAATGCTTTTGATTCTTCAATTAAATTCTGTTATGTACTTGTCCTTGTAGGTGTTATAGATTAGACTCTTATTTCCTTGCAAGCATTTTCAACAACATTTTCAAACATGTGTTTATTTCCAACAATTTGTTTCATTCTACAAAGAGTGTTTTATTCCAACAATTTGTTTCATTATGCAAGAGTGTGTTTATTTCTAGCAACACGTTTAATTTTGAAAGATTTATTTATTTCAGCAATGAGTGTTTATTTCAGAAAATTTCTTATAGTTTAGCTTTAATAATGCTTTGGCCAAGAAATCCTAAAGACAATCGTAAAAGCCCTCGAAAATATAAAAAATAATAAATACCTACAATCAATTATTAGATCACTAAGATTCTTCTTATTGCATATAGCTTCAGACACACCCCTAGTTTGAATATGAAATCAACTAAGAGTTGATTAAATGAAGGTAATAACAACACCCATAATTTTTGGCATCATTTCCAGGATCCACTAGTTAGAATTGTCTAATTAGGTGTCAACAAGAGCAAAAATCATACATCTAGTAATTGAAAAATCTTCCCTACGTTATCATAAAATTTATGAGTAGACCAAGAGACTCAAAGGGTAGATTTCTCCCAAAAATATCTCACCAAGAATGATCAAAATTCCTCTGGTTCAAATAAGGAGGTTGATCAAGAATTAGAAGCACCATTATCTCATGTTAGACAAGAAGCATAACTTCCACCTTTGGAATTTTTGGATCAATCACCAGAAGGAAGTGAAACTTTTAGGAGAAGGATTATATCCCAGGACCCATTTAGAGCAAGTTTTGATTCTCAATTGAGTAGTCAACCTCATACTCTTGACTTTTCACCTTCACCAAAGTGGATCACATACCACATTGATTGGGAAAAAGATCTAGAAGATACTTTGTAGATATGGCATGAGAAGCTGAAAGAGAACCTAATAGGACCTTTACCTATCCAATTTAGTTGGAGGATGATGATACACCTATGAAGAATATTTCACCTGCACACTTTCCTACATTTAGAGGGATGTCATCTGAGGACCCTGACCAATTTTTGTTTGAATTTAAAGTATTGTGTCAGACCTATGACTACAAAATAGAAAATCAAAAACTCAAGTTGTTTCCATCTACTCTGAAAGATGTAGTAATGAGGTGGTTTATGGGATTAACATCCAATTATATTACCACTTGGGCACAAATGGAAATTTCCTTCCTAGACAAATACCAAGACTACTATCGAGGGAGAAACATGAAGGAAGAATTTTTTAGGATCAAATAGGAAGAGGATGAAAATATGGAAGATTATTTAGATAGATTTGTACTTTAAGAAGAGCTAAGCAAAACCATTTTTTAAAAAGTTTTGGATGATGAATCTATGGAATCCCTTAACTTAATGGGAGGTGGAAACATAAATCAATTAAGAATGAATGATATTAAAGACCTTTGTAGAAGTTATTCAAGAACAAGGGGTGGACCTAGGAAAGGAAAAACTATGAAAACTATAAATCAAGACATGAAAAAACTTATGGATGAACTAGAAAACTTTAAAACAAACATCCTAGTTCAATTAACTTCCACCATGGATGGATTTTAAGCCAAAGAAAATACTAATATTGAACCATTAGCCATGTATTGTCCTAGATGTAGAAAGAAGCATGCAATAAGAGATTTTTCCTCTAGATAAAAAAGAAATTTGCATTATTTTTCAATCTAGGGAATATGAAGCTATGTTTTTCTCTTCTTCCATTCATAAAAATCAGCTTAAATGACCAACACTTCATCCACTATAGAAGAAGTAAACTTTGTCCAGAGACAACCTATCCAAGGGCAGTTCATACCAAGATCTGTTCCTAATCCCTGGATGATGCCATGGGTAGCTCAAATAGTACCACAAAATTTGGGACAACCACCTTGGACCCCTCAACCAACAAGGAATCCCTAGGATTGGACAAGACAAGCTTGGTATGCTTAGGGACACCAATAACCATGGTTTGGTCAAAGTAACCCTTATACTTGGTCACAACTTAAGTAGAACCCTAATAACTACACTCAAGGGAAGAACATATCCCAACCAACATCAACAAGCCATAATGGGTTCTCCAACACAAGGTTCACAAAATGAAAATGTGGTTCAAACACAAATACCAACACAACCAATGGCTAATCCCAAAAACAAACAAACAACCCTTGTCTATGGAATAGAGCAAGAAAAACTAGTTGATCTTAATGCCATGGACTGTAAGGATATTCAAACAAGATCTAGAAAAATAATTAACAGTCCACCTGTTATAATTACTTGAGATGACAAAAGAAACTAAAACCCTAGTTTAGTTGTTCCTAAGGAGGATGAAAAAAAAAAGAGAAGGAGCTAGATAGAAACTCTACTAAAACTCCATTTCCAGAAAGATTTAAAGAATTTATTGAGACCAAGGAATCTAAATTAGTGTAAGAATTAAGGAAACTAAATATTGAAATACCATTGTTGCAAGCAATCAAGGACATTCTGAATTAAACAAATTAATCAAAATGTTATGTTTGAAAAGACCTGGAAGGAAGAAGCAATACCCTAGGACTATTAAGGTAGATGGGAAACTTACTGATTTATTAGTAGGAAAAATCTTACTTCCCAAATATGGGGATCCTAGAAGCCTTGTTATTTCTATCTCTATAGGAAATAAAGATATACATAATGTTTTGGTTGATTTGGGAGTAGCTATAAATGTGATGACAGTGGACACTTTGAAAACATTACCATTAACATGTATATAACCTACTAGCACCATATTACAGATGGTAGATCAATCAATAGAAAAACCAGAAGGAATAATTGAAGATGTGGTAGTTATGGTGGAGTCATGGGAGTATCCAATGGACTTCCTTATATTATGGCCAAAAGGTAAAACACTTGGTTATCCCATTATTTTGGGTAGACCATGGTTAGCTATAGTTGTTGCCTTAATTGATTGCAGATCAGGTGATATGACTATCTCAAATGGTAAGAATTCTAAGAAAATTTTAGAATAGTTGTGAGATAGTGATCATGGCTCCACAAGTGGGAGATCACCCGGTGCGTTCTTAGGTTAGTTATTTTCTCTTTTGTCTTTTTGTGCCCTAAATATTAAGATGTTGAAAAGTTCACCTAGGGAGGACATTTTCAAATTTTATTGTTTCAAATGAATCCTTAGGGGGGATGCCCATAGGAATTCTTTTATTTTGATAGAAATGGTAATTTTAAGCATTTTTGGGGTAAAGGGAATGTTTTGGGAAATCAGATCAGGACCGCCACCTTGACAGGGTGGTAAAATTGAACATAATGTCTAAAATGCTTCTTAACTTGATTTTGTTTTGTGTTTTCAATATTTTGCTATGTTTTTGATGAGCTTATCATGTGATGTACATTACTAACTTGCTCTTTTCTCATGTTTTGGTGGATGCAGAAGAAGGTGGAGTACATACGTTGGAGTAGAGAGAGAGTGTGATTGGCTCCCTGGGATTTTGGATCAGTTGACCCAGGATGAGACCGATCTTCTACAATGGGTAGGCATCTGGAGGATAGCATGGGTGCTCCATGTTACTCCCGCTACAAATTTTTTGTGACTTATTCTCTTATTGGGATGCAGACCGAACACCTTTCGGTTTCCAAGTGTTATGGGTGAGTGGACTATCACTTTGGAGGATGTATACTGCATCCTTGGACTCCCGGTGCTCGGTAGGAGGATAACATTAGAGACAATGGGGTCTAAGGACATGATGACGTAGTGGGCCACATACATGGGAGATGCCATTATCTCATCTGGCTCGAAGAAGGGAATGAAGGTTTTGTCCATTACTACTGCTCCCATTCTTATCCTTCGGAGAGCCATCATGGGTATCATGTCCTTGAGATTAGTCGGGGACAAGGGAGGAGATACACTTTTATACTGCTAGGCCCCCATCATTACACAGATTGAGGCTCATGGTTGTAAGTATGCCTAGGGGCCAGATATTCTGGGGACTACATACCATGATTTGTACATGGAGTGGTCAGATTCGAAGGACAATTTTGAGCCACCCTACTCTGGTTATGAGTTGGGTTTACGAGTGTTTCATCCCTTATGGAAGAGGGTATAGGTATTAGATTTAGAGGTTGTCCAGGAAACTAGATGGACAGCATGTCAAGATTTTGGACACCACATTATTCGGTGGCCTCCCTGACTATAGTAGACATGACTACCACACCCCATCTAGACATAGAAGGGATATGAGGTGATGAGGCTATGATGATGTTAGCGTGCCCTTCCACAAGCCAGCTAGTTGATAGTGCTGGGAGACTAGAGATTCACCCATTTGACCAGGTACCCCAGCAGTTCAGCCTCGCATACCTTGTCATGCTTCCTCTAGTGGCACCTATTTACAAGACTATTCGGGAGGCACAGAGGGGTCTTAGAGGGGATCTTGGTTGGACAGTTTTTACTCCTAGTGTGCCTATTGTAGTTAGGCGTGTAGTCCAGGCTCGGTGGGTATGCTGGTTATCCTCAAGCACCCTTACTTTAGATTGGTGTGGCTCTTGATCACAGTGGGGAGGAGGATGAGCCAATCGATTTGGATTCTGACTATGAGAAGGATGCGGGAGATGATACAGAGGGGGAATCGGTTAGAGAGGAGGATGAGGGGGGACCTTTGAAGGGAGCTAAGAGCAACCATGAGTGGAGTTATACTCGGGAGATCCTTATATCAATGCATGAGGAGGAAAACGTGGAGAGAGAGACACTTTGGTCTTGGAGGAGGCACTTGGAGAGGATGATGAGTCTGTGATCAGATAACGCCATGCCTTTGGATTCGGTGAGGCTCCGCATGACCATCGTGACCTACCACAATAACCACTGATTCCACATGGATGCTTGGAGACCCGAGTATGTTCAATACTCCTTTCTCAATTTTATCTATTGATTTTCACATGTTTATCTTAGCATTCTCCTTTTGATTTGTGTTATGTGATTTTCTAGCTCACTATATCTCTTTTTTCTCTGCTTTTACACACGAGTGGTGAGAGCTCATTCATTAGGTATGTGTGAACACTCAGTTGATCCCCTCGGGAAGACCCAGATTGAGTTTACAACTGATTCGGGCATCCCTTACTACTAATAGCGACTTCCCTTTGTACCTAGGTAGGCTGGATACGAGATTCTTTGAGCGCTGATGAGGCGAGCCATTCTTATAGTGAGGCTACAGGAAATGGGTGCCACCATGAGCACTCATACCATTTAGTCCATTCTTAGTGCCATCATAGCTGCAACAGGAGCCCTAGATGTGGTCACGCACCATCTGAGGGATCCCATAGGGATGGATAGGCCACTAAGACTTTATTTATTTGATACCGTTTTCATTGCGAGTGTTTTGACCATGCCTAGCGCATGATGACATTGTATACAAACTCGATCTACTACGGTATATATAGGCTCTATTTTTGGTTCGATATTCCATTGTATCCAAGTTGACTCTCTTTGGATTATCTCTCATGTGTACTCTAGATATTTAGAACTTCTATTTTTCAATGCTTTTAGAATGTATGCAATGGATGTGAATGATATTAAAAATGATTTCTTTTTGTATTTTATGCTTCGATATATGAGGATGCAAACACAATGTGATCTTAAAATTAGCTTCTTTTGTAATCTTTGGTACTTCATATTGTCTTGATAAAACGTGATGATACAATGATATTATAAATAGATGTACTTACCCAACTCCTAACCCCACATAGCTAGTAAGATGCGAGGATCAACACCAAGAGTTAGAAAGGGCACAAGTTATGAAATTTGTTGAATGACAGTGATGAGAGAAAGACAAAGGTTTGAAAAACCAAATTGGGACGCTACAACCTTACTCTACTCAAGATACTTCATAGTTTAGAATGTGAATTGCTTTGCAGTTTATCTAGACTTGGATCCATAGATGGCCACTTGGTTGACAAAATATGGTTTTGGGGTTTTAAACTCTTCTTGGAACTTTGGACATCTAACTCACTTTGTTTTTGATTTATGATTTCACAATGTTTGACTAGTTTGTAACTTTCAAGTTTATCAAAGAGACCCCTATGCCTTGCCCCATGCTACTAGTAGGAAGTGTGGGATTATCACCATGGACAAGGAACAGATGAGTAAGGGCATTTCCCTCCTTTCCCAACCCTACATCACTAGTAAGAGACGCAAGCTCAACACCGAAGGTTGGTAGGGTAGAGAAATGTGTAAAAATAAAATTTTCTATGAATTTGCATTTGATTTACTTATTTGGGAAAAATGTTTAGAATGCTCTTATTTCCAAGGATATGTATATGGGATAGATGTGACACCATGAAGCTTGGTAGGGTAGAGAAATGTGTAAAAATAAATTTTTCTATGAATTTGCATTTGATTTACTTATTTGGGAAAAATATTTAGAATGCTCTTATTTCTAAGGAGATGTATATGGGATAGATGTGACACCATGAAGCTTCTAGAACAGACCATGAACAAAAGACACCTAACCTAAGAAGAGACCAAAAGTAGAACCAAGTATGCAGGCCTTGGTATGGTTACCATCAAAACTTTGTCTTATCTTGTTTGGATTGATAAATGATTTAGAAATAGTTGATGATATTATGAAGGTTTGAAGAGACATGATTTGAATGTTTTGCCAATATTTTCGAAGTTTTTAGGAATTGCTATAAGAATAAGCTCCTTGATCACACTTTCTACAAAATGAACAGACAGATGAAAATGCAATGCAGGTGCAATAATGTACATATGAAAATGTTGGTGGATCATGCATAGTATCTCTTTAGATGAAGAGAGTTTATGGATTCGCTAAACTCCTCACCTTCTAGTGTACACAAGTAAAATGCACCATTTTTGTAGTCTTCCACTACCCGATATGGACCTAACCACCTAGGTCTGAACTTTCTTCCCTCGTTAGTCTTCTTGTCTATTCAACTATTGAGTCTTAATACCAAATCTCCTTTATAGATCTCATGTTTGTACACCTTCTTATTGTATTTCCAAGCCATACAAACAAGCATAAACACTATGCCATTGTTCAATGTTTAGTCTAGCTTCGTCAAGACTTTCTAATTGGGAGAGTTGCGCTTCTTGATAACCCTCCTCTCCCAGGATCCCATGTAGTGAAATGCGGAGACTAGGTATTTTGACTTCAAGTGGTAGAACTACCTCAGCACCGAATACTAAGGAAAAGGGGGTTGCCCCCGTTGGTGTTCTAATTGACATTCAGTAGGCCCACAAGGCCGAAAAATCTTTAGGTGCCAATCTCATTTATCTCGCTTAATGGTCTTTAGGAGAATGGAATTTAAAGTCTTATTGGTAGCCTCAGCTTGTCCATTAGCCTGAGGGTAGTAGAGAGAAGCCATGTGATGAATTATTTTGAACTTTGTACACAACTCACACACCTCATCATTTTTGAAAGACATGTCATTATCAGAAATAATGACCTATGGCACCCCGTACCTACAAATGATCTGGTTCAGGATGAAGTTAGTGATTATAAAGACATGAAAAATGGTAAGGGGCATGGCCTCTACCCACTTGGTAAAGTATTATGTGGTTGTGATTATGAAATTATGGCCATCTGTTGATGAGGGAGATAACTTCCCTATCAAATCCTAGGCCCTATGTGGAGAAGGGCCATGGGGTTGTGATTGGTTGTAAATCTTGTGCTAGTATGTGGATCTCATGAGAGAACTCTTGACATTTGTGCACAAACTCTACCATGTCATGCTCTAGGGTGGGCCAGAAATAGCCCATCCGATGTATCTTCTAGGCAGTGGCATGGCCACCAAAGTGACCTCCACATACCCTGCTATGTGACTCATAAAGAATCTTTTCGATTCTTCTGGTGTCAACACATCTCAACAACATTCCATCAAAGGCTCTGTGATAAAGCACTTGTTCCAAAATAACGTACCTAGTGGAAATGACACGTAACTGCCTTCTTTGTTGTGACATTTCCCCTTCTGGGTATGTGTGGTCCATGATGAAATTGATAATGTTAGTGTACCAAGGGCATACAGAGATAGGGGGCCTAGTTTTGACAAAATATACACACTCATCAGGAAAGTCCAGATCTACCAAATCACCCCCATCCAATGGATTATCAGCCAACCAGTCTATAATGATTTGACCCTTAACAAATTTTTGATTTACAAATGTTAACTTGAACTCACCCATTAATGTAATGAAACACCCAACCTTTTTAGACAAGGATCCTGCATGAGGAATGTTCATAAGTGGTCTGACTTGACAATGACCCTTGTTTCTTGATTGAGCATATAATGTCTTAAACGCTTGGTTGCAAAAACTATGGCAAGACATTATTTTTCTACATGCATGTAGCATGTCTCATAATCAAGTAATGTCCGACTGATAAAGTAAACTGGCCATTCAGGCTTATCATCATTCTCTTGAGCCAACATGTAGGCTAGCAAAAATCATGTAGCCCATGAATATAAGATCAAAGGGCAATCTGATCTAGGTGGCATTAGCGTGGGAGGGGACAACAAGAATCATTTAACTGCCTCGAAGGCCTCATTGCATTCCTCCGTCTAATCAATGCTATAATCCTTTTTCAACAAATTGTTGATTGGATGAATGACGAAGGTCAAGTCAGGGATGAACCTTCAGATTACACCGAGTTTCCCAAGAAAATATCTAATACCAGACTCGTCCGATGGCGAACCATTTCTAACATAGCCCGATTTTGGCCGGGTCAACATCAATCCCTCATGAAGATATAATATAACCCGAAGCTTACCACTTGTTACACCAAATACACATTTCTCTGGATTTAACATGACACCATACTTAATCAAGCATGAGAGGATGATACGAAGCACCTCTGGGTGATTGTAGTGCTTCTTGGCCTTGGCCAGCAGGTCATCTACATAGGATTCCACAATCTTATGAATAAGATCATGGAATATGTAGGTCATTTCTTGTTGGTATGTAGCGCCAACATTCTTAAGACCAAATGGCATGATGACATAACAATAAGTTCCCCAAGGAGTTATAAATGTAGTTTTAGCTTGATCCTCCATGGAGATTTTGATTTGATTATATCCTAAAACCCATCCATGAGGGATAACAACTCAAATCCAGTTGTTGCATCAACAATAATGTCAATGGATGGTAGCAAGAAGTCATCCTTGGGACAAGCCTTGTTAATGTCCTGAAATTCTATGTAAATACGGATCTTTCCATTATTTTTGAGAATGATGATAACGTTAGCTACCCATTGTGAATAATCTACTAGCTTGATGAATCCTACTGGGAGAAGCTTCATTATTTCTTCTTTTACCATAAGGGCCACCTTTCGCTTTATAGGTATTGAATTCTACTTAATTGTTCGGCATCTATATTGGTGATGAGATTGTGAACTACAATGTGTGGTGCAATTCCCGTCATTTCCTTGTAACTAAATATGAAGGATTTTTGATGTTCCTTGAGGATTTGGGTATGAATTTCTACTTCCTCTGGAGTTAAAGAGGACCCTAGTTTTAAGATTTTGGCTCCTCCATTCTGATGTTTATATCAATTGTTCCCTCAATTAAGGAGGCATTTCCCTCCTCAAACTTAGGTGGGGATGGAGGCAACTCCAAGTCCCCTTCTTCTTCTACTTCATAAATCTCAAGATCTTTTCCCGGAGAGGACTCAATCATTAGATTCCCAAAATAAGAAGAGGAACGTGGAATTAGGGAAAGGTCTACCTCGTGACAGGTAAGATGTAGTTCTGCCAAAGTGTTTAAATAACTTAAAGTTGACTCATCCCCATCAATAGGGTCTGAAGATTCAAGCTGATCCTCAGCTTCCACGTATGTCAACATTGATGCTATCGGGCATTTTGTGAATCAAGGATTCAGCGCAGATTGAAACTATGAAGTTGGTGTCCTCTAAGTCACTACTTGGGGTGAAGCGTGAGGCGAAGTTGCTATAGAGTCTGCCAGAAGGTTTTGTTCACATGGAACTACCTTAATTGATATAAATTCAAACCCCTTAGTTAGGCCCAACACGACTATTTTGTAGAGTTGTAGGTGTTCAACCCTAGTCTCGTATACCTCGGATATCTAATTTATGACTAGCTATGAGTCACCCAACACTCTAATATTTAGGATGCCCATTATCTTAACTAGAATGAGACCTAATAGGAAAGCCTCATACTTAGCCCCAATGTTTGTGCATTCAAAATTTAATTTTAAAGTAAAAGATAAAACCCTTCCTTTGGGTGAAGTAAAGATCGTGCACGCCCAAAGTGCCAAAGTGACACTGGCTCCATAAAAATGGATGGTCCAAAAATCTTTGGGAAAGATGGACGCTGGGTCATCCTTTGTAAGTTCTCCTTTTACCTTGGTTACCTCCACCATGCAAACCTCATCTATTGGAAGGGAACCAAGTCCCAAGGCATGTCCCATACCCATGGAATCAAAGGGGAGAAGGATAGGAAAATCCTTTTCTAATAGTTCAACAATATTTTCTATAGTTCCTAACGATACCGTCTCTATAACAACATTTTCATCCTTGACTGCTGAAATACCCTCGATCAAACCCATAACTTCTAACTCCGTTGTGGGAACCAACTTTTCTTTTGGTACCGCACTTGTCGGTTTGTTTAACTAGTTCGTAGGAAGTTTGAATTCAGAGTGGACCCTGGCTTTTTCTTCAAGTTGGCCAAATGTATATCAAAGGGATTTGGATCACCTTGAGTGACAAAGAATTTCCCTAAATGCAAGAATCTGACCTCTTGGAATAGAGTGGAGGGGATTTCTTTCATGTGGTGGATCCAAGGATGACCAAGGATCATATTATAGTTGGTTTCTTGATCTATAATATAAAACTCAGTAAGTACCGTCTTGGGCCCAAGAGTAACCAATAATACTATGGTTCCAATCGAGGTTGCCTTGAGACTATCATAACCCCTCAACGTGTTTCGCGTCGAGGAGCAATTAGTCTCCCCATATCCTAACTTTTGAAGAAAAGAGAAGGGGACTATATTAACCGCTACCCCATCATCGATCATTATGCGTTTCACGTAGTTGTTGTAGATCCAAACCTATAAAAACAAAGCCGGATTGCCTTTATGAACTATTTTAGTATTTGTAGGCATCTTGCTTATGTCAAATACAAACCCAATATCCCTTTTGGGTTGCCCTGGAGGGAAAATTTCAAAGTCTATATGGTTTATCTATGCCTCGGAAAAGGGGTAATGTTAATCAAATGGCTAAGACCTAGCGCTTCCAAAAGAGTGGCTCGATGAGCGGGGGAATTCTTCAGTAGATCTAAAAGGAAATGTGTGAAAAGGTCTTGGTTAGATCACTGATCAAATCATAAGCCCCTACTAGCTTTCTTAGCGTGTCATGAGCATTATCTGACACAACCGGATAAATCGGGATTGGTCTGCGAAGAATAGTCTCTGGCTCTTGTTGTGGCATTAATTTGGGGTTCAACATCTAACTCAACCAAACCTACGATCTTCATTTACTAGCAACCATCCAAAGGAGGTGCCACTTGTGGGTTTGACAAAGTTGAGGCTTCAAATCATGAGTCCCTATTACAATACCTTTATTCGAACCGTTGGGATCCAGTCTACCATCCTTTGGACACGTGGGGAGAGGATCATTGAAGATTCCCAATGGTGTGTTCTACAGAGACACGGTCCCATATAGGCGTTTTGACTGGGTGCAGTTGGGTTTGCCAAAAACATGTCAACAAATAATCTGTCTTTGGTCTTCTAGAAAACACTGTAAAAATTATTACAATCACGACAAGTTCTTGCATCATGCCCGTAGACCTATGGAAACCACAATACAAGTCAAGATCATAATCTCAAGGCCTTTGGTTTGTTCCTTGTTGTGGTCCAAAACTACGGTTATTGTTTGGTTGTTGACTATTATAATTAACACTTTGGAACCCTTGCCTCGATTCTAGAATTGGTTGGGGTATTGACTAGGGCTTGGGGTTGGCATTTGTCTTTGTTCTTTGAGGTTGTTTTTGTTATCGGGAATGATTAAAATATACAACGTTCTGAGGGTGAGAATTTTTTTCTCTCACGGTTGTTTCCATTGTTGTTATTTGTAGCACATGTACCGGTGGGATTAACAACATTAGGCTTTTTGGGCTAGTCAGTTACACCATCGGTCGTGACTCCACGATTCTTATTAAGGATATTTGGTCCTTGATTGTTATTTGTGTTGTTGGAGTAATGGGAGTGCTTTGAGCAGGAGTGACTAACTTCCCATTTGCTCCATAGGTCTTATGACCACTGTCAATGGTGCTTGGTTGATCTAAAGAGCACCCTCTAGCACCTCTTCATAGCTCCTTAGCAGGAATTTTTGAACCTCTTCCTTTGTCTCTTTGTTGAGAGAGTGAAGGAACAAATCACAAAGTTCCATTTGATCCATGTTTGGAGCACTTGTAGAAGAGTAGAGAACATGTCGCCACCTCTGAATGAAGTGGGCTATAGATTCATTATGTTCTTGTTTGATATGAAGGAATTCCTTGATTCCTATTCACAAAATCTTGTTCATATCAAAATCTTTGATAAAATCTGATACGAGTTGTTTGAACGAGTGTATTGAAGCCTCTGGTATCCTATAATACCAATCGAGAGCAATACCTTCAAGTGTCTTAGGGAAAATATTTACAATGACTGCATCCCATGGGAGCAGCTCTCGAATGGCCATTACATAAGCCTTGATGTGGGCATTAGGATTGCCCTCCCCTTTGAACTTTAGGAGATCAGGAAAGGGTCTCGAGAGCATGACTTTGCTGAATGGAGAAATCTAGGGGTTCCTTGAGATATTTAGAATAAGTCCCCATTGCATATGTTTCCACCATTGAAGACCCTTGTTAGGGAGGTGGGGGCTGCATTGGTTGCTGAAATGGGACAATATAGAAATTTGGTGGGGCATATGACATCCCTTGTAGTTTTCCATATGGACCTGGGTAGGTGTACATGTCCCCCTGTGGAGATTTAGAATACATGTGTACATAAGGGGGTTGATTACCTTGATATGGATCTGAAGGCGTGAAGCCAGGGAACGTCACATTTCTAGCTAGTATAATGTTTGAGAACACACTTGGCTGGTACCTATTATAGGTATCCATATGTGGCTTGAGGAGGCATACCCAAGGTACTGTCCTAGTTAACAAATCCCCATGGTTCGGAGTATTCATGTAGACTGGAGGATTCTGTGTGGTTGGTATTTTCCCATAGTTCTATGGGTAGGAAGGAGTCCATGCTTTCCCTGCATATGAACTCTATGTATTCTAGGAAAGCTCTAACTCCTTGAATTTATCAACCAAAGATGAAATGACATCACCCATTGATGGGGTGGTACCTTTCTTAGGTACCTTTGGTTGAACCCTTGGAGGTTGTTGAGGAGTATGGTATCCTGCTATGAATTGTTCATGATGTTGCCACCCCTCATTGGTTGTATTATCAATTGGTGGTGGGGTAGCATTATTGTTTTGAAGCAAGACATCACCTTGTCCTTACAACCTATCGAAAGATTGGTTCATTTGTTGGAATTGCTTCTCACTCCTAGCATATCATGCTAAATAATCCTCATCGAGATGGGGGAGTTGATCGGATTGCACAGTAATGGGCTATCGAAATAATACCCAAGGAGATGAACTCACTTCACCAGTGAATGTCATGTTATTTGAACTTGATTGTTTAAGGGGATAAGTTTGAGTGACCTGATCTAGTTCTTCAATGCGTATAGAAGAACCAACATTGGTTCCCTGAAGCAGAGGGTTTTGAGTGGATGAGTGGTTTTCTGCCCATGTTGAAAGTGAAGGTGATTGTTGTGGGATATTTGATTGGTAATGGTACATGTCAAAACTTGGGATGGGTTGATTGTACTCGTCATATCCTAACATATTCGGGGTATAAGAATACCCGCAGAATAAAGGATGGATGAAAGTGGAAACGCTTAGAGACTAGCTCTTCATGTCGGGTTCACCAATTTGTACAAATGAAAATGAACATGTGAGCTTCAACCGCACTTGACCCCCTAAGGCCATGCCAAAGCGAGATGATTTTGAATATGTGTGGCTAACTATAGGAGGATCAAAGACTAAGATTTGGTAGTGTGATCTTCTGGTAGCTGAGTTGACAAAGGGGAGATTTAGAGGCTATAAACGAGTAACGTAAATTCCTTATGGTTTGTTTGCTAACTTGAATCTAAGTTTTGATCTAGTTCAAAGTGTCCATGTAAGCTGAATTAAATTAACAATCTATGCTACTTTGTTGAAAGAAAACTAATCTAAATAAATCACAAAACTGAAATACTACAATCACAAACAACAATTTGCTTCTATTCTAAATAATTAAATCTACTTCTACACTAAAACTAAACAAGTGAGATAACCCGGTGTGGTTATTCACCTGTGCTGAGTGTATGGAAACTAAACTAACTTAAAAAAACTTTTCCAAATGATCTATGATGTGTAGACAACCTCCTACAGATATTCTCTCCTTTAGATCCACAGGGATGGGAATAAGAGGATCCGTCACAGGGATTTCTATGAAGATTCAAACCCTCTTGGAAATTAACTAACTACTTGCAAATGAAAAGAAATTGATTTCTACTCTATTTGATATGATGTAATAATGATAAATTGTAAGAATGAAGGAAATCAAACAAAAAATCCAACCTGGAATTCACAGAACATAGGTAAATCCAGTTGTGTAGTAATTTCTCCCCTCAGTTTGTCCTTTCTTTCTCTGAGTGTTCATGTGAGTCTAAGAGATTGGGAATGCAAAAACAATAGTAGGAGGATGGAACTTGAGAAATGGAAACTTGATGGCAATCCAGATGTAATGTAGGTAGAAGAGAGATAGCACAAGAGATTAGAGCTTGGCTATGCAATTCCTAGCAAGATCGTAGTAGCAATACAATGCAAGATACACAAAAATTCTTAGGCCCCTTTGCTTGAATACAAGCATGGAATATATAAGAATGGAGGATAGGAGGATACTTCATGCACAAGGAAAGAAGAGGTAGTTCCAACTAATGAAATCCTATTAAAAATAGAAGGAGCAAAGAGAACCAAGCAAACAAATCTATTTTTAACCAATTCGGCTCACGGACGCATGCAAAAAGAAAATTTAAGTGAAACATCGCATGTTAAAACACACGTGAAGAATCTGGAAAAAGTGAGCAAGATCACCACCTGTATGCAGTAGCGGTGTATGGACCGCCCCTTGAGCAGGCAGCGATCATGGCACTAAAGGCCAAAACAAGTACAGAAAGAAATGGGGAGATGGAAAAATGCATGGAAAAGTTAAGTAAGGCTATCTAAGCTACAAATATATACTGCGAATGGGTTTTGGAGCTCGAACACCTTCTTGAAAGGATTTTGAATCATCATTAGGGATTCTTGTAACTGTTCTCTTGATAATGTAGAACGTGCAATTTTGGGTGCATACAAGAATCCATCCAAGTATTTATACCCATCACATTTATACTAAATTTTTTAAATCAGTTAGGCAACCTCAGAGAAGGATCAACCCAGCCTTGAGGGACATAGTCAAGTAGGAAATTAAAAAGCTATTACAAGTAGGATTTATCTACCCTATCTCAGATAGTCAGTGGGTGTATCCTCTTGTGATTGTGCCTAAAAAGAATGGAAAATGGAGAATTTGTGTTGATTATAGGGAATTGAACAAAGCTACACTTAGAGATTATTTTCCCTTACCATTCATAGATCAAGTTTTAGTAAATATTTTAGGTAAATAATACTTTTCCTTCCTAAATGATTTTAGTGGATATAATCAAATCAGGGTGGCTGTTGAGGATCAGGAAAAACTACCTTTACTTGTCCATGGGGTACCTTTTCCTACAGGGTATTGCCATTTGGACTATGTAATGCTCCAACAACCTTCCAAAGGGTTGTACTAGCAATTTTTGTAGATCTAACCAATGATTGTGTGGAAGTATACATGGATGATTTTACTGTGCATGGAGAAACATTTGATGATGCCTTGAAAAATATGGACAAAATATTAACAAGATGTGAGAAACACCATTTGTCTCTTAGTCATGAGAAATGCTTGATGATGGTTGATGAGGGGATTGTACTAGGACACCACATTTCAAAAAGAGGAATTCAAGTTGACCAAAACAAAATCAGGATTATTTCAAACTTACATGTTCCTCAAACACCCACGGATATCAAGTCATTCTTAGGGCATGTTGGATACTATAGGTGTTTTATCAAAGATTTTAGTAAAATTGCTGCCCCCATGTTTGGTTTTCTTACCAAGGATTGTGAATTTTGTTGGGATGAAAAGTGTCAACATGCTTTTGAAGAAATTAAAGAAAAATTAATCACTGCCCCAATATTGAGAGGACCTAATTGGGAGAAACCTTTTCACATCCAAAAAGATGCCTCAAATAACTCAATTGGTGTAGTTTTGGGATAGAAAGATGAAGAAGGGAAAATGTATGTTATTTACTACCTTAGTAAAAATATTACTCCCACTAAAAGAAATTACACCACCACTGAAAAATAATTTCTTGCTATGATTTATGCAATTAATAAGTTTAGACATTATATTACAGGGTACAAAATATTTGTACATACAAATCACTCAACAATTAAATACTTAATGAACAAACCAGTGGTTGGAGGTAGGATAATTAGATGGTTATTACTTTTACAAGAATTTTATATTACCATTATGGATAATCCAGGAAAATATAATGTGGTAGCTGATTTCTTGTCAAGATTAACCACTACAGGGGAGCAAGATCCAATTAAGGACAACTTTCCAAATGAACAATTATTTGCTATTTCAGTTGATACACCATGGTTTGCTGATATGGAAAATTATCTTACAATAGGGAAGTTTCCCCCTTCTTTTACTAAGAAAAAAATGAAAAGATTAATCAAAACCAATGCACAATTTAAATGGTTGAATGAAATGTTATTTAAATGTGGTCCTGATTTGGTTTTACGCAGGTGTGTGAGAGAAGATGAAATCAGTGGCGTACTCAGGGCATGCCATGATGAACCAAGTGGAAGATAATTTTTAGTGAAAATAAAAACACATAAAATACTTGGCACTGGTTATTATTGGCCATCTCTGTATAAATATGTGAATAAATACATCAAGCAGTGAAATCCCTGTCAAAGGATGGGACAACCAAATTTTACTAGTGAAATGCCTCTGCAACCTCAAGTAGTGATTAAACAATTTGAAAGGTGGGGGATAAATTTTGTTGGCCCTTTTAGTCCTCCTTCATAAGGAAAAGAGAAAATTCTTGTATGTACTGATTATGTGACAAAGTGGGAAGAGGTGCAGGCTTTAACAAATGCTAATGAAGATGTAGTTGCTGATTTCCTTTGGCACAAAATTATGATGAAGTTTGGTGCACTAAGAAGTATAGTTTCAGACCAAAGTCCACAGTTCAAGTCTAATATGATATAGGCCTTCACAATGTACTATCAGATCAATCATAGGAAGTCATCTCCCTATCACCATAATCAAATGGGCAAGTGAAAGTGACAAAGAGAATGGGAAAATATCCTCACCAAAAAAATTGAAACAGTAGAAGAGATTGGGGAAGAGGTTACCCTAAACCGTCTCAAATTATAAAAAACTTGGAAGAATAAAACAAGGTTCTCACCATATGATTTAGTCTATGGGAAAATCCCTTTCTACCCATTGAATTTTAACTATAAACATTGAGGACAACAACTAAATTGGGTATTGAATTGGATGCATCACAAAAGGAAAGAATTCTACAACTCAATGAATTGGATGAGATGAGATTGGAAGCACTTCAATAGATAGAGATAATCCAAGACCAAAGGAAGTAATGACATGATACACATATCAAGGAAAGGAAATTCAAGGTAGGAGATTGGGCATTACTGTTTGATTCCAAGTACTAGCAATTCAAAGGCAAGTCGATAACCAGGTGGTTAGAAACTTATCAAATTGAGAAAATATTTGACAATGGCTCTATTCAGCTACTTCACACGCTGATGACATGATAGAAGGAAATGGACACAAGCTGAAACTTTATAGGAAGCCTCCTACCAAGGATGAATTCTTGAAGTAGATTGAAGAAGACAAGAAATTTGATCATATGGAAGATCCTAGTTCTTCCAAAATGATCAAGTAATCAAATGCATGGATCTAAAATAAAGGGAAGAGAATAAAAACCAACAAATAACATTCTCTTCCCAAAAAAATAAATATAAGTGAAAAATAAAAATAAAAAAAATAAAATGGGAGAGAATGAAAACCATTAAATGGCATTCTCTTCCCAAAAAAAAATCTCTACAAAACCAATTGAAAACCAGAAATGGCGGTTGGTCTCCTCAATAAATGGATAATTCAAATAAAAGGAACTTATTTGGAATTCCAGCTATCTTTTCTAACCATTTTTCTTTTTCACTTTTTTAAAGAATGATGAGTCATCAAGGCGGAGGAATTACATCAGCAAGGATGGTAATTATGTCTTGATCTTATTAAAGGTTAAATTAAAAGTTCACATGTGTGATTAGACTTGATTTAAGTAGTCGGTATGATGAGTCATTTATTGTACATTATGATTAAAAGCAAGTAATCATGAGGGTGATGTCGATTGAACAAGTAAAAGTGGTGGTGTATTAATAATGAGCTATCATTTGGGCAGAATAAATGAAATTGAGAAGCAGTTGCAGAAAAATTCAAGGAAGAAACAATAGAATTATATTTGAATTCCACAACTAAACCCAACAGTTCCATAGCCAAATCCAATAGTTCCATAGCCAAATCCAGTAGTTCCGCAACTATCTCTTGACAGAGTAAGGATTTTAAAGAAGGAATAATTTGAATCATCCTCTTTGCCATGGGTATCAAAAAGAAGTCAGAGCCAGAAGATGATACACAACTTCTTACAGATGGAGAAGTGGCAGCCATTTTTGAACAAGCAGGGTGGCTGAGTTTCTAAAGAAATTCTCAAAGTACAATGATGAACTGGTAAGGGATTTTTTTGTAAATTTAGAAGAATCTAGAACTAAGGTTAAAAGAATTATAATTCCCTTTACTATAAATACAATGAGCAATGTATCTGGGGTACCAATTGTACATGTTCCAAATCCTATAAAGGGGACCCTAAAATATCGGTGGAAACCTTGATACAAGAGGGGGAATCTAAACCCCAATATATTTATAATACTAAGAAAATCATCAAGGGGGTTAGAAGAGCCAACTTGCCCAAACCCTTTGACAAAGTAGCATTTTGGGTAGTTAAGTACCTAACTTGTGATGGCCAATTTGGGATTGTGGGAAGAGAGGTCCTTAAGATGCTTTGATATATCTTAGGTATGGGGCTGTAAAACAAGAGTATATAGTAAACCTTCATGGTTTCCTCTTTGAATCCATTCGAATAATATATTAGAGGTATTCTGGGGAGTTAGGACAATTAGACATCATGGATTAGTCCATATAGTATGTCAACACAATTTTATCTCAAAGAAAAATGGAGAAGAAGCACGAGAAAAGTTCCTTAACAAATTCAAACAAATCCTTGATATTATCAAAAGGGGAATACCAAATCCTTTCTCCCCTAAAAGTAATTTGGAGATTGATCCCCTATGAAAGAAAAAGGAAATAAGTGGGGTTAATGTGCCAAAGAGGAGGAGATCTGAAAGGATGATCAAATATGCAACACCTCTTGTGTCTTCAAAAGAAACTCCTTCCTCTGAAATACCAGAAGAACTAATATCTGTCTCTGACAGTGACAGTTCACCTAAGCTAGATCATGAAGTAAAAATTAGAAGAAGCTATAGGAGGAAGTCCACTTTAGAACATTTTGAATCTCCTCATAAAAGAAGAGTTCATAAGAGGTCTAGGGAAATTCTACTGGATATTGAAGAAAATGATGGTTTGGAGAAAGAAGTTGCTGATATTCTGAGTAGCATGACAATGTCTCCTCCTCGACCAATTCAAACTAAGGAATTGGAGAAAGAAGATGAAAGATTTGAAGAGTAGGATTTTCAAGAGATGGGTGACTCAGTAGCACTATCACATGAGGAAGAGGAATTGGCATCTTGGAAATGGAAAGGAAATCCTCTGGTGGAAGAGAAGACTCATTCCCAAGGAATTTCAGAAAAAGAGGAGAAACAACAAGTTAGAAAAGCTCTGTTTTTGTCTAGAGCAGAAATTATCATTAGGGAGAAGGATGAGGAATTAAAATTCCTCAAGAACAAATTAGAGCATAGGGAAATGCTCATTGAGAAACTAAAAACTCAACTCATAGATAGGACTAAAGAATTGACATTGGTCAAATAGAAAATGATGGAAAAAGAAAAAGAATGTCAATTGGCTAGTAAACAAAGTGTTATGTCAAATATATCTTCAATGAATCAAGTTGTACAAACTAAACTGACTTACTTGGCCACTTAAGCAGTTGTGGGATGATACCTGTAGAAAGCTTAATGAATTCAAAACATCAAATGAGGAACTAAGAAGCAAGATGGAAGAGGAGAAGAAGGAAAGGAAAGAGTGGGAAGAATTTTTTTACAAAATGGAAGAAGACAAATTTAAATGTCTGGTAAAGATACAAATGGTCTGTATAATGAGTGAAATATTACTCACATGTAGGAGACCTTCTCCTGCATACAATGTCTTTCTGGAAGAGAAATTTATTTCTTTGGAAACTATCAAGGATTGCATGTGGCCTTCCACATGAAATAAAGGATGAATCAAAGTTCATGACAACATATTCCTCAATAGTGCAGAGTAGAAAAATCTTCTCTACGAATTCTATCTCTGTAACTTTATGCTGGAAAAGAATACGTGCTTCATGATCAATCTGTATGTAGGGGAAATCCAGCTAAATGCATTTGTTTCTATACTTCAAAATCAGATAGCATGGAAAGAGAGGGATACTAAACATTTATTAAAGGCTAGTTCATCTGGCCTCTGCATGAGAGCTCACTATGGAAAACCATCTACCTTTGCTATACATTTCAGATCCCATGCCTTTGACAATTGATTCAAGGCACATTATATTGCTAGTCTGCAGAAAAGTATTGATGCCTTCACCTCTTATGAGGAGAAAAACTTTGAAGATATTTATGATGGATGCTTGAAGATATGGGAGTTTCTCACAGTTGCATTAAGAAGAAGAGAAGTGATATCTCCCATGAACTTAATATGGAGTCTGGAAAGAGCTAGAGCTTTGTGTACACTAATCCCTCAGGTTAGTGAAAAATGTAGGGGCATGTGGATGGGAGTGAGAACAAGGCCTTACCTCCTTCTTCCTCCCATGTCTCCATGGAAAAACATAGAGCCTCAATATCCCACTCACTTTGAGGAGTGGCAGAGAAAGATAGAAGAAGGATCAGGGTATAGTACTTCTGAACTAAAGCACTAGGATATTCAGTTTCAGCCATTTGACCTTAGTAGTCAATTGGAATGCAGAATTCACAACCCAAGTTTTGAAGAGTAAAGTTTGTAAGAGGAATTACAAAAAAGTAAGTGTGGGGGAGATGATAAGGCCAAAATATGCCTCATCAATGTGTAATAAATGATCTTATTTTACTCTCCTTTTTATCAAGTTTGACTACATTTTGTGACTTTTGTTTGATCTAGTATAAGTTAGGATGTAATTGTCCATATTTTGTTTGATTTAGTTCTAACGTCTAAAAACTCTGTAATTCCTAACAAAGTGTGTGGAAATTTAGTTTTTGTAATAAAAATGTCACATTCGGTCAGATAATCAAAGTATGAAGCAACCAGCACCTTTTTGGGAACATTGGCTTCAATACGGCTTAGCTCTAGAACCTCTAGGCTTAGTTTTAGAACTCCATCACTTAGTAAAGGAACTCTATCGCTTAGTTCCGAACCTTCAGACTTAGTTCCGAAACTCCTGCGCTTAGCTTCAAAACTTTTGTAGTTAGTTCTAAAATAGTTCCCTTTGGTTCCGAACTTCTCCAAAGTTCTAGAATCAATGGGAATCTATTTATTTTGACAAAATTTAGTGATAGAGAAATTAATGGGCCTTCTAATTAGGAGTAAATCAACAAATTACTGATTCTTCATACTCTAGAAATAATTATGTAGGATCGTGCAATAATGTACCGTATGTCCAAAGAAGGTTTCTAAATTCCACATCTACTTTGAGCACTATTTTGTTTCACTAGAACCTATAGATGGATGGACAACTATTGAGCACTTATGATTGTAAATGCATATGTGGATGATGAAATATATATAAGGACTTATAGATAAATTATATATAGATAGAGATGATATATATGATATAGATATACAATGGATTTTTGTAAGACAAAACATTTCAGTAATAAGATAGCCATTTCATTTTGAGAGAATCATACTTTGTCAACTCCTGATTCAAGGTGGAGAAAGGGCCCACTCCTCCAAGAAGCAGGATTATTTTTTTATTGGTATTTATATTTCTAAGCAATTCGTGTAAATCATTAAGTATTAATTCTGTAAATGCTTTTGATTCTTCAGTTAAATTTTGTTATGTACTTATCCCTACAAGTGTTATAGATTAGAATCTTATTTCCTTGCAAGCATTTTCAACAAAATTTTCAAACATGTGTTTATTTCCAAGCAAGTGTGTTTACTTCTGCAATGTGTGTTTATTTCAACAATTTGTTTCATTCTACAAAGAGTGTTTATTTCAGCGTAATTTTTTTCATTATGCAAGAGTGTGTTTATTTCTAGCAACACGTTTAATTATGAAAGATTTATTTATTTCAGTAATGAAAGTTTATTTCAGAAAATTGATTATAGTTTAGATTTAATAAGGATTTGGCTAGGAAATCCTAAAGAAACTACAAAACCCCCCTAGAAAATATAAAAATAATAATAAATACCTACAATCAATTACTAGATCACTAAGATTCTTCTTGTTGCATATAACTTTAGACACACCCCTGGTTTGAATATGACATCAACTAAGAGTTGATTAAAATAAGGGAATGACGATACCCATCAGAAAGGACTCTCATAAATTTGATATGGTGGTGATTTAGAGTCTTGATTGTAGGTGAAGCCCACTCAAATTTTCATATTTTCAGGAACGTTTGATTTTATCTAGGGTTTTCCATTTGACCCATGATCTAAATTGATGTTATGAGTAGATGGAGATCTATTTTATATGTTTTAAGTGATTTCAAATCTTGGTGAATCCATTTACATGTCTTCATAGGTCCAAATGTGAAGATTGGTTTTTAGGCCTAATAGGAAATTTTTGGCAGTCATGGACGAAGAAGATTCTTGGGTATGTGTGGCCTAAGTTGATGAGTCTAATACCTATGAGGGAGTTGTATGCATCCAATATTACATAATTCATTTTTGGTTAAGTACTTCATGTCATATTTGTTGGCAAGATTGAGGTCACACATTGACCTACTTGACAGGGTTTAAGGAAAATATAGGTTTTTAATGGAATTGGTCTGAAAGACTAATATCTTATCTTGATTGATGATACCTAGATAATGGAGAGTGTTAGGGGGTTTAATGTGATTGTATTCCATGCATTTAAAGGTATTGAAAGTGTAAGAAATGGTGTGAGAAGAACAAGTTTTGAAGGATGGTTTCGGGAAGCATGTGTATCCTAAAGGAAAAAGAAGTTTTGATGAATCTATGGGATGATTCATGAGGTATAAAGTGGTTTTAAGTGTTCTTTTGGTAATTTTATTTCAAATGAGTGGTTTAATTCCATGGTTGAGGTGGTATGTTGAAGCTAGGTCTTCATATTTGAAGACTGGTATGTTGGAGGTGCTCTAAATGAGTAGAAAATAATCCTATTTGATGATGTTATAAGGAGAATGGATGATATAGAGGTTCTTGATCTTGTGGAAGGTGTTGATAGGATTTCCATGACATTAAATATAGCTGTTAAACTCTTGATAGAGTCTCCTTATGCCCTTGGATTCCATAAAGTTCTCGGTGGGAGATGAAACTATCCATTTAAGCTTAGTTGTGCATGTTGTGTGCTTTGGACTAATTCCGAACTATTTGAGTCTTTTGGAGTGAATTATATGAGAGTGTAGTTATGTTTTATTATTATTATGACCAAAATTCATGGTCATGGATGGCCTAGAGGTGTTTATGAGTTGTGTCATGTATATAAGAGTGTTATATTTGCTCATTGTGTTGAGTTGAGGTATGGGAAAACAATATAAGCTATAGGAGGCGAAAGAGTTCATTAGAGGGATAAAAGGAAGAGTTAAGAAGAATAATGAGAAGGTTAGAAAGGAAGATTATAATTTATTCAAGTTTGTTATACCTAATCAGCTTATGAAGGAGTAAGATTGAGTGAAGTAGAAGAGAGTGTTGTTTGAGAGGGTTTTGAGGTGTGTGAGATAAACTTATGATCAAAATATTTCGTAGGTGCAACATCACTTCAATGATCATCATCATCAAGTGGTTGAGTGGGTGCTTGATCATCTTGGGGGTAGTATCCTCCTTGTATAGTGGGTGATATAATAAATAAGGGTGGGTGCTCCTTGTGAAGTGGGTACTTCACTAAACAAATCTTGTGTGATATGTCATATTCATGTGAGTATTTTGGATTGAGTAATTTTTAAAAAAGTTTCATTAGTTTTCTTCCCCTTAAGGGTTTCCCACATTACATCTTGTGTTCTTGTTCACTCTCTTGGTTTATTCTCTTATGAATGGTTGTTACATGTTATTAAACTCACATTAATGCATGGTTGATGGTAAATTGTTTACACAAGTTAAAAGCAATTGGATGAAAGTTTTGAAGGATTGATTCATGACCCTCTATCCATTGTGATTGTAACAATTGGTATCTGATATTAGTCCTTTTGAAGAAGTTTAATCACTTAAAGGAGTTAATTTGAAGGACTAAAATGGTGATTCAACAAAGTGTCACTTCCACTAGTAGAGCTCCTTTGTTTGATGGGTCAAACTATGCATTTTGGAGCATCAAAATGAGAAATCACATCATGTCCCTAGGGTGTGAAATTTTGTAGTCAATGATAGATGGGTATATTGTTCCTCAAACTCCTCCAACCAGTATTATACATAAGAAGGCTAATAATGACAACTCCAAAGAAATGAATGCAATCTTGTGTGGACTAGCATAATCAAAACTTGTCAAGGTCATGCATTATACATCAGCTAAGGCAATGTGGGAGAAAATTTAGGTCATATATGAAGGATATTTCAAGGTGAGGATGAAAAATATTCAAACTTTTAGAAATTATTTTTTAAGCCTAAGGATGAAGAAAGAAGAATCTATTGCAACTTATCTACTCGAGTTGATCAAGGTGTCAACACCATTAGAGGGTTAGGTAAAGAAGTGAAAGAAAAAGTAGTGGTGAAAAAATGATCCATAATCTGATGATTTCTAACACTAAATAGATCATGTGCTTGTGAAAATGAATGAAAGATTCACTAAGTTATTTGTTTACCAATATAATGTGCAATAATTAAACACAACTATACTTGCATAATTGAGAAAAGAGAGACAAAGGAGACAAGATTTATCCTAGAGAAACCCAATGTGGGAAAAACTCCAGTGGGTAAGAAAATTTTCTTCCCTTCCACTATGTAATTCTTCAAAATTCAAAGTACTACCAAAAATTGGCCTTTAAGAAGGATTCACACTCCTTCTAATTATATTTACTTGCTCACAACCTCAACAATGAAGAACTCACTCTCAATGAACAAAACAAGAAATAACTCCAACTCCTCCTCTTTTCTCACACTAGAATTCACTCAAAATCACCTGTTAGAATGAAGAATTAAACTTGTATTTATATTTTCTTCCCAAGGATGTATGGAAAGATGAACCAAACCATTTTGGAAGCTCAAATATTTGTAGAACTATTGTGATCCCGATGTAGACACCGGGTTTTTATTACCCACCTACTCAATGCATACACACATTATTTTATCAAAAACAACATCATATAAACATCCCTAAGTCATTTCCCCCACCTCGTAAAATAAAATTTTACTCCTTTACAAATTACTATTTACCCATCTAATTACCTTAACCCCTATGAAACCACATAACCATTTCCAAACTATCCCTAACCCATTTTACCCCAACCTCCTAACCTCTCCAACTCGTATAACCTCTTCTCTACCATTCTCACCAATCAAATTTCATAAAAATACCATTTAGGAAGTGGTTAAAACCACTTCTAAATGTTTTCCCCATAATTCTTGGATCACCGATGATTCTAACAAATTACCAACAACTATAAATAGGAGTTTTCACTCTTGTTTCAAGGATCTTTAAAAATTCTTCAAACGTTCCAACATCTTTGTTTATCAAATCAAAGAACAAAACTATGTCACTTGATGATCACCAATCCCTACAACAACATCAAAATCCTCCTCAAAAGTCCATAACACATCGTTTTTGTGGATTGGTCTCCAAAAATCCTCCTGGGTAAGATATATTCAACACATCAATCTCAATCATCATTTGTAGGTGTTCTGTGTCTTCTCAACAATCCAAGGTAATCCTATTTACTTTAACATTGCATTTATCAAGTCAACTTTCATAAAAACAATCATTTTGATCTCTATTTGTATCAACATATCGGTTTTTAGAAAAAACAAATATTTTTCCGAGAATCATTACGATTCTTTTGAATCACTCACAATTACTTTGAATCACTGAAATTTCTACTAAATCTCCAAAGTGATTCCTCTAAATCACCTACGATTCCTATCTTTTAGCATCTTTTCAACCAATTACAACATTTTAATCAAATTTTATCAATATATCTAGATTTAACTTGTCTATTGTAAGTATGTATTTACTTTAGATGACTGTTCTAGGCCGATCAAACCCTATCGAAAGCATTGATGATCTCCCAATCATTCAACAACCTTTTATTATGAGAGAAATTTGACATCCTTCACAATCTGACATTGTGCTCCATCAAATTCACACCTAACATTGAGGATATCAAGAATCAACTTAATTTCCTCCGTGAGATCCAAAAAGAAACCACAGACTATTAGTATGATATTTTGAGGCTATCCAAATAGCTGCCACCTTAGCCTAGGCCACATATAAATTAGAGAAATACTTTCCTTTTGAACTTTAGTTTTATCTCCTTATCTATCATTTATCTATTGTTACCATTGTATATCATTTTATCATTATTATCAACTCACTTAATTGTTTAAAAACAAGCTAACATCCTCCAAGGAATTCCTTTAGATTTCTAGAATCGACCTTTTCCAAGTAGCTCATCTACCATCTTATCTAATATTTATGGTTTATTTATCTCTAATTCTAGGTCTCTTCATTTGAAAAAATGAGGAGTACTTATCCATTGCTACATTCAAACATCTCAACATTACAACTGTCGTGCATGTACCATTAAACCTACGCTTGTATTGATTTTTAGGTACTTTCCACATGTAATAGCTAAGAACCTGAAATTTACCTAATACATTCCTGACACACTGTTGGGACCTTATCCCCTTCATTTTCATTACAATTTAACTTATATCTATTTTCAGGTTGTTTGCTTTATAATTGCTAGAAATTCTATAGAATCCCCACAATTTTGGTGAATCAATGATTCTTGCAAATCATCGACAATCTTTATGGATTTCCTTTGATTAGTAAGTTAGTCTACGCTCGGGGCCATGTTTCTTTTTGCTTTAATTTTTTAGTTAACCCTTGCAGGTTTCTCTCTTCTGGAGCACCTGCTTCACAAAAATCACAAAAATAAAAAATCTAAAAAAATCTAAAATAAAATTATAGGTACGCTTTCTTTATAATTTTATTTTCTTCACATCGTATTTTGTCTATTATCTTCATTGAACTCGTATTTATTTTCAGGACTTAAAATGAATATTTCATGTCTATATGATCATTTATCTTAATTAGGAACTTAAAAGAATTGCATTCACTTGATTTCCCTCACACACAACCAAATCAAAGTCAATACAAAATCACATCAAAACATTCCTACCCAGGTGTATCTACTTGGATTTCATCACCAAAATGATAAGTTGACTTGATATTCTGACCAAGTATAAAAAATATGGCGGGTGGTATATTTGCTAAACATTCGACACCCTTATCATTGTGGGACTGTGAATTGAGGGGGAAAGCCACAATACCATGCCTCGTATGGAAACCAATATAGAATCGGTCTAACGTACCTTAAGGTATATACAGGACCCCAACCTTTAACACTACCTCAAAAAACCACAGACTACCATTTCTTAGGAACCCATTAGCTATTTTTCCCATTTCATATTTTCCTAAACTAATCAAGATAAAAAAGATTCTTTAGTGTGACTTGCTTGTTTGCTTATAATCAACTATGTAGATTTTGATTTCATTTGATTTATTTCTTGCTTTCATGGTATTAACATGATAGTAGTTCCATAAAAAAAACTCTAAAAAATTGCAGAATGCTTCCAATAGTCTATAAAAATATCCAAACATGCATTAATGACACTATGCATTTAATTGACTAACACCGATCATATTTATCACCATCACCATAGAATCAAGAGCCCCCAAATTCCCCTGGTCCATCAAGTCCTCACTTCTTCAACAATGGGGATCTAGTATTTACTAAGAGCTTGGATTCAAACCCCATTTCACTCAATACTTATCTAGCTACCCGAGGTGTTCATATTTAGTAGTCCACACCTAAGCCATGACCCCCTGTCTCCAACACCAAATATGAATTCTTCTAACTTGTTGATTCTAACCACGAGTTGGTCATCCAAAAAATGCACCCTTATCTTACTATTAGTAAATCCAAAACATGTAATCTAGTGTCTTTGGATCCTATCATTGCCTTCGATCTCAACGTCATCTCCTCACAAAATACGGATGATAAAAAATCCTCGTCTTCTCTAGACCCTTTATCCGACTCCACCTCATCCCAAAGCAACACCAACATAACTTCCTCCATAATGATCCCTTTAGTATCTTCCACCATTCGGACTCCTCTTATTATCTCAACATCCATCTCGTTAAGCATATCTCAACCTATTTCCTCTTAAAAAACTACGTCAACTATCTAAAATGTATTTATGTCTATCCTAACATCAACTCCACATGTTAACAAAAGTTCTATCTCTACTACCCATCGCTCCTCACAATAATCATCAACCATCCTTACCTTCTCTCAATATGTACCTCAACAATCTCAACCTCTCATCCAAACCTCCATACCTTTCCAAGTACACACCTCAACAATACCATCAACTCATCCACTCATTTTCTCTTTTCCAACACATACCACAACAATCTCAATCCTTCACTCACACATCAATCCCATTTCAACATATACCCCAGTAATGAAAGCCTCTCTTTAACACATCCATGCCAATTTAGTATTAATATATTCAATCTTCACAAGCCATATCCTTACAACCTACATATAGTATTCCCATGAATGCCCCCCCTCAAACATAACATTCCTTTACAATGTCAACTATATCAACAATCAAATCTATCTCGCATATAATCAACCTAGTTTCTCCTCGTTCAATCCCCAACAAAAACCACTTTAAAGTGACCCTTTACAAGCATTTCGAACATGATATCTAGCCTTGAAGATTCTTCTATGGGTCCTATAAACACACTATCCTACGAAAAATATGTAATAAACCCACTAGCCCATAAGTACCATTTATAGTATACGCTTTGCACTAGGAACTTCCTAAGTTCCTCAAATTCTACAATAGAGAAGAGCCTCAACAAAACATCTCGAGCCTTCTAACATGCTTGTTACCTAATAACACATGATCAAGACCTTATGATGAGGACATTCCCTATATCCTTGTATGGCCCTACTTTATATTGGTATAACAACATTCCTCTCGTATTCACGTTTCTTATTTGATCATTTTTCACAACTATTTCTAGAACACTTCTAGATTAACATTGCGTGTAAAATTACTATCACATATCTATACGCCATCACACAATTTTAAGATGAATCTATTACATATTTTATTTCCTATTGAAGGGGAGTTATTAATCAATTATCATTTTCCCTCCCACAGACTAAGTTAATCAAATTATTTTCTCACTCCTATTCCAAACACATATCATCCACATTACAAATCTAATCCTTCTAAACATTTGACTAAGCCTTCAATATGACTCAAAAATCAAGCTTCACGCTCTCTAAGATGGTAGGGTTAAAATTAGATCAAATAAACCTAAACCTAACTCTTCGTTCAAACCATCCTCTAGCCATGAAAAATAAAAATATCAACAAATGTAGTGGTCATGAGGATCGATTCTAATGAACATTCAATGTCCGAATTCACATGTCCTCAACATAGCTACACCCCTATTGGTGAATATTATAGTGCAGTCTTTGATAAGCTCTTGACTACCAACAAGACCACTCTTCTTGCCATCCATCCCATCAAAACATCTATGCGAGAGTCATCTTGGTATAGAGATAATGATTATTGTAAGTACTATAGGGTTAAAGGCCAAGACATCAAAATGTGTCGAATTCTCAAATGTCCTTTTGTAGTGCCCACATTTTACACACACAATTTTAACAAAAAATACCGGATTTTTTTTTGAATTACATTACTCACTACACAAAACACAAAAAGGGCTCCAAGTACAACAAACTCGACTCACATACGACAATCACATCAATCATCGACTCACATAGACACATGGAAACAACATAGGCATGTGGATGTCACTCTTTTCCTAATGAATGGTTACTAGTAATGACCCAACCACAAGAAAAATGGCTTCAGGAATGGCGAACCCACAACACATCATTTCTTTAATTGTATTTTAGTTACGATTAACATTCCAAGAACATTATTGTGCAAGGATAAATTCCTCATTTGTCCAAATATAGATTCTTAAGTTTATTCCATGGTTAAAATTACCGTTCGACCCTTTTTACATTGGATTCTTATTCTTTACAAAATTTTCCATAACTTGCATACTTATTTGGCATAATTCAAATGCGTATAAAATACTTAATTATATTGTTCTTACGTTAAGAATATGCTTCTTAAATGTTTATTCAATGTCTACATATTACCCTTACAACTCGGTGAATTTGACTTGATGTCCAGAAAGTAATAGTAGGATTTAAGGAGGGTGTCTTAGATTCAAGATAATTTTTTTCCCCCTAAACATTCTTTGATCGAGGTATCTTTATTTCCGATTCAACATTCCCACAACAAACATTGTATTTAGATTATATATATATATATATATATATATATATATATATATCTTTTGTTTTTCTTGAAGTTTGATCTCACCAAGGGAAACTCAAATTCTTTGTAACACATGAAAATGTTTAATTGATTTATAAAGACTCCAAGAGTGGCATTATTCCTAACGTCAAATCTCATTTTACTCTTATATGATTTACTTTTACATCACATTATGGTCTCATTATTATCATTGCTTAAAAACAATTGAGTCATGAAAGTACTTGTGTAACTTCTTGAAGAAGTACATGATTGGTTGCACTAAATAACTATACATGAACCATAAGTGATTTGTGATCGAGGAAGATCCCATGATTCTAATTTTCATGATTCTCGCATGTGAAGTTTCTTTTATTCTTAATGTCATAAAATGCATAGCAAGGAAAATTATGAAACAAAGTTTCTAGTTCCCTAGGTTCTCTAAAGTAAAAAAAACTCAAATCAATTTTGTTTGCAAGGAGTTACTTACCATTTTCTACCCACGAGTTAACCCCTTAGCTAGCCAAGATTTGTCTTAGTTCTAATTTCACCTAAGGATCTACACCCTAACTATATATGAGTTTAAGGTGAGAGTACATACTTATGATAAACTACCTTCATGAAAGACTAAGGTGCTATGGTCTTTAGTTAGTATCAAGGTAACACATTTAGTTGAAAGGGGCTAAATATTTCATTAACAAGAATTTAAGTCATAGAACAACTATTTCACTATGCCCATTTGTGTCATCTGGATCCCTCAAGGAATTCATCTGATGATGAAGTTAATTTATAGATCTAACTTTGTAAGACTTGGTAGTCCACTTTGGGTTACTAAGGGAGTAATATCTCCACTTACTCCATTAAAATTTTAACTATGTCACTCCTATCGACGGGTTTATGACAATGTCACTAAACATACTGACTAAGATTATAAGCCCATTCTTGGGCTCTGATTTGCTCAAACTAGGAGGTTCCATCGAGTGTAGAGTTTAATTTCATTCTCCAGTTTTCAATGTCTTCTACGGTAAGGAGTATTACACATGAAAACAAGTTATGCTCCGATATTATACAAGGGTAGAGTGTTTCGATTAAATCTCTTTATTAAATTTACAAAGTATGAATACACAAGATGACTCATTAATCGCTTAATAAACACTTTGAATATGAACCTACAAGATATTACTACAAATTCATTTACTATATATAAATATCAAACCTTTTTACCATATGTACTATGAATCAAATTGAACCTATGATTAAATGCACATTTCCTGGATGTCCTTGGAACTAGCATCTCATACATATAAACAAATTGTCAAATATAACCTTCTGTAAAATGAAACTACATTATATATTTATTCATTTAACAATGAACTATATAAATTACAATGATAATTAATGCATTACACAACACCTTTTCGTCATCATTATTTCATCCTGCAAAACCACGTGAGCAAGATATCAACGATAAATCGCTGGCATGGCATCCACCCTAATCTAACATAATTATCATTTTTCAGTTTCCCATTTACATATGATAATAATTACAATTTGCAATCGAAATTAGAGGTTTAGAGACATGTATTCCTTACATTTCATTTCACTTCATTTTGTAACCCAGGAGAGAGAAAAAGAAGGGAAGAGAGAGAAAACACCATTTTGTCAAAAGTTCTATTTCACACAAGTTACACTATAGAGTTTTAAACAATTATTTACATGTGTCAAAGTATCTACGGTGGTTTGGCAACTGACGAGGGTCCCACAACTTTCTATTTTTACATTTCTTACCGCTATACGTAAAACGTTCAAAATAGGCTCGTAGGGCTAAGAAACCACTTCCAAAAGTTGTCTTCCAATGAGAACACACCACAATTAAATTCATACGTGTCCACCTATATACCAGGAGTTCATATCAATTGACGGAATTTGGAACTAGCGAACGGTTTATGTTTGGCGGCTAGTTTTTCGGGGCCACTGGTCATAGTTGGCCCAGTGCAAATGAACAAAAGCTAGCTCGAGGGCTTAGAAAACCACATCCAAAATTGACATTTGATGGATGAATGTGCAACGAGAAACTTCCTAAAAATTTCCCTATATAAGGAGAGTTTAACATATTCGATTTAAACTCGGAATCTGAAAATAGTCTTCAATGACGACAAGTTTTCAAAGCCACCGGTCCTAATTGGTTCAGTTTGACCTTGTCAAACTGTGACCAGAGGCCTACAAAATGCCATTGTCAAACTATCTAGAAAAGTTTTTTTCCCTAAACTAAAAGTTCCATGCAATTGTCTAGTAGAAACACGAGAGGTTTACGAAGATGGATATTAATTTCTCTATCTAGGTTTCAAATGGTAGTTCAAAATGAAAGCCAACTTTCTAGATTTAACAACTTTCTACTACTGTAAAACAATGTAACAGGGCTCCTATAAGAGTGTCAAAAGATCACATATGTTCGTTTATGGTCAATCTAGAGGTCAAGGTGACTCCTCACATAACAAGGTACATGAATGAATCTTAACATCTCATTTCCAGAGTTACGAAGGGTACTTAATGAGTCTTCAAAAATGCAAAAATTATCTATTTAAATCGGAGATGATCCACTTTAATACTTGGGAAGTCAATTTCATCTAGTCGATAAAACAATATTGTAGCGATCTAGTTGGGTAGGAATTTTTCTAAATCACCTTAGAATGAGGGTGGAAGTTCATGTTTTAATGCAAACGAGTTATTTTGACTTCGTGAGTTATGACACGACATTTCATTGTTTTGCAACGAGTTGATAAAAACATTTAACTGTATTATAATCCTAATATTTTAAAATTATATTAAGTTACAAACGAAAAACTAAAGTACGAGAGTTATGAAAGATGAGGGGAGGTGAACAATGCCTAGGAGGAACAAATTCAGTCAAACCCGCAAGATTCGGTTCAACATCTCGCTTGGCACTTTGTTAACCAGTTCACGAGCCTTGATCTAACCTCCACAAAATCACACAAACTCCCCGATCACTTGAAGTTTTCCAACAGAATACGTTGCCCAATATGTTATGAAAATTTCCTAGGGCCTGCACAAGGCTCCATACTTCATCCTCTAATTAAGTAGTTCTTTGCACAAAACCGAGTTGTATCGCCTTCTCATCTTTAACGATCTCCACTTTAGTGTCTAGAACATCTTTATTTTCATTAATAATATCATAGATAACAAGCACGAAAAAGATCTTGTAGCCTCTTGAAAAAAAAATGGGCATAATATTTACATATATACCAGGAGCAAGATTTGATTCTTTACGAAAATCTCATATATCCAAGAAGCAGTTTCTCTGTTGAATATTTTCAAAACAAAAGGAGTTTGTTTGCAATATTAATATAGATATGGAAAATTTCTCAGCATTTCCAAATCCTTTTCAACAAAAACCATTTTGTGCAAATCCTGCTATCGCTGCAGTCCATGAGGCAACATTTATTTCAGGCATTCATTTGAACATTTCACATTCCAAATGCAAGTTTCCACAATTGCATACATATCTGCTATAGAAATTGCAACAAAAACATATGAAAACCCATTATTCTTTGAAGGATATCAATACGTTTCTCAAGAGTTCCCATTGCAATGCACGATGGGAGGATGTTGGTGAAGGAGAAGGAATCCGGTTTTGCACCTGCCAATCGCATTTGCTTGAAATTTTCTGATCTTTTTCAGCAAACCCATTTCATGTATATTCTATAGCCACTGCAAACCAAAGGCCACATTGATTTTAGGCATTTAGGTGCACACAGTTCACATGCCAAGTGCATGCTTTCATGTTTTGTATTCACGTATATCCAAGCATTTACAAATACAACATCAGACAAAATTCCTCAATCTTTTATGCTTGTTGGAAGTTCATCCCTGTCCTAGAACTCGTATTTGGCACAGGGTGAGAAAGGAAGGCAAAGGAAATTCAGATTTCCATTTTCTTTGATGGATGTCCACCTATTCTAAACCTGTATTTTACGCAAGCAAGGAGGTTACTTGAAGGTTTCTGAACCTTTTCAACAAACCCATTCTGTGTATATCCTGCAATCAAAACATTCCATGAGACTACGTTTATTTGAGGCATTTTTCCAAAGAGTCCCTTCTCTGTTTCAAAACACACATTCTTGACATGGCTAGGAGGAGCGGCTGACAAGGAAATCAAATCAAATAAACACTTGTCAGATGTAGTTGCCTGTAGTTCCCAAGACATCACCAAAAGTCCAGTTTTTATTATTATTTATTATTATGCAAGGAAAAAGATAGGTCGTAGGCTGGCAGGCTGCCCATGTGCCTTGTCAGCCCACCCACCACGTTCCGCCACCCTCCATTAATCTTCTTCTGCCACTTCAACCACTCATGGCGCCAAGCAAAAGGACTCCCCTTTTTTAAAAAAATTAATTTAATTTTATTAATATTTAATTGAGGCATTACATTTCCCTCCCCTTTAAAGAGCATCATCCTCGATGTGATATAAAGCCAAGGGTAGAAAAACCAATAAGTAATGAAGGAGGATAATAATGACAAGTTTCGTCTAGGGATAAGATCTTTTTCGTTAGATCTCGACCATAGGGAAATCAAGAAAGTTTAATAATTTCATAAACTCTTAATTTTCTGTGAAGATTGGTAGTTCTAGTTTACCTTATTACTTAATATTTTCTTTTAAATTATTTCTTAATCTCATACTCTTAGTATTTCATTGCTTAAGATTTTGGCTATCTTATGTTCATGGGTGCCCAACTTAAACTGACATCACAATACTACAGAAGGGCCAAACACAACACTAATGGTTCATAAGAAATAACTTCACATACTTCCATGAATGTATCACATCACAAGAACTCTAATTCCTCCATGGAATGACAACAAGAAGTCCACATAATAGATAATTTCCAACAATTATGTCATAGGTATAAACCCAACATACACATGTGACTAACAACAGAATCATCACGTTGATATATATATATATATATATATATATATATATATATATATATATATACACACACACACACACAACAAGTATCACATGACCCAAAAAAATCCATGACTGTACCAACATAGTGCCAAGACAATATCCAATAGTCCATACCAACCAAGGGGAGAGTCAAGCCTCAATCATAACAATGTCTAACGAGACTCACAAGAGTACACATAACTCATTATACCAACTCCACACATCACAAGACATCATGAAACAAATCTCCATATATCTCCCAAAACATCACAAAACAACTCCATATACCTCAAACAACTCCATATACCTCCTAAAGAGAAAGAAACATAGTGCCAAAACCAATTCGGGTCACTCAACCATAGAGCCCCATCAAGAATATTAGGTCACTCAACCATAGATCCCCATCAAGAATATCAGGTCACTCAACCATAGAGTGCCATAAAGAATATTAGGTCACTCAACCATAGAGTGCCATAAAGAATATCAGGTCACTCAACCATAGAGGCCTGTCTCCTTTCTTCTTTTAATGAGGCTAGGTCACCCTATGGCTCTGGGCACATAGAGCTCCGTCACCCCCAACCTAAGTGACATAATAACTCGTGGTTCAACAACCTACTAGTTATCTGTAACTCCTTAGGGCATACCCCTATACAATGAAGTGGGCCCATAGGTTCAACCACTCCATGGTTTATCCCATGACCCTATTCCAACACATTATGACATTAGAACCAGCATAACAATCCATTCAAATTCCAAGTGGAAAAATCAAAAGCCTTGGGCAAGGCTATAAAAATTTAAACGTGAAAAGAAAGTTTAAATTTAAGAAAAAGAAATGGCTCATTAGCCATGGTTAGTGCAAAATTTGAATGTTAATGCAACAACTGAATAAATGCCCAAAATATAAGAACATGTCAATCAGGAAAACGACTGTTCTAACAATAAAAGAGATAATGATTAATTTACAAATAAAATACGTATTGAGAAAATAGCACATTACAATCACTATGTGGCCTCATACCACCACCAAAAGGGGTACTCATCGAGTTGTTGGCACTCGGACATCAAGCCTCAGCTTGTAAAAATATACATGTAACCAGAAATGAGTATATCAAATAATGTAACTGTCATCATCTCTTCCTGAATCATTCCTCCATACTCCCACAAGGATCAACATAGTCAAAATCACATAGGATTATTCAATGAACAATCCAATAGGAAAGAGTAGGGGACACTAGTTGCATAAGTTGAGCCTAAGGTGGTGCACACCCACAATATATTGAGCAAGCTCGAAGTATACTAAATAGATAAAAGTGGGTTTTTAGTCTATATAAGACTCCACTTTCTCACTCGTACTCAGCTCAAGATTATGAAAACCTGGTCCACGCCTCCTCTCTCCTCACATACACTCTTGATAATTTTCTTCCCTTAGGGTCGTCTAGTGTAAGGTTCACAACATACACATACTACATCACTATCACAATGGTGATTCACACAATTTAACCATAGCGTCTTACACATGGTATTTATATACAAGGGTATAACACAATCATTACTTTCATGGGTTACGATACATCACATTACCCCTTCGTACACCCAAAGTGCAATCACTTTGCACATGAGGGATCATACTCACCATATGCCCCTAAATCATAACATGAACCATCACATATTACATGAATTATATGTATGAGGAACACAATGTCTAACCTTACAACATATAGTCAATTGCAATACAACACGACAATGCACACAACTAATCACAATACGGTGATGAAATCATGATAAAATTTGATTCACTTTACATCAATTTTGTCATGTAATACATCAATACATCTTCATATCACATAAAGCCAAAATGTTCTAACCCTCTGCAATCCACAATAACATTCCGTTCCCAAACAACAAGGTAGTACATTACACCCAAATTCCCCATTGAGTCAACAACATAGAGAGTGAATACTCTCATCACAAGCACATCAATATGATAAAAAATACACACTAAGTGACATGCATCATAGGTGCTTCCATAAGGTCACAATTACAACATTGTTCACGTTACAATACATATCACATTACTCTTCCAATGTCCACCACCATCATGTAGAATCATCAAAACTCCAATCCATCCCAGAGGTTCGAGAGCATGAACCTCTGCTCTGATACCATATGTAGTGCCCACATTTTACACACACAATTACAATAGTAAAATACCAGGATAATATTTTTTTGACTTACATTGCTCACTACACACAACACAGTAAGGGCTCTATGTACAACAAACTCGACTCGCATAGGAAAATCACATCAGTCATCGAATCACATAGACACATGAAAACAACATAGGCATGCCGATGCCACACTTTTCCCAATGAATGGTTACTAGTAATGACCTAACCACAAGAAAAATGGCTTCAGGAATGGTGAACCCACAACACATCGAAAAACCACATCCAAAATTGACGTTTGATGGATGAACGCATACGTGAGAAACTTCCTAAAAATTTCCCTATATAAGGAGAGTTCAACAGAGTCAAAGAAACTTAGAACTGGAAAATAGTCTTCGAATGGCGACAAGTTTTTTGAAGCCACCGGTCCTAATTGGTCTAGTTTGACCTTGTCAAACTGTGACCAGAGGCCTACAAAATGCCATCGTCAAACTATCCAGAAAAGTGTTTTTCCCTAAACTGAAAGTTCCATGCAATTTTCTAGTAGAAACACGAGAGGTTTACGAAGATGGATATTAATTTCTCTATCCAGGTTTCAAATGGCGGTTCAAAATGAAAGCCAACTTTCTAGATTTAACAACTTTGTACTATTGTAAAAAGCAATGGTAACAGGCTCCTATAAGAGCGTAAAAAGATAACATATGTTCGTTCGGGGTCAATCCAGAGGTCAAGGTGACTCCTCACATAACAAGGTACATGAATGAAGCTTAACATCTCATTTTTAGAGTTACGAAGGGTACTTAATGAGTCTTCAAAAATGCAAAAATTATCTATTTAAACCGGGAGATGATCCACTTTAATACTGGGAAGTCAATTTCATCTAGTCGATAAAACAATATTGTAGCGATCTAGTTGGGTGGGAAGTTTTCTAAATCACCTCAGAATGAGGGTGGAAGTTCATGTTTTAATGTAAACGAGTTATTTTGACTTCGTGAGTTATGACACGACATTTCATTATTTTGCAACGAGTTGATAAAAACATTTAACTATATTATAATCCTAATATTTTAAAATTATATTAAGTTACAAACGAAAAACTAAAGTACGAGAGTTATGAAAGATGAGGGGAGGTGAACCATGCCTAGGAGGAACAAAGTCGGTCAAACCCGCAAGATTCGGTTCAACATCTCGCTTGGCACTTTGTTAACCAGTTCACGAGCCTTGATCTAACCTCCACAACATCACACAAACTCCCCGATCACTTGAAGTTTTCCAACAGAATACGTTGCCCAATATGTTATGACAATTTCCTAGGGCCTGCACAAGGCTCCATACTTCAGCCTCTAATTCAGTAGTTGTTGCACAAAACTGAGTTGTATCAGCCTTCTCATCTTTCACGATCTCCACTTTAGTGTCTAGAACATCTTTATTTTCATTAATAATATCATAGATAACAAGCACGAAAAAGATCTTGCAGCCTCTTGAAAAAAAAAATGGGCATAATATTTTCATATATACCAGGAGCAAGATTTGATTCTTTACGAAAATCTCATATATCCAAGAAGCAGTTTCTCTGCTGAATATTTTCAAAACAAAAGGAGTTTGTTTGCAATATTAATACGGATATGGAAAATTTCTCAGCATTTCCAAATCCTTTTCAACAAAAACCATTTTTTCAAATCCTGCTATCGTTGCAGTCCATGATGCCACATTTATTTCAGGCATTCATTCAAACATTTCACATTCCAAATATCTGCTATATTGTAACAAAAACATTTGAAAACCCATTATTCATTGAAGGATATCAATACGTTTCTCAGAGTTCCCATTGCGGTGCGATGGGAGGATGTTGGTGAAGGAGAAGGAATCCGGTTTTGCACCTACCAATTGCATTTGCTTGAAATTTTCTGATCTTTTTCAGCAAACCCATTTCATGTATATCCTATAGCCACTGCAAACTAAAGGCCACATTGATTTCAGGCATTTAGGCACACAGTTCACATGCCAAGCGCATGCTTTCACGTTTTGCATTCACGTATATCTGAGCATTTGCAAATACAACATCAGACAAAATTCCTCAATCTTTTATGCTTGTTGGAAGTTCATTCCTGTCCTAGAACTTGTATTTGGCACATGGCGAGAAAGGTAGGAAAAGGAAATTCAGATTTCCATTGTGCTTTGATGGATGTCCACATGTTCTAAACATGTATTTTATGTAAGCAAGGAGGTTACTTGAAGGTTTCTGAACCTTTTCAACAAACCCATTTTGTGTATATCCTATAATCGAAACATTCCATGAGATTACGTTTACTGGAGGCATTTTTCGAAAGAGTTCCTTCTCTGTTTCAAAACACACATTCTTGACATGGCTAGGAGGAGTGGGTGACAGGAAATCAAATCAAATAAACACCTGTCAGATGCGGTTTCTGTAGTTACGAAGACATCACCAAAAGTCTAGTTTTATTATTTTTTATTATTATGTAAGGAAAAATATATCTTGTAGAGGCTGGAAGGAAGGCTGCCCATGTGCCTTGTCACACCCAATCACCACATTCCACCACCCTCCATTAATCTTCTTACGCCACTTCAACCACTCATGGAACCAAGTAAAAGGACTCCCCTTTTTAAAAAAAATTAATTTAATTTAATTAATAATTAATTGAGGCATTACACCCTCAAGATATTATTGACAAGGTGCATTACAAGTGACTAACCCAAACAAACCTCCAAATAAAAATTTGGTCATTTTTAAACAACCCTTTCCAAATAAATCTCCATCCACCTATCAACCACAATCTAATCTCACCCATTCCCATCATATTAGCAATACATTTAAAATATCGGTAATCTTTAGCATCTAATACTCCCATCCAGAGCCAACATCCGAATCATCCATTGATAGTTCTATCATTGAAATAAAAAAAAACACCCATCAAAACATGTACATCCCTTGATCCTACAATTGAAAAAATAACGCCTTCATATACGTCAATTTCATCCCTCCATCCGTGTCTACTATCTCTTCATAGCTTGCACAAAAAGAGACTCATGTTCTGATGTGTGAAAATCTCTTACGATGACCATGTCACCCAACATTATATATGCTACCTTCAAAAACCCGTCATATGACCATACACCCCTTCATTCAAAAAGGTAACAATGATATTGCATGACCATCTAAATTCCTCAACGCAAAAATAAAAATCCTTGCCTTCCATTTTAGGGCCACACCCATCATCAAAATTATCAATCACAATTAAAGAATCAAAAATCATCCCCCAATAAACACCTAAACATACTACATAAAAACAACCTCTTTAACACCTGTACAATCACCACTTCCTTCAAACTCCACCTCGAAAGGAAATTATACATTAGTCCTAAAAAGGCTTATTCAACAATCCATCATAACTTTACCTCCTCTCAAGACACCTAGCTCTCAAGGGTGGAATCCCTCTGGTATAACTTCAAAGCATTTTTAATTAACATAGTACACCAGGACATCATACATAAGATTATAAAGCCCTTCATGTTGCTATCAAAAGTGTTACAAACAATGGTATTCTCCCTCCAGATCTAGAAACATAAAAAAATTTGAAAAAATATTTACGACTACTACATCAAAACCATTATCTACACTCATGACCACCAAAAGTGGGTACTCTTATAAGAAAGACCCTCATCAAATTAACACACTGCGTATTTAACACTAGAGCACATACCCAAGAGCCCAACACTACTGATCAAAACAAATCCAAATTATCTATCCCATTCATTCTCAAGTCATTCAATCCAATACTCCCTACTTAAGGATAAGGTGTCCATCTTTTCGTTCCTCACACATAAGCTAATACCTCTCTACAAAACACCGTTATTAAACAAATTCATCAAGCTCCAGTGAAAATTTCTCTCTTATGATCTTGTGCAAACTTCATCACAACATTGAAAATCCATGATCAAAACACTCTAGTATACATCATTACCCTTAGATGATCCTGAACCTTTTTCAAACCTAGTTGGTACACTCAAAATGTCCACTGCCATATCTTTTGAAAGCTCATAAATCTCATCATTATAACAAGAGGACCATGACCTACCACTTTTTATCACTTCCCATGATGATCTTTATTAATTTCCTTCATAACAACCCATCTTTTATAGTTTAATACGACCACTTTAGCCATGGCGATGTATTTTCTAAGTACATTGTTGAATATCACTATTACAACCATGCAAATTTGGCATAATAACTAATTGATATACTTATATATAATTGTATTTATTTGTGATATCATGTGTGAATTTATTCTTGTTATTACAATAAATTATTTGGATGATTATATGTGTTGATACCACTCTTGTTTGTAAGAAAGTTGTCATATGTAGCGCAGAAATTGTCTAATCGCAACTCTTCTGCGCAACCAAAACACTTATTTGCAGCATAAGGAAATAATTCACAACAAGTTAAAACATATATATGAAGATATTTTGCAACATGAAGTGATGGAACATAAGTCCTTATAGACCATTGGAGAAGTAGTTACAACAAAAATGTAGAAAATTGAGAAATAAATCAATCTTTGATTTGGTAATTGATTAATAAGTAGTGAAGAACTGATTGTCGATTGAACACTTGCTGTGTGTTTTAAACATGTGTTGAATCTCTCACTTATTCAGTTGAAGACTCCTTGTTGTATTTTTATTCTTCTAACGTGATGTAAATGATGGGATATAAATGAAAGGGCTGGTGTCTTGTAACAATAAGTGAAGAAAGAGAAGAAGATAATAAGTCATATTTGGAATTAGAGAAAATATATTACTCGATGTTTTGTTCCTAGATGTAATGTTTTATGAAAATCAATAAAGAAATCAGATTTATTTAATTTATTTTCTAGTTATAGAGTTAGGAAGGGATTATCACCCAAGTCGGTGCCCACTTGAGGTTTGCTAAATCCCATCCATTATTTCATTTCATGCATATTTCCTTAGGAAAAATTTTCTCTCTGAATTTACAACCTTGTTTCAGTAATAACATTTAGAATAGTCCATTTTCAAGTCTATGTTTTAATTTACTTTCAACATTATTATGTGATAGTTATTTCATTTTCAACCTCTAGATCAACTATAACTGTGTATACGACATCAACATTATTTCAAGTCTACGCTCCCTATTTTGACAACTAAATGAATGTAACTCAATATTCATCATATTAATTACTACAAGTAGATTTACACCACCATTTTTGGTGTCATTTCCAGGGATATTTCCAAAGTTATAGGAGTTTGTGAGGTTTTGCATTTATAAATTTCTTAGAGTAGATTGGGTTGTAGAAATTCCACCTTTAAACCCCTACTAATAAATGTTGATTGAGTTGAGTTAGTGGATGTATGCACCATCATAGAGATGCATATGGTATATTCTTAATTAATCCTCAAATAACATAAATTGATTCTAATTCTAAAGAAGAAACATCATCTTCGTATAGGGTTTGCTGATAGAACACTCCCTCCCAAGTGATATTTCTGACGCTCTTATTGAATATTCTAACATGACAGGGGAGATAAAGCAAAACATGGAAGATGAGGCAGGGAACCAAAAAAATTTGGATTTCCTATCTCAAATAACAATCAGCCTCGCTAAAATGAAGACCATATCACCATCAACTCTTCCTATTTTTCATGGATCTATGAATAAAGACTTAGAAACTTTCTTGTTTGAGTTTGATGTCTTATGCAAGAGTTATGACTATAAAATTGATGCACACAAGAAGAAGTTATTCCCTACTACACTCAAGGGTGTAGCCTTGAGATGGTTTAAGGGCCTAGGAAGAGATGCTTTGTTACTACTTGAAAGGGGATGAAAGACAAGTTTCGACCAAGTACCAAGCATATTACGGGCCAAGTAGCGAGATGGGGAGATGAGATCTTTAAGATGGCACAAAAGGAACATGAGCCACTAGAATATTACCTAGAGATATTCCTATTTTGTGTTCAAAATTCTAGAAATACAAGGTTACCTCCCGATTCTCTCAAGTTAGTTTTCTTAAAAAGACTCAATGAGGAAGATATGGATGCTTTAGACTTAATAGGAGTTGGGGACATTTCCAAAGTCAATTTTGAGGAGATTTTTCAAGCATGTTGGAACTATTCTAGAGTAATCATGAAAATAATAAGAAGTGCTAGATTAAAGGCTAGAGTAGATGTTAAAGGAATTAGGGAAAATATATAAATTAGAAATTACAAACATGTTCAAGAACATAAAACTAGAAATAGTTAATGACATGGCCACCCAACTTGATGCTCTATATGCAAATAAGAATATAGAGGATGTAGAGGCAACACTTGTAGATTTTTTCCATTCTTGTAGAAGAAAGAAATATGATTTCACATGTAGGGATTGACCAACATTACAGAATGAAAAGAGGCTGCACAAAAGTTCAAAATGATAGAAATAGAGGATGGACAATTTTTCTATATTACCCAAAGGAAGCCATGGCCTCCAAGACAAGGAGGTATGTCACAATATCCCATGCCATATTTTCAAAATTGGGATAGTAGTTCATATAAAAATATGCAACCCCCACCTTGGGATAATACTCAACAAGAATGTGCTCCTTACCCTAGTTAATACCAATAACCACAAGAACCCAATTTCTCAACCCCACGGTGGAAGAACCCCCTTATTCATGGCAACAACCTTGGAGAGGAGGGTAGTAATGGAGAAATCAACATCCTAACTACCAACAAACCTACCAAAAACCTCCCTACCCACAACAACAAGCTTTGATGCCAAACCCCTAATCTATCTCTCAACCAAAAACTACTCAATTACCAGCTCAACCAACAACTAACCCCAATAATAAAGTTTATTAACCAACCTATAACACTGAATCAACCCAATAATATTCTAATTTATTAGATGTCAATAATATCCATCTCTATTTAGGAAGAGCACTTGTGCCACCAAGTAAACCTACAATCATGGAGATACCAAATGAACCACGGTTGGCGTAAATTGATCCCCAAGAAAGCTAGAAAATGTTGCAAGCTGATCCGCAACAACATAAACAAAATCCTAGAAAAATAAGATGCAAGTACATAGACCCCCATTTCCCCAAAGATTACAAGAGAGAAAATATGACCCTAAATAAGATTATGATTCTCATTTTTTCAATCAATTGAAGGACATTTGTGTAAAAATTACACTCATTCAAGAAATCATGGATATGCCTATTTACAATAAGCTAATCAAGGAACTATGTATAAAGAATCCAAGAAGAAAAAGAAAGATACATCCACTGCACAAGTCATTGGATAGTTGGCTGAAATCATGCTTGGAAACTCGTGCTAATTAAGTACATAGATCCGGATATTCCTTTGGTGAATGTTACTTATCAATGGAACTATAATTAAAAATACCTTAATTAACTTAGGGAAATAATAGATTTTATGACCAATAAATTCATAGATGACCTGAACTTGGAAGGACTAAGAACAACAAATATAGTATTGTAACTAGCACATAGATCAATAGTAAGGCCTGAAGGTGTTCTTGAGGACATTGTGGTGGTGGTATACTCTTATGAATACCATGCCAATTTCATTTTATTACAACCAAAGGAAAGTCTAGGAGGTTACCATATTATATTAAGAAGGCCATGGCTAGCTAGTGCTTGATGTATTTATAGGGTGCGAGGTTTGGAAACATTATCATCTCAAATGGAAATGGTACTAAGAAGCCCATACTCTATCCTCCCGCCTAACCATTGAATGATGAGGATAAATGGTATCAATTCTCTATCAAACAATTGATGATGTTGGAAAATTCTTGAACTATTCAAGACCATAAGGAATATGTTGTTCTCTCTAATATTTTGTAGAACAAATATAGAAGAAATGAAGAAATTGATGACAAATTGAGGTGCTTGAGTTTTCCTTTGAACCAAGTCTTACCACAGTGAGCACTAAGAGTATTCCGGTAAAATTTTTATTTTTCATTAATTGATTCCTCATGAATCCATATTAAATTTTGTTAATAACGTGTGTTCAATGTTGTACCTCTCTAAGAAAGTAGAAATAAAAACAGGGAGGCCACTAAATGTAAGCAAGATGTTGAATATATAACAGAACAATTATTGATTTCTATTCTTCAAGAACATAAGATAGATTTTTTTTGGGATTATAGTGACATGTGTGGGATTCATCTTAGGATTTGTACTCATATAATTTTTATCAAAGAAGAATCTAAACCAATCAAATAGCCATAGAGATGCATAAACCCAACAGTAAGAGAAATTGTGAAGGGTGAACTACAGAAGTTAATAGATGCTAGATTCATATACCCCATATAAAAAAGCAAGTGGGTATCACCTCTGGTAATTATACCAAAGAAGAATAGGAAATAGTTAATCTGTGTGGATTACAAAGAACTAAATTCAGTAATAAAGAAATACCACTTCCCATTTCCCTTCATTGATCAAGTGTTTGATACCCTAGCTGGTAAAAAGTAATTTTCCTTTCTTGATGGATATAGTGGTTACAATCAGATCCAGATTACACCGAGAAGACCAATATAAGACTACATTTACATGTCCATGGGGACATTCACCTATTCATTCTCCTATTTGGCCTATGTAATGCACCTACCACATTCTAGAGGAAAGTCTGAGTATCTTCTCTGATTTGACAAATGACTACATGAAAGTATATACGGATGACTTCCCCGTTCATGATAGTACTTTTGAAGAGTCTATACAAAATATGGATAAGGTCTTAAGAAGATACAAGGATCAAAATTTTTTCTGAGTAATGAGAAGTTCTATAGGATGATGTCGGAAGGTATAGTACTAGGGAACTACCTTTCCTCAACAAGAATTCAAGTAGATCTAGAAAAAGTGTCTGTCATAGTTAACCTACCCACACCAATAAAATAAAAAATATGTTAGAATATTTTTAGGCCATGTTGGATATTATAGAATATTTATACAAGACTTCAACAAAATTACAATGCCAATTTTTGCATTGTTGGGAAAGGATGCTGATTTTATATGGATTGAACATTGTGAAAGTGCTTTTCAAACTTTAAAAGAGATGCTAACTACTAATCATGTGTTAAGAGGACCTAATTGGAACTTTCCTTTTCACATCCACACAGATGCATTAGATCATGCTATTGGAGCTGTCCTAGGTCAAAAAGATGGTAGTCTGAATTATGTAATATACTATGTCAGTAAGAATTTGTAACACGTAAATTTGAACTATATGGTATGAAAAAAGAATTCATGGTAGTAGTAGATTCCATAAAAAAATTTAGACATATATCACATGATACCACATGTTTATTCATACTGATCATGATGTAATCAAGTATATGGTAAATAAACCAATAATAAGTAATAAAATCATAAGGTGGTAATGCTCCTCTTGCAAAATTTTATGTCACCATAGTGAATAATCTTAATAAGGATTATGTGGTGGTAGATATTCTCTCAATAATGGAGACCAAAGCTGAAGAGAAATTAGTTGATGATTTATTTCCATATGAGCACTTTTTACTATTTTTACAAGAACACCTTGAGTACGTAGAAATAGCCAACTAATAGGTCTCGGGTAAAACACCTCCACATTTTTCATCCTCTCGAGAAAAGATATTTAGTTAAAAAGATTTTAGCCTTTTCTTGGATAACAAGACTTCTCTTTATACATGTCAAGATCAAGTAATGCGAAGGTGTATAAATGAGGAGGAGATATTTGATGTCCTCAAAGCTGCCATAATGAACCTTTTGGAGGGAATTTTAGTGCAAAGAGAACAACATATAAGGTATTAACTACTATATACTATTGGTCAACTTTAGATAAGGATGCAGCACTATACACTAAGAGATGTGACCAATGTCGGAGAATTGGCAAGCCCACTAAGTATGATGAGATGTCATTGCAACCTCAATTGGTTATGCAACATTTTGATAAATGGTGCTTAGATTTTGTTGGCCCTATAAACCCTCCATCTCAGCCAAAAGTCTTGGTTTGTACAAATTACTTGACTAAGTGGACAAAGGTAAAAACATTGCCAAACTAGAAAAGTGAGAAGGTGGCTAAATTCATGTATGAGAACATATTTACCAGATATGGAGTCCCAAGGGAGAGATTGTGATAGACCAAGGTGCATATTTTATTACTAATTTGATATCGATTTGGTTAGTGAATATGAAAGGAACAATAAGAATATTGTTCCAATCTGCGATCTTAGATGATGATAGCACACCCACATTATATTTGCAAAATAGAAGAGCTAAAATACCATATATGGAAATCCATCATAATCCATAATGATCAATACATTACAATACAATGACTTGAATTACTCAATAAGAAAGATGTACATATAGGAGGAGGAAGTGTAACTACTACCTAGATCAGTGGTGAAGAACTCTCACTAACTAATACTCATAGTTAAGTTAACTCTAGAAGACTAGTAAGCTAACTCCACATAACTAAGAAGCTAACTCAACACAACTAGTACACCTAAGAAAGCTAACCCAACAAGTGTAGGGCTAACACAAGTGTAAGAATTATCCTAATAAATAAATAAAAGGATAAATAATAACCTACACTAACATAAACCCTCCATCTTATCCAAAAGTCTTAGTTTGTACAAATTATTTGACCAAGTGGACAAAGGTAAAAACATTGCCAAACTGGAAAAGTGAGAAGGTGGCTAAATTCATGTATAAGAACATATTTACCAGATATGGAGTCCCAAGGGAGATTGTGATAGAACAGGGTGCATCTTTTTCTACTGATGTGATTGCTGATTTGGTCAGTGAATATGAAATCAGGTATATGAATTCTAAACCATACCATCCCGAGTATAATGGCCAAGCGAGGTTACGAACATAGAGATAGAGGCCATATTGAAAAATACTATAGAACTCCACAAAAGAGAGTAGGAAGACATGATTCAAGAATCATCCTGGGAATTTAATACAACATAGAAGACCACAACCTGGATTCACACCATCTAAACTATTATATGGAAAGATTGCTATTTTTCCAATATAATTTGAGCATAAAACATTAAGAAATCTACATGACTTGGGAATAGACTTATCGAAGCTTAAAAGCTCAGAGATAGATAATTCTCCAACTCAATAAGTTGGATGAATTGCGAAATAAAGGAGTTCATAATAAAGAGGTAGTGAAAAAATAATGAATCAAATGGCATGACTAGTATATTAAAACAAGACAATTCAAGGAAGGTATTTGGGTACTTTTATTTGATTCAAAATATAAGGATCACATAGGAAGCTTAGATAAAGGTGGCTAGGCCCCTATGAAATTGAGAAGATCTTCCCTAATGGAAATTTATGGAATGGAAACAACTTAAGATTGTATAAAAACCAGATTGATAAAGGCTCATTTATGGAAATTTTCAAAGGAGAACAAAGTAAAATGGAGAAATAAACATTAAAGTTAACCTCGGAGGTTGGGTATGTTTCTCACCTTGTGGGATTGTAGAGAATTGATGATATTTCAGTAGCCTTGGAACATTCATCTTGATGTATACTTCAAGGCCAAATAAATGTGTTAAGATCTACCTTTTTGGGTGATCATCAACACTCTACTAACCCATATATATATATATATATATATATATATATATATATAAGCTTTCATTTTGTAGGTCTTATTGATAGGTGATTGCATAGGAGAACATGAGTGATAGAAATTATAAGATCATTACATAGAAAATCGAGACAAAGAATTTAGCACATGAATAATAAATTTCTTCTCGATTGCTTTGTTGTTATTGAATATCACGAGTTACAAATATATAGGAGATAATCAATCCTATAAATAAGGTGTTGGTTGCTCAACAACCTCAACCAACCTAAAACTATATTCTGTAATACATATTCTTACATATATATATACACACACACAATCTAACCACTTACTTGACATAACCATAACAACCATAATAATTATCACTATAATTATTATTTACAATCATACTAATGTAGAGTACTAACATGAAGATTTCCTAACATTCCACCCTTAGTGCAAACATGGGGAAAACCTCTTTACTACACTACACCTAATTTCATGATCATATGATTTTCCTTTTGATTATAACAAACCACAAGTTGATTTTCCATTGGTTAACCAAAAACCAAGAGTAAGGTGGTTTTCTAGTGGTTTAGTATAAACCATAAAGGGGTGAAGGTTTTCAAATGGTTTACCTACAACCATATCATGATGTGCCAGTGCATTCTTTGGCCCTCATCATAGTTGATATTTAAGAGATAACATTTTGGAATCCATCCCAAAGGTCAAACATATCACTCCACACATACAAAGCCGAGGCATTGTGTCATTTCCCCCACAATGTGAAGTTACCATTACATATTTATTCGAAAAACACACCTTTGAAATAAACACACACTCACACATGTCACCATAGCAAAAGTGGCCCCATCATTGGTGGTGATGAGAGAAACGATTTTCCACCAACCTCACGATACCTCCTACCTCCATTTGATAAGTGCTAATTCAACTAGATGTGATCATGGAACTCAAGTTTACATTTTTGGACATCACGATCTAGCAATAATGCATCCATGAAGCATTTTTATTTTGACAATATTTTGACTCTTACTCATGATGACAAATTAAAAAATGACTATTAAAAAAATCCTAAAATCACCTATAAAATAAATAATGTATTTAGACAATTAAAAAATTGACATATATATACTTTGGATTTTGCTGAATTTTACAATGACTTTCAACTACTTGAAGATTGAAGACCCTCTAACAAACACATGAGACAATAATACTCGACTACTAAAAATTAACGTCCATATAGCTTTAAGCTATGATAGAATCTATTGATCAAAACACAACTAGATAAATGACTATAAATTCTAAAATAACTCTTTAACCTAAACTTGTCAATTTTAAACTAAAATCTATAACAAAATACTAAATATATAAAAGACAATATTAAATTTTTTTGTTTGACTCAAACATAAATAAAACACATACGAATTGAAAAACAAAACTATACATGGCAAAATTATGGATCTGTGTTGTTGCACTATGAGACCTAAATAATATATGTCATGGAGATAACATGGAGGTCTTTGTTTAGGAGGGAAATAATGGCAAGGATAATCGATCCATGAGAGGAATTCTTCCAATTGAGAGTGTTGATGTCGGTGTAGGGATATGAAATGGATAGAGAATGGTGGTATTTCCACCATTTTCGTGGCCTAGGACTAAAACATGAGCTTGCTTCTCTAAAAAAGTAAACAAGACAGTCTAGAAAACAACATTCCCATTTTAAGCCTATCGATTCACTACTTTATTTTGTCATTGGTAAACATCGGGTCTATAGTTCAAACCCCAAAAGGTGAAGTTGCCCATGTAAATGATGCTTTGGTTGAGGGTGTTGAGAAGTATGTATCCAAGATGACTTTAACAATATTTAACTATCTACACTTGATAGAATAAATGAATAGGTAATAAATATAAATTCTTTCCTTACTTTCTCTTAAATCATCTTCTCGACAGAAACTACTCTTGGCTAGTGCGGTTCATGAATAGCACAAAATAATTTTCCATAGAATACCATGCGAAGGGGATAATAGCTATAAATCTTCCCCTACCATTTTAGTTAAACTTCCATTAAAATGTCGATCATATACCTACTTTGATACCACTGATAGAAATTATAAGAGAATTACACGAAAATTAGACAAAGAATTTAACACACGAATAATATATTTCTTCTCTATTTCTTTGTTATTATTGAATATCGGAGGTTACATATATATATGAGATAACCAATCCTATAAATAAGGTATTGGTTTTCAAACAACCTCAACCAACCTAAAACCATATTCTGTAATATATATTGTTACAATATATATACATACATACATATATATATATATATATATATATATATATATATATAATCTAACCACTTATTGACATAACCATAACAACCATAATAATTACCACTATAATTATTATTTACAATCATACTAATGTGGAGCACTAACATGATGATTTCCTAACATTCCCCCTTAGTACAAACATGGGGAAAACCTTCTTCTACTACACTCGCACCTTTTTGGGTGATCATAAACATTATTCTAACCCATTTTTATATATATATGTTTTCATTTTGTAGGTCTTATTGACAAGTGATTTCAAGAGAGCATGATCTCCATCACAAGGAGAGAGTGCAATGACCAAGAGTTTAACTTGTAGCCATAAGAAATAAGATCCTATTTGTTTGAAGTGTCTGGAAGAACTCATGGTTACATAATAGACATCAAGGAAGCATAAACAAGTGGATGATATATAAATAATGATTAACACCCCAAAAATTGTAGTTCCCTCTCCGGGAAGCATCTATTATAAGTAAGGAGCAGTCAACACAAATTAAACCCACATCTATAGCATCAAAAGTCACTTACATGCAACCAAGACTCAAGTTCAATAAAGCATGCACATCAATCATTTCAAGCCATAATGAGATAAGTGCATGCATTTATTACTTTAATAAAGCATGATTATATTAGTTATATTTAATTATGAGTTATGCCAAGTCATGAAGCATGTGTCACACTAAAAGATGACCACTTTTTAGTTATGATGTGTCTAATTAATCCCTCCACATAAGATAACATATCACATCATTTTTCTTCATGTCATCAATTTTTAACATCCACTTAATGATTAATCACCCCTAAATATATGGCTTGTCCTCTTGGTAATAAAGTTCAAAGAAATGAAAAACCATTAACACAATTCATTTTTGTAATGTACTTTCAAGGAAAAATTTTCTGAAATTGCACTGGAGAAGCTGTGTATCCACCATAGGAGGTGACTTGATTAGATATGAGCCTTCTATGCATTTACAACTTCTAAATCATCCTGATATTGTGTAGTACTTTGAGAATCATGATGGATGTAATACATTAACAAATTTCAAGGGTTTCTTTGATGAAGTTGTGAATTGTTTTACAAATACCATAAATAATGGAGAGGAAAAGGTAAAAGGGTTAACAATAAAGGTAAGTGATGAAATTTTAGTAGAGGTCACTGGTTTACTAGCTCAAGGAAAGCCATTTCTACTAACCCAAAAGCAATAAGAAGATAATTTACAGACATGATGAGAAGTTCATCTCAAACCACCAAGTTATTCTTAGAACATCTCTTAAACCTTTATGGGCACAAGATGCCAATTTTGTCATTCAATATTTTACTTGTGAAGGGAGATATTCAAGGTTAAATATAATGCATTTCAAATTGTTAAATCATTTGTAAAACAATCATCAAGTGAATGTTCTAAAATTACTTCATAAGATGCTTTAGAAACTTAACAAAGAGGTTCAAAGAAAGGGGGGGAGCCCTGTCACATCACTACATAATAACCCTAGTGGTCAAGCGCACTTTGTAGAGGGAACACCCTCAAATATTATGGGAGAACTTTGTGAGAGTGAACAATATTGAAACCTTGCTTTGGGAAAGAGGAGAAACAACATTGAAGGTTCTACTTTGCATATGCAAGAAGCTACACCACCCTCTTCCCCACCTTAAGAACCAATAAATTATGAAATTCTTCCTTTCTGAAAGAAACCCCTATACCTATTTCACTAGAGAGAATCTTTATTGATAAGAATTTATTAGAATTTTTCTCCCTGAAACCCCCACTTCCAAAACAAAAATAAATCTAACCATTACTGCTACACAAAAAACTAAACCCTCTACTTCCAAAATAAAAACAAAATCCACTCATTCTTATCAAGAAAAACTAGGCACTCCTATAGACTTAGGATAAAGAGGATAAGACCTTCAATTCAAGGAAATCTCAACCCATCTCATTAGAAAGTTTTTGGAAGCCATAGAAGAAAATTCTAAGCTTGAACCATTGGAAAAAGAGTACGGAGACACTTGTTCCCATAGTAACTCAAGAGCATGAATACCATGAATAACCAATGGAAAGAAAAGATGAACTAAATTGGAATGAGGGAATAGTTCATGAAGTAGAGAGTAATAAAGTAGAGAATCATGAAGTGAGACAAGTAGAAGATGTAGTGGAAGGAGGAAATAAACAAGAATAAATGACTATAGATGATGTCAATGAATAAGTCATCAAGAAATATTTTTAACAATAAAAATTGATAGTATGTAAGAAGAAAATGTAGAACGAATGCACCCCCACATATTATAAAGGAACTTGAAAAATGATCTTGCAGGTGAGATGGGGACAAAAATTATGGGGCCCAGATTGAAAATCTATTTATGTAAAGGGACACTTACATTAATAGGCTCAAGAAGAAATGGGAAAAGGAGAAGGAAGACCTTATCTCTAAACATAAGGAGGAAATGGAAGACAAAGATAAGGAGATTAGAAGGTTGAAACAAAAACAAGAGGAAACAATGAAGGTAACATTTGACATGTTGAGTTGCAAACCCCCATCAAATGTCTATACCATATACCTAAAAGAAAAGATGTTATACCACAATTTTACTTGTATAAATTCTGATATGATATATGACATTATATCAGCCAAGAAATTATTTACTTTGTATCAACATAGTACACATGAACTGCAAAATTTATTATGTGAGTTATATTTGCATAATTATGCCCTTCCATATGACAGAGATTGGATCCCAATTCTATATATTGGGGATGTACAAGTTAAGGAATTATGTTCTTATATTTCAAATGAAATGGAAAGATCTCAAGAAAGTGGAGGCATACAGACATTTGGAGAAGGTTACACCACTATATATCAGATCTAAGGAAATAACAACAAATTAAATTACAGAAGAATATGAAAACTATATGGAAGTGGATGCAATCAATAACAAAGTGTGAGAATGAGGATGAAAGCCCACACAGAAGTTAGGAACATGTTCAAAGAACATGTAGTTCAATTATGATAACGTGCAAATCCAAATGGATAGAGTTATCACTTTCACTCCAAAGGAAAGAAATGCACTCATATCCAAATTTACTTTCAACGTTACGTAGGGTAAACAAATATATTGAAATAACAAATGAATGTGGGGATGATTGGTTTCCTATAGCTTATTATCCTCCAATATTTCATTTGCCAATTGAAACCTTAGAGATGAAATTTAGGAATCAATTAGAGGGTGTAAGAAATATTTTAGGATGAATTGAGGAACAATTATGGACATTTCTTCTCAAAGAGGAAGGAACATGAACACCCGTAGATTTCGGAAAGAATGCGAGTTTCAAGTAAAGAAGATATAAAGCTCTTGAATAAGGACATTCAAGTGTTTAAGCCTGGGGGTGTGATGAGCTGTATTAATTTCCTTTATAAAAACTCACATTTTGTATTTTGGTAAGACCATTGTAGTTATGTCTATGTATTTCCTAAGTACATTTTTGAACATCACTATTACAACTACAAACTTTTGGCATAATGACTAATTGATATAGTTATATATAATTGTATTTATTTTGTGATATCATGTGTGCATTTATTCTTGTTATTCCAATAAATTGTTTGAATGATTATATGTTTTGATTCCAATCTTGGTTGTAAGAAATTTTTCATATGCAACAATAAACCTTGTTTGCAAAAACTCTTCTGACGAAATAAATTATCTGCGAAACTACCCATAACATAAAGAAATCATTCATAGCAAGTTACAACACATTTATGAATATATTTTGAAACATGAAGTGATGGAAATTAAGTATTTACATGCCGTTGGAGAAGTAGTTACAACAGAAATATAGAAAATTGAGAAATAAATCAATCTTTGATTTGGTCATTGATTAAGAACTAGTGAAGAACTGATTATTAGGTGAACACTTGTTGCTGTTTTCAAACACGTTTTGAATCTCTCACTTATTCTATTAAAGAATACTTATTGTATTCTTATTCTTCCCAAATGATGTAAACAATGAAATATAAATGAAAGGGATGGTACATTGTAACAATTAGTGAAGAAAGAGAAGATGCTAGTAAGCCAAATTTGGATTTAGAGAAAAGAGATTACTCTGATATTTTGTTCCTAGATGTAACATTTTATGCAAATCAATAAATAAATACGATTTCTATCATTTAGTTTCTATTTATAGAGTTTTGAAGGGATTAATACCCAAGTCAAGGCCCACTTGACGTTTGCTAAATCCCTTCCTTTTTTTGATTTCATGCATATTTCCTTAGGAACATTTTTCTCTCTGAATCTATGACCTTGTTTCAGATAATAACATTTAGGAATAGTTCATTTTCAAGTATGAGTTTTATTTTACTTTCAACATTATTATGTGACAACTATTTCCTTTTCAATCTCTAGATCAGCTATAATTGTGCATATAACACCGGTAGTATTTCAAGTATATGCTCCTAGTCGATAACTAAATGAATGTAACTCAATGTAGAACATATTAATTGTTACAAGTTTATTTACACCACCAAAACAAATCAATGACACCATCATTAAGAGGTTCATGATTGAAAAAAACACAAACATAAACATCATATCATCATATGCCTTTAATCAACTTCAATTACCCAACACCATTGTCATCTAGACACCATCCGTATTCTGATATTTCAATGATACCATTTCCCCACATTGGGAACCGTTATCCCACCGTGAAAGTCAGCATCAAAACCCTCCTCAAATTCTTCTATCTAGTAGAAGGATATTTCCAATATAATATGTTATTAGGCCGAACCTATATATGTTGTATCCTATCCACACTCCATCGATGTATGCAATACTAACATGAATGTAAAACCTTTACGGTCCTCCCACATAAAAATTATTTCAAAGCTTGTCACATGACATATCATCCGAATGACGTGCTCTTTCCCAAATCAAACTTGGGACCATCTAATGTATCCTCCACTAGTTCATCTATTGCATCATCAAAATTACCAGATGACACTTCCTTCGACAATGTCATGCAACGCCTTTCACTAGGGGAATATAGTCTCTGTATGCTTAATTTACTTCCTATGCCAAAGACATATGGAAGGCTTGAAAAACAACCCATGTATGAACCTAGTGTTGGAGATGTCATCTCCTACAATCCACACCATCTCGAATGAATCTCATCTACAAAGGGATCGATTTACCTTATACATATCCTACTAATCAATTTCATGCCAAACCATTCACATTAGACTTTAAATTCTTAAATAACCATTTTTTAAACAAATGTATCTTCATCGTTACACTGGAAAAACTTTTGACTTGGGAATTATGAACAAAGAATCCATGACCTGATCCTTGATTATTCTTGCAAACCACATGAAAATTATGGGTTAGGTTTCAAAAACCAACCTTTGAGTATTATACAACCGTTAGGTACCAACCCATCATAGAACCATAACCATATTCCTCGGCCACACACAATGACTCCATGAATACCGATGACATCATTTCCATCTCATCCAACATTTTTAGTCAATACTATCAATTTAGGACCATTGATTTATCAAACTATTCATGGTGTTGAAACCCTTCCTCTCGTTTGGCCTAAAATGATAGAATAAGATTCCCCCACCATTGAAATCCTTCAATTCCAATATGACCAAGCCATCCTCTCACACATGGGAGCAAATGACCATTACATTCAAAGAGCCTTACCACTTGACACATCGACACTTCTCAACGAATGCACTATCGATATTCTATAAAGACTCGATAAGAACCTCACATAGTAAAAGTTGGTTAATCCTTGGACTCAAAATAATTAAATGAATTTTCCACTTTCCTACCCAAACATAGCCAAGCATTTACATGGTCATATAGTGATATGTCATGCATCAACCCAAACATCATTGTCCATAATACATTCACCTATCCTAACGTGAAACTTGTCAATTTTTTTTTACGTAGTATCTACCCTCGCATAGATCTTCTCATTAAAGAGGAGTTATAATGTTTGATCTCTACTAATTTAATTATATCCATTGACTATCCAAAATAGATTTCTAATATTGTGCTCATCAAGAAGGTGTTAGGAAAGTTACGCATTTTCCCCAACTTCGAGATCTCAATCTCGCTTGTCTAAATATTACTTCCCCCTTCCAAACATTGACCAACACATTGATCTAACTACTAGCCACGATATGGTCTTCCGTATGGATGGATTCTCTAGCTACAACCAAATTCTCATTTCCATAAATAACTAATATAAAATTACCTTCATTACTCCTTGGGGAATTTTTGTTACAGGTAGTGCCCTTTAGATTTAAAAACACCGAAGCCACTTATCAACGTCTTTATGACATACATATTCCATGAACTTATCCAAAAATCATAGAAGACTACGTCGATGATATTTTAGGTAAATGTAAGCAACGTAAGGATTATCTCACTATCCATGACATGATATTTTCTTACCTTATTCAATACTTAGCCTCAACCCTACTAAAAGCATGTTTGGTGTTCTCACTTTGGTAATATCTTAGAGTTCATAATGTCTATTTAGGGCATTGAAGTATACCTTACTAAGATCAAATCCATCATTGAAATTACCCCTCCATCAAACCTCAAATAACCGGAGCCTTCATGGTAAACTTTAGTCAATCCTCCACTTTATCTCATAACTTTTAGATCATTGTTAGCCTTTTAACCATCTCCTTCGTAAGGATGTAGACTTTAAATGTGATAACAACTATCAAAAGGCATTCAATGATCTCAAACAATACCTCATATCACCACATGCGCTCATACCGCGACACGAGAGGTAGACTTTCTACCATTATTTATCTACTACTAATCATGCCTTTAGTGTGATGCTCACTCATTGAGATGGGAAAGGTTGTGAACAAGCCATTTACTATATAAGCCACACTCTCCATGACTATGTGACTCATTATACATAATCTGAAAAGTTATATTGTGCCCTATACTTTGTAACTTCTAAAATTTGTTATTATCTACTCAATCACAAGACTTACCTCGTTACCAAGTATAATTCTCTAAAAACCATGTACTCAAAAATATATTATAGTGACTCTATCACTTGGTGGCTTATGCTCATGACCGAGTTTGACCTTGAGTTAATATAGCAATAATCTATTAAAGGATAAGCTATCACCAAATAGATCACCGAATCCCCTCTACCTAACAATTAACCACCTTATGAACAATTCCCTAACAAATATATCAACCTTATCAATCATGAATACACCCCTCTCAAAATGACACTTTTATTTGATGGATCTAAGTGTCGAAAGGGGAGGTACTAGCATAATTATCATACCTTCTCAAGGGAGTCCCATCAATCTATCATTCAAACTAAATTTCAAATGTACTAACAACATGGCCAAATATGAAGCTCTAATCATAGGTCTCAAAACTGCCATCATGTTTGGTGTTCAAATCTTGGACATCTATAAAGAATCATAGCTTTTCATAAAACCAAATCAAATAAATTTATCAATGTAAAAATGAGATTCTAAAATAATATAAAACCATTGTTGAATTCTTATTAGAATCCTTTGGCCGTTATACTATCCAAATAATTCTGCGGTCTTCTAAAAATTCACGATACCATGGCTTCCCTTGCATCCCTCATGCTTTTATCAAATGATGACTCTAAATTGTTCATTTTTATGTACAAAATTGATCAACCATCCCACAAAAATGAACCCCCTCTATCAACATCATCGAAAACAATCCAAAAGACCTTTGGTATACTCAAACATTTGACTATCTTTCAAAATTTAAAATTCCTTATGACCTATCTAAAAATGCTAAGTGATATTTTCTCTAACGTGATACTTGATACGTCATCATAGGTGGTGTCTTCTATAAACATGGATTTGATGGCTTCTTATTAAGATGCCTAAACTATCATGAATAAACTAAAGCCATTCAGGAAGTCCATGATGGTATATAGCATGGACACTTTAAAGGGACATCGATTCTTAATTATATCCTTCGAATGGGATACTAATGGCCTACTCTTAATCAAGATTATTATGAATATTTCAAGAAATGCATTAAATTCCAAAAACATTCCAATCTCACTCACATTACCAATCAAGATTTACAACTAATTTAATAAAATATGTATATTTTATGAAAATATGAATGTAAAGATCTTCTATAATTGATATACAATGAAATATAAATGCTAGACAATTTATTAATTTTAACAATCAAAAGAAATGAGAGGGATAAGAAACTTATCTAGATTTCACTTATCCCGAAGTGAGTCTAAACTGGAAAATGTGATAGAACAAGAGCACATTCCATTGTAATCGAGCTCAAGAAAAGGAAAAGATGCTCACGATGCTGGACATGGGTGCCATGTAAGGATAGGGGCTCTGGTGGGGGCACTAGAGTTTATATAAATGGTTAAAACCTAGTTATAATAGTATCATTAGGGATTCATACTTATTTACCTTTGGTCACCTTATGTCGCACTTGGATCATTGGGGTACTTGTAAATCTACACACAAATATCCTCCTACAAAACCCTAAAAAGACATCAAATCCTAAAAAAGAATATGCAAAATGAGGGGTCGGACTGTCCTCAACTGTCAAAATGGTGAACTTATGACTGAGTGCTGCACTACATCTTAGACCAAATGTATTTCTATGTGCTTGTGTGTCTGTAATTTTTCTCTTAGGTTTCCCTCTCACCAATGATGCTAAGATAGCGTGCGGTAGCTAGATTAAATGCAAATGTGTGGATGGAATAAAATGAACTCCCCTTCTTATGTAGTGTGCATGTAGAGTAATGCACCCAAATGTAATCCCTTGAGATATGTAGATATATAGCTCTTGATAAAAATTATCTACCCATATAATAGTATGTATGCTTTGTGTTTATATAGGGATCTCTTACTTGAATTTCAACACTAATGACCCAGAATGTTGGCTAGTACCTCGGGATAAGAGAGGGAAAACAAAAAAGACTAACCTCAAATGTCAAAAATAAGATCAAAAATAACAAAGACACATGCACCTAGGATGGAAAGGAGCACCTGGCATTAATGTCTAGTTTTGGGCACTAGTGTTTAAGAGACAAGTGATGAAAAATGAACAAAGATAGACAGACATGGATCCCTGTGACTTGACCAAAAATGGGTGTATGGAAATAAGTGCGAAAGATAAAAATAATAGAAAACAAAAGGAAAAGTGAATGAAATATGGAATGGGTCTCTAGTGAATACTTTTCTTATGCAATATCCATATATAAAACAACATACTTGGTGGTATAGTAAATAGTAATAAGTGCATGATTTTGTGTCTACATTTTCCCCACTTTATGTTGGTGAGAAAATCTTGGTAACATAAAGTAGATAGAGATGGATATTTATGAGAATTCTAAAGAATCCCATGTTGTAGAAGTATCCATAGATGTGGTAGAAGTGTGTTCTAGATGAGAACACATAGTGTGGTGAACCATGGATCAATGTTTCAATCCATGTGACGTAATGAGAGATGTGGGACCGTTATGAGGAGAACTAATCAAGATTGATGATTACAGTGGTAAATGATTGGAGATGTTGTTACAGGCTCACAACACCCCTGGATGCAGATCAGGCTTCTAGGTTGATCACTCTAGCATCCAGTGTGATTGCACAACATGGAAACCTCTCTCCAAGTGTGGGACTTGTGAAACTGAGAGAGGAATCTCTAGATTAGAGGCTGGTTCCTCAAAATCCTCTGATTTAGATCTATATTTGCACAACTACAGAGGTTCAGATCCTAATCCTATTCTAAATTGCAAGGAGACAGGGATAGAAGTGCAAAAATTGAAACTAACTAAAGATGGTGATGCACCAAAAGGAGTGGTGAATATTTTTTTCATGCAAATAGACACAAACCAAGGATTGCAACATAAAACATACACAGTGATAAGATATAATTTAGGATCGAAATGAAGCAAATAATTCAAATAAAGGATCGAAACCATTCACAAAGCTTGCATTATCATTTCCAGTGTCAAAATCACTGCATTACAACCTCAGAGAGGTAAAAATGGTTACAATCTTTTGAGAGGTTTGATTCTTGCAACAATCACTTGCTGGAGGTGAAAGAAGAAGATTCTTTGCCAAAAATGTTCCACACTTAAGAAATGAGCCAAATTTGGCTTTTACATTGCATGGGTCGAGCCGGGAGAGAGAAAACATACAAAACGTGGGAGCCCATTCCTCATCGAATAAAAATGCATTAAAATGACATGGGCAACCTTAAAAACCCATACCCTGCCATTTTTGACCGGATTGGAGGAGAATGTGACCCATTCGGATTAAATTTGGTTCTTTGAAATGTCATTTACGGCCATGAACACGCGTCAGAGCCGTTTCTTAACTTTGTCTCTCAGAATGAACCAAAATTCAAGATTGACCTAGGAATCATGTAGAGAATTTTATAAGCTTTCCAATGATATAAAGAACGTGCAAATCTGAGCTCTGGATCGAAAGATATGGCGATTTGAAGATTTAGGGCACAAAACAGGCAAAAATGGATTTTGGAAATTTTTCCCACACTCTGCCACACAGACGACACGTGTCGGGCACGATTGGATGAGAAATTCTCTGTCCTTCCCTTACTCGTGAGTTTTCCTTGAAAATTTTGACTTTTTATGATTTTGGAACATTTTTCATTTTTCCCAGCGCCCGCCCACTTGGGACACGTGGCATGCATTGATTGGTCGACAGGGGTGTGGGGAAGACCTTTGCTTTTTAGTTTTTGGCCAAAAACTTTGCCAAATTCTCTAACTCCTCCCCGAGCTCTACACTTCCCTACTCCATTGGACACGTGTCCTCTTTTTATTGGCTCGGGCCAGTGCTTCAAACCTTGCCCCTTTGAAAATTTGGACGTTTCCCTTGTGACACGTGGCGTCTCCTAATTCATCCGCGGGCCAGTGGCTTTTCACGTCCACCGTGCCCTTGTGTCCCGGATGTCCCAAACTATCTGGGACAAAAACTTCCGATCCGCCCGATTCGGGCTTCCCTGTCCCTCTTTCGGCCGATGACACGTGGCGTAATTTGATTGGCTCTCGGCTCCTTCGGCTATCCGCGTCTTTCACATCCCTTTGTCCCGATTGTCCCAAAGGCTTTATGCAGGACAAATTCTTCCGAACCACCCGAAATGGGCTTCCTTGTCCCTCTTTGCAGCCGCTTCACCTTTTCGTGTCCTTCGCGTCCTTTCGGCCCAGATGTCCCAACTTGTTCTGCACAACAGTTAGTCGATTTTGCTTTTACTTTCAATCGGTTCGCCCTTTCGCATCCCATACGTCCCCACGGCCTGGATGTCCCAAGTGCTGCTTTGGCCACACCGGAGGCTTTTCGGCCGGTTCGCGCCCCGATGTCCCAACTGTCCCAAGGGCTGCTGGACCAGGACTTAGCCAATTTTCATGATTTTCCTAGCCCAAGCTTGTTTTTTTCAACTTTTTCACCTTTTCTCAGAATTTGCTCCTTTCTTCTTGGACAAGAGAGTTAGAAAAATTCCGAGGGGACCCTAGAAACATGATTTTTCACCTTGAATCAATCTATTTGCCTAGGACTTGAGAATTCGATCTCTTGTTATCACAATTACCCCGGGGTGAATTGTGGATAACAATTTGGTGACTCAATGGGTCATCTCGCCTACTAGATGAAAAGACCAAAGAGCAGAGCAGTCCATTACACATGGAGTCATCAAATATTCTATTTAGAACCCCAACCGACTAGGAATGTGTAAGGAGGAAGATGGAATATCACCTAATGGGAGCAAGGACTGTAAAACATCTTCATGGATAGCAAGTGTGCCAAAGCACTTAGGGAAAACAAAACTAACCTCACAACAAAACAATGTGCACAAGCACTTGGAGGAATGAAAATCTAATCTAATATATACAAAGTAGTGAATTTCCCTCTAGAAGCAACGCTTGAGATAGATTCCATTGATTGGAATCTGTAGTTCTTCACCATCCAATGAGGCCAATTGGAAAGCATTCTTGTCCTTGCACTTTGTGACCATGTATGGACCACTCCAAATGGCATCAAATTTTGAATGCCTTCTGGTTTTCTCTATCCACATCCCATTTCAACACTAGATCTCCAACTTGAAAAGATCTATCCTTGGCCTTCTAATCAAAGGTCTTCTTGATCAAAGCTTGATCCTTCTCCATTGCTTGGGATGCCTGATTTCTGATCTCTTGTAGCTCCATCAACTCTGCATACCTCACCTCCATGGGCTCAAATTATAGCAACTCCAGCTGCTTCATGAGTTCCAATGTTGGCAACTCAAGAGACATGGGCAAGATTGCCTCTCTCCCATAGACAAGCCTGAATGGAGAGTTACCTGTGGATCTTTTGGGAGTTATCCTATCAGCCCATAAGGCTGATTTCAGTTTGGTATGCCAAGACCTCTGATTCTCGTCAAGAGTCCTCCTAATGATCCTCAACAAGTTCTTGTTTGTAGACTCGGCCCAGGCCATTACCCCCGAGGGTAATAGTTCGATGAAGTGCTTAGGTAGATACCATTCTTGACAGCCCACTCAAATCCACCTTAGATCCAATGAATGCCAATGCATTATCGAGAGATTATTGTAGCAGTACACCAAATCTAGTTGTTATCCCTCGTAAAAGTCTAAGATGCTTAGACTCATTTGCCTCTTTGAGTGCTACCTTCATCCATTTGGTGAAGTAGTCAGGGTCATCAAAATCCATTTGTGCCCTTGGATTGAATTGGGATTAATGACTCAATGAAGTCCAAACCCCATTGCATGAATGGCTGGTCAACCGAGATTGGATGTAATGGAAGGGCAGCAAGTCTCTCTTTTCCTGTGAAGAATGCACAATTCTTACACCTCTTGATCCATGCGTAGCAATCACTAAAGATTTTAGGCCAATAATAACTAGCCTTCATGATTTTTAGAGCTATCACTCTTGGTGCAAAATGAACACCAGCTGGTCCACCATGGAACTCTTCCAACACTCTTTGAATTTGATTTGTGCTAATGCATCTCAGCAGCACTCCATTCACATATTTTTGAACAAAACTCCATCAACAATGGCATACGGAACAACCTGCAATCTGAAGTGTCTCCTTTGGGTCTTGTTCATCTCCGGAGGGCATAGGCCTGTGCCTAGGAAGTGTATAATACCTTGGGTCCAGCAAGGAGTGGGGTAGCATTGTCTTCTTCTTGATTGCCACTTGGCTCATGGCTGTCCTGGACTGTCAAAATAGCCTCTTCTTCATTGCATACTTCTCTTTGCTTCCCCAAAACCAGCTGCTCACACAATCCTTTCCCTCTTACCAGCTTGGTGATCTTGATCTCAATGTCATACTCCATGACACGGGTGATCCAACCTGCCCTTTTCTCATTCAAATCCTTGTTGAGGAGGAAGTCCTTAACCCCAGCATGTGAGACTAGCAACTGGACCTTGTTGTTTGAGACTAAATGCTTGAATTTCTTCAAGCTTCTGATTACTGCAAGCACATGCTTCTCAATAAAAGAGTACCTCACCTCATAGTCATCTAGGCTCTAGCTAAAGAAGGCAATTGGCTGCTCATCATTATCCTTGTTCTGCTGTACCAAAATGGCAGAAATAGTGTCATTACCTCCAAATGCATAGAGGATGAAATCCTTGGAGAAGTTCGGGTTGATGAGAGTTGGTGCTTGAGAGATGGCTTCTTTGATTGCTTCAAAAATATCCTTGCCTTCTGCTGTCCACTTGAAAGCCATGCTCTTCTTTAACATTTTGGTGATGGGCTTGACAAGGGCTGCAAAATCTGGGACAAACCTCCGAACAAAGTTTATCCTTCCCAAGAAACTCTGAAGGGCTTTCTTGTGGCTTGGCAATGGTAGTGCTCTTATGGCTTCAACCCTCTCTGGATCAATTGCTAATCCTTCTTTGGAGACAATATGGCTAAGGATCTTCCCTTCATGTGTAAGAAAGATGCACTTCTTAGGATTCAAAGACACTCCAAATCTCCTGCACCTCATGAAGACTTGCCTCAAATGAGAGAGGTGGTCTGCTGCATTTTTGGAAAAAAACAGTGATATCATCAAGGTAAATTAGCACCACATTGTTAATCAAACCTTTGAATGCCATGTCCATTGCCCTTTGGAAGGTAGCACCAGCGTTGGACAGCCCAAATGGCATTTTCCTATATGCAAAAGTTCCCCATTTGGTTGTGAAGGCCATCTTGAACTGGTCTTCTTCCTTCACCATAATCTGATTGTAGCCTGAGTAGCCATCAAGCAATGAGAACCTTTCTGAACCAGCTACAACTTGCAATATTTGCTCCATGGAAGGGAGTGGGTAATGGTCCTTGAGAGAGGCTCTATTCAAGTCTCTGAAGTCAACACACAATCTGATCTCTCCACTCTTCTTTTTGATGGAACTAAGTTGGCAACCCAACTAGAATGCTTGATTGAGAATATGATCCTTGACTCAATCAGCTTGTCTAATTCTTTCCTCATGAGAGGCTCCATGTGTGGATTGACTGGTCTTTATTTCTACCTGACAGGCTTAGTATTTGGATCCAATTCAATGGTATGCTGAGCTAAGTTGGGATTGAAACCCTTCAAGTCTTCATAGCTCCAAGAAAACATGTCAGGGAACTCTTGACACAGTTATATGAACTCATACCTCTCTTGTTCAGTTGTCATCCTTCCAATTTGCAATGGCTTGTTCTCTTCTACCAAGATGGATACTGAATCCTCTCTCTTGATCTGAATGCTTGCTTTAAAACTCTCCTTTCTAAACTGATCATTGGGGTTAAAAATGGACTCCAAAGTGATAAGTCCTTGGAAGCTTGTTAGTTCTCGTTGTACCATTTGGTCACCATACTTTGCTTCCAACTTTTCTTGATTCTTGGTGAGAACTCGACTTCTTCTTCTTACAAGAAATGGATGATTTATCTGGTCATTCTCAAACACTTGCTAACCGACATTGTTATTCTGGCATTTGAAGGCCTCACAATCATGTGGATGTTTGGCTGTACTTGTCTTTTTGAATACTTTCCACAATGTCAAAGGCTGCTCCTACTACTGCAAGCCTTCACAAAGCCAGCTTGATTCTCTTCCTAGGAATGGATTTGATGCCAAAACCCTCAAAATCTTCCATGAGGTCCCACACCCGTTCTTGTAGCACCCGAGAAGATCATTTTTGGCAGCATGCTATCCTTTGACTCTGATTTACAATCAATTCACTATCCCCAAAGACTTGCAAGTTTTTTATTTTCTTCTTTATTGTCCAATGCATCCCTTGCACCAAGGCTTCATATTCAACAAAGTGTTATTGGAGCATGCAAACTGCAATCTAAAAGATGAATAGTACTTTACTCCTTGAGGTGAAACAAGCATGGCTCCACCTCCCGCATCTTGTCTACTTCTTGATCCATCAAAAAACAGCTGCCATACCTCATTATCATCTTTGTGGTTTGGCTTGGTGATGCTAGGAATAGGCTGATTTTCTTCGTGTATGCAATAGACCCCTAGCTCAGATTCTTCCACTTCTTGATAAGGGTCAAATGCATGTATTTTGTTTGCCCATTCATCAAGAGTTAGATCTGGGATGCTTCCAACCTTAGTGTCAGCTTCATCAGTGCTTGGGTGGTCTTCTTGATCAAATGCCTTGAGCAATTGACATTAATCGACTTGGAGTGTAAGGCTCAATATGGAAGTTTGCAATAGGTTCGACCTGATTGTATCCTTAGTTCCATACCTTGTTCTGAATAGCATGTGTGACCAATCAGCAGACAAATATCCCCCAATCTTGGCTGTGAAGTCCCTTGACAAGCAAAGGGCAAAGAGTGGTGGAAGGTCTATGACTGATACATCTTGTAAAACAACAACATTTGGACATGCATGCAAGGTAAGACTCAAGTTTCTAATCACTCCAATCAGCTGCTTTATCATGCTGTCCCATCTAGCCTGCACTACCCTTTAGATGTTGTTTCATACTAGAGCCCTAGCTGATCAGCTATTTGTTTAGGCATTACTGAGCTACTTGCCCCGGAGTCTATCATGCAATTGTGCACTAGCTGATTTCCAATGATCAATGAAACATAGAAAGGAGGGGGCTTCAAAATTTTACCTTGTTGTCCTCCATGATTTCCCTCAGGCTGGGTAGCATTTGTAAGCACTTTGTCTTGCATCTGAACTTGCTGATTCGAAGTTGGCCAATCCTTCATGGTAGCTTGCAGTAGATCTCTTTGGCCTGGGATAGATAGGGATTCCCACATTGATATATTTACGTTAGTCTTCTTCATCTGGTCAATGATGTTGAATGGGGATGAAGTATCCTTTTGCTGTCCCTTTGCTTGTACATTCACTCCTTGCATGTGGGCAGCAACAACTGGCATTTGAGTTGGTCTCCGAGCTGTTCTTGGCTGCCCTTGTGCATTTGAAATTGGATTTTTCTTGCCAACCACTTGTGGAACCATAGAAGGTTGTGGATTGGTTGGGGCTAATGGCTGTTCTTCACCCAAATTCCTCCTTTTTGATCTTGTGTTGGCTGCAACACCTTGAGAAACTGCCTGGTTCATGCCACAAAAATCCTCTGCTTGCCAATTTACCAATGTGGTGTCATTTGGGGCAGATTGCTATTGGAATGTTTCTTGTTGTTGGTTGTTTCCTTGACTGCCCTCACCCTCCACACTAGTAGTTGTCACCATCAATGCTTGATTCAAAGCACCATTGAAGCACATGGATTGGTTATGAGGCTCATTGCATGGAAAACACCAATCATACTCCTGAGCAATGTTGTTCGTGTTGTTGCACCAATGCCTTAGAGGCAGATATGGCATTTGGATTATAGGGCTGAAATGGTCTATTGGCAGGAGGCCTTGTTTGATTCATATTTGTAGCTGGATTAGGTGGTCTTTGTGGTTGGTATGGCTGCCTATTAGGCTGAGCTTGGGGTTGATAAGAAGGTCTAAAACCTTGGGCTTGTTGCCTCTTGAGAGTAACCAGCTCATTGCCTAGGTTTTGCAATTGCTTCATGACTTCTTGAAGCTCATTTGGGGCACTTGGAGATGAAGTGGAAGCTTCATTTGAACTCTGATTTCTAGGAGTGGGAGAAGGAGCCAAATTAGGTGCTTGATTGGTGTTTGGACTCTCTAAACTTGGAAACATTGGCATGGGAGGTCTAGGGAAAGTTTGCCACTTGGATCAAACAATTTTTAGTCCTAATGGCAATGCTATAAGCCATAGGGATGGTTATGCCTCCCATGGATTGAATCAACATAGAAATATCAGAATTTAGAGCTTTGAGATAGTAAAGAAAAGCACCTTCTGCTGTTGGCCTGACTGCCACTGGAATTCTCTCCCAAGTCTTTTGAAATTCGAAGTTGAAATCATCACCACCGCTCATTGGGAGCTCTCTTGATGGTTGTCAGCTGCTCCAAAAGAGACAAGTTGTCTCCCTTTTCTCCAAATTGCTCATGAAGTGCTATACACAACTGATTCCAATTTGTGATAGAACCAGCTCCAAGGCTCCTAAACCATTGCAATGCTTTACCCTTGAATGAAGATGTCAGTAACTTGACAGCCACTTGCATCTCATTGATTTCATGAATTACACAAAGGTTAGCAATATCTTTAACATGATCACCTGGAGTCATCTGATTTTCTCCAGTGAAGTAGGGAATATTCTTCAAGGCTGCAATAGGAATTGGATGTTGTGCATTGAGGGCAAGTGGGCTGCTGCCTGTGAAGTTGACGTAGGGGTTGTTTTGTGCCATTCTAATTGGTCTTAAAACCCTTGTTGACTGAATGAAAGGCCTACCAGGTGGAGGAGTTGAGAGAGTTCTGTTTGGTGGAGATGGAGACCTTTGAATCCTTCTTCCTCTTTTCCTTCTTCTTGGAGATAATTGCAGGTATTCAAACAACACTTCTTCTTCTCCAACTCTTGACCTTGTGGTGATTCTTCTCATGAGTTTTCGTGCCTGCACTTTGCTGAAACCAGCTTGATTCTTCCCAAATGAGTCGCCGGATATGCAAATAATAGCTCTTTTCAAGTGAGAAAATTGCAGCATATGCACATCAACTTTGCTGCAATAAAAATGAGACCTCTAGTCCCACCGGCATGCAAAAGCTGTTAGTGCAGGCTCACAAAGCACCTCCGGATGCAGATCAGGCTTCTAGGTTGATCACTCTAGCATCCAGTGTGATTGCACAACATGGAAACCTCTCTCCAAGTGTGGGACTTGTGGAACTGAGAGAGGAATCTCCAGATTAGAGGCTGGTTCCTCAAACTCCTCTGATTTAGATCTATATTTGCACAACTACAGAGGTTCAGATCCTAATCCTATTCTAAATTGCAAGGAGACAGGGATAGAAGCGCAAAAATTGAAACTAACTAAAGATGGTGATGCACCAAAAGGAGTGGTGAATATTTTCATCATGCAAATAGACACAAACCAAGGATTGCAACATAAAACATACACAGGTTGATAAGATATAATTTAGGATCTGAAATGAAGCAAATAATACAAACAAAGGACTGAAACCATTCACAAAGCTTGCATTATCATTTCCAATGTCAAAATCACTGCATTACAACCTCAGAGAGGTAAAAATGGTTACAATCTTTTGAGAGGTTTGATTCTTGCAACAATCACTTGCTGGAGGTGAAAGAAGAAGATTGCTATGCCAAAAAATGTTCCACACTTAAGAAATGAGTCAAATTTGGCTTTTACATTGCATGGGTCAAGCCCAGGAGAGAGAAAACATACAAAACGTGGGAGCCCATTCCTCATTGACTAAAAATGCATTAAAATGACATGGAGAACCTTACAAACCCATACCCTGCCATTTTTGACCGGATTGGAGGAGAATGCGACCCATTCTGCATTAAAGTTGGTCGCTGAAATGTCATTTCTGGCCATGAACACATGTCAGAGCTGTTTCTTAACTTTATCTCTCAAGAATAAACCAAAATTCAAGATTGACCTAGGAATCATGTAGATCATTTTATAAGCTTTCCAATGATATAAAGAACGTGCAAATCTGAGCTCGGATCGAAAGATATGGCGATCTCAAGATTTACTGATAAAACAGGCAAAAATGGATTTTGGAAATTTTTCCCGTGCTCGCCACTTGGGTGACACGTGTCGGGCACTGATTGGATGATAAATTCTCTCTCCTTCCCTTACCCATGGGTTTTCCTTGAAAATTTTGACTTTTTGATGATTTTGGAACATTTTTCATTTTTCCCCCGTGCCCCCACCACTTGGAACACGTGGCATGCATTGATTGGTCGACAGGGGCGCGGGGAAGACCTTTGCTTTTTAGTTTTTGGCCAAAACCTTTGCCAAATTATCTAACTCCTCCCCAAGCTCCGCACTTCCCTGCTCCATTGGACACATGTCCTCTTTTTATTGGCTCAGGCCAGTGCTTCAAACCTTGCCCCTTTGAAATTTTGGATGTTTCCCTTGTGACACGTGGCGTCTCCCCGATTTGTCCGTGGGCCAGCCTGGCTTTTCACGTCCACCATGCCCTTGTGTCCCGGATGTCCCAAACTTTCGAGACAAAACTTCTTGATCCACCCGATTCGGGCTTCCTGTCCCTCTTTTGGCCGATGACACGTGGCGTAATTTGATTGGCTCTCGGCTCCTTCGGCTATCCGCATCTTTCACGTCCCTTTGTCCTAGTTGTCCCAAAGGTCCTGGGACAAATTCTTCCGAACCGCCCGAAATGGGCTTCCTTGTCCTTCTTTGTGGCCGCTTCACCTTTTCGTGTCCTTTCGGCCTAGATGTCCCAACTTGTTCTGCACAACAGTTAGTCGATTTTGCTTTTACTTTTGGCCGGTTCACCCTTTCGCGTCTCGCGTGTCCCCATGGCCCAGATGTCCCAAGTGCTGCCTGGGCCGCCTGGAGGCTTTTCGGCCGGTTCGTGCCCCGACGTCCCAATTGTCCCAAGGGCCGCCTGGACCAGGACTTAGCCAATTTTCATGATTTTTCCTGGCCCAAGCTTGTTTTTTGTAACTTTTTCACCTTTTCTCAGAATTTTCTCCTTTCTTCTTGGACAGAGAGTTAGAAAAATTCCGAGGGGACCCTAGAAACATGATTTTTTACCTTGAATCAATCTATTTGCCTAGGACTTGAGAATTTCGATCTCTTGTTATCACAATTACCCCGGGGTGAATTGTGGATAACAGAGATTTTGATTTTGTCATTGATGGAGATGTGTTGGGGTAAGGAGTGATCAATTCCTAACCCGATTGTGTGTGTGAAAAAAATGAGGATTTGGGATTTTTTCTGCGAGAGGAAGAGTGTAGGGAGAGATGTCTAGTTTTACTCTCCAACTTTAACTACATCCTCAAAAGGTCTAGCCACTACAGATGGACAAAGACCAATTTTTTTGATTTTGGATCCAATTTTGATCAAACATGAATAACCCATATAGGAGCAAAGTATAGGAAAGGAAATGACGTCTCATTTCCCCCACTCTAGGGGTGTCACTGTAATGTGTATGAGATGGCTTCCATGTTAGGTCATCTGAAAGTAGTCACAAATGTAGAATAACTTCCCATGTTAGGTCATCTGGGAAAGTGGTGATATAATTCCCAAGTTAGGTCATTTGGGAGGATAAATACATTGTGTTGTGTTGATTGATTGATGTGATTTAAAATAGTATAAAGTTTGTGTTGTCGAGATTTAAATGTATGTGATTGATTAATTGGTTACTCATAGAGATATTTTATGCTTTTTTCCCTCATATTAGGTGATTAGGAGGGTTTCTAGAAAGTGACGTGAAATGTTGCATAATGTATGAGCAATATTTTTGAAAATGATGAATTAAAAATGTAAAATGATCCCAGTAATGGTGTAAGAGGAATTATAGGATGACCTGATTGTATTCCCCTTTCGGAGAAAGGGGAGGGATGATGAGAACAAATGATGAGACAAAAAGAAGCATGTAATGCTATAATAGTGAATGTATATATAAAAAATGTGTGTATCCATTGAATTGATATAATATATAATGTGTGTGAAATGTGTATGATACACTAGTTGGAATTTTTTAAAAATAATGATGTGAATGAGATATGTATTGGATTAAGGACACTCAAGATATAATTGAAATCATGTAATGTGTATTTGTTTAAAGGGTAGGTGTGAATAATGAATATAACACGGTAGGTAAGCGAAGTTACTATAAATAGCCATGTGAAAAAGGGAATAGGAAAGGCATTTGATTATTATGCAAGTGCAATTTTGAGCTTTGGGCGTGTGAATATGCCTCAAGTGAGAACACCATGATCGAGTTGATTTTAGATGGTGGCAGAGGCTGTGGCATCATGTACGACAGCTGAGCTAGTAAGAGTGATATTTTTTGAAAAATGTGTTGATATTAGTTATTTTTGATGAATTTTTACAAAATTTTGGTTTTTGAGTTTCTTAGTGTTTTGGTCATAGACAAGAATAGTGAAGTCATTAATGATATTCAGGACACTAAAGCACCCGTGCTTAGGTCCTAGTGACTTGCTCCTAGGTGCTCTAGTGCTTTGCTCCTGATGCTGACATCCCAAAAGGCTAGGGTTGATCCCAAAGTGTTGTAGATGTGAAAATTGATGCTTTTGATGTTATAGGTAGGTGTTTATATATATATGAGATGCTAATGGGTTGTTTGCTGTCCATTTGTGTTGTGCAGAGGGACATCCATTTGGGAGAGTTTTATGGTGGCTGTCATTTGAGTACATTACTAGGATTGGGGTTATTAGATGATGAGTGGGATGTTATAAAACATACCATCTTATGACACATAGTGAAGATGGAGGATGTGCCCCATAATATGCCTACGATCATAGCTTTGTGTGATAAGTGGTGTGGATATACTTGCACCTTTTAGTTACCTACATGAGAGATGATAGTGACTCTCTAGGATGTGTATCACATACTAAAATTTCCTAATTTTAGTGAGAGGGTTCAGTGTGATGGCCATGGATGACGCACGAGGGCAGATGACAACCGCTAGGTGGTATTTTATGAGGACCTGAGTTCATACCGAGGTACACATTATCTTGAATGCTATTATGAGATCGGGAGTTATGTGATTTTGGAAGTTCATTGTTGTTGTAATTGCTTCCTCAGTTATAGTGGAGGGTGGAGGTGTAGAAATTTTATATAAGATGCATGACATCTACGTCGATATATAAGAGGAGGGCACAAGATATGCTTGGAGACGACATGTATTGGACCATATGTACATATTTACATAGGAGGAGCATGAGGGTGGTATTGGAGCTACCACATTATTACATGTATGGGCCTATGAGCATATTATGATATTGAGGCTAGTTGGTGGACCGTACGGGGAGTGGGTGAGGCTAGATATATTTTCTAGGAGATGGGTAGGTGTTCATGGTAGGAAGATGGATACAAATACCTATAGAGCGATGTTAGATTGTATGGGGCCAGAGGCCATGATATGGAGGCCATATCAAGACTATGGAGGATGGCTAGAGGATGTAGTAGAGCTACGATGTATACGGCATACTATGTGGCTAGAGGATTGGTTTCCAGGGGTGACCGAGTTATTCCAGGTAAGATCTTGTTTCACGATAGTTTGGTATGGCCTAGATGTACCCCTAGAGCCATATGTATGGGTAAGGGCCATTAGATCATCGAGGAGGGCTGGAGCTAGATTAGGTCCCATAGGAGCATATCAAGTACCCCTTGGGCTAGATGAGGAATATGCGGCAATAGAGCTGATAGATGTGGATGACGTAGGGTGCATGGAGGCCTACCATGCATGGTGGGTGTCACATTAGTGGGTTTTTTTATTTCTAGTCTTTTTATATGTGGTGGGAGCACTACCGGGAGGAGGAGCAGAGGGTAAGCACATACCCCGCTAACGTAGTGGTAATGATAGAAGATCGTGAATATTTGTATAGTGATGTTTATGATTTGCTAGTTGATTTTTTTGTGTAATGTATTGATCTATGGATGTAAGTGATGTATATTGGTCATTGATTATGGACACATCTATCCATACATTGATGTAGAATGTGCCCACTAATGCACTTATAGATGGAGGTATGCTAGATTGTGTGGATGTTATCGTGGTGAGCACACACACTTATTTGATCTAGTGGCGTTAGCAATGATGACGATGTCTACCATGTTGTTTAGTGAGTGGGATGAGTCACGAGAGGAGACAAAACGAGCTAGAGAGGCTACAGTGGAGGTCCCTTGGCACATGATGTATTCACGTGGTTCATGGAGCTACAAGGTAATTTTATGGAGCATTCGACGAGGGGAAATTATTGAAATAAAAGATAGAGAGATATAGGGGCCACGATCAACGATGGAAAATTAAGCGTTGAAGCTTCTAGTTCTAGAGCTCCATAGTTTTAGATAGTGATAGTGATGAAAATATATGATATGTATTGATGTAGCGATGTATGAGGGGTTCCCCAATGTTGGCATTTTGTAACTATTATTTTATATGATTGATATATGGACCATTACAGTATGATCATTATAATTGATGTTTTATTTATTATGTGATGTGATGATTTGGTACACATATGTTGATATATGTTGTGTCGAGTAATTTTGTTTTATTTAATGTGTAATGTTTTGATGATTTTTTTATTGATATGATTGGAAATGCATAGTGGTTGATGATGATTAATGATAAGATAGTGTATATGATTATAGATGATATATGTAGTGTGATTATGATGTGTAATAGATAAATGATGAAAAAGTGTATTGTATGAATGATGAAGTAGAAATGAATAATGTGAAATATTATGTGAATGAGATGGTCATAATAGTGTAGTGAAGCACCATGTCGGAATGATAAAGAGGGGGAGGAGAATATCGATGCCCCCAATGTGTAGATGATAAAGGTTCATTCATATAAGACCCCTAAACATTCAATAATGAATTGTAAATCAAGAGTGCATCATCAGGAAGTGATATGATAGTGTATACTAGATAGATATGTCAATATAATGTGTAGTACGAAGATATAGTGAGGTTCTTATTAGAACAAATCCCTCAATAGTCATGTAAGAACCATAAGAACATGAGTGTGTCATCGGGGGGTAAGGTGATAAAATCACCTACCAAAGACCAAGTAGGCATGGAGTGGTGGAAACATGTGGGGTGTAAGAAACATGAGTGTATGAAATGAATTAAATGCCATTTGAAATGGTGCCAATAATGGGAGATGGAGTAGTGGGAAGTGTAGATGCTGATGGTTGAGGAAGCCAATGTGTAGTAGTAGAATAACGTGATGGATACGATGGTGCAAAGTGGTGGATGGATGAGATGGAGAGCACACATGAATAATGACCTGTGGTGGTGGATGATAATGACCTTAGAACTAGATGAAGGAGATAAATCAACTAGAGTAACAACACACTTGTATGGAAGTGGAGACATAAACCACTCATGAGAGTGAGATCCAAAGGAAATGACACCCTTATCTTCTAATTGTTGTAATCAATCATGAAGGGCACAAAAATCATTGTCACGATGGCCATTGATATGATGATAGTTGCAATAAGGTCAATCATGTTGGTGTTGTAAGTGATGAGGTGGATGATGCTAATTAGAAGGTAAGTGAATCAAACATTTTTCAAGCAAGGCACACAACACATCATGAGGTATAACATGATGAGAAAAGTGTAATGGCTCCCATGAAGGAGATGTAGAGGTCTGAGGTGGATCCCGATGTGGAGGAGATGAAGGATGCTTATGTAATGGAGAATACTGGACTTTTTTATGAGGTGAAGGAGATGAATACCATGAAACACACTCAACAGATGGGAGTGGAGAAGAAATAGATAATGTAGTAGTAGCAATGATAGGAGGAGGATCTAGAACATGTGCAATAATGAGATCTTGTTCTAGATCAATGAACTTATAACATAAGAGTGTGAATGATTCACATGTGTCATATTGCAAGTGATGTTTCAAAGCGGGAATCAAGCCATGACAGGATATGAATTGATTTTCTAGGTCAATGAGATGGAAGACTAATTGATGCATGCAAACATTGAATCACAAAATGTAATCAATGATGGGTTTTGTTTTACCTTGATGTAAGCTAGGTAGATGATCATATGTGACTCTAGGGCCATTGTTGAGTATAAAGTGTTGAAGGAAGGCTTCTTCCATCTCACAATAGGTACTAATAGATCCAAAGGGTAAATGCATGTACCATTAGAGAGCATCATCAATAAGACTATGGTGAAAGGATTTGAGCAACAATCAATCATTAGATTACAAAGTCATATCTATATGATAATGTTTGAGATGAAAATATGGATTTCTAGTACCATCAAAGCATGTAAATGTAGGCATAATGAAATCCCTAGGAAATGTTGAATTGTGAATCTTTTTGGAATGGGGTTTTCATGAAAATAATTGTTATTGATAGAAGAATAATAGGATTTTCTTTCAAGTGTGAGATATTGAACTTGAGATTGCAATTGGCCAACAACATGCATGAGTGATAAAATGTCATGTGAAGGAATAATAAACAATGTGAGTAGTGTATTGAGTGGTTGAATCTTGCCATTATGAGTGATCATAGGGATGTCAAGAGAAGAAATTAAAGATGCCAATGCTAAGGGCACACTAGGTGTAGGTGCCGAAGAAGTAATAGGTGGTGAATCACATGGAGATTTGATAGAAGTAGTAGGAATAACATTGGAAACATTATTAGGAGATGAAGTGATAAAAGGAGACGAATCATGCATGCTACTAGAGACAAGCTCAAAAGAATATGAAATCGGATTAGAAAATTCACATTCAATAGTATACAAATAAGTAGAATCATTAGGAGTATGTGTATCACATATATCATACAAATATTTAGATGCAAGGATGTCATTAATCATATCTTCAATGTATATTGAAGGAGGAGAAATAATATGCAATGGATTATTAGAAACATTTTCAGAAATGGAAGGAGTATGAGATGTAACTATATAATCATCGTGACTGGTTGGAAGGATGTTATCATGCACATGTTTATTGTCATCCTATTTTTTAGCTAAAGCATTATCATCAAGATTAAGCATAAAACTAATAATAACATCATCTAATTTATCATTATAAATAATAGAAGGTGGAGTGTGGCTGATAAATAACAAGGTCTACAACTAGAAAATATTTTTGGATCAGAAACAATGCTAATAGTGGAATGATCAAAGCTAGTAGGCACATTGCATTCATTAGCTAAGAGTTGTCTTTGAGTATCATATGGAAGAATAACGTTGTGATATAGAGCACTAATTTCAGCTATGGTTGCCTCATCATAGATAGGATTGATACTCACATGAGGCATGACTAGCCTAGGAGGAGAAAAAATATCCTTAGCCATTAGGGTTTTAGTGGATCCTAGGGCAAGAAGTTCTAAGCTACGAGTTCACCAAAATGATTTAATAAAATATGTATATTTTATTAAAATTTGAATGCAAATATCTGCTATAAATGATATAAAATGAAATATAAATGCTAAACAATTTATTAATTTTAACTATGAAATGAAATGAGAGGGATAAGGGACTTATCCCAATTTTTCTTATCCTAAAGTGAGTATGAAATGGAAAATTTGATGGAATAGGAGTATAAACCAACGTAATCGTGCTCGGGAAAATGCGAGATGATTCTCGATGCCTGGACACAAAGGCACTGGTAAGGATAGGGGTGCCTACAGTGCCTTAGACCTCTAGGGGCATTGGAGTCTGGCAAAATAGTCAAAACCTAGTTCCAATAGTGTCGCTGAGGATTCACACTTGTTTTCCTTTTGTAAAATTTATTTTGTACTTTGCATCAAAGGGTACTTGTAAATATACACACAAATATCCTCCTTCAAAACCCTAAAAAAACATCAATTCCTAAAAATAAAGATGCAAAATGAGGGGTCAGACTGTCCTCAACTGTTAGAATGGTGAACTTATGACCTGGGAACTACACCACATATTAGACCAAATATATTTCTCTCTCTCTCTCTCTCTGTGTATAATTATTCTCCTAGGTCACCCTTGTGCCAATGATGCTAAGATAGTGGGTGGTAGTTAGATAAAATGAAAACGTGTGAATGGAATATATTGAACTCCCCTTCTTATGCAATGTGTATACAGAGTAATGTGCCCAAATGTAGTCTTCTGAGATATGTAGATATATAGCCCTTGATAATAATTTCCCACCAATATAATGGTATGTACGTTGTGTTAATATAAGGATCTCTTTCTTGAATTTCAACACTAATAACTTGACACACTAACTAGTACCTCGGGATATGAAAGGGAAAACCAAAAAGACTAACCTCAAATGTTAAAAATAAGATCAAACATAACAAAGACAAAAATGCCTAGGATGGAAAGGAGCGCTTTGACACTAGTGTCTATAGGCGAGTGATAAAAAATAAATGAATACTTGATAGACATGGATCCTTATGACCTAACCAAAACTTGGTGTATGAGTGACAAGTGTGAAAGATAAAAACAATAGAAACCAACAAGATAAGTGAATGGACTATGGAATGGGTCACTAGTGAATAATTTTCTTATGCAAGATCCATATATAAAACAACATACTTAGTGGTATAGTAAATAGTATTAAGTGTGTGATTTTGTGTCTACAACAACCCTCTTAAGACCTACATCCCTTTTCACAATGGGGGCTTGACCTTTGTGTTCATATAAAATTTAGTATGTTAATTAGAAGAAGCTAACACATATTAGTCTCAAAATCATAATATAAATCTAACATAAAACCATCATGATTAGATATTTATTAAAATCTAATATGCAATAACATAAAATAAATCATCTAACTACAAGCCATTCCTACTCTATGTATGATTGATTTTAAATTATGAACCTATGAAGATCATAAGAAAATCAAATTTGTGTTATTGCTTCAAGATGATGAAATAATCTGACTAAAATGGCTACAAGGCCATGTTTAGATCTTCCTTTACTAATCAAGCATGAATAAATGGATGCAAGAGATGATCAAGCTATTCCAAATCAATGGAGAAGGCTCTTAAATCATGTCTTATATGAAATACTATTAAAAGTATGGTGTAAGGTGTGAAGGAAGGAGCTTGGTCCTTTATGTAGCATTATATTTTGAGAGAATTTTTCATATTGGTGCATGTAGGATAGAGGATAAATTAGATTTATACTTATTAAGCTTGATTAAAGGAATTAACAAGTGATTAACAACTCATGTGATTTGGGGTGCTTTAATTAATCAAATGGGATTAATTAATAGGCTAGGATAAGCTTTGAAAGCCTTTAGAGATGATTTGGAGGGAAATGGGGTGATTTTGAATGGCTAGAAGAGGAGTTTAACCAATAAAAGGGTTTATTAATTAAATACAAGGGTAAATAGGCTTAATTAGCTAATAATAGCTAATTATTTGATCGAAGAGGATTATAACTAACGAAGTGTCATTAATTGGCATCTAGAATGTGATAAAGGTTAGTTAATTAAAAAAGTGTCATTAATTAACCAAAATAGAGGGAAACATTAGTTAATTAGCGGAAAATCACTAATTATAACAGAAATGATAGAAAAGAGGATAATTAGTGCAATTTTAGCAATAAAACTACGTAAGCGGATTTTAGGTGTCTACATTTGCCCCTCTTTGGGGTGGCGTAAGCGACACCACTTCAAAGATAGTAGACAAGTATAAACAAGTAAATTTTGAAGAAAAATTAGTAGAATGAAGGATTCCCCCTCAAGTGTCGATGGGGTGATAGAAGAGGTCAATCGACGATAAAAAATATGAAGGAAACAGATAGAAGAAACAAGGTGGGGGAGGGGGGATAAAAATGATCCCTATTGCCCCAGGTGTTTTGGAAGAAAAATTGATAGTGATAAGACATGATAGTGAATAATATGGAAATATATTTTACATCCAACTCATTCAATAAAAAACTTTGTTTCATCATATTGCTTATATGATCTACATCATCAACCCTTATTAAAATATACACATACAACAAAAGTGTAAAATAACATGAAAAACTATAATACTATTTTTTTTTCATTGCTAAAACAATAACTCAATGCAAAATACATAACATAATGTAATACAAAAAAGTAAACAAGTGAACCCGACAAGGAAATAAATACAAACAGACATACTCAAACAACTAATGTTCAAGAAAGTTGCACCAATGTTTTTTTATCAAGCTTTAGTTCCCAAATTATTGCATTAATGAAAAGGGTTAAAATGGTGCCCTAAGCAAGAATACATGTGAGGGAATATATGGATGATGAAGGGGTCCTATGAAAAAGCAATCATTCACTATAAAACAATACCAAACAACTCATTGTTGCTAGGGAGTACAAGTCATTAACTTTGAAAAATGAGGACCAAATGATTTTTTGTAGGAAAAATTTCAATGTTTTTTTGAGGAAAATGCATTCAATACAGGATTTAGCTACATGCATGTCATTTACCAATTTTTGAAAAATTCATAATTTTATAATTTTTGGATTTTAAATTATTTTTACCAATTTTTTGGTTTTTTAAAATTTTACTGAGAAAAAATACTTAGAAGAATGAAAGGGTATGTGGTTATTTCCAAAAATATTGGAAAGAAAAAATATGCCCCAGTAGTAGAAAAGGTCGTTAGGAAGTAAAAACATGCCCCAACGTAGCAAAAACGAGTGAAAAATAACTATTTAATAAAAATAATCATCTCGATGAGTGCTAGAAGAATATAAAAGAATCACAATGGTCCCATACTGCTTTGGGGACAAGAGACATGACAAATTAAGTAAAAATAACTATAAATAGTTGGGTGGGAGGGTAAAAATCCATATTGGTGAGTTATTGTGATCCTACCCTTTTGAGTTTTTTAGAGGTTTTTTCTATGACTTTGGAGAAAATGGCGCTAGTTCAGAAGTAGAAACACCAAACAGATTGAGTCTGAGAGTTTAGGAGGCCACCCACAAAAGCCACACCAGTATGTAAAGTAAATTTTTTACATTTTAGTGCATTTATTAGCATTTATAGCTAGGGTAAAAATTTCGGGTCATGTTAGGGCAAGTCAGGAGTGCTTAGTGCGAAGGGTATGTGCTTTGGTGTGAACAGGTTCTGCACTAGAGAAGAGGGGGTGCACGCTAGCAAAAATTAAAAATTATGTTATTTTAGGCTCACAGAGGCATGAAAATGAGTACGCTAGTGAGAAAATACGCGCACTAGCGTATGCTTGTGCTATTTTCAAAAGGGGCATGCTAGTGCAACTTTTTGTGCCTTAGGAAAAAATGATAAGAAAATTTGGTGTTGGTGAAAAAATTAGGCATGAATAGAAGAATGTAGAATCAATTAGAACACCTTAGGAATATTTTTATTAGAAGAAATGATGTTAATCAAGTGTTGTGTAATCTTGCAGTGAGATTGTGTAATGTGGATGTGTGCGAGTGACATGGGTACCTTAGAGCCTATGAGTAGACATTCACATGATGGGAGTAGTGAGGATTGATTTCCATTCTACATTCCATTGGTTTGACACATATTTCACAGATGCCTCACATTACACTAGATCACACCCTCTTGACTGCCTTAGTAGAGAGATGGTAGACTAAGAGCCGGACTTTAGACTACCGACTTTGGAAAGATGATAGTGACCTTAGGGGATGTGTGGAAGATCCTCATAGTACTTATTCAGGGGAAGCTTGGTGGTGTATGATGGGGATCGCACCTAGATCCGAGATAGCATTTATGACATATTTTTACATCGGGACATACCTGGAAAGGGAATGGTAGTAGATCTTTACGAGTGATTTACAGATAGATTTTTTAGATACCGGTTTATTTGATGGCTCTTATCGGTAGTTACTTACTACCCGATAAGAATGAAACAAACTTCCTACTTGGTTTGATGGGAGTAGTGCACATGTTGATGGATGGAGAGGTCTTCTATTGGGTCAAGTGTATCTTGGCCCACTTGTATTGGGATCTAAATTTGATTGCTTACTAAGGTCGGAAGAACCTTAGCTATTGGACACTAATATAGATCTAGGAAAGGGATTACATTGCTATTGGTTTCATATATAGAGTGCTATGAGTTAGGAATGTAGACGAGCCTTCCCGTATGGGATGGGAGCTAGTGGTCACTAACATTCACTTGTATATATGGGATACATATTATTACATGAGGGCACTTGATGACATGCATCCGGTGATGATCACTTGGAAACCCTACATATTATATCGTGGCATGATGATAGTATAAAGCTCAACACTACAGGACCTCAATCACTTTATTATTAGGAGCCAAACTCATATTAGAGAGTGATACCATGTTGATCGTGCACAATCACAACATGGCTATATCTAGGTATACCAGGGAGATGCTATGCGGTACATGTGTAGGATGCGTGAGACATTTGATTTTGGGCCATGACTCGGACTACAGTGAGCCTGAGATATATTTTATTATGTTACCACATAGTGATGGATTGAAACCTCGGAGTAGTAGACCCCGGACTACGGCAGATTAAAGGGCTTGGTATTCTATAATACTTTCTCTGCACCTTATGATTCCATATGTAATGATAGATGTGGGTATAGATGTAGAAGTGTATTGTTTTCATAGACATGCCTTGAGAGATAAGGAAAAGTTGGGTTAGTTTGAGGCCTAGGTACCTTTATAAGAATGTGACCATGGACCACAAGTACAAAAGCCATTATTTCCAGCAGAACCACAGGGTCCTCCACCATAGGTGCCTCCATAAATTCCTTCATAGGCTACCTTATAGTAGGTGATCATAAAGCCACCACCATCACCACCTCATGTAGTCACCCATGGGGGATCATGTGGGGATAGAGGATATGGATGGAATGGATGGGGGTCTCCACCACATAGTCCAGTAGGTGGAGGATGAAGAACAACACATATATCACCATAGATAATACCCTGTGACATATTGATCGAGTACATGGGATCTAGATGCCTTGAGGAAATAACTATAGTAGGTTAGCACAAAGAGGGATAAGGAGATATTTGAGTGAGACCGGTTAGATTCTAAGTGAGTAAACTAGGGAGATTGGAGGAATCAGCTATAAGAAGATGTGGTTAGATTGAAAGGAGAACATGATGCATTATAACATGTAGCCGTGGCAAAGTGGTGCTTAGGATATAGTATTTGATTTTGCCACAACCAATGGTGAGGCTTCCTATCAGTATGGACTTATATCATGGGGCCATTCCATATGGATAGAGGGATATACAATTGAGTTATTTACAGGTAGTTGATCTAGATCTAGATTATATAGGCCATCTCGATTAGTGAGATCAGTGCAACAACCATCACCTCATCAGGGAGCATCTACACAGGTAGATGCCAAAGCACTTGGTGCTAGGCCGGGCCGAAGTCTGGTATGGGAGAGATTCATGGTTGAATCTCATTATTATACTTGATGTAATCGTTACGATGTATGCCTCGTGATGAAGGAACAATTTTGACTTGATGTATATGTATTATTTTTTATTATGCCTTGTGATGAAGGCACATTTTTATCCATGCCCATGATGGCTTATTGTATCTGATGTATATCAAGACACATTATTTTGTACATGGACATTTGATATTTATATGGATATATGATGATGATGGAATTGTTTATTTATTGCATTATGTGTTTATGAGATAACATGTTTAGCCCATGTTTTTATTATGGTCTATGATGAGGGGGGATAAAGATAATCCCTCTTTCCCCTCTTTTGATGATATGATATGATGTTAGCTTAGAATACATGTTTAATTTTCATTTGTATGATGATGTAGCTTATCATTTATTGATATGTAATGATGTTTAGATGTGATGATAGATGATATTGATGATGATATGATAAAAGCGTATAAGCAAACAAGACAAGCACAAATTAATCAAACCTAATCTAAACAACAAAACTATAAAAAAGTATACAAGATAAAAATGAACCTAGTGCAATCCATAACATATTAAAGTAACACTCAATCTAAACAATAAAATGAATCCAAATTAATGCACACAATTATGAAAAGGAAAACCAACAAAACTATGTACAAAAAAACTAAAGTAAGTAGACTACTATGTTTTTTGAGATAGTTTTGAAACATTTTGCACTATTTTTGGTATTATCTCAAGACAATGTTATATTGTTTTTGATTTTTCTACGAAACGTATTTGAATGTTTTTGTGATTTTCTAGAAGTTTTCCGAAGCTATGTGCAAGAAAACGAAGAAACGTGGATGCCCCCAATGATAAATGGGATGTACAAGGGTAGAATGCCACATATATGTGTAAGAAGTGACAATGCAAAGTTTCACCTAGCATGAGATGTGAATATAAAAGGTAAAATCTTCACATACATAATTATGATCAGCTGAATCAAGGCCAAGAGGGATAGGCTCAAAAGTATCTTAGATGTAGGAAAATACTAGCTTATGATAAAACCACCACAATCCTAGATACAAGATGCTTATGAATAATAAACCCTTTAATGGAACCAAAAATGGTTTTCACCAAAGGAATTATCCAAAGTGTCATAATTACGTGGTTTTCACATTTGGATGCATTGATTTCTCTTTACTTTTTCTTAATTTTATATTTTTTTGTTAATTTTCTGATATTTGAGGACCTCACACTCAAGCATAGAAATTATTGAGATGCATGGTGTTCATGGGTTCCAAAATTTCCTCACCATCAGAGTAAGCAAGATTATAGGCACGTGATCCAAATTTAATGACCACAACATATGGAGTTAGCCAATTTGGATCAAACTTTCATTTTGTTTCATGATCCTTGGTGGTATTGAATTGATTTTATTTTAGAACAAGGTATCCTACCTCAAATTGGTGAGGTATAAATTTTTTTATAACTTTGACACACTTAATTCTGATACAATTTGAGGTGATCAAGGGTGTGAAGGAACTTCTCATCTAATAGCTCTAGCTCTACTAGCCGAGCCACTCTATAGTCCTCCTCTTTATCCAAGTAATCTCTTAGCTCTATGTGCAAAGAGGGGAGCTCGATCTCAAGGGGTAATATGAATTTTGTGTTGAATACTAGGGAATATGGAGTAGCACCAGTAGGGGTGCAAATGGATGTTCTGTAAGCCTAGAGGGTGGGATGAATATGCAAATTCCAATTATGACTCGTTGTATTCACCATCTTCTCCATAATACGGACAAGGGTTTTATTTGAGGCTTCACCTATCCATTACCTTGAGGGTAATAGGGGGTTGAATACTTGAGATGGATTTGAAAGCGTTGACACAACACCTTCACATTTTTTCTTGAATGACTTACCATTGTAGCTACAATGATGAGAGGGATTCTATATTGACAATAATATGGTTCATTATAAATTTGGATATCTGTGCACCCTTGACATAGGTGAGAGGAACAACCTCTACCCACTTCATGAAATACTTAGTGGCAGTAATAATGAACATATGGCCATCAGAGGATGTAGGGGAAAGTTTACCGATGATATCGAGTCCCCACTTTGAAAAGGCCATGGTGTCATAATAGGTTGTAATGATTGTGCTGAAATGTATCAAGTTGCCATATTTCTGACATTGCAAACATTTCTTTATGTACTTGCAATAATCATTCTCCATGGTAGGAAAATAATAGCCTACTCTTAGTATCTTTTTAGCTAAGACTATCCTATTTATATGGGCCCCATATATTCCTTCATGCACTTCCTTTATGGTAGAGAGTTCCCCTAAGTAATATGTAGCGGGATATGCATTGGGTAAGATTTATTTTGTTAGAATGGGAAATATTTGGAGGGAAGGTTCCATCATGAAGGTAGTTAAAAATGTCATTATACCAAGGGGAAAAGGGACCAACAACTTCACATACCAAATAGGACTCTGACATGTCATATGTTGGTATTCATAGATGCTCAACGAAGAATGCCATGTAATTTTTCCTAGGTGGGATGCGTAACATAGACCCTACTATGTCCATAGCATCCACTGCTCGATTCTGTCCTCTTGGGATCTGTTCAAATGTAATTTTCTCAAAGAACTCCTTGAGTGTTAACCATTTTTTTAAGGAAGAAGTTTTTCATCCTTAACTTTGTACTCATCAATTACTGTTTGATGATCAACATAGAATCACCTATTACATTCACTTGTCTAATATCCCACTTGATAGCTAGTTTCATCCCTGCAATAAGGGATTTATATTATACTATATTATTTGTACATGGGAACCTAATTCAAAATTCTTGAGGGATCAAATCTCCTGAAGGTGATAAAAAAACTCCTACACCTAAACCATGAAATGTAAAGGAGCCATAAAAGTATAGCTTCCATATAATATATTCCTTAAGGTACATTATAGAAGCATCTGGAAGTTCTAGACTTAATGGTTCAGTACTTGGAAAAGGGGCTTCACTAGTTTATTTGCCAATACCTACCCTTTAAATGATTACTGATGCACGCAATCAATATCAAAGTCATTGAGTAAGATGATCCAATTGGCCATCTTTCCTATAAGTGCGGGATTTGATAAAAAGTATTTCAATGGGTCAACTTTTGATATGAGCTTGGTATTATTATTTAGTAAATAATGACAAAGTTTTTGAAAAATAAAAATGACGGAAAAACAAGCCTTCTCAATCTATGGGTAGTTGAGCTCATATGTAATAAAAGTATAACTAAGGTAGTAAGCTAACAATGTCCCAATTGCAATGTGAGTAGTAAAAATATACAATAGTAGTGGTTAACATGCAATGGGTGACATTAGAACAAGGGTTTTGGAAAAATATTCCTTAAGAAAAGAAAATACTTATTATTATTCTGGACCCCAATGAAAGTTGACATCTTTCTTCAGAAGATGTGTGAATGAGTGGAACTTGTCTATGAGTGGGAGATGAATATTCTAAAATATTGAATCTTTCCTTGCAAGATGTGTAGTTGTCTGATATTCTTAGGAGGATGCATTTTTGTTATGGTAGTAACCTTTACAAGATCTAATTCAATTCCTCTCTTTGATACAATAAACCCTAATAAGTTTTCTCAAAACACGCTGAATACATATTTGTTTCGGTTTAGTATCATCTTATAGTCCCTAAGATATTGAAAGATGAGCCACAAGATCTCTGGGTGATTGTTTCTAGTCCTATATTTACCCAAGATGTCATCCACATAATATTCCATTATGTCATTGATCATATCATGAAATATTATAGTCATATCCCATTGATATGTTGCACCTACATTCTTGAGGCCAAAGGGCATGAATTGATAGAAGAATGTCCCCCATGGGGTTGTAAAAGTTTTCTTATGTTGATCTTCCTCAACAATTTTAATCTGATTATACCCTGAAAATCCATCCATGAGTGATAACATTTCATAACTAGTTGTTGAGTCAACAATCATGTCGATATTAGGAAGAGGGAATTTGTCCTTAGGACAAGCTTTATTTATATCTCTGAAATATGTATAGATTATAATACTAATGGGTTTTTACTATACATGACTACATTTGAAATAAGCTCTGAATAATCAATAGGCTTGATGAATCCTACTACCAATAATTTCTCCAACTCTTCTTTTACCAATAAGGTGACGTGAGGATGCATCTTTCTAAGATTTTGTTTTATTGGCTTTACCTCTTCGTACATAATGAGGTTATGCACTACTAATGCCAGATCTAACCTGTATATCCACGTAGTACCAAGAAAAGATATCTTCAATTTCATGCAAAAGTAGCACAAAGGTCTTCTATTCTTGGGCCGAGAGCAAAGCTCCCAACTTGACCATTCTAGGTAATTCCTCTGTACCAATATTTACATTTATGGTCTCCTCCATAAGCAACTTGGATTCTTCCTCCATGTACGTAGGATCAGGGGGAGATTGAGATATTCTTCTTCTAAAGGTGTCTCAATGATATTTTCACCTTCAGGCTGGTCAACTTCTTTTTCATTGAATATTTTTTTTTCCACAAGCGTGTCAAAGATGTTTTCACGTTAGGAATTATACCTATTATTTTTGCAAGTCTTCTACATGGAAATTTTTCCCTTGATTATTTTTTTACTTAGATGACCAAAAACTCAACCTCCTCCTTGAAATACATGCACACATTAAGATTGATGGAGAATCCCTTCTTATGATCACCAACTAGAATGCCATCATGAAGACCCATAAAATCACCAATAGCTTCGTCATTTTCAAAAATGTTGATTGGTACATGTTGTTGTTGGTCCCAGTTAACAAGTGATGGGTAGACAAGGTCTAATGTTAGAATGGTAGGGGATATGACAGGGGTTATAGTCAAGATAGCCATGTTAGAAAATAGGTTCTTGGAGGCAAGGTATTTATAAAGACTACATTGGGAATTTGTTTCACTTTTGTATTTGGATGAAATATCCTCGCACTCAGAAGAGGAAGCCTTGACTTCCGGGGGATGAGACCCATACATCGAATGCTAATACCATATTTACAAACCTCATGATTAGGTATCGAAGAGATTCCCGCATACCTTATTCGTTGATGCTGTAACATTTTCCTTTGTATCCCATAACATACATCATTTTATTTGGGATAAACATTTTGGGTGATTGATAGCATGGATCCATTTTATCATCCGAGGGTTGAGATAAAATATTGTTAAACAACTTCTCATCTGCTAATAAACCACCAGGAGTGAAAGCATTGATACTAAATTTTTCTCTAGACCATTGGTACTTGTGGTTAGGCCTACCTTGTGTCTTGGGTGATAGGGGTATGTTGGAAACTAAAAGGGCCTGTTGAAGATCATACTCCACAAACATTTACAAAAACATTCATCTCCTATGTAGAAAAGGGAGATTTTAATGTAGAAACACCATTATCATTAAGAGAAAAGGTATTTGGATCAACTCATGAGGCGAGTGCCTTCGATTGAATTGGAATGGATATTCTCTGTAGAAGGGAATTCATAAGTGGTGGGAAAATAACCTGAAAATTCTCTAGCAATGAGCAAAGGGTTGAGGATCCCCCTAAATAGTGATGGTTTTTCCTTCATGATATAACTTTAAACACTGATGATATGTAGAAGGTATGGCCTACATGGCATGAATCCATGGGTGACTAAGAAGTATGTTGTAAGGAAGCTCCAAGTATAAAACATGGAACTTAGTATCATGAGTAGTAGAACCTACTCCAAATGAGAAGGTTATCATACTGGCTAAATGTCGTTCTTCATTATCATACACCTTGATGGTGATGACCTTAGTTTCTAGATCAGCCTCAGTACAACCTAGTTGTCAAACCAATTTTAGAGTACAAATGTTTAAACCTGATCTTCCATCCACAAGAACCCTTTTTATCTTCTTACAATTGATAATGACCTCAATGTGTAAGGCAAGTTATGGGTAGGATTTTCTTCAGGAATCTATTCATGACTAAAGGTTATGTGCTCTATCACAACAATCTACATTACCATTACTTGGAAGAATGCAGGGTCAATATCAACTGACACTCCTGACCCTTGTAATGTTTTACAAAGAATGTCCTTATGAACATTAGATATTTTGAGAAGATATAATATCGAAATCTTAATTGTATTTTTCTCTAGTTGCTCTAAAACATCATAATGACTATCTTGAGAGGTAGATGCATGATGTTTTGTGATAACAAGGTGAGAAAATTACATTACCATGATGCACTCCTTCATTTTAATCTTAATGGTGTTGATATGCTCAAAAGGTGGGTTAACACAACCAATTAGGGCATCAAAATGATTATTCATTTTTGCAACATAGTTGGCATTTTTGGTTTGGGATGACTGTCCTTGATCCAACTTTTCCTTTCCTTTGTTATGCTTAGGGAAAGGTTCTTTGTAAATTCCCAAGTTTGCATTGGTAGATTTACTAGGGGTAGAGGAATCCATTTCCACATCACCACTATCAATTAAGTCCTGGATGAAGTGTTTCAACTTTAAACACTTATCAATTTTGTGACCCTTGACACAATGAAACCCACAATATTAATTTTCTCTAAACCATGATGGCTTAGGTGTATCATCTCCATAAGGTATAGTTTCTAGGTATTTAACCATGTTAACTACCTCTAACTATTTTAATATCAACGACATAGAGTCAGATAAAGGGGTGAAAGCGTGATATTTATACTCGGGGCCGGAGATCCCTTAGCAAGTTTCAAAGGAGCATGGTTTTGAACAACTTGTACTCATTTAGAGTCCATTATACCATCACCTATGATGTTTTTTCTTGTTTGGAATGAAATTTGAGTTTTTCGTTAGGATTTTAATCATGATTATCATGCAAAAAGGGCTTTAAAGTCCCTTTTATTAACAACTTTTTTCAATTTGACTACCTTTTTCTATAACCTCTTCAAATGTGTTTCCACAATGCATATGTAAGTGGAAAGTAATTTTAGGGTGTAAGTTAGGTACAAATATGTTGACCAATTATTTCTATGGTATGGAGCAAGGGAAACAACTAGCTAACCCTCGCCATCTTTGTAAGAAACTAGCAAAGTTTTCATTGTTCCGTTGTTTCACATTACACAAATCTATCATGGTAATGTCATTTTCTATGTTAAAGGAGAAGTGACACACAAAGTGTTCTACTAATTCCAGCCATGTAGAGATGGAACCTTTAGGTATATGTAAAAACCATTCGAGTACTTGAAACATGACCTCTTAACATGCCATGTAAAAGTATTTAATGTGGTCTCTTGGATCACCTTTTCCCTTATATTTGTCAAACATAAAAGTGATGAGGGAAAGGTACCTATAACATATCCTTGTCAAAGGGATATGGGCATAGCTCCTCAAACTGATACTTTTTACTATTTCCTACATTGCCTTCTTGTAAAGCAGTAAAAGTATTCTTCATGGATAACCACTCTTGGTTGAAGAGTTGGTCCTATGTAGGTGGCATTGGCCTATATAAGTGGTTGAGTCTAGCTATTTCACCACCTTTATTGTATGTGTATAACTCCTCATATAAATATTTATGTGTTTCTGATGGGGAGTGTTGGTATAGAACTCATGATACGAAGATTTAGGTTTTATTTTTTAGGAGTATTCATTTGTTCCTTATTAACATGTGAAGCCAAGCTTTCCAATTGGTGAGTAAGATCTTGTACTTGTTGTTATAAGGTTACCTTTTTGTGTGGGTATCTCTTTGCAATTCTCATGAGGAGGTTGTTCATGATTAACATGTTCTTCATGATCCTCATAATGAATTTTGACAATGGGGATGCAATATCCTCCATCATTTTGCAAAGGTACTTCTTCATCATTCTGTTGCCCAGAAGTAGAAGCATGACCTGGGTTTAGGATGTCATTAATGTTATGAGGAGGATGCTCTACTTCTTCTCTATGAATCATGCTGAAAAGGAGAGAGGGATAAACTATAGATGGTAACTTGGCTCCTAACTCTACAACACACAAGAACCTCATGTCTATTTTGAAATAAGAAGTTGTCTATTTGGGTGGGGCTAAATTCAAATTCTGCTCAAGGAGAATTCTCCTCACCACCACTATGATCAACCATGGTGTTATATTCAAAAAGTGGGTTTAACTTGTCATTTATAAAGGGATTTGACCCTAATTTTTGATGCCCCATCCTTGTGATAGGAGGCATAACGAGAAATATTTCACTAAGGTTGATTAAAATGGACCCTAGGTAAAACCACACAACGTAACAATGTCAAATCATCACAAAGAATTTCAAATAATACATGGTAACTAATCTAAAGGGTCAATATGAACCAATGACATTAAACAATAAATAATAACACACCAACAAGGTATTGTATAATGAGAAGTATCTAGGACAAAAAAATCAAGTACAAGACTATGATCCAATCACAAGAATAATTACTCCCTATGTTTTCAAAGATAGGTTTGGTGCCAATAATGACAACAAAATATCAACACTTAGGTCAAGTTTAGAACAAACAAGACCTAAGTACTAAAAAGGTGTTGATGTGATCTCCAAACAAGGTATACTAAAACCTATTTTAGATATAAAAAAATTCGAAGTCTTTGAAAATGAAAGCTACAAATGCGAGTAGCGTAACAACACTATTTGGACACATTAATCAAGCTTTGTAGGAAAAAAAGATATTAGTATAAAAATGATGTTACCACAATGTGAGAAACATAATGCCATCACTTTCAAAAATCAAGGAAATGTTGGGATCAAAACTAAGTCTAAGTATATCAAGAAGTTGTTATTTATGCGAGCAATGTAATAATACAATTTAGAGACTTAGATCAAGTTTCAAAATGGAAATAAGATGTAAGTATCACAATTGTATGTATATAGTTTGGGAAACATAACAAATCAAATGAAGTGAATGATGAGACAACATAACTATAATGAAGTCTCGATATGGGTATCGAGATAATGAATACAAAGATATAAAGATGTATCAACACATTTTAATCACTTATTATCATAGTCATTATAAAGAAGGATGTAATTGGGTGAAAAAGTGGTGGACACACTTTGATAGCACTACGTATGTATGTTCTCTTTTGTCCCAAATGGGAAACAAGAAAAAAAAGGAGTAGACCAAGTGGTGATGAAAAATACTTGGTGTAACTTTGGAAGAGTTTCTCCTTGTCTTAGGACAAGTGAAAAACTAGGAAAAGTAACACTTCATAAGTTTTGTGATGAATAACACATGGCTTCAACTTCAATGGAATCTCCCCTTATTCGAATAACAAGGTTTTTACTTGAAAAAGTTTTCACTTTGTGAGAGATATTTTGGAACATGATGGATAAATTCAAGTTGGCCCTAATCCAAATAGCTTCCTATTAGTTCACTCTCTAGGTGTCACAAATTATCTCTATGAGTGCGGTTTTCCAAGAAATTACCATTAGGAATATTTAAGGATTATCCCAATTTTCCTTTACCCCCTTTGATACAATGAGAAATAAATTGCATTCAGTTGTATCTCATTGGGATTGTGTGAAGATATTTTTAGTGCTAATATTAGGAAGGCGTAAGTCAATAGGGTAGTGGGGAACTTCCCATTTCATTCACATTTTCTCTCAAGGTGTGAACTACTTTGGGGTTCCTGGGGTAATCCTCATAATGAGTTTTATGGATTATGCCAAGATACTTCCCCCAATTTAAAGCGGATGAATCATAGCTCTTAACCGAAACCTGCAAATACAATGTGTTGAATAAAGTGGTATATTTTATCTTTTAAATTTAATGAGTTTTAGTACACCATTGGCAGCCCTGGAACACACGTGTAGTTAGATTTTGTTTAGATCCCAAGTCTTTAAAATAAAATTAGGACATTCGCATAAAAGATTTAGTAGTTTTCAATAGAAAGTGAACCAAATTTGCTTTTGATTCTCAAGATCATCCAAGGATGCAAGAGAAGAGCATACACAATGATTTGATTCAACTAGATAAATGCAAAGAAAAAATTGTAAATTAAATGTACTCTAAACAATGCTTGATAAAATATTCATTCCCTTAAACAATTAAAATGATTAAGTTTCCAAATGAACCAAATGTTAGAAAAGAAAACTAAAGTTATTTTTGATTCTCAAGATCACCAAAAGGTGCAAGAGAAGAGCATACACAAAATTTATCCCAGCTAGATAGAAATGGAAAAATTCAAATCAAAGGACCATAAAAATGCTTTGTAGAAGGTTCATTCCCTTAAGGAAAAAATGAAAGATTAAGTTTCCAATTAACCAAATGTTAGAAAAATGAAAACTAAATATGATTTTGATTCTCAAGATCATCCTAACATGTAAGAGTAGAGAATACACAAAATTTAGTCTAACCTAAAAAATCATGGAAACAGTACATTCATTAAAGCTTGAAAACATTGTTAAAAAATATGATTAAAAATGTTAAAATCTACAAAAAATAGTTAGGAAAACTTGTAAAACAACAGAAACACAAAAAAATAGAATCGAAAACCTCGAAAGCTGATCCAAAAACTAAAGCAGAGTGCTAATCCAAGCCTATGCGAGTAGCACACATATTGAAGCAAAGAAACATAAGGGTAATCTCATAGATGCAGGTATGAGGCAAAAACATAAACAAGGTAAGCTTACAGATGTAGGTATAAGAAAAAAACATAGAAAATGTTTATCCAACGTGGCTAGAGGATCAATAGTGCAAACGAAACAAGCGAAAAAGTAGTACATGCTTATAGTGTAGTAATGCATGCCATACACAAAGGAGAAAAATGTAGTTTATCAAAAACACAGCCGAGAGGTGCTAGTTCAAGCCTCTCAAGTAGTAGCACAAGCTTGATAATGGTAGCACATGAGAATTCTTACTAGTGTAATCCTCAAAGCAGTAGTGCAAGGTTCCTTCTCATTAGCGCAAATCACCTATAGATCATCAAAACACGGGATTTGACTAGGAAAATCTTCAAAAATATAAAAAATTTAGTAATTTGATCCAAATTTAGTTGCACCTTACCTCCTTCATAGCTGTAAGAGAAACAAAACAAGGTGAACTCAATTAATCTAGTTAAAAAAAATATAGTGTATGATTTTGTGTCTATAACAACCCTCTCAAGACCTATGACCTTTTTCACAATGGGGACTTGACCTCATAGGTCTCATCAACCCTTAATCATCATAAAAAAATCACTCAATCATCATGGCTACTGAATACTTCACTAAATGGGTAGAGGCTATCCCTTTAATATCTACTAAAGAAAACAAATTGTTGATTTCATCTATCAACATATCATATGTCACTTTGGCATCCATCATAAGTTAGTCACTAACAATGGAAAATACTTTAAAAATAAAGAAGTAAAGAAATTATGTGACACATTCAACATCAAACTAAGATTCTCATCACCATATTATCCATAGTAAAATGGATAAGCTTATGATTTGAATAAAATGCTTAACAAAATTCTCATGAAAACTATTGATCAAGCAGGTAGAAATTAGCATTTGAGATCCCATTTTCTCTTTGGGATTATCACACTAGCATTCAAACTCCTATAGGTGCTACATCCTTTTCCTATTCTATGAATCTGATTTGGTATTTCCCCTTAATTTCAAACCCCATCACTCCATGTATCCCTAAGATATTTTATCTTTGATGAGAATTATAGTCAAGAACATCCACCACAATTAGAGTTACTAAATGAGTGATGTGTAACAACCTTAGAACACCATCATGTCTACCAATAATGCATTAAGTGTACGTATAAAAATAAATTAAAGAACATGACTTTAATATATATGATTTAATTTTCAAGGAAAATCAAAATGTCACTACTCTATAAAGGAGTAAATGTGGAAAGTTTTCCCCTAGTTAGATTGGTCCTTATGTCATCACTCACAAGTATGGGTTGAGAGCTTATTATTTGGCCTCCTTGATGGTATGCCTGAAAAGGAACCTTTGAATTCCTTGTACTTACAAAGTTTATACTGTTAACAAAATGACCATTATAATAATATTCACATCAAAAGATCTTATTCCATCCACCAACCTCTCATCTCATTTTCATAATAAGTTGAAAGCATTTGGTCTTCTCAGTAACTATCCTTAAAACCTTAAAGATGAGCACCACAACTTGTTCATCAAATATTTCACTTGAAAATGCCCCTCATTAATAGTAATCCCATAATAATTATATCCATATAATTTTTCTACTAACCAAAGACATGTCACGGGAACACATGTGTAGTACGTGTTCATATCTCTTACCCTCCTTGAAATGGTCTATTAGGACTTTCTTCAACATAAATTAAAAGTTAAAAATATCTATAGATACATCTTATCAAAAATAAATAGACTGATCCCTCAAAGGGTAGATATTAAACATCAAAATCATTCTATCAAAAATAAAAGTAGACCGATCCCTTAAAGGATATCTACCCATAAAAATCATATACCGATCCCTCAAAGAACAACTATCGAAAATCAAAATCATAGTATAAAAATTAGACTGATCCTCAAAGGATGAATATAAAAAAGGGAAAAAGAAAATTGTAGAGCACTCCCTCGAAGGATGGCTACCCATGTAAAATTACTTCATGCATCGATCAACCTTCAAAAAGTCAAAATATAAAAATGCATTCTAGGAAAACTTCCTACATTGATCAAATTTCCTATAAAATAAAACTTCCCGCATAGATGAGTTTGCGTCAAAAAAATAAAATGTATAGCTGGGGTATATCCCTATGAAACCATTGAAAGGAGAACATACTCTCCCACACAATCTACATGTGTTAAACCTTCCCATGTCCTAGGAAGGTATACATTCCACCTCCATCTATGTCCAAGATCTTACATGTAACTACTCGGTGTTAGTCATATATTAACATTTTTATAAGGCAAAAATGCAAAAGCCTTCACTTTACTGATTCCCATCACATATGTATCAAATCTAGTATAAATTTCTTCATGCATCGATCAACCTTCAAAAAGTCAAAATATAAACATGCATCCTAGGAAAACTTCCCGCATTGATCAAATTTCCTATAAAATAAAACTTCCCGCATCGATGAGTTTGCGTCAAAAAAATAAAATGTATAGCTGGGGTATATCCCTATGAAACCATTGAAAGGAGAACCTACTCTCCCACACACCGTATACATGTGTTAACCCTTCCCATGTCCTAGGAAGGTATACATTCCACCTCCATCTATGTCCAAGATTTTACATGTAACTACTCGGTGTTAGTCATATATTAACATTTTTATAAGGCAAAAATGCAAGAGCCTTCACTCTACTGATTCCCATCACATATGTATCAAATATAGTATAAAGCAATAACTTCACATTTTATTCTTATCTAAGATTAAGACACATTTTGATATACATTTAAGATCACTTTAAATTCAAAAGACAATACTACATTACATAAACATAACATTATCATCTATGAACATTGATATAACATTAACATCAATCAATATCAAATACAATCATAAGTAATATCTCAATGTTACATATTCAAAACATTACATTAAAATAAAATAACCACATGGATCATGAACCAAAACCATAATCATATATATAATCATGTCACATCACTATACAACATATGGAGTCTTAAAATACCCATATATCAAATAGGTATACATCAAAAATAGGCCTCACAAAGAGATGTGTACATAAAAATGTCACATATACTCGGTTAAATTGACATTCATCAAGTAAATTCCTCTTCGATAAATACTTCCTTCGAAACTACCCTCACCTCCATCAAACTCTATACTAGGACCACCTCCATTTGGACCTCATGCTTTGGTTGACCCACACTTCTTGCACTAAGATTGGACCCCCTCACCTCCGGCCTAATATACAACAATTCGAGGCTCATCAAGAAGTCTTCATCAAACAATATTTTTCTAATACCCTAACTCCTTGCATAAAGACCGGTAGTTTAAATTAATACTAACAAATGGTCCCATCTAACCACTAACTCGAGCTCACCGCTACAGGTCAACTTCGACACTATTGTACTGTAATGTCGAGAGCCTTTCTCAAGGTCTCTCACTATTATCTATACTAATTATAGTTTGCTATGGCTTACACTTGCTAGCTGCTAACCTAGGCCATTACACTCACCTAACAAACTATACCTTTTTACCGTCAAGATAGCCTGCTCAACTAGTAGTGTGGTCTTCTTGAACTCTAAATGTGTAATAGTGGCATCTAGAACTACCCCATCATCACCACCACCAACATCCTTACCACTCCCAAACCCACATTGTCACCTACCCGGTGATCTACCTTCAAACAAGCTCATACCCATCTATCAGCTCTCGCAGGATGAGCTTGCGACCATGTGGAAAATGCCTCAATATCCCTTGTATCATCTACAACCGCTGGCACCCACTAGTCATCTATGCTCATCACCCCCTCCTCATCGGCCATAAAGTGGATCACCATAACTACTTCCATATCTACATCTCTGTCATCATACCTATATACTATCACTACCTTTGGCACATCTCGAGTCAACCCAAACTATCACCTAAGGTGAGTGGATTGAATTAAATACCACCCCCAACTCGTCACCTTTGTACCCATATATAATGTTAGGTGTCCCTAAGCTCACCCTCCTCTCCCTCCCACACTGGAAACCTGATATATGGTCTCCCTTGACATCACTAGATTGTAAACCAAGATGGGAGATATCTATAGTAATACTTGCCTCACACTCGGTCCGTACGTCTCCTCTATTTGACCGCCATTAAACAAAACCATCCCCTCCAATACTATGTTCTCTCACCATGGAAAAAGTCTAGGCTAAGCCATTGCAATGGATCATATGACCAACAATGTAACATAAAAAAAACATCAATCCCAAACCTCTTCCCTATCCTCCATGACCAAAACTCCCTATTGGCCAGGAAAGTAATGTGGGGCCCATGCAAAGAAAATCCTCTTCTCCATCATATCTACCACTACCCCCATCATCATACAACAAAAAACCAACCCATAGTAGAGTTAGGAAAATCATAACATGTAATACCTATCATCATTAGAGTCATCAAAGCTCAAAATTCTATCATGGGAGAAAACAAGGCCCCATATGAGAAACCACTCGACGAAAAACTCAACCCCATCAACATCATCACCATACAACCTCCTCATCACATCAAATCTCATTATCTCATCAATTGAATAGATCCCCTCTCCATGCACATGAGACCTTAAAATCCTGTGTACATCCTCTAGGGTGATCATCATCTAATCCATTGGTAGCCAAAATGTACATGTAAGGGGAAATGATCTCTCAGTAATAATGCGAGTAATAACCCCACTACCTATGGATCTATCTATAATGACGGATCATGCCCAAGCCAACATCATCCAAATGAAACCAATCATCATTAAAAAAAAGCCTGCACATCCTCCAAGATCAAAGGAATTGTTGGAACATAATGATTAAGTGGTCTGACCAACCCTTAATGTATATGGGTCCATCACTAATATATATAGGTTAATATTTAATAATATGAAATATTTATATTTCTATTATTAAATATACTAACCTGGTTATATACTTTCGGTTAAATATTTAATATCATGAAATAATTATATTTCTAATATGAAATATTCTAAACCTAGGTATATGTGTCAACTGACAAGGTTGAAAATGTGGGTTGGGAGACATACTCAATCACCTAACATAAAAAGGACTATAGGTCCTCATTTGATATGTTTGAGTGAAATATCAAAGGTGAATATTATTTTAGCCCTTGTGATTAGGGTTGAAAGGAGGAGGTGAAAGTTACTGGATGTAATTTTGGTTCTTGGAAAGTAAAAGGTTATTTCATAGTGGTTTTTACCCTATTTATGGGTTTCCACTATAAACACGGTGTCACTGTGTTCTTACTTTTGGTATGTATTACTTAATTAATATGTTATGTAATTTTATTTATTACATCACATGATTTTATGGTTTATGTTAATATTTAAATGTGTTGATTGATTAAATTAAGTAATAGTTAGAATCCTTTAATTTCTAACATGGTATCAAAGCATGGTTTAAATTAAATAGGTTAGGTCTAAGTTATTGTATTTAATATACTTAATTTTTTGGTTTTTTCAATCAACTCGAAAGGGTATTTAAATTGATTAGCCCCCTTCTTTCCATTTTTTGTGCAAACTAAAATTGTGTGTTTTTGTGAATAATTTGTATTTGCAAAAAATTGTGGTGGAACCCCGTCGTCGAAACCCTTAGTAGAGGGCTTTGGAATAAATTTTTACTTGGGCATGAATATCATATGTAAAGGTTAAAATGATTAAGAAATATTTTATTAATTCTTGTATATTTTGTAATGTATGTGTAGACCCAGGTTAAATTCCAAGGTAAACATGTAAACATTCAAATCACAAGGTCTCCCAGTGTCTCCCATGGGAGACAATATTCCTTGAGAATAGGAAATTAAAATTTTCTTATTGGCTTGGGGTTAAATACCCATGGAATGGGGTAAAATAATGTAGTTTCTCTAATATCCTGGTTTGATTTTTTTACATATTTTTATTAAGGAGTCATTTATAGTTGTCAGGCTCCCTTTAAATAGGGTCCTTACTATAGTCTTAAAACTATAGTAATCTTTTATAATTTATAAAAAATAAAAATATATATATTTGTATAACAAAATAACTATAATTTTATAGTTTTAAAAAATAAGTATTCAAACCTAAACCTAACATGTGTCCCTAACCATTTATATTATCCATGTAAGGGGCGACCCCATTCATTTATATCTTATAGTTTATAAAAACTATATAAATAAACCTATTTCAAGGTTTTCTTTTATATAAATGTGGGAGTGGAGAATAAAATGAGATAATATTTTTGGTATACATGTGGAATTTCCAGGTATAAATGGAGAATTAGAAAATACTATAGTTTATAATTTTTATAAAAATATGTTTTTTATTTACATTATATAAACTATTTACCTCTTTTAAAAAAATGTATATATTTTTACATTATAAATTATAATAGGTTATTACAATGAATTAAAATATAACCCCTAATATTATGCAACATAAGAAATTATGGAATTTCATATTCTAGAAATACACAACAAGTTTTGGCTCCATTAAATTTGATGGTCAAATGACCGTCAAGAAAGACCAAACATAAGGCAAGATAAAGGTCATTTAAATGTCAAATTAAATCTCGTAGGTTCTATGAATCTTTCATTGTGTTAAAATTGACGGTAAAATGACCGTCACGGTAGAAAAAAATAAATCATAATGGCGATCATTTAGATGTCAAATTTAAGATGGCCGGATCTTTGTCTATAATAATTCTTTTTCCCGGATATTTGATGTTATGCATTCTTACGGGTTTCTTCTTCATTTCTATATGGTAGGACATATTTTTTATATAAGTCTCGTGGTATAATGTAGATCCCTTTATATTGTGAGTTATTATTTTGATCATGGGAGGTCAATTAGTATGCATTGTAATAACATAATTAGTTATGATCAAATAGTTTCTTTAGATCTATAAAATTTAGATATGATTCTATTAAAAGTATTGTTTTTTTATTTATAAATATTTATCTAATTATGTGGTACATTGTATACTATAATGGGGTGTGTTTTACATGTTTAGGAAAACAATGGCATCTAGCTATTTCTGTCTTGACAAAACCCAGATTCTGAATGGAACCAACTACAATATTTAGGTCAAAACAAAATTTATCGTGAGGAAACTCTAGAGGATTGTTTATGGATCTGAGGTTACTCCCACCGGTTATCAAGAAACTATAGATAATAAGAATTCATTCTCGTAATAAATACAGAAGGCTCTTTACACGATTATGTGCAATGTAAACAATGAGTACCTTCTACACATTGGTAATATTGAACATCCAAAAGAGGTATGGACACAACTAGAATCCATGCATGAAGGATACTTGGTATATCAATGATAGTAATGAGAGTATAATAGCTGAAAGAATTCAAAGAAATGGTCTATATATTTTTGATGATTTATTTTTTACATCTTGCTTTATATCTCAAAGTTTGAATAATTCAAAACTATGACATGAAAGGTTATGACATGTTAATTATCGAAGCTTATATGAAATTTCTAGATATAATCTAGTGAAAGGTTTATATGTGTTGTATTATTCTCTTAAAGTTACTTCATTAAATACTTCTAAATGATAGTTCTGATTTTGATTTAGTAAATGGTCATGATGATGTTTTGATGTTATAGATATTTTTGAAACTCCTATCTTCCCAGCTAAGAAATTAAATTGGGCTCAATCTATGTTAGAAAGTTCAAATCCTATTAACCTTAGGAAAATGATCAAGAATCCATCATATGTACCATGCATTAATTACCTTATATGAACTTGAGCCACAAATTATTATAGTGTCTAGGTGGTTATACAAAGTAAAATATAATGCTAATGGTAGTATTAACAAACATAAAGCTAGACTTGTTCTTTATAGGTTTCACTCAAAACTTGATATTGATTATTTTGAGACATTTTCCCTCAGTAGTTAAAATGGGTATTGTTAGGGCCTTATTTGCAATTGGCACTCAATTTAGGTGGGAAATCAACCAAATGGATAAGAAAATACTTTTTTGAATTGCAATTTAAAAGAATAACTTTACATGTTTCAACCTACAAGATTTGAAGAAAATGGTAAAGAAAACTATGTTTATAAGTTGAGAAATCCTTGTATGGTTTAAAACAAGCTCTTAGAGCTTGGTATGTAAAAATTGTTTCCTTCTTTAAACTATTGGGTTTTGTTAATTATTATTCTGACAATAATATATTCATTAAGCAAGAAGGATCTTATATTATCATTATATGTATATATGTTTTTCTTATGACTAGTGACAATTCTGCTTTAATTCATAGGATTAAACAAAAATTGAAACAATACTTCAAAATGAATGAGTTAGGTCTCTCACATCATGTTCTTTGTATGATTGTATTTCATTCTATTGTTATTTTTCAAAACACAATATGCAACCAATGTATTGAATTTTTTTATTATGATTGATTGTAAACCATTTTATACTTCAATGGAAGTTGGACTAAATATTGACTATAAGCCTGCATGTGAAAAAGCTGATCTTACTTTTAGGCAGTTGGTAGTTTGATTTATCTAATTATAACTAGAACAAATATTTCTTATGTAGTAAGAACCTTATAGAGATAATTGGAATCTTGCAAAAGGATTCTTAGATATATTAAAGGAACAATCAATTATGGGTTGCATTATACTAAGAATGAAAATGCTAACTTATATGGATTTTGTGATTTTGATCATGTTGGTGATGTATTGGATAGAAAATCTATTTCTAGTTATATGTTTAAATTTGGTGTAGGTGCCATTACTTGGTGCAGCAAAAAGCATCCAATTGTTTCTATCTCTTCAACAAAAGCTGAGTATAGAAGTGCAATGGAAGATGTAAAAGAGGCTCTATGGCTAAAGAGGTTGTTTGATGAGATAAAGATGAAGGATCCGTGGTGTTCCTTTGTTTTTGATAACCAAAGCACCATATCTCTTGCACATAATCTAGTACAACATCAGAGGATGAAGAATATTGAGATACATATACACTTCATCCATGAGAAGGTATTAAGTGGTGAGATAGATCTCAAGTTTTTGTTGACTGAAGAGCAGGTTGTAGACATCTTCACAAAGCCCCCAGTGCTGTAAATTTTTTTCAATTTCATGAAAAACTTGGATTGTTGGAGTTTCTATTGAGGGTGAGTGTGTATGACAATGTCACCTCCTAATGGAACTTGGTTTTTTTAAAAATACCTTCGGGAATTTATAAAAGACTTTTGGGAAAGTGTAAAAAAGAACTTCGAGAAAGTGTAAAAATACCTTCGGGTATGTATACCTCCTCGAATTCATTTTTGGAAAGAAGTGTAAAAAGATATTAAAGGAGGTCTTCAGAAAATCTTTGGTGCTATTGAGTTTACTGGTAAACATTAGGTACAATCATATTATTAAGGATGTCCTTGGTTATAAAAGGCTCCTATATGCTTGGGTTCAATAAACTTTTATGAGACCTTGTAATAACATGTAAAACTAATAAATCATACTTAGCCACTAATCATGGGATGATCTTTGGGATTCCAAATCCTTTTGTACCAAAAGGTAACTTGAGTATGATGAAGGTGTTATAATTACTTCACTTGATATGCTAACCTAAAACCTTTATGGTTTAAGGATTGTAAATCCTGTAGTGTACCACGGGTAGGTAATCTATTGATATATGTTATCCCACTTAACATTAAGGGAGAGTTTTGGAACATAATGATTAAGTGGTCTTGCCAACCCTTTATGTATATGGGTCCATCACTAATATATATAGGTCAATATTTAATAATATGAAATATTTATATTTCTATTATTAAATATGCTAACCTAGGTATATACTTTCGGTTAAATATTTAATATCATGAAATGATTATATTTATAATATTAAATATTATAAACCTAGGTATATGTGTCAACCGATAAGGTTGAAAATGTGGGTCGGGAGACATACCCGATCACCTAATATAAAAAGGACTATACGTACTCATTTGATATGTTTGAATGAAATATCAAAGGTGAATATTATTTTAACCTTGTGATTAGGGTTGAAATGAGGAGGTGAAAGTTACTGCATGTAAGTTTGGTTCTTGGAAAGTAAAAGGTTATTTCACATTGGTTTTTACCATATTTAGGGTTTTCTACTATAAAATTGTGTCACCGTGTTCTTATTTTTGGTATGTATTACTTAATTAATATGTTATGTAAATTTTTATTACATTGCATGATTTTATGGTTTATGTTAATATTTAAATGTGTTGGTTGATTAAATTTGTAATAGTTAGAATCCTCTAATTTCTAATAGGAACCATGCCTCGATGGTTAACTTGTCCCTTGCCTACATCCACAAAACATAAAACATCCATTAGAACAATATTTCATCAAATGTTTATGAAAATTTCATTAAAAACTCTAATCTCTAGCGATTCACTACAATCGGCTGGCATTTCATCTAGATCACAAGTGATTCGACAAAATCATCGGTGATTTCAACATCTTAATAGATATGCCCTCATATGGGTCCCAAAAAAAAAAAAAAAAAAAAAGACTAAAAACACACAAAACTTTAAAAAGATACTTACCTCCACTTTCGTGGGCCTCCTCTTCCTCCCGATCCTCATACAACTCCCATCTATCAAATATCTTTCAAAAATCGCTAAATCGAGCTCTAGATCTCTCAATTAGCATGATAAAAATGAATTGACCATGGTAAATATGATTATTTATAGGATTTCAATATTACCTCCTTAAAATCACTCGACAATTCTTATAATCACCGATGATTCCCATAATTGCTAATGATTAGGTTAAATCACCCATGATTCCCAATAATTGCTCATGATTCCCCTTAATAATTAAAACCACACCTTTTTCAATATCAAAAGCTACTTCAAAAAAATTATCCCACTTGAATAACTTATTTATCTAGAGTGTGCCTCATTTTAAGGGCCCTAAAATCCTCATAACCAAACAATCTAATCTAAATTTCCTTTATTAAGCATCCCAAGATCGGTAAAAAACCCATCACGATTTTTTTACAAAATCTTATCTCCAATGAATGATATGTCTATAGGAAAAAATCCCTTTGGCTCCCTTATCACTTGGATCCTTGGTCTCTTTACAACCACATTTTCTTCCTAAGAATCATACGTCTATAGGACATAAACCCTTTGGTTCCCCTACTACTTGATTCCATGAAAACACCCATCTTGTTTCTATACCTCATCTTAGGGAAACTTAAAATGAAACACACACATTAAAATTATCCAATTAACTCAATAAAACTTGTGATCATTGCAATTTTTCACAATCATCCCTAGTTTGAGGGGGATCACCCATCCAAATACAAGGCCAATGATATCAAACTATTTTTGTCTAGTAGTTTGTCCATTACAAACCACTCGACAAAAAGGGGAAAATGTAGACATCAAGTTTTCGTCACTGCATACTCCCCACATATGCACATTATTTTATCAAAACACAACATCATATAAAAATACCTAAGCCATTTCCCTACCCCATAAAATCAACTTTTACTCCTTTACAAATCACTATTTACCCATATAATTAAGTTAACCCCCTCTAAAATCACCAAACCATTTCCAAACTATCCCTAACCCATTTTATCCCTACCTCTTATCAACCATTCTACCCCGTCAAATTACCCGAAAATACCATTTAGGAAGTGGTTAAAACCACTTATAAACATTTCCCCCATGATTCTCAGATTGTTGGTGATTCTAACAAATCACCAAAGACTATAAATAAGAGTTTTCACTCTTGTTTCATAGATCTTTAGAAATTATTTACACATTCCGACATATTTGTTTCTCAAGTAAAAAAACAAAAATCATGTCACTTTAGTTATCAACAAAATTGAAAGCCTCCTTAAAAGTCCATAACATGTCGATTTTTGTAGTTTGATCTCTAAAAATCCTCCAAGGAAAGTAATGAAAAAAACCAATCTCAATCATTCTATGTCTTCTCAACACTCCAAGGTACTCATGTTTTATTTAGAATGTCTTTTATCTAGTAAAATTTCACAAAAATAATAATTTCAATCTTTGTTTGTATCAACATATCATTTTTATAAAAATCAAATATTTTTACAACAATCATTAGTGATTCCATTTAATCACCTACAATTCCTTTGATTGACCACAATTCTGTTAAATCACTAGTGATTCCTTTGAATCACTTACAATTCATGTCTTTCAAAATCTTTTCAATCAATTACAACATTTTTATAAACTTTTATCAATATGTATTTAACTTGTATGTTTCACGTATTTCTTTGCTTTAGATGACTGCTCGGGATGATCACACCCCATAACAAGTATTTACGACCTCCCAATTGTTCAAAAACATTATGTGTGGGATAAATTCAACATCCTTCATAAGCTTAAACATGTGCTATCGTATTCAAACTCCAATGACAATGAGAACATTGAGAAGTAGCTCAAGTTCCTCCGGAAGATCCAACAAGAAACAACAAACTATTGGTACGATTCTTTCGATGCTTTCCCGGATAGATGCCACCTTATCCCGAGCCACCTAAGAAGTAGAGCTGAAATTTAATTTTGACGTTGAGTTCTAGCTCATTATCTATCATTACCGTTGTATATCATTTAATAATTTTATCAACTCACTCAATTGTTTAAAACTTAGCTAACATCCTCCAAGGAAGTCCCTTTAGATTCCTAGAATCGGCCTTTGCTGAGCATCTTGTCTACCCATATTATCTAATATTCCTAGTTTAGTTATCTCGATTACAGGTATCTTCATTTGAAAAAAGTACTTATACATTTCTACATCCAACCATCCCAACATTGTTAATGTCGGCACATGTATCATTAAACCCTGTACTGTATTGAGTTTTAGGTACTTTCTACATATAATAGTTAAAAAATTGAAATTTACCTAATATACCCAAATTCTAGAACCGTTGTGGATAGGACCTTTCCTAAATGTAGAAAGGAGGTTATAAAACCACCAATTTGTGTCACCGACATTTGTATAAACATCATGGAGGTTTTAAGACCATTTATCTATAAAGAGCGGTGGTTGCATGCAAACCGTCACTTGAAAAGTTTCCCAAATAGAACAATGATGGCTTGAATTATCATTTGAAGGTATCCAGATAACCCCCACCCGACTAGACCATCTCCGTAAAAATGAATATGTTGAGAATCTATATTATAAGTACCAAATATGAAGAATACATAGAACTAGGTATTTTTACATCCATTTTTGGATCATACCTCCCCAATTTGAGGCTTTTAAGTCCTTAAAATCTTCAAGGACTGATGAGGTGAGGAAATTTCTTCCCCATATATTCTTTGGAATACCAACTTGGACTTAGAAGGCAATTGAATTTTCAACCCAAATGACCACTTTGTCTTGTACTCTTCTCTATGTCATTCTCTCTTTCCACTACAAAACCACATCTTCATCCAATGTTAGCTAACTATCTAGAGCAATATCCGTGATAGGTGAAAGAAATACTCCCCCTTCTTCTTTATCTAACATGGAGGGCTCAAATAGATGTAAAATTTCAAAATTCATTACTAATTAAATCCTCATAAGAAAATAAAAGAAAAAAACATTCTTACCCACTTATTCCAGAATATCAAATGGGCCATATCAAAGAAGTTTGAGTTTCTTTGATTTTCCTTGTAGCCTATCCCTGCTCAAGTACAACCATACCTTGTCTCCAAAAAGGAAGGAATTCTCAGTCCTATCATAATCATGTAATTATTTGTACTTGACCTATGAATTTTCCAACCTCTCCTGTACCTAAAGGTGCTTATGCATAATTTTCTCAATGAACTTCTTAGCTTTGTGGACCTCCGCCCACCTTTCCGTTGGCTCTTCATGGTAATCTCAAAACAAAATTAAAAGAAATATTAGGAAAATAATCAAAACATGTTTCAAAAATAGTCTTACTAGTTGAAACATGAAATTACCTATTATAAGAATGTTGTATATACATCAATTTCTCATCCCAAGTCCTCAAATGTTTCATGTTGTACCCTCTCAAGAGTCGACTCAAGGTATGGTTCACAACTTCTATTTTCCCATCTGTCTATGGATTAAAAGTGGCAGAATTTTTCAAAATTTGATCCATTTTATCCCAAAAAGTATACCAAACATTTCCTATGAACAAGTGAGTCCCCTGTCGATACAATAGAATCAAACAAAACAAAGTGAACCCACACATTACCAAAAATAACTTAGCTTTGTTGGCATGTTGATTTCTAGGTGTTATCATTGATGTAAAATCTCATTAATGATAAAGAGGATGATGGAGAAGTTTCATAACATTCTTATTAGGATGATGACATGGAGTATCAGATGATTTCATGGTTGAAAGAGTGGATTTAGTGAGATTGGCTTGGTCTAGCAAGCCTAGTCAGGTGACCTAGCTAGCCTAGGTGATGGAGAATGATGTTTTGAGTTTCTTGGTGACTTGAAGAGAATAGTAGTGATATAAAGAACATGTTTGGATAGTTTCTTAGACACTCACAAGAGTTTCATAGTGTAGGTAAAAGTGGAAGACTCAATTGTTGGTTCTAATCTAGACCAGGTCTAGGTGCTTGGAGGTATGGGGATGTATTATAGAGCCATGTAAGTTCATGGGGGAATGCAGGATGTGAGACATGTTGAATCAAGTATGTTAGGACCTTTTGGAGAGGTTTTATCATGATTTATGTGGTCCTTATATGATGACCTAGCCTAAACCATATGAAACCCCAAGGGATAGTCTTGCAAATAAGATTGATTGAGAATATACAAAGCTATTTGATATATGATGATAATTATAGATGGTGTGCAAGTTTTTACTAGAGGTTTGAGAAAAATTCAAGTCATTCTAAAGAAGATTTTTAAAGTTATGAGGTTTTTGGTGAAACAAGGTTGAAAAGAAGTCATTTTATAGCTCAAATTACAACTTCTAATGCTCACCATGAATTGTGTGATTTTCATGGGACATTTTTGATTTCAAGGATGATTTTTCATTGAGTTAAAAAGGTTTAAAAATCTAATTAATTCATTTCATCGTCATGTTTTTATGAATGAATGTTAAGAAGGTAAACAATTTTTTTGAGAGTTTGAAAACCAAGCTCAAAAGAGGTAGGATATATTTATTTATTCAATTCCCATAATTTATTTATTATGCTAGTAAAATTATTTAATGATGTATAAGACTTATAAAAGGTTCCAAAAAGGTATGATAGAGCATGTGGTGATGAGTGGACCTCACTATAATAGGTAATTTTTTGAAGATGTTCAGTTTGAGGAAAGGTTTTCCAAAGGAGTAGAAAAATAAATTGATATTATTTGAAGTATGGGATTTGTAATTTATTTCCATTATGGTTTTTAGATAATGATTTATATTATTAATGGAAAAGTGTGCCTTATTTATAAAGACTGGTCTTAAGGCATTTTTGGGAAAGTTCTAGAGAAATTTTAGAGATGGACCTAGTTGAAGGTCTTCCACTTGCAGTTAGAAGTAAATGTAAGATGTTATGGAAATAGGATTAAGAGGTATTTTCCAATGGTATAAGGTTTATGTTTTGATGATGAGGTTTGATAGGTCAACCAACTCAATTTGTGGAGAAGAAGATTACGTGTTTCTCGAACATATTTTCTTAAGATAGAAGATGAAGGCAAACGAGGAATGAGATGGTTTAGTTGATGCTTATTATTAGTTAGAGAGTGAAGAGGGATGAATTTTGTTCCTATTTAAGTCATTTTTAGGTCTTGAAAGTGGTATAAAGTGTGCAAACCAATTGATTTTATAAAATGAATTTCTAGGAAGTTCAATTTGGGGAAGAAGAAATTTAGTATGGTTTCAATGTATGGATGTTTCATGATATTTAGAAAGAATATATTTTATATAAAGGTAAAGGGGATTCAAATGAGTGGTTACATGTAATAATTTAGATATTAATGTGTGGTTTTGAGGCACAAAGGTGAATACGGGTTCTGGAAATAACGTTTTGGAGAAGGATATGAGCCTTGTTGAGTAAGTTATGAAGAATTTGATTAGCATAAGAACATTTATGAGCATGGATGGTGTTTTTATGTCATATTTTACATGTGTGATGAATTTTGGATTTTAATAATCATGGTGATTGTGTTTGTGGTTTTTGGTCATCTAGGTGATGGGGTTTTGAGTTTTTTTTGTGTTTATTTGGTGCTTTTGTGCATGAATGACCTAAATGGGTCCAATTGATGATTTTTTATGAGTTTCATGTTATATTTTTGAGTTGTGTTGTTCTAATTAATCATGAAGTACATACCTATAAGGTTTTTGGAAGAAGAGAAGGGTATAAAGTGCATGTTTGAATTCAAATTTGCACTAGTTGTGTGAGAGGGAAAACGTGTGACTCAAGTGTGTGATTAAAACAAGTATTAAGGAATATATTTAGATATGAGAGAGTGTTAAAAATTATAAATAATTTTTGAGAGTGTGTGTGTAAGGGTTTGAAGAAAAATAAGTCCATGAAAGAGAGAGATATAACGAGTTAAAGAAGAGAGGGTTTGAAGGTGTGTGAGCTGAATAAATGACCTAAATCAGTTTTTACAATATCAAGACATCTGAGATATTAATTAAATTGTGTTTGAGTGGGTTCTTGATCATCTTAGGGGGTTTTATCCTCCTTATGGAGTTGGTGCTTCACTAAACTAGGGGTTGGTGCTCCTTGTGGGGTTGGTGCCTCACTAAATCAAGGGATATATTAGAAGCATAATGGAATGAGAAGGGAGTGAATTAGTCCTAGAAATTTTTTATTTCATTTAAAAGCCATGATTTTTATCATTCATACAACCATTTATTCAATCATGAACCATATATGTGTTTACTTAAGCCTATAAATAACCATAAACAATATTAAGAGCAAGAGAGTACATAAGATACAAAATTTAAGCGGGAAAAATTCAAGGGGAGGAAAACACATTAGATTTTTATATTAAAAACAAAGACTCAAGTGAATATTACACATCACAAGAGGTTTCTTTAGTGAGACACCAACCCCACAAGGAGCACCAACCCCTAAACCCTTGTTTATATTATTCACAATAAGAGAATTGCATGAATATGACCCTCACACAAGATTTTAATGAAGTAAAAAAACTAAAAATATAATGATACCACAACTGATAGTGATCCAAAAGTTTATCTCCAAACACCTTCAAACCATCACTCAAACCTTAGGTCCTCAAACTTGCATATTTTAATTTCTCCACTCTTCAAAGTGTCAAAACCTTACACACATGCTTACTGGTCATTCCTCAACCTATTATGCTATTAATTATCCTTAAAATCATGCACATATATGTGCAAATCACTCTCCTCTAGATCACACTTTTCCCTCTAAGAGCACTAGCACAACAAAGTGACCCAAAACTTGATTTTATATGCTTTTCAACTCACAAACATGAAGGAGGTAGGTCCTCATGACTAATTCGACCCATAAATATTATAAACATTTAATTAAACTTGTTAAAATGGTCAAATATGATCCAAGTAGGTCAGCCATGACAAAAAAAAGCACTTATCATGCACCAATAAGCCTCAAAACACTCTTTTGGAATGAGAAAAAATCACTCACATAAAAAAATACTTGGTAAAGCTTCCATATAAAAATAAAAAATGATTAATATATCATAATAACATAATAAATGGTCACAATTTACTTGAACCAATCAAATTATTTCATTTAATGGGCCCATTGGCTCATTACCTTCTCAAAACAAGTGTTTCCAATAACATGAATGCCTTTTTGGGTCTCAAGACCCTCAAGATGAACTAAAATATGGAATGTGACCACTATATCAAAATAAAAATATATTTAAAACATATCTATGCTAGTTAGATTACATGAAACAATCACATGTTCAAACCACAACAAATTTTGTCTTCACCAAATCAAGTTGCCCAAAAACCCATTTTGAAAATTTAGCTTATTAAGATCCTCGATGTAATTTTAAATACCTATAAATGATTTAAATAGATGAAAAATTAACCCCTATTAAATTTACATGTGATAGTGAGAATTAACACATTCATCTCATGCCCAACCAACTTAGTCTTTCAGTAAGAACAAAACTGTCCTGAAATCCAACATACAAACTTCTTCACAAATTGACCTGAAAGAAACATAAAATGACCTCACCAAGACTCAAGACATACATCACTATAAATATATATGAATCACCATTCCATAAAATATTGTAACTCATTCCAACTCTAAGTGTAAGGCCTTCAACTAAGCCAATCTCTATAAACTGATTTTTAACCCTACTTGGACTCAAGAACTGATTATTTTCCCAACATGCTCCATCATCACAAAAACCACTTACAAGATTAAAAAAATAAAGGAAAATACTTATACATGATTCCCAAGCCTTTATAAATCTTCACCAAGATTTAACTATGTAGAATCATCAACTTACCTCATGTAGTTGCTTACGCCTTGCTAGAATGAGCATCCACCAAACTTGAGCCTTAAATAACGAGTCCTAAATTCTACATACCATATCAAAAACATGATTTTTATATAGCATTGGAAATATATCTAAACTATATTCACAACACAACTTTAATCATCTAATAACTCATCGTGTATATCCTGAATGTGTATTTCGCTCTGACAATATGCTACAAACTACCCAAAAACTAGTCTTCATAAATATGGCACACTTTGCACTTTTTCTTCATCACCATGGCATGAAACCTTCATGGAAATATATGTAAACTCTAGGGATATCATAAATGGCATCTTATTTCATACCTCATTTGGAAAAATTCTCCTCAAGATTAGGTGGGCCCCAGATATAACCACATGCTATAAAATATGTTTATGGAAATATGGAAGAGTCTTCTACAACATTCAATCATACAATTTTCATAACCAATGAAAAATGGGTAGGTATACTCACTTTTATCCAAGATTCTCCTATCTAGGGTTTATGCTAGGATTTCAATCCACTTTACCTTGTTAACGATCATTCATAAAAATGTGACGATAAAACCACCTAATTATTTTTGTGAAACCTTCATAACTGACCTAAGAAGCTATGATAAATATATCAAGTTCCCATGCAAAAACAATCCACAAAGAGCATCAAAATGTCCATATTTGCTTTAAAAACACATTGTTACTTCTCAGATTTTCTAAAACTTGCATATCTTGCAAAATATTCCTTAGAATGACCTAAAATTTTTAATGAAGAATCATGAGAACTTGATATAACTATACATACTCACCTAATAGCTCAGATAGTACTAAAACTATCTAGACAATCTCATTTACATGTTCTTCCTTGCATGTGTCTCACTGTTTTCTTCCCAAGGACCTCGCAGAAGCACTAAACGACTGAATGCAAACATGAAACTCACCATACATGCCTGATATACTACCACCATACTACTACCATTCTCCAACAAGACTGATTAGGTTAAAATATCACACCTCTACCTCATTCTACTTGTTCTATGGCTAGAAAGAAGCATGGAATAACCCAACTCAACACTAAAAATCCATGAACTGAATATGCTGACCTCATTTAGACCCATATACACTTGTAACACACCTCATAGACCATGTATGACAACATGAAACACTCTAACCAACTCAAAAAGAGTCATGTTGTGACTTTGCACACTTAACGATGCACCAATAAGCCATGACATCTCACCAAAACACTCAATCTTCATGCTTGACATTTGAATAACAACTTATGGGGACTCACATGACTACATGACACCATTTTCAATCAATGGGGTTAAAATCAATGATAACACAACCATGTAATGGAAAAAATATCCCCTTTGTCATTGATGGCAACCAAATTTAGAAACATTGATGGAAACCAACAAAAAAACACACCAACTGATCTCTTTTCATGTTTCTGATGCCTCTCTCCCCTTTTCCATATGTTAAAAAGGATAAATTGAATCTTAGACATGAAAAATGGTAACAAAAGACTATGAATAATGGAACCAATGCAAAAATTAACTTACTCGACTAAAGAACTCCCCATGGGACTAAAACATCTCTTCTCCGACTCTAACAACAACATAAGATGATACATAAACTTGGTAAAACATGAAATAAAGCTTGGATAGAATTGATACACCTCTATTTTTTCTTCATAATCACTTCAACATCACTTTCTAGGCATATTCCATGCACAAGACTACCAATTCTGCCTCTAACTTCATCATGTCGATTTATGACTACTTATCCTTGAATGAAAAATTCAATGAAAAAATGAAAAACTTCTCATGCCTCTATAAATATCTCAATCACATGAAAAACCCTAAAGATACTCCCCTTCAGAATATAAACTCTTTCTCTAATCGAAGACACAAAAATTCATCTTTTACCTTGATTCCAAGCCATGTAGTGTAATCAAACCCTTATGCCCCTTTCCTAATACATCATCTCCTAAGTATAAATCTTACTTCACTGACTATGAATGTAGTTTATTTTTCCTTGTATGTCTCTTAAACATAATCATTTATTATTTTTAAGTCACAAGTTGACTCTCCTTATCTCAACTAATCTCCTTAGACCTAATCATCTTCTCGATATATCTTTTCATGACTCTATGAAGCTGATAATTCACCTTTTATTTCTCTTACTTCACATACATGTAGGATCTTATTTTATCTTGAGTCATATTTCTCTTTCCTCAAGCTTCAAGACACAACACATAGATTGAAAATGTAGATATGTACTCTTGAATGCATTCTTACAGATTTTCATGATGTAAACTTACTCATGTATGATATTTTTTGACAAAATATCTTAACATTTTATAACTTCAATTCTCTAACCACTAAATGCACTATTATTTTAACTTGAATTCTGAAACTAATGTCTTCTTACCATTCAAGAACACCAACATTCTAGAAAAAATACTTACCTCTTAACACATTTCCTTGAATCATTCTTGTCTTGTTGGGGTTTTGGTCTTGAGGTTAAGGATTGTACCTACATTTTGAAGCTTCAATAATTTGTGTTATGAATGAATACAAATCATAAAATTATTTTATACTAGTCTCAATAATGTCATGCACCTATAGCATTCATGACATATACTTACCCCTATTTAGACCCACTAACCTCAAGGAATCCAAAATACTCTTTAACCTAGACTCAACTTAACATTATGTTACCTTGCTAAACTTGTGTTGAAAAATCACTATATACATAATAACGTACCTTACCGTTTCATAAATATTCATCACCATACTCATATGCTTGACATAGACAAAGATCACTCATACTTTGTTTCTAGTTTTCTCTCTCATCTGATCGGGTCAAAGCAAAACACCCGTTTTTCCTTAAAAATCCATCATAGACCTAAAGAATCTCATGAGGTATTTGATAAAAATGATTTTAAAATAGTCATATAATAGTAAACATAACTGAGAAAGATGGTCCTACATAGTCCCTTAAATATATTTCAAAACCCTTTAGTGATTGTCCATTCCTCATAGTATTTTGATTTGCCATGAATTGGAGTAGACTCATCCTTGATTGAGGACAAAGATTGTCTTTCTCGACTTGATGAATAACACTGACTTGTAGATTATTTACTCACACATGTATACCTTATTTGACAACATTTCACTTTTGATATAATATTAATCTCTCAACATTCATAAATTTGTATAAAATCTAAACTAGACTTGCACATGTTATAACTCTCGAGAATAATTAATTTCACACACACAAAATATATTTCTTCTATATTGTTCATATGAATACATTGTTACAAATATATAGGGAGAAGATTCCTATAATTAGGGAGATGCAATCTCCACTATTCTCTCACAAGAATCTCCTTTGACTAATTATGATATATTGTTACAACAATAAACAATATATCTTAACAATATAAATTCTAACCTATATTTTAATATTGTATATAACAATATTAAATATTAACTAACAAACTACTTATTTACCTTCCAATGAAATAACAAATTGTTACTATTTAGCATAAGGAAAATACCTTATACAATGTAAACATTAATTTTCCTATCATTCCCCCTTAATGTTTACATGGTAGAAAAATAACTTTCACACTTCCTCTGCAACCTGCCACCCGTGCTTGCTCATGATCTTGGTGCAACACTCAAACTGAAGGTAGAAGAAAGAATACATCACCTTATTATAAACCATGTAATTTCGGGAACATATTTGACTGATGAAGATAGGAACACACTCAAGAATCATCAACTTATCAACCAGTCACTCTAGAGAACACATATGACCTAATAGTGTGGGAAATCAAGAAGGAACACATCGAACAACGTTGAATGGTTTTCCGAGGCTAACCAAAACCTAAGTATGAACAGGAATAAGTCATTGCTCAACCTCTTCAAGACTCATGATGTTGCATTTCTTGTGCCATATATTATTAACTATGTTATTACATTGGGGAATTATTTAGGAATATCCATATACACACGTGAAAAGGAATGGAAATCTATTATTATTTTGAACACAATGCTAAAATCCACACCAAACTAAAGAAAAAACACACACGTTCCACCAAACCAGGTGAAACAACCTTGTTATTAGTGACTCGACGAGAGGACACGCTTGTCTTCTATCCTCCTATTCCTCTATCCTCCAGTGAATGATGCTGCTTACTCAACAAATATGATCATATCACTCAACTATTTCTACATTGGGTTTATTTGTATAACTCCCCCACAATGTGAAATTGTTTATTTCAGACATCGGGTAACACTGAAAATGCATTTGTGAGGCAATTTTCTCTTTTGAAAACTAATAAATAATGAGATAACTATACTCACCATATGTGGAATAATTTAAAATTATTCATATGGACTCAAATTGATAGAAATAAGTACACCTAGATCAAAATATAATACCACACCATTAAAAACCAGTCACCACTAAACGCCTAAACCTATTTAAAATATTACAATCTAAATATTTAAAAAGTAATCAAATTATTACTTTTTATTAATTTATGAACTTTTTGTTTTACGATGATAGTCTCCTTAATGTCTATATAAGTAGCTACTATGACTTAGATGCGAGATCTATGGGTGGGAAAGTACAAATTCTTTGGAGCTCATGGATTTATAATGATCGAAACCATTATATTCTATAACAAGTTTAGTGTTTGATACCAAAATTTGAAAATCAACAGAGACTTAAAAGTTCTTAAAATATCACTTTGTGGAGTGTCTAATTGACAAAATATCATAATGATCCATAGGCCAAAAACTATTCTTGACGAAAGGTATTTATGTGCATAATTTTTGAAAAGGCGACGATGAAGTGATCCATAGATGGCAGATGATGTAAGAAACATGTCCCCAAGAGCTATGCTTCAATTTATCCACCAAGAAATGATTGAGGTAAACTACGGGAGTTGTGTGTAGTGTTTGTTGTCACCAAATCACTGCACCCTCTAAATGGCCAGAATGTGAACAAGACGTTTGGTGTGATTGGGACACATGGGATCACCTCTCAAGCTATGGGACTTGGACTCAAGGTGAACCTCTAGAGAAGGTCAGATTCCTCTTCCTAAACTAAGTGTTGTACTACTCCTAGTACAATAAAATGATTATCTAGATCTATGCTAACAATTTCATGGGTTTTAGGGAAATATATTTGCAAGAAATGAAACTATACTAGGGATGGTGATGCAAAAAATAAAGGGTGTTTCCAGACTCAAGAAGCATTAATTTGAAGAGGGTGTGTGCACCACAAGTCAACTTCACCTATTACAACTTAGAGAGGGTAAAAAATTATAGAGACTAGGAAGCATGTGTTCCCTTTGTTAAATTCAATCAGACACAACAATCTATCAGTCTTCTAGGGAAGAAGGATGAACTTTAGAAGGGTGAATGGGAACCAAAACTCAACTGCATGTAATAATACACCACTTGATAAGCACAGAACTCCAAGAACCTACAACATAAATATGGACTTGTACAGTGTAACTTAAAGCATTAGAAAAGGAACAAAGAAGTATAGAAGGATGAAAGGACTGAGATTAGTCACAAAACAAACACTTTTATTACTTCAAAAACATGCACAATACATCATTACATTCATAAGAGGCAATGGTTTCCATTACGAGTCTTGGAAATGAGGCTTGAAAGTTCCTTCGACATACAAGGACAACTTGTGGAAGAGAGAGGACTCTTGAAAAATTTACACTTGTCTTAGATATCTAACTGGTCCAACATGTTTGACCTATTAGAACCTCTTGGAATGAGCTTCTAACTTACATTTATAGAAGAAGTTAAGATAGAGGAGAGGAGTCATAAATTCCATTCCTATATTTAAGGTATATGATGTATTCATTACAATTGGTTGAACCACTTGAGAAGGTTCCATCATGTGTCTTTAATGCCCAATTTAACTTAATATTATCAATTAATTAAAGGAATATTTAAATAAAATTATTAAATATTATTAATAAAATATTTAAATAAAAATATTAATTTAATTAAAAAATTTCAAGTGGGACCCCCTGGAGTTGGTTTGCATTGAAGGAGTTCATGAGAACCGGTCAACAAGACCAACTTAGTATTTGGCTCACCGAGCAAAATCACCAAGTTGGTTTCGAGCCCTCTACGTTACACCGAGCCAAGATCCTACCAATGAGTTCCCAAAATGAGCTCTCCATTGTAACCAAACTCCTTCTAATTTTTCCACATCGAACCCAAAATGAGCTCTCCACCGATCTTCTTCCATCGATTGGTTTACATGGTTCCAACTTGGCCACATGAGTTGTCTTGAGCTCGTCTTCCTGGAAGCTCTTCTTAAAAAAATGACTCACTTCATACTTATTTTTCAAAATTAGTGACGTCAAGTTTATCATGACCGAGCCGATCTACCATCTTATAATGACTGAGCCAAGTCTACATTCATGAGCTCCTCGCTACCTCCTCGAGCTCACTTCACATATCTCTCCAACCAATCATAATAACTTGGTCTAACTCCTTACGCCATGAAATTGACCGTATTACATCGAGCCATCGATTAGAACTCATGAGAACCTTAATTTTACTTCCCTAGAAATCAGTTCCTTCGGCTTGACTCCATGAGTCTTTCTGCAAGCTCACCGCCGAGAAAATCATCTCATGGTTCGACTATGAGCTCTACCTGCAAGCTTGCCACAAACTGAATCAGCCTCAACTCAGCTCATCAATAGTCACTTTTCATGTATCACATCAACCGAGTTCCTTTTCTTATTCCACCAAGTGCTGATTCATCCCTTAGTTACGAGTTTCATCTTCTATATCATTGACAATCGAGCTCCCTAGTTGCGTGTGCCACTACACCGAGAAATTTACTTTAGACACCCTCATCAAACCAACATCCTTGGATTTGATTGGATTATTTCAACTTTGAGTTGCTTGTGAATGAAACTGGTTCTCTCCACATCGACCCACTCCCGAGATCAAACCCAAGCTCTTCATCATTTTGAACAATGACTCACCACTCATTCATCTTAACTCATTCATGCATCCTTCATTTTTACTCTTCCTATGTTCTCACTCTCAAACAATGTTCCGCATAACTTGTAGAATGACTTTCCTTCTTGTGTGAAACCACCCAATTGTGTTTTAACTTTCCCGAAAACTCTCCCGGTGAATCAGTAACCAACTTGTACTCCTCTTATGTGCGTAACTCTTGTGTTGGGTTTCCATTTTGACATCCCCACATGGAAACCATCATGAAATTTTCCCACATGTGGAAATATTATATTGGTTTTCCATGGCATTATCTCCACCATGGCCAAAAATTCCTAAAACTTCCCATCGTCAAAATTTTCAGCTTGTAGCTCGTCGTTTTTATGTTGGAAATGCTTGACGCGTTTCTAACTCATTGAGTTGGCAAGGTTCCTTTGACCAATCTCAAAGCTTGATACACTTCGATTTCTAGATCTACATGGCTCGCCGCATCATCCTAAGCCAACCGATCGCCACTCGAGCTCCAATCCCTTGGATTTTTAGCTCGGAATAACAAACATCATTTTTCCAAGCTCTACTCAGAGTAGGGAATCTATATTTTCAATCCTTCATGGGGCACAAGAGCTCAAATTACCTTGGCTAATCTTCCTTAATTCTCCCATGTATATGATTGTAATGGGGATTTTTTTCACCATTTTTCCCACTCAATTGAAATGAATTCAAGGTTTCCCTAAACCTGCATTTCCAACTTTGGATTATCTCGATTGAGAAAATTTTGAGCCTTTTCTTGCATCAAATTGGCCTCCATAATTTTCTTGATTGAAACTCAACCGAGTTGTTCCTAAGTCTTCACCATGTCATATCTATAATATTGCCTTTGTGTTTAATGATCCACCGAGTAACTTATCTCTTGAGCTTGTATACATGAACATAGTCATGGCTTGGCCTCCCGAGTTTCACTCTCCATTCCGATATTGTTTATGTAATGCACCCATATCCACATTCGGCTAAGTCTTGCACACACCGACACAACCCAATTCTCCTCATCAACTCATACAACTCAATACTACATTTCTCGTAATCAACTCGACAAAGACAAATTTCCATATGCACCCTAGGCGACCACACCAATGGCTTTGCCAAGATATTATCATAATCGATTCAACTCGAATACTCGCATTCCATAATTTCTTCATCCTCATGACTAGGCCACCTTCTCAACACACCACGCCATGCTTGAATGAATTCCCATTATTACCACATCAATACCCTAGTTTGCATGCCATGACTTTGGTGACTCGAGATCTTTCTCCCTTAATTCATGCAAACTCAAGGATTAATCCTGTGAATGCGACTTGACCGTGCCACTCAAACTATATAATTTGAATTTTTTTGTGATGTGTTCCTATGTTTTATTAAACTTGCCTTCATGAGATATTTCCAATCATCACACCATTTTTATACTTCCAGTGCCGAGCTCGTCCATATTTTCTCATTTCAAAATATACTATGCCCATACTAATATCAACTTAACCATCAAGCCGTTAACAATAACCTGACATGACCTAGAAAACTTACCCAACCCCAAATAACTATGCTCGCCTAACCAAGCCACCCCTTAATGAAATATAAACTAGCTCACCGAGAAGCTTGGTGAGCTGCTCTCGAAAGCTAATGTAGCTTAGTGCCATTATGTTCTCCACATTAATTTTCACCCTAAGTTTATTTCTAGTGGGATTTCCTTTGCAAATGTGAAATTTGTGGGAACATAATAAGTCCTTCTTGAGGTAAGTTATAAATTTTGATCAATCTATACCCTTAATGACCAAATATGGGCCCATCGAGGTAGTTTTTATTGCTTTGAAAGAATCCTAAATCTACGAGACTCGAAAAAAGGAAAAATAGCCCAGGATGATCCTAAACCCTCCCAGATACCGTAAATATTCCCAATGCTCAAAATTTACTTGAAATTGTCTAGAATGATCATGAAGGATCTCTTTTGTACCTAGGTCCAATTCCCCCATTATCAAAATTTTCCCCATGGGTAAAATTGGATAACATTTTTGCTACCTCTCAAGGATGATTGCTTGCTAAGCATGATTCTAGTAGCCTTACATCATCCATTGGGCATGGAGTCAATGTTAAAATATTGAAAGTAATTTAATATTTTGTGATACATCTCGAATTCCCTTGAGAAAATCCAATCTTGGACCTCCCGAAATGTTGGGCATGAAGTATTCTCAATCCTTTGAATACTTGACATCTATGGAACACTACAAAATTTTGAATGAAACATCATTATGAAAATATTATGGAAACATGGAACCCTCCTTCCTTGAGAAACTTCTCGAGGATGATACAATGTGTAAGAACAACACAAAAATGACAAAAAGGGAAGAAAAAGAATAAAAACACACAATAATGTGCATAAGCACTTAGAGGAAAACACCTAACTAAACTATACGGGGTGGAACGATTCTAAAAAACAAGCTTTGAGATGTATCCTATTCACATAAATGGGTAGTTCTTATCCATTGAGCCTGGATAGACGAAATGAATTCACCTCTTTGTAACTCGTGATGATGTATGGCCCACTCCAGAGAGCGTCAAACTTGGCGTGCTTTCCTAGCTTGGCCCTATCTTCATCCCATTTGAGAACTAAGTCTCCCTCCTAAAAATGCCTCTTAGACACCTTGTGAAAATATTTCTTAACCTGAGCTTGATGTTATTCCAAAGTCTTCATAGCCTTGTTTTGTACTTCCTCTAACTCTATGAGTTCTGCAAACCTAACTTTACGAGGATCATTATCCATAACTTCAAGCCGATGATCCAACTCTAAAGAAGGTAAATCCAAGGAGAGCAGATGTTTTGATTCTCTTCCATATACAAGAATTAAAGGAGAATTTCTGATGGCACTTTTAGGTGTGATCCAGTCTGCTCATAAGGTAGAATTAAGATGTGTATGCCAAGTCCTCTTGTTAGTCTCCATTGTGCGCTTAATAATACTTATGAGGTTTTTGTTGCTAGACTCATGCAATCCATTTCCTTATGAATAGTAATTGGATGAAGTATTGAGGTAGACCCCATTTTTAACAACCCATTCACTTAAATTCATACCAAGAAAATACAGCGCATTTTCTGAAATGATTGTAAATGGAACACCAAACCTTGTCATTATACCTTCTAAGAAATCAAGAACTGCCTTCTCATTGCTCTCCTTCAATACTACTGCCTCTGTCCATCAAGTAAAATAATATGTTGTAGTAAGGACCCATTTATGTCCATCACTAGATGGAGGATTAATCATTTTGATGAAGTCTAACCGCCATTGAAAAAAGGGTTTACCCACTTGAATTGGATGCAATGAAGAGCTACTAACTTCTCGCTTTCCTATGAAAAAGGCATGTTCCTTACATTTCCTTACCCAGTGGCATATTTGAAAAAATCGGCTAATAGTAGGTGACTCGTATGATCTTGGTAGTAGTTACTCATGTAGAATAATGTCCTCCATATAGGCCATTATGAAACTCTTTTAGTCTCTTACTTACCTCGTTCCAATCCCATGCACCGAAGGAGAACAACATTTAAATCCTTTCGAAAGAGAACGTTATCTACTAAAACATATGGAATAGATCGAGGAAAAAAATTCCATCTTTGATTTTTATCCATGTTCATAGGATATATTCTTGAGAAATGGAAATTATTCATTTTGGATAACCAGTCAACTTGATCATCACTCTCATCAGTGTTTAGGAGCGTTGCATGCTCATTATATTTTGATTCCACATTTGCAGCAAGTTCTTGACACAAAAATTTACATCTGACAAGTTTGGTAACTTTGATATGTATGTCATACTCCATCACCTTCGTGATCCATCCAACATGAATTTCGTTCATCTCTTTATTCAGAAAAAATTCCTTGACACCTGGATGAGACACCATCAGATGAATTCTATTGTTGGATAACATATGCTTGAATTTATTCAAAGCTTGAATAACCGAAAAGACTTGTTTTTCAACAAATGAATATTTAAGTTCATATTATTTGAGGGATTTAATGAAGAAATCAATTGGTTGCTCCATTAGGTTGTCATTTTTCTAGGTGAGGATACCTGAAATGCTCTCTTGACCTACAAAAGCATAAAGGATAAAGTCTTTATCAAACCCAGGGTTCACTAGCATGGGGGCTTGAGAAATAACCATTTTGATGTCTTTGAAGCTATATCGTCCTTCATTTGTCCATGATAATGGCATGTTTTTCTTCATCATGGCTGTCGGTGGTTTAGCCAATGTTGTGAGTTGAGGATGAATCTCCGCAAGAAATTTATGGTTCTTAGAAAACTCTAGAGACCCTTCTTATGACTTGGGAGGGATAAGGAAATAATTGAGTGAATCCTGCTAGATCGATTGAAAATCCTTCCCTAAAAAACATGTGCCAACAACTTTCCCTTGTGTCTTGCACAAATACACTTCTTGGGATTAAGTGAAACTCCAAATTCCCTACACCTTCGGAAAACCTTCCTTAGATGCGTGATGTGATCTTTTGCATGCTTATAATATATAATTATATCATCAAGGTAAACCAAAATGATATCATTGATTAGTCCTTTAAATTCCATGTCCATGGCTCTTTGGAAAGTATCCCGATATTATACAATTTGAATGACATTTTGTTATAGGCATACGTGCCCCACTTGATTGTGAAAGCTATTTTGAATTGGTCAGATTCTTAGACTAGAATTTGATTGTAACCCAAATATGCAATGAGAAAAGAAAATATTTGGGCTCCTACCACCATTTGAATAAGCTACTCCATTGATGGGAGAGGATAATGATGTTTCAACGAGGTAAGGTTCAAATTATTGAAATCTACGCCCAACCGAATCTCTCCGTTCTACTTCCTTACGGGAACTAGATTGGAAATCACATTCAAATCTTACAAACATGTCATAGAGGGACTCTACAATGGAGTGGTGGGGTCTGTAAAGATCAAATGATCACCATGCGGGAAGAAATTTAAAGAAACAACTCTATCAAGCAAACCCGTTCTTCAAATCCAACAATAGATTATAGGTGGGCTCGAAATGGAATAGGGGTTGAGGAAGGAGAAGAAGATAGTGTTAAAGAAGCTAGAAGATCAAAAGAGAAGGAACTGGTGAAGGTTCAAGTCTTTGGGCTCTTAAATGGTTCATAAAAGTCCAAAAATGACTAAGTATGGAGGAGATAACGGATGCTGCCAAGTGTCCAAGCGACACATCTCCAAAGTTGAATCCAAAAAGGAGACTTGAAAAGTGCAGGCCCCACATGTCCCAAGCCCAAAGAGGGGGTAGAATTCAAAGCTAAAAGTCAAAAGGGAAAATAGGGTGGGCCTCAAAAAGACTAAGTATAGAAATGCTAGTGGAAGCCGCCATGCGTCATCCTGGCGCATCCCCAAAAGTTAATCCAAAAGTGAGACCCAAATGAGTGCAGGCTCACCACATTATCCAGGGTCCAAAAAGGTAAGAGAGGCATTTTGAAAAAGTCCAAGAAACTATAGAGGCACTTCCACGTGTCAACCCGATGCTCCTTTAAAGGAAAAATCTTGAGTGGGTTTTAAGTGAGCGTGGAGCCTCCATGCGTCTCGGTTTTGTAAAGGGAAAGGGTCGAGTTGAATATTCAAAGCATTGAGATAGACCAATGGAGGGTGCCAAGTGTCAACATGGCACTAATTCAAGAGAAGAATTAAGGGAAGGTTTCCAAACAAGTGTCAGGCCTCCGTGTGTCCCTCGGTCAGATATATGACCCCGCCGAGCAAAAGACTTAGCCAAAAACATGAAGAACCGAAGCAAGCCATGGAAGAAGCCACATGTCAGCCCCACACACACTCCAAAAGAAAAATATAGAGGCTACCCTTAGACATGTGCCACCCTCCACGTGTCCGGTTTCAAAAAGGGGCCCATTTTTTGAACTAGTTTTCCCACTATTTTGTATGACCCAATTCAAATTTCAAATGGGCATATCTTTCACTCGGGGCTCAAAATCTAGCAAATCTAGCACCGTTGGAAAGATCTCAACCTCGTCTATGCCATGGAGATCTAAAACTTTAAGTTTGGAGAGGTTAGGTGTGGAAAAATGAAGAAATGTCTTCTAGCCATTAATACAAGATCTATTTTCCCCAACAACTAGATCGGATTTGATTTGATCCATCGTTTCCTCCTCCTTTGAGGTGTCAAACAAGTAATTGATGTAGTTAAGATAGATTTGGGGTAGATTTTGTAGGAGGCATTGATAGTAGTGGTTGAGCTTTGAACTGGTTTTCCCGCTTCTCTCTCTTCTTCTTCTCTTCTGTTGAATCTATAAAATCGTAGGGTCAAGACTCATTGTAAAAGGTTGGACATTTTTGTTTTGTGCCCTCCCTTCTTCTTTTGTTCATAGAAGGATTTTTGGAGCTTTTCTAACCTCTCCTTTGGGTTGTAATGCAAGTTTTTCCTCTTGGCTACTGCAATATATTGTATCAACTCCTGAGCAATAATATATATGTCTGTGGATGTTTCTCAACCCTCTCATGTATTTGTTATTGTCTCTCTGATCTCTTATTATGATTTGGTCATCTGTGCATGTTGTTTGTATTACATTCCTATGGTCTATGTTAAACTACAAAACAAGTGTCTAACATTCCTTTGGTGTATCACCTCATTAGCTTAGGTTTATTTTCTTGCATCTCTCTAACCTTGTCTCCTTGGTAGATAGAATAGACTTAGAATAGATCCTCTGTAATTTGTTTGTGTACACCTGAATAGAGGGATAGAACCAACCTCAATCCGGAGAGCTCTCTCAACTCGTAAGGTCCCACACCTTGAGAGATGCTCCATGTTGTGTAATCACACTGAGAGTCTCAACCCATCTGTTGCAGACATTCAGGGTGTTGTGATTCTACACTAACAGTTTTGGCACACTGCCTGGGGGACCAAGAAGTCTCCATCTTTATTACAGTAAGATTGATGTGCACTTGTTGTGATTCTAGCTTTTAAGAAGTTTTAAAACTACATCTGGTGACTCCAAAAGGGACAAAATCCACTAGTTTCAATAGTCCAAGCTTGCCAAGTTCATGAGAAGAATACAAACAAGGTCAAGAACCAGAGAAGAGGGACAATTTTTCCACTTGCACTTGTCTCTAGATAGAAGGAGAAGGGGGAGAAGAGCCCAGAGGTCTCCATCTCCACCAAACAGAGCCTTATCAACACCTCCTCCTAGTAGGCCATTCTTTCAATCAAGAAGGGTGCTCAGGCCGATCAGATGGCACAACCAAAATCCTTATGTTAATTTCACTTGGCAACAGCCCACTCACTCTTAATGCACAAAATCTAGTCCCAATGGCAACATTAAAGAGCATCCCATATTTCACTAGAGAGAACCAGACTTCTCCTAGTGACCACATTCAAGATATTGCAAATGTCTGTGCAATCCATGAGATCACTGAGATGGAAATTATAGTTAAGTTTCTAGCCTCTTCACTCAAGGGAAAAGCTTCACAATGGTTTAGGAGCCTAGCAACAGGCTCTATTCAAAATTGGGACCATCTGTGTAGAGCTCTTTATGACCAGTTTGGAGAAAAAGGAGATAACTTGTCCTTGTTGGAGCAACTAACAACAATCAAAAGAGATCTCCTAATGAGCAGTTGATATTTCAACCTCATATTTCAAAGGACCTGGATAGAGTTCCATTGGTTATAAGGCCCATAAAATGTAGGTGCTTTCTTATACTTTCTTAGAGCTCTAAATTTTGATATTGCTTTAATGATTCAATCAATGGGAGGCACAACCTTACCTGCATCTTATAACATTTCCATAGGAGCTGAAAATTGTTTAATTCAGGCTGAAAACTTGCTCCTAGGCCACCCATGCCTCTATACCCAGAATTAGGAGGCCCAAGCACTAGCCAGACACCCACATTAGCTCCTATACCTACTCCTAGGAATCAAAGTTTAGCTGAAGCCTCCACCTCATCCTCTAACACCTCAAAAGAACTTCAAGAGGTCATGAAACAACTTTAGAACCTAGGGAATGAGTTAGTAACTATCAAGAGGCAACAGGCTTAGAGCTCTAGGCCATATCAGCCTCAAGCTTCAATATCAAGCTAGACCCCATATCAACAAAATAGACCACCAGCTCAGGCTGTAAATCAGAGTCAAAACCAAGGACAACCTCAAGCTGGTAGACCTTTCAGGTCATATGATCCAAATACAACTTCAACATCAAGGGCATTGGTTCCAACACAAAACAACATGGCACAAGAATATGATTGGTGTTTCCCATGCAATCAACCACATAATCAATCAATGTGCTTCAATGGTGCACTAAACTAGGCCTTGATGGTACAGACCACTGGTGTGTCACAAGAGTCTAGCCAAGAAGAAAATCAGCAGCAAGGAGCTCAACAAGAGGCATCTCCAAGTGAAACTATGCTTGTCAATTGGCAAGCTGAAGACTTATGTGGAATGAATCAGGTCCCTTCTCAAAGTATAGCTACCAATACATGGTCCAAGAAGAGAAATATTGAGAAGGACAATCACCAAACTCGTAATCCTCAATCCTCCATTACTCCACAAGGTATTGGCACTCAAAATGTAACTCCCAATATGCAGAGTCAATCCAAACCACCTTCCAAATCTACTCAAGCACCGGTTGTAACAACCCATGTGCAAGAGAAAAATGTGCCAGGAAGGGGCAATAGAAGGATAGCTCATTTAATATCATTGAGAAAATGAAGAAGAAAATGTGAACATTTCACTATGGGAGTCACTGGCCATTCCAGGATAGAGGGATCTGTTGCAGACTACCATGGCCAATTGGTCAAGCTCAAATAATCCCCCAACAAGAGAAAGTGTTTGCCAATGCAGCTCAACCTGAGGGAAACCATGGAGGAAACAAGGTAAGAATCTCAAGCCTCCTCCATTCTATGTTTCATTGATCATTGGGGACAAATTGGTACATAATTGCATGATTGATTCAGGGGCAAGTAGTTCTGTAATGCCCAAACAAATAGCTGATCAACTGGGTCTTCAATATGAAGTCATCTCCAAAGGGGTAGTGCAATTGGATGGGACAATAGTGACAACTATTGGAGTCATCAAAGATCTGAGCCTCACACTACATGCCTACCCTAATGTGACTATGTATTACAACGTATCAGTCATAGACTTTCCACCACATTTTGCATTGTGTTTGTCCAGGGACTTCACTACCAAAATTGGAGGCTATTTGTCTCTGATTGGTCGCATATGATTTTTAGAACAAGGTATGGAGCTAAGGCCACAATCAGATCTGAGCCCATAGTAGATTACCATATTGAGTCTTATGTACCCAGCCCGATCAATGCCAATTGTTCAGCCTTTGATCAGGAGGACCTCCTAAGCACTTGTGAAGTAGATACCAAGGTGGGGTGTATCCCAGACTTGACTCTCGATGAATGGGTGAAAAAAGACATGATTTTGACCCCTATAAGGAGATGGAAGAATCTGAGCTAGGAGTCTACTATCTAGCATGAGGAGAATCATCCTCTTCCTGACATCATTAAGCCAAAACACAAAGATGACAATGAAGTATGGCAAATTTTTCTTTGATGGCTCAAGAAGTAGGCAAGGAGCCGAGGAGGAGCTATGATTGTTTCCCCCAAAGGTATGAAATACTACTCAACTTTCCATTTCCAATTTTCCTATTCAAACAACACAACAAAATATGAGGCTTTGGTTCATGGATTGCATTGGGCAAGGAAACGAGGAATCAAGAACTTGCAAGTGTTTGGTGATAGTGAACTAGTTGCTAATCAGTCCGAGGACAAAATGTTGTCAAGAATGACCTTGTTAAAGAGTTACAAGAACCGGGTATGGGACCTCATTGAGGATTTTGAGGCATTCAACATCAACTCCATCCCCGGAAGAAAAAATGAAGTAGCAGACAAATAGACTGGCAGTAGTTGGGGCAACATTTGACGTTGTGGAGAGTATCAAGAATGATAAGCATCAACCCCATATCAAGTTGGTTGTAAGACCAGCTGTCCCAGACAACAACACAAGTTGGCAAGTCTTTGAAAATGACCAACAAATTGTCAAATTTCTACAAGAGGAAGCTTGAGTTCTCTTCCAGAATCAAGACAGATTGGAGCAACAAGTATGGAGATCAAGTGGTACAACTAAGGACCAACAAACTACCAAAGGGTCTTGTCACTTTGGAATCAATCTTCAACCCAAATGACCAATTCCGAAAAGAAAAGGAAAATATTCAAGTAAAGGGTGAAGATTCAAACCTATTTTTATAGAAGAAGGAAAAACATTGCAGATTGGCAGAGTAAGCACTCAACAAGAAAAATCTGAATTTGTTCAACTCTGTCAAGAGTTCCCAGATGTCTTTTCTTGGACTTATAAAGATTTAAGAGGTTTCAACCCAAAGCTATCACAACACACCATCGAGTTGGATCCAGGAGCCAAGCCTTTCGACAAAAAAAAAAGGCCAATAAATCCCCACATTGAGCCTCTCATGAGGAAAGAATTGAACAAATTAATTGAGGCCAATATCATCTTTCCTATCAAGCATTCGAGTTGGGTTGCTAACTTGGTGCCTGTGAGGAAGAAAAATGGAGAAATCAAGCTATGTGTGGACTTTCGATCTGAATAGAGCATCACTTAAGGATCACTACCCACTCCCATCAATGGAATAGATCCTACAAGTTGTAGCTAGGTTCTGAGAGGTTTTCATTATTAGATGGATACTCAGGTTATAACCAGATAATGGTGAAAGAGGAAGATCAATTCAAGACAACCTTCACCACCAAATGGGGAACCTATGCTTATAAGAAGATGCCATTTGGACTATCAAATGTTGGAGCAACATTTCAGAGAGCTATGGACATGGCATTCAAAGGCTTAATTAACAACATAGTCCTGATATATCTTGATGATATCACTATTTTCTCCAAGAATGTTGCAGATCATCTCTTTCACCTTAGACAGGTATTCCAGAGATGTAGGAGGTTTGGGGTGTCATTAAACCCAAAAAGTGTGTGTTCCTGGCTCATGAAGGGAAATTGTTGGGCCACATTGTCTCAAGGAAGGGGTTGACAATTGATCCTGAAAGGGTTGAAGCCATCCGGACACCTTCCATCACACAACATAAAAGGTCTCTCCAAAGCTTCTTGGGGAGGATAAACTTTGTTCACAGGTTTATACCTGACTTTTCTACTCTTGTGAAGCCTTTAACAATGATGTTAAAGAAGAGTCTTGCATTTAAATGGACAACAGAGGGCAAAGAGAGTTTTGAGGCCATCAAGCTCACAATATCACAGCTCCAACTCTCATTAACCCAAAATTTTCCAAAGACTTCATGTTATATGCTTTTGGAGGGTCAGATACCATCTCAACCATCTTGGTCCAGCCCAACAATGAAGGTTCAGAGAAACCCATAGCTTTCTTCAGCCAAAGCTTGGAGGACTATGAGGTAAAATACTCTTTCATTGAAAAACATGTCCTTGCTATTATTAGGAGCTTAAAGAAATTCGGCACTTGGTCTCAAATAATAAGATTCAATTGCTAGTATCTCATGTTGGTGTTAAGGACTTCCTTTTAAATAAGGATTTGAATGAGAAGAGGGCAGGTTGGATCACCTGGTAATGGAATATGACATTGAGATCAAGGTGACCAAACTTGGTTAGAGGCAAGGGACTATGTGAACAGCTCACCTCTAAGAAAAAGATGAGTCAATGGGTGAAAAGGAGGTTGTCCTATTTCTACATAAGTGATCAAGAACAATCAGCTAATGATGCACCTACTCCATGTTGGACCCAAGCTTTGGTGCATTACCTTCAAACAGGTCTGTGCCCTCTAGAATGGAACAAGGAAAAGAGAAGATACTTCAGACTACAAGCTATCCCATATGTGCTTGTTGGTGGTGTCTTGTTTAAGAAGGATATCAATGGTATTCTATTGAGGTGCATTGAGACAGGCCAAATTGAGAGAGTGTTGCATGAATTCCATGATGGAGAAGCAGGAGGTCACTTTTCCCCTCGAGCAACAACTCTCAAGATCATGAAGGCTGGTTATTATTGGCCTACAGTGTTTAAGGACTGCTACTCATGGGTCAAGAAGTGTAAAAAATGTGCATTCTTCATAGGAAAGGAGAAGCTAGCAGCCCTTCCCCTTCATCCCATTTCAATGAATCAACCATTCATGCAATGGGGACTAGACTTCATTGGGGTGATTAACCCAAATTCAAGCCAAGGCCACAAGTGGATACTTACAACCACAGATTATTTCACCAAGTGGACTGAAGTAGTGGCACTAAAAGAAGCAAATGAATCCAACATCTTGGATTTTTATGAAGGAATAGCCACCAGGTTTGGAGTCCCTACCACTATTATATCAGATAATGCATTGGCATTCCTTGGTACAAGGATCACTTGAATGGGCAGTTAAGAATGGTGTGTATCTCAACACCTCATCAAATTATTACCCTCAGGGTAATGGCCAAGTAGAGTCCACAAATAAGAACCTATTAAGGATTATCAGAAGGAATCTGGATGAAAATCAGAGGACTTGGCATACAAGGCTCAAATCAGCTCTATGGGCTGATAGGATCACATCAAAGAGGTCCACAGTAGCTCACCATACAAACTTGTATATGGAAAGGAGGCAGTATTTCCCATCTCATTGGAGTTTCCCACTTTGGAACTCATGAAACAGTTAGAGCTAGTTGAGTTTGAACCCATGGCAATCAGGTATGCAGAGCTGATGGAGGTAGGAGAGGCAAGAGAGCATGCAATGCAGGTCATGGAAAAGGATCAGGCATTGATAAAAAGAGTTTTGATAAGAAGGAAAGGATGAGGACCTTTCAGGAAGGAGACTTAGTCCTAAAGTGGGATGCAGATCAGGAAAATCTAGGAAAACACTCCAAATTTGATGCTATCTAGAGTGGCCCTTACATGATCACAGAGTGCAAGAGTAGCAATGCCTTCCACTTAAGCTAAATTGGATGGCGAAGAATTATAGATCCCAGTGAATGGGATCCATCTCAAACATTTCTACTGAATGGGAAGTTTCCACCCCTGTAAATATTAGCATAGGATTTTAATTTCCCTAAGTGTGTATGCACGTTGTTTTGTTGTAGTGTAGTTTTTGTTTCCCTAAGTGTTGTGGCATAGGTTCTTTTGCTCTAAGTTACGTCGTTACACAACCCAACGTGCCTCCAAGTGGATGTGCTATCCCTTTCAGTATTCATGATAGGGAAACTCATAGTTTCCTATAATAGTTGTATCTTCAAAATAAAACAAATGCAGAGCAACTAAAAATCTATTCTTCAAATAGTCCATTCAGGGACAGATGAAAGCCCTGTCAAAAGAAAATTTTCTACTCTCAGAAACCTTGTTTCAGATTTCTTATGAAAATTGAGAGTGCAAATGGTCGAGCTCATGGATCAGAGGTAGGATCAATATCAGGCCATCATTCTTGACTCCATGCCCAATGGATATAACAAGGCAATTGGTCCTTTCATCTAGCAGGTAGATGCCCCTGAGTCACCAAATTGTTATCCATATTTTTCCCCCAAAAAAATTGGATCAGCCACGACCCCACACAAAGAAGAAACCAGAGAAATCACATTCAAATCATACAAACAGGTCATATAGGGACTCTACAATGGAGTGGCAAGGCTTGTAAAAGATCAAATGACCCCATGCAAGAAGAAATTCAAGAAATGGCTCTATCGAGTGAATCCGTGCTTCAAATCCAAAAAAATAGATTATAGGTGGGCTCGAAAATGGAATAACAGGTCAGGGGAAGGAGGAGACAGTGTCAAAGAAGCCAAGCTCAAAAGAGAAGGAATGGTGAAGGTTCAAGTCTTTGGGCTCTTTGAAATGGTTTAGAATGAGTCCAAAAATCAACTAAGTATGGAGGAGACAATGATGCGCTGCCAAGTGTCCAAGCGGCACATCTCCAAAGTTGAATCCAAAAGGGAGACTTGAACAAGCATGCTAGGCCCCCACGTGTCCCAGGCCCAAAGTGGGGGTAAAGTCAAAGCTAAAATTCAAAAGGCAAACAGGGTGGGCCTCAAAAAGACTAAGTATAGAAATGCTAGCGGAAGATGCCACCACGCATCAGCTTGGTGCATCCCCAAAAGTTAATCCAAAAGCGGAGAGACCCAAATGAGCATGGGCTCGCCACATTGTCTAGGGTCCAAAAGGTAAGAGAGGTCATTGAAAATTCCAAGAACCTGTGGAGGCTTCCACGTGTCAACCCGATGCTCCTCAAAGGAAAATCTTGAGTGGGTTTTAAGTGAGCGCGAGCCTCCACACGTCCTAGTTTCATAAAGGGACAGGGTCGGGTTGAATAGTCAAAGCATTGAGACAAGCTAGTGGAGGGTGCCAAGTGTCAACACGATGCTAATTCAAGAGCAAAATTAAGGGAAGGTTTCCAAACAAGTGCTAAGCCTCCGCGTGTCCCCGGTCAGATATATGACCCCACCGAGCAAAAAGACTTAGCCAAAAACATGAAGAGAATGAGCAAGCCACGGAAGAAACCACGTGTCAGCCCGACACCACTCCAAAAGAAAAATACAAAGGCTACCCTCAGACATGCGCCAACCCTCCACGTGTCCGGTTTCAAAAAAGGGGCCCATTTTTGAACTAGTTTTCCCACTATTTTGTATGGACCCGATTCAAATTTCAAATGGGCATATCTTTTGACTCGGGGCTCAAAATCTAGAAAATCTGCACCATTGGAAAGATCTCGGCCTCATCTATGCCATGGAGATCTAAAACTTTAAGTTTGGAGAGGTTAGGTGGGGAAAATGAAGAAATATCTTCAAGCCATTAATACAGGATCTATTTTCCCCAACAACTAGATCGATTTGATCTGATCCACCATTTCCTCCTCCTTCGAGGCACCAAACAAGTAATTGATGTAGTCAAGATAGATTTGGGGTGGATTTTTTGTAGAGGCATTGATGATAGTGGTTGAGCTTTGAACTAGTTTTCCCCTCTTCTCTCTCTTCTTCCACTCTGTGTTGAATCTATAAAAGCAGGGTCATGGCTCATTGTAAAAGGTTGGACATTTCTATTTTGTGCCCTCCCTTCTTCTTTTGTTCACGAAGGATTTATGGAGCTTTTCTAACCTCTCCTTCGGGTTGTAATGCAAGTTTTTCTCTTGGCTATTGCAATATATTGTATCGACTCCTGAGCAATAATATATATGTCTATGGATGTTTCTCGACCCTCTCATGTATTTGTTATTGTCTCTTTCATCTCTTATTGTGATTTGGTCATCGTGCATGTTGTTTGTATTATTACATTCCTATGGTCTATGTTAAACAAGTGTCTAACAAAACCTTGTTATCTTAGTTTAACATTCCTTTGGTGAATATAATTAGAATAGATCCTCCTCATTTTGTGTACACTTAGGTTTATTTTCCCACAACTTGAGAGATAATCCATTTTGTACAATCACACCTGAGATTCTCCCCATCTAGTTGTAGATAACTCACATTATTAGGGACTATAGGTTGAACCACCATTTTGACAAATTTCTTCCCTTATTTGATGATATCAACCGGTATGTCGTATTGCAAGCCAATATTAGCAAGCCTATTAGCATCTTGATTATGATTTCTAGAAACACATGGATCCTAAAAGATTTGAAATATTTAATCAAGTCCCATACTAGGTTCTTGTATGATCTTAAAATATCATTATTGAATGCACTTGCGTGCCATCACTTGATGAAAAACAAACTCAATGTCTCCAAAAATAGTCAGGGCCTTGATTCCCTTCTTTTGGGCTAGCTTAATTCCTTACACAAGGGCCTTGTATTCAACAACATTATTAGTGCAACTAAATTACAATGGAAATATGAGAAGTATTTATCTTCATCTAGAGAAATTACCATAACATCAACGTCAAATCCATTCTAACTTCTCGAGCCATCAAAGATCAATTGCCACAGATCCTTCAAAATTGTTTGGTATTTTAACCATTCTGATATGATTGTATATTCTTCATGAATGCAGTATGTACCCAATCCTGTTTCTTCCAACAACAGAAAACTAGCTTCTTCTTCTACCAATACATCAACATAGGGATTTTACTAATGATCTCTACTTACTTCATCTAGCACAATATCAGGGAATTCTTCAACAAGAGTGGTCGGTTCATGATCAACATCTTCTTCTTCTAGATCTCTGATGGTATAATTCCCATTTATAGGACTAGCAATGTAGGGTTCTACATGATTATGGTAGATTGGTTCTACCCTTATAGTCACTTTGGTTCCGTATCGAGTCCTAAGAATCATATGTGACCAATTGGTTGATAGATAACCACCCATATTGGAAGTGAAATCTCGTGATAGGAAGATGACAAATAGAGGAGGGAGATCAATGACTGATATGTCTTGGGTGAATGACAAACTTGGGCGACATGGATGGTAAGTTGAAGTCCCTTGATAACTCCAACAGTCTTGATAGCTATGCCATTCAACTAAACAACTCCTCTTACAACCGGTGCATATTGTATGCCTAGTACATCCGTAATTTTCTTAGGTATGACTAAGCTACCGCACCGAAATTGATCATGAAATTATGCACTAGTGTGATTGCCAATGATTAGGGAAATATAGAATGGCGATGGTTTATTAGATTTATGAGTACTTTTCCCTTTCGGTTGACACAAACTTGTAACAATTGTTTCTCCATGACTTGATGATCCATTGGTTATACTAAAACTATTTATATCCTCTCGCAACAAGTTTCTTTGAGAAGGGATTGAGAGTGTGTCCCACTTAGTAACGCTAAGATTGTTTTTCTTGATTTGTTCTACTATGATGAAGGGAATTTATCCTAATTTTCTTACACTTCTTTAGGCATTGGGATCCTCCTTTGCAAAGTTCTTGTTGGGTACCATGATGCCTAAAGAACCTTCTTTCCTCACAACTTGGCTAGTAGGTGTTTCGGCGTTTCTTTCCCACATATTTATCAACCAACACTTGTGGCTGAGGCATGTGAAGTGGATGCTTGATCAGATTTGGAAGGTTGAGGTTCCATTTCTCTCTTCTTAGAACAAGTGTTTTCTGTCACTGATGAGGAATATGTATTCAACGCACAAAATCCTTCTTCGCTCCAATTTATCAAAGTGGTTTCTTCATGTGCTTGTGGTAGATCTATTGTTTCTTGTGAAGATGAATTTTCTGTTAGCTCTAAAGGGGCAGATACACTTTAAACCATAAGGACCTATCCAAGAACTCCATTGAGGAAAATATTTTGATTGTGTGGTTGAGAAAAAGGATAACACTATTTGTAGTCTTGAACTAGATTATTCTTAACAGGTACTATGGCTCTAGATGAGCTAGTAGTAAGAGGGTTCCAAAATTTCAAAGGCCTGCCATTTGTAGCTTGACCTACGAGTTTGATTTTAAGGCTGATTTTTCCCTTGAAAAGGAGGATGGTTATCTTGATATTGTTGGTTTTGTGGCTGGTATGGATGATTATATTGAAATTTTTACTCTTGAGTGCAACGAGTTTGTTTCAAAAAGTTTATCAGTAATGAATTGACTTCAAATAGATCATTTTAAGAGGCAAGGGTAGACTGAGTTGGTTAATTAGAGGCTAATGGAATAGGAGCAATGATAGGTTTATTGTTTGTAAGATCTGGAGACAACGGAATTGGTGGTCATGGAGCTATCTTTCCATCCCGAATCAAGGAATTTTCTACTCTTATGGAAACGTCGTAGGCATCAAGTAATGTAGTCCCTCCCATGGACTGGATCATAACTGTTACATCACTATTCAAGGCTCATAAATAGTACATGAATGAATTATTTTGAGAAGGCTTAATGAGTCCCAAAATCCTATTCCAAGTCATGTTGAATCGAAAGTTGAAATCAATCATGTATTCTTGGGGAGACCTCTTCATAGTAGTGATTTGTTCCAAAAGTGATAGGTGACCACTCTTGTCTTCAAACTATTTATAGAGCTTTTCTCCTAATTTGTACCAAGTGGTTATAGTTCTAACACTTAACCCTCAAAACCATTGAAGTGATTTTCCCTTGAAAGAGGGAGAAATAAGTCTAACCACAACGTTTTCCTCCGTGATATTATGTACAAAAAATGTTAGCTACATCAAGAATATGTTCCACTGGAGTAATGTGATTTTACCTTGTGTAAAAGGGTAAAATTTTGAGTGTCGCAATAGGTATAGGGTCATGTTGAGCCAACAGAGCTTGCATTGAAAGGGGGAAAAAAATTAGTTTCATGCCATAGCAATAAGAGGTTGATTGTTCCTTAGTGGAGGAAACCTTCCGTATGGAGGAGTTGAATGACCCCTATGAGGTAAAGCTACAACTAGTGATGTTGAAACACCTCTTCTTCTTCTCTTTAGAGGAGACAAGGAAAGTTTGATATGTTGATAATTTACTTACTTTGAAGAAGCTCTTGTCTGAATTATTTACATAAGTTAACACAATGATATTTGGAATCTAGATATAGAGTCTCCAGGTAATTTGACTTTTGCAAGTGAGAAGATAAGTACCATCTCTTTTCCCACCAAGTGTGCCAAAAACTATTTTCGCCAAATCACTGCACCCTTTGAATGGCTAGAATGTGAACAAGAAGTTCGGTGTGATTGGGACACATGGGATCACCTATCAAGATGTGGGACTTGGGATCGAGGTGAACCTCTAGAGAAGGCTGACTTCCTCTTCCTAAACTAAGTGTTGTACTACTCCTAGTGCAATAAAATGGTTATCTAGACCTATGCTAACATTTTCATGGGTTTTAGGGAAAGATATTTGTAAGAAATGAAACTATACTAGGGATGGTGATGCACCAAATAAAGGGTGTTTCTAAAATCAAGAAGGGTTAATTTGAAGAGGGTGTGTGCACCACAAGTCAAATTCACCTATTGTAACTTAGAGAGGGTAACATAATACCACAGACTAGGAAGCATGCATTCCCTTTGTTAAACTCAATTAGAAAAAAATCTATCAATATTCCAGGGAAGAAGGTTGAACTTGAGAAGGGTGAATGGGTACCACAACTCAACCGTATGTAATAATCCACCACTTGATAATCACATAATTCCAAGAACATGTAACTAGAAATGTGGACTTGCACTGTGTACCTGCAAGCATGAGAAAAATCATAAAGAAGTATACAAGGATGAAAGGACCAAGATTAGTCACAAAAACAAAATTTTATTACTTCAACAACGTGCAAAATGTATCATTACATTTAGAAGAGGTAATGGTTGTCATTACAGTCTTGGAAATGAGGCTTGAAATTTCCCTCAACATACAAGGACAACTTGCAGAAGAGAGAGGACTCTTGAAAAATTTGCACTTGTCTTACATATCTAACTTGGTCCAACCTGTATGACATATTGGAACCTATTGAAATGAGCTTCCAACTTACATTTATAGAATAATTTGAGAGAGAGGAGAGAAGGATTCATAAATTCCCTTCCTAAATTGAAGGTACATGATGTATTTATTACAGTTGGTTGAACCACTTGAGAAGGTTCCATCATGTGTCATTAATGCCCAATTTAACTTAATATTATCAATTAATTAAAGGAATATTTAAATAAAATATTGTAATAAAATTATTTAATATTATTAATAAAATATTTAAATAAAAATATTAATTTAATTAAAAAATTCATGTGGGACCCCCTGGAGTTGGTTTGCATTGAAGGAGTTCATGAGAACCGGTCAACAAGATCAAATCAGTGGTTGGCTTGCCGAGCCAATTCACGAAGTTGGAGTCGAGCTCCTTTACATTTTACCAATTTGAGATCCTACCAATGAGTTCCCAAAATGAGCTCTACACTATAACCGAGCTCCTTCTAATTTTTCCATGTCGAACCCAAAATGAGCTCTCCACCGATCTTCTTCCATCTATTGGTTTACATGGTTCCAACTCGGTCACCCGAGTTGTCTCGATCTCGTCTTCCTAGAAGCTCTTCTTAAAACAATGATTCAATTCATACTTCTTTTCCAAAATAAGCGATGTAAAGTTTATCATGACCGATCCAAGTCTGCATTCATGAGCTCCTCAATACCTCCTCGAGCTTGCTTCCCATATCTCTCCTTCTACTAATCATTATAACTTAGTCTAGCTCCTTCTTGCCATGATCTCAACCACTTTACATGCCGCCATCGTATCAAACTCATGAGAACCTTCATTTTACTTCCCTTGAAATCAGTTCCTTTAGGATTGAATCCAAAAGTCTTTCTTCAAGCTCACCACCGAGAAAATTGACTCATGGCTCGACAATGAGCTCTATGTGCAAGCTCACCACAAACTGACTCAGCCTCAACTTAGCTCATCAAGAGTCAGTTTTCATGCATCATGTCAACCGAGCTCCTTTTCTTATTCCAAAAAACACTGAGTTCATCCCTTCATTATGAGTTTAATATTCCTGATCACCAATGATTGAGATCCCTGGCTGCGTGTGCCACTACTCCAAGAATTTTACTTGAGACACCCTCATCAAACCAAGATCCTTGGATTTGATCAGATTATTTCAACTAGAGTTACTTATGAATGAAAATGGTTATCTCCACATTAACCTACTCCCAAGCTTGACCCCAAGCTCATTTTCATTTTAAATGATGACTCACCACTCATTCATCTTAACTCATTCATGCATCCTTCATTTCGAATCTTCCTATTTGCTCGCTCTTGTCAACAATGTTCCACATAACTTAGCGAATGACTCACCGTCTTATGTTAAACCACTCAATCATGCTTTAAATTTTTAATGACTCTCTGGTGAATTAGTAACTAACTTGTACTCCTACTCTACATGGAACTCTTGTGTTGGGTTGCCATTTTGACATCCCCGCATGAAAACCATCGTGAAATTTTCCCACGTGTGGAAATATTATATTGGTATTATCTCCACCATGGCTGCAAAGGCCTGAAACTCCCCATCATCAACTTTTTCAGCTTTTAGCTCGTCGTTTTGATGTTAGAAATGATTCTGAAGCATCCAAACTCATTGAGTTGGAGAGTTTCCTTCAACCAAGATCAAATCTTGATACGCTCCGAGTTCTAGATCTGTATGGCTCGCCGCATCATCCTAAGCCAATCGACTACCTACCAAGATCCAATCCCTTGAATTTTTTTAGCTTGGGATACCAAACATCATTTTTCCAAGCTCTACTTGGAGTGGGGAATCCTTATTTTCAATCCTTTATGGGGTAAAAGAGCTCAAATTACCTTGGCTAATATGCCTTAATTCTCCCATGTATATGACTGGAATGGGGAAAATTTCCACCATTTTTCCCACTTAATTAGAAATTAATTCAAGGTTTCCTAAAACCCACATTTCCACCTTTGGCTTAGCTCGATCTAGAAAATTTTGAGCCTTCATCTCGTATCACATTGGCCTCTGTAATCTACTTGATCACAACTCGGTAGAGTCATTCCCGATTCTTCACCATGCCATTTCTACGTAAGATGGAATTTGTGTTGAATGAGCCATCGAGTAACTCAATTCTCGAGCTCAACCCAAGCTTGTCTGCATGCACACAATCATAGTTCATCCTCCCAATGTTTCACTCTGCATGCCGATATTGTTTATGTAATGTACGTCCATCTCCACATTCAGTCAAGTCTTGGACACACCAACACAACCCTATTCTCCTCATCAGCTCATACAACTCGATACTACATTTCTTGTAATCAACTCGGAAAATCCAAATTTCCATATGAGCCTGAGACGACCACACCATGGCTTGGCCGAGCTATTATCATGCTCAATTCAACCCGAATACTCCTATTCCATGGTTTCTTAATCCTCATGATTAGGCCTCCTTCCGAACACACCATGAAGAGCTTGAATGAATTCCCATTATTACTACATCAACACCCTAGTCCACATGCCACGACGCTGATGACTCAAGATCTTACTCCCTTAATTCATACAAACTCAAAGCTTGAACCTTGTGAATGCAACTTTAATGTGCCACTCAAACTATAAAATTTGTAATCTTTTGTGATGTGTTCCTATGTTTTCTTAAACTTTCCTTCACGATCTCTTTCCAATCATCACAACATTTCTATGCTTCGAGCCGAGCTCATCCATGTTTTCTCATTGTAAAATATATTATTCCCATACTCATATCAACTTAACCATTGAGCCATTAACAATAACCCCGACATGACCTAGAAAAATTACCCAACCCCAAAGCTCTATGCTCACCCATTCGAACCACCCCTTCATGAAATATCAACTAGCTTGGTGAGCTTCTCGGAAAGCTAATGTAGCTTAGTGCCATTATGTTCTCCACATTAATTTTTACCCTAATTTTAATTATAGTGGGCTTTCCTTTGGTAACGAGAAATTCATGGGAATATAGTAAGACCTTTGTTAAGAAATAAAAGATAAAATATGTGGAATAATCCCTTACGAATCCAATGTAAAAAGCAGAAAACTAATATGCGAAAAAATATTACAGATCTCAAATAAAAGTGTAGAATAAATAACACAACAAAGAGAGACAATATTTAACGTGGTTTACCAAATTTTGGCTACGTCCACCAAGAATCACTTAATCAAATTTTATTACAAGCCTCCACTCTCTCAATACAATACCCAGATCTATTCGGAGCTATGCTCAACAAAATCTATAGAATTCACACCTCGAATTCAAAGCACATCTGCAATGCATTTGCTTGTATATATATCATATGCATAAGATCATATAAATAGACAATTGCTCAAGTAGTTTGATACAAAATTGTGGGTATCAAAACCATGGGTACCGAAAAACCATGGGCCCAAAAACAGCCCATAATGGTTACCCATTACCCATGGGTTAATAAACCACCCATGAAAATTTGCTATAAAAATACCCGAGTGTAACACATAGAAGGTGTACCATGCTCTAACATGAAAATAGGCTCCATAAACATAACAACCTTCTTGACGTAAGTTATCAATTTTGATCAATCTATACCCTTGATGACCGAAAGTGGGCCTATCGAGGTATTTTTTATTGGTTTTCACAAATCCTAAACCTTTGAAACTCTAAAAAGGGAAAATAGCCAAGGATGATTGCAAATGTTCCCAATGTTCCCAAAAGTAGATACCGCAAATGTTCCCAATGCTCAAAATTTACTTGAAACTGTTTGGAATTATCATGAAGGATATCTTTTTACTTGGGTCCAATTACCCCCTTTTTGTCAAAAAATTCCCCATGGGAAAAATTAGATAACAATTCTCTCGAACCAATGTAGATGCAAAAATTGAGGACAAAATGCAATCCTATAAGGCGAGTGCTATAAATTCTTCCTAAATTTTTGCTTGTTGGGAAGGAGTGATAAACACCTTTTAAACACTCAATGGTGACAATATGCTATTAATATTTCAAGAGTCAAGAAAAATCTATTGATGTGTAGAAAGAAGAAATACGAACAAGTCTTGAGTTGTGGAGGTGATTAAACACCCATGTCTATGTTTTGAAAAGATTTACTACAAAAATGAAGGCTTTTCTAGAATTCTATTATATTTAAAAAATGACAATACCACATGCTACAATATCTTCTACAGATATTTCAGGAAATAATAACTTACTAAAGTTTAATCTAGAACATAATAAATCAAACTACAAGAAGATTATGCCATCACCGGGAAATAATGCATATGCCTGCCCCTTCATATTCATTACATCATCATAGTCTAAGCTCAACTAATCTATGCCTATGAAATCATCAATTCTCTATTCTCTCAAAACCTTATCCTTCTCGATACCAAATATAAACTCTAAACCAGACTTGCATAGGAAATAACTCTCAGAATAATTAATTTCACACACAAAAATATATTTATTCTATATTGTTCATACGAATAAATTGTTACAAATATATAGGGAGAAGATTCCTATAATTAGGAGATGCACGATCTCCACTATTATCTCACAAGAATATCCTTCAAATAATTATGATATATTGTTACAACAATACACAATATATCTTAACAATATAAATTCTAAACTATATTTTAATATTGTATATAAGAATATTAAATATTAATTAACAAACTACTTATTTACCTTTCGGTAAATACCAAACTGTTACTATTTACCATACGATAAATACCGTATACAAAGTACACATTAATTTAAATAACAATTTGGAGCAACAATGGTTCATTCATTCTTTAACTTGTCAAATTTGAGAGTAATTTTCACACATGTAGCCCACCTAGGAATAAATTTAAATCATTAATACTCTTTAAATACCTTGTAAAGCTCCTTGAAGAACATACGAGACTCCTATAGCTCATCATAATGAAGAATATATATCATATAGTGAACTAAGAACACAAATACATCTCTTGATACCCCTTTTTAAATAAGCACTCCAAGAACATATGATCTTGATACTAAATCTCATATTCAAAGAGAAGCATTATATGTATGATATAATCCTTGTAAATCTATAAGAGCCTCTTGAGACAACAAAGAAATGATCAACCTTTTCTTGCCGATACTAACCTACTCTTGTTAGACATGTACAATGATGATGAATACTTATTCTTTCAGGAATACCCTCATTTTTTTCATTTTCTACTTTCAAGCCTTAGCTTGAATCATAATGACCTTTTATTTATCTCAAGATGATAACAATGATGAACACATAACAGTATGACATATACTAGTGAACAACATTCAATATAAGGCACACAATCATAAACATTTACTTCTTTTGATATAATACCTCAGGACATGATAGACCTAGGCAAGATCCGAGAATAAATTTTGTACTCAATTATATTGCTATACCTATTTCCATACATACATTGTATCAATCGACTTAAGAGATCTCACAACATGTACTAGTATGTGCAATGATCCTTCGTAGGCTCTTTAAGACACTCCTTACTCCACTTAGGATGATTTCAACTTTCCATGAATTTACCTTATTGATTTCACTCCTATTTAAAGGAATATACCTCATATATGCACTTAATCCTTCACACCGATATATCAAACCAATACCTCAATTTGTAAAGGTACGCATAATAATTAACAAGTGACTCTAAGACACATGCAACCTCCCAAGGTCGTGCGAGAAAACTACAATGAGATGGATAGATGGTTGTGGAATGGGTAAATAGGAATAATCGGGATAGATGGAGTATGGATACGAGACAAATCAAGGCAAGTGGATGTCCTCAATGAGCACAATAGGTATTTTATCATTAAGGGAAATGAACACATGTCTAACCTACTTAGGTGAAATGGAATGGTTGAGAACAATTTCCACACGAAGGTTTTGATCAATATCGGTTAGGCCAAATAAAATTTGAATTAGTATTATAACACATGGAAATCATCTTTTGTCTCACATAAATTTCTCTCCGAGAGATGGTCATGAATGTGATATGAGAAATGGGAAAGGATGAATCTAATCTCTCTGAGGATAGTTTGCCCCGAGAACTTGTTGGCGTTATCTTCCTCGTCATTCAAAGCAATATATCTGAAATAATGTTAGGTGGGATTGGGGTGGTCTGAAATAAAAGATTTCTAAGGCCCTGATCAATATCGTAAATTTTGTAATGGTAACTTATTGTGGCACTCTTGGATCACAAACTCTTTGTCTAGGTTTTCGGGAACTTGGATGGTTATATGGGAATGAATCAAATGATATATGGTAATAAACAAAACATGCAAAGAATTCTAAAAGGGATAAGGTTAATGTTTAGGAAACCTACGACACTAATGATATGTAGGGAGTTTTTGCTAATTACCATATAATCAAATCTACATTCCTAATTTAAAAAAGAATGCAAACAAATTTAAATTAAATAAAGTTGGTTACTTTCCTTTGATTTAACCAAATCTACGTGCAAATAATTAATTTAAACAATGAAGCTAATTGATTAAAGTAATTAAATAAATCTAATTTATTTGTTTTTGTATTCTCATAGACTTTTTAACATGAAAGGAAATAAGATAAATACATAAATCTAATTATTCTAATACATGTTTTTTAGGATTTTCTAGTTTCCTAGAATTAAATAAATAAAAGATACACATACAATCAAATTGATTGTAATTGAATGGAAACTAATTCTACTCTAAAATGAAATAAACTAAATAGTGAAATAGCCGGATGTAGCTATTTCCCTATTATAGAATAAATTAAATCTAATCTACTTAAAACAAAGTATTTTTATAATTTATAAATGTGGATCTAATTTCCTCTAGTTCTATCTCAGAATAATGGGAAGAATTAAAAGCTTCTTAGAAGCTATTTATTCACCTAAAACTTCCTAGGTAAAACTCTCAAATTCCTATAGAATATTTCTACTAGTGAAGAAACTCAATGAAATGCACATAAATAAAAGCTTCTCCATACTTAACTCCCTTAAAAATCCACGGGGATAAGCGAGAGAATATTTCAAGAGAATATTTTCCCATATGTATGTACAATCTAACTAATAAAATAAAATGGAAGCTACAAGTGCTTCTAATTTAATAAATGAAGAATTACAAAGAACTATACACATGAACTTACTCCAAGACATTCCTAGGAAAATACATAGGGATAAGCTAAGAAGGATTTTTCAATCGAAGCTACTTACAGAAATGAAACTAATGTGTAAATTCTAATTCCCTTAAAAAAAGATTCTACGTCGATTATGAAATGAAATGTAAGTACTAAAAGAAAGCTTCTAGGAATTTAAGTACACCTCCAACTTAAAAATGCAAAATTGAGATAGTTTCCAATATTGGTTGTGCTTTAATAGATCCCCTCAGCTTATTTTCGAATGAAGTATCAAATGTTGTCTAGGAGCTGTGTTGGTTGGTATGAAATAAGTAGATGTAGAATTGTTGGAGCTAGTTGGTTTGTAGGTATTTTGGTAGAAATGAATGTAAGAGAGTAACAAGGAAAATAATTTGCGTTTCCTTGTGTGATTCTTGGAAATATTTTGAAAACATAACAATGTAATTCTAATTCAAGAGAATCCAACCTATGCTACAGGAAAAATATTGGTTTTTATAGAAAGTTGGCAGGGAAATGACACAACAAACTTGAAAACAAAGAAGTGCCAAATCACCAAAGGAAGGGGGAGTTAACTTACTAAGAATAGTAAGTAAAGAAGAAGAATTCTATACATATCTAACAAAATCAAAGAAAAATGATTTAGTCAAGAAATGTGTGAGAAAAATGAGTCGAAGATGGAAAGACATGTACTAAACACACTGTTTAAGTCTTAGATAAAAGTGCACAGAACCACCGGTCTATACAGAGTGTCAGCTTACATAACCATCCCTTTGGGTAGACTGGTGGTTACATAATTGTCATGATGGTTCCTCAACCACCCCTTTGGGAAGGTTGGTAGATACGTAACCACCGCAATGGCGGCATAACCTCCATGGTAATTACGTAAATTAAAGCCAAAATGCTGAAAAACAACTAGGAAAGTGGGAAAAGTTAGGAAACAGATAAGTAAGGTAAATAAATCTATAAGAACATGCTATAAGTGATAAAATTAGACTTGGATGCATCATTTCATCTAGAAAAAAATTATAATAGATGGGGATTTGTACTATTCCAACAATGTAGCACCATGCAATTTTGGGTGCGTACATATTGCCCCCTTAGAGAATCATTTTAGCCATGAATAGGCATAAAACGTAAAGTCCGAGTATGGCACTCCTAAAAGGGAAAGTTAGAGATTATACCTGACATACCCATGTGTTGAAATCACACCAAATTGAGCTTCCCACCACCTATAAGAGAAAACCATAATTAAGTGCGAGATAAAGGTGTAATAATTTTAGAACAAAATTATAAGAGGACTTACCATATCCATGAGGAGGAGGAATATACTGCGCGCAAGTGCTCGCGCCTGCAAAAAAACACACACACTAAAAACAATATTAGAAACATGCTATATATATATATATATCAAAATTACTATTTATAGAAAATCATTTGTACTTACCCACTTAGTGAAATTTGATCTTTGGATTACCTATGACCGTTTTATGTATGAGTATAGTCAAAACAAAGAGCATTCCGAGATGATGACAACACAATTAGTAGGAGGAGAAATGGTTTAGGATCAATTCGGTTATTCAGTAATGATTTATTTTCACCCTAAAATATAGGATTTTGTAAAAAATATAGCCACAAGGTGGGTAATTTCTAATAATTTTAGAGTGAAAATGACCACAAGGGGTATGCCACATATGATCTAATTTTTTTAATCTAAAATGGTGTATTTTTGTATTTTTTTAAAGAAAATTTAGGCCTTTAGGGTACGATTCATGTGTCACGGGTGAAACTACTGTGGTGATTGCATAACCTTTGATCTGTACAAAGTGATAGTTACAAAACCACCATGACGATTATGTAATAGTCACTTAGTAAGTGAAAAACATGTGAATGCCAGACAATTACACAACTGTCACTTTGTATAAAGTGATGGTTGCGTAACTGTTATGGAAATTTTTGAAATTTGACTAAGTATTGAAAATGTTTTCATTTTTGATTATTTTTATGATGATTTTGCGAGCTTATTACACATGTATATGGTTATAAATTTATCCTTTTTTACTGTTTTTGAATGCGGGAAATATATCAAATGGAAAAAGGCCCATGAGTATGATTGGTTGCCTTTGATTGAGAGGGATGGGATCTGGAAGATATCACGAGACACATTTGGTTACACCTGTTAGCCATTTATTGTGTGACCTATTGAATTACTGGGATATATAATGAAACACTTTCTTGCTTCCTAGAGATATAAGTGAGTGGAAGATTACCTTGGAGGATGTCTACCATATTTTAGGGGTTCCTTTCACCGGGAAGGAAGTTAGTTATAACTAGTGTGAGCTCGGTTTCTCGGGCTCGCCAAAGGCTACCGACATGACGATGAAAAGGAACCTGGCACTAGTGCCAAACATGAGATGAGATTATTATAAGTTACCTATGCTCCTATCCCCACCCTATACAAGGCCATTATTAGTATCTTGGTCTCACGTTTGGTAAGGGACAAGGGTGGGGAAAAATACTTTATTATTGGGAACCCATCATACAAATTATTGAATAACATGGATATATATATGGATGGGGTGTTTGCATTCTTGGTGCCATATATCATTACTTGTATAAAGTTGTTTGACTAAAGGAAAAGTACCCAATCATCCTACATTGATTAAATGGGTTTATGAGAGGATGATCCCCTATCAAAGGAGAATTAGGATAACAAATCCTGGGTAGCTAAAGTAGTGAGGTGGGTGGACATGGATCTGCTCATAGGGCCATATAAGTTGGTTTTCACACTTACCATAGAAAATATGATTGTGTAACCATATCAGGACATAACTGACATATGGGGTCAGGAGGCTATCAATTTGGCCTCGTACAAATATACAACATAGTGAGTGGACAAGGATGGAAGAGTAGAGACCCATTTAATCCATAGGGTACCACAACAGTTTGGGATACCCTACATTGATTCCCTCCTAGTAGTGCCCAAAATATATAGGGGCATTTGAGAGGTGAGATCTTCCCGAGGGGAAAAATATAATGGAAATTCATCACCCCAGGATTATAATTGGCACACGATGGGTGGCCCTAGATCCATCTGCTAAGGTAGTAGTTAGGCCTAGGAATATCCTCCAGATAAAGGCCAACTTAGTGCATAGTGGAGAAAAGAAGGAGGAGGTTGGGGAAGAAATAGAGGAGGAGAGTGACCTAGAGTGGGAGGCCACCAGATAGGCCTTTGCAACTACTATATCTAAGGTAGAGAAAGAGGAAGAGACACTACACTCTAAGGAGTTATTTCCTCTAGAGTGAGAGGACAAAGAGTCAATCCAGCCGTAGCCGAGGGGTGGGGAGGATATTAGAGAAGTGGAGGTACTTGTAGCAGCTCCTGCACCGATACTAGTAGTCAATCCATCCTAGATGTCTGGAGATCTGAGTAAGTAGAATACTATTCTCTTGAATTTACATTCTAGACTAGACTATTAGTGAGATACATACCATATTTTTTTGTTTTTTTTTTGAATTTTTCTAATTCACCATTGTTTGATTGAGATTTGTAGCTACCGTAAATGGTTGGTGAGATCTTATTCATCTAATTTTCCTAGATATGTGTGCACTCCCACGAGGTTGACACGAGAGTAGATGCTTTAGCAGATGCTAGACATCCAAAGTGATGGATAGATTTCATACTTGATGTGTTCATGCTAGCATAACATGTTGTTGAGACCATGATTCGAGATGAGGATTGATATTTCGGATACGAGGTGGTAAAGAGGAGAAAAGTAATACCACACATGCAAGGAAGGTACCACTACCGGACGCTCAACCACCTCAATGAATGGACACTCTCATAGTTCCACACATGGAGGATATCGGGTTGCGCACATAATCTGTTCTCACTATAGGAGCCGTAATATGAGCCCTCACCCTACACCTTCCTAGGGATCTCGCAGAGAGGGATAAAACACAAGCCTTTATTTATTTTGGATCATTTTTGGATGTATATATTGATTTTTTTGATTTTTGGCTCATAGATGAGCATTTTGACCACACTCACTAGAGTGTGATGGAATTGTACACAAAACTTGACATTATTATAGATATATACAAACATATTTTTTTGGTTTCGACATTATGTGTAAGAGTTGACTTGGTCATGATTTGTCTCATCTATATACTCTTAGATAGTTAGAATTTACGATGCTTTTTATATGATTTATGGATGAATTCTATGGATGATGATGATGCAAATGTGATAAAAAAAATGATTTATATTTTCATACATGATGATGCATATGAGAAAAAATTATAACTTAGACACTTTGATTTTCAAGCAATATTTAACACTTCTGTTTTATTGGAAAAATATGATGAATGTGATATGATAAGAAGACGAAATCAATCCATCACTAACTCCATGAAATTAATAAGATGCGAGGCATCATCACTAAGAGCTAAGAAGGATGTGAGTTGTATGATCTTGATGAATAAAAATGGTGACCAAAAGACAAGATTTTGAAGAAGATCCAATTAGAACCTACAACTCAACCCTAAGCACGGTTAACTAACCAGTTCAAAATGTGTTTTTCTTGTAATTTTAACTAGAATTAGATCTGTATATTTCCTTTTGATTTAAATATGGTTTTAGTGATTGACTCTCTTATAAGATACACATCTAGATAATTATCTTGATTTTTAAAAATATTTCTAAGAAATAATTATTTCCTAATTTGTTTACAACTTATTGATTTATTTGACGATACCCCTACATATTTCCTAATGATACTAGTAAGAAGCACATGCTCATCACAAAGGACAAGACATAGGATAGTAAGGGCACTTCCCTCCTTTCCCAACCTCACGCTACCAATAAGAAGCATGGGATTATCACCAAATATTGGTAAGGAAAAGAAGTGTAGTATTATTTATAAAAGAAATCATTTATTTATTTATTATTGATTTATCTTTTTTATTTATTTTATACTTGTGATTTTGGGAAGGAATGCTTTCCCCTAGCCTTAACCCCACACAATTAGTAATATGCAAGGGCTCACCACTAAAGGTTAATATAGGTGAACAAGAAGTATAGGTGAAATGTTTAGATTGTTTCCATCATGGGAAAGATTTTTAGGGAAAGATGTCACGTCGAGAAGCTTATAGTACAAACTATGGGAAAAGAAACTTGAGTTAGAATAAACCATGAATAGTACTAAGTGTGCAACTATTGGTATGATCAATGTTAAAATTACGTCTTAATACCCTAAATGATAAAGATAGTAAATAATTTAGAGATGATAAGATGGATACTTGAAGAGGTATGATTAAATATTTCTGCCAATATTTGAAAGTTTTTAAAAAAATTCTTAAAAAGTAAGTTTCAATTTACAATTTCAAAAATGACAATGCAAATGATAGATAATATGGATGTAATAATATACAATGTGGAAATGCAAATGAATTATGTATAGAAGCATTTGAGGTGAAGTGAATTAACTGAATCACTAAATTATTCATCTTCTAGAGTACACAGTGGTATGCCCTATTCTTGTAGTATTCCATTGTTTGGTACTTGGCCTAACCACATCAATCTAAACTTCCTTCCTTTGGTGACCTTTTTATTGATCGCCAAGGCTCAATACTAGGTCTCCTACCTATATTTCATGTTCATAAAATTTCTTATTGTAATGGTGACATATCCTATCAAAATATACCCAACAATGTTGTTTGGCTCAAAGTCACCTTTCATCCACGCCTTCTAAGCTATCCAATCACATTTCTCGATATGTGTCTTCATCAAGAATGCCTTGTAAGGAAACACAAAGAGATGGAATTTCTACCTCGAGCAGTAAGACCGATTTAACACCAAAGAATAAAGGAAAATGGGTTTCCCTCATGGATGTTTTCACTGACATTCTATAGGCCCAAAAGGCCAAAAATAACTTTAAATGCGAATCTCTTTTGTTCTCCTTAATTGTCTTAAGGAGAATGGACTTTAATGTCTTGTTTGTAGCCTCAACTTATCCATTAGCCTAATGATAATATAAAGAGGCTATGTGGTGAGATATTTTGAATTACACACACAACTCACACACCTATTCATTCTTAAATGATGCACCATTATAAGAGATAATGATTTGTGGGACACCGTACCTACAAATTATTTGATTTAAAATAAATTTGGAAATTACAAAACCATGTGCGGTAGTGAGAGTCATGAACTCAGCCCACTACATAAAATATGTTTTTATATGATAATGAAGTTATGGTCATCCAATGATGATGGAGAGAAATTGGGTGGTCTTGAGGCCCAAAGGTGAAGACAGGTTCCTGAAACAACATTTTTGAGAAGGATATGAGCCTTCTTGAGTAAGTTATGAAGAATTTGATTGGTGTAAGAAAATTTACAACCATGGATGGTGTTATTATGTCATGTTTGAATTGTGTGATGAATTTTGGAGGTTGGATAATCATGGTGGTGGTTTTTTTGTTTTTTTTTCATTTAGGTGATGGGGTTTTGAGTTGTTTTTGCTTGTTTAGTGCATTTGGGCATGGCTGACCTACATGGGTACACTTGATGAATTTTTATGAGTGTTTTGTTATAATTTGGAGTTTTTTGGTCAAATTAATCATGAAGGAATGGCCTATGAGGTGTTTTAAAGAAGAGAAGGGTATAAAGTGTATGTTTGAATTCAAATTTACACTAGTTGTGTGAGAGGGAAAAAGTGTGACCTAAGTGTGTGATTGAAAAATGTATGAAGGAATATATTCAGTGCTAAGAGAGTGTGAAAAAGGTTGAGGAATTTTTGAGAGAGTGTGTGAAATGGTTTGAAGAAAAATAAGTCCATGAAATAGTGAGATATAACAAGTTGAAGAAGAGAGGGTTTGAACAATGGTTTGAAAGTATGTGATCTGAATTAGTGATCTCCATCAATTATTACACCAACAAGACATCAAATATCTTAATACAAAGGTGGTTAAGTTGGTGATTTATCATCTTAGGGGGTTATAGCCTCCTTATGGAGTTGGTGCTTCACTAAACTAGGGGTTTATGCTCCTTGTGGGGTTAGTGCCTCAATAAATCAGGGGTTGGTGCTCCTTGTTGAGTTGGTGCTCAAATGAATTCAAACCATAGCTATTATAGACACAAAATCATACACTTTGGGTATCTATCTAGGCATGACCATATACTACTATTCATATGATTCCTATGTAAGAAAATTACTAATGAACCCACATATTTGGCCAACTTTACTTGTTTTTAGTTGCCAATTTTTTTTTACACACCTTATTTCACAATATGACCTCCAACCCTTCATTTTCTATGATTTTTGACACTAGCACCCATCCAAGATGCTAGTGCCAGAACCCTTCATTTTCTATGATTTTTTACTATTTTGACAATGATTCATGATTCATTAATTATGTTGGTGTCAAACAAACAATAATCGATAATGGTTCGAGCTCAACCTTTACATGATATCATTTATTGAAAAACTCAGCCTTTCTACATTGATGTTAACCCCTCATCTATTTCTCTTCATTTTCTTCTCGGAACTCACCGGTATACTCCTATGAATTCCAGCCTTGCTTTTACCTCGATATATTGCTAATACTTGGATGTCTTTTCCAAATAAAAATAGGATAAAAATGCTTTTTGATTATCCTTTGAAAATCATCCCACTTACTAATAGGAGGAATCTTCTTAACAACCAATCAATGAACATGAATTTTAAACCAAGTTAAATCATGATTGGTTCATTTTAACCGAGAAAAGGAAATCTACTAACTCTCAATAATTTGATGCAAACAAAAATATAACTCTAGTTGGGCTAGCCAATGGTCTACCTTATCGGCATTCACGTCTTTGTCATAAGGCTGAATCTTTATCTTGGCCTCTCGGTTTGAATGGAGGAGATGTAGGGATGACATAGGGACACTCTTCTCCATACAAATGAGCATATTCTTCAAAATATTCCAGTGTCTCATTTGGAATACCAATTTTCTCCATGAGTAATCATTATCCAAAATGAGCCCTCGCTTATTTTGGCTAACTTACCTTCATTCTTTCCTTCCTATACCTTCAACTTCAATTTTCACTCATTGAAAGAACTCAAAAGATTCAAGAAATGGCTTCATCAGATAGGATTTTTCTTCCCCTTTCCAAAAAGGTAAAGAAGTCCTCCTAACTCCTTGTATTTTTGAGTTATGGCTCGGTGGAGGTTGGATGCAAATTTTTCCCAAGTATGAAGGCGGGTTGGTGGAGAGGTGGAGGAAAACTTGACACTTAGCCCTTTTGGCTAAAAGGTACAAAGTCACAAGGTGGCCCATAGGCTCATGGAGGGGAAGGGAGCACACTGGCGGGCCAGTGGGAAAATTGTTGGCACTTAGCCCTTTTGGGCAAAAACTCAAAGGAAAAATTCGGCCCGAAAGCCCGTAGAGGAAAATAAATTGTTGAGGCCAGAAACCAATCAAGATGCCACGTGTCCATTCATCGGTGAGGATCAGGGCATTGGGAGGATTTTGGAAATTTTGTGAAAGTTGTGAAAACACAAAATTCAAGAATGGGACGTATCACCTCAGTAAATAAGAAGATGCCATGTGTCTCAGAGTAGCGCGGCCATAAAGGATTTTTGGAAACTTTTCCTATTTCGTGAAAAGGGGAAAAATTATTGTTTTGAAGCTATGGATAATCTAGAAGGTGCCACATGTCATGTGGACCTGAGGGGGTGGAGATATTTTTGGGAAATTTTTCCAAAAGGGAAAGATTTAAGGTTTGACCCCGCCGACCCCCAATTTTGACTCTGTTTTTACCAATTTTTCCCTAAATCTTCAGAGGGCCATATCTTTCGAACTAGAGCTCGAGTTTTCACAATTTTTGTGTCATTAGAAATCTATTGAAATTATCTACATGATGGACCCCTCAATTTTGAATTTTGACAGATTTTGGGGGAAAATCGAGAAAATGTCTTTGGCATGAGAAAAATGTAGAACTAACCCCAAACATCAAAATTGATGAAGTATGGCATCTGTTTCTTCTCCAGCATGGCTGAATGCATTGAAAAATGGATTTGTGAGGGTGCCCTTGCTGTTTTAATGAATCTTGTCAGTGGTTGGAGATGTCAAATCATTTTCCTATATTTTTTCACCTTCATTTTGTTCGAGCGATAAAAGCCAGTTTTGGCTCATTTGTAAAAAGTTTTTCATATTCTTCTCTGTCTCTCCCTTATTTTCTTCCCCAAGGTTGAAAATGGAGTTTGAACCTCCTCCCCTACTCTGTAATGGTGTTTTTTACCTCTTACTCATGAAATGATGCACTGTGTAAATTTTGAGCAATAAAAAACATGTTTTTTGATGCATTTGTCCATCTTTGGCTCGTTTTCTTTGTTGTTTTCCTTACCTCTCTTCATTACATGGTATTTGTGCATGTCTTGATGTTCATTACAGGTTTTAGAGCTATGTTCATAGATTTTTGGAACATTTTCTGTGTGAAATCCATCTTTGGTCTGTGATGCACTTGTCCATCCTTTCCATTGCTCACCTTTTTTGGTTCCATGGCAGTTTTGATAGATAATCAACATTTTCCTTCTCTGGTGTATCACCATTTTAGTGTAGGCTCTGTTTTCCTTGTTTTCTTCCTCTCCTTGTCTCCTTGGAAGTTAGATTAGGTTAGATTAGCTTGCTTACACTGGAATAACTTATGGCAGGTAGTTTAGGAAGAGGAACCAACCTTCTCTGGAGAGATTTCTTCATTTGCAAAGGTCCCACACTTTGGGAAAGCTCAATGTTTTACAATCACACCAAATGACTTTTCCTTAGAAAATCATATCCATAACTCATTTGGGGGTGCTATGATTTTGCACTAATAGTAACCCCATGATGGAATCCAATTTCCCTATGGACAAATATGTACTACCCACATCCTTAGAAAAACTTTCCACATTATCCTCCAACTTGTAGAAATTATCTTCTTTAGTGTCATCTGTATCTTATCTATGAGACATGTCTTGAATCCCTCGATTCCACTTCCTAGTATAAATATTTGCTTCAAAAGGAATAAGAATACCTTCACTACTTTCTTTTCCTTTTTGGTTAAGGGGCATCTATCTGTAATTGTCAACACAAGTTAACCACACAAAGACTAAAATATTAACTACTCTGATACCAATATGATTCGTAAAATTCTGATTTCTAACACTAAACAAATCCCATGCTTGTGAAAATAAATGAAATATTCACTAAGTTATTTATTAAACAATATAATGTGTAAGAATTAAAGACAACTATATTGCATAATTGAGAAAAGAGAGACAAAGGAGATAAGATTTATCCTTGAGAAACCCAATGTGGGAAAAATTCAATGGGTAAGAAAATTTACTACCCTTCCATTATGTAATTCTAAAAAAGTACAAAGTATTTCCAACAATTGGCATTCAAGAAGGATTCACACCATTTCTAATTGTATTTTCTTGCTCACAACTTCTCAACAATGAAGCACTAACTCTCAATGAACAACACAAGAAAGAACTCTAACTCCTCTTTTCTCACACTAGTGATCCAAATATATCATACACATGCATAAACATGAGCTTTAATCACACATTAATAAATTTAAGGGATAAATAATTTTACCAAAATCATCAATATAAATTATTGAATATTATAGTTTATGAAGTGTAGTAATTACAAACATATATTAAGATGTTTATAATGTAAATTACATAATGAAAACACCATGAATAGAAAGAAAATCAAAAAATTGACACAAGATATAAGTGGGAAAAAAATTTAATGGTAAAAACCCACTAAAAATCACTTATCTTTATCAAGAATAAACATTCACCCAATACTCCCACTATTTAGCCATCAGTTCATTCATATATATTACATAACTCAAGTACCATCAACATGTGTAACTAATATCTAATGAGATCACCTTGTTATATACAAGGTGGGTTGTCAAGATCCACTCTTGAAGTTGACACACTTTGTGTCCTATCATGCTTATATTTTAAATATAAGATATAATCCAGAAACATATATTATTTAATGGGTTTCTAAAATAATCAGTTTCCCACTTAATATTATAAACCCAAAAATTTACAAGAAGCTAATTTTTATAGTTATGGGAACATATTTGAGGGTTACGATAAATATAAGTATATCAAAGACAGCTTTAAGGTGGGGTGACATGGGAAATATAAGATGTGATTCATTTCCCGAGTTTGAAACTATAAAAAGGGGGCACATCATGATATAGTCTAGTATGGAATTGTACAATACAATATTTCCTCATAGATGCATACATTAAGATATTGGAACATTATAGAATTTATGTATCTCGTATATCCACCGAAGACACAATCATAACATCATCTAAACTAGATAAACCATCTCTCAAACCTTTATTTCACTCTTACTTTCTATGTCAAATAACCATGTTTACAAACTATAGTTTCTAATATTATAATTTGATATATGATATCAATTACTTTATTATTTATTTTAATACATCATTCTTAATTTAATTAATAAATAAAACCTATTTATTAAAGTTAGGGTTTAATCACTTATGTTGTACCTTATTAGAAATCATTTCTAGTATCTTATCTCAAAAATGTCTAACTATAGTATATAATTATTTATCCTTTAATAATAATTAATTAATATTAATATGTTAGATATTAATCATAAGATAATAAATATTATATACATAATAAACCTCTTGTTTTTTTAGGGTTAAATCAATGGGTCATCATAAGCTAAGTGTGTTTGACATAGAAGAGATGGATATTTGAACCATACCTAACATAATACTAATAATATTGTTCTATTTGGAGTTCTTATATATTTGAGATCACACGGGTAACACCAAAATTATATCATAGCTCACCAAGAGTTTTCATAGAATTATATGTCGATTTATCTCTCAATTTCTAGCTAAGGTAAGAACTATTATTCTTAGACAAAATTTTATCATATAATATTGTTGATTGATTGGAATACTTATGACCTATTCTAGACTTTCACATGGCCAAACAAAAAGTGTAACATAAGATTCTTAAATGTGTCTATAAATATTTAATGAAAACTTACGTAGATTTCATAAGCTAAACTATAATGATTGATTTCTTGATTTGTCAATGTGAAAATTCTTCTTATTTTATTATACTATTTTGATAATATAGTTGTTTATAAATCTATAATGAACACTTAGATTTTATGAGCTGAAATAGAATTATTTATTCATAATTTATTAATATAAAAAGTATTCTATTGTTATTTTACCACAATAATATAAAAACTATGTTGAATATCATTTTTCTTGGAGTGGTCTTCCTTAAAGTTTGTAATTCATTCTCTCGAGTGACTTGTTTGATCAGTAAAAGGGTTTAACCTAAACCATGAATGATTATATTGTTAATTTTTTTCCATAATCCAAACTACAAGAATGAAAATAATTACCTTGGTAAAATTAAGGGGTTGTTCCCATAAATTTATATTTATTATTTGAAAACCCTTTATGATCATTATATTACTCCATTGATTACTTATGGATTCCACATTTAGAACATAAGGATGATAATTACACTATAATTGATTTAGGTTCCTAAAGATATAAATATTTCTTGAAATAGATAGGACTCCGTTCTCAAGGCTACATATATTAAACTCCAATATAGAGGAAAATCCACCTTTTCAATTTGACTAACCACTCTAGGGATAATATTTAATCTAGTTGAATAATGTATTGAGTTTGGGGGCACAAGATACCTTGAGTGGATAATAATTAATGGATCCTTATTTATATATTTATTTCCCATGGTGATGATATTAATCTGACATCACTCAACATGAGGAGTCATTCAATGATGAAACATTGGAATTCAGGTTTGAATAAATGAGTTATATATTTAAGATGACTTGGATATTCTAGGAAGTAGAGTTATGATAACACATCGAAAGAAATTAAGTGATAAAATAACCCATAAGTCATTAAGGGATGAACTAATTCTCAATTAAAACTTTCCAATATAATTTTTTAATTTTGTTTAGCTATCTTTATTTAATTAGGGAACCTTTTGTTGGAAGCATAATGGACTGGGGGTGAATCAGTCATTCAAAATCTTTTACCAATTGGATTTAACTTACATTAACCATTCAAACATACATTAATATAATATTAACAACATAAAACAATCATTGATATGAGCATAACTAAGAGAGAGTACATAAAAACACAATATGTACATGGGAAACACTCAAGGGGAAGAAAATACACTAAAAATTTGTTTATATTACTTAAACCAAAATACTTTTATGAATACATGACACATCACACAAGATTTGTTTAGTGAGAAACCAATCCCACAAGGAGCACCAACCCCTTTTTAGCAAGGAACTAACCCCGAAAGGAGGATATAAACCCCTAAGGTGATCAAGAACCAACTCAATGACATGAAGATGAAGACCAATGACGTATTTTTGATGCTATAACTGATAGTGATCACAATTTCAGCTCCACTCTCTCAAAAACCTCTTCAAACACACTCTCTCCTATGCTAAAACTTGCTTCTTCATGGGTTAATTAGATCTATTGTCCTTGATTTTATGAATCTCTACTTTCCTCAACACTTCATACTCTCCCTCATATTTTTATTGATGCCCTCAAACCTCTATCACACTCTCTCTAGGATCTGAATTTTCCTCTTACACAACTAGTCACAAATGACCAAAAAAACTTACAAATAATATATGACTCTTGTTCAAAAACATAATATGTAGCTATGAAAATTAAGGTCAATCATACCAACACTATAAAAACTTGGACACTCATATACATTTAATGAAAGAACCATATGGTTCAAGAATGCATCAACACACACAAAAATGCACAACTAGGCCAAGAAGACCAAATACACCATCAACGAGAACTCCATGGAATCCAAGGGCATAATAAATCATTGTCAAGGATCTTAAGTATTAAAAAAATGAAATAGATTCTCTCAACATCTTCCATTAGCTCAAAAACCTCTACATCATCTGATCTTCTCATAACACCACCAAGTAGGTTTGTTTCCTACTCAATATGGGCACCTTTAACAAAATAGTCTTCAAAGATGAAGAATAAACACTCACTAAACACCTTAATATAAAATTGACTGAAAACTAAATCAACCCTTTTACCTATCGTAAAGGTTAAGACAGAATCAAACCAAATTTAATCATATGAAGGACTTAGAAAATATTCTAAGTGTAGGGTAGTTTATGCCTTAAATCATTTATAAAAAACAAACCTAAGATTCTGGGAAGACCAATTAATTCATTTAGAAAAGAAAGATAATTTACAAACAAGAAATAAAAAAGAAAAGAAACACAAACAAGAAGAAATAAATAACATACACATGAACACAAAAGGAAAGAACAACAAAAAGACAAAACTGAAAATCTGCATAATATTATCAACCCTATCCGACATAGTGATATCTATGAATTAGATAACCTCTTAGAGGGAAGAAAAAAAACTTGCAACATCATTTATACTTATATTGTACTCAATTACATGAATAATGCTTGCATGGAATTAATCCTTTAACTCCCGATAAATAATTTTTTTAATTTCATTTAATACAATACAAAAATTAAAACTTAATTCATATGTACTCTTATATTCCAAATTTCTAGTTTAAAACAACAAAATGTGAATAAAAATTAACCAAGTATACAACATATACACAATGATACAAAGTCATAAAATACCAACATGAAATTCATATTAAGATGAGAAACTGATTTACAAATGAGAAGCACAAAGTCACTGAAATCAACTTTATTCAAGATCTGACAATACAATAGCCAAAATGGCAGATTATAAACCCAAATGTTCAGAAATATGTGTAAACAACCTTCATTGGTCCCTTGGATATACAAATTTAATTCTACAATCAGATTATAGATTAGACACAGAAAATCAATATTCAGATAATTAGAATAATAATAATATAACTAGATATACCTGTTGTATCTAATGTTTACACTCAAATCTTCAAACTTAGGTTATCAAGATCCTGTAATCAAAGCCTCATTTAGAATACTTTCACTGAAAATATAGGATGAAAATGCACTAAAATCAAATGCAAATTACCTTGATGTTCCTCATGTGCAAAAGAGTCCTTCCTGTTCTTTTATTTACTTCTCCATGAAACAATTACAACCAATCTCCTCATATTAAATGATACTTTAGAAATAAACTCTTAAAAATGTCACTTAATAGATAATATAACACATGATAGAGATTATCGATTGAATTTATGATAGATGATTAAAATCATATCATAAATTATCATGGAAAGATAATAATAGGAAACAAATATAGGGCGTGGGACCCACAATATTAAAATAAAACATTTATTCCAAAACATCCATATAACCATATCATTTGCATTAGATTTTCTAGACCACATTAATCAACATCAAAATATAGAGTTTAAATATTTTATAAACATATACATGTATATGAAACTATAGATTAAACATTCCACCACAAGTATAATAATATCATATCATCAAAATAAGTGCAATCTAAGCCAAAATATAACCAAGTCAAATGTCACCAAGTATGCATAATAACTATCTCAAAATATCAAGTTATAGAGTCAAATCCAAGTATCATAGTTTAATCATCTCCCACTAAATCAAGTATTGTAGTGCCATCAACTTCCTTGAGTTCTGTATACTCATACGATTCTAAATTCGGACTGTGTGTGTCATGGCACCAAACTCACTATCTACTTCCAACTTAACTCACTTGACTAGTCGTAACTCCATTGGTATGGTTGAAGAGGACCTAACCTATTTGGGAGAAGGATGGTGTTCATATGCAGAGTTTCTCAAGGTATGCAATAGAAAATTTATCTTTGCATTATATGGAAGAGGATTGGAATGAATTGGTCTATGAGGGGCTGAATTAGCATGGTTGGAATGTGTATGATGATACAAGTTATGTGAGGCATTTGACTCTAAAAAACTATGAGTAGGTTGATTATTTGGACAATCAATTAACTACAAGACCTCTCGAAGGATGGGTTCCCTAGAATTAAAGTGGATTGAAACACGTGTTGGACCATTTCAGCGGAAAAAGGTTCCACGACCCTAAAATGAGTTATAACCTCTTCTTCCACCATGAGGAGAGTATTTTTGTGGGGAGAACCTATTGCCATCTGCCAACCTGCATTAGATTGAGAACCCTATGGAGTTCCCCATCCACTCCACCTAGATCTAGGCATCTATTCAAAGTAACCATTATGACAATCATAATTTTTGAACTATTTCATTTCCATAAACAAATATTAAACAGTCACAGGATCATAAAATACTTATCAAAATTTATCAAAAAGTCTTGTTGACTTACTCAAAACATCACTGAAAAACCTCAAAAGAAACACCATTTCTGTCATATGTCATACTTGCATCTTAAAATTCAAAGAACAAATTTTAAGGCCGAGTTTTATTATAAATATCAAACCAAACTTGTATCACAGACCATATCAAGCACATTATAGTTTTTGGAACAACATATCTTTATAGTCAGATCACCTTGCATTTTATAACCAGTTAAACCTATTATGGAGCCATAGTGAATAATTTTTGACCAATTATTCTCAAAATAAAATGGAAATTTCTTACATTTCAAAATAAAATATGCATAGTCAACAATATGCAAACATATAGATTCAATAATTTGTTTCAAATACCGATTTCATGCAAATATTTTGAAAACTATTACCAATTTTCACAATATTCAACTGAAATCAAACTCTATTTTCATATTTAATCACAAATGGACAATACCCATAAATTCAAAATTCATGAAGACCTCTTAAAACATGTTTAGAATGACATAGCTCCTGATAGATGCTTCTTTTGCTCACAAAATACCAGATTTCCAGAAGAAAAACGTTTTTATAGTAAAAAAACAAAATGGGTAAGTCAAAGAACCATGGTAATTACTAATATTAAAGCTTTGCAAGTTAAATCAAGAAATAAACGTCATGGTTATCACTTTGAAATCCATCAAGATTCTCAACTATCAATGAAAACCCCCAAAAAACTTAAAACTCGCAACATATCTTTCCACAATTTTTTTAAGACAAAATATCGTCATAGTCATTTAACAAAACACAATATTAAATCATTTCCACAACATTATTTTATCAAAACCAAAATCCTTTTACCTCCGTTCATTCAAAATTCTAAATAAAACTTATCTCTATAGATGAAGTAGAGAAAACGAGCCAACGAAACCCAAAAGACCAGTGATAGAATCATATCTTCTCCAAATGAATCAACCATGCAATCTTAAAATACTGAAACCCAGTTTTCTATTGAGGTGAAATAATTTGAATATGAAAACATGTAGAGATATAACAAATTTTGACTCAACACAACCAAAATGAGTTTAAAAACGAGAAAAAGAGCATCTGTAGCCAAGTTAATAACTAAACATACCTCTAAAGGTATAATGAATCTGCTTTGAGCTTCTCAGGAGCATGTAAATGCCAAAAATGGAGGACCCAAATAGTTCCAGCTAAATTTTGATAGAGCTTCACTATGGCGGTGAAGAAAAATCAAATGACCAAAAACTAGTGGTAATGGAAAAAGGATAGGCTCAAAACTCACATTCAATTCTCAAGGTACCTCGAGCCAGGTGTCATAAATATGTTTTAAATGCCCACAATCCTAAATTCCCGGTTCGTGATTGATAATGCCACTTGGCATTTTTTCAAATCAAGCAATGTGCCAAGCTAACTATTTCAACAAAATGCCAATTTACATTGTTCACCATAGAGAAATTAAAATCTACCATATCAACCATGACTTGGTTTTTAAAACTTCTTAATATCCTTGCATTGTCAATGTGTCTAAAGATTTGATCACCATTTATTCAATAATCCATAATCAACAAGCAAAAAAATGTAGCATATACCTGAATAGAAGCTATATCCTAGAGACCTAAAATGTCACCATGACATTACAACAAAAACCAAAACTGTCATCTCATTGAGACATTGTTGAGCCAACTTGTTTTAATGTCACTTTATACAAATTAGTGCAATCAAAGATAGCCAAACTTACCAATACTTTTACTGTAACCATGGAAAGAAAATATACACCAAAATGCAAGCTTGAAATTTGAAATTTGTTAACACAAGTTGGAACTCAATCATCATCTTTACTATACTGTGATCAACAATATGAAAAAATGTCCATGATAACATCTTATATCAATGTGAAAATCCAAAAATTAATGCCGACATGCAAATGTTTTGAAACCACTTTAAATATGAATGATATTGAACTAAAGTTTCAAATTAAATAAAGTGGCCCCTACCATATTTGTAATATTATCAAGGAAGGAACAATGAAGACACTACAAAATGTTCAGAGAATTTTTTTCACTCCTTTCTCTAAGAAAAAAGGGGGTAGGTACAATTTGAGACACAACACACATGACATTATTTTACTTCATTATACCTCTAAAAAGTCTTATATCAATGAAAAATCATCATTAAATGGAATAGGTTCCCATGAAACGTTTTCACGTGCCAACCAACATAAAACATTTCAGATTGAGATGGAAAATGCACTCTCTTGAGCTTGATCTTTATAAAAATATCATAACTTGAAAATTTCTTCATGTTTGGACCTAAAATTTTTTCCACACCTTTAGGATACATCTATTCACCATCTCCAATCATCATATTTCCATGATTTACCCCGCATCTTATTAAACGCTAAGACTTGCATAACTAGGTCATAGGAAATATGTCTAGTTCAGACCTAGACATTGAAGAAAACACCATACCTTTACTTCCAAGATATTAAAAAGGACCTAACATTCTAGATATAACATGTATCACACCTATACATGCCCTCATGATCTCACATAGCTCTGCAACTCACTTTCATGCTCTATTAGGCCACCAAACACATAGATAAGACCTAGATGAACACTTGCAAACCCTCCTCTCACCATGCAAAAAACATCTGAACTAATATTAGTGCTACAAATATCTTCATGTTATCCATGCCTTAACCATGCTTATCTATCTTCCTCATGCCTTGATTCCATCCACCAAGATGACTAGACCTCATGATTAGGCCTACTAGACCAAGTAACTTGCACTATTGCCACTCATACACACTTGTACACACCATGTTGACTATACCACATCATCACCTGCATGCTCATGAACCTAATACATCATCATGACACACTATCATATCCTCCTTTGTCATTAATGGACATTTTACATCAATGCCAGCATACAAGAACAAATAGCCCAAAAATATTCCCATTTGTCATTTAATGAATAAAACCTAGCTATTCTCCCACTTTTTACATTAATGAAAAAGAAAATACATATCCTTCATCTTCATCAACATATAAGGACCCCTTTTTGGTTGTAATAATCAACCAAAATCATCATACAAGCTCACATACCTATTTTTCTTTACTGATATTTGTTTTTGGCTTCATGAAAGTATTTGAGCACTATATCTCCCCCTGGAAAAAGAATATCCACATATACATGCCAATAATTCTGATTTTGGAGTGAAAATATCATGCCTAGTCCTTTTAGATCAATCTCAACTAAAGATTCCCAAAATAGACTTGATTTATGTGATATATGGACTATTAGCGACTTTAAGACCTAGATCCCTAAAGATCTTCTTTATATAAAAATACCAAATTTATCATTGCTATATAAGCAAACTCATCTCATGAAACATAAAATTATGAATACCTTTGGAAACATACCACCATCCTCTATCTACTTATGCAAAGACACAAGCTCTTACCTTGATATGTCATAGAACATGATCAGGTTAGATACAAAAACTTGAAATATGTTTTTAGTGTTCACAACCTTCTTTACATGATGTTATGACTTACATGCCCATATAAATTTATCCCCCTACAACTATACCTACAAATACAAAACTATCTCTACTGATGACATTAAGCACCTTTTGAAGATCAATAAAAATAACCCTATTACAAGAGGCCTTCATATGCCTATAGCTCATTATCGTAGTGATTCAACAATCTACAATACCCTGATATAGTGAAATATTCACTCATACCTATCCTTCTATACTCTTGGTTTCTCTTCTTAAAGGTAATGAGCACTATTATCTCCCCCAACTTTATGCACCTATACAAGACATCACAAATCTTCATGTATAGGTTGTGGTAGTACATACTTTCCCTTAAAACAATGCTACCACTTCAGGAATGAACTGAAAATCCATACCTTAGTTCATGATGATCTCACTCAAGGTATGTAGTTCTTCATCAAGATGAAAATTTTCACACTAGAGTTGTATAACACTGTAAACTTTCTTAACACCCTATAATCTTGCTTTAGATACATCTATAAAACCAAACATCCATTCACAAGCTTGTGAAAATGAATAACAATAGAGTAAATCACCTTATACAAATGACTTTGCTTCATCCTTCATCATCCAATCTTCATGATGTATGAAAATACTTGATATACCTCAAAACATGAATCAAGACCCGAGACACAACATGTAGACCAAGTCAACTCACACACATACCTAGAATGCACCATTTCACCTTGCATATGGTGGTTTGATCAAGTCATCATACAAAATTAATGACTTCCATCTTAAATAGTCCAATATCCTTGCAACATGTCAAGATCTCGAACTAACTTCAAAATATATTAAAGACCTTCAAGATTCAATGAACACAACTTGACACTATCACAACACTCCTATAGTACTAGAATTTCAACTACTCATACTCCCCATTAACACCATACTTCATATGGATGGTGATGTATCTAAGAATCCCGGTAGAGAATGTGAACATATAGAAAAATTCCATGTTAATAATCAAACCTACTATAGAACCATCAATATAGGAGCTTATGAGAAACAACTTCTTCAATACATGAACAATCTCAAATCAAAATACTAAGTTATTTATTACTTTCTAAATTGCTAATCTAATAAATGAAACTATTTAGATCAATTTAGTAACCAAAAGGGAGTAGTTTCCTTACGATTTGAAGATGAGATCTCACCAAAACATGGCTACAAGGCCATTTTTGGATCTTCCCATGCTCTTCAATTTGAGATAATGGATGCAAGATGGAGAAGCTATTTCCTTCAATGGAGAATGGATCAAGATCAAAATGCCTATATTTTACTCTAGGGAAAATAAGGTGTAAGAAGAAAAGTAAGGAGGAGGGTTTATTATATAGCTTTCTAGTTTAAGCAAGGCTAGAAAATTGATGAATGTGGGATAAAACCCAAAGAGGAAATACAAAGGCCATGTATGTTTAATAAAGTATGTGCACTTTGTGGGAGTTGAAAGGGGGTTTAATGAATCACATGTGATTAATTAATAGAAAGGGGTATGCTTATAGAAGATTTAGAATAAAGTTAGTATGATTCGGGAGATTTTAAGAGAGGAATTGGTTTAATAAATGACGATTTATTGATTTAGATTAATGGTAGTAATAAATTAAGAATGATTAATTAACCTAGGTAGAAGAGACCATTAATTAACGAAAAGTAGTTAATCGACATCTTGAATGATAGGAGGGTTAATTAATTAGCAAAACATAATTAATTAACGATGATAGAGGGACAATGGTAGTTCATTGACGAAGTGACATCAATTTATGGGAAAGAGGATAGTTAGTGAAATTTAAGTGGGGGAAAATCCCATTACAATGGAATATCAATGAAAATATACCAAATTTTAATATAGAGTAGAGATGCGGGCATTGATCCCTTCATAATACTAGTGCGAACTCTTTTGTTGAAAATTTTATATGGGTATTATTGTGAAGCACAAGAAATGATTTTCTTAACAGATCCTGTAGAAATGTTTTTTCTTAAATTAGTAGAGTGAAGGATTCCCACTTGATGCGGTGATGAAAGAGGTTGATTGACTATCAAAAAGATGAAGGAAATTGATAGAAGAATAAGGAGGGGAAGGGAGGATAATAGGTGATCCCTATTTTCCCAAGTGATAGAAGAAAATGATATGGAAGAAAAATAAAAATGAAGGGGATGGAAACATATTTCATCAAGATGGCGTAAAAAAAACTTTGTGTCATCACATTGTAAGTGATCTATGTCATCATTCTTTATTAAAATATGCGCATACAACAAAAGTGTAAAATGACATGAAAATCCATAATATGAACATTTTTTCATTTCCAGAACAATAACTCAATATAACATAAAAAATGCAATGCAATATGAGACAGAGAAACAAGCTAACCTAATAGGGAAACAAGTACAGAAACACACACTCAAACACACAACATTCAATATAGTTACATAAATGTTTTTGTTATCAAGATTCAATTTCAACTTGTACGAATTAATGAAAAGGGTTAAGAATGAAACCCAAAGAAAGGATACATGCAAGGTGAATAAGTGAAGGACGTAAAATTCCAGTGGAAAAGTAATTGTGCCATAGAAATTACCCCAAGAAATGCATTCATGTAAAGGAATATATATATATATATATATATATATATAGCGAAAACCAACTTTTGTTGATGGAGGGTAGATCCAAATGATCCACGAGTCACGTATAAGAACATGTGAGATTCAAAGAAAGATGTTTTGTAGGACAATTTTTGATGTTTGAGTACAATGCATTTGACACATTTTAGGTAAGCGTGTATGTTGTTTACCAATTTTTGAATTTTTATAATTTTTTGGATTTTGAAATGATTTTACCAATTTTTTGGATTTTTAAATGATTTTACCAATTTTTAGGATTTTAGGATTTTTGATTTTTAGAAGAATTATCATAGAGAAGATCACTTGGAAGCAAAAATATGCCCCAGGGAGAAGAAAGGGGTCTTTAGGTAGCAAAAAATGCCCCAACGTAGTGAAAACAAGTGAAAAATGATTATTTAATAAAAATAATCATCACATAAAGTGGTAGAAGAAAGTACTCCCCCTGCGTGTGCCAAATGTGAACATATAGAAAATTTCCATGATAATAAAAAAATCTAACACATAGTATCTCCTAAGCATAATCAAACCTACTATAGAACCATCAAGATAAGAGCTTATGAGAAACAACTTCTTCAATGCATGAACAATCTCAAATCAAAATGCTAAGCTATTTCTTACTCTCTAGATTGCTAATCTAACAAATGAACCTATTTAGATCACTTTAGAAATCAAAAGGGAGTGGTTTCCTCAATATTTAAAGATGATATCTCACCAAAGCATGGATATAAGGCCATTTTTAGATCTTCCTATGCTCTTAAATTTGAGAGAATGGATGCAAGATGGAGAAGCTATTTCCTTCAATGGAGAATGGCTCAAGATCAAAATTCCTATAGTTTACTCTAGGGAAAATAAGGTGTAAGAAGAAAGGTAAGGAGGATGGTTTCTTATATAGCTTTCCAGTTTAGGAAAGGCTAGCAAATTGATGAATGTGGGATAAACCCCAAAGAGGAAATACAAAGGCCATGTATGTTTAATAAAGTATGTACATTTTTGGGAGTTGAAATGGGGGTTTAATTAATCAAAGGTGATTAATTAATAGAAAGGGGTACACTTACAAAATATTTAGAAGAAATTTAGTATGATCTGGGAGATTTTAAGAGAGGAATTGGTTTAATAAATGATGATTTATTGATTTAGATTAGTGGTAGTAATTAATTAAGAATAATTAATTAACCTAGGTAGAAGTGAACGTTAATTAACAAAATCTTTTTAATTGACATCGTGAATGATAGAAGGATTAATTAATTAGCGAAACATAATTAATTAACGATGATAGAGGGATAGTGGTGGTTCATTGATGAAGAGTCATCAATATAGAGGAAAGAGGATAGTTAGTGCAATTTAAGTATTAAAATTGCTTGACTGAATTATAGGTATCTACAGAGACATCTATATTCTTAAGGAGTCTAAAAACATACTAAAGAGGTCACATGCCCTCTTAAGCACCCATGACACACAAATTCACTTATTTATTCTAGTGTACAACATAAGAAACTTTTTTATTTTCTTTAACATCTAATTTAGGAAGAATAACATTGTTTTCTCTAGGCTCCTACAACCTACCTTGTCTCTTATTCAACACTCTAGGATTTTAAAATTGAATCCACCTAGAAGGTTCATAACAACACTCTCTAGCTATATGTAAAAAAATCATCACAATTAAAGCATACTATCTTATTCATACCTCTTGGTCCTTCTTCTCTCAAAATTGACTAGATGAATCAAATAGGAAGTACTTGGCGTGTGTCCCTTCTATTGATAGTTGAAAAAAATAACAATCCTTGATTTATCATTTCTACTATCCCTCCATGGGTGATCATATCTAAACAAGCTCCTACATTCCTTTTTCCTATGTCTAAATCTATTATAATTATAACAATAACCATTAAAGGATCTTTCATACCTTGATGCATTGGGATGCCTTATGGAATTTGTCTTCACATTATATTTGACATTATCTCCTCTTACTCCTCTTTGGTACTTGGTCCTTCAATATCCTTGCTAGAAATTATTTCATCTTGCATCACTTCTTTTCCTTTGATGTATTCTTTGAATCACAAGAATATCTTGTCTCTTGCAGACCTTTAAATTCCTAAGTGATCATTAAGATCCTTAGCACTCTTTTCAAACTTATGAAATGTTTTATCTCTATTAACTACCTCAGATAGTTCTCCCTTTAGAAGGATCATATATTTTTATTTGGATTTCAAAGTAAAAGTAATGGAACATTTACATTTATAACCTTTTGAATATATCATCAAGCTTATCTCATCACGCACCAATGTTTCTCCTCTAGGTCATGGATCTTTTATTCATACTAATTTACTTGTGCTTTCATCTTCTTGTTACTTTTCTCGAATGATTCATCTTTGTTTGAACACACATAAGCTCGGTCTCTATGTCATCGCCTTCTTCTTCTTCCTTAGATTTCATGGAGTCACCAAATAATATGAAGTATTCACTCATAGATCTCATAACATATTTGGCCATGAAAAATAATTCATCACCTACATCTTCATCCTTTGATTCAGACTCAGAACCTGAAACACCATCATAGCTATTAGCCTCAGAAGATCAACATTCTTTCTTTGTGTAAAAACTCTTTTCTCCTTCTTTTTGTTGTCAAAATTCTTGGAATTCTTCTTGAATTTATTGAAACTATAAGTATTCTTGTTATTATATTCATCATGTTCATCATCATATTCATCTTTGAGATTATAAGGTAACTTGATGGAAAATTTACCTATTTCACCACATTTAAAGAATTAAATAGGAAACTTTCCTTTATACTTACATGAGCCAAGATTCAATATTATAAAAATAATTGAAAATAGTTCATCATCTTCAATCTCAGGAGAAACATCATCATTAGTCTTCTTATCCTTTGGATTATTTTCATCCTTGAAAGAAATCTCTTTCTTGATAGGTTTAGAGTTAACAATCCTCATCTCATATGCATTCAAGATGTCATGTAGCTCATCCATCAACATGAACTTTAAATCCTTGTCTTCCTCAATAGTAGATACTTTAGGGCCAAACTTAGGAGTTAGAGACCTTAACACTTTTTTCACAACTACCTCTTCTTTCACTTCTTCACCTAACCCTCTCATGATGTTAACAACATTATAAAATATGAGAAAAGATGCAGGAATATATTCCTTTCTACTCATTTTTAGGCCTTAAAATTGATTTCTAATTTAATTTTTTTATTCTTTCCTTGGAATATCCTTCATAAATTACCTGAAGTTTCTCACACATTTCTTTACTTGGTGTATAATGCATGACCCTACTAAGTTTTGATTGCATTCATTACCTTGGAGTTGCCACTACTAAGCTTCTTATTTTTAGTGTTGGTTGGAGGAGATTTAGGAACTGAATAACCATCTAACATATATTTCCAAATATCAAACCCTAAGGAGATTATGTGAGTCCTCATATCCATGATCCAAAATTTGTAGTTTGTTCAATTAAATAAGGTATCTTTACTGGTAAAAGTGTCACTCTGCTAACTCACCATTTTAGTGATTCAAATGATCTCCTTTCAAGTGATTAAAATTCTTCAAAAGGATATGCTATAATACCAATTTTTTGAAGAATAATGGATTAGATGTGAATCAATTCTTCAAAACCTTTAACCAATTGTATTTAACTTGCATTAACCATACGACCATGCATTAATGTGATATTAACAACATGAAATAATAATTAATATGATAATAATTAACATAGAGTATAAAAACAAAATATATAAATGGGAAACCCTTAAGGGGAATAAAATCCATGAATTTTTTTGTTTATATTACTCAAACCAAAATACTTGCATGAATATGACACATCACACAAGATTTTTTTAGTGAGACACCAATCCCACAAGGAGCACTAATGCTTATTTAGCAAGACACTAAACCTACAAGGATGATACAACCTCCTAAAGTCATCAAACACCAACTCAACCACCTGAAGATGAAGACCACTAACTTATTGTTGTTGTTATAACTGATAGTGATCACAAATCAAGCTCCACTCACTCAAAACCCTCTTCAAACAAAATTTCTCCGACTCTCAAACTTTCTTCTTCATGGTATGATTAGATCTATTTAATTTTTTTTTACTTCTCTAATTTCATCAACAATTCATACTCTCTTTCTCATCTTTGTCTTGATTCCTCAAACCTCTATCACACTCTCTCTAGGCTTGTACTTTTCCCTCTTACACAACTAGTCACAAATGACAAAAACACTCACTTAAATATATTACTCTTTCTCAAAAACATAACAAGTTAGATATGAACATTAAGTTTGGTCATTAAAAAAAAAAAAAAAAATCTACACACTCAGATAAATTCTCATGAAACACCCATATGGGTCGGCAATCTATTAAGACACACAACAATGCACAACTAGGAAAAGAAGACCAAATACACCATGAACGAGCACTCCATGGAGTCCAAAGGAACACTCCACTATTTTCAAGGATCCAAAGGATTAAAACAACTAAAACACATACTCTAAACATCTTCTATGAGATCACAAACCTATAAATCATTCATTCTTATCATACCACCATGAGGTGGGATTGTTTCCTATTCAAACTAGGCACCTTCAATGCACCGGTCTTCAAAGATGAAGAAAAAAACTCATCAAACACCTAAAAATGGAATTCAACCACTAATTTTAAATCCATTGTTTTAAGTAACATAGCTAACCATGTTATACATCATTACTCAACCCATAAAGACATCCACACCTCTTTAACCAATAAGTAACTTGAACTTCCTAGAAACCAGTTTGGTAATATTGACCTTCTAACACACTTTCAAGATTGATATATACATGGAATAGGATAAATTTTCATCCCTATTCAATCTAAAATGGATAGGGATCATGAACCAATCCAAAACATCATCCTTCCAGGTCAATCTTCGATGTCTTGAACCCAAAACTAGTTCAAATTTTGACCTTCTTTATACCACCTCAACTCATCTCTAAAGCTCAAACTAGGCTTGAATAATTTCATATGGGATGTGTATGAAACCCCAAATGCCATCAACCATAATCAATAACTTCATAAGTGGTTAAACACCACTTAACTCCAAGACCACTAAAATTACCCTTTAGGCCCAAAAGTAGTTTTCCAAGATTGACTGTGTAAACTTCCAAATTGCATCTCCAAGATATAAAATAAACCCAAACATGTATAATAGATCCTGAAAAAATCATAAAAATAATTTAGACATAGGCTATAATGGAAAATCTAAGAGAAAACCAAAATTTCTTGGAAAGTAGCTTATTTGAGTGGGAACCACCTACAATTAAGACCTCGAACCACCACCATCTAAAATATGGGATAGTCCTCTCAATCCTTCAATCACCAAATTTGATGATTCAATGCACTATCGATCGTATCATAAATTTTTCTTCTAATGCTAGTAAACTAGGGTTTATGAAGGGTTTTGACCTCCTTGGATTCTTAACAATTGTTCATAAAGCATTGGACATTATTTTACATCATTCCACATCTAAAAACTTCCTAGCTATATGAAAAATAATCCTTGAATGGATCAGTTCCCCATGTAAATTTTACACATGTAAGCCAACACAAAAAATTTCATATCGAGATGGAAAATGCACTCTCTTGAGATTTGTTTTTCTCAAAACCTCATAACTTGTAAATTTCTTCATTCTTGGACCTAAAAATTTATCCATACCTTTAGGACACCTCTTTGCACCATCTCCAATAATAATATTACCATGATTTACCATGTATCTTCTCAACATGTAACACCCATATTACACTTCATAAACTAAGGGATTTTTTATAAACCATTTAATTAACTTTATGCCTTCAATGATTATCAACATGAAACTAGGTAATCCAACATACATGAGTTTAAAAAACCCCACAAGTTATTTTTCATTGCAATGAGTATCATTATTTACAACAACCTTTGAATTATTCTAGCATTAATTAATATTCAAAATAAATCTAGGTAATATATGATAACCATGTGTAACTTTAAGGATTTCAGATCCTACTTGATCCCTCCCTAAAAAGATCTTTACGAGCCAATATACCTAGTATATCCTTTGGTTATACCTTCTTAAAGGTATAGAGAATTATGTGTATCTTCTTAGTGTTAGCTAGGAAAGTATAATACTAATTCACTCCCGCTCATGACACAATTAAAAGAAGAAATGGTGACAAATAATGCAATAAGTCCTTTAAATTCCTATGGACACAATTTTATGTCATTGTGCTAACAATCATGCTTTTGTGATTGCACATAAGCCACTTGCAACCTTTCCTATTCACTATACAACTATCTCAATCATAGTTTCAAGATTCTAAATCATTGCTTACTTATTAGATTTACCATTACTCTTCTGAAGTAGTCATTAATTAATAATTTCAAATACCCAAGCTCAAGATCTCATAACTTGACATCCAGATCATGTGGTTCATGCCAACATAGCTTTAGTATCCCTACAGGAAAATATATGTTCACGTAATGACCTAAGTCATTACGTGTCTATTCCTCTCCTTGTAGTCATCCCGAACTGATGCAGGTATGAATCACATGACATGAAATTCATGTCACGATTCTTGTCATTAATTATTATTCATTATTTTCTCTAAATCATGATATATGTATGCAAGGATCTCTTCGAGTCATTGAATAATGAATGTACCTAATTTTGTGTGATCGTAAACTATATCGATATATGATACTTGATTAGATTTAATCAAGTACAAGAATTAATATATTTCATAACATTAATTAAACATAATTAATGTCCATTAATAATTCCTTGGTTGTTTTAGTTTACTTAAGACAAATAAGTACATCTACTCTATTTCAAGTGATCAAAAAGTACCTTTGTACTTGATTCCATATCGACATGGTTTGGTCATAGGACGATGATACTTAATCATGTAATTATATGTTGCTTCTATTATAAAACAACAATCTATTTTGTTTATTCTTTTTGTTTGTTTCTACCATATACAATGATTTACAACATTTTTAGCATCAAATATACTTAAGTCTTTTAAGTACTCTTACGTATTTCTTGTTTTTCATACTCTTTCATTAATCATTTAATAGTTCAAGATTACATCTCATATAGTTAAATCCTTCATAATTAATACCATCCACAAATGATACTTTACTATTTTAATAGAAATACAAATATTACTTTAAACACAATAATAATGATCTGAATAACCTCTTTATTATCATATCAATAATTGTTAATTCTTAATACAAATTCACAAATGACTATTAAATATGCTCATATATTTCAAAAGGCTTATTTTCCTTAACGATAATAGGTAATTCATTCTCATTCTAAAAAATGCTAGAACTTTCCTTCATTCATAAAAATTGGTACAACATAATCAATGTGAGTCTTAAGGTCCTTATTTAATCAAGTTGAAATTCCTTTCAATCCCTGCAAATGAAAAATGATAATATTGACATGGTCATCTCAAGAGAGCTGACATGGGTTAGAATCCCTTTTCTAATTATTTCATATGAAATAATTGAATACGTAATGCTTGAATTCAAAATAACACTATATGTACTCAATACATTATTGAATAAATGAAAAACAAATGAATTTATATTCTTATCAACTTAAACCTTATAAAAATTTATGACATAATCTGGTTGATGTATCATGAAACTAGAATCACATCATCTACACAATCTTCTTTTTCCACTAGCTATCTAGGAAAGAAACTAACATTACACATTATCCAATTGAATTGCCTCTTTTAAATCAAAAAGGGAGAAAAAAGTATCTTTCATATAATTCATAATATCAACTTAAGCACATCCAAAGGTTATCAATTAAACCTATTTATTTTCCTTTACAAATACAGTTGTCTAACATCAACCAATTATTTAAATTAAGATACCAATCTTGAATGGATATCCTACTAAATTTATATTCCGTATTCTACCCTCAATAAGTAGGGTATACAAAATAGATTTCAACTTGATGGTAACAAAATCATTCAATCCCATTATGTTAACAACCTCGGCCATTATCACCATCTCAAAGATTCCTTATTTCTCTACCTTAAAAGTAGGAAATACTAGATAAGTAGAAATCACTTCAAAATGGGGTAAGGTACAATAGTACCAAAAGATAGTAGGGTTTAGAGCTTCCAAAAATTGTTTATAACGATAGAAACCACATAATTGGCTCAACAAAAATCTTAAAGCTCCATGAGATCTTCTCCAAATTGAAACCCACGAGTTGGGTCCATATAAAAGTGGGTACAAACTATTTCACAGATAAGAGTTGGTTTACAAATTTGAAAATAAAAATACTTAAAGAACCCACAACTCTAAATTGGTTAGAATCAATTTTTATTCAAATATAGTTCCTGGTAAATCCACCATTATCCAAGTAAAACTTGGATTGGCTTTATAACCACTCAGGAGCTCCTTAGAATTGCTTTAATGATAACCATTTTAGTTAAAACCATATATAATATATATTACCCTAAGGATTAAATCCATAGATTCCAAACATATAGGTTATAACAATCAGAGATTCCCAACAAAACTTGATCTCACATATTCAATGATGGGTAAAAACCACCTTAAAACAACATTACTGCATCAAGATAAACGAGATATTTCTATTCAATGGATAAGTTAATACTTATATTTGAGTATAGATCATTTTTTAATCACTCATTCATTCATGAAAAGAATTATAACGGTAGTGGATTCTCTATTTCAATTTCATGGATCTAGGTTATATTTCCCAACCGTTTGAAAATACACAAATAATACCCAATTTCATTTACTGAAAAACTTGCATACATAAACCAAGAATGCACAATCAGAAGTATAAATTGAAATCTCATCACAATATAATATAATAAAACATATAATCAAACAGTCAAATTATGAGCATAACCCAAATCAAAATATTTAAGACTTGCATGAGAAAAATATAGTCATTCGTAAAGAAAATCAATTAAAAGCCACACAATTATTCAAGATGAAATAATCATAAAAGGAGTATGAATCCATGCCTTTCATGGAGATCTTAGCACTATAATGCTCTTCACTTCTTGTAAACCCTTCAAGAAGACCCAAAATCCATAACCTCCCCAGATCCTTCCTCCTTTTATACAAATTACATATCATTAAATAAAAAAAACATATAACTAATTTTACGGTAGTTTCCATAGAATCTAAAACAATCCACTCAATTTCCCCCATCCATGCATAACTTGCTAGATGAGCTCAAAAACTAAGAACAAAAATGGAACAATAGAACCTACTTGCATGTAGTTACCTTCCCGAGGAAGCTTCAAGATTTTCAATAAAATTAATACCATTAGTTGATAACTAGGTGCCATACAATGGATTTAATAAGATTTATTAATTATTTTGCAAAAATGACGATGATTTCTCGTGTGGTCGAGATGTTTAAACAAAAAATTTAAACCTTACTCTTGCATGGGTAGTGTAACGACAACTTAATAATCATTTACACAATCAAAACATTAAGAACCTCCAAGGTTGCATGGTTGATTTGACCATTCATATTCAACATTCCAAATAGATATGCCTTAAAAACATCTTGTTATTAAACATTACAAATTTCAACAAGTATAGTAGGGTCTATATCACCTTTGTAATGACCCTACTATACTTGTTGGAAATTTGTAATGTTTAATAACAAGATGTTTTTAATGTATATATATATATATATATACAATTAAAATTATCAATCAATATTAACTTAGACACCCTTTCTCAATAGTTAATGACCATAATATAAAACAATATGCTTACAATACCTCAACAAACATGATCATGGTTTACGAACTTATAATGTCATAACGTTTAATGTTCAAAGCTCGCTCATCAATAATCAAATTCATTAAACCCTTAAAGTATTTGCTCGCACTATGGCTTAATACCAATAGCCATCATAGATTATGTATTAAATTTCAAACGTTAAGGAGGTTACTTCCATTGAAATCAAAGTTTATAACCATTAAATAATATCAAAGATAAACATATTTTATCTTACCCCCTCTTATTGCCTTGCATCTTGCTAGCTATGTATATCTCGTTAAGTCAACATAATAAATTAAGTTAATTACAGTTGCTTAGCAAGATAATTAAACTAATACCTTTACTTGAGGAACTTGATACCCCTTTTTAAGTAGTGAGGAAGACCTTCATTATGATTTTTGGTCTATGACCAACATATCAAAAGAAGTTAGTACCATTAAATCACCATGATCATAATGATTACCCTATTGTCATCTTGCAATAATTAAATATACACTGCGGTAAAAAACCAACACTAAAATCATTAACAATAGTCAATAAAGATAACTAAAATGGGTAACTCTCATCTTGACAATAATTCTAAACTCCTTATGAGAAGTAAATAAATTATTATAATGCCTTACGCCCGAACTAATGTTTTATCAACAAGATGATTAGTCCAACTTAAAGATAATAATCATTATATCATAGTAGCCTCACATGCAAGGTAAAACCATGTATATAATTAATTAATATTGAGTAATCATCATGAACAATAAGCAAAAATATTCATCCAAGATAGGTATGGAAACCAAATAGTTCAACAATAAGCACATTATAGTAATGTGTACTTCAATACTCATTACAAATACTAAAATCAAATAGTACATCATCTACTGAAATCATCACACACAACATGATAAAGTAAATTCATACCATTAAATACAAAAATAATAATTTTAAAATGTCTCGTACTTTACTAACGCTAGACAAAAAGTTTTGTTGCACGGTTGTACATGCAACTACGTGTGTATACCCTTTTCGGGTATACATACACACATGTAACTACATATCCAGCTATGTAACAAGGATTTTCCTACTTCCCTCACAAATCATTCCTCATTTTTGACTCATCCTTTCGATGAAACATATTGAAATTACTAGATTTGACACAAACATTAAGACTTGTTATAGCTAGGTCATAAGAATTAGGTCTAGTTCAATCGTAGAAAATGAATAAAACACCATACCTTTGCTTAGAATCTCTTCAAAAGGATTTATACACCATTTCACATATTTATTCATGTTCTCATGCACTTACATGGCTATGAAACTCACTTTCAAGCTCCATTAGGCCATCAAGCACCTAGAAAATACCTACATGAACAACTACAAACCATGCTTTCACCATGCGAATAACCTCTCGAATTTGTATGATTTATCCAAACAATATCCTAATGATCTCCATGCCTTGATAATACTTATCATGTTGTCTCATTCTTGCATTCCATCACCTAAGCTGACTAGACCTCCTGATTAGGCCTACTAGACCAAATAACTTGCATATTTTACACATATACATAATTGTACACACCATAATGACTGCACCACATCATCACCTACTTGCTCATACACCTAGGACATCATTATAACACCATATCCTATCATCCTTTGTCATTAATGGACCTTTTACATCAATGAAAAACACAAGAACACACATGCCAACAATTCTTAAGTGATAACATAACCCATAGGTCATTAAGGGATGAACTAATTATCAATTAAAAATTTCCAATATAATTTTTTATTTTCTTGAGTTATGTTTAGTTAATGAGGGACATTTAAGTTGATGATATATCGTGTCATGAGTAATTTTCACTAACTAAAAAAATATTCTAATGTCATCCTAATATCCATTGTAGAGGTTTTTACAACTTCCCTTATGAGAATTGTTAGAAATAAAATGCATTATTCATGTAGCTTATATCAAAATAAAGAACTAAATACACATATGTTAAGTATATAACTATAAATCATTTAAATCATGTACTTAATAAAAACGTATTATTCACAACCATAGAAAATATGTGCTTGTTGGTAAAAACTATGAAACATGTCATCCAAGTCATATACATAAGTAAACACAAAAAACAATTAATGGTATCAATCATAAAGCATAAAATAGAAGTACACTATAACATGAAGGAAATGTATGCTAAATATCATAAGAATAATATCATAATCATAGTCCTATATAAAATATTCAAAAATATATCTCACACTTCATTTTTGGGAAATTGATTGCAAAAATTAAAGAATTGGAGGTTTTGATTAAAAAATTAGGTATTTCATAAACCCTATTGCTTTAAAACTTGTAAAATTTTCGTACACATATCAACTCTAGGTTCATACAAGCATAATAAAAACACAACCATTTTTAGTAAAGTTTAGCCTTCAAAATGGGTAAAAGACATTAAAATCACTTAATCCCTTAAAGAAATGGCCTACTAAATGTAATCAAGTCAAGTGAAGTGGGAAACATAGAAACCACATGTTTTTTTAATTGGCGATTAATCTCACATTCATATGAAAATTAAATCAATTGGGTTTATATTTTAGAGAACTTGGTGTATTAAGTGGAGAAAACGCTCCATTCAACTTGCCTTTTAGATCAAACGGAAAATGGATAAGTGTTGGATCAAAAATAAAAAAATTGGTTGTATGTTCACTCAAGATGAAATGAATATGGCTGAAGGAGGACACATGTCACAATTCTAGCCCCAATAATTCTAGAAAATAATGTAAGGAAAAAGGTTCCCAAGATTGGTATGATTCTAAGAGTCAAAGAAGGCCCAAGATCACGAGAATCTTATGATTGGTCCACATATACTAATGATGGAAATTAGTGGTCCTGGGGATTGAAATCATAAGTTTTTAAATCATAGGTTCCCAAGTTTCTTAGAACCCAAAATATTCCCTAATAATAGAGAACTTGAGTATCCCAAATTCCTGTGATTTTTCATAGGTTTAGGTGGTATAAGCTTGAGAAATGTGAAAGTCCTAAGAAGATGAAAGGTCCTCATTATTCCGAATGGACCAATAATGGAATTCCACGGTCCTAGAGGTTTGGGTTCTTAATGAGAACTGGCGAGGAAAATTTTTCATGATAACCTAAAGGCCAATGACTGGTTATACAGATTGAATAAACAAATCTCATAATCGGTGAGAAAGGACACATGACTAGGGAGAAAGATACTTGAGATCAAAATGTGGTATTAGTGGACACATGTAGAACTTAGTGACCCACTACAATGAAATTTTCATGGGGTTGAATTTTATGGTGTTAGCTAGTGTATTTTAGAGTTTAGGAACATCACGGATCTTAGGAACATTAGGGCATGGGTGAATGGTGAACAACACAAGATCAATTTTGCCCATATATTTTGACTAGAGACTATATTTGGCTTGAGAGTAGTCTCATTCAAAGTGGTATTTAGAGGGATTATTTATGTGATTAGTTTTAGAAGAAGTGGTAGAGATACTTGGGAGATTTTAATAAAAAATTTTAGGGCCCTTTTTAATCTATTTTATTAATCATTTGGTTTCCAAATCATTAATAGAGGCTTCTTGGATGGTATATTATCCTCATGATACACCAAGATGGAAATAAGGATGTGAATGATATATATATATATATATATATATATATATATATATATATATATATATATATATATATATATATATATATATATATATATATATATAACAAGAAATAAAGTTGTTATCATGGTCCTAACATGTATTAATGGCCATTTTTAATAAGTAGCATCTCATTTTTATTTCCTCTCCTAATTTGACAGGATCACCATTGAGCAATGGTTAATAAAATGGATTACTTGCATACTAAGGCCTCATCCATGATGGTAAAACTCAATGATCATTATAATATGCTAAAGAATAAGCTTCGGTCAAATATATTCATCTTTGGGAATATTTGAGATTTTAGATCCTTCTTCAAGGGATAAACATGAAAAGGCATATTCCATGGCATATTCATGTCTTCTCTCCTCTCTTCTTCTATATAAATGTAACTCAATTTTAATTGTAAATATAATCTTTTTAATGCAAGGTTCATATTCCAAATTGTGTACCAAAATTTTATTAGTGCCTCCGACCTCTAGGTTAAGATTTATAGATGATTGACCATGTTCAGTCATATAGATACCAAACTATGTATACCTTATCTCTTTATACAAATGGTGTTATGACTCATATCTTCCCTTTATGCTTGTGCTAGTTTTTACCTTGCCTCTATTTTTTTCCCCCATGAGTTATTATGTGTGGAATTTATATATTTTTGATTACCAATGTCTTAAATTTTAGGGTGGGAGTATCACTAATAATTCATTTTGGTTGTGGATTATATTTTCTGTTTGGATTTACATATTTTATTATCATTTTTTCAACTCATTAGAGAGTGTTCCACTTCTTTTGGTGTCATCACTATCCCCTTTATCCCTTTCCTACATCTCTTTTCCTTTTAATTCATTATTTTAGTGTTTAGGTGGTAGTTGGTAGTTGCAATCGAGTAGTTTGTGTAGGAAATCAACCTTCTCCAAATGTCCATTCTAAAGATCTAATGTCTAATACCTTGGAGACAACCCATTTTTTTTTGAGATGCACAAGGTCTCTCAACTTTGTGGATATTTCACAAGTTCACATCTTAGGTGATAACCAAAATCATAAAGAGATGTGTTTGGTATAAATCATGCAAATGGGAATATGTAAGCATTATAATAATCATCGTAATCAATAAGAACATAATAAAATGGGTCAAAATATATAATTTTGTCCCATTATGTGGCCATAATAATTTAAAAACCGACTACTAAATAAATATGTAAAAATGCTCTTAAAACTTTAAAATTTCAAATAAATTACAAATTCACCATGTTTTTGTATATTTAATCTCTTATATATATAATTTTTTCATTTTAAATGTGTTTGGTAAAGTTTTATTCACGGGGTTTGGAAATAATGCTAAAAAGTGGGAGATAATTTTATGTTGTAACCCGATATGACTTGACAAAAAAAGAGCCCCCTTTAAGACATAGACATGTGACATGATGGTACATGACAAAACCCATCCTATTCTGGGCTTGAAGACACTTTAAAATATAATTGAACTAATAAAATTAGTAAATTACAATATTAATTTAGCATTTATTAGATATTTATATGGATAATAATACAAATTCTCATGTGATGATGTATCTAGATGTTACTCTTAGTTCTCTACAATTTTTTTAGTTAGGTATTAATTTCATTAGTGTGATATGTCTATTTTAATTTAGTAGACTACTTTAGTTAAATTTAGTTATCTAGTTATCTCCTTCTATTATGGAGATTGATCTTGACCGATCATGTGCGCAACTTATTATAATTCAAATTTTCAATTCGTATAAGTATAGTATATTATTTAATTTAATATAATGGTTAAATTTTTAAGTATTGCACATGCATCTTGGTTTTTAAGATTTGGTACTAGATTTGTGTGTTAAAGTTACTAATCTAGTAAGAAGAAAGAGAGGAGAGAGAAATTTAATAGTTACAACAAAAATAAAATCTACCATTCTTTGTAGATTTGAATAAAATTTTGTTAGGGATAAAAATTTAGTTTAGGAGTACTAATCACTCCCCATATATTTATAATTTTTGTAGGTCAGATTTGGTGGTGTCAAATGACCTTTATATATATATATATATATATATATATATATATATATATATATATATATATATATCACCTCTACATCCCACATCATATTCACTATCTTTCCCCTCTACATGACCTCCTACACGAGCTAAATATCCTTATTTTTCCCATTAGATCACCCTCAATATCTTGATATCAAACTTCAATATTATCTAATATGATCTTGGTGTGCACATTTCACTAATACCTCAAGGTTTTTGTGTATTAGATAATTAGATTTAGTATGACTTGTAATGAAATTACTTAGATAGATCTAAATATAAACAATAATATACATAAAAATATAGAGAAATCATCACAATATGCAAATAGAAGGACTTATCCACTTTGAAGGGACTACCTCCAAACTATAAAATAAGACTCAAATTCTCGACATGATGATTAACTACTCCTTACTACCTCCTATATATACCCTTCCTATACTATGGCCAACACCCATGTTGACTTGACAAACATATGAAAGAATAAATGAATGATATATGATAAGAAAATATGATGGGGTGTCATCAAGCCCAATCATTTAGTGTATCTTAATATGTCATCTTAATCTTGGAGGTTTCCTAAGGCTATATTCAATATGTTTTTATTTTGGTGACATGATTAATTACCCTCACATTTGGAAAGAAAATTATACTTAACTGAATTAAAATTACAGAAATAAACTTATTGCTTTAAAATATCACACTTTACATAAATTGAAATCACACATTTTATTGAATTGAAATGACACTCTTGTTAAATTGAATTAAAACTCTTGGTGAATTAAAATTATAGAATTCAATTAAACACACACACCTCTAGGTTTTTAATGTATCAAAATAGATTGAAAATCTTTAAACTAAATATTTTAATTAATACGGATAAAAGTAAACTAAGTTACTAAAGAATTCATTTTATTTTTTTGGAGAGAGTGACCCTTGCTATTCCCTTGAAAGTGGATGGAAAAAACTAAAGATCTTTACTAAAAATTGGTTAAGATCGTCATATTAATGCATGCATAATGAAATGATTACAAAAATATGTATATTATTACTTAGCAATTTTGGAACTGTAATCATCTTCTTATTTAGATAAATACAATATATATATATATATATATATATATATATATATATATATATATATATATATATATATATATATATATAGGAGTATGCTAAAATATAAATCTCATTTGAACCATACGAGTCTATCCATTTTTTACTAAATTAAAACATCTCTCCGGATATTGTGGAAGAGAGAAGGAGAGATTTGAGGAGCTCAGATAGGGACTCAATTCAGACCCAACTAGTATTTATTTGCCTAAATTACAAAATACACTTCTGAAAATGGCACTATACAATTATCATAGTTGCTAGTTTTTGAACAGAGGATATCTGTTCCCTAATAACATGTCAACTCTTACTTGATTTGGGATATGGAATTATTATTTCTGAAGCTTAATCAAGAACCTCTCGGAGCTGCATGGGAAACCTCTGGGGATAATAGAGAAACATCCAAATCTCGTCAAAAAAATAGGATTTTCATATATATTATTGAGTGAATCCTTCAAAATGCCATTTTTGTTCAAAGTACTGTACATACAAAAGATAACATCTTTCCAAAAAAATAAGGGATTAGATAAAAATAAAAGACTTAAAACTTACAAAAATCCTAAGGAAATAACAACAGTCATCCTTAAACTAACCATAAACATTGACATCTGCATTAAAATATGCTTTTAAAGAAAAAAATAGAATGAGGATTTGAATGTTATTACATGGAAAAAAGTGGCTAAATGATGGGTTTATCATCTCCCCCATACCTATTTATTTGTCGGTTTGTTGGTAAACTACCCATCACATGTAGGAAAAGAAAGCTCACCTTCATTTACCAAATCAAAATTTGAAACCATATTTGCATATTGTTTATCGAAGGTTTGCGGTATTCCATATCATAAGTGGCTCTTTCTGCTCATTTTTGAAGTTTTCAACTTGTTGGAAATTTAAACTTTTCCAATGGGGAACTATAATCAAAAGCAAGGGTGGTCGTATCTCATTCTTATCTAGTCATTATTTATTTACAATATCATTTCCATCATAGATTGATTTTATCTAAAATACTAATTTAAGTTATTTGGAGAGATTAGTCTTTTATTTTTAATGGGATATTCAGCTTTTCCCATCTTCTATTACAAGTTTCTTTAGCATTGTAAACTAGTCTTCCACATAGAGAGCCTTTCTTTTGTATCAAGGTCAAGAGTCACATAGTTGGACATGCCACGGGTTGAGCATACTACATTAATGTGTGAATGTGTTTTACCATCTTCACACTAAGGGGTGAATGTTAGGAATATTCTATTAGTGATCCATTATATTAATGTGTGAGAAAAGTTATATTCGTATGTTATAATGATAGTAGTACTCACGTATATTTTATGAGAGATATTTATGAGTGTGAAATATATCATAGGAATTAGTTAGTAGGATTGTTCAAAGATACAACAATACTACATAAATAACATTCATTGGTAGATTATTTCCTATTTTATAGGAAACTCACTACCTATATATTTTTATATCATTGGAATAATAAAAATATTGGAAAATTATTATGTTCAAACTATGAGTATTTTTATAATTCGGTATCGATTGAATTATTTATTTTCTAATGGAGAAATAGTTTTGTTTAGAGGAAACTATAACTCTTTTTATTTTACCTGTGAATGTTAATATCTTTCTTAGAATTTTCATTTTATCCTAGATCATATTCAAAACATTCATTCTTATATTATAGGGATGATAGCCTAATTATACTAAGTATCTTTGATATAAGTGGTGAGGGATATTTCTAGAGCTTTTATTGTGATACCGAAGTTTTCTTGTATATTTATATTGTTTCATCATCAAAGTGATGTTTAAAGCTCTACGTAGACTTGTCAATATTCATTTGAAAATCCTTTCAAAAGAACATTAATCTATTAATCCATGATAAGTTGATCTAATCTATCTTGTTAATAGTAATCACATATTTTCACAATTTGGATGCTCTCTTGCCTTCACCATTAATTGTTTCTATATTTTTTATTGATTTACATCGGTATTGTCTCTTTGTGTTTTGCATTGAAATATACTTCAATAACCTCACATTTGAGTCAATTTATCTAGATTTTCATTCACGTTCAACATTTGAACTTGTTTGATCTACCTCTAGGTTGTCATAATGACCCCACCTACATTGATTGCATGTTTTCTATACCCAAGAATGATGTGTTCTTTTCAAAAAAATGGTATGAGATATTGGTGAAGATTTTAACGTGGAATCATGGGTCCATGGAATTTATTTTGAACATACATTCATACATGTGTCAACGTGATGTAAGGATCCATCAAAATTTAACATTGAAGTTGTTCATATGCACATTCTAACTGATACTCATGCATTCACCATTTCACGTATGTTTTCACTTATGTATATAATCATTGGTATAATGGTATTTAGTATTTTTATTTTCATATTAGTTAAAATTATTAGTTTGTCTTTTATTAGGATGATTTATAGTTAAACTTTTGATATTTTACTCTTTGGAGTTATTAGTAATGAATAGTGTCAATTTAAAAGTCATAGTAAACAAAAGATTTATTAGTCTCATTTATGGTTTCACAAGGTTTGTATGACATTAGTATCATGTTGTCTTATTACACTCTAGTAATCATTTTTTCATAGTGTCATTAAGTCAATTATATCATTATTCTAAAAAGTAATCAACTATTCATTTTGTGTTAGTCATCAATTCATCAAAATTCAATATTGTAAAAGGCATGTTAACGTAAATTGTGAGTCGTAGTAGAAATTAATGGTTTATGTTGTCACAAGTGTAAAAAAGGAATCATTGTAAAATTTGTAATTTTTAAAAACTTACGTTATGGACACATTATCGGTGGAATCGACATCCGAGTTCAAAATGAGGGGGCATTATATATTTTTAGCTTCACGATCACATCCAGGTTGAGATAGAAGAATGATACTAGAGAACAGAGGCACAAGAGGATGAAAGACAAGTAGTTTCCTCTCATCGAGTTATGAACAACGATGCCACATAGTAGTTTTGGTGGCATTTTTGTAGTATGAGTATTTGATATTTAGTTGTGTTACGTGTTTTATTTTAGTTTTCCACTTAGTGTGGTGTGTATTTTGGATGCTGCTAGAAAATAATTATCCAAATATCCTATGAATATTATACTTTGTTAACGAGATGATCAATAAGTGAACACATTCAATGGAAATGGTGGTCATGTTTAGAAAGATATAGATAGAAAGATCCAAACAGTAGTATGTAGTTTGATATGCTTTTTAAAGTGGAAATTTAACATTGTGGGGGTAACATGACACCAATGTTCCATTTCCATTCTACACCAAACTAGATTAAGTCAAGGTGACTTCCGGTGGAAGTGGAAGTTTCCTATGTTTTTCGAGATCGAGTGGTGGTGATTGACAATAGTGGATATAATTTAGAACATTTTTATTCTTATGGTTGTAATGAGAAGTCTTTTCTAGTGTGCATTTTTTAATTTATTTTTGTAAAAGTGAGAATCGTTTCATATGTACTTCTCTGATGTAAAAATGTTGTAGAAAAAAAAAAGCACCAAAGTGTAATATAATTCATGGATCTTAAAAAGGTTTTGGAAGATATAGAAAACCCCAAAGTAGGTGGACATTTGATGGGGCCTTTACACCTAAAGGTTTGTATTACGCTTGTTTAAAAACATGGAATAAGGGATCCTTTCTTTTGTATCAAGTCTTGAATTACATAGTTGGACACGTCACATGGGTGAGAATACTTCATATGAGAGTGTGAATGTTTTTCTACCATGTTCGCACTAAGGGAAAAATGTTAGAAATATTCATTAGTGCTCCATTATATTAATGTGTGAGAAAATTTATATATTGTATGTTATAATGATAATAGTACTCACATAGATTTTATTAGATATATTTATAGGTGTGAAATAGATCATATGAATTAGTTAGTGGTATTGTTAATGGTTACAACAATTCTACATGAATAGTATTTATCGGTAGAGTAGTTTCCTATTTTATAGGAAACCTACTACCTATATATTTTTACATTGTCGAAGAATAAACATATTAAAATATTATTGTGTTTAAATTTTGAGTATCTTGACCACTTTACTATTGAATCTTTTCAAACGTGAAAAACATGTGGAGGTGACAAACATTTATAACATGATGTTCCCCTAAAAATATTGGAGAACGAGATTTTATGGAGCAATCATTGTCAAGTGTACAAATAGGACAAGTGTTAAGAAACATCCTCTTTTCACTTGAATTTTATATAAAAATGGTTATGATTAGCTTTTGACAATGATTAGGAAAAATGTGGAAAATCAATGAAGAATATTAAAGCCTGTAATTTAAGTACAAATACGTTGAAAATTACCTAGGATTACCTTTTATAGTAAAAGTATTTTTCCTTTTATCTTTTCACTAAAGGATTCGTAAAAAGATGGAAAAAATTAGTAACAAGCACTAAATACATTGTTGGCCTCTTTGTTGGATATGAACCTTGAAGATCTTATTAAAGGGGGCTACAATTTGCTTGGCTTTCAACCCCATTTTTTAAGAGAGAGATAGCCATATACTATTTTTAGTCCTCCTTTATTCTTTTTAAAGAGGTTTATAGAACATTCATGTTGGAAGGACAAAGGTCCCCCACATAATAGACCTCCTACAACTATCCTTTATTAATGAGTTCCTCTTTTGCAAAAGGCGGTTTATAGTCTCTCAACCTATGACCATTGACATAGAGGTCTTTCTATTACACACTATTGGTAGTACTTGAACTAATCCATTCTCAAAAAAATGTTTATTTGGTATGGTCCTAGCCATATGGTTCTGAACTTACCCTTGAAATTTATAAATTATGATTCAAAAATAAGATCAAATATCTAACTTTGAAATTCCTATCTCAAATGTTCATTTCATGCCATATTTTTCTTTGCTATTGTAATCACTAAGCTTTTTGAACTACTTCCAACATCTTTTCATCCAATTCATTCATATGCGAAAAGATATATATCTCTTTTTGTGCTTCTTGTTATCCATTTTACCCCCTTGGTAAGATGGAAAACTAAATAATCTTATACTTAGGCAATTGACGCTTCATAGAAGAGTTTGGATTATTTAAGGTGAAATTCAGGTTTTGGGAGAATTTACAATGTTTTTAGAACGTTTGGGGTCACTTGAAGCATTTATTCCATTTCTAGGTTTGAGCTCGCCAAGGTGAGAAACAAGCCCCAGGGGCCACATTCACCAAAAATGGGTAAAATGGGCACAATTGAAAAAATAAAATTTTAGGGTGCCCTACCGCATCCCCATGGCCCTCTAGTTCTAAAAAGTTCCAATAAAATCTAAAAATTGAAAAAAATGAAAAGATTTCCCAAAAATGGTTGGGATCCCAAAACAACTCGTTGAGCTATTGGGCAAGTTGATGTCATCTCTACAAGTAGGCCGGGGAGATCAAGATGTTTTGGGGATCGTGGAGTTGCATGAGAGCTTAGGTGAGCTATATTAGTAATTCAACGATTTAGATTTTTGCCAACTTGGGGGTCGAGCTCATCTCGGAAGTGGAGAGCTTGACACGGGGAAGGAGGTCTTCTTGAGGGTGACTCATCGGGTTGGTTGGAAAAGTGAGAAAGACAAGTTTGCATCGACGAGGTCTAACCGAAGCGAGATAATGGCTCATCAAAAAGTTAGTGAGATGAGGATTTGGCATCATGGATGACATTGTGTCGAGTACGAGTTAGATTATTGGGCATGTAAGAATATGTTGGATGAGTCATGTCAAAGGTCAAGGTGAGTAGAGTTTCGGGAATGCAAAGGTTGTTGGGGAGTTGCGCATGACATAGGGAGTTGGATGTGCGATGCACATAGGTTCCAAAATTCACCGAGCATCGGCGGGGTCAACGTGGATGTCGGGGTCAACACAAAATAAAAGTTAAGATTTGGTGAAACATGTATGACATACCTTGTGACGAGTTAGATTTCAAAGCTTGAGCATTTTTGAGGTGTTTGGAATGTGTTGGATGTAGTGTGGATCTCGAAACCTGACAATTCATGTAAGAGGTTTGGGTAAGCTATTTTTAGAGATCAGGTCATGGGAGTTAGGCTGTCATGTTACCAAAATATTGTGTAACATTATTAAATAAATTGTAATATTATTAATAATGAGTTTATATAACTCATATTAATAATATAGTTATAATAGTTTAATTCTTGGTGAGTTGTGAGAACAACTCACGTAGTTATTTTGGTGTGTGAGATATTAGGGGATAAGATTGAGAGATTCATGGAGAGAGATTATAGGGATTGAAGATGAGTGTTGACTCCACTATAGTAGGATATAAAACATTATAAAATGTAACCTCTATCATTTTAATTGATATCCCAGATGAATTTCTAAATTTGATATTATAATATTCGGTGTTTATTTCTTATTTTATTGTGTAGTTTTTATCAGTGGTATTAGAGAAGCTTCTGATCCATATTCCATGTAGTCAAATAATTTCAAGCATCCACCATTGAAGCCCACATGCAAATATATCACAATGAAATGGTGGAAAATTGATTTTGGTCAGTGGATTCTCCAGTGCCCATTCTACTACATGACATTTTCTCTACGTTTGGTGCACACTTGTCGTCCATCATGATCTACTCCTTCAGTGTCATTGTATTTTCACCCAATCATGAAAATTGTGAGTTATAACTATTGTTATCCTTTAGCGTCACTATTTTGTTCATGTTTTTTTTTCACGCAATCGTGGAAATCATGAAATCGTGAGTTAGAAATCTTCTGTTCCATTTTTGCCATTTTTGGAAGTAGTAATATTTTTCCTTTTTTGGAAAGGGGTCCAGATAGATGTTGGATTTAAAAATTGTAGTTGCCATAACTTTCAGCTGGTAACTCAGATTGAGATGATGGATTTTTAAAAAATGTGTGTTTTTTTGAGCTCTTTACATTGATCATATAAAAATTGTAAACAATTTTTTTAATTTTTTTGCTTTGCGGACGCATTTTCGGTGGAATCCGATGTCTAATTTTTTAAATCGAGATGGAAAATTTGAATCGAATTGAAAAATTTGAAGGAAAATATTTCCATACATGGAAGGTTAGAACTCAATTATTGCTGATTAACAAAGATCTATGGGATATTGTAGAAGGAAAAATCAATAAACCACATGACGTAGATGAAGTAGAAAAATGGGAAAGCAAGGATCGAAAAGCAACAAAGATTATTGGCCTAGGTTTATCTGATGCCTACCTACATCACATAGATCTAACAAATACATCACATTTGATCTGGATGACATTGAACAAACTTTATGGGTCACAAGCAGAGAGCGCAACAGTGGCACTCAAGCAAAAGTTGTTGACTCAAAATGGAGGAAGGAGAAAGTATGGTGGAACATATCAGTAAGTTTCATTCTATTTCAAATCAATTAGCTAGAATCAAAGTTGATGTGCTTGATGATGATGCAAAAGTAGTATTACTTAATATCATGCATCCTAGCTATTCTAATATGGTCTTCACTTTGAGAAAAATAAATCCAAGTCTAGAGGATTTAATTTCTTCTCTGATAGAAGAAGAAAATAGAACCAGGAAGATTGACCTAGAAGAAACTACAATGTATGTTAGAAACAAATCATATGCTAAAGGAATCTTCAAACCTTCTTTTAAAAAAATCAACTTCCAAAGTTCAACAAAAAATTCTTTTTCACTATTGTAATATTCCTGGACATGGTATTATGTATTGCGAAAAAAGAGCACAAAATTTACTTGATGGTAAATTGAAGGATAAAGCCTTCATTTATGAAACAAAGACGAAGAAAGTGATTGGGATATGAAGTTTCCCCACTCTGATAATGAGGAAAAAATGCTCAAAAAAGTGATGAAGACTTCTTTTATTAAGTAAAGAGTGCATTTTCATGGAGGATGGAAGCAATGAAGGTTGGAGGTTAGTCAACAACCTCTCATCGAGGCACCAATGACGGGGCCACATGAAGTTGTGGTGGCAGTGTGTGTATGTGTGTTTTCTTTTATTTCATATTTTTAGTATGATTTGAGTTCTTGTTTGAATAAGTAAAATGTTCACATTGAGGGGGAAGCTGGAACATGGAATCAATATTTAATTTTCCCTCTATTCAATTTGTATTTAGTAAGCAGTGGTTCCTACATATTCCCTGAAGGAAAGAAATAGTGGACAGATGAAAGCAAAAAGGAAAAGTAGCAACATGATATTTGGGTTGTTGGTTTTCCTATAAAATCATCCTTTTTTAGGTTTTGGCTGTCTTGTAAAACCATTCTTTGTTTCAGGTTGTTGGTTGACCCACAAAACCATCCGAGATCATGAGCACGCATAGGTGACAAGTGCGCGAAGGGAGTGTGATTATTTTTTCTACCTTGTAAACATTAGGAGAGTGTATATTGGGAATTAATAATGTTTTTTTTTTTATTATTGGCAAATAGTTTTTTGAAAGGGACTATACCCTTGTACATGAAGGCTCAAAAGCCAAGATTAAAACATGGAAGCCCTACAACAGAAAACAAACTGCGCAGAAAAGTACCAACGCCCAGCAACAATTCAGCAAAAATAGCTGAAAAACAACAATCAGTCTGCAATAGTACCGCAGCACCCTGGCAGATCCAAAAACCACAGTTCGGAACCAGCAAGAGACAATGTAGATCAGCCGAACACCAAAAGAGAGAAGAATCATCGAGGCGGAGAAGTGTCATTCTTTAAAATAAACTTTTTCTTTTTACGGACAGTTACCCAACCTGATGAAGCTTCCACGAATGGAGGGTTAGAAAAAGGAGAATTTTCCACAGTAGCAAAAGTTCCAACTGAAACAACCTCATTGTTTTCATGAGACAAATTCTCCTTGCTGTCAACAACTATATGAGATAAATTTGCTGCAATTTCCTTGTTATTGGCAATAGTATTTTCTGATAAAGGGGTTTCAGGGACAAAGTCAGATTCAACCTCAGCATTTGAAATTGCTTCAAGGTCCTCTTTTGCATTAAAAACCAAATGTTCCGGCAGGCATCCTTCCACCAACTGCGTTTCTCATGTTGAGGTTTTTCCATCCCACAAGCAATAGAGGTATGACCAAGACAGAAACATCTTCTACATCGAAATGGAAGACCTTCGTAATCTAAAGGTTGTGACCAAGTTCTACTTTGCACCCTGAGATCAATAGTTGCAGGGAGGTTTTTAGCCGTATCAAGTTCCACCAATATCCGAGCATAGGTAGTGTGGGTGTATTCAGCAGTTTGAGAATCTATAAAAAGAGTAGTTCCCAAGGTGTTTCCAATAGATTTCAAACATTCACTGCTCCAGAATTGGAGGGGTAGTTGGGGCAGTCGAATCCAAATAGGTTTACATGCAAAAGACTCAGTGAGTGGGTTAAAAGAGGGGAACCAGGGTTTAATTACCAGGTACTTAGATTGGCAAACCCAAAGCTTGGAAGCTATGGAGTTTTTATCAGCTATTGAAGAAAAAGTCACAATGAAGATACCTTTAGCACACGGATATAAGTCTAACCTCCCAGCGAGCAAAGGAGTCCAGTGCTTGGAAATCCATGTGTGTAGGTCATGAAGGCTGGGCCAGAGTCCTCTGAATCTACAGATCAGAGCATGTTCCTGATAGTATTTTTCAGCTGTAATGACCTCTTCCCCAAATGTGATGCATGGGGTATTGTCTGCAGGCTTCAAAGGAGAATCCTTGCCCCTTAATGCTTCCTTGAAAGAGGTTACAGTGTGGCCTTGAATAGATGCACCTTGGTCAGTCCCGTCCAGAGCATGGTGAACTCCCAGAATAGTTGCTCCTTCCCCATCAGAGGGAGCCTGACCGGAAAATGTGCCACCGTCCTCAGAGGATGTAAATGCGAGATCGATCTAAGATAGGGTCGAGTGACTGTGATCAGCCATCAAAGTCTTACCGCCTCCAACTGAAGGTTGAAGGGGACGCAATGCACGATCTTAACCACAGAACCACTTCTATGAACGCCATTAGGGCTAGAACCACGGGAGCGAAGCAGGTGGTAACAATTGGGAGCATCGGGTCACAATCCCGTCCAAGCACAGATCTACCGCCATGTATGCGGCTAGGGTTCTGCCGGGTAGCGACCATGGAGCCGGATGCATTGGGTAACAGATCCACAATAATAATGTTAACAATAGGGGAATGAATGTAAATATTGTGTAACATTAATAAATAAATTGTAATATTATTAATAATGAGTTTATAGAACTCATATTAATAATATAGTTGTAATAATTTAATTATTGGTGAGTTGTGAGAACAAATCACGTAGCTATTTTGGTGTGTGAGATATTAGGGGATAAGGCCGAGAGATCATGGAGAGAGATTGTAGGGATTTAAGATGAGTGTTGAATCCACCATAGTAAGAGATCAAAAATTATAAAATGTAACCTCTATCATTATAATTGATATCCCGAATGAATTTCTAAATTTGATTTTATAATATTCAATGTTTCTTTCTTATTTTTGTGTAGTTATTATCAATTAAGTGCGGTACAATATGTCAAGCATATCTTGAAGCCCATCGAGTTGGGGTGATTTTAGAGGTCGGGGGTTGAGGCGAGTTGGTCGGGCCAACATTGAATGCAATGCACCGCGTTGGTGGGGGGAGTCCAAAAAAGTGACCCATGTCAAAAAATGCCATAACTTCCTCTACACTTAACCATTTTTGGAAAATTTATAATCATCATATTTAGAATTCAGATCCCTTCATTATGAAGACATAAAAAATGGAATTAGGTGGGGTTGGTGGACCAAAAAGTGTAGAAAATATCCCATATTTGAAATGTAATGCCCGGTAGATAACGGAGACATTAATGAAGCATGGGGCATTTTTCTTCTACAACAAATAATGGTACAAAGGGGGATGGGAATTTGTAGGGCCCCAATGATGTGTTGTAGTCGATTAATGCCCTTTGTGGGTGGTTGGTACCAAAAAATCTGAATTTCTCTTCCCCTCCCTCTCTCATTCAAAATTCTATATATGTAATGGGGGCTCATAAAATAGAGGTTGGACATTTTTTTCCGGTTGCTCCACCACTCTACAATTTACTATAGGTGTCTATGGGCTTAAAACCTTCCATGTTGGAAATTTTATAAGGAATACATGCCTCCATTCTTCAATGTAATGAACTATGTCAATATTTGAAGTAATAAAATCAAGTTTGGGGTGATTTTACATCCCTTGTTTGTGTTATATTGGTTCCTCTGGCCTCTTCACTATATTTAAAGATATTTTGTGCATTTTAATGATTTTTACAAGCTCTAGATGATTGTGTTTAGTGAAAATTATAGTGTAAATGTGTGTTTGTGGACTGTGGTGTTTTAAACCATCTCTATCTCCATTTTACTTCATTTTCATTCCTTGGAGAGTGTCCAAACTACCCTTCTCTTGGTGTTATCACCTCTTTAGTGTAGGATTTTTACATTTCCATGCATTTTCTCTTCCCTGGTCCATTGGAAATCATAGGATAGGATTAGATAGTAGATTTCCCTTCATTAGGAGTAGTTGTTGCATTAGATTAGGGAGAAGAACAACCTTTATCTAGAGAATTGTCTCAACTATAAGGTACCATACCTTGAGACAATTCCATGTTACCCAATTACATTGATTTCCTAGACATTCACTTGTAAGCAATTTAGAGAGTGTTGTAATTTAGTGATAATAGTTACTGCACAATTGGTGGGAGGATAAGTCAATTCTTCCATGTTTTTCAAGATTGAATGTGTGTCTTGGTGAATTACAGCCTTTGGAGGCTCTATATTAACACATATGATGACTCCCAAGATCATAATTTTGTGGTTTTATCAACGTAGGTGTCTTAAATTCATGAAGAATGATCCAAAACAGTCTAGAATAAGAGGAAGACAAGTTCAAATATCTCCATCTCGCCAAATGGGATATTTCAACACCTCCAACCTGGTAGGCTATTTATTCAATCTAATAGAGTTCTTAGACCCATAAGAATGGATCAATAACCAAATTCAAAACCATTTATTAATTTTACATGCAATAGTCCACTTTCCCTCAAGAAAAAACCCAATTCCAGTGGAAGATTTGAATAACATTCTATTCTTCAATGGAGAAAAACACATAACCCCAATTGATCATATACAAGACATTGCAAATGTCTCTACCATACATGAAATTGTTGAGCTGAATGTGGTAATGAAAATTTTAGCTTCTTCTTTCAAAGGTAAATCTTTGCGGTGGTTCGAAGCTTGAGAGAAGGTCATTTCATAATTGGGATCAATTATGCTTGGCTCTTTGTGACTAATTTGGGGAGAGAGAGTAGTAGACAATTAATCTTTATTGGAGCAGTTGATTAGAATAACAAGAGTACCAAATGAACAAATGGATGAATTCAATTTGAGATTCCAAAGAACATGTGACAAGATTCCAATTCTTTGTGAGACCAGTGCTTGAAGGTGCATTCATCTATTTCATAAAATATCTTAATTCTAATATAGCTTTGATGATACAATCTATGGGAGGGACAACTTTTCCAAGATCTTATAACACAACTATTAGAGATGAGAATTTCCTAATTCAAGCTTGTAAACTTACACCTAGGAAACCTATTCCTATTTCTCCAAAAATGCGGAATATTAATTATAGTTAAGCAAGTACATTAGCTCCTATCCCAACCCCCAAAATTAGAATTATAATGAAGCTTCCACCTCAAATGAGCTACATGAAGTCATGAAATATTTACGAGAATCTAGGAAATGAGTAGGTAACAATCAAGAGGTAGCATGCCAAATTTTTTAGATTGTATTAGCCTCAAGCCCAACCAAATAGGCCTCCATATCAGTCAAATAGACCTCTAGCTCAAGCTGCAAATCAAAACCAAAACCAAGGATAACCTCCGCTTAGAACTTTTAACAAAGTATAATCCAAATGTCACTTCAACATCCAGATTCTTGGTTCAAGCACATAAAAACTTAACACAAAAATTTGAAAGGTTTTCCCCTCATGGAAAACCTCATAATCAAGCAACATTATTCAATGATGCTCTGAATAAAAAATTAATGATGCAAAACATTGGTGCTTCTCAAGAAACAAACTAAGAAGAAAATCAATAAAAAAACTACTTAAGAAGCACCTCCAAGTGAGACTTCAATTGTGAACTGACAAGCTGAGGTTTTCTGTGGGATGAATTAACCTCCTTCTTAGGGTGTGGCAGCCAAAACAAGATCTAAGAAAATAAATATAGAGGAAGGAAAATCATAAAATGCCAATGTTTCTCAACCTTCTATCACACTTCAAGGAGCTAGTAGTTAAAAATATAGTCCCAAGCCCACAAAATCAGCCTAGGGTGCCTATTGTGACAACTCATGTGCAAGATAAGGTTGTGAAAAACAAAGTTTTGTAGAGAGACAAACCATCTCCATTCAACATCATTGATCAAATGAAGAAAAAGAATGTGAATATTTTAATGTGGGAATCTCCGACTATTCCAGGATAAATGGATTTGTTACAAGAATCCATGACAAACTTATCTATTCCAAATCAAGTATCCAAGGATAAAAAAGGTGCTCACAAATGTAACTTAACAAGAAGGGGGTCAATCAAGTAGAAATATAAGACCTCCACCACTTTACATATATTTGATTATTGGGAAAAATCTTATACATGATTACATGATTGACTCAGTGCAAGTAGCTCGGTAGAATGCCTAAGCAAATTATGGATCAACTAGGTTTAAAATATGAAACTATTTATAAAGGAGTGGTGAAATTTGATAGGATAACATTGAAAACTATTGGAGTGATCAAAGGATTGAAAATTACATTTCATGTATGCATAAATGTCACAGTTCCACAATATGTATCAATGATTGACTTACCTCAACTATTTTCGTTGTTCTTGTCTTGAGATTTCACTATTACGATTGACGGTTAATTATTTTCTTATTGGTCACACATGCTCTTAAGGACTAGATATGGAGCCAAGGATACTTTCAGGTCAAAACCTATTGTTGTTTTTCACATTGAGCCTTATGTACTAAGTTCATTCAATGAAAATTGCTTGGATTTTGGTCAAGAAGATTTACTAATAATGCCAAGGACATAGACTAAGTTAGAGGCATTCTAAATTTAACATTAGACAAATGGGAAAAAAAGAGGTATGGCTATAATCCATATAGAGAAATGGAATCTAAGATGAGTTAGGTATTTATTGATTGCATGAAGAAAACACACCTCTCCCTAACATCACCGACTAGATGATGAAGACGAGAAAAAAGTGTGGCAGATGTTCTTTGATGGTTTAAGGAGTAAGAAAGGTGTAGGAGGAGGAGAAAATATTATATATCCCAAAGGTAACAAGTATTACTTAGATTTTTTATTTCAATTCAGTTTCTCTAACAAAAATTCTAAGTATAAAGCATTAATCCATGGTTTACACTAGGCAAGAAAGATAAATATCAAGAACTTGCAAGTTTTTGGGGATAGTGAGCTGGTTGTAAATAAAATTATAGGGCTTAATGATGCTAAAAATGATCTCCTAAAGAGCTAAAAACATAGGGTATGAGATCTCATAGAGGAATTTACGGCATTCAACATTGAATCCATACCAAGGAAGAAAAAAGAGGCTACGAGATAGGATTGCAAAAATTGGGGCAACATTTGATGTTGTTGAAGGTATCAAGAAAGATCAAACTCAGCCTCATATCAAGGTGGTTGTGAGACCATATATTCCAAACAAAAACACTAATTGGAAATTTTTTGAGAATGACCAAATTATCATCAAATTCTTATAAGAGGAGGCTGAGTTCTCTATAAAGAATCAAGACATATTGGAAAGGAAATATGGGGATCAAGTAGTACAGCTGATAACAAATGAATTACCAAAAGATTTGGTGACACTATAGTAAATCTTCAACCCCAATGACAAATTCCAGAGGGAAAAAGCTAATATTTAGGTCAAGGGTGAAGATTCAGATCCAATTTTGGATGGAAAAGACAAGGTGCTCCAAATTGGCAAAGTAAGTACTCATCAAGAAAAATATGATTTTATTCAACTTTGTCAAGAATTTCTAGACATTTTTTCTTGGGGTTATGAATATTTGAGAGGCTTTGATACGATATTTTCACAACATACCATTGAGTTAGATCTAGAATCCAAGCCCATCCAACAAAATAAAAGGCCGGTGAACTCTCATATTGAACCTCTTATGAAAAATTAATTGAACAAGCTCATTGATGCAAGTATTTCTTTCCATTCAAACACTCATCATGGGTTGATAATCTGGTGCTTGTTAGGGAAAGAAAAAGAGAAATTAGATTGTGTGTGGACTTCTGGGACTTGAACAAAGCTTCACTCAAAGATCACTATCCACTTCCTTCCATGGAGTAAATATTACAAGTATTAGGCTGGTTCGAGAATGGTTCGTATTCGGATGGTTACTCAGTCCATAACTAGATCATGGTGAAAGAGGAGCATCAATTCAAGATAGCCTTCCCAATTAAATGGGGTACATATGCTTATAGGAAGATGCCATTTTGGTTATCAAATTCCGAGCAATATTTCATAGGGCTATGGACATGGAATTTAAGGGGATGATTAACAAGATGTTTCTTTTTATCTTAAAGATATCATTGTGTTTTTAAAAATGCAGCGAGATCACCTTTCTCACCTTAGGAAAGTGTTCAAGAGATGCAAAAAATTTGGAGTATATTTGAATCCTAGAAAATATATATTCTTGGCACATTAAGGCAAGCTCCTAGGTCACATTGTGTCTAAAGAGGGGTTGATAATTGATCCAAAAAGAGTTGAAGTTATCCTTACTCTACCTTTTCTAAGTCACAAGAAGGCTCTCCAAAGATTCTTGGGGAGATTCAATTTCATCAGAACATTTATGCCCAAATTTTCCACTCTTTTTAAACCATTGAAAATGATGTTGAAGAAGAACCTCACATTTAAGTGGACAATGAAGGGAAAGGAGAGTTTTGAGGCTATCAAAGAATCCATATCCCAAGCCCCAACCCTCACCAATCCAAATTTTTCAAATGAATTCATTATCTATACCTTTGGTGGTTCAAACACAATCTCTACCATCTTGGTGTAGCTGAAAAAGGAATGATATGCATAGCCAATTGTTTTCTTTAGCCAGATCTTGGAAGATTATGAGGTGAGGTACTCTTTCATTGAGAAGCATGTCCTCACTATTATAAGGATTTTTAAGAAGTTTAGACAGTTGGTTTCAAGAAAAGAAATTAAGTGGCTAGTATCTCATGTCGAGAATGAAAGATTTTATCCTAAACAAGGAATTGAATGTGAAAAGGGATGGTTGGATTACTCATGTCATAGAGTATGATATAGAGATTAAGGTAACAAAATCAGTCCATAGGAAATGATTATGTGAACAACTAGATTTTAATCAACATGTTGAGTCAAAAGATAAAGAAGGAGCTATCCTAGTGCTCCAAGATGATCAAGAACAAGCTTTAGATATAATTACCACTCCTTGTTGGACCCAAGAAATGATACATTTTATTCAAATAGGTCTATTCCCTCTAGAGTTGAGAAAAGAAAAAATAAGGTATTTTAGACTCCATTCCATTCCATATGTTATCCTTGATGGTATATTATTCAAGAAGGACGTGAATGGAGTTCCCTTGAGATGTGTTTTAGAAAATCAAATTGAAAAAGTGCTACATGAGTTCCATGATGGAGAAGCTAGAGGTAATTTTTTTCCATGAGTAACATATCTCAAAATCATGAAATTTGCTTACTATTGGCCCACAGTGTTCAGTGATTTCCATGCATGGATCAAAAAGTGCAAAAGATGTGCATTTTTTTATAGGGAAAAATAATCGAGTAGCACTTACACTCTACCCAATCTCGGTTGATCAACCATTCATGCAATGGGGATTGGAATTCATTGGGGTTATCAATCCTAATTCAAGACAGAGCACAAATGTTTTCTCATGGCACCCAACTATTTCACCAAATGGACCATAGTAATAACACTTAAGAAGGTAAATGAGGCTAGTATAATGGAATTCTATGAAGGAATTGTTACCGGTTTATTGTCCAATCCACTATTATATTAGAAAATTCTCTAGAGTTCCTTGGCACGAGGATCTCTAAATGGGTTGTCAAGAACATGATATATCTATGTACCTCCTCTAACTATTGACCCTAGGGTAATCAATAAGCTAAGTCCATGAATAAGAATTTTCTAAGAATCATTAGAAGGAATCTAGATGAAAATATGATAACATGGAATACCAAGTTGAAATCATCCTTATGGGCTGATAAAATCACACCTAAAAGGACAATTGATAGGTATCCTTACATATTAGTCTATGACATAAAATCTAGGCTGCCCATATCTCTCGAATTTCTAGCATTGGATCTTCTTAATAAATTCGAGTCATCGAGTTCAAGCCCATGGAAGTCGGTATGTAGAGTTAATGGAATTGGAAGAAATTAGAGATCAAGAAATGCAAACTATAGAGAAGGACCAAGCTTTGATCAAGAGATCCTTTGACAAGAAAGATATATATAGAAACTTCTAGGAAGGTGACTTGGTACTAAAGTGGAATGTTGATAGGGTAAAACTAGGTAAGAATTCTAAATTTGATGTAATATGGAGTGTTCCATATATGATCATAGGCTGCAAGAATAAAAATAATTTCCAATTTTAAAAGTTCGATGGAGATCAATTGTAGATTCCATTCAATAGATTCTATCGAAGTATTATAATTAAAATAAATCTCATCTTTGTACATATTAGCTTGGGTTTCAAATTCCTCCAAGTGCTTGTAGCATGCTGTCTTGTTTTGTTAGAGTAGGTTTCCCTTCCCTAAGTGATCTTCACAAGTTCTATTGCTTCTAGTGGTCTCTTTTCATGGCTCATCATGTTTCCAAGAGAGAGTGTTGTGGAATAAGCTCAAAGTTGCAGGAAACAATTACCATTTTCAAGAATTTTTGAATGTAGAGAAAGTGAAATAAGATTTAGAGGCAATTTCAGTATTTTCATTCTCTTGTCTTTTTAGATCACTCACAAATTATTCATCTAGTGCCTCTCGTAAAATTAAAAAAATCAATTTTAGGGTCAACTTGAGGTATTTCGGTAGCATGTTCCATGACCCCTTACATATTCCCGGTTTTAGTAGGCATCGTCCTCATTCCAATCAAGGTTCTCTTGGTTTTTGAGTAGAAGATCAAACTCAAAATATTCCTTTCTCATTCATTGGATCTTGTTCAAATTGAAAATCTTATGAATGTATGGGTAGTTTGAGTAGTTTCGAGATCAATTTCAACATTGATCTTTTAACCATGTTTCGAAAGGTTCACTTTGGTGAAGGATTTCAGTTTTAGTGCATCTTGGAACAGAAAAGATAAATTTTAGCTCAAAATAATTTTCCACTCATGAAAAATTCAAGAATGTATAAAAAGATGAAAAATGAAGTATCGAGTCAGTTCCAAGTCCAAACAACATTTCAAATGGCTCAGGGATCAATTTTCAAAGTTTCAAATCAGTTTTCAGGTTTACCAAGATGACTCCATGCCCAATGGATGCTTCAAGGCCACCGATCAACCCCATCTAGCAGGAAGATGTCCCTACCAGCATTACCAAATTATTATCCATTTTACCCCTTAGTAAAATGGACAACTAGAGAATCTTAGGATTAGGAAATCAATGGATCTTCATAGAAGAGTATTTAGTATTTTAGGTTAAATCTAGGTTTTAGGAGAATATGTAGTATTTTTGGGAAGTTTGGGGTCACTTGAAGCATTTTTTCCTCTTTTGGGTTTCAGAGATTTAGAGCTTAGCAAGGGTGAGAAACAGGCCCAGGTGATGAGGGTCATCAATCCTCACCATTAATAATGTAATTCCAGGTTGGTGACTAAAGTTTGTATGCATTAAGAGAAGAAGATCTCGAGAAAGTGACTCCTTTAAACATAATTCAAACTTGCATAAAATAAATCACACTTGTAGAAATTTAAAGGCACACTTGTAGAAATAAAGAAACACTTGCAAGAATTTAAACACACTTGCATGAATTGAAATTTCTGAATTAAAAATAAACATAATTGAATGAAACACTTGTAGGTTCACAACATACTGAATTTTCACAATACAAAGATAAAAACAATACAACATAATGCATTACAAAAAAATGAATAAACATAAACATAAATACACATATCCATCTTCCTTGAAATGAGTGGGCATCTCATTCATTGGAAGAGGTTTTAAATCATACTTATGAGATCTTAAAACTACAGAATATTTGAGAGGAAAGAACAAATCTTTATTTCTTGGAAGAAAATCATTACATATCTCGGTGTAGAAGGTTGCATTTATAATTCATACATCCAACTAGATCTGTATTTTGAGAAATACAATATGATATTATTTTTATTCCAATCCTAACAACTAAGATCTCCATCTCCACAAAATATGGAGAGAGATATATTATTGGAGTCAAAGTCTTATCTCACTTATTTTAGGAAGATTTGCTCCCAAATCTTCTCCTTGATTTTTGGTAACAAGAATCATAATGATTTTATTCCTCTACATTTATTGGAAGGAGGATTTTCCTCAAAATATTATTTTTACTAAATACCTTTATCAGATTTTCCATTTGAATTTGTTGTTTTTGATTGTGGAACTTTTGACGCTTATCGATACGCTTTTTCCTTATAATGCGATTCACTAGAAGTTATATTTATATTCATTGGTAAAACCTGTTGCAAATCTGAGTGAGGTTTCTATTAAAAATATTTTTATGAACAGAAACCTCTCTCATATTTTCCATTTGACTTTTCTGCTTTCTCGTTTTTATGAAACTTTTAGTGCTTGTCAATACACTTTTCCTCGGACTGACTCACTAAAAGTTAGATATTTCTTTATTGGTAAAACACATAGAAAATTTGAATGAGGGTTTTATTAAACACATTGCTATGAACAAAAATTTCCCTCATATTTTCTGTTTTACTTTTATGTTTCCTTTTATGGAACTTTTAATGCTCGTCTGATACACTTTTCCTCGAATTACAACTCACTAAAAGTTAGATATCTCTTTATTGGTAATACCTGTAGAAAATATGAATGAGGTTTTTGTTAATCACATTGTTATGAAAAAAAAAATCTCTTAGATTTTACGTTTGAATTTTTTTTATTCTGTTTATGGAACTTTTAGTGCTTTTCTGATACACTTTTCCTCAGACTGCAGCTCACTAAAAATTAGATCTCTCTTTATTGGTAATACCTGTAGAAAATATGAATGAGATTTTTGTTAATCACATTGCTATGAACAAAAAAATCTCTCATATTTTCCATTGGATTCTCTGATATTTCAAATTTCCTCAAAAACTGTCAAAATTTGTGAGTTCCAGAACTAAGCTTGCGAGTTCCGAAACTAACTCTGCAAGTTCCGAAACTAAGCCTACGAGTTCCGAAGCTATCTTAAAACAACTATAATTTTTGCATACAATATCGGATTGATATGATTATTTTTTTGAACTTGCATAATTTTTTAGAGGAATTTGAATATGAAATAAGATTTGAGTTTAGATATACCATCCATGATCAATTCCAATTTTTCCAATGCTAGCATTATCTTTCATTTATGGCTTGCATACACAAAACTTTGCATCTTTTCCCAAATAATCAATAGGATTAGTCAACAAAATATATTAAAAATATTTATAAAGAATAAAAAGATATATATCCTATATTCTATCTTAAGAAAACTATAAGTTCATAGATTACATTTAAATCTACTTTCAAAGGTAACTTGGAAGGAAAAAATAATGGTAATTTATGGCCAATTTATGGCCTCATCATTGCCCCACAAATAATCTTATGTATGTCCTCATGCATTATATTATTATCTCCTATTCTTAGAGTCTTCTTCGTATTGAGCTTATGCATGTATGCATTCCATATATAGGTCAAATATAGGTTCTTGTGGATCTCTTTCTGTTGTTTTTAATTTCCTTTCTTTTGTAACAGGTTCTTGTGTGGATATCCTTCTGTTGTTTTTTATTTTATTTCTTATACATCAAATTATTGTGTGGATGGGATCTCCTTCTATTGTTTTTTATTTTATTTCTTGTACAATAGGTTCTTGTGTGGATCTCCTTTTGTTGTTTTTGATTTTCTTGTACAATAGGTTCTTGTGTGGATCTCCTTCTGCTATTTTTGATTTTCTTTCTTGTACAACAAGTTCTTGTGTGGATCTCCTTCTATTTTTTTTATTTTCTTTCTTTTGCAGTAGGTTCTTGTGTGGAGATCCTTCTACTATTTTTGATTTTCTTTCTTGTACAATAGGTTCTTGTGTGGATCTCCTTCTACTGTTTTGATTTTCTTTCTTTTCGGTAGGTTCTTATGTGGAGATCCTTCTACTGCTTTTGATTTCCTTTCTTGTACAATAGGTTCTTATGTGGAGATCCTTCTACTACTTTTTATTTCCTTTCTTGTACAACAGGTTCTTGTGTGGATCTCCTTCTATTGTGTCTCATATCTAAAATCAAAATGCATACCTCATGCTTCTCCTTCTCTCCCACACTTAAGCTCATGCATTTCCTCATGCATGTTGTTTATTCATGGCTTCCCATAAATTAGACTCTAAAAGTTTGATTACAAAGAGGTGCACATATTTTTCATATAAGTAGGGGAGATATGAATTTTATCTTACCTTCTTTGGAGATTTTAAAAGTGGATCTAGCTGTAATAAAAAAACTTACAATAAAAATTAAAAATAAAATAGTAGAATAAAATAAATTGATCATACCTCTAGTTGCCCTTGTCATCCTATTGTTAACATTCAACCAAAAATGAGTAAAATGGGAAAAATTGAGAAAATAAATTTTTAGGGTGCCATACTACATTCCCATTTCTCTCTGGTTCTATAAAATATTGAGAAAATTCAAAAACTTCAAAAAAATGGAAAGATTGCCCAAAAATTTGCTAGGATCCAAAAAAAAATTGCCATTCTCATTGGGCGAGCTGATTCTAGCTCGGCCGAGCAGGCCAAGGGATCAAGATGGTTTTAGGGTCATGGAGTTGCATGGGAGATCAAGCGAGTTGCATAGTGATCTGATGAGTTGGATTTTTGGTCAGCTCAACGGTCAAGCTTGACTCGATAATGGAGATCTCGGTGTAGGGAAGGAGGTTTTATCGGGGAAAATCACTAGGTTGGTCAGGCCGAAGTGGTGAAGATGAGTTTGCATCGTAAAAGTGCAACAACCACTTTATTAAAATTCTCAACTAGGATTTAAAAAAAAATTCCTTTACATTAACTTCATGCTTCTCTGATTTAAATACGTAACATTTAAATCTAGCATAAATTTATAATCATATCTCATGTTTCCTTGTTCTAAATTCACATAATTTAGAACCAACATCAATCTAAATCAATCCATCCTATAACAATCAACTATGTGCAGCTATATGAATCGATTATTTTCCGATCAATCATATATTGCTTGTAAGAGTAAGTATACCCAATATAATATTGGTTTCATTTTTCATACAAGGATAATCAAGTGTTGCAATCTAAGTATCTATATGGGTATCTGTCACGGAATCCCATCTGAAATCCTATAACTTATATCTTGTTGAAATTAGGATAGTGTAATCATCGATTACACTAATTTGACTAGAGGTTTAGAGACATATTTTCTATCTTTGAGTTACTGTGACAACACATTCATCAATTAGAACTTGTCTTTAATCATATAACTTAATTATTGTTATCTAGATTAAGATCAGATAGTGGAGTTATGATTAGTTATAAGTTATGTAAAATGTAAAAACTAGATCAACATGTAAGAAGAAGTGCCACTATGTCAATTTAAGATGTTTAAGGGAGAGTAAATGTCTCTGTAATGATTCACATCATTGTGAATCCACATCCTTTCATATAGTTAACATAAATTGGCATGTGGATATTTTTTCATGCGAATGATCAAACTTTATAACTCTAGCCATTTTTTCTTAAAGGTATTACAATTGTAAGAATATGTGGAACCTGATGAGGCAAATCAGTATAGCTGTTATACAACAATATCCAATTAATGACTTTCATCATTAAATGGATACTACTCCATAGCGGCCATAGTGAGTTAACCCACGAGTTTCATTAATTGGAACATCATATCTTAGTTGTTTTAAAGTAATTTAATTAAATTACGATAGGTTACCCTTAGGTCACGGAGATACTTTTATCACCTTTATTCACGTTCCTAGGGTCCTAAGTCATGATATTCAAGTAATTCGAATGTAGATTAATGTTATACTTTTACATTCCTTTTACCTCTTTGTTGCATATTTTAACTAGCCTTCAATATTAACTCCATGATCCTATGTCTATTTACTCTAATAAAGTATCATACCAAGGATATCACTTAATAGGTCTAATGTCAAAATGATTAAACAAAAACCCATATTGTACTTAGTCACATGTATATTTAACTATAACATATTTATGTATTAATCATTTAGTATGTTATATTTTATCATTCAACTTTATATCATTTTAATCAAACATTGATTCCATAATATCACATCAAGTAAATAGAGAACCTTTTTCCCAAAAATTTGATTTATAATAATACATATTTAAATAATAAATACAACTGATTTATATCCATCCCATCATAGTTACAAAATTAGAATAAGCTAATTCATCCCCTATTTATCAATCAATAGAACAATGATATTTCACTTTCTTACAATCACAATAATCATTAGATTGCAACATATAATAAAACAATTTGAAACAAAAATATATTTCAACAACATCCAACAAGAAGACTTAAATTACGCCATCTTAAAAATGTTAGAAAAGGTTATTTTGATTGAACTGACATGAAAATTCTTCTTTCCCACTTAACCGTTTATGTCATTTTATATATGAATAAATGAAATATTGTAACATTATATCATACAACAACATAATAGTATTGAGATTCAAATAATTACATCATAAAAATGAATTACTTTGCATCCACATAAGAACTAATTACTGTCTTAAGTGATAAGTGCCTTAACGGAATATTTCGGAAGAACAGATTATATATTTTAATATATCAAAAGTATGCAAATCATCCAAAAATATTTCAATAATGAAATAGTTTATAAGCCCATCAATGAGTTTAACCTACACATATTTTTCCTCTCTACTATATCTAAATTCTATATAGATAAATTTCTATTTATCCCCAAGCTCGAATTTAGGATTAATACTAAGAGTATTCGATCCACCTTTCTATAAGGTGGTCTTTAAAACAATTATAGTATGTATAAACCAAAACAAGAATACATATCTCCACATATTAATCTATTACAAATGTTGACCTATCCATAATAGCGAGTCAAAAGTAATCAAGTATTGCAATTTCCTTAAACAATAATTATTAAGGTGTTCAACAAGATTAAGGTAAGCATCTCTAACCCTAAATGAAAAAAAAGATTGTAAAAGTGCCAAAAATCTCCATTAATCGATTCTAGAAATTGAATACCAAAATGGAGATGTACGAAAAGTAGATCTACAAAATATTCCTATTATCACCAAATTATGACACCCTCTGATTTGCTATCATGTAAATTTACTTTGGGTAATCAGTGTAAATGGGTAACATGGAATTGTCTCAAGGTGTGGGACCTTGCAGTCAAGATAATTATGTAGAGAAGGCTAGTTCCTCTTCCTAAACTAGTGTAACAATTACCTCTAATGAATGGAAATATATGATATAATCCTAATATATGATTATATGGGACTAGGGAGAGAGGAAAATGCATAAAAATGAAGAAATCCTACACTAAGGAGGTGATAGCAACAAGAAAAATGAGTGAGATACACTATTAAGGGAGAAAATTGAAGATAAATGCAACTGAGAGAGGCTAGGATAGCTTTGACACAGTCCCATAATAGCATTTAACACCAAATCCCCATGAAACACAACAACACAAGCCTAAAAATAATAGAAACATGCACAAAATAGAACAAAAATAATAGAGAGGCAAGGAAAGACAAGAAAATAAATGCAAGGGTTGAGAGAACACCACAAACACAAATTTTATTACTTCAAATGGTCACACAGTCCATTATATCTATAAAAAAAGATGTAAATACATCCTATAGGCCCATGGGAAGGATTACAACTCAATGAAATTGAGAAACCAAAATGCAAGAGTTTCCCCAAGTCCTAGAATATCTCCCCTAAAAAATGAGAAGAGTTTACAATATATAGAAGTGAATGAGAGAAGAGAGAAAAGTGAAACTTGGATTTCTACTCCCACCCACAAAAACATTTACTTAAATGGTCCAAAAAAAGGCATTGGTATCCTTACAAATCATCCCCCACTTACTTTATCTTTTGGAAGAAGAAATGAGCACCATACTTTCATTAATTACGGTGGTTGGGCCTTAATGCATTTTTGTCTTTGGAGATTTTTTTATAATTTTTCACACATTTAACCTCACTAAAATTGATAAATACAATACCCATTACATATAAGACATTGATACCTTTCCAACAATATATATTTTTTTCAAATTTTGAGCACTAGATCAAAAGTTATGGTCATTTTAAGTTTCACGTGAAAAATACCGTTTAACTTTGTTTCATGCGGATTTTCCTATTTTCTGCAAGTTTCTAGTTTTCCAAAGACTTATTTTCTGTGGCTTCCATGGATTTCTATGGAATTCCAAGGAAATTTGTTCTGCAGACTTTTTCTATGGAATTTTCTGCAGACTTTGTTCTACAACTTTATCTAGTTTTTGCATTTTCTCCGATTTTCCTCTAACTTTTCAGCTTTATCATGATTTGGGGAGTTAGAAAAAATGAATTAGACTTCACTAAAGCCAATTTTTCTCAATTTCACTCATTTTTTCCCTCAAATTTGGCTAAGAATTGAACTTATTTTCCTTTGGAAGAAGGGAAATGAACCAATGACCCTAATTACTCCCAAATCAATTGCAAGTGTCAAAGAACATGGGAATTTACTCCGACATATCCATATTCTCCATTAAAGTCCTAATTGACTGACCAAGTCCAATTTCCTCCTAGTTTTTCCATTATTTCTAGGGGTTAATAATGGATAACATTTTTGTGAATCACGGGGACATATGTCGACTATATGAATTGACTAGTGGCCTTGAAGCATCCATTGGGCACGCGAGTCAACCCGATAAACAAAAATATGATCTAAAAATTTAAAATCTTGTCCATAAGCCTCTTAAACAATTTTGACATTGAAGCCCTTGATAATTTCTATTAAAATTGGTTCCTCTCCCGAACATTGCCTCTTATAATGAGTCGAACTATGAAAAGAAACCACAAAGCGGTGAAACTGTACAAAAGAGGAAGATCACACGTGCTCCAAGTGGAACATACAGAGTGAGCATAAGCACTTCCTCTATTGAAGGAAATATACTCCTACTAAAAAATCATTATGCTATAATCACTTAGAGGAATGGGAATCCTATACTCATTCAAAGGGCAATGCTTGAGATATATTCCATTCTTTGGAACCTACAATTCTTTAGTATCTAACTTGTCCATCAGAAAAGAGTTACTACTCTTTCATTCCATGATCATGTAGGGAACACTCCACATTGCATTAAGCTTTGAATAATTTCCTAGTTTTTCCCTTTCGAATCCCACTTTAACACCAAATCTCCTTCTTGGAAGGTTCTTTCTTTGGACTTATTGTTAATGATCCTCTTGATCAATTCTTGATCCTTATCCATGGTTTACATTTCATGCTCTCTTGTTTCTTCCAATTCCATGATTTTCACATACCTGGATTCCATGGGTTCGAACTTAGCTATCTCTAGTTTCTTGAGAAGCTCTAATGTTGGAAACTCAAGTTATATAGGAAAACTTTCTGGAAAATACAATAACCGATATTGGTTATGAAGGGATCGACATTGTCACTTTGTATGATAGAAAATCAACACGTGACCTTCTTCGCACCCAACCTCTTGAGGTCATGCCAAGACAACCAGTGTAGAATGAATGTGAATGTGAGTGTGGTGATGGGGATCAAGCTAATTGGGAAATATTATATCTTTAACATGTAATATCGGGATCAGGTGAGTCTAAGGAAAAGAACGCTCTCCTAACTTGAAGTGGTGTGATGGCTCGATTTGAGATAATAGCTGCTCGAGACTCTAATCAATGTCGAGCTCTATCAAGATTCTATTTGTTGGTTGTTGAACACGCGAAATGACTTACGAGTGCCTTGTATGGATTTCTAGACAAGGTCATGGAAGTAAGAATGAGAGGGCATGGTGGAGCCACAAGGATTTATGGGTGATTTTCTGTCTGGTCCAGAAAGTCTTAGCCTGATTAGCTATTATGTTTAGTAAGGAAAGTTGTGTAATAATGTTTGGTGGGAGTGGTGAATATCTAAATACTAATGTATGCAAACTAGTGTCAATGTCTAATGAGTTAGCAGGCCCATTAGGTTATGGGACCTAAGGATCATAACCAAAGACTCATGGAGGCTATGGCCCTTGTATGGTCATGCGTGTAATCAAAACCTATTACCAAGAGTAGTCCAATAACCATAGGATTGATTAATAATGATGTTTAGTGTATTTAGTTATTTCATTTTTTCAACAAAATTTGCAGGTGTGCGTAATATTGTAAAACATAAACTGGTATCAATGTCAGTTATCAATTTTGGCCCATTGGGTTGTGGGACCAAGGGACAATAATTGTATGTATTTTCTTGTTGTGGATCATCGATGGTCATATAAAATGAAATAAAATTATTTTCATAAGAAAAATAATTACTAAAGGAAATCTAATCCATGTTTTTAGATTTTTCACAATATATCGGATCAAAGCAATAAAAGCAAACTAATCTATCAAATAAAATATTTTAGATCTTTTCAAATTTTTAAGAAATGCATTCTCATCTAATAAATAAAATAAAGAAAAGTAATCAGCCGGATGTAGCTAGTTACTTGAGTGAATGTGTGAATCTAATATAAAATAAATAACTTAATCTAATAAAAACCCTTTAAACCCTACCTCAGAGATGAAGAACAAATCATGACCGTGAAAGGGCTCTGTTCCCCATAAACTTCCCCGGTAATGTTAAAGAGAAAACTCCATAATGATTTGAACTACTTGTGATTTCCTAACCTATTGAAATGAACAATTTATTACTCTATTTGATATGTAATTGAAACTAGTGATTTAAAATTGACAATTTAACAAATAAAGAAAACAAACACACAATTCCAACCTGGACAAGAAAGAGCTTTGGAAAATCTGGTTGTATTTGTATCTGTCTCCCCTCAGTATGTTCCTTTCTTTCTTTGAGTGTTCATATGAGTCCAAGGGATTGGGAATGCAAGAACAACAGCAGGAGGATGGTGCTTGAGCAATGACAACTTGAAGGCAATCTAGATGCAATGCAAGTAGAAGAGAGATAACACAAGAGATCTGAGCTTGGCTATGAAATTCCTAGCAATATTGTGGCAGAAATACAATGTAAGATACACAAAAATTCTTAGGACTTTTTCTTGAATACAAGCATGGAATATATAGGAATTGAGGATTGGATTTTCCTTCATACACAAGGTAAGAAGAGGTAATTCCAACTAACTAAAGAACATGCAAAAATAGAAGAGGGAAGGAGAACCAAGTAATCAAAACTATTTTTAGACAATTTGGCCCATGGATGCATGCTAAAAGTGAATTTAAGTGAATCATCGCATGTCAAAACACGCATGACGGAATATGGAAAAGTCGTTCAGGATCACCACCCTATGCGGGGTGGCGGTTTAGGACCACCGCTCTATTTTGGGTGGTGATTTCAGATTCGCCATGCAGGGGGTGGCGGTCCTGGCACTAAAGGCCAAAACATGTGTAGAAAGAGGGAGAAAGCTGGAAAAGCATGGGAATGCTAAGTAATGATGTCTAGACAAAAAATATCCACTTTGCGAATGGGATTTGGAGCTCAAACACCTTCTTGAAAGGACCTGAATCATCATTAGGGAATTTTGTAACCATTTTCCAACAATGTAGCACATGCAATTTTAGGTGCATACATATTTCCCCCTTAGAGAAGCATCTTAGCCATGAAAAGGCATAAAAATGTAGATTCTGAGTATGAAATTCCTGAAAAGGAGTTAGAAGTTATACCTGACATGCCCGTGTGTCAAAATGTCACCGCCCAAACTCCCGCTACCTGCAAGAGAAAAAGAAGACTCAAGTGTAGATAAATAAAATATCAAAAATAAACACTAAATCAAAATGACAAGAGAACTTACCATTTGTGCGGGGATATAGAGATATACCTGTGCCAACGCTCTAGCATTGTGTAAACATACACTCTAAATGAGGTTAAAAATAACATATACATATACATACATACATACATACATACATACATACATACATACATACATACATACATATATATATATATATATATATATATATATATATATATATATATATATATATATATATATATATATATATATATATATATATATATATATATGAAAACAAACTCACTTTTCAATTCATTTTTGAATTCTTGATTTGGTGAATTTGGAGCTCTCAATTCATGGTGACCATTTCCGATGAAAGTACAGCTGAAATGACCATTATAGATAGTGATCATGCCTTCACATGCGAGAGATTGACTAGTGCGGTCTAAGGTTGGCTATTTTAACTTTTGTATTTTAATACCTAAAATGTAAAAACATTGAAAAATTCACCTAGGGGGATTATTTTCAATTTTTTTTTGTCTTAAATGAGTCTCTAGGGGGCACCCATAGGGAATTCTTTTATTTTGTCGAAATGATCTTTTTACATTTTTGAGCATTTTTTAGGGTTAAGGGCACGTTTGGAAAATCATCTCGAGAACGCTACTCAAAGAAGGGTGGTAGTCACGAGACCACCGCCTGTTTGGCGGTAGTCTTGGAACCACCACCATGCATTGGGTGGCGGTTCTAAACAAAATGACCAAAACATACATTAACTTGATTTTTTGGATTTTTCATGTTTTTGGTGAGCTTGTCTTCTTGTATATGTTACTAACTTTCTCTTTTCTCATGTTTTGGTGAATGTAGAAGAAGGAGGAATACATCTATTGGAGTCGAGAGAGGGAGTGTGATTGGCTCCCTGGGATTCTAGATCAACTGACTTAGGTTGAGAGGGACATTATACGAGAGGGCAAGTATCTCGGAGGATTGCATGGATGCCTTAGGTTTCCCTTGTTAGTCACATATTACGTGACTTGTTTTCCTACTAAGATGTCGATTGGAAAACTTTTTGGTTTCTAGGTGTCAAGGGCGAGTGGACCATTACTCTGTAGGATGTATACCGCATCCTTGGGCTCCTAATTCTTGGGAGGATATTGAATTTAGAGATAGTGGGATCCAAGGCCACAATGAAATAGTGGGCCACGTATATGGAAGACACTATTGTCTCATCTATTTTGAAATAGGGGATGAAAGTACGGTCCATTGCTACTGCTCCTATTCCAATCATTTGGAGAGCCATTATGGGTATCTTGTCCTCGTGATTGATTGGGGATAAAGGAGGTGATAATCTTATCTACTGCTCACCTCCTATCATTGCATAGATTAAGGGACATGTCCGTAGGTACGCCTAGGGAGTAGACATCCTAAGGACTACCTACCATGACTTATACAGGGTAGTCCGATTACAGGGGCAGTCACCGAGCCACCCCACTCTTGCTTATGAGCTGGGTATATAAGCATATCACTCCCTATGGAAGGGGAGTGCAAGTATTGGACCAAGGGGCCACATGGGTAGTGAGATGGAAAAACATGTTAGTTTTTAGGACACCTCATTAGCTAGTGGCTTATTTGACTACAACAGACATGGTTTCCACTCCCTACAAGGACATGACAGGTTGTGGGGATAGGAGGTGACCACGGTGGTAGCTTGTTTTACCACGAGGCTAGTTATGTGACAGGCCAGGAGAGTCGAGATCCATCTGTTTGATTAGGTTCCTCAATAGTTTAGCTTACCATATGCTAACATACTTTCCCTAGTGGTATCAGTCTATATGACCATTCGGGAAGCCCGGAGAGGATCTAGAGGAGATCTTTTACGGATAATGGTTACCCCAAGTGTGATTATTACGATTAGGAATGTGGTTCATGATCGACAAGAAACCGGTGTCCCTTGAGCACCTTTACTCCAAATTATGGTCACTCCTTCTCACATTGGAGAGGAGGATGAGCCTATTAGTGTAGACTCCGATTCTGAGGAGCACATAGGAGATGAGACCAAGGAGGATTCAATAAGAGAGAAGACGAGGAGAAGGATGATATGGGTGATGCTTTGAGATTGGCAAGGCAGCTTGTATAGAAGAGGAGGAGAGAAACCTTGAGTGGCATGACACTCAAGAGATGCTGAGAGCTGCACATGAGGAGGCTAGTGTAGAGAGAGAGACCTTGGTCTCAGAGGAGCCATTTCCTCTAGATGGGGAGGGGGATGATGAGTCCGTGATTGGAAAATGTTTTGCATCTATCTTTGGGGAGACCTCATAGCCAAAAACAACATTGGCGTAGTAGTCACTGACCCTACTTGGATGCCCGTAGAGATTTGAGTATGTTTGATACTCTTCTCTCGACTTTGTTAATTTGAAACATTAGTTTTGGTATTCTCTTTTGATTTACATCTTGTGGTTTTCTAACTTATCTGTTTCTTCTCCTTTACGTACTTTCATCGACTACACATGAGTTATGAGAGATTATCCGATGGGTGTGAGTTGACACCTTGCTAATTCCCTTAGGGAAGACCCAAGCCGAGGTGAGCCGAGGATTTAGGTCATCCACTAGCTTTTGGCAGAACACATTGACGTGTTTGCTCCTATTTGGAGGAAAATAGAGGTGTTGACCTCTCTTTGTACCCAGTGGATGGATATGAGGCCACCGAGTGTCCGATGAAGAGGAGTCATTCTTGTAGTGAGACCATAGCTAGCGTCTACCACCATGAGCATTCACACCATTCGATTCGGTCCCAGGATGCAGCAGGAGCCGTGGACATGGTCATGCATAGTTCGAGGGATCCTATAGGGATTGACAGGCCATTCATCCATTTATTTCTTTGTTACCATTTTCTTAGGCACTATATGATTTTTTTGTATATTTCGGGCTCATTGGGAGTGTTTTGACCATGCCCGAGTGCATGATGGCATTGTATACAAACTTGACTCACTATGATATACACAAACTTATATTTTGATTTAGTAATCCATTGTATCTCGAGTTGATTCTCTTTTGGTTTATTTTCATGTGTACTTTAGATGTTAAGAATTTTTTTTTCTATGCTTTTCTTAATGCATGCGGTGGATGCGGAATGAAAAAAATGATTTCTTTTTGTATTTTACAATACTTGATATATGATAATGCGGACACAATATGATGTTGATCTTTAGTTTCGTAAGCAATCTTTGATACTTCATATTGTATTGGAAAAACATGGTGATAAAATTATATCATAGGTAAATTTACTTTCCCAACTCCCAACTCCATGAAACCAGGTAGGATGTGAGGGCTCAACACCAAGAGCCAGAAAGGGCACAAGTTAAGAAAAATTGTTGAATGGTAACAATAAGGGAAAGAAAATGGTTTGACATGACCAAATTGAGACACTACAACCTCACCCTACTCAAGTTACTTCATAGTTTAGAATGTGATTTACTTTCTAGTTTATCTAGACTTAGATCCGTAGATGGCTACTTGGTTGACAAAATCTAGTTTTGAGGTTTTAAACTCTTTTAGAATTTTGGACATCTAACTCACTTTGTTTTTGAATTATGATTTCACAACATTTGAATGAATTATTTATAAATTTCAAGTTTATCAAAAAGACCCCCTACACCTGCCCCATGCTACTAGTAGGAAGAACGGATCATCACCATGGACAAGGAATAGGCGAGTAAGGGAATTTATCTCCTTTCCCAACCATACATCACTAGTAAGAGATGTGCGGCTCAACACCGAAGGTTGGTAGGGAAATGAAATGTGTAAAATAAAATTTTTGTGGATTTGTAGTTGACTTACACATTTAGGCAAAATGTTTAGTATGTTCTTATTTCAAAAGAGATATTTATGGGAAAGATGTGACACCATGAATCTTCTAGAACATATTATAGGCAAAGGCACCTAATCTAGAAATAGACTATAAGCGAGAACCAAGTAAATTAACTTTTTCTTATCCTGTTTGAATTGATGAAGTGATTTGAAAACAATTAATGATACATGAAAATTTTAAGAGATATGATTTGAATATTTTGCTAATGTTGTTCAGAAGTTTTTAGGAGTTACTATAAGAATAATTCCCTTGATCACAAATTTTATAGAATGAACTAGGAGATGAAAGTGCAATGCAGATGTAGTAATGTACATATGAAAATGCTAATGGGTCATGCGTAATACATCTTTAGATGAAGAGAGTTCATAGATTCATTAAACTCATCACCCTCTAGTGTACACAGCAAAATGCCCCATTTTTGTAGTCTTCCACTACTTGATATGGACCCAACCACTTGGGTCTGAATTTTCTTCCTTTGCCATTATTTTTATCTATCTAGATGTCAAGTCTTAAGGTAAAATCTCCCTCGTATATTTCATGCTTGTAAACCTTCATACTTTTGTATTTCTAAGCCATCTAGTCGGCATAAACACTATGCCATTGTTTAACATTGTCACGCTTCTCGATAGCCTTCTTCTCCCAAGATTCCTTGCAATGAAATATGAAGACTCGGTATTTCAACCTCAAGTGGTAAAACTGCTTCCGCACCAAATACCAAAGAAAAGGGGTTTTCCCCGTTGGTGTTCTAACTGACGTCTGATAGGCCCACAAAGCCGGAAAAATATTTAAATTCCAATCTCATTTGTTCTCCTTAATGGTCTTAAGGAGGATGGAATTTAATGTCTTATTCATAGCCTCAACATGTCCATTGGCCCAAGGATAATAAAGAGAAGTTGTGTGATGACTTATCTTAAAATTTGCACACAATTCACACACTTCATCATTTTTGAAAGATGTGCCATTATCTAAGATAATGACTTGTGGGACCCCATACCTATAATTGATTTGGTTTAAGATAAATTTAGCGATCACGGACCCAGTACAAAGTGGTAAAAGGCATGGATTCTACCCACTTGGTAGTGTACTATGTGGCCGTGATTATGAAGTTATGGCCATCTATTGGTGAGGGAGATAATTTCCCTATTAAATCCAAGCCCCATGTGGAAAAGGGCCATGGGGTTGTAATTGGTTGCAAATCTTGTGCCGGTATGTGGATCTCGTGGGAGAAATCTTGACATTTGTGGCATCTGTGCACAAACTCTACTGTGTCATGCTCTAGAGTGGGCCAGAAATAGCCCATCTGATGTATCTTTTGAGTAGTGGTGTGGCCACCAAAGTGACCTCCACATACTCTACTATGTGATTCATAAAGAATATTTTTGGATTACTCTACATGGACACATCTTAACATCATTATGTCAAAGGCTCTACGATAGAGCACTTTCTCCAAAATAACATACTTAGCGGAAATGATACATAACCGCATTCTTTGTTGTCATGTTTGCCCTTTTTTATACGTATGAGCATGGACACACGAAATGGGGGCCTAGTCTCAACGAAGTATACACACTCATCGGGAAGTCTAGATCTACCAGATTTCCTCCATATAATAGATTATCAGCCAACCAATCCACAATGATTTTTCCTTTGATGGATTTTTGATTAACAAACATTAGCTCAAATTCACCCATCAGAGTTATGAAGCACTGACCTTCTTAGATAAGGATCCTTGTGTGAGGAATTTCTACAAGTGATCTAACTTAACAATAACCCTCGTTTCTTGATTCAACATATAATTTCTTAAGTGCTTCATTGCAAAGAGTATGACAAGGCATTCTTTTTCCGACAGTGGGTGTAACATTTCTCATATTCAAGAAATATTTGACTAATAAAATAGACTGCACACTCTTGTTTATCATCATCTTCTTGAGCCAACATGTAGGCTAACAAAACATTTGTAGCTTGTGAATACAAGATCAAAGGGTGATCTGATCTAGGCGGCATGAGCGTGGGAGGGGATAATAAGAATTGTTTAACTAACTCAAATACCTCATCACATTCATCTGTCCAATCAATATGGAAATCATTTTTCAACAAATTGTTGATTGGGTGAACAAAAAGGTCAAGTCAAGGATAAATCTTTGGATTGCCCTGAGTTTTCCAAGAAAAGATCTGATGCCAGACTCATCCATTGGTGGAATCATTTCCAATACAACTCAGATTTTGGCTAGGTCTACATCAATTCCTCATGAAGATATGATGTACCCAAAAATCTTGCCTCTGTTACACCAAATACACACTTTTCTAGATTTAATGTGACACCATATTTGATTAAGAAAGAAAGGATGATACGAAGCACCTCTGGGTGATCGCAACACTTTCTAGCCTTAACCAAAGAGGTCATCCACATAGATTCCACAATCTTATGTATAAGATCATGGAATATATAATTCATCACTCGTTGGTACGTAGCACCAACGTTCTTAAGCCCAAATGACATGACAACATAATAGTAGGTTCCCCAAGGAGTTATAAATGTAGTTTTGGCTTGATCTTCTTCAGATATTTTGATTTGATTATACCCAAAGAATCCATCCATAAGAGACAACAACTCAAAACCATATTTTGCATCAATGATAACATCGATGGATGGTAACAGGAAATCATCTTTGGGACAAGCCTTATTTATATCCCAAAAATCTATGTAGATGTGGATCTTTCCATTTTTCTTGAGAACAGGGACTATGTTAGATACCCATTATGAGTAGTCAAATGGCTTGATGAATCCCACCTAGAGGAGTTTCATCACTTCTTCCTTCACCATGAGGGCCACCTTTGGCTTCATGGGCCTTCACTTTTGCTTAATTGGCTTTAAATCTATTTTGGTGATGATATTGTGTACTACTGATGTGTGATGCAATCCCCATCATTTATTTGTAATTAAACATGAATGCTTTTTTATGCTCCTTGAGAATGCAGGTATGTATTTCAACCTCCTTAGGAGTTAAAGAGGACCATAGCTTCAAAATCTTTGGTTCTTCCTTGGTCCCGATATTTATATTGATTATACCCTCAATTAAGGAGGTGTTGCCTTCCTCAAACTCAGGTGGGACCGGAGGAAACTCTAAATCCCCTCTTCTCCTACCTCAAAAATTTTGAGTTCCCTCCCAGGGGAAGATTCTATCATGGTATTTCCAAAATAGGAAGAAGAGTGTGGAATTAGAGAAAGATTAACCTTGTGATGTGTAATATGTAACTATGTGAGAGCGTTTAGATATTCTAGAGTTTCTTTGTCAATGTCAATGTGATCTACAATGATAGATTCTCTTTCAGTCTCTACATATGTCAACATTGGAGTTACCAACATCTTACGAACCAAAGGTTCTACATGAACTGAGACTATGAAGTTTGAATCTTATAACTCACTGCTTGGAGTAAAGCAAGAAGTGGAATTCATGATCGAGTCTGCAATGAGATTCTAGTATCATGGAATTCCTTTGATTGATATGAAGTCAAACCTCTTTGTTAAATTTAGCACTGCCATTTTGTAGAGTTACAAATTCTCAACTCTAGTCTCATATACTTCGGATACCTGATTCACAACTAGTTGTGAATCACCTAACATCTTGATATTAAGAGCACCCATTCTTTTGGCCACGATGAGACCAAGTAGAAGGGCTTCATATTCAGCCCCATTATTTATGCACTCAAAGTTTAATTTGAAGGAAAAAGGTATAATCCTTCCCTTAGGAGAGGTAAGAATCACACCTGCCTGAAGTGTATAAATGACATTTAGCTCCATCAAAATGGAAATTCCTGAAGTTACTTAGAAAAATGGAAGTTGGATCATCTTTTGAATGTTGCTCCTTCACTTTAGTTACTTTAACCATACAAACCTCATTTGTTGGTAGAGAACCAAGTCCTAGGATATGTCCCATGCCAATAGAATCGAAAGGAATAAGAATGGGTAAATCCTTCTCTAATAGTTCAACAATATTTTCTGGGGTTCCCAACGATACTATCTCTATGATGAGAGTTTCATATTTTACTTCCAAAATTCTTTCGATCAAACCTGTGACTACTAATCCCATTGTAGGAACCAACTTCTCCTCCAGTATTGAGTTTACAAGTTTATTTAAATGATTTTTAGGAAGTTCAAACTTAGAGTGGATCCCTAACATCTTTTTCAAGTTAGCTAGGTGTATGTCGAAGTGTTTTGGATCAACCTGCACCACAAAGACCTTCCCTAAATGTAGGAACCTAAAATCTTAAAACAAAGTGGAGGGAATCACCTTCATGTAATGAATCCAAGACTGCCAAGGATCATATTATAGTCGGTTTCCCGATCTATAATATAAAACTTAGTTAGTACCATCTTAGGTCCAAGGGTGACCATAAACACTATAGTTCTAATTGACGTTGCTTTGAGGTTGTTGTAGCCTCTTAGCGTGTTTCGTGTCAAAGAGAAATTGGTCTCTCCGTACCCTAGATTTTGAAGGAAAGAGAAGGGGAATATGTTGACTACTTTGCCCCATCATCAATCATCACACACTTTACATAGTTGTTGTAAATCCAGACTTGTAAAAATAACGTCGGATCGCCTCTACAAGCTATTTCAGCATCTGTGGGCATCTTGCTGATGTCGAATACAAATCCAACATCTCTTTCAGGATGCCTTAGAGGATAGACATCAAATTCCATGTGGTTTATTTATGCTTATAAAGGAGGATGAAGTTATCCAAATGACCAAGACCCAACACTTCTAGTAGAGTGACCCTATGAGCAGGGGAATTCTTTAACATATCCAAGAAGGAAATGTGTGAGAATGTCTTAGTTAAGTTGTTGATCAAATCGTAAGCTCCTACTAGATTGCTTAGCATATCACGAATGTCATCTGATGTAGTCGGGTAGATCAAGATAGGCTGTGAAGAATAATCCTTAGTTCTAGTAGTAACATTAATTTGAGGTTCAATGTCCAACTCCACCAACCCCACAATTTTCATTTGCTAGAACCATCCAAAGGAGGTACCACTTGTGGGTTTGATGAATTTGAGGCTTCACGATCATGGGTCCCTATTACAATCCATTTTTTTGAACCGTTTGGATCTATTATACCATCCTTTAGACATGTGTGGAAAGGATCGTTAAATATTCCAAGCGGTGTGTTCTATGGAGATACTAGTCCCATGTAAGTGTTCTACGAGTGGGTCTTTGTTGGGTTTGCCAAAAACATGTCAAAAATAACTGTCTTTGATCCTCTAGAAAATGTTGTAAATTTTGTTACAATCACGGCATGTTCTTGCAGTATGCCCGTGAACCCTATGAAGACCGCAATATAAATCAAGATTGTAATCTCGAGGCCTTTGGTTTGCACCTTGTTATGTCTTGAAATTACAGTTATTGTTCAGCTGTTGATTGTTATGGTTAAAATTTAGGAACCCTTGCCCTTGGTTTTGAAATTGGTTTGGATACCCACTTGGGTATTGGTTAGGGCCTTGGGTTTGTGTTTGTCTTGATTTCTAAGGTTATTGTTATTGTTGTTGTTGACGGTTAAAATCTACAACATTTACTGAGGGTGAGAAGTTATTGTTTCTTTGATTGTTTTCATTGTTATTGTTGTTGTTTGAAGTGCCTATATTAGAAGCATTGCCAATGTTAGGTTTCTTAGGTTGGTTTTCACTCCATCTATTGTGACTCCATGATTTTTTTAAGGATTTTTGATCCTTGGTTGATATTTGTGTTGTTGGAGTAACCAAGGTTATTTTGATTAGGGGTGACTAACCTTCCATTAGCTCCATAATTCTTACGACCATTGTCAATGGCTGCTTGGTCAATTCAAAGAGCACCCTCTAACATCTTTTCATAGCTCCTTAGCAGAAATTTTGAACCTATTCCTTTGTCTCTCTGTTGAGAGAGTGGAGGAAAAAATCAAAAAGATATGTTTGGTACATATTTGGAGTGGTTGTAGAGGAGTAGAGAACTTGTCACCACCTTTGAATAAAGTGGGATATAGACTCATTGTGCTCTTACTTGATATGAAGGAATTACCTAATTCTTGTTCTTAAAAGTTTGTTCATATAAAAATCTTTAATAAATTTTGATACAATTTACTTGAACAAGTGTATTGAAGCCTCTAGTATCCTATAGTACCAATCGAGAGCAATACCTTCTAGCATCTTAGGGAAAATTTTTGTAACAACTATGTCCCATGGGAGAATCTCTCGAATGGCCATTGCATAAGCCTTGATGTGGGCATTAGGATTGCCCTCCCCTTTGAATTTTGGAAGATTAGACAAGGGTCTCGGGAGCATGAATGTCCGAATGGAGAAGTCTAGGGGCTCCTTAAGATATTCATAATAGAACCTCATTACGTATGTTTCCACCATTGAATATCCTTAGTAGGGAGGTGGTGGTTGCACTTTAGTTGCTTTAAAAATGGGACAATATAGACATTTTTAGGGTGTATGACATCCCCTGTGATTGTCCATATGGACCTATGTAGGTGTATATATCCCCCTGCAGATATTTAGAATACATGTGTATGCGGGGGAGTTAATTACCATGATATGGAATCAAAAGCACAAAGTCGGGAATGTTGTATTTCTAGCTAGCATGGCGCTTGAGATCACACTTCTAGCTAGTGCACATTACGAGATATCCATACATGGTGTGAGGGTGAATACCCAAGGTTCCCATCCTTGTAAGTAGATATCCATGGTTTTGAGTACCCATATAAACTGGAGGATTATGTGTAGTAGGTATTTTTCCATAATTCTGCGGGTAGGGAGAAGTTCGTGCTTGCCTTGCGTATGAATTCTGAGTATTTTGGGCAAGCTCTAGCTCCTTGAATTTGTCTACCAAAGCTGAGATGACATCACCCGTTGACGGGGAAGTTATTTTCTTAGGTGCTTTTTGTTGAACCCTTGGAGGTTGTTGAGGAGTATGGTATCCTACTATGAATTGTTCACTATGTTTCCACCCCTCATTGGTAGTATTTTCAGGTTAGTGGAGGGGAAGTGTTATGATTTTGGATCGAATGTCACCATTTTCTTACAACCTATCAAAATATTGGTTCATGTTCTGGAAGTGTTGTTCACTCCTAGCATATCGTGTTAAATATTCCTCATCTAGATGCGAGAGTTGGTTTGATTGCATGCTAATGGGATATTGAAATAGTACCTAAGGAGATGAAATTGCTTCGCAAGCGAAATTCATGTTATTTGAACTTGATTGTTTGCAAGGATAGTTTTGCATGACTTGGTCAAGTTCCTTAATACATATAGAGGAACCAACATTGGTTCCCTGAGCGGGGTTTTGAGCCAATGAGTAGATGTCCGCCCACGTTGAAAGTGAAGGTGATTGTTGTGGTATACTTGATTGGTAATTATACATGTCAAAACCTAGGATGGGTTGACCATACTCATTGTATCTCAGCATATTTGGGGGTATAATAATACTCACAGAATAAAGGATGGATGAAGAAAGTGGAAACATTTAGAGACTAGCTCTTCATGTTGGGTTCACCAATTTGTATGATAGAAAATCAACACGTGACCTTCTTCGCACCCGACCTCTCAAGGTTGTGCCAAGATAGCTAGTGTAGAATGAATGTGAATGTGAGTGTGGTGATGGGGATCAAGCTAATTGGGAAATATTATATCTTCAACACGCAATATCGGGATCTACGAGTCTAAGGCAAAGAATGCTCTCCTAACTTGAAGTGGTGTGATGGATCGGTCTGAGATAATAGCTACTCGGAGACTCCAATCAATGTCGAGATTTGTCGAGATTATATTTGTTGGTTTTTGAACATGCAGAAAATGACCTACGGGTGCCTTGTATGGATTTCTAGACAAGGTCATGGAAGTAGGAATGAAAGGCATTATGGAGCCACAGGGATTTACGGGTGATTTTATGGTCTGTCTAAAAATTCTTAGCATGATCGGTTTTTATGTTCAGTAAGGAAATTTATGAAATAATTTATGGTGGGAGTGGTGAAGATCTAAATACTAATGTACGCAAACCAAGTGTTAATGCCTAATTGGTTAGTAGACCTATTAGGTTGTGGGACTGAGGATCACAACCAAAGACTCATGGAGGATTTGGCCCTTATATGGTCATGCATGTAATCAAACCCTATTGCTAGGAGAATTCCAATAATTGTAAACTTGATTAATAATGTTTTTTAGCATATTTAGTTGCTCTATTTTCTTAGACAAATTTTTAGGTGTGCGTAAGACTGTCAAATGTAAATTGGTATCAATGTCGGTTAGCAATTCTAATCCATTGGGTTGTGGGGCCAAGGGATCAAAATTGTATGTCTTTTGTTGTTGTGGAATTTTTATGGTCATATATAATGAAATAAAATTATTTTGATAAGAAAACTAATTACTGAAAGGAAATCTAATCTATTTTTTTGGAGTTTTCACAATATATCGATCAAAGCAATAAAAGAAAACTAATCTATCAAAGGAAATCTTTTTGATCTTTTCTAATTTTTAAGAAATGCATTCTAATCTAATAAATAAACTAAAGACAAGTAATCAGCTGGATGTAGCTGGTTACTTGTGTGAATGTGTGAATCTAATCTAAAACAAATAACTTAATCCAATAAAAAACCCTTCAAACCCTACCTCAGAGGTGAAGAACAAATCATGACCCTGAAAGGGCTATTGTTCCCCACAACTTCCCTAGTAATGTTAAAGAGAAAATTTCTAATGATTTGATCTACTTGTGATTTCCTAACCTATTGAAATGAACGATTTTCTACTCTATTTGATATGTAATTGAAACTAGTGATTTGAAATTGACAATTTAACAAATAAAGCAAACAAACACACAATTCCAACCTAGACAAGCAAGAGCTTTGGAAAATCTGGTTGTATCTATATCTGTCCCCTCAATATGTTCCTTTCTTTCTCTAAGTGTTCATATGAGTCCAAGGGATTGGGAATGCAAGAACAACAATAGGAGGATGATACTTGAGTAATGACATCTTAAAGGAAATACAAATGTAATGCAAGTAGAAGAGAGATAACACAAGAGATTTGAGCTTGGCTATGCAATTCCTAGCAATATTGTGGTAGAAATACAATGCAAGATACATAAAAATTATCAAGCCTTTTGCTTGAATACAAGCATGGAATATATTGGAATTGAGGATGGGATGCTCCTTCATACACAAGACAAGAAGAGGCGAGTTCTAACTAAGTAAAGCACATGTAAAAATAGAATAGGGAAGGAGAACCAAGAAGTCAAAAATATTTTTAGAAAATTTGGCCCACGAATGCATGCTAAAAGTGAATTTAAGTGAATCGCTGCATATAAAAACGCACATGATAGAATATAGAAAAGTTGTTTAGGATCGCTTCTCTGCAGGGATGACAATTTAAGGACCGTTATTTTGTTTTGGGTGGTGGTTTCAAAACCACCTCTCGATTAGGATGGCACCTTGATACTAAAGGCCAAAACATGTGCAGAAAGAGGAAAAAATCTAGAAAAAGCATGGGAAGGCTAAGTAAAGACATCTAAGAAATAAATATACACTACAAATGGGATTTGGAGCTTGAACCCCTTCTTGAAAGGACCTAAATCATCATTGGGGACTTTTGTAACCGTTTTCCGACAATGTAGCACATGCAATTTTGGGTGCATATAGTCACCTATGATCAGTATCATTCAGGAAATGATGAACTGACATCTGTTAGGGATAACTAGTGTCGGTTACCTGTATCTGGGTATTTTAATTAATGCATGGGAATTAGATCTATTTTTAGTATTAAAGTCGATCTATTGATTGTAATTACATGGCTAAGTGCCCTACATTTTTATATACCTATATAAGCATGAAATCTAGGGTTTAGAAGTAATAATTAAGAAGAAATTACAAAAGTTGATGATTATTGTGAGAATAATTGTGAGAGAGACAATTCTTGGAGAAGAAGCAAAAGCTTGGGTGAAATACATTCTTCGTACATCTAAGAGGTGTGGATTATTGTAAATATTTAATTGTATATCTTTTCAAATATTTAGATAATGTATTAGCTTGTTTCTTGGTGGACGTAGCCCATACTACATGAACCACATTAAATCTAGCATTGATTTATATCTCTTATTTTGAATACTTCTCTTGGTAGAATATTCAATTTTATTTTCATGTATTATTAGATATGATATATTATCTCGTATAACTAGTGTGCTAATCCCAACACAAAAAAAAACAACATAAATTATAATAAAAATTTACAAACATTCACAAAATTGAACAATGTAGGTGAACCATGTGCAAATGTACTTAACAATCCAAAAATGTCCGAAAACCCCATCACATGGATGAGATCAAACCATAAATTCCAAAACCATGATTTTTCAATCTTGAAAATTCATCATACAAGTGTAATATGACATATTAAAATAATCCATGGTCATTAATTATCTTGGAACAATAAAATTTCACATAACTCAACAAAGAAGGATCATATCCTTAACTAAACAACTATTTCCAGGACCCGTATTCACCTTTTGACCTCAAGTACACACCAAAAAACCTCAACAATGGTATGTAATATCTCATTTGAATATTTAGGACATGTAGATCACATCCATGCTTACTATATATCTCATAAAACATCCATATGTACAAACTATAGACACCATTTTGGTATCCCTACTACTCACCCCATGTTTTCTCTCTATTGTCCTTTCTACATACATACCTATCTTCCCATTCAATATCCCCTTTCCTCTTGATTATCCTAAAATTAACTAAACTAGGGAGTATGAAATTAGTTAATCTAAGCTATGGATAATTACACTATAGTAAATAAATGTAGTAAAGAAATATTTTAATGATCTAAGCAAGTATGTAAAATGAAATACTAAACCCTAATATGCAAGAGAGAATAGGAAAGAAATCCCTCAATAATAGATGTCTATCAAACTATGTAGCAATGATGAACAAAAATCATAAAGTAGGAATGATTGTTCTAGGGTCATGTAGAGGATAGATTTAGGTGATATGGATAGACTGGATTGTCTAGGAGAGGACTGGGGCCCCACGAGATCTTTGGTAAACAAAAAGGTTCCCTGGTTTGGGAAAATGGTCCGAATTGGTCTTCATAGGTTCTAGAGATGACTGATAACCTTCACTACCTGTTGTATTAATTTTCCCGTGCTATGATAAATGCTCCAAATATTCAAAAAGGAAGAAAGAACCTGCAACAAACTAAAGAGAAGTATCAAAACCATAAAAAAATATGCAAATGAATGGGTCGAGATCGACCTCATCTACCATAACAATGGGCTTACTAACTAAGCACTAAACTACATTTTTGACCTGGATTTAGTTCATGTGAGTGTGTGCATGTCATGCCTTAGGTTCTCTTGTGCTAGTTTCACTTTGTGAAATAATGAGAAATAGCTAAATATATAAAATATACTAGAATGTGTGCATGGAATAGAATATAAACCCTCCCCTATGAAGTATGATGCAAATGTCCTAGCTTGTGACTTGATGATGGAGCTATTTATATGCTAATGCAATAGATGGGTACAACTCTAGATGAGTGATAGTAGTAAATTATCTAGGTCCCTCATTATGGTCTCATAACTTTATATTTATAGGGTTGTTATTATCTAATTTCATAATTAAGCACAAAAAGGTGACAACAAGAAAAAGTGGTAGGAAATTGGTAGAAGGATCAAGGCACACCCATGTGGGACAAGGGCACCCATAGGTGCCCCAACTGAGGCTAAAAGAATGTGGAATGTCAAAAAATGGATGGGAAAATGGGTGCAATAGGTCACAAATTATGAAATAAAATAAACAATATGGCCAAAAGGATGAGGGTTAATTAGTAATTTCTTCACTCAAGAACCTTCTAAATAGTAGTATGAGACCGGATAAATAAATTTCTAAAGTACATGATTTTGTGAGTACATTTTTCCCCCACTTTATGTTGGCGAGTAGAAATATCGGTAACATAAATTAGATAGAGATGCGTACCTGATGTCCATAAAGAGTGTAGTAGAAACATGCCAAAGGACTAGATAAAAATTATGGAATGAAAAAAAGATGGAGGAGCGTGGAAACTATAGATGAAAAATGCACAAATAAAAAGTGATGAGAGTGAACCTAGGGTGAAACACATGTGTATAACCGTCGTAATATTTAGTGTACCTTGATAGTTAGTAAATCATGTGTGTTGTCATGAAATGTTGTTGGTATCATTTTTTCCCCCAAGTGACTGCTTGTTTCTCATACGACCCGAACATAATAGCATAAAATGATCAAGTAGTCAAACATATATGTATGTAAGTGTTAAAATGCTTATGTAAAAGACACATGTATGTGTAAAATATGCAAATGTAAATGGAACATGTGTACACGATCAATGTCAAGAGAGAGTCCGAAGGATATCCCGTACTATGAGTTTTTATGGTGACCTCATGCTATAGGATGAAGAATTATATGGAGGAAATGCTTTGTGTCCTCCAAGCTCTAACCGCTTCCCTAAACTGTGTTGTAGAGATCTTTTTCTTGTCTTGGTTTTTGGATGATCCAACACCATTGGACAAAGTAGTGTAAATAGGCACACCCCTATAACCTTAAAGCATGTAAATGCTTCCTATAAATGCTAAGGACACCATGTCCTATAAAATCCATTATGTATGGGTTTGTATACTTGGTCTCGAATCATCGTTATATGTAACCCACAATGCCAAGGAGGAAATTACACTTTGAAATGAATTGGTGTAAATACGTTGTGTTAGTATGTAGAACCCCAAATGATGACCCCTCTTTGGGGGTACATACAACATCACTAAAAGGAGGCATGTGGCCCCAAAATTGGACCAAATGTTTGTACGTTGTAACCCTAGAAATTTCTTGGTAGAAATCAAGACATGCACGAATAAGAAGGTTAGCCAAATAAAAGTGTAAACAAATATGCATGCATATGGAAAATAGAAAACATTGTAAAATATACCAAGCAATGTAGTAAACACACAAGAAGAAAAATTAAGTCACACAAAGTGGGTTGCAAACATGGGATATCACTCATGATGTCACAAGACACGCAAGGCCATCATGGCCACAAAAAACAAATAGGTGCACACAAAAAACATAAGGCAAGGCCCACAAACAATAATAAACAATGGGAGACAATTTAATAAACAAGTATGGAAACAAATATCTCTACCTAATAAATGTAACATATGAAGCACCTGTTAGCATGTTAGAAAGATAACTAGTATGTCAAAAGTGTGTATAAGAAAGTAATGTAAAGTTCTAAGTACAAATTGAAACAATAACACCTAGAAGAGACAAATGTGTGGATGCCCCCATCAAACAGTGTAGGAAGGGTAGAAGGAGAGCAACCATGCCATATGTGAGAGACCTATATCTGTGATCAAAACTAGAAAAAGGCATGAATGTGCATGTGTGGATGGTATAGATAAATGACATACAAGTAATCAAACTATCATGTGTAATAAAGTGATCATGAACAACAAAAGTAAGAAAGAGTATAAGAAACCATAATATGCAGCATGTTGTGGATGGATGGAATGGAATGCAAAATGGAGTGATAGGAGCCATGTGCCCCCTGAGTGGATGGAAATGTATGTAGTGAGGTTCATTTTATTTTCCCCCTCAGCAGTCAAGAATGAACCATAAACAAGAGTACATTTTTAGGAAATGGTGTGTGTGTGTGTGTGTGTGTGTGTGTGTGTGTGTGTGTGTGTGTGTGTGTGTGTGTGTGTGTGTGTGTGTGTGTGTGTGTGTGTGTGTGTGTGTGTATGTGCGTGTGTCATATCTAGTGTGCTATGATAAATGTATTAAGGCATATTGGTGATGATATGTGACATGTAGAAGAGATGTGTGTGGACCTTATAGCCTAATCATATACCATGAGGAGATGAAATGTGGAGTGATGATTTATCCTAAGCGTATACCACAATAAGATGAATGGGTCGATGATGATTTAGCACTAAGGATATATCACTACAAAATGTAAGGAGGGTGTGGTAATGTAACCTAAGGTGTAGACCACTAGAAAATAATAGAATAGGTGATGATTTATCCTAAAGTGTATGTCACTAAGAGATGAATAGTATGGAGTGGTGATGTAAGCTAAGGTGTAGACCATAAGAGGATTATATAATAGGTGACAATTTATCCTAAAGTGTATGTCATGATGAGATGAGTAATAAGGGAGTGGTGATGTAACCTAAGGTGTATACCACTAAAAAATGATGGAATAGGTGACAATTTAGCCTAAAGCATATGTCACTAGCCTAGGAATGTCACATGGTAAAAGGTCGAGTAGTAAATGTGTAAGGTCCATTTGATTTGTAAACCCTTGGCAATTGAGTATGGACCAAGGAACTAAATTCCATCATTGGGTAGTGAGTGCGGTGTGAAGACAATGTAGTGTATGTAACAATAATAGTTGAACATGTGAGGAGTGGAATGTGTAAGTATGCCAATGCAAGATGTAAAATGCAAGGTGAATAGAACATGTGAATATGCGATATGTAGATGCAAGGGGTTTCAAACGTGTAAAATGACATGTATGTAGATGGACTAGTAATGTAGTATGTAAGATGATGTAATTCTAGAATAAAAAATGATGAAGATGAGAATAGTATGTAGAGTATGTGTGAAAAGGCATAGTGTAGTATGTATGGTATGTAGATAAACGAACAATGTAGTAGGGAGGATAAGTAGTGTAGGATATAAGATGTGTGGATAATGGTGTATGCCTAATGATGACTATCATAATTTAGGATGTGTAAATACATGAATGTAAACATTTTATAGTAGAATGTAGGGTGCATGATGCGTAATGTATGATGCATTGCAATGTGTAATGCCTATGGTGTAGTGTGTGGGGTTTAGTGTAGTAGTAATCCCTCAACAGTCAAGTGTGAACCAAAGCACAAGAGTGTGTCATCGTGTAGCGACAATGCTAAAAATGTGATAAATATGTCTATGCGAGAATATGAATGTATGATAATGCAAATATGAGAGATATAACTATGCTAATATGAGAAGGGGGATTGTGTGAGTGCTATTCCCCTAAGTGTACTTGTGATGATGGAGATCCATGTATCGACGTGAGAGGTGCCATGCCATTGTGGGATATCATTATATGTGTTGTGATAAGAGTGAGGGATAACACAATGGTATGAATAAGAAACATTATGACCATGAAATACTGGTGACATTTTAAATGTGTCTTAAGCATCAATATAAGGAGTAGTTATTTTGAAAAAAGTGATTTGATGCGAACATGGTGTAAGATGGGGAGGAATATTAAATGGTGGTAGCTTTGGTGGTATTGGTGACACTACGAAGACTTGATAGGAGAAGAAGGTTGATTGATTGTGGGAGGTGGTGATGTGGTTTGACTTGGTGAGACCGCAGATGACTCAATAAGAGGTGGTGTTGAATTAATTTTGAGGTATGATTGCTTAGGAGGTGCTTGAATTATTATATAAGGATCCTGAGTAACACTATCCTAATGCTCATTAGATATAGATGGATCATATTTAGGAACCCAATGGGATTTATCATTTGTATTAGAATGTTGTGTAATAAATGAGAGAAAACCTTGATGTGCAAGGTACTTGATACTTTGTTGTAAAGCATAACAATCATTGTCATTATGTCCATTGAGTCATGATAGTTGTAATATGGAATGCCTTGATACTTGACAAGCCTATAAGAAGGATAACCACGAGTAGGTGACAAGCTAATGATTCAATGAGTGATGAGTTGTGGAAGAATATCTTGTTTCTTAACATTGAGATTAAACGTGAGAGGTGTAGGGAGTGGTACGACTTTGGGTTCACTAATATGAGCACATGTAGAAGACATAGGATGAATATGAGAAGAATAAAAATTGTGAGCCTGAGAAGTATCCTTAAGTTGTTGAATTTAATATTTAATAGATGTGATTGTGGATTCCATATCCTGAAATTTATCTTGAAATAAATAATGAAGAGCATAAATGGATTTGTAAATAGATTTATTAGAATTGGAATCAAGGGAGTCCTCAAAAGATGAAAAAAATAACATTGACTTGGGTAGGCAATATGTTGATAAGAAGACGCATAACATCTAAGGTTTGTTGAAGAGCGTATTTACAAGATGGGTAAATTTGAGTCAATTGAAGTAAAGATACTTAACAGAAATTAGAAGTCATGATAGAAAAGATGAGAAAAACCATAGAAGGAAGGTGGATTCAAAGGCCGGGTTCACCAAAATTATTAACTAAAAATGAAGTAAACTAGGTCGTATGAAGATATTTAATATAAGCTAGGAATTGTTGTACTAAAGTAAATAAATGTAGTGAAATATTTTAATGATCTAAGAAAGTATGTAATATGAAATAAGAAACCCTAATGTGTAAGAGAGAAGGGGAAATAACTGAGCTAAATAATATATGCCTATCGGAATGTGTTGTAGTGATGAACATAAAATTAGAAAAATAGGAAAGACTATGCTAAGGTCATGCAGAGGATAGATATGGGTGATATGGATATACTAGAACACTTAAGAGATGACTGGGTCACCCATGGGCACTCCGATAAGAAAAAAAAAGGTTCCTTGGCTGGGAAAAAGGTCTAGAACTGGTCTTCACAGTCCCGAGATGACTGATGACCTTCACTACTTGTCGCATTAATTTTCTTGTCTTTGTGCGAGAATGCTCTAGATATTCAAAGAGGAAGAAATAACCTAAAAATATAAAAATGAAGTATTAAAACCCTAAAAAGGAAAGATGAAAATGAATTGGTTAGACTGACCTCAACTACCACAATAGTAGGCTTACTAACTGAGTGATGCACTACATTTTGGACCCATATGTAGTTCTGGTGAGTGTGTGCATGTCATACCCTAGGTGCTCTTGTGCTAGTCACACTTTGTGAAATAACTAAATGTAGAAAATGTAATAGAATGTGTACATAGAATAAAATAGAATACCCCCTATGAAGTGTGATGTAGATGTCCTAGCTTGTGCCTTAATGATGGAGTTATTCTAACCCCAAGCACATCGGCCTATCATCTAAAATACATTGGGTGCTCACCGAAGCACGTGTAGGCATCGAGCCCCTCCTTTATGTGAAATTTGCAAGAGAGTTATTCCATTAATGGAGGATTATTTTCTGAAATAGAAGTACACTCATCTACTTTGAAAGGTAGAAGATATAACTAATAGATCTACACATTAACAAATCGAGAAGCTAAATATCATTATAAGAAGTACAAAAACTAGATCCGAGTCATATAGGCCATATAATATGAGGTTTTATACCCGTAACAATTTTTATAGAATAGATCTAGGTATATTGATTTAACAAAGTTCTAATAACCATTTTACATTCAAAAGGGTCATCAATGACCATATACATCAAATGACAGAGAGACTCAAATCTTGCAAACATATATGATCGAGATCCTAGCCATGCATTTTCCCATTCTATCCCTTGTTATAGATCCTAGTACCCATACATATGCATTAATGGTATCCCTTACAATTCTCTAGCACTAAGTACTCTAAACCCTAGTGTTGGGCCCTAAAATAACTAAGTATCTAATGCACGAATCCTTGTGGTGTACAAAAGCAAGGAAAGAAGGAACACATAGAAGTAATTCTTAGAGAGCCACAAAAGATCGAGCTAGGGAAGAATGGATTTAGGACTTAGTGAGTTTTGGACATTAGGAAAAGACACATAGGGAGAAAATGGAAAAGTGGCTAGATACATATGTGGATAAACCATTGAGACTTGCGACTTAAAGAAAAGATATTCCAAGGAATCACTATGTTATCATGAAAGGATAAGGAGTCCGGTTGTTAAGGATTAGCTAGCACATGCATACTAGAAGGTACTTGATTGATGGAAATGTATGGTGGCATTTGGCACATTCCCGAGTAGTGGTGGAGCAATCATGACTGGATTCCATCGAAGCTTTCGCAGGAGAGAATGATGAGCGGTTAAGATGGAAGAAGGATGATTATTCTATGAGTATGAGGGTTTTCGTAGAGAAGGAAGGAAGATAAGAAAGGATAGATAGGGAGTAGGAGAGAGGGAGGAAAATGTAAAATGGTGAGCTCTGTGATGTAAAGTAAGCTCTGCTAGTGTGAACATTTCCATGAATGGGACTCTTTTGATGTAATCTTGGCTACCATATTTTGGCTAATAAATATAATGAAGTGATTATGAAACACTCATGTGATGGATCTTGATCTATGCATTTTCCTTATGTTCATATGTGTGTTACGGGTTTTCTTGATGTTATCTCATGGTTGATTCTACTTTCATTAAGTTGATCATGTTGTTTTATGCTCGGTGCATTAGGTTAGGAGTTAATGCTTACATCTTAAATTCCATGAATGGATGCACTTATTTTTCTAGTTATATTACATCCTCATGTTAAGAAGGAGTGTTCTCATGAAGCTCACATAAATAAGGGACTTGACACTGTGCACACCTTAGGTGAGCTTCTAGGATAAAATGGATGATATATATATAAACTCTTGGGAATGGCTATTAAGGAAAGTAGTGATTAGAGACTACATTTTGGTTCTATTGTTGGGATCTTTTTCAAAGCTATTATGAGAATGGTGCGTGATGACAGAGTGCTTGACCTTGGATAGTGTCGAAGCATGGCTTAAAATCATGGAGGATGAGTTTTCTTAGATATTTAGTACTAGACCTGAGTTTGATGCACGTAAATGGGTATAAGAGCATCTGTATCATGAGTTGTATGAGACATTATTTTGTTGTTTTCTAGTGGAGTTATATGAATGGCTTTCGAATATGCATCTAGATCAAGTTGGTACTATAGACCTTGTGTATGGACCTAAGATGAGTATCGAGGACTGCATGATGTTGATCTGACTTGGACACATGTTGTTGATCATTGGTGGAGTAGAGTGTTGACAAGTTACACCTTGGAGTATGTGATTTCTACATATTCTTGTCCATAGATTGCTGAGTTTGAGTTATTGAGGGATCTAAGAGGATCATTCTTATGTGTTGTCCCTTTAGCTATAAATATATTGATCGTTATGCTTTGAGTTTGGAATCATTTCCTCTAGCCAACTAAGCTTCTTTTGAGCTCTAGGAAAGGAAGCTAGGGTGGAGGAATATGGCATACCTTGTAGATAAAAATGAGAGGGAAGAAACATGGATTAAGTATAATGAGACTCGGGAGAGGGATTTGACAAGAAAATGTGAAGCTGTAGGAATGATGGATTTATGGAGGCAGACATTGTGGGAAGGATTTGAGGTTCATGTGGAGGACGTGGAACCTTAGCAGTCTGTGCTACCCCATCTTGGGAATCATGAAAGAGAAACCCCCTTGGCTTCTGGAGAAGGATTTTCATATGAAGAAAGGAGAAGATTCATTGGCACACATCTGAATCCACCTAGTGACTAACCCCTAGTGCTTAGTTTTCCAAATCTAGAGATAAGTATTACTAACCCAGTTGGTATTGGTGGAAGTAATCGATCAACACCTAGGAGGTATAAATTTTCATTTGGCACATCTATGGCTACATAATCATTTCCTGTGTTTGGAGGTATATTGTTTGGAACGACATTTGGGAAAAGTACACATACAAAAAGCTTGGGTATCATGTTTAGAAGTGGAATGTGACACATATTGGGTAGTAGTACAATATCACATACTATTGGGGCATAATTCAAAGGTGCAACATTGGGGACACAAGGTGCGACCACTTCAGGACCCTTACTAGCTACAAGAGGTGGAATAGGAACTAGTGAACCTAGTGGACCTGGTAGATTTGGAGGATTTGGTGGGTCAGGAGGAATAGGTGTTGGTGGATCTAGTAGATCTGGTGGTGGAGGAAACATGGGGGGGAATCAAGGTTCTCGGCTCATGTAAACAAGGGCCTTAATCACCTCAAAAGTATTTTTGAAATGTCTTTAAATCTACGAAATTACAAAGGTGTTGAGGATGCTACAAAACATGTACAAAAATGTGAGCTGCTATGGCATTCAAAGGGGATCACTACCCCAGAATGGAAGGAAATTTAGTTTGTAACAACATTTCAAGGACATGTGCATAGTCTGTACTAAAAGTATGACCCCCACAAGATAGTATTAGATTATACTGTGTTGCATAATTCCTTTTTAGTTGAATTCCATATTCTTGAGTTTGAATAGAAGATAATTAGTGCACTAAATGAGATTATACAAGGTATGGCATAGAGTGTGTGAGAGTATGATGCATGTTTTAAAATTATCTTATCAAAACTAGCTTATGATATTCATCCATCTCAACATGCTTAATGGTTTGTTGGAGGATTCATAACACCCTTCAAGAGAGTATTTTTGCACAAGAATTTCACTAACATGCGTAAGGCCTTGGAGACTACCCTACATGCTGAGGATGTGGGAAGTTTGGATAATGAAATTAGTACTTTTCTTGAAGATTAGATTGCTACCATGAAAAAAATAGCTAGAGAAGTTCTCTGCGAACTCAACGCATGAGACTCGCAATGGCCTATGGTGCACAAATTTTGGGGTAGAGGGGAATACAAAAGAAAATTTTCCTTGGAGATCAAGTACAAACCATGATGGTCAAAAATGTGAGATTTTCCATAGAGATAATGATGCAAGTATGTGTTTTCTCTTCGTAGCATTTGATCCGTAATAATGTGTCTCACTATTTCAATATTTTCACCTCTACTACTCATGACACCAAGGATTGTAGATTGATTGACTAGATACATGATGCCATTGATATTGTGTATGTCGTCGGACCATTGAAAATAATTCCAAGGATGATGGTCATCACTTTGAAGAGCACATGGATGGAGTGGCTCATGGGCAAGTATTTCACGAAGGTGGAAGAAGTTAATTTCCTCACGGAACCTATTATAACCGTGGGTCCAAAAATCATTTCAAGCATGAATTCCCTGAATTACTAAAGTGCTCTTGGTGTGGAAAGAAGCACAAGTATGAGGAGCTCCCACAATGTTTTGAGTACATGAGCAAGAAACAAAAAAGGATAAAGGCACTAGAATGGTAAGTGTGAAGAAGGCCAACTTGAAATGGATGCTAAGGGTGGTATGTGAGTCAGAATTAGAACATGTACTTGGTGATAATGCAAGATAAGGCTATATGCACCATGGAGATACAAAGTGAAACCACTGGTCACAAGAGAACAGGTGGTGCATGGGAAGTATCTGGATCCTGATCATCAAAAAGAGGTTTATCAAGATAACATGGATGTGATTTGAAATCTATAAGGAGAGATCCAATGCCTAAAGGAGTAGTCATGATAGTCATAGCAAAGGAGATGCCCTAAGGCTCCACATAAAGATCTGAATGAAGTTAAGGAGGTATGTAAAATGCTGAGGCAAGAGAATATCATACCTTTCATGCGAGGAAATGGTTACAAGAATATATACCACAAATTGGAAGAGAGCATGAGCACTAGGTCTTACATGCTAACCTTCCCCTTCACACCATTTATTATGATAAGGATATTACCTTGAATGTATTAGTTGATGGGTGGCTCCTAAGTAATACTCTGATAGATATGGGTGCAGAGGTTAATTTTCTCACCCTAGATGCATGACATCAAATGAGAAGGCACCCATTACATCCATACTTAAATGTATATATGGTTAACAAGACAAAGGATATGTCCATTGGTGTCTTGAAATATTCTTCTATCACTATCCAATGGGTGAAATTTACTTGGATACTTTGAAGTCTTGGTGCTAATGAGGTAGACAACTTTCCAGTCTACTTGAGTGCCCCTAGTGCTATAAGAACAATGCCGACTTACATTTCAATTAGGATTATATAAGTTTTTAGAACAAAGAGGAATGTTTAATTATTCCTTTGATGGATGGGAAGTAAACACCCTATATTGAGCCTTTAGGATAAAAATCCATAGACAAATTTTGCATACACACTATTCAGACCACGAAGTTGTGTAACCGACAAAGGAGGGCATTATTCGGTGAGAAGACACTCAATATATAAGTGATAAAACTAGTGGAGCATGTGAAAATTGGTCTCATGAAACATATGAGTTGGTCATAAGGTAGTTAAGAGGCTTTATGAAGTGAGTAAAAAGGCACACTCGATTCAAGTACCTAGGGAGAAAGAAGTTTCTAAGTTATTTTAGGGAGATAACCCCGATGTTTTCTGCAAGAAATGGAGACCAAGTGGAGATGTGAGATCGAAAGGAGAAGGATGCTTAGCTACACCTTTATCAAGAATACTGCAAGTTTTGGGAAACCCATTTTGATAACCTTCTAGAGTGGCACGAAGTGAGAATTGCATTCTCTATTGGATTTGTCTAGAGCAATGCACTTACTATCATAAAAAGTTATCATGGGAAGGAACCCACCTTGTTTAACATCCAAACATGTGAGAAGGCCTAGATGGAATGTGTGGAATCCTTTCCACCTTCTTTAGGTGTGAATAAGTTGTACTCCATCTTACAATGTTTGTGCATGTATGGTAAATTCACTCAAATATGCGCCACTAGACAGTGTAATCGGCAGGAGTTGATGACTAACCTCCTTCAAGATTTCAAATATTAGAGTACTAAGCCATCGGTGGATGAGGCGTTGTAGGTTGTTAAACACCTAAATATGGGAGATAGTGCCATGGCGGAGGATAGAATACTGGAATTATTGGGTGAAACTAGCTTAGAAGCACATTTTGATGAGGAAGAACCATAGGAAATACAACTTGAGCACACCTGTATGGAGAAAGAGAAGGGAAATTTGGTCTATGTGATAGATGGAGAGGAAGTGGAGAGATTTTATCTCAATCATACTATGGGTATGCATGAGGTAATAGATAGTTCTGATGAAAAGCACACACCTACCATGAACCTCTCAAAATGAAGAAGGTTAACATTGGCTTAGACGTGAAACCTAAGGAGGCTACTATTGAGGATTATTGGTTAGAAAGGGAGGTTTCTAAGATCATTGATTTTTTACATGAATTTAAGGATTTATTTCCCCATGGGTACCATGAGCTTAAGGGATTTCACCACTCTTTAGGAGAGATGTGAATCAAACTAAAGGAGGGAGCGCACCCGATTTAGAAGAGACCTTAGTGAATGAATCCAAATTTGCACATCCAGGTCAAGGAAGAGATAGACAAGATGATCACATCTGGAATTATTAAAGCTGTAGAAGAATCATAATGGATAATCCTAATGGTCAGTAACATTAAAAAGGATGGGAGGATAAGGATCTATGTTGATTATATGGATTTGAATGTGGTATGTGTCATTGATCCCGTTCCAACCCCTTTCACTGAGGAGATCTTAGAAGGAGTAGATGGATGCAAGATCTATTCATTCAGGGATGGTTTCTTAGGGTATCATAAAGTTAGGAATGCAAATAAGGACCAAGAAAAGATAAATTTATATCCATTGAGTGGGGAATATTTACCTACACAGTCATGCCTTTTGGACTAAAAAACGTGCCTGCTGTGTTTTCATGCATTGTAGTGTAGGCATTTCAAGACTTCATCCATAAGTTTCTTTAAATATACCTTGATGATTGGATGGTATATGGATTAGTAAGGGACCATTGTGACAATCTAAGGCTAATGTATGAAATATGTTGGTAGTTATGAATATCCATCAATATCAAGGAATTTCTCTTCACTACTCCATTTGGAACCTTATTGGGGTATATCATATGTAAGAAAGGTTTTCTCATGGATCTTACTAAATTTATTGTTATTGTGGGATTAGGGGATCCTACCATCTAGAGCGTTATGCATGTATTCCTTGGGAATATGGGGTATTATTGAAAGTTTATAAGGGGGTATGCCAAAATTGCCATGCCACTAGAAGGATTATTGAAGAATGGATGTACATTCCATTGGGAGAGGCACAACAAAATAAATTTGACACATTGAAGAATAAGCTTATCACTGCACCCATATTACACTTTCCTTGTTGGGATAAGCCATTCCATGTACATGTTGATGCTTTATGAGTTTCATTGGGGAAATATTATCACAACTTGGAGAAGGAATTGTTTACCACCCCTTGTGTTTTTCTAGTATAAATCTAACCCCAATAGAAAAAAGTATACTACTACCGAGCGTGAAGCATTGCCAACGATCTACACGTTGCACAAATTTAGATAGTATCTCTAGAAATACCATTTATATTCTACACGGACCACATGACATTAAAGTAATTTGTAAATAAGCTCATTTTACAAGGGCACATATGTTGGTGGATCCTGTTGTTTTAAGAGTTTGAGTTTACGGTTGTTTCGAAACTAAGTAAGATTAGTTTAGGACCTGACCATTTATCGAGGATTGACTCAAGGGAGGACACATAAAGCATTGAGGATACAATGCCATATGCACAACTATTTAGATTGTAGCGTACACCCTTTGTCTTGGAATATAGTGCTATGTTTCTTAAAATGGGTGTAACACCAAAGGGAATGAAGAATTTGGAAAGAAAGAAGTTTTCCATACATGTTGTGACCTAGATGTTAATTAGTGGAGAATTATACAAGCTAGTCCGTGATTAGGTTTTACGATAGTGTGTGTTAGAACATGAACACATTGTAATCATGGAGAAAACACACGGTGGGATTATAGGAGGACATTATGCAAGGAATTCCACCCTACGAAGATTTTACTAGAAGGTATTTGGTAGGAAAGCATATACCAAGATTATATTGAGTTTTGCAAGGCATGTGACCGTTTCTAGTGCCTTGGTAAACCAGAAGAAGAGATGAGATGCCCTTGAGATCAATAGCTAGTGCAAAACCATTTGAGAAGTGGGTGATTGATTATTTAGGACTGATTTCACCTGCCACACAAAGGATTGATTCACGCTATATCACTACTTACATTGATTACTTAACAAGGTGGGTGGAGAAAATGGCTGCTAAGGAATGCACAAAAACCATAATGACAAGATTCCTATGGGAAAACATAATCAGAAGGTATGGGTGTCCTTTAAGCCTGACTAGTAATTGAGGCACACACTTTTTGAATGAGATGATCAGGATTTTACTAGCAGAGTTCATGGTGGCCCATCACAAGATCACCCCTTATCACCCTCAAACCGATGGAACCAATGAGGAATTTAACAATATAATCTTGAGTCACATGATGAAAAAACTTTGTGATGTGGGGAGACAAGATTGGGATGAAAAAGTCTCAGCCATACTATGGGTGTATAGGACAACCTACAAGAGATTAAACAAGGCCACACTGTTTCAATTGGTATTTGGTATGGAATCTATTTTACCAATATAGTTTATGCTATTGTCTCTATGTATTGCGTGCGCAGGAGGATTAGTTGACAAACAAGCACTACAAGAGTGCATGGAGAAGTTAATGTAGTTGGATGAAAGGAGATCACTTTCTAGGTGGAGTTAGAAGATTGAGAAGGTGTGAAAAAAACATGGCATGATCATCATATTAAAAACAAATAGTTTGAGGTTGGGAAGATGATCTTGCTTTATGACTCTAAATTTCTATGCCACCTTGGGAAACTGAAAGTCCATTGGTTAGGACCATACATCATCTCATACATCCTTGATTATGGCGCATGATAGTTACAAGAACTTTATGGGATGAGGTTACAGGTTATTTCAATGGGAGTATGTTGAATCCCTACTATAAATAAGGCTTCTATGTAGTCAAAAATATGATAGTATTGCTCAATAGATTAGATTTCCTTCTAGTACTTTTTCTTTTGGTTGTTTCCTTTTTCGTCATTTTGGTTTGGTTTTATGCATTGGTGCACTTCGTAGATAATTTAATTGTAAGAGGTTCTATGTGTAGGGGACCATGCATACATTTTTGTGTGGGGTGAAGTAGCAAATATATTGAACATGGTTGACAACAACTTCGATAGTGAACTGTTGGAAAAATTAATGTGAAGAAAGAAGAATGAATAATGTAATGGCTAAGGTGTATAAATTTCTGCAATTATGAAGATGGGTTGAAATAATTTGAAGACCAAAAGAAGGGAAGGATCACGTGGTATGACATATGGTAGGAAAAATATAGGGAACTACTTAGTAGACAATGCAGAGGTTATGTACTTTGGCACAATGACGCGCACGAAGGAGGTATGTGGTAGTTTAGTGGTATTGGAGCACCTAAAGGTTATAGCTACAAAGTGCAAGGGGAAGTCATGAAAGTTGACTTAAGTGAAATAAAGTAATTTATTAAAAAGTGACATTAGGACACGTGGTCGGAGGAACTCTAAGCAATCGATAAAGTATAAATAAGAGATAAGAATAGTCATTTAGACTAATTTTCTTTTAGATAATTTCTTTTTTTCTCCTAAGCTCGAAGTGCAACTAAGTTTTTTTGAAGAAGAGCGACGCGAATTACTATCACGAACTAGTGGACTTGTGAAAATTTGTAGTAAAATATTATGACATACCACAGAGGGAAGAAGATAATAGAGAAGGATGAAGGTGGTGTGAAAGAGAAGCGGGGAATTTTTTGAGTTAGGAAAGTCAAAAGAAAGGAACATAACACCTAGGGAACTAACAAAAAAGGAGAGGGATATGGCACCAAAGAAGGCTCAAACAAAGAAACTGGTGGTGGAAAAGGGGGATCTCGTGGAGATCTACTCGAGATGCAATACCCTCTTGAGTTATTAATGACCAAAATGGATCTTGAATCTATATAAATGTAATATCAACGAATATAACCACAAAATATCTGATAATGAAAATATGATGCGGTCGAACCTAGTATCAAACACTCCAATGGTGGATGAGCTCGAAATACTAAGGTTGACAAATTGGTACAATAGGAGTTGTAAAAGAATGGAGTTTTGCAGCTATGATAGCTTCCCTTCTTTTCCAAACCCACCCCACTTTTTAGGTGGTTAATTTCATGGGTGCATGAAGATTTATTCTACTTCATGGGAAGAAGAATGAGGATCACATGCCATTTTATTTTGATGGTTATAGGTCTTTGGAACATTAGGGAGGATACGTAACTTGATTTATGTGCCATAGACAAATTTAAGGAGTTGGAAAAGAAATTAAGCTACAATAAAGGAGTAGGGAACATGTAATTGTGGATATTTCAGACCCAGTGTTAAGAGTCTCCTCCTGGCTCATTAGCTACAAATTGGGTGAATCAAAAGGTGGAAAAACATTAATAGGAGGTTCCTGTATGTGGCCTACAAGGTATCCAAGATGGCACACTACAATTTTTCCCAATTTATTATGAATGGCATTATCAAAGAGGCATGGGTAAAAATGAGGTAGGAGTGAAGATCACTTGGGGCTCCATCCTATTATTGATTGTGTTCTAGGAGATTGGTGTCCTAGATGGACCAGATGAGAAAATTTGGGTTCACTTTCCCGTGCACGTGTCCCCTACAGTCAATTTGTAAAATTCACCTGTGATGGGACCATCTCAAGTTGTTATAAGGCTTAGATGAATATATGGTTTGAGAATTTACACAGAGCTTTTGAGAATGAGTGGCGCATCCCCCATGAGTTACCATAAGTTGTTGGAGACAAGGTAAAATTTTCCATTACCCAACACTTTTGCCTAGAAAGGTTTATGATGGCCAAAGGAGAGATGGGGCCATGGTGCAAACTCCCCTTCACATTCACAACCAAATATATGAAGTACACCATCAACCAGATCAAGGATGCATAGAAGTTGATTTTTGATGCAGACAAGGTGGATGTTGATGTCCACATGTTGTGCATTGTAGTAATTTTTAAACCCTTAGAACAAGTCTAATCCCATGCATATTGGCCTATCACCTAGTGGGCGCTAGGCACTCAACCGATGCATGCGCAGCACCGAGCCCCTCCTTTATGTCGGTCTTGTGAGAATATGTCGATCAATGACAGAAAAAATTAGATGCAAAAGGTAAAGAAACATGCATTCATTCTATGAGACGAAAATGAGGCATTATATTAAGATACCCATTAATATATCCAAATAAACATTATATGAATAACATATCTGGTCCATACTCGAAAGGAAATATACTAGGATTCACACTCATGAACAACTTATACTCAGAGAAAATCTTATATTCATATTACTTAAATTTCAAGAACCATATTACATTCACCAAGACATGACATGCTAATGTAACAATTCGATCAGACTTATGCATCAAAACCCTAACTATGCTCCCATATTACATAAAGAATTTTATAGACCCATCCCTCTAGACAAAATATTAATCCTACAAATCCTCTAAATGAGAACCTCAAATATCTAGAACCTTCTTATCATTCTTGTAGAGCTTTACCTTTCATTTTCTCTATCTCCGTTGTCTCTTCTTCTACCTCGAACATATTCTTATATAGTTGTATTGCCCATCACCTTGACTTCTTGAAGTTACGATCAATCACCAAGTGTCAAGGTGGTCCTCTAATGGAGCATACTTCTTCCCATATAAGCTCTCCACTCTCTACAATGATGTATTTCTAGATCCTTCTATCACATGAAAATTCCTTTCTTGAACACCAAGTTGCAGGGATGACACCTTATCCACTCCGCATGCATATTCGGTCATGCTTTTCTCATGTGATTCTAGGAACACTGAATATGGCTAAGTCCCCTTTTATTTTCTCAAGATCACACACCGTGGGTTTTAATAAACCCCTAAAACCCCTGTCTTGTGCACCTTTACCCCCACACCCATTTGTCATATTAATCCCGCATGCCCACGCACCTTTTGGAACTTAACAAATATTCTGAGGCCCAACATCACCCCACACTAAGCATGTTCTCCATCCGTGGGAACACCTTCCTTCAATGAATAAAGAATGGAGGACTCTAAATAGTTGGAATAAAGAATGAAGGAATGAAGAATGAGGAAGAATGAATTAAAGTAATGGGGGAATGCATAAGAATTTATTTTTTGTTGGAGGAGTGGGAAATCCTTTCCAATATTTGCCTTTAGATTCTCCCAAGCATCTACCTCACTCTGCACTTGCTGACAAAGGTCACCTACTAGGGAAATCACCTCCTCAAAACTTAGCTCTCCCCTTGGCACTCATCGTATCAACAATACCCTCCAGTTTGTTTTCCAAGGTCATCGAGTGCATCCATTTTGTGGGTGATCTGGGGATATAAATCCTTCAAATAAATTTATATCAAGCCTCGCAAGGTCTCGATAGCTTCTAATTTATTTTCCACTTCATAGAAGACCTTATCCATCTCGATCTATTTCCCTTATTCTTCTCTTGAAATTCCTTGAGCTCTGCTTCATGTGTAACAACTAAAATTATTACTACCTTATCCCTATCAACAAAATTATCATAAGCGGCCTCATCAACTTGCGCAAAGGCCTTTATGTCGGGAGGAGTTTGGTATACCAAGTAATGATTTCTACCACCTTCAGCTTCTCCTCCCTTTCTTGGTGCACGAACACCTCTTTTTTGGATTATAAGGTAAGTGGCCACCTCTCCATTGTGAGGATGCAAGTCAAATCCTCCAGGAACTACAAGGTTGATTCATATTTTTTCTTGAGCGGTGCTAGGTTGGGATGATTTAAGATAATAACATCCGTAATCATCTCAATTTTCTTATACACTTTGTGCACCCTTACCTTCTCCTATTTTAGTTCATACCTTAGTTGTGCACTGATTAGTTCTTTTGTTTCAGATCCTTGATTTTCTATAGAATCTCCTCCTCCTTCTTATCCAATTCTACCTCTAGGAATGTCACCCTATCATTCCTTCTAAAAATTCTAGTCTCAACCTCAACTGAAACCTTGTTGAGTACATTACTTCATTAGCACCCCTTGGGTTACCTAAATCTGTTGAGCATTGACCAAGGGGTTTATCCCTTTTATCTATAGCATCTATTCATTTGCACCCCTTGGCTTACTTCAAACTCAGTTCATAAACATGGGATTCATATGACCAAAGTAGCATTTTCCTGGTTCATGGGTATGTGCCTTATACGTCAAATAAGGGCATGGCCAGGAGATGTTCTGTTGGCACGGTGCTCTGGAAGAGCGCACATAACACCTTGCTTGCATCATTGATGTAACCCTTTCCTTTCCCCTATGCTTCCACTACGCTCTTCCCACATATTTGCACAACCTTTGGAAAGCTTACTACTAGGCTAGGGTCTTCGCCCATGCTTCCATACTCTTTTCCAATGATCTCCTATTTTATCTCCTTGATCACTTCATTCACTCTATGCTCTACCTCTTATTCCACTAAATTTTATGACAATGCCTGTCACTTCTCTCTTCGCATAACCTCTTCTATTTATTCCTTGGTGAGGCTTGGGGTCCTATGATCTCTCATGTTCACTTCTTCACTCACTCCTTTACTTTGAGTATCTGCTTCCTCCTCGCCATTCTTATTCTTCTCTTCACTTCTTCTTCTAAATCATGTATATCATACACATGATGATTCTAAAATTATTCATTCTCATCTTCATCCTTATCACCCCTGTAGGCCTCCAAGACCTCTATTTCCTCAAAGTCTTCCCTCTTTGCCACCTTCTGTTTCTTCCTAACTGGTGATTCTAGTATAGGAGACTCTTCCCTCTTTCTCTCTCTAGTAGGAAACTCCTTCCTTGGAAATTATGATTATGTGGGAGGCTCATCTTTCTCTAGTGCCTCTTCTTTTGGGGTGTTCTCCCTAATTGAGGACTTCTTCCGCATGCATAAGTGTTTGGCTTAGTGATTTCTTCTAGCATGCCCATAGATTATGTTGTTTACACACTTGATACCTTCTTCTCTCGTCCACCTCTCTCTCCCTTTTCTTTGGCACAACCTTCTTCCTACCTTTGGGTTCCTCGGAATAGAGGCATCATTCTCTAGTAGGCTCCTTTTCAAACTTTGTTCGATGCGCAAGTATACTCTTGATGCATTCCTTCTGGTAATTGATAGTGTTAAAGGCTTCATCATCTATACTTCATGGGAGACATATTTATCCACATATGCGTGCTTCTTTGAATATATGATCTTTCGATGCAAATCACAGTGGTCTTGGTCCACTTCACTCATGTTGAACCTTAGCCTTTTGGCATCCTTAAAAGGTTGACCCCTTCTTGGAAATACTACGTGGTGAAATAGAATGAAAATTTACACTAAGAACTCTGAGTCCCATCCGTCGAGTGAATCTTCCAATGCATAAATGTTGCTACATAGAAAACTCAGTCTCTTCACTTACAAGTGTGGGTAGTTTCTTAAGTATCCTCCATCCTACCTCGAATGTGTTGTGCATTATCTTGTACCATTTTTCCAGCCATGCCTTGTGGGTGGCCATCATGGTATCACAGATATAATTATCAAACCTTTTAATGGGTGAGGGATCTTCTTCTGGATACTCCCATACAAAATTCTCTGGCCCATCATGTACTCCAATTTATGAGAAAATGATGGTGGTGAAAAATTTCAGAACATTATCTTGTCCCCCTCCATGCACTTGCTAATGATTTCATATACAATAAAGGTAGAAAAGTTGTAGATGGTTCCTTTTGAAATCTTCCGACATACATTCAACCATGCCTTGTTTACTTGTGTCCACCTTTCTTGACCATTCAACTTAGTAACCAAGCATGTGGCCATCCTCATTATAGGTCGTGGGATATCTGTAATATCAAAGTAACACAAACCCTTCTTGTAGTCATAGGCCTCCACAGTCTCCTTGATGGCCTCCTTATCATCCAAGTCATCATCTATGGAGTCCCCTTCGCAAAACAGGCAAGTAAACTTCGATATAAGTTGAGGAGTTATGAAAATTTGTGTCCTAAAAATAGAAGTTGTCTCATGTATGTGCCCCATCAACCACTGGTATAACCACTCAGGGCTTGAAAAATAGGGCAACTCATATAGTTGACAACAACCTGACCTTACCCAACTTCACCTTCACCTCATCATTATAGATCGACATACCTTCTGGTGTCCTCGTATCAATTAGACAAACTAGTTCCAATGCCATTTCCTTCTTTGTGGTACTCGTGTGATGGTTTTAGTCACTCATGACCATCTTCCTAATGTGTGATACCCATTATTTCCCTAACAATACTCCATCTAGGTACTACATCTTTGCATACCACTCCTCATTAAAACTAGCTACGTAGTATGTTTCCCTTTTCCCTTCTTCTTTGGTGAAACGGTCACCTTCTTTGGTGCCATTTTTACTTACTTGGTTATTACCTAAAATATTATTTCTTCTCTTCATTTCTATGCTTGATCCTGTGGTTCAACTTCATGGAAGAATCCCTCTCATCTATGCCCTAGTTGTAAAACTCTAACTTGGAGAAACTCTTCCACAAGACGGTGTACTCCTCTGAAATTATCTTCCCTATGACCGTGTACTCCTTCCACTCTGGCTTACATATCAACCCTATTTACATACTTAGATCTCTATGATTCTCTCTTCACACAAATATCTCTTCATAGATGGCCTAGTTCGTAATAGCTCTTCAATTTCGTAATCGCAAGGTAAATAATAATGTGCCCGACTTCATACTTATATATTTTCCCCCTTTCCAGAAATAAATGTTGCACCACCAACCAACATACTTAGCATTAAATGTCAATTTTTACCTTAAATCTAACCTTAATAACCCTTACCAATGCATCCAATCCTAACGAAACCTAGAAACCTTTATAACCTTCTTCTTACGTGCAAAAAAAATTCCTTACCAACCGAAGAATATTATATGCATGTTCCACGCAATGCATAAGGTACTTCTTTTGTCAACCTTGTTTTTCCTCACCTACTTGAAGTTGTTCCCCACTTCTCATCCTTTAAACATGGTATTCATTAAGTGATCTTGACACCAAAATTTCTCGTCCACCTTTTCCATGCATTCTCCTCTTACGTACTTTTTATCTTTCAATTGGGTCATTTAACACAACTTCCACTACCAACTAATCCTTCACTTTGCACTAATCCACCCCACACTAAAATAAGATACGTGGTCCTATACACATACACAACCTTTTTAAAAGTAGTAAGTGGTTACCGATGCATTAGGTGCAAAATAGAATAAAAATAAAGGAACGAGAAACGAGAAAGGGAAACACAAGGAAAGGAAATGTATAGAGGGAAATCCTAAGATACTTGCGAGTTTGTCTTATTTAAAAACACAAGGAAGCCTTATTTATAGTAGGGCTTCATCCTACTTCCATTGAAATGGCTAGGTAATGTCATCCCATCTAGTGCTTACAAATGTTAGGTGCCTAAGTCAAGGATGTATGAGATAATGTAAGGGCCCAACCAATGGACTTTCAACTTCCCAGGATGGCATAGAAACTTGGAATCATATAATAACACTATCTTCCCAACCTCAAACTACTTATTCTTGATATGAAGATTGAGCCATACCTTTTTCTGGCCTTTTCAGTCTTCTTAATCCATCTAGCAAGTGTTTGAATTTCATCCAACTATATTAACTTATCAATCCTTTCCTCGAGCGCTTGTTCATCAGCCAATCCTCCTGCGTGTGCTATACGCAGTGATGGTAACATGAATTCAATTGTTAAAAGAGCCTCCACACCAAATACCAATTGAAACAATGTGCCACAGTGGCCTTATTCAACCTCTTGTAGGTTGTCATGTATGCCCATAGAACTGCTGATACCTTGTCATCCAAATCTTGTCTTCTAACATCAAAATTTTGGTCTTAGTGTGATGTAGTATCTTGTTAAACACTTTAGTAGTTTGATTCACTTGAAGGTGATAAGGGGTAGTTTTGTGATGGGCCACCATAAATTTTGCTAACAGAATCTTGACCATTTCATTCAAGAAATGTGTAACCCTATCACTTGTCAAGCTCAAATGACATCCATACCTACGATTATGTTTTCCCACAAGAATTTAGTAGTTGTTGCTCCTTGTGAAATCCTTGTAGGAACTTCCTCTACCCATCTTTTAAAGTAATTAGTGCAAGTAATGATATACCACAAACCATTCCTTCATGTGGCTAGCTCGACTCTTATTTCTTCTCTTCATTTCTCTTCTTGATCCTCTTTTCAACTCCACGGAAGAATCCCTCTCATCTGCTGCCCTAGTTGTAAAACTCTATCTTGGAGAAACTCTTCCACAAAACGACGTACTTCTCTAAAATTATCTTCCCTACACTGTGTACTCCTTCCACTCTAGCTTACTATCAACCCTAGTCACGTAATCAGATCTCTATGATTCTCTCTTCACACAAATATCTCTTCACATATGGCCTAGTTCATAAGAGCTCTTCAATTTCATAATCTTATTGCAAGGTAAATAATAATGTGCATGACTTCATACTTATAGCTTTTCCCCCTTTCCAGAAATAAATGCTACACCACCAACCAATGTACTTAGCATTAAATGTGGATTTTTCCTTGAATCTAACCTTAAGCACCCGTACCAATGCGTCCAATCCTACACAAAACCTTCTACAACATTCTCAGCACGTAAGAAATTCCTTACCGACAAGACTCTTACACGCATGTTTGCAACACCAAAGGTACTTCTTTTGTCAACCCGGTTTTTTCCCTTACCTACCTCATGTTGTTCCTGCACTTCTCATCCTTTGAACGTGGTCTTTGTTAAGCTATCTTGACACCAAAATTTCTTGTCCACCTTTTCCATGTGCTCTCCTCCTTATGTGCTTTTTATCTTTCAACTGGGCCATTTAACACAACTTCCACTACCAACTAATTATTCACTTTGCACTACTCCACCCCACACTAAAATCAGATGTGTAGTCCTCTGCACATACACAACCTTTTTTAAAAGTAATAAGTGGTTACTAACGCATAAGGTGAAAAATAGAACAAAAAGAAAGGAATAAGCAATGAGAAAGGGAAACACAAGGAAAGGAAATGCATAAAGGGAAATCCTAAGCTACTGGAAATATTGCCTTATTTACAAACACAAGGAAGACTTATTTATAGTAGGGATTCAACCTACTTCCATTGAAATGGCTAGGTAACCTTGTCCCATCCAGTGCTTACAACTGGTAGGCACTGAGTCAAGGATGTATGAGATGATGTAAGGGCCTAACCAATGGAATTTCAACTTCCCAGGATGTTACAATTACTTGAAATCATACAACAACACTATCTTCCCGACCTCAAACTCACTTATTCTTGATATGACAATTGTGTCATGCCTTTTTTCTAGCGTTTTCAGTTTTCTAACTCCATCTAGTAAGTGGTCATATTTCATCCAACTATATTAACTTATCAATCCTTTCCTCGAGTGCTTATTCATCATTCAATCCTCCTGCGTGCACTATATGTAGTGATGGTAACATGAATTCAACTGTTAAAATAGCATCCATGCCAAATACAAATTGTAATGGCATGGCCTTATTCAACCTCTTGTAGGTTGTCCTATATGCCCATAGAACTGCCGATACCTTGTTATCCCAATCTTGTCTTCTAACATCACAAATTTTTGTCAGAGTGTGATTTAGTATCTTGTTAAATGCTTCAGTAGTTCCATTCACTTGAGGGTGATAAGGGGTAGTCTTGTGATGGGCCACCATAAATTCTAGCTAATAGAATCCTGACCATTTCATTCAGAAATGTGTACCCCTATCACTTTTCAAGCTCAAAGGACATCCATACCTATTGATTATGTTTTCCCACAAGAATATAGTAGATGTTTTTATTTTGTAATCCTTTGTAGGTGCTTCCTCTACCCATCTTGTCAAGTAATTAGTGCAAGTAATGATATACCATGAACCAGTCCTTCACGTGACTAGTGAAATTGGTCCTACAAATTTGATTTCCCACTTTTCAAATGGCTCTGTGCTAGCTATCAGCCTTAATGGCATCTCATCCCTCTTTCCAAGTTTACCAGGCTGCACTAAGGCACTAAAAATTCAATGTAAGACTTTCCCACCAAAGTGAGTATAATATTTCATGCGATTGTATTTCCTACATAGTGCCCTCCTACAATCGCCACCATATGCTTCCTCCATAATCTCCATGCATTCATGTTCTAATAAGCATAGATGTAAAAATCATCACAACGTAACTTGTATAGATCTCCATGAATAAACATGTAGTCCATGACGCATATTGCTAACTATTTTCTCTCCAAATCCTTCATCTCGTTTTGAGCCATAGCTATTTTAAGGAACACCACAATATCTTATAAATCTGAGGGCACATGCTGCAACCTAAATAGTTGCACATATGACATAGTATCCTCAATACTCTGCACGTGCTCTCCTATGTCAATCCTTGATAAGTGGTCAGGTCTTGAATTACTTTTTCTTGGTTTTACAACCACCGTGAACTCAAACTCTTGAAATAATATGACCTAACGACATATGCAATCTTGCAAACCTATTTTTTTTACAAAGTACTTCACTTCTATGTGATCTTTGTAGAATATAAACAATGTTGCTAGAAGATACTTCCTAAACTTATGGAACACGTAGATTATTGATAGTGCCTCATGCTCTCGTAGTTGTGTAATTTTGTTCTGTATTGGTGTCATCTTCTTACTTGCAAAACAAAAGGGATGATCAACAATCCCTCACCAAAGTTGTATTAGTTTTTCTCTAATGAATATTAATGATGCATTAACATGCACATGGAAAGGCTTATCCTAGGAAGGGAAACATAGTATGGGCACAATAACAATCCTATCCTTCAAAGTGTCAAACACCTTCTATTGCGCTTCTCCCCAGTGAAATGAAATCTTGTGCTTAAGAAATTCCTCTAAAGGAATGACAATCTTGGAATATCCTTTGATGAACTTCCTATAGTATCCCATATGCCAAAGAAATCTACACACTGCACTCTGATTAGTAGGCTCTCCCAATCCCACAATAAAAAAAAATTGGTGGGATCCACTAAAAAGCTTTCCTTACATATAATATGTCATAACAGGGTTCTGAATGGAGTATCAAAGACACATTTATTAATGTTGAGGGATATCCTCAACTTCCTACATCTCTCAAACATCAGTCTCAAATTATCACAATCATCTTTCACTAATCCATACATAGTCCAGTCATCTAGGTAGACTTGAAGAAAATTATGGATGAAGTCCTAAATTCTTGTACCACAATTCACAAGAACACATCAAAGCGCATTATTCAATAAAATAGGCATAACCATGTATGGAAAAATTCCTCACTCAAAGGAAAAAGTTGTCTTTCTCTGGTTTTCCTTTGCAATCCTGACTTGATGATACCCTGAGAATCCATCTGTGAAGGAATAGACCTCGTGCCTAGCTACTCCTTCTAGAATTTCTTCAATGAAGGGGGTTGGAAAAGGTTCAATGATACATACCACATTCAAGTCCATGTAATCAACATAGATCCTTATCCTCACATCCTTCTTAATGCTTATAACTATTAGGCTTACCCATTCTGGTTCTTCCACAACCTCAATGATACTAAATATTATCTTCTTTCCTATCTCCTCCTTGACTCTTATGTGCAAGTTCATTCATCCGAAGGGTCTCTTCGAATAAGGAACACACCTTCCTTCAACTTGATCATCATCTCCCCCAAGGTATGGTGAATGCATTTGAGCTCATGGTACCCACATGGGAATAGATCCTGAAAATCACACAACAAATCAATGATTTTTGAAACCTCTTTCTCTGACCAATAATCCCCAATGATAGCTTCCTTAGGTTCTTGTCTCTGTCCCAATGTTAACCTTCTTTATTTTCAAGGGCTCATGGTAGGCACATGCTCGCTCATCAGTGCTATCTATGACTTTGTGCATACCTTCAAAATGGTTAACATACTAGACTTTTCATTTCTTCACCATCTACTACATAGACCATCTTTCCTTTTTCCTTTTCAATGCACATGCACTCAAGTTGTATCTCTTCTAATTCTTCTTCATTGAAACACATCTCTAAACTAGGTTCACCTAGTAATTATAGTAACCTATCTTATTTCATGGAACTATCTCCCATTGTAAGGCACTTGAAAAATTGTAATGCCTTATCCACTTTGATGGCTTAGAACTTCAATACTTAAAATATTGAATGAGTTTAGCCGTTAACTCTTGCCAATTCCTTTTCTAATGACATGTCTCTCGAGTGAATATACCATGCATGCATGCACACAAACTCGTAAGGTGGAATATAACTTATGCACCCATAACGAAGGTGGTAAATCTTATGTTCCTTCCATCCAGGCCTTCTCACATGCTTAGATATGGGAAGAGGTGGGTTATTTTCCATGGTAGTCTTGTATAATAGTGGGTGTGTTTCTTACTTCAATAGAACCATATAGAAATGTGACTCTTACCTCATGCCACTCTAGGAGACTTTCACGATGTGTTTCCCACCAACATGTTATAGTCTCAAGTAAGTAATAACTAAGAATAATTCTCATTTCATCCTCATTTTTCCATTGAACCTCCATTTATCATAAGAAAACATTAGGGATTCCTCCTCCATGAGTTACTTAGTAGCTTCTTCCTTCCCAGGTGCTTGACTGAGAATGCCTTCATCACCCTTATTATAGATCCTCTCAATTGTCACCCAAATAAATCATAAGTCCCATGCACCCAATTGTCACATGATATGCTAGTTGTATCACTCAATGATTGAGTATATTTAAATTGGATAAATCCTTTTATAGGATGAATTATTTCAGGGTCTCTGATGGAGCAAACATAGATTATTTCAAGACTTCCTCTCCTAAGGGATCAATATAGGGTGTTGAATTCCCATCTGTTAAAGGGATGATCACCCTTTCTTCTTGTTCTTTAAAATGATATACCCCTTGTTAAACGTAGGTCGACATTGTTTTTATAACACCAAGGGAACCCAAGTAATGTTGGAAAATTGTCCTCCTTGTGAGCGTTAAGACTTCAATTTCCCTAGTGAACTTGGCCCTTGAATAGTCATAACCAAATCTTTGAAAACTCCAATGGGTATTTCCTTTTCTTGTTCACCATATACAACACATTCAAAGACAAGTGTAATTTGGGCCTTCCATTTGATGTCATGCATCCAAGGTGAGAACATTGACCTCCACCCTTGTATCAATGAGGATATTACTTAGAAGCCATCCATCAACAAGTACATTCAATGTGATCTCTTTATCATAGTCAAGGCTATGAGGAGGAAGGTTAGAATGTAGGACCTTCATTTCGTGCTCTCTCCCGATGCGTGGTACCTTATCCTGTAACCATTCTCCTAGCAAGGGAATGATATTCTCCTACCTTAACATTTTACACACTTCCCTGACCTCATCTAGATCCTTCTACGAAGCCTCAACATTCTTCCTTTTCTCTAACTACCTTGACTACTCCTTTAGACACTAGATCTCTCCTTGTAATCCCCGAATCACATCCATAGTCTCTTGATACACTTCTTTCTGATGAGTAGGGTCTAGATACTTCCCATGTACCACTTCTTCCCTAATAAGTAGTTTGTCTTCGCATCTCCCTTGTGCATGTAACCTCTTCTCGCGTGGTCACTAGTATAGTTTCTAGCCCTGACTCACACACCACTCTTGGAATCCACTATGGGTCACCTTGTTTATACTTACCATCACAACGCCTTTATCATTTTAGTGTTGTTGGATCATGTGTTTAAATAACTTAGGACACTCCTCACTTATGTTTTTTTTCCACACCATGAGCAAATCAACAAGTCAGGACACTCACATTTATAATGCTCTGTCGATCTATAATTATAACAAGTTCTATGCAGGAAATCACTTCTTCTTCCACCATTGTTGTGACAAAAAAAATCCTCTACAGAAAAACTGTTCCATGCAATCCTCCATCTATTCACCCTTCATAACGGTGATCATCATCCTTAGAACTACTTGTAAGGCTAGTCTGACACACACCAAGATCAATGGCATCATGAATATGGTCGATCAACCTGCAATCCTTGGTATCATGGGTTATAGAGGTACATATTTTGCAATAGAAAGACACATTCTTATGGATCACATGATATAGTAGGGGACACCTACTTCATCATGATCTCGATGGCAGATTTCATAGTCTACTTTGTCATGGTGGGTACAACTTTCCGAGGGAAACTATCCTTTGTATGCCCTTCCACTTCACAATCTATACACTAAAGACCACTATGAACCTCATGCGCTAAGTTTGTAGACAACTTCTCTAATTGCTTGGCCATTGCATAAATTTGAGCCTCTAGGAAAGGGCTCACACCGGTATCAATGCTCCCAACAACCTCAAAGGCACAAAAGAAGCCTCTAAGGCCTCACATGTGGGTATGTGAAATTTTTGTGTAACAGTGCCCTTTAAAATGGTGTTATCAATCCCCAAAACAACCATTGAGCATGCTAAGAGGGGTATACGTAATAGGATATTTTTAACCATGTGTCATACTCTTACAAACTCTCTCTGCCATTCCTTGTTGGATCTCTTTTAGGGTGCTTGATGCTTTTTTCTCAAACTCAAGGATATGGAACTATATTAGGAAGGTATTTCTCAATGCAGTGTAATCCACAATCATCTCGTGGGGTCATACTTGCTATGTGTGCACATATACCCATGTAATGTTGTTAAAATGAATTGCCTTTCACTCTAGGGTAGTGATCCCCTTCACACGCCATAGAAATTCACACTTGTGCACATGCTCTACAACATCCTCAATACCTTTGTAGTTTAGTAGGTGTAAAGACATCTCAAAAATACTTGCGGGGGTGGCTGAGGCCCTTGTCACTTGACTAGAACCTTGGTTTCCTCCCATGTTTCCTCCGCCACCAGATCCACTAGATCAACAAAGTCCTATCCCTCCTAACCCACCAGATCCTCCAAATCCACTAGGTCCACCAGGTCCTTTGGCCCCTACACCACCAAATCCACCTCCTGTAGCTAGAAAATGGCCTGAAGTGGTCATGCCTAGTGTCCCCAACATCCCATTGAACTATGTGCCAATGGTTTGTGATATTATCCTATTGCTAGTTGGGTGTCCCGTGCCACTCCCGGATATGATAAGAAAATCTTGTGTATTTACACCTTGTCCAAAAATTCCTCCAAACACAGGAATGGTTTATGCAGCCATAGATTTCCCAAATGAGAAATTATATCTCCTAGGCATAGACCAGTTACTTCCATTGATACTAACAAGATTATCAATATTTATCCCTTAATATGGAAAATCAAGTGCCAGGGGTTGGTCACAAGGTGGGTTCGGATGCGCACTTGCCAACTCTCCTTTCTCATGTGATGAAGTCTCATCATAATCTGAAGGGGTCTCTCTCATGTGCTTACCAAGATGGGGTAGTATAGACTATTCAAGTTCCACATCCTCTACATCAACCTCAACTCCTTCCCATAATGTCTACCTCCATAGATCCATCATACATGTAACCTCATGTTGCCTAACCATCTCCCTTTCATGAGCTTCACTATACTTGAGTCATCTCTCTTCCCTCTCCATTTTAACCATAATGTCCACCATCTTCCTCCACCCTAGCTTCCTCTCCCAACACTTAGAGAAGCTTATTTGCATAGGAAATGACTTTAAACTTATGGTAATGATCAATATATTCATAGCAAAAGGGAAAACATGTAAAAATGATCCTCTGGGTTCCCTTAGGAATTCGAATTCAGCAACCTCTAGACAAGAATATGTAGAAATGGTATATTCTAAAGTATAACTGGTCAACACTCCTTTCCACCAGTGATCAAAAAAACATGTCCAAGTCATATCCGTATCCTAAAACTTTTGATAATCATCTTGGGTCTATATGTGTGATGTATAGTACCAACTCGATATGGATGCATATGCTGAAAGCCATTCATATAATTCTACTGAAAGTAGTAGAATAAAGTTTCATATAGCTCATGGTATAGGTTCTCTTCTACCCATCTACACACATCAAACTCGTGTACAATATCAATCTATGAGAAAATCATCCTCCATTCTCCTAAACCATGCTTCAACACTCTCCAAGGTCAGACACTTAGTCATCACACATAAATGGAACCAAGATGTATATGTATCCATTTCTCACAACAACTTCAAAAAGAGGTCCCAAAAATGGAACCAAGATGTAGTCATTTTTATACCCTTAGAACAAGTCTAATCCCATGTGCATCAACTTATCACCCAAAGGTGCGTGGGTGCTGGGCATTTAACCAAGGCATGCACGGTTCGAGCCCCTCCTTTATGTGAGTCTTGTGAGAATACATTGATCAATGACAGAAACTTAGATGTAAAAAGGTAAAGAACCATGCATTCATTCTGAGAGCTTAAGATGAGGCATTATATTAAGATACCCATTAAGATAACTAGAGAAACATTATATGAATAATAGATATGATCCATACTTTAAAGGAAATATACAAGGATTCACACCCATGAACAATTTATATGAATCTTATATTCATTTTAGTCAAAGTTCAGTAACCATATTACATTCACCAAGCCATGACAAACCAATGTAACAATGCAGATTAGACTTATGCATCAAAACCTTAAATATGCTCCCATATTACATAAACATTTTTATAGACCCATCCCTCTAGACAAACTATTACCCCTATAGTCCTCTACATGAGAACCTTAACTCTCTGAACATTCTTTTCATTCCCGTGGAGCTTTAGCTTTCATTCTCTCTATATCCATCATCTCTTCTTCTACCCAAGCATCTCTATATATAGTTGTATTGCCCACCGCCATGCCTTTTAAAGTAAAATATTAGTTTCCAAGTTTCAAGGTGGTCCTCTAATGGAGCATGCTTCTTCCCATCTAAGCTCTCCACTCTCTGTAAATGATGTCTTTATGGATCCTTCTATCACATGGAATATTCCTTTCTTGACTACCAAGTTGCTAGGATGGTACCTTATCCACTCTGCATGCGTAGTCGGGTCACACTTTTCTCGTGTGATTCCAAGAACATCGAATATGACTAATTCTTGAAACCATTTTCTTTTTCAAGTGCACGCACCGTGGGTTTTACTAAACCCTCCTAAAACCTTTGTCTTGCACACCTTTACCCCGTGTGCCCTTCTTCATAATGATCTTCCATGCCCACGTGCCCTTTCGACACTTAGGAAATATTTTGAGGCCCAACATGTACTACATAGAAGTATGACACGTGACCTACATATGTCAAATTTTGCCGCACCTTCTAGACTTGCACCCCCAGGTCAGTGTTACCATCAATGGATACGTCCATTGGGTGTTTGTATAGTCAGTGTGCCCAAAACATGTGGGGAATTGAGGTGGAGGTTATGGAATCCCCTTTCTAAAGCCATGGGGAATGCCTATCCCACCCATGAAATTAGTATAAGAGGAAGAATAAGAAGAGGAAGAGTAAGAAGAAGGGAAGTTAGATAATTCTAGGAAGAGGAAGTACTACATGTGGTAGAATGGTAGCAAGGGTGCCAACACTTTGGTATAGAGTGGTGAAAAGGATTCATTTCCGTGGTACGAGGGAGATAAGGATGAGAAGGAAGATCATGAAGAAAAGATACAAAAGACACATGATGCATCAAGCCCCACAACAGTTCAAAGGAAGGAGAGGAAGAAGACCCCACCACTTTTAAGGTAGAATTAGAAGTGGAGTTGAGGGTCAAGAAGTTAAGGTAGAGACTAAAAATGTAGGCGAGGCAGAGGGAGAAGGATAAGATCACTCTATAGGGGATGAGAAAATTCCAACGTGTGACACCACTACACCACAAAACACCAGCCTAAAGGGAGATAAAGGGGACTCCTTTACTATAAAGGAGGATAAGGGATTCACCCCTAGGGAGAAGAAGTAAAGAACCAAGTGAAAAGCTACAAGGAAGAAGTGGACACATGTGTCCCCACATATGGACTTCGTGGATGACCCCATGAAGGTCTTGTGCTACCCTCCCACCAAAGAAAATTTATGGATGGGATTTGATGGATCAAGAAGGGGGTGTTACCAACACTAGGAAGATGCTTAGCTGAAGCATACGCTACCACATCGAGGAACTCCGAGTTCAAGGTAAATGATCATGCAATCGAGACCATTCACTTAAAGAATAAGGGAGGAGATACATATAAATTGGTGGATCCTAACCACGTAATAGACAAGTAGGCATGCAATGTATTGCAGAATATTTATTCAGAGGTGATTTGACATAATTTGGATGTAGGATCTATTTCTTGGACCTTGAACATAGAGAAGAAGAGAAAGAATAAGGAAATAAATAGATTTGGATAGGGGTTAAGTGAAGAATAGGTGCAGAAAAATGAGGAATATGACTGAGCTAGTGCCCTTATGAAAAACATTATGGGATAATGTCCAACATTGGTGAGCCAAGACAGGACCGATTATGGGGATGAGATGGAGTACCTTGAGGACCTTGTGGGGATGTTACTTGTTAACATCAAGGATGGTGCGGCACCATAACTTTAGAGATCAGCAAAGGAAAATAAGAAAATAAGGTCACAATTGAAGTCTAGATCACACAGTTGGAAGATTTTCTCTCCCAAGTCAAGGAGGTCAATATACTAGTAGATAAGGGATTCAATAGTCAGTAGAAAATGTAGGCTAATTATCGACGCAAAGGTGATAGATGAAGATGCAGCCCTAAAAGTATTACAGGAGACCATCCCCACCAACAAGGAAATGAAAGCAAAATTTTCATCAACACCATGTCCTGCAGGAGAAAATCAAGACAAAGCGTGAAAATATGGATTTCAGAATCAGTGATCTTTGAGACTCCATCACCGAGTGGATGGATGCATTCAAGGGTGTTTACACAGATTTGTGGATGGCTATCAACACGCTGAAGGGGAGGGTGCAAGAGATCACCCCATTCCAGGTATCAAGTGTCATAGGTGAAGTGTCAGGAAAGGCCTTATTAGAGTTGAAGGCCTAAGAAAAATTGAAGGATGAGATAGATACGGAGTTCCCCAAACTCCTCTAATTGGTCACATAGCATCCCCCCCATTCCTCAATTCTTTATTCATATTCTCTCCCAACATCTATTGTTTATTCTTTGGAGAAATATTTTGGTCGACAAGATTTTTGTTTAGGAAGCATGGAGGATTTCCAGGATGATAACCAATTTAGTGTGGGGTGATGTTGGGCCCCTAAAGTAACTAAGTACCTAAGGCGCAAAGCCTTTTGGCACACAGAAACAGGGCACGAAGGAACACATAGAAGTAATTATTATAGACACGTAAAGGATCACACTAGGGTAGAATGGATTGAGGACTTACCGAGATTTGGACATCCTGGAAAACACACTTGAGGGAAAAAATGAAAAAGCAACTAGATACAAATGTGGATAAGCCACAGAGACTTGCAAATCAAGGAAAGTATATTCTAGGGCATCAATACAGTTATCATGAAAGGATAAGGAGTCAAGTTTGTTAAGGATTAGCCAAAACATGTATACTACAAGGTTCTCAATTTAGTGAAATGCATGGTGACATCTAACACATTCCCGCATAGTGGTAGAGCAATCATGAATGGATCACCTCAAGCTTTTGCAAGAGAGAATGATGAGTGGTTAATATGGAAGGAGGATGATTATTCTATGAGTATGATGGTTTTTGTAGAGAAGGAAGGGAGATAAGTAAGGATAGATAGGGAGTAGGAGAGAGGAAGAAAAATGTGTAATGGTGAGCTTTGTGATGAAAATTAAGCTCTGTTAGTGTGAACATTTCCACAAATGGGACTCTCTTGATGTAATCTTGGCTACCATATCTTGGATAATAAATATAATGAAGTGATTATGAAACATTCGTGTGATGGATCTTGATTTGTGCATTTTCCTTATGTTCATATGTGTGTTACAAGTTTCCTTGATATTATCTCATGGTTGATTCTACTTACATTAAGTTGATCACTTTGTTTTATGCTTGGGTGCATTAGGTTAGGATTTAATGCTTATATATTAAATTCCATAAATGAATGCACTTATTTTTCTAGTTATATTACATCCTCATGTTAAGAAGGATCATTCTCATGAAGCTCATATAAAGGAGGGGCTTGGCACCTACATGAACCTTGGGTGAGCTTCGAGGCTAAAATGGATGATATGTCGGCCCGCTTGAGAATGGATATTGAGGAAAGTAGTGATCAAGGACTACACATAGCACCATGAACTCTAAACCCTTATCATTTCTGCATCACTTTGTTACTATCCTTCTTTCTCTACATTCTCTATTAATTCTCTATGCATTCTCTGTGTGCCTCTATGTCTCTCTATTTCTCTACTCCCACCCAAACAAATATTTAAATAGGATCATCGACCACTATCATGACTTATCTTCTAAGCAGATCGCATGCCAAGTGTCTATGTGGTCCTCCATTGGTGAATGCTTATCCTCTTTGCAACCCTTCCACTATATATAATGATGTCTCTAGGAATATTACCTTCCTAGAAAAGCCTTTTCTTGACCTATAAGGTTCCAGGATGGCACCTTATCCATGCATCACACCTAGTCGGGTCCTCTCATTTTTCCTCAAGTGACTCCATAATTTTGCATATGGCTAAGTTCTTTAAACCCTTATTCTACCTCCCGTGTGCACCCTGGTTTCACTTAAACCCCTCGTAAACCCCTTTTCCATGCATAATTTTCCCCGAGCACCCTTTTATCTACCGATCATGCGTGCATGCGCTTTGTTGGTACTTAGCCAATATTTTAGGGTCCAACATCACCCTACACTATGCGTGTTCTCCATCCTTAGGAAAATTATGCTTCCTCAAAGAATAAATAATAGAGGTATCAAAATAATCAAACAATGGAAGAAATAAAGAACTCGGAGAAATAGAATAATGTGTTATTATCGCATCGTGAGTGGGAAATCCTTCATGGATTCCTTAATATTTTCTCATGTGTTTACTTCTCCCTACACTGATGAAGTAGGTCACCCACTAATGCACTTACTTTATCGAAAATAAGTTCCTTACTCTTAGTGTTTAGTGTATCAATAGTGATTTGCAGCTACTTGCTAAGATTGCCTAATGCATCCATCTTGAAATAAAATTAGGGGTATAGTTCCTTTAGCTTATTCTTAATCGAACCTCACAAGGTCTTGATTGCTTCCAATTTCTTCTCAACTTCACCAGATCTTGTCGCACTCTACCCTATTACCTTTGTGCTTTTCCTAAAATTATTTTAGATCCACCTCATGTGTAGTAACCAATATGTTTACCATCCTATCCCTATTGGCATAGTTTTCATACATGACTTCAACCATATGTGCGAAGGTCATAATTTTTACTACGGTAAGGAGCTTAGAGTACCATGTCACTATCTCCCTAATCTTTAGCTTTTCCTCCTCTTTTTGGTGTTCCATCATCTCATCTACAAACTCTAATCTGAGTGGTCAAATTTCCATGTTGAGGATATGGGTCAGGTCTTCTAAGCATTGCATGGTTGGGGGATAGGTTAGGGTGCTTTGAGATTATGGCGTCTGAAAGGGCCTCTATCTTCTTATGTATTTCATGCACCTTTTCCTTTTCATCCCTCATCTTACACCTTAACTATGCACTAATAAATTCATTTTGTTTTATCTCTTTGTCCCACTCAATGATATCCTCATTCTTTTTCTCAAGCTCTTCCTCCAAGACCCTTATTCCCTCATTTCTATTAAAGATTCTTGCCTCTACCTTTATCGATACTTTGTTGAGAATTTTGTAAACTTTCTCATCAGACAGTTGTTGGGAATTTACCAGAGGGTTTACTCCCTTGGCATATGGTATCTTCATCAATGCATCTTGGTTGACCTCAAATTTGGGTTCATCAACGTGGGACTCAAAATCCTAAGATAACATTTTCCTCATGTGTGGGTACACACCTTATTCATCGAAAGAAGACCAAACAAGGAGTTGGTTTGTGGGCATGGTACTTTGGAAGCATGCACATAGTACCTTGTTTAGATCATTAATGTAAGTCATTTCTTGTTCTTGTGCCACTACTATGCCCTTTCCACCTATGCACCTTTGGGAAGCTTACTGCTAAGTTGGGGTCTCTTCCCATGCTTCCATACTCCTTTCCCACACTCATGCTTTCCTCTGTTTCCTTCAGTACTTCCTTGGTACTTCGCTTGACTTTGTACTCAACCAACTATTTGATAATTACTACTACTTCCATCTCTATGGTATTATAAATATGATCTTTGGTAGGGTCATGGTCTTCTGATCCTTCATGTTTACTTCCTCACTTTCCCCTTTGTCGTGAGCACCTCCTTCGTTCTCATCCTTCTCTTCATTTCCTTCTTCCTCTAACTCATGTAAATCATACACATGATGATTCTGAGCCTCTTCACACTCTTCATCATCTTAATTTCCCTTGTCACCTCCATGCTTTATATCTTTCCCGAGTTTGACCCTTTTGTCACCCTCTGCTTCTTCCTTACTGGTGATTCCAATTCAAGGGAATTCTCTTTTTCTTATTTCTCAATTGATTCTTCCCTTACTTGTGATTCTTCCTTTTACGGTGACTCCTCCTTTTGCAGAGACTCTATTCTCACAAAAGAATTCGTTTGGAACATAAAAGTCTTGGTGCCTACACAATTGACTCTTGTGCCCCTATTGTTTGAAGTATCTATGTTTTTGGCACCTTTTTCTCAGGAGTTTATCCTCTATCTCTTTCCCTTAGCATAGTATTCTTCGCATAGTGGGGTCATCAGGAATGGAAACATCATCTTCAACATAAGCACCCTTGTCATACTTGGGACGTATGCATAAATACACCCTCACTACTTTGTCCTCCCGCAAAAGGTAATGTTACTAGTTTTAACATGTGAATATCATGAGAGATATACTTCTCCACATAGACGCACTTCTTCGGGTATATTAGTTTCCTGCATAGCTCACAATAGTCTTGTTCCACTAAAATTAGATAAAATATGAGTTTCCTCATCTCTTTTAAATGATTGACCTCAGCTTGGAAGTACTTTAGCACTATGAAGGATAAAGGTAATTTACACTAAGAACTCTTGGTGCCATCTACCAAAGAAAATATACCAATGTAAAAATACTAGTATATGACGAACTCAACTTCTCCTTACACTAGTGAAGTAAATTGTTTAGGTATTCTCCTTCACCCCCAAATGCATCGAGGATCCACTTATACCACTTTTCTAGGTGCACCTTATGAGCGGCCGTCATGGTGTCACAAATATATTGCTCAAACCTATTAGTGGGGAGGGGTTCTCTCACTAGGTATTCCTAAACAAACTTATTCGGTCCATCGAGAAATCCAATATCTGAAAATAAAATGGTGAGGAGGACATTACCAAACATGATCTTCTATTTGTCGAGCACAGTTTCTATGATCTTCTCTGTAATGAAAGATGAGAGGTTATAAATGATTCCCTCTGAGATCTTGTGGCACACATTCAACAAGGCCTTGTTGATATGTGTCCATATCTCTTTCCATTTCAACTTTGTAACCAAGTGTGTGGCCTTCCTCATCACCATATTAGTAATTACAGAAATTTCAAAGTATCGCGAACCCTTCTTATAATCATAATCCTCAATGGTCTTCTTAATGGCTTCCTTGTCTTCCAATTCATCGTCTAATGAATCTCCTTCACAGATAAAGAAAATGAGCTTAGAAATTAACCGGGGGGTTATCCACATCCTCCATCCTATGAAATAAAAGTGGTCTTCATGCACACGTGACATTAACCATTGGTATAGTCACTCGGCTTAACAAAATAGGGCAACTCATAGAGTTGAAATAACCCAAATTTCTGCATTTTACCTTTACCTTGTCATAGATGGGAATTCCATCTAGTGTCCTATTCTCTATAGGGAAAACTAGTTCTAGTGTCATTTAATTCTCTATGGTGCTCATTTTATGGTTGTAATCACTGATGGCCATCTTCCTAACGTGAGACACCCATAATTTACTGTAATACATCATCCGGGTACTTTATTTCCGTGTACCATTCTTTATTGAAACTTCTAGAGATAACTTGTTTTCCTTGCCCTTTCCCTTTTCAAAGAAATATTTACTACTTTCCTTAGTTCTATTCCTTCATCGGGTCCTTAAAACTTCTTCCTTTCTCCTTATCCTGGATCTTCTCAAATTTACGTGTAGTGACCAACCGGTCTTACAACCTTGCTATCTATGCCTATAGGGTGGTCACCGTCCTCCATCTCCATCTCCACCCTATGCAACTTGGTCCTAAAGGGATGCTACCTATGCCTATAATGTGACAACATGTGCCTCGATTCTATCACCTACCTCTCGAGATACTCCCGCATGTGTTAGAAGGGTAGCCACCTGCCTCTGTAATGTGTCCCTTTAAACCATAATTATGGCTAGATCAGGTTTCCTGGTCTCGTGGTGATGCCCATAGCTGCACTATCCACCACTACATGTATTTATCTATAACTTAGGCTTTATCAATCCTCTGGTCCATTTCCTTCTCCTCCTACCATGTTAGAACCATCGGTTGTGGTAGAGGAATAGGCCTCTCCACGTCATCTCTCCTATACTGAGGGAATGGTGGAGGCACATCATGAGGCAACCCAAAATGTCATCTCGACCATATCGACAAGTATCATATCATGCTCTCTAGCATGACACCCTTCTATCCATCGTAGAGAACATGTAGCTCATCTAACTCTACTACCATCTACCTATATGAAGGGAAACTAACATATGGCCTCAAAATAATGTCCACTTTGGACAACCCCTCTAGTATGCACCTATAGTACGCTAAATCATGTGTATCCCTAGAAACCCTGCTCTCTCCAACAATAGGCATCTAATTCCTACAGCCAAATCAAACCAAACCCACCTTCAATGCGTCTAGTTGGGGCATACTAACTGGTACACACATACAATGTGCTTGTATGCCCAATAGTGAAGTAGAAAGGTACAACAAAAACTGAACCTCTGTAGCCTCCCATATGCCCATAAATCCTTATATAACTACACCAAGAATGTTGGTGCCCAAGAAAAATGGGTCCTCTCCTCCATCATGTCATGGAGAACCCCCATTAGTGCCTTTAGGAATCTCCCACCCTCCGTATTTGGCATCCAAAACAACACACTGCCTCCATAATTAGGAAAAATAACCTCATCTCCTGAGGATGGGCCACATACATATCTCCATAACTCAGGCTCACACTATGGAACCTCATCTATGCCATCCCCTCCCCAAACACCACCAACATCATCTCCTCTGATGCCTTCAAGGAAATAGAATACAACTACTCTCTCACTATAGGTAATCGCAAGATCCTGTATACGTCCTCCAAGGTGACTATGATCTCACCCATCAAAAATGAAATGTGTTGTTATCAATCCCATTTGTCGAGAGTAAAACCATCAAGCTCAGCTCCTGAACAATGTGCCTATAGCTTTACACCCTAGTCAAGCTGACATCCATCACATGCCTCCACTCCTCGACGGTCATGCTTAACCATACCTCCGAAACAAAGGTGGTACTTTTTATTTGATCTCGCAACTTGTCCATAGATGCATCCAACAAACCACAACATTGTTAAACCTTGACTTCACCCAACATCACTCTTAACCAACCAACCTATTCCCAAGACCCTTACTACTTATTTCCTCATCAACGCACCCCAACCCTAAATACCACCCCTTTTCCCCTCATCCCAATTTCCCATCCCTCAACAAGTACCTATGTGAACATATTACCCTACCCATTCTCACTAAACTTGTCATTATATCCCATTACCTACCTTTCCCTCCCACCCTATCTTGTTTATTGACCTATTTTCCTCTAGAGCCAACCGACATCGGTCACTATTGATTGGCATCGGTCCATCATAAGCAACATCAGTCACATAATACTTGACTAATGCTGAAAAAGTCCAACCAATGTTGATCTACCCATGGCCATCATTGGTCATTATCACGACATCAAAATTCGCAAACCCCTACCCTAATTATCACAAAATTCTCAAATCTAACCTAAATACCCATTCTAACCTACCCAAACCTATCCTATCTTCATTCCCACTCCTATTTAACCTACATTGGACCTTCCCACCCCTCATTTCCTTCATTTTTACCCATAACTTTCAAAAATTAAAATTTCACCCAAATTTTAAACAAAACCAATTTTTACCAACCTATTTCAACAACAAATGAAGGATCGGGATCAAATCCTACCTCATCGCGATGCCTTTGGCATGGTGGTACGTTTGTCTACTATACCAAGGTCCACCCAAACCCTCTTCCTTGTATTCCATCACCAAATAAAATCCCCAACTCGCAATGAATGAAATCGCTTGAACCGATCTCGCAGACCCACCAACCAAATGCCAATAACCCACTACGAGGCTTGCCAACTCATCTCTCCATCTCATTCTATCACTTTCCAACTTTCCACCTCTCCTCTGTCATTTTCTACAATTGGAAAATGAAAAATGATTCTGTAAAAAGTGGAATTTTCCTTTTTTAACCCCAATTCGATATGACTGACATTGGTCACCATATAACCGACATCGGTAAACCCTTATAGTTATTTACCCTTGCTAAGCTTCCTTTTACTTGTAACCATTAGTGCTCAAACACCTTTTATCATTACAGACACCTATTGAAGCTTAGAAAGGAAAATATCTATAAGGGTTGATTGACATTGGTTGGCTAGGGCATAAATATGACCGACATTGGTCATATTTGTGCCCTAGAAAATCGACGCCGATCACCATATAACTGACATTGGTAAACCTTTATAGCTATTTTCCCTTGTTAAGCTTCCTTTTACCTACAACCATTAGTGCTTAAACACCTTTAATCATTACAGACACCTATTGAACCATATCTACAATCCCAAAATACCCCTACATTTCCTTAGTTTCATCTTGGGATTTGTTATTTTACTATACCTTGGTCTTACCCATGTCATGACCTATTTTCCCGAACTCGCCTACTTGGTGTGACCATTGACCTTATGTACTTGCTATACCTTGTGATGATGTTAACTATGTTGTTTTATCTTAATAATCATACCTTAGCTATTGTCGTGTCATTTATTCCGGTCAAACCTTTGGTGTACTGAAACATACCTAAACGCTTCCTACACCCGACCTACATGGTGTTTTTGGACCATATCCTATACCTTGGATACTTGAATCACTTTACCCTTATTTGGATAAACCTATCAACCTTGGACGATGTAGATTTTGCAAGCTCTTCAACCTGGTACCGTGTTGCAATCTATATGTGTGCGTGCATTTGATTGCCATTACCCATTACCTAATTTTGACCCCAGCCTATTACCTATTACCCAAGTTGACCATCACCCTTTCCCATAGTACTCATACCCTTCCCCACCTACCTCCACTTCCACCAACTCCACATTTTTCAAACCACTCACCAATTTTGTATTACACCTCATTAGTGCCTAGTTTGAGGGGGATCACCTTCACCCACACATGGGAAATCACTTCCTATTTTTGTCACCACTTCTTACCAATACAAGCTACGCAACAAAAAAGGGAAAAATGTAGACACCAAATTTGGGTCGCACGCCCCTTCTCCCCACATGTATATTAATTTAATTACCTACAATTAAATTAATGCCAAATCTCACAATATCTATTATTTAATTACCTTAATTAAACTAATTTCCACCTCATCATTAACCTATTTTTAGCATGTTTACTTTTTACTAGGAATCAATATACAATTGCCATAGCTAACCAAGACTTAGTCCTACCTACCTTAATTAACTAAGAATTAGTTCAAACCTAAAATCACATGCCTATTCTTCCTCTAACTACATTCCCACTTATCTAATCACAAAATTCCATTTTGATTTAGGACAATGGATAGATCTGGTCAGAAAGATTGTCAAGATTTTTCATTTTTAGTAAACCTAAGATTTCCCACCTTAACCAACGCTAGTCAATGAAAAATTGATGTCGGTCACCCTAAACCTTCATCGGTTACCATATATCCATTTTGGTAATGTTTTTGAGATTTTGGAAGAATTATTCAAGTTTTAGATAATGGATATCTGAATGTAAGCATGCACAAGAGAACTCCTGCACATCTAGACATCCTGAACCAACATAAAACACTGATCTGAAGGGCAAGAATTCATGGTAACATTACGGGAAGCATGGCTGTGGCACCGACCATCAGTTCCATGGATCAACCACCACCTCCATCCAAGCACTAGGCCTCCTTCAAGTACAAGTAAGTACTTTTGGATCTACACCTTTCACTATATTTATTTAGATTAGTTTCTTCATCCATATTTTGGGGGTTCTAGTCTCTCTTGCATCCCATCATCTCTCACCCTCCTTCCAATCCCTCCACCTAATCACCTAACACCTCTCAACCCTCCATATATCTCTAAGGATTCCCAACACTATCATCAACCTATACATTCTCTGTCCATTCTTTGTGCAACCACAAAGAATCATCAAAACAAAACTTCATTAAGTTTCCATCAACCCCAACCTACCAACAATGCTTAACCTAAACCGTCATTGGTCTATCCTCAACCGGTATTGGTCATACCATACCGACGTTGGTCTCTCTCTAGTAAATATGCCTATAACAACAACCTCATATATTTCACCCAAACAACCCAAATCACCTAAAGCTTGACCCTGACATGTCCCAACCACCTTATCTACTTATCTGACTTCCATATTTGATCATAACCTAGCTTGTTAGATTATATTTTCTTATTGTACTTGAATGAGACACCTAAATCATATTAAATACAATAGGACATTATTGGTTTACATAATTTATTGCATTAAGTTGTTTTAAATAGTGGATTGATAGCCATCTAGGAAGTATCACACTTCTTGGATCTAGCATACGCTAGGAAGTCCACTGAAATATATTGTTTAATATTCCTCTTGTGGTCTTATTTTATATCCGTAGGTAGTTCCTACTAGTAAAAATTAATTTCTCGTAATCGAATTAGTTTAGAAAATCAGAATGCGTGCACTATACATCCCACCTTCACTCACAGGTATTCCTCGTCACCCTTACCTTATCTATTTTATGCTTACGTACACACACTATTCAACGAAACAACATGCCTTGTGATACTTGATACAATATTTGTAAACCATTTCCCACCAAAATTTTGCTAGAAGGGTCTTGTGCATGGTTGCATTCCCTACATAGTGTCCTCCTATAATTCCACCATGTGATTCCTCCATGATTGCAACACGCTCATTCTCTAACATGCACCGGCATAAAACCTCATTGTGTCCTAGCTTGTATAAGTATCCACTAATTAACATGTAGGGTGCGACACGTATGGTTAACTACTTCTTTTCCAAACTCTTCATTCCCTCTAGCGCCATAACCACTTTGAGAAACACAACAATATCTTCCAATTCATAGGGCACACACCACAATCTAAAAGTTACAAATTTGGCATTGTATCCTCAATTCTATGCATGTCCTCCCTAGATTCAATCCTTGATAAATGGTCAAGTCCTAGATTAATCTTACCTAGGTTCATTACAACTATAAAATTAAACTCTTGAAACAACAACACTCACCGCATATGCGATCTTGTACAACATAATTTTTACCAAGTGCTTCAATGCCATGAGGTCCATGTAGAATATAAAAGGTGTTTCCAACATATACTTCTCTAATTTGTGTAAAGCGTAGATAAATGACAATACCTCGTGCTCGAGTAGTACTATAGTTCTATTTTATTGGGGCTAACTTCCTACTAGTAAAGAACAAGGGGTGGTCAACAATTACCTCTCCAGGTTGTGCTAATATTTCTCCAATCGCCATCCCTGAAATATCAACATGTACATGGAATGGATTATCCTAAGAAGAAAAGTGTAATATGGGTGTAGTGATAAGCCTATTCTTTAATGTATCAAATTCCATCTATTGCGCCTCTCCCCAGTATAATATACTTTTGTGTTTTAGAAACTTTTCCAATAGTGCGGTGATCCTTACATACCCCTTAATAAATTTTTGGTAATACCCTGTATGCCCAAGGAATCGTGCACTTTGTACTTTAGCCTGGTAGGTTCCCCCAATCCAACAATAATGGAAACTTTGGTAGGATCCACCAAAAAGCCTTCCTTACATATGATATGCGCCATCGGGGTTCTAAATGGAGTAGCGATTTTCTTTTTCTTAATGTTGAGGATATTCTCAACTATCAACATATTTCAAACATCACCCTTAGATTGTAACAATGGTCCCTCAATAATCCATATACCATCTAATCATCAAGATAGACTTGAAGAAACTTATGGATGAAGTCTTGAAATGCCTGCACCATAATGCATGAAAACACAACAGAGCATTCTTTAGTCCAAAAGGGATGACCGTGTAGGAAAAGCTTCCCATTCAATGGAAAAATTTGTTTTTTCTTGTTCCTCCTTTATAATTCTAGCCATAAGATATCCTAAGAATATTTCTATGAAATAATTGATCTCAGGCCCGACTACTCCTAGGATCTCTTCAAAGAAGGGGGTTAGAAATGGGTCAATAACACATACTACATTAAGATCACTATAATAAAAAAAAATCATTGTCCTCCCATCCTTCTTAATGCTGCCGATGACCATCGAATTATCCATTATGATTCTTCAACACCCTCAATGATGCATGATGCGATCATCTTTTCAATCTCCTCCTTGATTTTCACGTGTAGATTCAGATTTATTTGATAAGGTCTCTTCCAAATTGGGCACAAACCTTCCTTTAAATTGATAATAATTGCTGCCAATGAGTGGTGAACTCCTTCAAGATCATGGTAATTACACGAAATAAATCCTACGAAACTCACGCAATAGATCAATGATCTTTGAAACATCCTTCATTGATCGATTGTCCCCAATAATGGATGGATTCATGAGGAATGTCAAAAATCATGTTTCTAGGGTCCCCTCAGAATTTTTCTAACTCTCCTGTCCAGGTTGAAAAGAGCAAGTTCTGAGAAAAGGTGAAAAGGCTGCAAAAAACAAGCTTGGGCCAGAAAAAATTGTGAAAATTGGCTAAGTCCTAGTCCTCGCAGCAGTCGGGACATGAGGGACGTCTGGGCGCGAATCGGCCGAAAGGCCGCCAGCAATCTGCAGGCAAAGGAACATCCGGGCCGTCGGGACGCGTGGGACGCGGAAAGCCGGTTCGGCCGAAGGAGAAGAAAATCGACTAACTACTCTGGGACATTTGGGACATGAAGACGCGAAGGGCGCGAACCGCCCGGTTCGGCCGAAAAGGAGAACTTTCGCACTAAGCAGTTGGGACATCTGGGCCGCGAGGACGCGAAGGACGCGAAAAGGCGAAGCGGCCGAGAGCAAAGGAAGCCCATTTCGTGGTTCAGAAGAATTTGTCCTGCATACCCGGGACAAATTGGAACAAATGGACGCGAAGGACGCGAACCGCGGTTCAAATTAAAACGGGAACTTCAAGACGGGGACAATTGGGACAAAGGGACGCGTGGGACGCGGATAGCCAAAGGAGCCGAAAGCCAATCAAGCAACGCCACGTGTCATCAGCCGAATGAGGGACAAGGAAGCCCATTTCGGTGGATCAGGAGTTTTTGTCCCAAATAGTTTGGGACATCCGGGACATGAAGACGCGAAGGGCGCGAAAAGCCGGCAGACCCGCGGACCAATCAAATCACGACACGTGTCACAAGGGAGAAAGTCCAAAAGTCAAAGGGCGAGGTTTCAAGCACTGACCCGAGCCAATAAAAAGAGGACACGTGTCCAATGAAGTAGGGAAGGAGAGAGAATTACGCATCCAATCAGCGCTTGACACGTGTCATCCAGGTGGCAGAGCGCGGGAAAGATTTTCAAAACACGTTTTCACCTGTTTTGTGCCCTAAATCTTCAGATCGACATATCTTTCGATCCAGAGCTCGATTTGCACGTTCTTTATATCAACGGAAAGCTTATGAAATTCTCTACATGATTCTAGGGTTAATCTTGAATTTTGGTGTAGTCTAGAGAGAGAAAATTGAGAAACAGCTCTGACGCGTGTTCATGGCCAGAAGTGACATTTCAAATGACTGCATTTTAATGCGTAATGGGTCGCATTCTCCTAATTCAGTCAAAGTGATAGGGTATGGGTTTGTAAGGTCCCCCATGCCATTTTAATGCATCTGCAGTCGAGGAGGGATGGGCTCTCATGTTTTTGTACGTTTTCTGTCCCCTGGGCTCGACCCTTGCACTGTAAAAGCCAGATTTGGCTCATTTCTAAAAGGGGGAACAATTTTTGACATAGCAACTTCTTCTTTCACCTCCAACAGGTGGTTGATGCAAGAATCAGACCTCTCCAAAAGATTGTAATAGTTTTTACCTCTCTGAGGTTGTAATGCAGTGATTTGGGTACTGGAAATGATAATGCAAGCTTTGTGAATGGTTTTCAGTCCTTTGTTTGTATTATTTGCTTCATTTCAGATCCTAAGTTATATCTTATCAGCCTGTGTATGTTTCATGTTGCAAATCTCTGGTTTGTGTCTATTTGCTTGACAGAAATGTTTCACCACTCCTTTTGGTGCATCACCATCTTTAGTTAGTTTCAATTTTTGCATTTCTATCCCTGCCCCCTTGCAATTTAGAGTAGGATTAGGATCTGAACCTCTGTAGTTTTGCAAAATATAGATCTAAATCAGAGGAGTTTGAGGAACCAGCCTCTAATCTGGAGATTCCTCTCTCGCCACAAGTCCCCACACTTGGAGAGAGTTTCCATGTTGTGCAATCACACTGGATGCTAGAGTGATCAACCTAGAAGCCTGATCTGCATCCAGGGGTGCTGTGAGTCTGCAACAACAGTTTTGGCACGCCCGGTGGGACTAGAGGTCTCATTTTTATTGCAGCAAGGTTGATGTGCATCTGCTGCATTTTCTTTGCTTAAAAGAGCTATTATTTGCATATCTGGCGACTCCAAGGGGAAGAATCAACTGGTTCCAAGCTGCAGCCTTGAAAACTCATGAGAAGAATCACCACAAGGTCAAGAGTTGGAGAAGAAGAAGTGTTGTTTGAATACCTGCAATTATCTCCAAGAAGAAGGCAAAGAGGAAGAAGGATTCAAAGGTCTCCATCTCCACCAAACAGAACTCTCTCAACTCCTCCACCTGTAGGCCTTTCATTCAGTCAACAAGGGTTTTAAGACCAATTAGAATGGCTCAAAACAATCCCTACGTCAACTTCACAGGCAGCAGCCCACTTGCTCTCAATGCACAACATCCAGTTCCTATTGCAGCCTTGAAGAACATTCCCTACTTCACCGGAGAAAATCAGACTACTCTAGGTGATCATGTTAAAGATATTGCTAACCTTTGTGCAATTCATGAAATCAATGAAATGCAAGTGGTCACAAGTTACCGCATCTTCCTTCAAGGGTAAAGCATTACAATGGTTTAGGAGCCTTGGAGCTGGTTCTATCACAAACTGGAATCAGCTGTATTGCACTTCATGAGCAATTTGGAGAGAAGGGAGACAACTTGTCTCTTTTGGAGCAGCTACAACCATCAAGAGAGCTCCCAATGAGCAGCTGACCGATTTCAACTTCAGATTTCAAAAGACTTGGGAGAGGATTCCAAAGGCAAAGCAAAGCCAACAAAGAAAGGTGCTTTTCTATACTATCTCAAAGCTTTAAATTCTGATATTTCTATGTTAATTCAATCCATGGGAGGCACAACTATCCCTATGGCTTATAAAGATTGCCATTAGGCTGAAAATTGTTTAATCCAAGCTGGCAAACTTGCCCCTAGACCTCCCATGCCATTGTTTCCAAGTTTAGAGAATCCAAACACTAGTCAAGCACCTAATTTGGCTCCTTCTCCCACTCCTAGAAATCAAAGTTCAAATGAAGCTTCCACTTCATCTCCAAGTGCCCCAAATGAGCTTCAAGAGGTCATGAAGCAATTGCAAAACCTAGGCAATGAGCTAGTTACTCTCAAGAGGCAACAAGCCCAAGGTTTCAGACCTTCTTATCAACCCCAAGCTCAGCCTAATACTGTAGCCCATACCAACCAACAAAAAGACCACCTAATCCAGCTGCAAATATGAATCAAACAAGGCCTCCCGCAATAGACCATTCCAGCCCTATAATCCAAATGCCATATCTCGCTCTAAGGCATTAGTGCCAACACAAACAACATTGCTCAGAATATGATTGGTGCTTTCCATGCAACGAGCCTCATAACCAATCCATGTGTTTCAATGGTGCTCTCAATCAAGCACTAATGGTGACAACTACCGGTGTGGAGGGTGAGGGCAACAAGGAAACAAATAACAACAAGAAACATTCCAACAAAGAATCAGCCCCAAATGACACCACATTGGTGAACCGGCAAGCAGAAGATTTCTTGGCATGAATCAAGCAGTTTCTCAAGGTGTCAGCAGCCAACACAAGGTCAAAGAGGAGAAATTTGGGTGAAGAACAGCCATTAGCCCCAGCCAATCCACAACCTTCCATGGCTCCACAAATGATTGGCAAGCAAAGTCCATTTCAAATGCACAAGGGCAGCCAAGAACAGCCCCTAGGCCAACTCAAATGCCAGCTGTTGCTGCCCACGTGCAAGGAGTAAATGTGCAAACCAAGGGACAACAGAGAGATCCTTCATCACCATTCAGTATCATTGATCAGATGAAGAAGACAAACGTCAACATATCAATGTGGGAATCCCTATCCATCCCAGGCCAAAGAGATCTGCTGCAAGCTGCCATGAAGGATTGGCCAACTTCAAATCAACAGGTTCAGATGCAAGACAAAGTGCTTACAAATGCTGCCCACCTCAAGGAAATCATGGAGGACAACAAGGTAAATGTCAAGCCCCCTCCTTTTTATGTTTCATTATCATCGGAAATCAGCTAGTACATAATTGCATGATTGATTCTGGGGCAAGTAGCTCAAGAATGCCTAAACAAATAGCTGATCACTAGGGCTCCAATATGAAATAACATCTAAAGGGGTAGTGCAGCTAGATGGGACAGCAATAAAATAGCTTGAGTGATTAGAAACTTGAGTCTTACCTCGCATGCATGTCCAAATGTTGTTGTTTTACAAGATGTATCAATCATAGACCTTCCACCACTCTTTTCCCCCTTTGCTTGTCAAGGACTTCACAAACAAGATTGGGGGTATTTGTCTCGATTGGTCACACATGCTATTCAGAACAAGATATGGAACTAAGGCCACAATCAGATCCGAACCTATTGCAAACTTCCATATTGAGCCTTACACTCCAAGTCAGATTAATGCCAATTGCTCAGCATTTGATCAAGAAGATCACCCTAGCACTGATGAGGCTGACACCAAGGTTGGAAGTATCCCGGATCTAACTCTTGATGAATGGGCAAACAAGATACATGCTTTTGATCCCTATCAAGAAGTAGAAGAATCTGCGCTAGGAGTTTATTGTTTACATGAAGAGAATCAACCTCTCCCCAGCATCACCAAGCCAGATCATAAAGACAAGAATGAAGTATGGCAATTGTTCTTTGATGGGTCAAGGAGTAGACAAGGTGCAGGAGGAGGAGCTATGCTCATCTCACCGCAAGGTATAAGGTATTACTCAGCCTTCCGTTTCCAGTTTTCCTGTTCAAACAACACGGCTGAGTATGAAGCCTTAATTCATGGACTGCACTGGGCAATGAAGAAAGGCATCAAGAATTTACAAGTATTTGGTGATAGTGAGCTGATCGTAAACCAAGTCAAAGGAAAAAATGCTGCCAAAAATGATCTGTTGAAGAACTACAAAAATCGGGTATGGGATCTTATTGAAGATCTTGAAGCTTTTAGCATCAATTCCATCCCAAGAAAAAAGAATGAAGCCACATAGACTCAAGCAGCAATTGGGGCTGCATTTGATGTTGTAGAAAGTATCAAAAGTGAAAATCTCAGCCTCATATCAAATTGGTCAGTGAGACCAGCTGTTCCGATAACAACACAAGTTGGCAAGTCTTCGAGAATGATCAAGAAATTGTTAATTTCCTACAAGAAGAAGCTTGAGTTCTCCGCCAGAATCAAGACAAGCCGCATCAGCAGATGGTGACCAAGTGGTGCAGCCGAGAACTAACAAATTACCAAAAGGCCTCATAACCTCGAGTCAATCTTCAACCCGAATGATCAGTTCTCCTAAGGAGAAAGTGAACATTCAAGTAAAGGGTGAAGATTCAGAGCCTATTTTAGTGGAAGAAGGCAAAACATTGCAGATTGGCAAAGTAAGTACCTCACAAGAGAAATCTGATTTTGTTCAGCTTTGTCAAGAGTTCCCAGATGTCTTTGCTTGGACTTACAAAGATCTAAGAGGTTTCAACCCAAAGTTGGCACAACATACTATTGAGCTGGATCCGAATCCAAGCCTGTCAGGAAAAAGCAAAGGCCAATGAATCCCCATATTGAACCTCTCATGAGAAAAGAGTTAAGCAAGCTTATTGAGGCCAATATCATCTTCCCCATCAAACACTCAAGTTGGGTCGCCAACTTAGTCCCAGTCAGAAAGAAGAATGGAGAGATCAGGTTGTGTGTCGACTTCAGAGATTTGAATAGAGCCTCTCTCAAGGATCATTATCCACTCCCTTCCATGGAGCAAATATTGCAGGTCATAGCTGGTTCAGAAAGGTTTTCACTACTTGATGGCTACTCAAGCTACAATCAGATTATGGTGAGGGAGGAAGATCAGTTCAAGACAGCCTTCACAACCAAATGGGGAACATATGCCTACAAGAAGATGCCATTTGGCCTATCAAATGCTGGAGCCACTTTCCAAAGGGCAATGGATATGGCATTCAAGGGGTTGATCAATAAAATAGTTTTGATATATCTTGATGACATCACTGTATTCTCCAAAAATGCAGTGGATCACCTTTTCATCCGAGGCAAGTGTTTTCGAGGTGTAGAAGATTTGGGGTATCATCGAATCCCAAAAAATGCATATTCCTGGCTCATGAGGGGAAACTTCTAGGCCATATTGTCTCGAAAGAGGGACTGGCAATTGATCCAGAGAGGGTTGAAGCCATAAGAGCACTACCATTGCCAAGTCACAAGAAGGCTCTTCAAAGCTTCTTGGGAAGGATCAATTTTGTCCGCAGGTTTGTCCTAGATTTTGCAGCCCTTGTCAAGCCCATCACCAAAATGTTAAAGAAGAGCATGGCTTTTAAGTGGACAAAGAAGGCAAGGAGAGTTTTGAAGCAAATCAAAGAAGCTATCTCTCAAGCACCAACTCTCATCAACCTGACTTCCAAGGATTTCATCCTCTATGCATTTGGAGGTGATGACACTATTTCTGCCATTCTAGTACAAAGCAGAACAAAGATAATGATGAGCAGCCGATTGCCTTTTTCTTTTTCAGCCAGAGCCTAGATGACTATGAGGTGAGGTACTCTTTTATTGAGAAGCATGTGCTTGCAAGAATCGTAAAGCTTGAAGAAATTCAAGCATTTAATCTCAAACAACAAGGTCCAGTTGCTGGTCTCACATGCTGGAGTTAAGGACTTCCTCCTCAACAAGGATTTGAATGAGAAAAGGGCAGGTTGGATCACCCGTGTCATGGAATATGACATTGAGATCAAGATCACCAAGCTGGTAAGAGGGAAAGGATTGTGTGAGCAGCTGGTTTTGGGGAAGCAAAAAGAAGTATGCAACAAAGAAGAAACTGTTTTGATAGTCCAAGACAGCCATGAGCCAAGTGGCAATCAAGAAGAAGACAATGCTGCCCCGACTCCTTGCTGGACCCAAGGTATTATGCACTTCCTAGGCATAGGCCTATGCCCTCCAGAGATGAACAAGACCCAAAGGAGACACTTCAGATTGCAGGCTGTCCCGTATGCCATTGTTGATGGAGTTTTGTTCAAGAAAGATGTAAATGGAGTGCTGCTGAGATGCATTAGCACAAGTCAGATTCAAAGGGTATTAGAAGAGTTTCATGATGGACCAGCTGGTGGCCATTTTGCACCAAGAGTGACAGCTCTAAAAATCATGAAGGCTGGTTATTATTGGCCTAAAATCTTCAGTGATTGCTATGCATGGATCAAGAGGTGTAAGAATTGTGCATTCTTCAAAGAAAAGAGAGACTGCTGCCCTTCCATCGCATCCAATCTCGCTGACCAGCCATTCATGCAATGGGGTTTGACTTCATCTGAGTCATTAATCCCAATTCAAGCCAAGGGCACAAATGGATTTTGACAAACACAAACTACTTCACCAAATGGACAAGTAGTAAAGAGCACTCAAAGAGGCAAATGAGTCTAGATCTTAGACTTTTATGAGGGGATAACAACCAGATTTGGTGTACCGCCACACAATAATCTCTCGATAATGCATCGGCATTCATCGATCTAGGTGACCGAGTGGGCTGTCAAGAACGGTATTTACCTAAGCACTTCATCAAACTATTACCCTCGTGGGTAATGGCTGTGCCGAGTCTACAAACAAGAACTTGTTGAGGATCATTAGGAGGACTCTTGATGAGAATCAGAGGTCTTGGCATACCAAACTGAAATCAGCCTTATGGGCTGATAGGATAACTCCCAAAAGATCCACAGGTAACTCTCCATTTAGGCTTGTCTATGGAAGAGAGGCAATCTTGCCCATGTCACTTGAGTTGCCAACGTTGGAACTCATGAAGCAGCTGGAGTTGCTTGAGTTTGAGCCCATGGAGGTGAGGTATGCAGAGTTGATGGAGCTGCAAGAGATCAAAATCAGCATCCCAAGTAATGGAAAAGGATCAAGCTTTGATCAAGAAGACCTTTGATAGAAAGGCCAAGGATAGATCTTTTCAAGTTGGAGATCTAGTGTTGAAATGGGATGTGGACAGAGCAAAACCGGAAGGCATTCAAAATTTGATGCCATTTGGAGTGGCCCATACATGGTCACAAAGTGCAAGAACAACAATGCTTTCCAATTGGCCTCACTGATGGTGAAGAACCGCAGATTCCAAATCAATGGAATCTATCTCAAGCGTTGCTTCTAGAGGGAAATTCACTACCTCTCGTAAATATTAGATTAGATTTTCTTTCCTCCAAGTGCTTGTGCACATTGTTTTGTTGTAGGTTAGTTTTGTTTTCCCTAAGTGCTTTGGCACAACTTGCTATCCATGGAGATGTTTAGCAGCCCTTGCTTTCATCAGTGACATTCCATCTTCCTCCTTGCACATTCTCGAGTCGGCTTAGGTTCTAAATGAATATTTGATGACTCCATGCCCAATGGACTCGCTTCAAACTCGGTATCTTCTACCTAGCAGTGCAGTATATCCCCACGAGTCACCAAATTGTTATCCAAATTCACCCCCTGTGGTTGATTTGATAACATACATCAAATTCTCAAGTCCTGTGCAAATGGATGGATTCAGTGGCAAAAATCATGTTTCTAGGGTCCCCTCAGAATTTTTCTAACTCTCCTGTCCAGGTTGAAAAGAGCAAGTTCTGAGAAAAGGTGAAAAGGCTGCAAAAACAAGCTTGGGCCAGGAAAAATTGTGAAAATTGGCTAAGTCCTAGTCCTCGCAGCAGTCGGGACATGAGGGACGTCTGGGCGCGAATCGGCCGAAAGGCCGCCAGGCAGTCTGCAGGGCAAAGGAACATCCGGGCCGTCGGACGCGTGGGACGCGGAAAGCCGGTTCAGCCGAAGGAGAAGAAAATCGACTAACTACTCTGGGACATTTGGGACATGAAGACGCGAAGGGCGCGAACCACCCGGTTTGGCCGAAAAGGAGAACTTTCGCACTAAGCAGTTGGGACATCTGGGCCGCGAGGACGCGAAGGACGCGAAAAGGTGAAGCGCCGAGAGAGAAAGGAAGCCCATTTCAAAGTGGTTCGAAGAATTTGTCCTGCATAGTCCGGGACAAGTTGGAACAAATGTACGCGAAGGACGCGAACCAAACCGGTTCGGCCAAAACGGGAACTTCAAACTCGGGACAAATGGGACAAAGGGACGCGTGGGACGCGGATAGCCGAAGGAGCCGAAAGCCAATCAAGCAACGCCACGTGTCATCACCGAATGAGGGACAAGGAAGCCCATTTCGGGTGGATCGGGAGTTTTTGTCCCAAACAGCTTTGGGACATCCGGGACATGAGGACGCGAAGGGCGCGAAAAGCCGGCAGACCCGCGGACCAATCAAATCACGACACGTGTCACAAGGGAGAAAGTCCAAAAGTCAAAGGGTGAGGTTTCAAGCACTGACCCGAGCCAATAAAAAGAGGACACGTGTCCAATGAAGTAGGGAAGGAGAGAGAATTACGCATCCAATCAGCGCTTGACACGTGTCATCCAGGTGGCAGAGCGCAGGAAAGATTTTCAAAACACGTTTTCACTGCTTTGTGCCCTAAATCTTCATATCGACATATCTTTCGATCCAGAGCTCAGATTTGCACGTTCTTTATATCAACGGAAAGCTTATGAAATTATCTACATGATTCTAGGGTTAATCTTGAATTTTGGTGTAGTCTAGAGAGAGAAAATTGAGAAACAGCTCTGACGCGTGTTCATGGCCAGAAGTGACATTTCAGCGACCAGATTTAATGCAGAATGGGTCGCATTCTCCTGTAATTCAGTCAAAGTGATAGGGTATGGGTTTGTAAGGTCCCCCATGCCATTTTAATGCATCTACAATCAGGAGGGATGGGCTCTCATGTTTTTGTACGTTTTCTGTCCTCCTGGGCTCGACCCATGCAATGTAAAAGCCAGATTTGGCTCATTTCTAAAAGGGGAACAATTTTTGACATAAAGAAACTTCTTCTTTCACCTCCAAGTGGTTGATGCAAGAATCAGACCTCTCCAAAAGATTGTAATAGCTTTTACCTCTCTCGAGGTCAGTAATGCAGTGATTTGGGTACTCGGAAATGATAATGCAAGCTTTGTGAATGGTTTTCACCCTTTGTTTGTATTATTTGCTTCATTTCAGATCCTAAGTTATATCTTATCACCTGTATGTTTCATGTTGCAAATCTTTGGTTTGTGTCTATTTGTTGGACATGAAACAAGGTAGGTTCCTTCCCATGATAATATTGTATGATAGTAGGTGCGTTACTCGGATAAACCTAACAAAGAATATGATTCTCACTTCACACCACTCTAGAAGGTTATCGCGATGGGTCACCCACTAACGTGTTGTGGTCCCGAGCAAGGTATAGCTAAGCATCCTTATCCTTTTGATCTCACATCTCCACTAGGTCTCCATTTCTCATAGGAAAATATCTGGGTTAGATCCCTAGAATAACTTGGAAACTTCACTCCTCCTAGGTTCTTGACTAAGCATGCCTTTTCTACTCTCATGACTAACTCATATGTCCCGTGTGTCCAATTTTCACATGCCACACTAGTTGTATCACTTATAGATGAGATTATTCCCATTGAATAATGCCTTCTTTTGTTGGTTGCACAACCTCAGGGTCCCTGATAGTGCACACATAAATTCTATCTAGGTCTTATTCTCCTAAAGTCTCAATATAGGGCACTGACTTCCCATTGGTCAAAGGAATTATAAAACATTCCTCCTTGTTCTCAAAAATAATATACCCCTTATTGAAATGTAATTCAACATTATTCTTATAGCACTAGGGACACCCAAGTAATATTGGAAAGTTTTCCACCTCGAAAAGCACTAAGAATTCAAAGTCTATAGTGAATTTCACCCCTTGGATAGTGATAACAACATCCTTTAGAACACCAATGAGCATTGGCTTAGTCTTATTATCCATATTAACACATTTGAAGATGGTTGTAATGGGGAATTCTCATTTGATTCTAGGTGTCTAGGGTGAGAACATTAACTCTTGTTCCTATGTCAATAAGAATATTACTTAGGAACCATCCATCAACAACTACATTCAAGGTAATCTCCTTATCGTAGTCAAGGTTGTAGGGAGGAAGGTTAAAATACAAAACCTACCTCTCATGCTCTACTCCAACACTTGGTATCTTATCCCTTAACCATTCTACTAATAGAGGAATGATATTCTCTTGGTGCAACATCTTACACACCTCTATGATACCATCTATATCTAACTCGAGGGTCTTCATTTATTTTCTTCTACTAAAATTTCTGGATTACTCTTTTAGACACTAAATTTCCCTTTAAAGACTTGTATTTATGTACATGGTCTCTTGATAGACTTCCTTCTAATGGGTAGGGTCCTGACATTTCCTATATACTAATTCTTCTATTGTAATTAGTGGTATCTACTTTGGTATTTCCCTGGAACATACAACCTTAGCTTGTGTCGTCACCAGTACAGGTTCTAACTTTGACTCATGCGTCACCCTTGGCATCCACTGTGAGTCTAATTTTTTCACGCTTACCATGCCAACACCCTTGTCTTTCTATTGTTGTTGGCTCATGTTTTCAAATAGCTCTGGGAACTCCTTATACTTGTGCTTATTCCCACACCAACAAAGATCAGAAAGCTTGTGCCGTGATATTTGCACTTGTAATGCTCTGTGGACCCACAATTATAAAAAAATCCATAGGGGAATTCACCTCTTTCACCTCCATGATTACCACAAACTCTAAATCCTCCACAAAATCCTTTTCCACGAGCTCCTCTATCCACGTGTCCTTCATAGTGATAACTATCATCCTTAGAATTGTTTACAACATTGGTCTAACACACACCAATATCAATGGCATCATGTATCTGGTCAATCAATCTACAATCCTTGGTGTCATGAGTAGTAGAGTTATAAATATTACAATAGAAGGATGCATTCTTATGGATCGCGTGCTACGAGCGAAACCTACTTGTATCATGATCTCCATGGAAAATCTCACAGTCTACCATCATGGCACATACTGATCTCCAAGGACAACTATCCTTCTAATGTCCCTCTACCTCACAATCTATGCACCATAGACCACTCCGAGTCTCATGGCCCAAGTTCAAAGATAGATTCTCAAGATACTTTGCCATGGTAGTAATATGAGATTCAAGAAAATAAATAACAATGGTATCCATGCTTCCCATAGCCTCGATCGTAGGGTAGCCTCTAAGGAAATTCATGGGTCTCGTAAAAGTATTATGAAATATTTCTCTCTTAAAGGTCATTATTAATCCTCTAACAAACCATTGAGCATGTTGAGAAGGATGAATATCATAAGAAATTTTTATAAGAGAGTATTAAAACACATGTCATAATCTCATACACTCTCTTCCATACCTTGTTTAATCTTCTTCAGTGCACTAATGCTCTTTTGTTCAAACTTAGGAATATGGAATTCAACTAAGAAGGCATTATGCAATGCAGTATAATGTACTACTATCTGGTGAGGGTCATACTTCTGATACCAAATATACATGTGCCCTTACAACATCATTGAAAAATGACATACATTCCATTCTTGGGTAGTGATCCCCTTCGTGCACCATAGCAACTCACATTTGTGTACATTCTCTACAACATAATCAACACCTTTGTAATCTGGATGCAAAGAAATTTTAAAGAAAACTCACTGAGGTGGTTGAGGCCCTTTTCCACTTGATCCAAAATCTAAATTCTCCCCAATGTTTCCTCTACCACTAGATCCGTTAGATCCATTGGTGCCTATTCCTCCCGACCCACTAGATTCTATAGATTCATTAGGTCCACTAGGTCTGCTAGTACCTACTCCACTGTCCCACTAGATCCACCTCCCATAGCTAGTAAAGGTCCTGAAGGGGTTCTAACTTATGTCCCAACTATCACGCTAAACTGTACGCCAACATTTTGTGATATTGCTCTACTACTGATGTGTGTCCCACGCTTCTTCCAGACGTGATAGATAAGCTTTGTGTACTTGTACTTTGTCCAAATGTTATACCGTATAATATACCTCTCGAACACATGGATGTACTAAATAAAAATTATACCTCCTAGGTGCTTACCCGTTACTTCCACCAATACCAACTTAGTTAATAATACTTATCTCTAGATTTGGATAACTAAGCACCAAGGGTTGGTCACTAGGTGGATTAAGATGCGTGTGGATGACTCTTTTCCTTTCTTCATATGACGAGCTCTCTCCAGAAGTTGAGGGGGTTTCGCTTCCACATTTTGCAAGATGGGGTAGCATAGATTTCTCAGGTTCCACATCCTCCATGTGAACCTCAAATCCTTCCCATAACATCTACTTCCATAAATCCATCACTCTTGTAGCTTCACACTATCTTTTCAACTCCCTCTCCTAAGCTTCATTATACTTGAGCTTCCTCTCCTCTCTCCATTTCTTCCACAATTTCTACCATCGTTCTACCATTACAACTTCCATGCCTCACACCTAGCAGGAATTTAGCTAGCAATGGGAAAGGCTTCCAAACTCAAAGTAATGATTAGGATCTTGATAGCCAATGGAATAACATGCAAGAAAAATCCTCTAGGTTCCCTCAAGAACTCAAAATCAAAAATCTCTAAGAAATAGTACGTATAAATAACATATTCCAAGTTATAACTAGTCAACACTCTACTCCTCCAAAGGTGGTCCACAAAACGGTCCATGTTAGATCGACATCATGCAACCGTTGATATTCCTCCTAGGTCTAAACATGAGGTCTATAATACCAACTCGTCCTTGATGCATATGTTGATATCCATTCATACAACTCTATTGGGAAATAACAGAAGAATGTCTCATAAAGTTCATGATACAAGTTCTCCTTCACCCATTTTCATGTATCAAACTCATCCTCCGTGTTTTTGAGCCATGCTTTGATACTATCCAAGGTCAAGCACTCTGTCATCACACATTTCTCTCACAATAGATTCAAAAGAGGTCCCGACAATGAAACCAAGATGTAGTCATTATTTTACCCTCAATACTTCTTTCTAACCCTAAGCACGTTGACCTATCATACAACATACGTTGGGTGCTCACTAGAGGTGTGCATGGGTGCCAAGCCCTCCAATATGTGATCTTTGAAAGAGATATCTTCCATTAATGGAGGATTTTTTTGTAGAAATAGAAATACACTCATCTACTTTGAAAGGTAGAAGATATAACTAATAGATCTACACATTAACACATCATAGAAGCTAAATAACATTATAAGAAGTAAAAGAAACTAGATCTAAGTCATGATAAGCCATATAAGATGAGGGTTTACACCTATAAAGTAGTTTTATAGAATAGATCTAGGTATATTGATTTAAAAGAATTTTGGTATCCCTGTTACATTTCAAAGGGTCATCACCGAATATATACATCAAATGAAAGAGACTCAACTCTTGCAAACCTATATGATTAGAGATCCTAACTATGATTTTTCCCATTCTCGTCCCTTATTATAGATCCCAGCACCTATACATATGCATTAATTATATCCCTTACAACCCTCTAGCACTAAGTACTCTAAACCCTAGCACCATGAACTTTAAACCCTTAGAATTTTTGCAGCACCTTATTACTCTCCTTATTTCTCTTCATTCTTTATGCATACCCTTTGCATTTTTTTTTGTGCCTCTCTATCTCTCTATGTCTCTACTCTTGACCTAAACAACTATTTAAATAGGATCATTGACCACCACCATGAATTATCTTCTCGAGAATATCACTGCAAGATTTTATGTGGTCCTCCATTGGTGAATGAATATCCTCTTTACAAACCTTCCAAGAACTTGGTAATAATGTCTCTAGGAATATTCCCCGTGTGGAATATCCTTTTCTTGACCTCGAAGGTTCCAAGATGGCACCTTATCCACACATCACTCCTAGTTGGTCTTCACATTTTTCCTCAAGTGAATCCATGATGATAGATATAGATAAGTCCTTTAAACCCTTGTTATGCCTTCCATGTGCACTATGGATTTACTTAAGCCCCTCTTAAACCCCTTTTTCCTATGTGCTTTTCCATGACCACCATTCTATCTATTGATCTTTTGGGTGCACGCCTCTTGGTACTTAGCCAATATTTTTGGTTTCAACAAATATATGGATGAATCTATAGATGAGTGATAGTAGTAGATGGTTCTAGGTCCCTCATTATAGTCTTATAACTTTATATTTATAGGGTTCTCTTCCTCTAATTTTATAATTAACCTTGAAAAGGCCAACCAAAAGAAAGATAAATATGAAAAACAACTAGAAGAGGCCAAAAAGTTGTGGGAAAGTGCTAGAAGGATCGAGGGGTCCCAGTGGGACTAGGATGCCCATGGGCACCTAGGATTGATGGGTCCCTAGGTGGGACCAAGACCCCATGGGCACCCCAAGATTGAATATGGGCACTTAGCCGAGGCTAAAATAATGAGGAATTTCAGAAAATGGTTGGGCATATGGGTGCAATAGGTCACAAATTATGAAATAAAATAAACAAGATGGCTAAAAGGATGGGGGTTAATTAGTACTTTATTCACTCAAAACTTTATAAATAGTAGTACGAGACCGTGATAAATAAATGTTTAAAGTGCATGGTTTTGTGACTACACCTCCTAAATTCAATTTACCCCACTTATCATTATTTTAACACCCTTAATTAATCATCCCCTACTTACCATTAATTAATTATACTCCCCATTAAATTCATTTACTCTCCTAAATCCTCTATTTATCCTCGCTAGGCCCGCATTTAATAAATTAACATTTGCTTTTACTTTATTTAATATTTTTCACCTCCCACATAATAATTTATCCTCTCCATGTAACCCTAAATCATCCTCATCTATCAAAACCATAATCTCATATCATACAAGACCATTTACTCAAGATCATCACCTTTCCACCACCCAAATGGATAGATCGATGTGATTGGTGACAATGATCTAGGTTACCATTGAATCTGTAGAGCCACCCCTAGCCCTCCCTTTCCCAGTTTGCAATTTTGAAGAATTCAATTTTTTTTTATATTTACTTCATTTTTTTGTCTCTCTTGCAACTGCCATCATCATCTTAGAGACCTTGTGATTCACTTTGAGATATTTGTATACATTTTTCTCTCTTATATGTTTGGGTCTATTATTACAATTTTATCAATATTCTTCATTAGATCTTATGCAGGTTCATATATCCTCTATGAGTCATGCCTCTTCCTTCTCAAGTCTTCATTTTTCATCTAGAAATATTTGTTCTTTTTGATCCTCTTCCATCAAACCCTAGATCAGTCCTAGTCATCATCGATTCTTCCTAGTCACCATCGACCCAACTCCCTTTTTTTTCTTCTATGTCATTCGATTCCTAGTCATCCCCTCTTTGATCCTATAGTCACTAAGATCCTCATACCTTAACATTCTTCCCTCTTGTCACTTTCATATATGTGTTTTCAACTCCAGTCACTATTAACTCATCCTTGTTGTTAACTAGATCAATCGGTATTGCATCCATTTTTAGATTTCTTAATTTTCTTACATACTTTCTTTTAGATCTAGTTCTAGATCTCTTGTAGTTTTTTTCCATGTTAGATCATTTTCATCTTCAGATCCATCTCTCGAGGAATCCAAATCTATATTTTATGTCATGGTTTCACTTGGTCTACCATAGTTTCTATTGACTAGTCCCTACATCTGATGTCACTTCACAACTCGTATAGGTTTTGTTTGATTTTTGTTTGATCATATCTAAATTTTATGCATTTTGTTTCATTTCGGTTTATGTTACAGTTTATATTCTACTACATCTAATTTATCAATCATTATTTTATCTTATATTTATCAAAATTTGGGTTGACATACATCCTAGGAAGTTTTCACTTCTTGGGACTAACATTATCAGGTAACCCACTCATTTATCTACTAATCCATTTTCATGTTGAGTTATTTTGATTTACATGTCATCTATATCACTATGGAGGAGGATCTCTTGTTTTTATCATATTCTATTGTCATCCCATCTAGAGGTACCTTAAACCCTCTCATACTTGGATTTTCTTACTATCTTATCATAATTTTACTAATCTGAAATAGGTAGCGAGGAAACTTGTTCAACATTCCGGCACACCTAGTGGGATCCAAACTTATTTGGTGAGTTTTTTTATTTATTTTCATTTCTATTTTCTTCTATCCATCTTTTAATAACTTCCCAAGAAGGAGTGTTTCCTTTTTCTTATGTACATGGGTTATTTTTCTTGGATTTGCTTGATTTCTTTAAAAAAAAAAAAAAAAAAGTTTTATCCGGGTATTCCTCTTTTTATTATTTTCTCATTTTCCATCATACTTTGCTTTCTTGCTTGATTTTATTCATCAAATGTAACATTTCATTTTCATATCTAAATATAACCTTTCATGTCAGCTTGGAAATCTAGTCTAATTAGGGGGTTAATCCTTTACATTCACTCTTATCACACACATCCAAACACACATATAAAAATTTTCTCTCAAGTGGAACTATTGGGATTTAATCACCCAATAGGAAATCTTCCATGGTGTTTTGGCCATGTTACAATTTTTTTGGCTATCAATATATTGGCTATGCACCCGACTCCCTTATCACTACAAGACAATGAAGTGAGGGGGTAGGCCCAAATACCAAGCCATGTACCGGTACTCATCACAAATTCTTGCCTCATGTACCTTTGGGTATATAAAGGAATCAAGCCAAAACTACCCGAAACCATCCATAGATCGACCATTTCCGAGGTTCTCTTCGAGCCCATTTTAAATTTTTTTCAAATCTTTAATAATTAAAATAATCAAAATTCTACCGCATGATCTCTTACATTAATTAAATATCAACATATTTTTGTTTATTGTTTATTTCATTATAGTTATTACATGATCCCAAGTAATACAAATGGAATAAAACAAGTCATCCAACAACATTCATATTTCCACTATTGCCTCCGAACAAACTTCCTACATTTTTATCATTACCTCCACACATTTGGTCACCTCTTATATAATTTCTCAACCTATATTTTCTATTTCCCCTCTTCAAGAGACTCAACTGGTCCAACCTAACACTCATGTCAAAACCAACCCCTTCCTTTATCATAAATTTTTCCATCTAGACCAGGAACAACCCCTTTTCCATTCTATCGAAGCTTTTAGGCCTCCTATCATCCCTTATGGGTGGGCATAACTCTAAGAGATTATCGATGGTAATCCAATTTCCCTTAATGAATATCTCCTTCACAAATCTACCATCCTCCATGTTGATCTACTCAAGCTCTCACATCACAACTTTCCATATTCTTCCCTAGATCTATGAATGAACTGTCTATGTCCCAACATGAGCTTGATCCTCACCAATATTATTCCTCGTCCCTCAAAATCACTAAACCAATCAATTGGTGGTCCCCATTCCACCTAATTTTCCTCATGTTAACACTACTATCACTTCTTTTATCCCTACCATATCATCATCTACTATGATCACTTGTGCCCCTATCCAATCATCTTAAGATTCTCACTTAATTCCTCCTCCACTTAAACAACATAATTCAACTTTATCCCTTATTTCCACTTCCCATGTCCATGCAAATGTGATCACTTCACAACCCCATCCTTCTAAATCAACTCAAACCCATCAACCTCCTCCTTGAGGTGCTTTTCATTACATACTTCCTAATCAACCAACTCAATTATCTCAACCACACACCACTTCCATCCCATCTCAAGTTGTGTCAAACCAACCAATTTTCCCCATATCTCAATAACCAAATCAATCTCACCAATATTATCACATACTCATTACACAACAACAACCTTTATCTCAACCTATTTAATAAGAAACACTCAATTAAATTACATACCCCCTTATTAGCCACTTCCACCAAACCCTACTCATCCTCAAATATATCAACATTATCAACAACCTAACCCACCCACCTCATATGCATGAGAATATCATACTTCAACCTATAAACCCCATCCATCTATTGATCCCATGTAAGAATTATTGAGTAGAATGGATAATATTGAAGCCACTAACTTGGGATCCAAATCCAACTTCTCATATGATAAAATATTTAATGAACTTATCAATCCATCCATCCCCATAAAAGCCTTATCTTCCTCATTGGTATTTACCAAAATTCTCTAAATTCAATAGAAAGGAGAACCCACAATAGTACCTACGTGATTTTCAAAAATCATGTTAATTCATTTCCCATGATCAATACATTATGATTCACATGTTCCCGATGTTCCTATCCAGGACTTACATTGGATTGATAGAATGACATCCTACAACATTCATTATTTTCCTTCACCCACCTTATACAGCTATTTATAGAACACTTTTCAATGAATATTGTGCATAAGATCACTATCATAGACCTCTACACCCTTAAAAATATGATGATGAAGCTATCACATATTTCATCACACAATGATAGCGTGGAATAATAAAAACTATAATTTTATCTTCCACAGATCAATTGATCAAAATGGTCTTGTGCGAAGAAAATTTTCTCCACTCTTCAAAAAAAATCATTCCAAAATTTTGAAGAGGAATTTACCATGTCTCACAAAATTTAACTCCGTCCCTTGGGCAAGGCCATCTCAAACTTCGATCAAATAATCCCAAGTATGAATTCACTAATTCCTCCACGCATTGTGACAAAAATAAGAAGGCCACTAATGTCATCGTGATTAAATCCTCGTCCAAATTTACTTCTCACATAGATCCTCCAAAAGAGATATGAGGATTCCTCCTAACTATACCCCTATTAGGGAATTGTATAGTGAAATATTCATAAAAATAATGATGTTCAATCTCATTCTAATTCCTCCAATCTGCCGCTTTGATTAATCATGACCTAAACCATCATGGTACTATGAGGAGAATTATTGTAAATGTCATCAAGTCCATGGTGATGAAATTGAGAAGTGTCACAATTTTAAAGACCTCATCCAAAACTTATAGACTCTAGTGATGTTCAAGTGGATAATCCTAATGCTCCACCAAATCGACGCTCAGAAATTTTTAAGTAGCCTTTTCCCAATAATCCACCTAATAATAAAACTCCACCCTCCACATCACAAGAACCTAATTCCCATAAAATCAATACTATAAACTAATATTCAACACCATCGCTTATGCCTATCATCTCATCATCTATGGAACCCATGTTTATTTCAGAATCTTCTTCCATGCTTATAACTTCTACACCTATCCTCGCACCTATTACATATACATCATCTATATCTACAACAACCACATCCACATCAATCCCAATCACATTAAATTCTCCATCCATATCTTCCACATCCTCGCCTATCACATCTAGTACTTCACCTATATCTACTTGAACATATACCTTAACATCTTGATCTCACATTCCTACATCCAAACCCACTTCCGCATTAGTCACATATAGTATTATGACTATGCCTACATCAACATCCAAATCTATGTCTACATCCATACATTTTCTTGATTCATTTACCATAAAAATTCCCAAATTTAATACACCTACAAATGACAATCTCATCCCATATATAAGTCTAATCATTCATACACCAATGAATCCTAAACCTATAAAATATACCACCCTTTAGATATCGTCATGTGCATCATATAAAAGTAACTTCAATATTAAATATACACCCTACAACACAATATACATTACCTAATTCTTCCTCCACAGACACTCTAGTTAAAATCATCATCATTATTACCAAAGTTAAATCCTCACAAACAAATCCCAATAACCTTAGCATGCCCAACCAAAAGTTCCTCACAAATCTAGACAAAAATTAAAAATCCCTCCTCCTAAGAGTAACCTACCTAAGAAATATAATTTCACATCATCACTCTTAAGATCATCTCCTTCGATTTATGGTTTTTCCCCTTCATCTAAGTTCCCCATTATCAACAAGTTAAAGAAATATCATCTTTCCTATAAATATAATCTCTCATAAAAATCATCCACATATTCAATTACCAAATAATATTATAAGCCATATAAGTCATCACCAATTATCAAAACCAAAACCAAGACAAAATCACTCTTTTCCTTAGTCCAACACAAAATCAAAGGATCCCAAAATCTCAAACAAAGTAAACCTTCCCTTTTACCCTCATCCACCATTCTTAAAACTACTTCATCTATAACCTCTTCTTCAACCACACCTATCCGGTTATTATACATATATCTTTCAACACCTACTTTAAACATTATCAAGTACTCTTAAACCTATAAAACCTTTTGATCCATGTAGCCTAAGACCTTCGTGGTTTGACTATAATCTCATTTTTCCCTCGGTCATGAAACCAAACATCAAGGACATATAAACTATTATCCATAATATTATTGATGAGGATGATGTTCTTGTTGAAGGGTATCACCCTCTTCCATCAACCAATCTTGCTTCTTTATCCCAACTGTCATCCACTAAGATATCTAAATATCCCCATTCATCCAATAATTTTTTTCCATCCCTCCTCTAACCACAAACTCTCCCAAATAAGGTCCTCCTCTCTTTATCAATGTTATTTCTATCACAACCCAATCTCACCCCCATGAATTCTAACCACATACTCAATCACAATCTAAAGTCATTGTCATCACTCCCTCTAACAAGTCTACTCCACCCCTTTCTTCATCAAAACCTAAGGTGTCTATCTTAGCTTCTCCTCGGCCTCTTTCTATTTAATAGAGTGTTATGAAAAAAATTCATCAAATCCCAGTTAAGATGTCACTTTATGAGATCATCCAAATCTCCCCAGATCATAGGAAATCCCTCATTGAAGCTCTCAAGCATATCCCTACTCCTAATGATGAGGCTTAACCCTTTGCATTCTTGTTCAATAACTCACAACATCCACTTCTATATCCTTTCATAACACTTAAATTGATGATATAACACCTAAAGAACATGACCTTCCCCTTCTCATTAGTATGCATATAAATGACACTTTTATTCATCATTCTATGATAGACATAATCTCATCTCATACCTTTGATCAGCTTAAGATCCCTATTTCCATTATATTCCAATCAACCTCTCATTATTCACGCATTAAATGATGTCATTTCTACTACTTTGGGCACAATTATCCTTCTTATCCGTGTTGGTGAAAAAATCTTCCATGAGGTCTTATATATCATAGAAGGGGAGTTTCAATACAATATCCTACTTAGATGACCATGGATTTACACCATGCATTATGTTCCCTCCACCCTTCATTGATGCATCAAGTATGAACATGAGGGAAATATTTTAACTATCCCCACAGACACTCCCCCATTGAAAGAATGTCACATGAATTATAGACCTAATGATGTGCTCTTTTCCAAAAAGGGTTCTTTTGAAGCATCCACTAACGCATTTGTCTATGTGTCCAAGTTTCCCAATGAAAATTCCTTAGAAAAAGTGATGGATAGGATCTCATTGGGGGATTACCACCTTTTAATGGTTAATGTTATTCCCATGCCTAATAGACTCGGTAGACTTGATAAAAATCCAATGAACCAACCCGAAATTGGGGATATCGCTCATTTTGGTCCACCTCATCATTGCACTAATCTCATCTAGGGTGGTTTTGATCACCCTTCCTCCCACATTGACATTCAAGTGCACACAAAACCATATAAAAATGGGTTGAAATGTATTTAGAAAAAAACCTTTGCCTACACTTATCTTCATCGTTATACTTGGAAAGGATTTGGAATGGGGCATTATGAACAAGGCATGCATGACCTCATCATTGACAAATCTTGTAAACCCCATGAAAAATTTGGGTTAGGCTATAAGGAAAAATATTTCTACCATCTCCCTCCATCTTTATCTCTCATGGAAATTGAGCTTCCATCTTCTCCATCCCACGAGGTCATGGATACAAATGACACCGTGTCCATCTCCTCTAGATTATTTTTAATCTCCATCATCACATTTGGGCCTGATTTGGAGGAAATTTTTAGATTTTTTCAGTTCTCTAAATAATTTTAAACCATGCAAGTGGGGTAGATCATTATGATATCTTTCTAATGGTACCTGGAATGGTGGAAATGGAGTTCGTATTCTCAAGTTATTGCTGGTCAAATTTTGGTTGCAGTTCGAACTCGGAGGAGTCAACTCACCAATATGTCAGTGAAAAATGGAAAAAATAATTATTTTTTAAATCATCATGAGTCAACACCATTACATATATCTTTTCAAGACCTTTCCGACACATTTTCAACAGACAAAATCCGATTTTGTATGCAAAATTTATAACCGGTCAATTGGTGATCAACGAGAGAGGTGGACAAATCATAGATTGAAACATGGAAAAACTACATTTAGACACATGGAACATCTGTATTTGGGTATACATGGCATAAAAATTTCTATTTGGGTGGAACTTCTACATTTAAACTTCACCCCACCTACTCTGCCATGAATGTGGGATTTAATGCAAAACGGTGGATATTAGAACCACTAACCAACATAATACCAAAAATATATCCCACTACCATGCCATAGATATCGATAATATTATTTGATAGGTTGGTTTGATTTTGCATAGGCACAAACCTATGTATGAGCTATGGGATTAAGGAGGTGCTTATAGAAATCATCATTTTAGGAGCACTTGGATGTAAAATTAGCCATTGGAGTAAAAAGTAGAATTACTCGTAATTCCATTACGCTCCTAATGATGTATTTGTATTCCCATTTTAGGTATATTGTTTTCCAATTTGTAGATATTTTATAGCTCTCTTCTTAGGCCTTAGGCTTATTATGGTAGTTTTTGTAAATCTAAATTTTTGAGGCACTTAGGAGAATTTTCAGCTCTTAGTGTAAAATGGAAAGCTGTCCAAACTTCCAAGATGATGCTCATGGACCTATGGTTTTACTTATTTAGAGGTTTTATGATTATATTTTACCTTTTGGAAGTAATTTGAGAACTTGGAGCCCATTTGGATCCTTCTTCAAGCGTGCATCTCTTTGAAGGAAGACTATTTAGAGATCTAATATTTTGCACATCATTTAACGTAATTCCTAACTATCCATAGAGGTTGTTTATGAACGCATAACAAAGTTGTGGCTATTAGTGGATGAGATTATTGTTCTCTATTTACTAGTTCAATCTCATTACGAATCAACTAGTTAACTGATCATTTTATTATCTATTTTGAAGTCCTTGTGAGTCAACTAGATATATGATCACTTGTATGTTATGGTTTGGAGAAATTGCAGATAAGCTAGGAAATTGTTCTTCTTAATTTTTCAACTCAAATATTCACTCTATGTAAAGGTTGTTTATGATTGAGAAACAGAGTGGTAGATGTTCATGGAGAAGACTACTCATACTTTAGGAGGATCAGTTCAAATTCCATTGGAGTCAACTATTATATATTATTCGGAGGAAATTTTAGTCCTTATGGAATCAACTAGTAGTATGTGGTTCAGGTTATACATTCATAGCTTCATTGAAAATTGTACTTATTTACAATCATAAGTATAATGAATCAATTCAATGTTTTAAACTAGAGACATGGGAATTTTCTGAACTCCAATATCAAATTTCTTTGCAGTGTGTGGGTGTTTTCTTTCCATTAAATTTTGATTAAGTTGATAATTTTATGGATTTTATTGACAAGATCTTATATGGGTCCATGGATAGTTTGAAAAATTTACCCATATTTATGGATTAAGACTGGTCACTTATTAGTGTGAAGGTGAAACTAGGTCCCTCCCTCTTCAATATCCAAATATGATAGAGGAAGATTCCCATACCATTGAAATTATTTAGTACACTGATGATGAATCCATCCTTTCTTACATGAGGACTAAATATTACTATATTCATAAGACCTTATCACCAGACCCATCCACCCTTATTACTTTGAATCTACCATAGACATCAATATAGGAACTCCCCAAGAACCCTACATCTTTAAAGTGGGTTAATCCCTCGATTTGGAGGAGCTTGAGTATTTCACCACCTTCCTTTCTCAACATTGCCAAGCCTTTGCATGGTTGTATCTTTGACATGTCAAAAATCGAACCTTCCATTTTTTCCATAACATTGTCACCTTTCCTAATGCTAAGCCTATTAAGTAGAAGCTTTGGCATATGAACCCTTGAATTTCCCTCCTTGTCAAATAAGAGTTAAAACACCTTCTTTTATATAATTTCATCAGTCCCATCAACTATCCAAAATGTGTTTCCAAAATCATACCCATCACTAAAGCCTCTTGTAAGCTCTACATCTACAATAAATTTCAAGATCTTAACCTCACATACCTTAAAGATGATTTTCCTCTTCCCAACATTGATCAAATTGTAGACCTTACTGCGCAGGCCATGCAATGCTTTCTCTTATAAATGGTTTCTTTGGGTATAGTAAAATCTTCATCACACTAGAATATCAACATAATACTTCTTCCATCACTCCTTGAGATAATTTCTTCTATCACGTTATGCTCTTCAGTTATAAAAATTCTAGAGCCACCTATTAGAAGGCCATGACTTACATCTTCCATGATCTCATCCATAATACTGTACTAGATTATGTTGATGACCTTTTGGATAAATCCAAGCATCGGTGTGACCACCTTTCCATCCTTGAAGTACATTTCAAGTGCCCTATCCACTTGTTCCTCCATCTCAATCGATCCAAGTGTGTGTTTTGAGTGCTTAATGGAAAATAACTTTGTTTTATCATGTCTATCAGGGGTATTGAAGTTGACCCCATAAAAATAAAATCCATCCTTGAGATGCCTCATCCTTCTAATCTAAAGTATATTTTCAATCTTCATAGCCAAATTTAATTAGTTCACCATTTTATGTCACAAATCTCAAACCATTGCCAACCCTTTCACTATCTTCTTCATAAATACATCGACTTTAAATGGGATGATAACTACAAAAATCATTTGATGATCTCAAGTAGTATATCTTATCCTCGCCTATGCTTACGACTCCATTTGAGGGGGAGCTTTTATACCTCTATGTCTCTACCTATGATCATGCTCTGGGAGCTATGTTGGTATATTGTTATGAAAAGGGTAGGGAGAAGGTTGTATATTACATCATTCATACCCTTCATGAGTATGAGACTTGATACATTGAAGCTGAAAAGTTGTGTTGCACTCTTTTCTTCACTACCTCTAAGATTTTCTATTATATTCTCAATCATAAAAATATGTTATCACTAGCTTTTATTAATGAGTGCATCACTCAATGGATCATGCTCATGACTGATTTTGACCTAGATTTCATCTCTCAAAAAATAATTAGGGGATAGGATATTTCAGGTTAATTAGCTAATGCCCCTCTTCTTGATAATTTTTCCCTCATGAACAATTTCCAGATGGATATATCAAAAATGTTGATTAGAATTTCTCTTCCTTTAAGATGAAACTCTTCTTTGATGGATCTAAGCTTATAAAATGAGGATGTGTTAGTGTCATTATCATTCCTCCATGGGATACTCCTATTCCCATTGCTTATAAGCTTGATTTTGAATGCACTAACAATATGGCTGAGTATTAAGCTCTCATCTTAGGCCTCTAAACTGATATTCTTACTTAGCGTTCAAATCCTTGATATCTATGGGGATTATCATCTCATCATTAATCAATTCAAAGGAATATATCAATGTAAAAATGAGGTCCTTCAAAAATATAAGGATATTGTCAACTTCATTCATAGAGAATTAGATTTCTACACCCTTCAAACCATCCCTTGGTCATCCAATCGATTTATAGAAAATATAGAATCGCTTTCCTCCCTTATCCCTTGGGCTATGGAGGAGTCCAAACTCTCCATTATCATTCATTGCATTGAAAAAATATCACCTTAGCGATTTCCCGATGTCAAAATTATTGAATCTAATCCTCGTGATCTTTTATATTATCAACGTGGAAAGTTTTCTCCTATCTAGATTGGAACTTATATTATCACACATAAGTACTACTCTGGATCCTATCATTTATCCACTCTTAATGGTAAACTGAAAAAAACATCTTAATGCACTACACTTGTGGCCTTTCTATTGTTAACATACTTACCAACATGAACTTAGTCATCTCAATGGTCATAAATTTGTCACTATCCTTTTACATCTTTCATCATCATTTTATTTGGAATTATGTGGTCTACCATCACTTTCCTATGTATGACCTTTAATATGGGTACAATGGCTCTTCTCATAGCATATTGCTAAAGGACAATTTCCTCCTCCTAGGTGGGAACTCTAGAATAATTATATCTACTTCCTTCTTATTTACCTCTGGAACAACACTAAGGGTTCATAGGTGTTACTTATACATCCTTCATCCCCTCTTAGGTGGTATACTTAGCTATCCCTAGCTATTCCATGCAAATTCATAATTTCCAAATGCTCATCTTAAAATCTATCTTATTTAAAAAAAAAAAAATGGCTCCTTGAAGGACAATTGTTCATAAATAAAAATATGAAAAATAATAGAATGATCCCTTGAAGGACAATTACCATGCATATATTATCCTATCATTTATAAAAGAAAAAAATACAAAAGTGAAAATCAAAGTGTAGATTAATACATCAAAGCATGGATAACATCTCATAGTAGTGAAGGCTTCTTGCATTGATGAGACTTCTATAGTACTTAAAAGAAAAAAACATAAGAAATATTCCCGCATCGATTATCTTTCTCATCCAAGAAAACTTCCCGTATTGAGTATTTTACAACATATTACACATAGCTGGGGCATAGAACTAGGAACAAACACCTAAGGAGAACCTATATTCCCACATATGAGTTACATCTAAAACCCTTATGTTGTCTAAACATTAGGTCTATAATTATACTTTCCATACTTTCCCTAATGAACCTTTGCGATTACTAACTACCGATGGTTGTGTGTTCACACCTGTTATTGGCTACAAGTGCATTGTCTTCATTGGATATTTTTCTTGTTTACCTCCAATCTAGTTCAAATCATCCTTTCTTCATGTGCTCCTTACTACTACTGAGTGTTGTTATTCTCTTTTTGGCCATATTAGATGGAATTAAAATAATTTTTCTCGTACCCAATTTATCTATTGTTTTAAGACCATGTCATCCATAACTATGGATATAATTATAAACCTATTAAATTCAAATTAACATCTACCATCTATATCTATAAAATATTTCTACAAAAATTACATCATGTGTATTCATTTATCTATGTCATAAGCATGCCTAATAACCATCTACCCAATTCCAATCACATATGCATCATATCTAAACATTACATCACATCCATATTCTATTCTAAAATCTAACCATATAATTATATCTTAATTGAATCCATAATCATCATATCACATAAGTATAATCAAATACATAATCAATACATGACAAATGATAAATCATATATGATAAATATATATATATATATCATTATCCAAATACATCTATACATCCATGACATGCCACTAAGGGTCTAGTCTCAAAGTTGATACATCGCCAAACTATGTAAATTTTACATATGATAATCTCAAATATTTCCGTCTAGGACAAGTTCCTAGGCATCTCTTGGATTTGCATCTCCTCCATCATGGCCTAGATATTATTGCAAGTAAGCAACACTTGTTGTAATCCCGGATGGAACCGGTTGTGATGTGTCCTCTGCTCCCCACTCCTCAGGCCTAGATATGATGCATATATTTGTGTTTGTGGATGCCTCCATGTCACTATGTGCCCATAATAGCATGCCTTTACTTCTAATGCCCAATACTTTTATAAAGGAATAGTAGTTAGTAGTGCTATCTACCTAACTACCCGTGATGCCACTTTGCCACTCCACTCTTTGACTTTGTATAAAGTATAGGACCAAGGTCTATAAATATGACCATGTAGGAATCTTTATGCCTCCTATATTTTCCCTCTTTCAAATGGCTAGGCCACTCTCCTACCATAATAATATCACCTACTGGCATTACACCTCTCTATTTTGGTGTGCCACATCCATATCCTATCGGACGTGTCACACTCTGTGCGTAATTAGACCATCTTTGCTGCTAACCCTCAATCTCCAACATCATCATCTGTAGCTGCTACCTCCTCTCCACCTATAAAATCCTCATCTTCCTCATCCAATCTATCCTCATCCCTCTCCTCTCATCCACCACCTAGGCAACCCATATCATTTTCATCCACTCTACAAATCCAAGCCAAACTCCAACATAATCATCCTCATCCCATGGTGCCCCTTCTTCCTCTAGTAGGTCAGCCATCACAAGACTAGGTAAGTTCCTCTATGCCTCATCTCATCTATATCTAATAAGATATATGGGTATTTTCTACACTACACCAAATTACTACATAACCTGTGGAAAGTGCACTACCTCCACCATGTTTGATATCCTTTGCATCATCCACCTAATTCTCCTCATCCCCACTAATTTTGCATCTTCCCTAGGCCATATAGGAAAATCATTGTATGGTTGATATCTCACCTAACCTACATCTAAACTCTACTAACCTCTTTTTTACCACTTCTCTCCTATCTCCCTCCTATCTTTGTGATCCTTGTTGGATCACCATATAAGAATCAAAAGATAGCTCAATCTGGTCCCCAAATATATAGGAGCCCTAGTGGCTTGATCACTGCAATATGATCATATGCCCAATAATGTAATAAGAATCCTACATTCAATCTCAACCTCCTCTCGGTCGCATACATAAATATCTCATGATAGGCCTGCACTAGTAAAGTATTCCCAAATGTATACACCCTCTAATTATCTATAGTATCTTCTAGCACCCCCACCAAAATCCATGGAAATATCACACCACCACAATCTAGAAGTGTGTAACATGAAATGACCATCATCACTACACATATAAATCTACTCCATGCCACTCCAAGTTCATATCTCATCTCATACTAAAAATCTTCGGATGTGAAAGTAATTTGTGGGGCATTAGTTCTAAACAACCATGTCAATATCCCTAACCTCATCATATCTATGATCATATCTATAGGCTCCCCCTGCATGAGTAACCTCTTAATATGATATACATCTTGTTACATCTCAAACTTACACCAATACCAGATCAAGTTGAACCGGGTTGTTAAGGAAACAATGGGGCTATCTCTAAGTTGCGGGACCTTGCACTCTTGAGGCAGGACTGCGAATAATGTTAGTTCCTCTACCTATTTCTATTGCTACTAGTACTCCTAATGCTGGAATGGAGATCATAAGCTAAACATGTTCAAGGATCATGAATAGAAGGATATATAGAAAGGGAAAACTAGAAATAAATAAGGTGATAGCACCGAAACAAGGGGGATGAGCATGATTATCTTTGAGCAAAAACGAGAGAAACTATGTAGAGGAATGCTAGACATGCATAACACATGATAGAACACAACTGTACCATCATTTTAAATGGACATAATTAGAAAAGGAAATACAAGGGACATGTTGAGGCACAACAAGAAAACAATGTGAGGGAAGGCAAGAAAGAATAACAAAACAAGTTAAGGCAAAAGTATCCACAAAATAATGTTTCTATTACTTCAGAAATGCATAGTTTATTATAATGGCATATGAGGCTGACATCCACATGTAAGGACTAGATCTAAAGATATGTAACTCAAAATACAAGGCAATGCCTATACAAACTGAGATAATCTAACACACAATGACACATGGCATGCGTAGAATGGTTAAATGGAGGCTAACTATATGCCTTTTTTTCATTTCTACCATGTGGAAGAAGGAAGGAGACAAGATCTTATAGAAAATATGGTGGTTCAGTTTGCATTAGTGACTAAAAATTGTTTCCCTACTTATCACTTACCCATTCCCATAAATATTTAAATTTGAATGTTCTACATTGTATCCCACATCATCACCTTTTGAATAAGACAAACTGTGCCCTAATCCAAGTCCTCTAGTAAAATTTATGATGTTATGACATCTACAAGTCACTCTAACACACAATGACACATGACATACGTAGAATGGTTAAAGGGAGGCCAACTATATGCCTTTTTTGTCATTTCTACCATGTGTCACATAATGGTTTGTTATAGGGATTCAATGCCACACTAGCATGATTTTATTAATTATGTGTAGCTCACTCAATGTTTGTCATATGCAAAATGGTACATAACTAGTGTAGAAGAAGGAACAAATGCACACATGAAAGAGAGAGGCATAGAAGGAAGGGAGATTAAGGGTTCACAAAAAGAAATGCATGCGAAAAAATGGATATATCTTATAGGAGACAAGTATGCAAATGGGGCAAAAATATTGAAAAAATGATGATAGAAGGTAAAGAAAGGGGTAAGGGGAATGTATAAAGGACTTAGCCAAATATTGGAAATCAATTTCAAAGCACACACATGGGGTAAATAATCATGTTGGGAGGAAGGTGAATGTGCCTAGAGTAGTAGTATGAGGAAAAAATGAATAGATAGAGGAAAAGGAAGGGAATATGGAAAACATAGAAAGTAAGAGTGTGCATAAGTGCGTGAGGAATTGCAGCCAAGGAAATGTGCCAAGAGGAAAAATAAAGTGTGTGTAGCCTATAATACATAAAATTGAGATCCAAAATGGGGATGTAAGTCATCCAAATGACCGGGGAGTTATTTTGAACAACACATCCTCAAGTGTGATCATCTTCTCTCTAGTAATAAACCAATATGTTCCCATACACACATCCTATCTTTCCATTAGAGTGATCATCAATCCTAAATCTCATGATATCCTTTGATAATATCAAAATCCACCGAACCCTACTATGGCCAAATGGTCATAATTCTACATTAGTCATATCTCCTCTAATATGGTATTATAAAGCGGCCACTCCATCTCAAAGATATAAAGTTTCCTTGCCTTCAAAAAATCTAAGAAATAAGAAATCATTAGTCACGTATCATCAAAAAGTAAAGAATTACACATCCTAGCCATAGTTGACACTTGACCCGATTAGGTTCGACACATTCTAGCTTAGGTTAACACCTAAACAAGCCCAAGAAATGGTGACCATACCCAGTCACCGGTGACTACCCTTGCGCCAATCCTAAAAATAAGAAAAATGCAAAAAATAAATAAAAACAAATTTTTAAAAACCTAACCTAAGGTTTAGGAACTTTCCATCCTATGATTCCATTGGCGCTTCCTCACTACTCCACCAAATATCTATCTCACTCAAATCCTTAACTCCATTTTTATCTCGAGATCTCTCGATCATTAACTCACACAAAGTGTAAATGAGATTAATCGGTTGACCTAGGGGATTACATAGCCCACCGAACTTGTTCACCACCAACCCCTTGGGCCACCGCCACCTCATCCCTAGTCATTTAAAACCATGCATGGTCGCTATTGACTCGACTCACCATACCTTTTTCAATTGAAATTTTTTCTTCTAGTTTCATTTTGATCAATCCCTCCTTTCAAATTATCTCTTCTTCATTTGTTTTCTTGTGTGTTGCTTATATAAAACCTTTATTTGTCCCACGGTCTTCATATATCCATCTCATAGTCCATTTTGCATTAAGCAACCCAATTTATGGCCATCTTCATGCTCCCTATTAGGGCACCATTATTTTACTCTTTTTCATTGTCCTACTCAGTACATATTTTCAATTCATCCTATATGTAGGATATCGTATTAAATTTTCCCCCTTTTCCCATTTTTGTCACAACCCTTATCTTGAATATTTTTGCAATTTTTGTGCATATTTGATGTTTACCTTTGACCCATTTGTCTCATGGATTGCATATCCTTTTGATCATATTCCCATTGGATTCCCTCAATCTTGTAATGGTTTATACCGACTCATATGTCCAGAGGACACTTTGTTATCATATCCATTGAGATGTAGTTTTTCCCTACCAGATTGATTCTCAAATCACCTCCATATTTTTATTTAATTTTTATTTTTTCTTATCCTCATATGGGATATCTTATGTCCGCATCAACTTATTTTTTTATCCTTTCCAATGATTTTTCCTTCATCTATCTATTTCAAACTCGTGATCAACATCCCCTCATGTCGTCAACCCCTAGTTTGAGGGGGAACACCTCATCAATCATCTTTTAATATCTTCTTGTTGTTGTCTGATGGTTTCCCAACAAAACCACTAAAAAAATGGGAAAAATGTAGACACCAATTTTTGGTATCCGTACCCCTCATCCCATGTTTTCTCTTCATCATCCTTTCTACATACATACCTATCTTCCCATGTTTGAATATATTTCCATGATTTTTGTTTCGATCGGTGAAAACTAAATGAGATATAAAGAAAACTCAAAGTATGAGAGGGTTTAGGGAACCTCTTGGTGTGGATGGTGATGGTGTGATATGTGTGCATAATAAATTATCCTCCTTTGCAAGTCTCCAACCTACACAACAATGAATAATAAACACAAAAATGATTGGTGATAGATATGGTGAATTACTCAACAAAGTAATCCCCGACAAGAGAAATCACCCTAGAGAGGATTTCATTCCATGTGATGATAATAAATAATAATAACTCGATAATAGAATAATAATGTGGATAATAGAATCAATAAGTATATGATAAGCTAATATAATAACTGAAAATGGAAATGCTAAAAACCATAATAAACCAAAGTGGGTTGACAATGACCCAAGTGTAGAAGGTAGGATCGATGGTGACTGAGCATTGATGATTTGAAATTGTGAAGAAACTTAAATGACACTGATACAGAGCCGCTAAAGAGGATACAAAAATAAATAAGAGATAGGAAGATGTGGGAAAAATAGATCTAAAGGAAAAATAGGGGAAGGATAAGGTCAATGGCGACTCAACGAAATTGAGCACGGTCAATGGAAACTTGTGAAATATTGAGTGAAATTATACAAGATAATGAAAAATATGGGTGTTGAGATACTAAAGAGGATCACATAATTCTGAAAGAATGGATGGGATGCCACACAGATGGGTGGGATGCAAGATTTGTCGATAAGATATAATATAGGGTAGATAGGATGGAGAGTGGATAGGATTTAACGATGTAAGCTATAGGTTGATGAAGATTGAGCCCATATGATGGTGCTTGTATATGAGATAATATGAAAATGAGAGGGATGGGATGAACCACTAGATCAGAAGATGATTGAAGTTGATAAGAGGTGAAGCAAAGTTAAACAAATACATACAAGAAACCAGTAAAACAAAACAATGACATGCATGAACAAAATCTCTACAACACTCTCCAAAATCCAAGCTCCAACAATGCAAAGGATGGATAAGGTGGCTAAACTAATAATAAAATATCAAGAAGAATGTAGAAATTAATAATCACAAAGCACACAAGAGATTCAATATTTTCCACCATTTGAGAAGAGGGGTAGGGGTGATTAAATAAGTCAAGATAGGGGCGATGGTGACCTGAGTCGTTTCCGATGATTGGGATGAGTAGTCTTCCATTGAATGGTATAATTATAATTAGAGGAGAGAATAGGTCTTGAAACAACTAGTGGGAAAACTTTAGGACTCATGCACGTGTAAGAGGTTTTAAATGAATAAAAGGAGGTGTAAGGAATCTTAGGGAGAGGTAGAATGAGTGGGGGGAATCCTAGGGAATAATTAATAAGGGGTAATGATGAAAAAAGGGTGGGAATCCCATATAGATAATTAAATGAGGGGGATTAGGGTAGGATTAGGATAATTAAATGATTAAGGATAGATTTTAGGATCAAGTAGATAATTAAGGGTAAGTTTAGGATAAATGGAATTAATGGGGATTTAAAAATGGGAATATGGAAATTATGGAGGATAAATGGGGAATATGTGAGATAATGGTAAATAAAAATGGGGTATGGGAAAATTTTGAAAATAAGAGGGAAATGAGCATGCTAGGTGAAGATGGGAGACAAACACATGATGAAGGCACGAGGGTGCCAAAAATAAGTGTCTACATTTTGCCCATTTTTGAGGGCTTTGTGATAGAAAATTGTGTGTTAAAAATGAGAAATAATTGATAGCCTAAGTGCTAGTGGGAGATTGGTAAGTTTCTCCCCTTAAACTAGGGATCAATAATAAGAGAAAGAGTGGAATCTAACAACTTTGAAAGAGATAGATGATAAGGGAGGGTTGCGAAGGATGGCAAAAGAGAAGCTAAGGAATGATGCCCTAGATAAGAAGTGTTCACAAAATAACAAGGATTAAAGTATGGTGGTGATTTTAAGGGTCACATTGGTAAGGAACAAAGGTACAGTCTATAGGGAGATGATGAAAAATGTCCTACGGGATTTGTGATTTGGTAAAAATCATTGCAAAGTGGAGAAAATACTTTGGGAATCAAATCAAATAGATATCAAATCCATGGGGATATATGGGTCATAGGCTCACATCAAAATCATGCATAAAAAATGTGGGAATAGTGTGATATTCATCATACATGAGGAATCAAGAGAAAGGTATGTGTCTAAGATGAGGATGATGATGAAAATAATGGTGCCCTAGCAAGGAACAAAATGGCCACAAAGGTGAAATGAGAAATGATGATAAAAAGGTCGGAGAAGATGGGAAGTGTGTTATGGGTGACACACAAAAAATAAAATAATGGGAGCATGGTAGAATGATATGGATGAGGAATATAAAGAGTGGAAAAGAGGGGTCTATGGTGACCGGGTGAGTCGGGGTGATCAAGGAAAACCGGTAGTGACCTAACTAGGTCAAAGGAGAGACTAGGGGCTATGACTATATAAGCATTTGGGTCGATCATTGCGGTCATTTTCACACCCAAAAGTGACGACTACTTGCTATGGTTTATAAAAAGAGATTAATATTGGATCAAAAATGGAGGTTAGAGGAGTGGCATGGAAGAAAAAAAGACATGTAGGATGGTGAGTAACAACACCCGATTATGTTTTTGATTGGTTTAATGTTTTTATTTACTTTTTGCATTTTTGAAATTTTTGGATGGGTGCGAGGGTGGTTGGTGGTGAATGGACATGGTCAAATTTAACTTAACCTAAAAATGCATCAACTATTATCCTAACACATCAAATCGATCTTGGTCAAGATCGAATGGGTATGAGGATATATATTTGTGATTGATTTTGATTTTTGATGAGGGTTGTGTGAAATTGATGATGAAGGAACTGATATTTGATTGGTGTATTGGTGGTTATAGGCCTGAGAGACCCTTTATTTGAGAGATAGAGTCCTAAACTTATATGATCGATTAGGGGATATAACGGATGTTGAGTGGGATCACGTAGTAGAAGTTGGATTGGATAGATTCGATAATATTAGAGGATCCCATAGGATGTGGGTTTGATGATCGCATTGGTGGAGAGGTGGGATGTGTGCACATGCACATTCTGGTTTAGGATGGGTGAGATGACCAAAACCCTAGAAGATGTGTGTCATATGCTCGGATTATCGATACGGGGAGAGGAAATAGTTCCCATGAAAATGCATAGAAGATTGGAGGTCTTGACATGACTGTTTGGAGTCGATGCCCCGCATATTACCTTTTCTTTAGGGGAATTTTCATATGATATTAGATACGATTGTGGGGTACCTCGGACTCAAGTGGTTTTTCTATTGATGATGGAAATCTCATGTTATGCACTACTTGACTCCATGTCAACTAGATTTCTGGATGCTAGTAAGGGTTTTAGCGATTTAGTGGATTACCGACAATATTTTCATTTAGGACAACATTGCTAGCATAGGTGTATCACAAGCTGATGATGTATAGATTAGGAGGAGGATGAGACTATATTTTGGATTTATACTTCACTGCTTAGGGCTTTGAGCATATGACATTCATTAGTCCACCAGGGGGTGTCATGGGTCACAGGGGATCACATCGATCTAGCCATGGTGTTTCTTAGATGGCAAGTTGATTAGGATTATGGGGATATGGGAGTAAGGGATGCATATTTGTATGCTGATAGGTTTACAAAGCTAGATATGGATCAGATTAGATGACATCCATATCGAGACTTCCCTATATGGCTTGGAATAGACATTGAGCTAGTGGGGATGAGAAGGACCAGGTGGGTATAAGGTGCATACCGAGAGATGATTGAGGTCGTGTAGTTTGAAAGAGTCCAATGATATTTTGGTATCATCTAGATGGTACCTAGGGAGACTATTATTTATAGGTGAGAGGAGGGAGATAGGGATTTCTTGAGTCATATTATGATGGATCCCTTAGAGGAGGCACCAGAGCCATGGGATGATGATGATGATGTGGGAGTTGGCGTTGGCTTCGAGGATTGGATTTCTACTACATGGGAAGCCCGAGTGGTTGGAGAGAGAGGAGAGAGAGAGAGAGAGAGAGATGATGAGGTAGAGATGTAGGTAGAGGAGGAAGCTCCTGGAGGTGATGGGGGTGAGGCTATAGATATGGCATAGTTGTGGCGAGATCTAAATGTAGTGTTCTTAGAGAGAGATTTTTCTAGATTTGAGTGAGACAGTCCATCGGGGAGGGATGCATTGATTTAGGAGATACTTATAGTCATTCATGATAGAGACATATACCAGAGGTAGAGGGATGCATACAAATCCATATTTGGAGACATTACCTATATACTAGCATAAACATTAGTGAGTGGTGCACCGTGTCATCACATAGAGTAGGAAAGATGGTGCCTCTGAAATGATATCGATGGAATGATAAGGGACCTAGATGTAGAGGAAATATATTATGAGTAGATAGTGGTAAATAAATTACCATGAATATCGAGTTAATTGGAGTACCTACATAAATGAGAAGCAACAACAGGATCATAGCCATTTTACTGATTTTGTTGGCATCTCACATTTGAAAGAGGGTCCTTAGAGACCAATGATGTACTTGAGACACATTTGATGATATATATATATATATATATATATATATGATTTTGTCAAGCATGTGTTATTTACATGATTTTGGATTATTATGTTTGATGATTATTATGATGTATGGATAAATGATGAGTATTTGTGTTTGATTTATTTTTAATGATGATTGTTAATATATACGTGTGATTTATACATTAGATAGATGATATGTGATGATAAAGATAGATATGAAATAAAAAGATGATAGGTATATGTGGTTTAATAGAGGATAGAAATGAATGATGATATGTAGGAGATATGATATAATTTTTATATAGATGAGGTATGGTATAGATGATCTAGACACTATTAATGTTATGGTGGTAAAAAAAAGAGGAAAAAAGGTAAATATGTGATGATGATAGATAGGGGAAATAAGAATAAATAAGAACAAGACTTAAAGAGTGGAAACCTACAGGTACAAATGAAACTATGTCATATCAAGGAATGCATGTAAGAGGAATGCCTCTAAATTTATTAGAGGTAAATGAGAAATTTACCCAAGTAATGCAATGCACTTGTAACCAAAAAAATTGTTAATACATAACCAATAATAGTTATTCATGCCAAGATCAAGAGGAAATTATGGATTAATGGGCTTATGCACCTATATTCGACATGATAAAGGGGTGTAGATGTAACTTGCATGCGCGGAAGAGGGTTCTCTAGAGGTGGTCGTTTTTAGGACTATGTCACATCCCTAGGTGAAGGGAAATGAAAACTGAAAAATGTGGGAAGTCTCAATAGAGATGAAAGGTGATCGATGCGGTAAACTTTCTTAGGATGCTTGAGTTTTAATATTTGATAAACTTTTGATTTTGAATATAAGGTTGATCAATGTGGGAAGGCTTCACTACAATGATTTAAGAGGGTATCCATCTTTCTAGAGAGTGGTCTACTTTTTGCTTTTTATTTTTGGATTTTTATTTTATATATGTTAGGATAAGAGTTGCATGATAGTTTTCCTTTGAGGAATCATTCTATTTTTATTATTTTGCATTATATGAACATATTTTATTCAAGGGATTAGTCTATTTTTGGATAAGATATCACAAGACATGAGCATTTAGGAATTTATATTTTTTATGGGGAAGAGTTAGGTATAGATAAGTAGACCACTTAGGAGGGGATGAGAAGATGTACAAGAGACACCTATGGACCCTTTGTGTGGTTCCAATAGGTAGATAAGATGGTGATGGATGTAATGATCATGAAGTTATCACCAAGAAGGGAGAACCTATCCATAAGGAATATGTGATGATAAAAGACATGGTGCCCATATTTTAAGGTCAAAACTAGGAAGGTGATAGAAGACCACATAATTCCAAATCATTACGATGATAGATGAAAGATGATAATGATGGAGAAATGATCATTGATATAACTAGTTTCTCATGCTAACAATAGAATTGTCATAAGTGAAATACATTAAGAGGTTCCATTTCTAGTTTACCATTAAGGGAGGACAAATGATAGGCTCACGATTTATATTTATACATGATAATGTATGGTCCAATCTAGTTTAGGGGAAAATATCCACGTTATCTCCTCTCTAGAGTAGTGACATTCTGATTTTATTTAAGGATAAGGTCACCAATATCGAAGTCATGAGGCTTAAGGTGTTTGTTTTAAGCATGAATAATTCTATCTTGGTATACTTGATGGTGTTGAAGGGTGATAAGACATCATTCATCTAAAAATCAAGTTGTGCTTATATGCTCTTAACGATAGTCCTCATCATAAATAAAGTCATGGAGGGAAACATGTAAGGAAGGAGTCTTAACCTTAAGAGGAAGGATGGATTCTAAACTCATGGACAAGATAAAAATGAGTAGTGTTCGTAGGGGGTGCGAATGCTTAGTCCAATAGGACGAAAAAGAAAAGGGAATATGAAGATGCCAATTACAATTTGATTTATCGATAGTTTTAGCAAGGATGTTAGACATGGTCTTATTAGAAACCTCATCCTGACCGTTGGCTTGAGCATAGTAAAGAGAATAGAAGTTGATCCTGATGTTAAAGGTGACACTAACTCTCTTAAGGTATTTACTTTTGAAGAACTTTATATTGTCTATAATGAGCTTACGAGGTACCCCAAAATGATAGATAATGTGTTGATAGATGAAGTTGATGATTTGGTTGGATTTGGCTGAGGTAAAGCGAGTTGTTTCTACCTATTTTCTGAAATAATCGAGTTATGGTGATAATTGAATGATGACACTAGGAAGAATGGGTGTTAGTGGTGCCAATGAGGTTGAGTCCCTATTGTGAGAAGGGCCAAAGGTCATGAGCTAGTTGTAAGGCCCTGACATGGAATGAAAATGAGATTAGAATGTTACTGCATTTAACAAACTTCCCGACATACTCACATAAATCTTGATTAGGATTATACCAATAATATACTAGGAAAAGGATACGCTTAACAATAGCCAAGACACTAAATTTTCCACCATAGATACCATTTTGGACTTCTCGGATAGTACATATATTTTTAGATAACTTGAGGAAATGAAGGAGGATACTTTATCAAATCCATGTTTGTAAATAATGCCACCAAGGATAACATAGTGGGCTACGTCTTTAGAGGAAGGACCTCTTTCCATTATTAGAAATATCACAAGGGATCTTAGATTGGGATAGGAAATCAAATATCTGAGCATACTAAAGGTCATAAGAATTGGTCTCAACATGGTTGACATGGTGAAGCTCATATGCATGAGATGGTGATAAAAATTATGAACAACAACAAATAGTTTTGATTCTTCCATTGTCCAAGGGATAAGATAGGCAAGGGAAGAGATAATGTTAGCGAAATGATTAGATGATTAAGGAATAACTTGGATGGAATAAGAGTCAAAATATTTGAGAAGGAAGATGATGACATCCCTATATTTTTGAAGGATGTCATTTTTTACATTGATAGGTCCCTATGACTTGATTAACAATGAGCTGAGAATCACCATAGATATCTAATATCTAGACCTCAAGAGGAAAATGGTTTCAAGGCCTCAGATAAGATCCTCATACTTAACCATATTATTAGTACATTTTAAGTTAATATTATTAGTGATAGGGATAGGGGTTCCCAAGGAGGAATGTTGATGATGTCGATTCCTCCCTCTTATTGACATTTAGATCCATCAAAGAAAAGATAAATCTTAAGAGGGGAAAACTCATGATCAAGGGTAAAGATAGAATCATCGGAAATTTTCATGAGGGAAATGAGTTTCTAGAAGAGGGGACTCCGCAAGTTTATCAAAGCAATAGCTTGAACCTTAAACTTAAGGTCAAACTCAATCATGAGCATGATCGATGAGTTATGTGATCGCTATGATAAGGCTTAGAATACATGGTTTTAAGAACATTGATGATGGTAATAAAAGGGTTTTATGATTAAGGAGACAATGATGAATCTCGGAAGTGTAAAAGAAGAGGGCACAACACAAGTTTTCAACTTTAGTGTAGCGGTTTTCATAATCAATAAGAGTATGACTAATATAATAAACATCATGCTCCCTACCTTTCTTGTCGTGGTGTGCAAACATGATACCTAAAGCATGATCAGAGAAAGAGATGTAGAATTAGAAAGGGTCCCCCTCACATAGAGGTGTAAGAATAGGTGTAGAAAGGAGTCATTTCTTTAGATTATCAAAGGATTTCTTATAGTTGGCATCCCAATTGAATTGGGTGTCTTTATGAAGAAGGTGATGAAAGGGTTGGCAACAATCAGAGAGTTGTGAAATGAAACAAAGGATCGATCAAGATGACCCTAAAGGATGAAAATTGTCATTATATTATAAGGGGAAGCATTATGGGGAAAACCTTAATATTTGTAGGTCAAACTTAATAACCATAATGGAGACAATAAAGCCAAGGATTTTACTAGTTAGTACCCCAAATACACACTTGGTTGGGTTGAGGTGAAGAATAAAGTGGATAAGGCACTTAAAAAGAATTTTGAGGATTGAAATATGGTTGTGTCGATGCTTAGACTTTCCTAAAGGTTATCGACACAATCTTCCATTGTTTTATGGATAGTTATGGAACAAATAGGTCATCACACGGTGATAAGTGGCCCCAACATTTTTAAGCTGAAAGGTATGATGTGATAAAAAAAATCCCCCAAGAGGTGATGAAGGAAGTCTTATGTTGGTATTTTAAAGTGATGAGGATCTAATTGTAACTATAAAAATCATCCATAAGGTAGAACATCTCATGACCGACCATGAGGTTGATTTAGCTGATACATGTTGGGAAGGGGAAAGTCATCCTTAGGAAAAGTGAGATTTAAATCTCAGAAGTTGGTACAACTATAGAGATTTCTAGAATATTTAGAAATGGGTATGATATTGGAGACCCATTACGATAATTGATAGGTTGTATGAAGTTACCAGAGAGAAGGCATTGTAGCTCTTATTTGACAAGAAGAGCTATGTGGGGATGTATGTGATGTAACTTATGTCTAATTGGTTTAGTGTTAGGGATGGTGATGATGTTATGGATGATAATGGAGGGGTCAATACCTACATGTCAAAGTATAACCATGTGAAGGCATGGCTATGATTGTATAAGAATGAGGTGAAGGATTCAAGATCTTGAGGATCAATATATTGGATGGGTTCTTGGGGAGTCCCTCTATTAATGTCAATGGTGGATTCATTTAGGATGGAGGAAGTGTCAGAAGGAAGGGAATTTTTGATATGAGAATCCTCGTCCCCCATGTAATAAATAATGGAGTTATCATCATTGCATTGGAGGATGTAGATGGTAAGAAAATCTTCCCATATCATCTCAGGATTCTTGAGAGGAAAGAACCAAATTTCATTTTCATCTTGATAAGTGACTGGTCTAAAGGAAATGGTGAAACTAAAAAAATTTCAGGGGGATAGATACGGTATCATCTAGATATCTGAGATAGTTGGATAGAGAGAAGGGAGGAAACACAATAGATAGTTGGATGGAGATAAGGGAGGAAACTGAACACTTATGGGGGAAAATAAAGAAATTTATGGAGCGAGAAGTGGAGGGATATTTATATCCTAAGCCAAATTTTTCATATGGTTTGCAAGATTGTTTAAAGATGAGGTATTAGACTCCTTAATCATATTGTCCTAGACCATTTCCCTTCAATACACACAATGATAAAGGTAAGTATAGCTAATGGATTTCTTAGAGGGAATACAAAACCAATATTGTATGGTTTCATGTGAGGGAAATTTTTGGAATGAGGAGAAGCAAAACCAAGTCCTCCATAGACCAAATTGGTTTTTAGAAAAGAGGGGCTAAATGAGATGATGTCCCCAACATTGGATTGATACATATGGGCCTTATCATGGTGATTGAGGTGGTTGATGGGAGGAAGGGAATTAAGAGCATGCATTTGATACTCCCTAGGGAAAGGTATTACATCACATCATTGACACATCCATTATGGAGTAACTTGATGTAGGCACAAAAGCATTGGTGGATATTTCAGCAAAAGGGTTTGGTTTAGGTAAAAACATATTTTTGGTTGAGGAGTCATATTAAATACCTTAAACAGAGGGGAATCAATGGGGAGAGTGTGAATTTTCCCTTCATATTCATACTTAATACAATGATGTATGGTAGATGGGATGTAACGTATGGTGTAAATCTAAGGGTGTCCAAGCAAGGAAATATACTAAAAATCCCCTTCTACAATGTAGAAGATTTCATGAAGGTGTTTTTAGTGACACAAATGGGAAGGATAAAAATGCCTAAATTAGGGAAACAACATCATTGAAGGCACAAAAAATGACATGGGATTTAATGAAAATGTTGTCGGTGAGTTTAATCTGATTGAAGTATGGGAAGAAATTATGTTGATACTAGCACCATTATCAATCATGGATCGATGGATGAATGTGTCATTGATACAAAATTTGATGAAGAGAGGAAGATCATGGTCTTAGGGAATAATATAGGGGATCTCATAATCCTCAAAGGATATTGTGGCACAAGCTATGAGAGCTTCAACTATTGTAGCGGGGGTTGAGGCTCATCAAATGATACGGGAATATGTTGTAGGGATTCAATAAGAGCATGTTTATGGATGAGAGATATTTGGATGAGCTTGTAGAGGGACATATTAATAGGATCTTGATGTAACTATTCGATGATGGTATTTTCAATGGAATAAATATTAGTAGCGGCCATAATAAACACCTTAGCCTTGGAGAAAGAAGGGGCTACAGGTAGTCGATGAAAGGTGGGTTCACCATGAGGAGCAAGGATGACGACCTTGGATTTAGATGAAGTGGATGGTTGGTTATCGTAAGGGAGATACATAGTAGAAACAAGAATAATGTCTATATAAAGAGGGGAATTTCTTAGGAAGGAAGATAAGCCCAAGGAGGAATAGTGGAAAAGGTGGACTTAGAAGCCTTGGATTTGGTTGGAAGGTCATATTTGGATGAGGACGACCTAGGGGATGGAATGGTGTCCTTCTCTCTTCAAAAAGGAGATCACATTCTTCCATAAGGCTATCAATAAGTGCATGAAGGGCCTTGCAATGCTTGGTAGTGTGGCTTGGTACATGATTGTTGGTATAAAAACATTAGGACCAAACAAGGTGGGTTTTTTCCTACACACGTCAAAGGGTTTGATGGGGAGAAGGGTGACCAAAGATACTTGGATGAGATAAATTTATAAGAAGTGGATTTAGGTAGAAGAGAGGTCTTATTATTAGGAGTTTTAACTATAGATTTCGATGTGGAAGGGATGGTAGTTGTTGAATAAGATTGGGATAGTTTTGATGATGATTGAGTAAAAGTGGTGGTAGATGATTTAGACGTGACTTTAAAGGGGTGGGTGGTGGATTTGAATTTTGGTGAGTGACGATGGGAAATTTGGATGAAGGACCAGGTATTAAAAGTGAAGGAGGGATTCCTAAGATGGATGCCTAGAAAATGGGTGGTTAGGATTGAGGATTCTTATCAAAAGGAAACTCTAGTTTCTTATGTGGATGGGTAAGTGATTTTTGGATAGGTGTGCCAAGATTCTTAGGTTTACGTTGTGGGTGTTTATTCTTGGTGGGTGTGTGTAATGAAAAGTTTGCAAAATATATGGAAATGGGGTAAGAAATTCTAAAGAAACCCCAAAATATTTAGAACAAACAAATAAAATGACCATGAGATTAGATATAATCAAGAGATACCTATTTCTATGCATATATAAAGCTTAAAACAAACAATCAACCTCTAAACATGACTATATTAGTTCTCTACTCCATGAAATCTATCTATAAGTGAACCTATTAAAAATCTAGCAATCAGTTTTGTGTTTATTAATGTTTCAAAATATTAATAATGGAAGCTCAACATTAATGGATTTTCCCATTTACCTAAAGCTTTGAAAATATTAGCAAATAACAAGTAAATAGCTTAAATAAACTATGAAATGAATCTAAAAGACCTAAGCATGACCTAAATCGAGAAGAGAGAGAGAGAGAGAGAGAGAGAGAGAGTTCTTAGGAAAAGGTGGGAGGGGTATCCCTCTATTTATAGTTTTTGGATTTGAGAAAAGGATGTTTTGGATGCATGTGGGACTAAAAAGGAGTCAAAAAGTTGATTTTTAGAAAAACATATTTGGAGGTGTGAACATGATTTTAGGAAGCTAAGTGGCTATTTGGAAAGGTAAGATATTTGTTTAGAAAGTAAAATCCTCTTTAGAAAGTCAATAAGAGGGTTAATTAACCTAAACAAGGTTAATTAAAGGAAAAAATCTTATAGAATCCGGTTAGAGAGGGATTAACATGGTTTAGGAGGTTTAGAAGGGGTTAGAAAGGTTATTTTTCTTAAATTAGTAGAGTGAAGGATTACCCCTTGAGTGTCAATGGGGTGATGAAAGAGGTTGATTGGCTATCAAAAAGATGAAGGAAATGGATAGAATAATAAGGAGGGGAAGGGAGGATAATAGATGATCCCTATTTTCCCAAGTGATAGAAGAAAATGGTATGGAAGAAAAATAAAAATGAAGGGGATGGAAACATCTTTCATCAATATGGCGTAAAAACAACTTTGTGTCAACACATTGTAAGTGATCTATGTCATCATTCCTTATTCAAATATACGCATACAACAAAAGTGTAAAATGACATGAAAAGCCATAATACAAACATTTGTTCATTTCCAAAATACTAACTCAATGTAACATAAAAATGCAATGAAATATGATAAGGTAAACAAGCTAACCTAATAGGGAAACAAGTACAGAAACACATACTCAAACACACAACATTCAAGATAGTTACATAAATATTTTTGTTATCAAGATTCAATTTCAACTTGTACGAATTAATGAAAAGGGTTAAGAATGAAACCCAAAGCAAGGATACATGCAAGGTGAATAAGTGAAGGATGTAAAAGTCTTGTGGAAAAGTAATTGTGCCCTAGGAAATTACCCCAAGAAATGCATTCATGTAAAGGAATATAGATATAGGAAGAAAACCAACTTTTGTTGATGGAGGGTAGATCCAAATGATCCATGAGTCACGTATAAGAACATGTGAGATTCAAAGAAAGATGTTTTGTAGGACAATTTTTTATGTTTGAGTACAATGTATTTGACACAAATTTTAGCTGCGTGTATGTCATTTACCAATTTTTGAATTTTTATAATTTTTGGATTTTGGAATGATTTTACCAATTTGTTGGATTTTTAAATCATTTTACCAATTTATAGGATTTTAGGATTTTTGATTTTTAGAAGAATTATCATAGAGAAGATCACGTGGAAGAAAAAAATATGCACCAAGGGAGAAGAAAGGGGTGTTAGGTAGCAAAAAATGCCCCAACATAGTGAAAACAAGTGAAAAATGATTATTTAATAAAAATAATCATCACGAGAAAGTGGTAGAAGAAATTACTCCCACTTTGGGCATGTCAAATGTGAACATATAGAAATTTTCCATGCTAATAAAAAAATCTAACACCTAGTAGCTCCTAATAATAATTAAACCTACTTTAGAACCATCAAGACAAGAGCTTATGAGAAATAACTTCTTGATGCATGAACAATCTCAAATCAAACTGCTAAGCTATTTCTTACTCTCTATATTGCTAATATAACAAATGAACCTATTTAGACCAATTTAAAAATCAAAAGGGAGTGGTTTCCTCAATATTTAAATATGATATCTAACCAAACCATGGATATAAGGCCATTTTTAGATCTTCCTATGCTCTTAAATTTGAGAGAATGGATGCAAGATGGAGAAGCTATTTCCTTCGGTGGAGAATGGCTCAAGATCACAATGCCTATATTTTACTCTAGGAAAAATAAGGTGTAAGAAGAAAAAAAAAAGGAAAATGGTTTATTATATAGCTTTCCAATTTAGGCAAGGCTAGCAAATTGATGAATGTGGGATAAACCCCAAAGAGGAAATACAAAGGCCATGTATGTTTAATAAAGTATGTGCACTTTGTGGGAGTTGAAAGGGGGTTTAATTAATCAAAGGTGATTAATTAATAGAAAGGGGATATGCTTATAGAAGATTTAGAAGAAATTTAGTATGATTTGGGATATTTTAAGAGAGGAATTGGTTCAATAAATGATGATTTATTGATTTAGATTAGTGGTAGTAATTAATTAAGAATAATTAATTAACCTAGGTAGAAGTGAACATTAATTAACGAAAGGTCATTAATCGGCATCTGAATGATAGGAGGGCTAATTAATTAGTGAAACATAATTAATTAATGATGATAGAGGGACAGTGGTGGTTCATTGATGAAGTGTCATCAATTTATAGGAAAGAGGATAATTAGTGCAATTTAAGTATTAAAATTGCTTGACCAAATTCTAGGTATATACAGAGACATCTATATTCATGAGGATTCTAAAAAAACATACTAAATAGGTCACATGCCCTCTTAAGCACCCATGACACACAAATTCATTTATTTCTTCTAGTGTACAACATAAAAACTTATTTATTTGCTTTAACATCTACTTTAGGAGGAATAACATTGTTTTCTCTAGGCACCTACAACCTTCCTTGTCTCTTATTCAACACTCTAGGATTTTGAAATTGAATCTACCTAGAAGGTTCATAACAACACTCTCTAGCTATATGTAAAAAAATCATTACAATTAAAGCATATTATCTTATTCATACCTCTTGGGCCTTCTTCTCTCCAAAATTGACTAGATGACTCATATAGGCAGTACTTGGCAGTGTGTCCCTTCTCTTGACAGTTGAAATAAGTAACATTCCTTGATTTATCATCTCTACTATCCCTCCATGGGTGATCATCTCTAAAAAATCTCCTACATTCCTTTTCCCTATGTCTAAATCCATTACAAGTATAACAATAACCATTAAAGGATCTTTCATACCTTGATGCATTGGGTTGCCTTATGGAATTTGTCTTCACATTATATTTGAAATTTATCTCCTCTTACTCCTCTTTGGTGCTTGGAACTTCAATATCCTTACTGGAAATGATTTCATCTAGGATCACTTCTTTTCCTTTGATGTCTTCTTTGAATCACAAGAATATCAAGTCTCTTTTAGACCTTTAAATGCCTAAGAGATCATTAAGATCCTTAGTGCTCTTTTCAAACTTCTGAAATGTCTTAGCTCTATTAACTACCTCAGATAGTTCTCCCTTTAGAAGGATCATCTATTTTTCTTTAGATTTCAAAGTAAAAGTAATGGAACATCTACATTTCTAACCTTTTGAATACTTTATTAAGCTTATTTGGCACAGACCAATGTTTCTCCTCTAGGTCATGGATCTTTCCTTCATAATAATTTACTTGTTATTTCATCTTCTTGTTAATTTTCTCAAAATGATTCATCTTTTTCTGAACACACATAAGCTTAGTCTCTATGTCATCTCCTTCTTCTTCCTTAGATTTCATGGGGTCACCAAATAATATGAAGTTTTCACTCATAGATCTCATAACATCTTTGGCCATGAAAACTAATTCATCACCTACATCTTCATAATTTTATTCAGACTCAGAATCTGAAACACCATCTTAGCTACTAGCCTCAGAAGATCAACATTCTTTCTTTGTGTAAAAACTCTTTTTCTCCTTCTTATTGTTGTAAAACTTCTTGAATTTATTGGAACTATAAGTATTCTTGTTATTATCTTCATCATGTTCATCATCATCTTCATCTTTGAGATTATAAGGTAACTTGATGGAAAATTTACCTATTTCACCATAGTTAAAGAATTAAAAGGAAATTTTCCTTTGTACTTACCTGAGCCAAGATTCATCTTCTAAAAATAATTGAAAACAGTTCATTATCTTCAATCTTACAAGAAACATAATTAATAGTCTTCTTATCCTTTGGCTTATTCTCAATCCTCATATCATATGCATTCAAGATTTCATGTAGCTCATCCATCAACATGAACTTTAAATCCTTGTCTTCCTCAATAGTAGATACTTTAGGGTAAAACTTAGGAGTTAGAGACCTTAACACTTTTTCACGACTACCTCTTCTTTCACTTCTTCACCTAACCCTCTCGGGATGTTAACAACCTTATAAAATATGTAGGAATATATTCCTTTTTACTCATTTTTAGGCCTTAAAATTGATTTCTAGTTTTTTTAAAAATTTATCCTTACCTTGGAATATCCTTCATAAATTACCAAAAGTTTCTCTCACATTTCTTTAGCTGGTGTACAATGCATGACCCTACCAAGTTCTGATTTAGCTAGATCACACATGATTACATTCATTACCTTGGAGTTGCCACTACTAAGCTTCTTATTTTTAGTGTTGGTTGGTAGAGATTTAGGAACTGAATAACCATCTAACATAGATTTCCAAATATCAAACCCTAAGGAAATTATGTGAGTCCTCATATCCATGATCCAAAATTTGTAGTTTGTTCCATTAAATAAGGTATCTTTACTGGTAAAAGTGTCACTCTGCTAACTCACCATTTTAGTGCTTCAAATGATCTCCTTTCAAGTGATTAAAATTCTTCAAAATGATATGCTATAATACCAACTGTTTGAATAATAATGGATTAGATGTGAATCAGTTCATCAAAACATTTAACCAATAGTATTTAACTTGCATTAACCATACAACCATGCATTAATGTGATATTAACAACATGAAACAATAATTCATATGAGAATAACTAAGATAGAGTATAAAAAACAAAATATATAAATGGGAAACCCTCAATGGGAATAAAACCCATTGAAATTTTTGTTTATATTACTCAAACCAAAATACTTGCATGAATATGACACATCACACAAGATTTTTGTAGTGAGACGCCAATCCCACAAGGAGCACCAATGCTTATTTAGCAAGACACTAAACCTACAAGGATGCTACAACCTCCTAAAGTCATCAAACACAAACTCAACCACCTGAAGATGAAGACCACTAACTTATTGTTGATTTTATAACTGATAGTGATCACAAATCAAGCTCCACTCACTCAAAACCCTCTTCAAACACAATCTCTCCTAATCTCAAAATTTCTTCTTCATGGTATGATTAGATCTATTTACATTTTTTTGCTTCTCTAATTTCCTCAACAATTCATACTCTCTTTCTCATCTTTGTCTTGATTCCCTCAAACCTCTATCACACTCTCTCTAGGCTTGTACTTTTCCCTCTTACACAACTAGTCACAAATGACAAAAACACTCACTTAAATATATTACTCTTTCTCAAAAACATAACAAGTTAGATATGAACATTAAGGTTGGTCATTAAAAAAATAAAACAAATCTACACACTCAAATAAATTCTCATGAAACGCCCATATGGGTCGACATGCATTAAGACACACAATAATGCACAACTTGGAAAAGAAGACCAAATACACCATGAGCGAGCACTCCATGGAGTCCAAAGGAACAATACATTATTTTCAAGGATCCAAAGGATTCAAACAACTAAAACATATCCTCTAAACATTTTCTATGAGATCAAAAACCTATACATCATTCATTCTTATCATACCACCATGAGGTGGGATTGTTTCCTACTCAAACCTGGGCACCTTCAATAGCTCGGTATTTAAAGATGAATAAAAACACTCACCAAACACCTAAAAATGGAATTCAACCACTAATTTGAAATCTATTGGTTTAAGTAACATATCTAACCATGTTATACATCATTACTCAACCCATAAAGACATCCACACCTCTTTAACCTCCAAGTAACTTGAACTTCCTAGAAACTAGTTTGGTAATATTGACCTTCTAACACACTTTAAAGATTGATATATACATGGAATAGGATAAATTTTCATCCCTATTTAATCTAAAATGGATAGGGATCATGAACCAATCCAAAACATTGTCCTTCCAGTCTAATCTTCTTCGATGTCCTAAACTAGTCAAACTAGTTCAAATTTTGACCTTCTTTATGCCACCTCAACTCATCTCCAAAGATCAACCTAGGCTTGAATAATTTCATACGGGATGTGTATGAAACCCAAAAGGAAATCAACCATAATCAATAACTTCATAATTTCTTAAACACCAATTAACTCCAAGACCACTAAAATTACCCTTTAGGCCCAAAAAGTAGTTTTCCAAGATTTACCTGTGAAAACCTCCAAATTTCCTCTCCAAGATATAAAATTAATCCAAACATGTATAATAGATCTTGAAAAACTCATAAAAATAATTTAGACATAGGGTCTAATGGAAAATATGAGAGAAAACCAAAATTTCCTTGAAAGTAGCTTATTTGAGTGGGCACCACCTGTGACAATTAAGACCTCAAACCATCACCATCTAAAATATGGGATATTCCTCTCAATCCTTCAATCACCAAATTTGATGATTCAATGCACTATCGGATCACATCATTAATTTTTCTTCCAATGCTAGTAAACTAGGGTTTATGAAGGGTTTTGACCTCTTTGGATTCTTAACAATTGTTCATAAAGCACTGGGCATTATTTTACATCATTCCACATCTAAAACCTTCTTAGCTATATGAAAAATCATCCTTGAATGGATCAATTCCCCATGTAAATTTTACACGTGTAAACCAACACAAAAAAATTCATATCTAGATGGAAAATGCACTCTCTTAAGATTTATTTTTCTCAAAACCTCATAACTTGCAAATTTCTTCATTCTTGGACCTAAAAGTTTATCCATACCTTTATGAAACCTCTTTGCACCATCTCCAATAATAATCTTACCATGATTTACCATGTATCTTCTCAACATATAACACCCATATTACACTTCATAAACTAAGAGATTTTTTATAGACCATTTAATTAACTTTATGCCTTCAATGATTATCAACATGAAACTAAGTAATCCAACATACATGAGTTTAAAAACCCCTGAAGTTATTTTGCATTGCAAATGAGTATCATCATTTACAATAACCTTTGAATTATTCTAGCATTAATTAATATTCAAAATCCATCTAGGTAATCTATGATAACCATGTGTAACTTTAAGGATTTCATATCGTACTTGATCCCTCCCTAAAAAAATCTTTATGAGTCAATATACCCAGTATATCCTTTAGTTATAACTTCTTAAAGGTACAAAAAATTATGTGCATCTTCTTAGTGTCAGCTAGGAAATTATAATACTAATACACTCCCTCTCACGACACGCTTAAAAGAAGAAATTATGACAAATAATGAAATAAGTCCTTTAAATTATTATGGACACAATTTTATGGCATTGCTTGCTTAACAATCATGCTTGTGTGACTACACATAAGCCACTTGAAACTTGTCTTATTCACTATACAACTATCTCAATTATAGTTTCAAGATTCTAAATCATTGCTTACTTATTAGATTTACCATTACTCTTCTTAAGTAGTCATTAATTAAATATTTCAAATACCCAAGCTCAAGATATCATAACTTGACGTCCAGATCATGTGGTTCATGCCAACATAGCTTGGTATCCCTACAGGAAATGTATGTTCACGTAATGACCTAGGTCATTACGTGTCTGCACATTACTCTCCTTGTAGTCATCCCAAACGATGCGGTATGAATCGAATGACATGAAATTCGTGTCACGATTCTTGTCATTAGTTATTATTCATTATGTTCTCTAAATCATGATATATGTATGCGAGGATCTCTTTAAGTCATTGAATAATGAATGTACTTAATTTTGCATGATCATAAACTATATCGATATATGATACTTGATTAGATTTAATCAAGTACAAGACTTAATATATTTCATAACATCAATTAAACATCATTAATGTCCATTAATAATTACTTGGTTGTTTTAGTTTACTTAAGATAGATAATTACATCTACACTATTTCAAGTGATCAAAAAGTACCTTTGTACTTCATTCCATATCGATATGGTTTTATCATGTGAGGACGATGATACTTAATCATGTAATTATATGTTGCTTCTATTAGAAGACAACAATCTATTTTGTTTGTTCTGTTTTGTTTGTTTCTACCATATACAATGATTTACAACATTTTTTTAGCATCAAATATACTTAAGTCTTTTAAGTGCTCTTACGTATTTCTTATTTTTCATACTCTTTCGTTAATCATTTAATAGTTCAAGATTACATCTCACATAGTTAAATCCTTCATAATTAATACCATCCACAAATGATACTTTACTATTTTAATAGAAATACAAATATTACTTTAAACACAATAATAATGATCCGAATAACCTCTTTATTATCATATCAATAATTGTTAATTCTTAATACAAAGTCACAAATGAATATTAAATATACTCGTATATTTCAAAAGGCTCATTTTCCTTAACAACTTGTAATAGGTAAGTCATTCTCATTCTAAAAAATTCTAGAACTTACCTTCATTCATAAAAATTGGTACAACATAATCAATGCGAGTCTTAAGGTCCTTCTTTAATCAATTCAAAATTCCTTTCAATCCTTGCAGAGCTAAAAATGATAATATTGACATGGTCATCTCAAGAGAGCTGACATGGGTTAGAATCCCTTTTTCTAATTATTTCATATGAAATAATTGAATACGTAATGCTTCATTTCCAAATAACACTATATGTACTCAATACATTATTGAATAAATGAAAAAAACACGAATTTATATTCTTATCAACTTAAACATTATAAAAATTTATGAAATAATATGGTTGATGTATCATGAAACTAGAATCACATTATCTACACAATCTTCTTATAAAACTATCTATTAGGAAAGAAACTAACATTACACATTATGTAATTGAATTGCCTCTTTTAAATCAAAAAGGGAAAAAAGTATCTTTCACATAATTCTTAGTATCAACTCAAGCACATCTAAAGGTTATCAATTAAACCTATTTATTTCCTTTACAAAATAAAAATGTCTAACATCAACCAATTATTTAAATTAAGATACCAATCCGAATGGATATCTTACTAAAGGTATATTCTATATTCTACCCTCAATAAGTAGGGTATACAAAATAGATTTCAATTTGATGATAACAAAAATCATTCAATCCCATTATGTTAACAACCTCAACCATTATCATCATCTAAAATATTCCTATTTCTCTACCTTAAAAGTAGGAAATACCGGATAAGTAGAAATCACTTCAAAATGGGGTAAGGTATAATAGTACCAAAATATAGTAGGGTTTAGAGCTTCAAAAAATTGTTTATAATGATAACAACTACATAATTGGCTCAATAATGAAACTTAAAGCTCTATGAGATCTTATCCATATTGAAACCCACGAGTTGAGTCCATATAAAAGTGGGTACAAACTCTTTCATAGATAAGAGTTGGTTAACAAATTTAAAAATAAAAAATACTTAAAGAACCCACAACTCTAAATCGGTTAGAATCAATTTTTATTCAAGTTCCAGTTCCTTGTAAATCCACCATTATCCAAGTAAAACTTGGATTGGCTTTATAACCACTCGGGAGCTCCATAGAATTGCTTTTATGACAACCATTTTAGTTAAAACCATATATAATATATATTACCCTAAGGATTAAATCCATAGATTACAAACATATAAGTTATAACAATAAGAGATTCCCAAGAAAACTTGAGCTCACATATTCAATGATGGGTAAAAACCACCTTAAAACAACATTACCGCATCAAGATAAACAAGATCTTTCCATTCAATGTATAAGTTAATACTTATATTTGAGCATAGATCATTTTTAATCACTCGAGTCATTCATGAAAAGACTTATAATGGTGGTGGATTCTCTATTTCAATTTCGAGGATCTAGGTTGTATTTCCCAACTATTTGAAAATACACAAATAATGCCCAATTTCATTTACTAAAAAACTTGCATTCATAAACCAAGCATACACAATCAAAATTATGAATTGAAAAGCTCATCACAATATAATATAATAAAACATATAATCAAACAATCAAATTATGAGCATAACCCAAATCAAAATATTTAAGACTTGCATGAGAAAAATATAGTCATTCATAAAGAAAATCAACTAGAAGCCACACAATTATTCAAGATGAAATAATCATAAAAGGAGTATGAATCCATGCCTTTCGTGGAGATCTTAGCACTATAATCCTCTTCACTTCTTGCAAACCCTTCAAGAAGACCAAAATCCATAACCTCCTAGATACTTCTTCCTTTTATACAAATTACATATCATTAAATAAAAATAACATATAACTAATTTTACTATAGTTTTCATAGAATCTAAAATAACCCACTTGATTTCCCCCATCCATGCATAGCTTTCTAGATGAGCTCGAAAAACTAAGAATAACAAATGGAACAACAAAACCTACTTGCATGTAGTTATCTTCCTAAGGAAGCTTCAAGATTTTCAATAAAATTAATGCCATTAGTTGATGCCTAGGTGCCATGCAAAGTGGCTTTAATAAGATTTACTAATTATCATCCAAAAATGATGATGATTTCTCGTGTGGTCGAGATGTTTAAACAAGAAAATTTAAACCTTACTCTTGCATGGGTTGTGTAACGACAACTTAATAATCATTTACAAAACCAAACATTAAGAACAACCAAGGTTGCATGGTTGATTTGACCATTCATATTCAACATTCCAAAGAGATATGTCTTAAAAACATCTTGTTATTAAACATTACAAATTTCCAACAAGTGTAGTAGGGTCTATATCACCTTTGGTGATATAGACCCTACTACACTTGTTGAAATTTGTAATGTTTAATAACAAGATATTTTATATATATATATATAATTAAAATTATCAATCAATATTAACTTATACACCCTTTCTCAATAGTTAATGACCATAATATAAAAAAATATGCTTACAATCTATCAACAAACATGATCGTGGTCTATGAACTTATAATGTCGTAACGTTTAATGTTTAGGCTCACTCATCAATAATCAAATTCATTAAACCCTTAAAGTATTTCCTAGCACTATGGCTCAATACCAATAGCCATCATAGATGATGTATTAAATTTCAAACATCAAGGAGGTTACTTCCATTGAAATCATGGTGTATAATCGTTAAATAACATCAAAGATAAACATATTTTATCTTACCCCCTTCTTATTGCCTTGAAATGCTAGCTATGTATATCCGTCAAGTCAACATAATAAATTAAGTTAATTACAATTGTTTAGCAAGATAATTAAACAAATACCTTTACTTGAGGAACTTCATACCCCTTTTTAAGCATTGAGGAAGACCTTCATTATGAATTTTGGTCTATGACTGACATATCAAAAGAATTTAAGACCATTAAATCACCATGATCGCAACAATTACCTTGTTGTCATCTTGCAATAATTAACTATACACTTTAGTGGTCAAAAACCAACACTAACATCATTAACAACAGTAAATAGAGATAACTAAAATGAGTAACTCTCATCTTGACAATAATTCTAAACTCCTTACGAGAAGCAAATAAATTATTATAGTGCCTTACGGCTGAACCAATGTTTTATCAACAAGATGATTAGTCCAACTTAAAGATAACAACCATTATATCATAGCAGCCTCACATGTAAGGTAAAACCATGTATCTAATTAATTAATATTGAGTAATCATCATGAACAATAAGAAATAATATTCATCCAAGATAGATACATAAACCAAATAGTTCAATAATAAGCACATTATAGTAATGTGTACTTCAATAATCATTACAAATACTAAAATCAAATAATACGTCATCTACTAAAATCATCACACAAAACATGATAAAGTAAATTCATACCATTAAATACAAAAATAATAAGTTTAAATTTTTTCATACTTTACGAACACTAGATGAAAAGTTTTGTTGCACGGTTACACATGCAACTACGCGTAAGTGTGTATACCCTTTTTAGGGTATACATACACACATGTAGCTATATATCCAGCTATGTAACAAGGATTTTACTAATTCCCTCACAAATCATTCCTCATTTTTGACTCATCCCTTTGATGAAACATATTGAAGTTACTAGATTTGACACAAACATTAAAATTTGCATAGCTAGGTCATAAGAATTAGGTCTAGTTTAGACTTAGAAAATGAATAAAACACCATACATTTTCTTAGAATCTCTTCAAAAGGACCTAACACCCTTTATACACCATGTCACACATTTCATCATGCTCTCATGGGCTCATAGAGCTATGAAACTCACTTTCAAGCTCCATTAGGCCATTAAGCACCTATAAAAGACCTACATGAACACCTACAAACCATGCTCTCACCATGCGAATAACCTTTGAATTTGAATGATTTCTCCAACATAATATCCTAATGATCTCCATGGCTTGATAATACTTATCATGTTGTCTCATTCTTGCATTCCATCACCTAAGCTGACTAGACCTCGTGATTAGGCCTACTAGACCAAATAACTTGCATATTTTACACACATACATAATTGTACACACCATAATGAATGTACCACATCATCACCTACTTACTCATACACCTAGGACATCATCATAACACCATATCCTATACTCCTTTTTCATTAATGGACCTTTTACATCAATGAAAAACACAAGAACACACATGCCAACAATTCTTAAGTGATAACATAACCCATAGGTCATTAAGGGATGAAGTAATTATCAATTAAAAATTTCTAATATAATTTTTTATTTTCTTTAGTTATGTTTAGTTAATGAGGGGAATTTAAGTTAATGATATATCGTGTCATGAGTAATTGTCACTAACTACAAAAACATTCTAACGTCATCCTAATATCCATTGTAGAGGGTTTTTACAACTTCCCTTATGAGAATTGTTAGCAATAAAATGCATTATTCATGTAGCTTATATCAAAATAAAGAACTAAACACACATATGTTAAGTATATAAATATAAATCATTTAAATCATGTACTTAATAAAAACGTATTATTCACAACCATAGAAAATATGTGCTTGTTGGTAAAAACTATGAAACATGTCATCCAAGTCATATGCATAAGTAAACACAAAAAAACAATTAATGGTAGCAATGATTAAAGCATAAAACATAAGTACACTATAACATGAAGGAAATGTATGCTAAATATCATCAGAATAATAGTATAATCATAGTCCTATATGGAATATTTCAAAATATATCTCACACTTCATTTTTGGGAAATTCATTTCAAAAATAAAAGAATTGGAGGTTTTGATTAAAAAATTAAATATTTCATAAACCCTATAGCTTTAAAACTTGTAAAATTTTCTTACACATATCAACTCTAGGTTCATGCAAGCATAATAAAAACACAACCATTTTTAGTAAATTTTAGCCTTCAAATGTGTAAAAGACATTAAAATCACTTAATCCCTTAAAGAAATGACCTACTAAATGTAATCAAGTCAAGTGAAGTGGGAAACATGGAAACCACATATGTTTTTTTACTTAGGGATTAATCTCACAGTCATATGAAAAATAAATCGATTGGGTTTATATTTTAGAGAACCTGGTGTATTAAGTGGAGAAAACACTCTATTCAACTTGCCTTTTAGATCAAATGGAAAATGGATAAGTGTTGGATAAAAAATAAAAAATTTGGTTGTATGTTCACTCAAGATGAAATGAATATGGCTGAAGGAGGACACATGTCACAATTCTAGCCCCAATAATTCTAGAAAATAAACTAAGGAAAAAGGTTCCCAAGATTGGCATGATTCTAAGAGTCAAAGAAGGCCCAAGATCATAGAATGCTATGATTAGTCCACATATACTAATGATGGAAATCAGTGGTCCCAGGGATTGAAATCATAAGTGTTTAAAATCATAGGTTCCCAAGTTCCTTAGAACCCAAAATATTCCAAAATAGTATTGAACTTAAGTATCTCAAAGTCCTATGATTTTTCATAGGTTTAGGTGGTCTAAGCTTGAGAAATGTGAAAGTCCTAAGAACATGAAATGTCCTCATTATTCCGAATGGAACAATAGTGGAATTTCATGGTCCTAGAGGTTTGGGGTTTTAATGATAACTAGAGAGGAGATAAAACTTCATGATAACCTAAAGGCTAGTGGCTGGTTACACAGATTGAACAAACCAATCTCATAATCAGTGAGAAATGGACACATGACTAGGGAGAAAGATATTGAAATCAAAATGTGGTATTAGTGGACACATGTAGAACTTAGTGACCCACTACAATAAAATTTTCATGGGGTTGAATTTTATGGTGTTAGATAGTGTATTTTAGAGTTTAGGAACATCATAGATCTCAAGGACATTAGGGCATGGGTGAATGGTGAACAACACAAGATCAATTTTGCCCATATATTTTGACTAGAGACTATATTTGGCTTGAGAGTAGTCTCATTCAAAGTGGTATTTATAGGCATTATTTATGTGATTAGTTTTAGAAGAAGTGGTAGAGATACTTGGGAGATTTTAATAACAAGGTTTCGGGCCCTTTTTAATCTAGTTTATTAATCATTTGATTTCCAAATCATTAATAGATTCTTCTTGGATGGTATATTATCCTCATGATACACCAAGATGGAAATAAGGATGTGAATGATATATCTAACAAGAAATAAAGTTTTTATCATGGTCCTAACATGTATTAATGGCCATTTTTAATAAGTAGCATCTCATTTTTATTTCCTCTCCTAATTTGACAGATCACCATTGAGCAATGGTTAATAAAAAGGATTACTTGCATACTAAGGCATCACCATGATGGTAAAACTCAATGATCATTAGAATATTCTAAATAATAAGCTTCGGTCAAATATTTTCATCTTTGGGAATATTTGATATTTTAGATCCTTCTTGGGATAAACATGAAAAGGCATATTCCATGTCATATTCATGTCTTCTCTCCTCTCTTCTTCTATATAAATGTAACTCAATTTTAGTTGTAAATATCCTCTTTTTAATGCAAGGTTCCTATTCCCAATTGTGTAGCCAAATTTTATCGGTGCATATGACCTCTAGGTTAATATTTACATATGATTGACCATGTTCAGTCATATAGATACCAAACTATGTATACACTATGTCTTTATACAAATGGTGTTATGACTCATATATTCCCTTTATGCTTGTGTTAGTTTTTACCTTGCCTCTATTTTTTTCCCATGAGTTATTATGTGTGGAATTTATATATTTTTGATTACCAATGTCTTAAATTTTAGGGTGGGAGTATCACTAATAATCCATTTTGGTTGTGGCTTATATTTTCCATTTGTATTTACATATTTTATTATCATTTTTAACTCATTAGAGAGTGTTCCACTTATTTCTAGTGTCATCAATATCCCCTTTATCCCTTTCCTACATCTCTTTTCCTTTTAATTCATTAGTTTAGTGTTTAGGTGGTAGTTGGTAGTTGCAATGATCGAGTAGTTTGTGTAGGAATTCAACCTTCTCCAAATGTCCATCCTAAAGATCCAATGTCTAACACCTTGGAGACAACCCAATTTTGTTTTTGAGATGCACAAGGTCTCTCAACTTTGTGGATATTTCACAAGTTCACATCTCGGTGATAACCAAAATCACAAAGAGATGTGTTTGGTATAAATCATGCAAATGGGAATATGTAAGCATTATAATAATCATCATGATTAATAAGAACATAATAAAATGGGTCAAAATATATAATTTTGTCCTATTATGTGGCCAATAATAATTTAAAAACCAAATACTAAATAAATATGTAGAAAATACTTTTAAAACTTTAAAATTTCAAATAAATTACAAATTCATCATGTTTTTGTATTTTTAATCTATTATATATATAATTTTTCATTTTAAATGTGTTTGGTAAAGTTTTATTTATGGGGGTGTAGAAATAATCCTAAAAAGTGGGACATAATTTTATTTTGTAACCCGTATATGAATTTACAAAAAAAAGAGGCCCCTTTAACACATAGACATGTGACATGATGGTACATGACAAAACCCATCCTATTCTGGGGCTTGAAGACACTTCAAAATATAATTAAACTAATAAAATTAGTAAATTTAAATATTAATTTAGCATTTATTAGATAATTATCTGGATAATAATACAAATTCTCATGTGATGATGTATCTAGATGTTACTCTTAGTTCTCGACAATTTTTTTAGTTAGGTATTAATTTCATTAGTGTGATATGTCTATTTTAATTTAGTAGACTACTTTAGTTAAATTTAGTTATCTAGTTATCTCCTTCTATTATGGAGATTGATCTTGACTGATCATGTGTGTAACTTATTATAATTCAAATTTTCAATTCGTATAAGTATAATAGCTTATTTGATTTAATATAATGGTTAAATTTTTAAGTATTGCACATGAATCCTAGTTTTTAAGATTTGGTACTAGATTTATGTGTTAAAGTTACTAATCTACTGAGAAGAAAGAGAGGAGAGAGAAAGTTAATAGTTCCAACAAAAATAAAATCTACCATTTTTGTAGATTTGAATAAAATGTTGTTAGGGATAAACATTTAGTGTAGGAGTACTAACCACTCCCCATATGTTTATAATTTTTGTAGGTCAAATCTGGTGGTGTCAAGTTTCCATTTAATGTTATAATTTTTTGTTGTGTTTCGATCTGGTGTGTTTTTAAAGTGTATCTCTACATAGATCCTTGCATATATATATCACCTCTACATCCCACATCATATTCATTATCTTTCCCCCTCTACATGACCTTTGTATCCTACATGAGCTCCTAAATATCCTTATTTTTCCCATTAGATCACCCCTCAATATCTTGATATCAAACTTTAATATTATCTCGATATGATCTTGGTGTTCACATTTCACTAATCCCTCAAGGTTTTGGTGTATTATCTCATTAGATTTAGTATGAATTGTAATGAAATTACTTAGAGAGATCTAAATATCAATAGTAATATACACAAAAGTATAGAGAAATTATCACAATATGCAAATATAAGGACTTATCCACTTTGAAGCGATTACCTCCAAACTATAAAATAAGACTCAAATGCTTGACATGATGATTAAATACTCCTTACTACCTCCTATATATACCCTTCCTATACTATGGCCAACACCCATGTTGACTTGATAAACATATGAAAGAATAAATGAATGATATATGATAAGAAAATCCGATGGGGTGTCATCAAGCCCAATCATTTAGTGTATCATAATATGTCATCTTAATCTTGGAGGTTTTCTAAGGCTATATGCACTATGTTTTTTATTTTGGTGACATGATTAATTACCCTCACACTTGGAAAGTAAATTATACTTAATCTGAATTAAAATTATAGAAATAAACTTATTACTTTTAAAAATAACACTTTGCGAAATTAAAATCACACATTTACTTGAATTGAATTGATACTCTTGTTCAATTGAAATAAAACTCTTGGTGAATTAAAATTATAGAATTCAATTAAACACACACACCTCTAGGTTTTTAATGTATCAAAATAGATTGAAATGCTTTAAACTAAAAATTTAGAAAGATAAGATAAAAGTAAACTAAGTTACCAAAGAATTCATTTTATTTTTTAGAGAGAGTGACCCTTGATATTCCCTTGAAAGTGGATGGAAAAAACTAAAGATATTTACTAAAAACTAATTAAGATCCTCATATTAATGCATGCATAATGAAATGATTACAAAAATATGTATATTCTTACTTAGCAATTTTGGAACTGTAATCATCTTCTTATTTAGATAAATACAATATATATATATATATATATATATATATATATATATATATATATAGGAGTATGCTTAAATATAAATCTCATTTGAAGCATACGAGTCTATCCATTTTTTACTAAATCAAAACATATCTCTAGATATTTTGGAAGAGAGAAAGAGAGATTTGAGGAGATCAAATAGGGACTCAATTCAGACCCAACTAGTATTTATTTGCCTAAATTATAAAATACACTTCTGAAAATGGAACTATATAATTATAGTAGTTGTTAGTTTTTGAATAGAGGATATATGTTCCATAATAACACGTCAAATCTTCCTTGATTTGGGAGATGGAATTATTATTTCGAAGCTTAATCAAGAACCTCTAAAGCTAGATGGGAAACCTCCGGGGCTAACGGTGAATCCTGAAAATTCTATTTTTTGTTCAAAGTACCTATACATACAAAAGATAACATCTTTCCAAAAAAATTAGGGATTAGATAAAAATAAAAGAACTAAAACTCCTAAAAAATCCTAAGGAAATAATGGCAATCATTTTTAAACTAACCATAAACATTGACATCTCGCATTAAAATACACTTTTAAGGAAAAAATAGAATGAGGATTTGAATGTTATTACATGGAAAAAGTGGTTAAATGATGGGTTTATGATCTCCCCATACCTATTTTTTTGTTAGTTTGTTGGTAAACTATCCATCACATGTAGAAAAAGAAAGCTCACCTTCACTTATCAAATCAAAAATTGAAAACATATTTGCATCTTGTTTATCAAAAGGTTTGTGCTATCCCATATCATAAGTGGATTTTTCTGCTCATTTTTAAAGAAGTTTTCAACTTGTTGGAAATTTAAATTTTCCAATAGGGAACTAGAATCAAAAGTAACGGTGGTATGTATCTCATTCTTATCTAATCATTATTTATTTACAATATCATTTCCACCATAGATTGATCTTATCTAAAATACTAATTTAAGTTATTTGGAGAGATTAGTATTTCCTTTTAATGAGATATTAAGCGTTTCCCATCTTCTATTACAAGTTTCTTTAGCATTGTAAACTAGTCTTCCACATAGAAATCCTTTCTTTTGTATCAAGGTCAAGAGTCACATAGTTGGACATGCCACAGGGCTGAGCATACTGCATATTAATGTGTGAATGTGTTTCTACCATCTTCACACTAAGGGGTGAATGTTATGAATATTCTATTAGTGATCCATTATATTAATGTGTGAGAAAAGTTATATTTTGTATGTTCTAATGATATTAGTACTCACGTAGCTTGTATTAGAGATATTTATGAGTGTGAAAGATATCATAGGAATTAGTTAGTGGTATTTTTCAAAGTTACAACAATACTACATAAATAACATTCATTGGTAGATTAGTTTCCTATTTTATAGGAAACTCACTACCTATATATTTTTATATCATTGGAATAATAAAAATACTTGAAAAATTATTATGTTTAAACTATGAGTATTTTTATAATTTGGTATCGAGTGAATTATTTATTTTCTAATGGAGAAATAGTTTTGTTTAGAGGAAACTATAACTCTTTTTATTTTACCACTGTGAATGTTAATATCTTTCCTAGAATTTTCATTTTATCCTAGACCATATTCAAAACATTTAGTCTTATATTATAGGGATGATAGCCTAGTTATACTATCTTCGATAGAAGTGGTGAGGGATATTTCTAGAGCTTTTATTGTGATACCGGAAGTTTTCTTGTATATTTATATTGTTTCATCATCAAAGTGATGCTTAAAGCTCTACGTAGACTTGGAAATATTCATTTAAAACTCCTTTCAAAAGAACATTAATCTATTACTCCATCATAAGTTGATCTAATCTATCTTGTTAATAGTTATCACATATTTTCACAATTTGGATGCTCTCTACCTTCACCATTCATTTTTTCTATATTTTTATTGATTTACATCGGTATTGTCTACTATGTTTTTGCATTGAAATATACTTCAAGCTCCTCACATTTGAGTCAATTTATCTAGATTTTCATTCACGTTCAACATTTGAACTTGTTCGATCCACCTCTAGGTTGTCATAATGACCCCACCTACATTGATTGCATGTTTTCTATACCCAAGAATGATGTGTTCTTTTCAAAAATGGTATGAGATATTGGTGAATATTTTAATGTGGAATCATGGGTCCATGGAATTTATTTTAAACATAGATTCATACGTGTGTCAATGTGATGTAAGAATCCATCAAAATTTAACATTGAAGTTGTTCATATGCACATTCTAAATGATACTCATGCATTCACCATTTCATAGTATGTTTTCACTTATGTATCTAATCATTGGTATAATGGTATTTAGTATTTTTATTTTCATATTAGTTAAAATTATTAGTTTTTCTTGTATTAGGATGATTTACATTAAACTTTTGATATTTTACTCTTTGGAGTTATTAGTAATGAATAGTGTCAATTTAAAAGTCATAGTAAACAAAATATTTATTAGTCTCATTTATGTTTTCACAAGGTTTGTATGAATTTAGTATCATGTTGTCTTGTTACAATCTAGTAATTATTTTTTCATAGTGTCATTAAGTCGATTATTTCATTATTCTAAAAAGTAATCAACTATTAATTTTATGTGTTAGTCATCAATTCGTCAAAATTCAATATTGTAAAAGGCATGTTAACGTAAATTGTGAGTCGTAGTAGAAATTCATGGTTTATGTTGTCACAAGTGTAAAATAGAATCATTGTAAAATTTGTAATTTTTAAAAACTTACGTTATGGACACATTATCGGTGGAATCTAACATCGAGTCCAAAACAAGGGGGCATTATATATTTTTAGCTTCACGATCACATCCAGGTTGAGATAGAAGAATGATACTAGAGAACAAAGGCACAAGAGGATGAAAGACAAGTAGTTTCCTCTCATCGATTCTACAAACAACGATTCCGAATAGTAGTTGTGGTGGCATTTTGTAGTATGAGTATTTGATTTTTAGTTGTGTTACGTGTTTTATTTTAGTTTTCCACTTAGTGTGGTGTGTATTTTGGATGCTATAAAATAATCATATAAGAAGGTAGATAACTTTGCAAATATCCTATGACTATGGGGATCCCCAATATTATACTTTGTTAAAGAGATGATAAACAAGTGAACACATTTCCTCTCATCGATTACAAACAACGATTCCGAATAGTAGTTGTGGTGGCATTTTGTAGTATGAGTATTTCCTTTTTAGTTGTGTTATGTGTTTTATTTTAGTTTTCCACTTAGTGTGGTGTGTATTTTGGATGCTATAAAATAATCATATAAGAAGGTAGATAACTGCAAATATCCTATGACTATGGGGATCCCCGAATATTATACTTTGTTAAATAGATGATCAACAAGTGAACACATTTCCTCTCATTGGTTACAAACAATGATTCCGAATAGTAGTTGTGGTGGCATTTTGTAGTATGAGTATTTGATTTTTAGTTGTGTTACGTGTTTTATTTTAGTTTTCCACTTAGTGTGGTGTGTATTTTGGATGCTTTATAAAATAATCATATAAGAAGGTAGATAACTGCAAATATCCTATGACTATGGGGATCCCCAGAATATTATACTTTGTTAAAGAGATGATCAACAAGTGAACACATTTCCTCTCATCGATTCTGAACAACGATTCGAATAGTAGTTGTGGTGGCATTTTGTAGTATGAGTATTTGCTTTTTAGTTGTGTTACGTGTTTTATTTTAGTTTTCCACTTAGTGTGGTGTGTATTTTGGATCTTTATAAAATAATCATATAAGAAGGTAGATAACTGCAAATATCCTATGACTATGGGGATCCCCTGAATATTATACTTTGTTAAAGAGATGATCAACAAGTGAACACATTTCGTCTCATCGATTCAAACAACGATTCCGAAGAGTAGTTGTGGTGGCATTTTGTAGTATGAGTATTTGATTTTTAGTTGTGTTACATGTTTTATTTTAGTTTTCCACTTAGTGTGGTGTGTATTTTGGATGCTATAAAATAATCATATAAGAGGTAGATAACGCAAATATCCTATGACTATGGGGATCCCCGAATATTATACTTTGTTAAAGAGATGATCAACAAGTGAACACATTTCCTCTCATCGATTACAAACAACGATGAAGTTGTGTTATGTGTTTTATTTTAGTTTTCCACTTAGTGTGGTGTGTATTTTGGATGCATAAAATAATCATATAAGATTAGCTTACCGCAAATATCCTATGAATCCCCCGAATATTATACTTTGTAGTTGTGGTGGCATTTTGTAGTATGAGTATTTGATTTTTAGTTGTGTTACGTGTTTTATTTTAGTTTTCCACTTAGTGTGGTGGTGTGTATTTTGGATGCTATAAAATAATCATATAAGAAGGTAGATAACTAAAAATATCCTATGACTATGGGGATCCCCACGAATATTATACTTTGTTAAAGAGATGATCAACAAGTGAACACATTTCCTCTCATCGATTCAAAACAACGATTCCGAATAGTAGTTGTGGTGGCATTTTGTAGTATGAGTATTTGCTTTTTAGTTGTGTTACGTGTTTTATTTTAGTTTTCCACTTAGTGTGGTGTGTATTTTGGATGCTATAAAATAATCATATAAGAAGGTAGATAACTGCAAATATCCTATGACTATGGGGATCCCCTGAATATTATACTTTGTTAAAGAGATGATCAACAAGTGAACACATTTCCTCTCATCAGTTACAAACAACGATTCCGAATAGTAGTTGTGGTGGCATTTTGTAGTATGAGTATTTGATTTTTAGTTGTGTTACGTGTTTTATTTTAGTTTTCCACTTAGTGTGGTGTGTATTTTGGATGCTATAAAATAATCATATAAGAAGGTAGATAACTGCAAATATCCTATGACTATGGGGATCCCTGAATATTATACTTTGTTAAAGAGATGATCAACAAGTGAACACATTTCCTCTCATCGATTCAAACAACGATTCCGAATAGTAGTTGTGGTGGCATTTTGTAGTATGAGTATTTGCTTTTTAGTTGTGTTATGTGTTTTATTTTAGTTTTCCACTTAGTGTGGTGTGTATTTTGGATGCTATAAAATAATCATATAAGAAGGTAGATAATCGCAAATATCCTATGACTATGGGGATCCCCGAAATATTATACTTTGTTAAAGAGATGATCAACAAGTGAACACATTTCCTCTCATCGCTTCTAAACAACAATTCGAATAGTAGTTGTGGTGGCATTTTGTAGTATGAGTATTTGATTTTTAGTTGTGTTACGTGTTTTATTTTAGTTTTCCACTTAGTGTGGTGTGTATTTTGGATGCTATAAAATAATCATATAAGAAGGTAGATAACTAAAAATATCCTATGACTATGGGGATCCCCTCGAATATTATACTTTGTTAAAGAGATGATTAACAAGTGAACACATTTCCTCTCATCGCCATAAACAACGATTCCGAATAGTAGTTGTGGTGGCATTTTGTAGTATGAGTATTTGATTTTTAGTTGTGTTACGTGTTTTATTTTAGTTTTCCACTTAGTGTGGTGTGTATTTTGGATGCTATAAAATAATCATATAAGAAGGTAGATAACCGCAAATATCCTATGACTATGGGGATCCCATTATTATACTTTGTTAAAGAGATGATCAACAAGTGAACACATTTCCTCTCATCGATTACAAACAACGATTCCAATAGTAGTTGTGGTGGCATTTTGTAGTATGAGTATTTTCTTTTTAGTTGTGTTACGTGTTTTATTTTAGTTTTCCACTTAGTGTGGTGTGTATTTTGGATGCTATAAAATAATCATATAAGAAGGTAGATAACTGCAAATATCCTATGACTATGGGGATCCCCTGAATATTATACTTTGTTAAAGAGATGATCAATTATGACAAAAGCACCATCTTCTTCTTCAACACTCCTGAGGAAAGACAACTTAAAATAGCTAAAATTCTGGGCTGTAAAATAAGTGAGCTTCCAGCCACTTACCTGGGGCTTCCTCTCGGCACTAGGAAAGTCTCTTGCAAGGTGTGGGATGATTTATTGGAGAGATTCCAAAAAAAAATGGCTGGTTGGAAAGGAGAAATTCTATCTAGTGCTGGTAAGTGCCTGCTCATCAAAAGTACTCTTCAAAATCTGCCAATTTATATCATGTCGCTCTACAAGATCCCCTCTTCTTTCAGGGATAAGATTGAAAGGATCCAAAAAAAATTTTTATGGCAAGGCATGGATGAGAAATTCAAATTTCACTTAGTGGCTTGGGATAAGGTTTGCACCCCGAAGTTTATGGGAGGTCTGGGTATAAAAGATATTGAGAAAAAGAATGAGGCCCTCATTGCTAAAATGGTCTGGAGAATGCTGACTGAGAAAAAAACCTGGATAGATTTAATTAAAGCTAAATATATTAAACATCAATCTATGTAATCCTTTCTAAAAGATGAACAGCTCCCCAATGGTTCCATTTTTTGGAACAATTTGGTTAAAAGTAGAAATTTCATCAAGCAGGGCAGTAAATGGAAAGTGGGGGACGGTAGGGACATAAACTTCTGGGAGGATAATTGGTTTAATGGAAACCTCATGGAGAGTTTTGGGATGGCCAAGGATAGTCTTATAAACAAGTATGGCATCAAAATCAAGGGCTATATTGAGGAAAATGGTACCAGAAAGAAGTGGAAAAAACTTACTGTGGAGAGAAATGATCTGAAACAAATTACTTCCTCCCTTCAAGATCAATTAGATCTTATTCCATTAAGTCAGATGGATTCCAAGGATGAGCTGGTATGGAATAACTCCAATGATGGGAATTACTCTGTCAAAACTAGATACAATAACTTCTTTCATAGTAATCAAACAGAGTTCAATTGGAACAGGATTTGGATGTCTGATTTAACTCCCAAAATAAATTTTTTCCTTTGGCTGGCTATCAGAGGTAGGATTCTTACCAATGACAATCTGATGAGAAGAGGATTAATGATCCCTAATAGGTGCCATCTTTGTAAGAAAGATTCTGAGGATATCAGCCACCTGTTCATACATTGTGAGTATGCCACTAGAATATGGAGTTTTTCCCTTTCTAAATTTGAAGCTCTCTGGGTGCTGCCGAAGGATCTCAATCAGCTTTGGACTCAATGGAACCCACCCTTTAGGCATTGTGTTGTTAAAAGGATCTGGAAGCTGGTTATCCCTCATTTAATCTGGAGAATATGGAAGGATAGAAATGATATTATCTTCAGAAATAAAAAGCAAAACTACAAGATTAGTATTGGTAAAATTTCTAATGGTATCAAAGAGAATATTGCTAGATTTAAACCCCCTAAGAACATGAGATATTCAGAAAATGAAGAATATATTCTATCTAAGCTGGTAGATAGGATCAACTAATAGTTGGAACAATCCCGGGAATAGCATTGATAGATATTTGATTAAATGGCATCCTCCTGATCTAAATTGGTATAAGTTGAACTTTGATGGGGCTTCTAAAGGAAACCCTAGGATTGCGGTAGGGGGAGGAGCGATACGGGATCATAGAGGCAATCGATAGTTGTATCTTTGGTAAAATGGGAATTCAAATTAATCATTTTGCTGAAGCTCTATCTGCTCTTTAGGGTCTGAGAATTTTCCAGACACAAAATATTCAGAACCTCATTATTGAAGGAGACTCCCTAAATATCATTAATCTTCTTAAACAGTGCTCATCTCCAAGTTGGAGCATCAAGGATTTTATTGCAGAGTCCATAAGTATTAGTCATACTTTCAATAACATCAGGATCATGCATACCTACGGGAGGGTAATAAATTGGTGGATGTCTTTGCAAATTATGGCATTAATGTTAACCTTACAGTTTGGGACAATAAGAGCATCCCTAAACAGACTTCAAAACAAAGCATTCAAAGGATCTCCATACGCAAGCAATATCTAGAAATGAGTTATGATTTTTGGGTGTGGATCAACTTCAAAAATACTCCCACACGTGTTGATTTAAAGTATTGGTTTATGCAAATCACGTCTAATAATCAAGATAGTGTGAATCATATGGGGAATTTCAAGTGGAGATACACGGTTTTGAAAATCATGCATGCGGGCTGCATTGAGACTGTTAAAAGGTGGATTCAAACCTCCACGGAAACCGAAGGCGGTGATAAAGTGATTGATGACAGGGAGCGGGCTATTCTCACATGTGTTTTTCAGCAGGCTCAGATCAGCAGACACGCAGCCGATCGTGGGAAAAGCAACGGCTCTCATTTCCAATATTGTGCGGATTACTATAGCAAAAAGTGGACTGGCTTTAGAGTTCAGTTAGGAATTCGTTGCAATCAGCTCAAAGCAGAGAAGATGGGGGGTCCTCCTTGTCAAATTGAGCCTAGTGTGGACCCAGACTGGAAAGATAATATTGAGCTGTGGAACATTCTTAGCAAGGGTGGCATAACAAACTTCATGGAAAAGGTTCAGGGGCATGATCAGAGCATCTCTGTGCATTTTGCAAAGGATTGGAAGGGAGAGGACAATGGAATATGGGGGCGAAGGTCTTAATCAATGAAGAACTTATTGCTTTGAAGCAACCGCCTTGGCTTGGAGGGCTTCCATTCTTCAACAAAAGGGTTATAAAGATCTTGAAGAGAGGAGATTTGTATAGGGAGAGGAGAAGTTGACCTACATAACAGTGGGCCTGCTTGTTAGCTCGATCCCTTCGCCTTATGATGAAGTAACCTGCATGATGATACGGTTCATCTCCTTGGAAGGAAGGTTTGTCACTATTCCTGCGAAACACCTTATTTTTCTTAATCACTTTCGTAGGGATCGTTTGGTTTGTTTCCCCCATTACTTGCTGAACTCTCTTGAACGCTCCATTCTAGAGTTTCAAAATCATTCCCGGGTGGTTCCTTTGCACCAAGGGCTCATTTTTTTGCTGCACAAATGTTGTCTCCTCAAGTTTCCCGGTCTCCCATCCTCCCCTAGCTCGATTCCCCCTCTGTGCCTCTCTTGCTGCCATCCCTATTTCTCCTTTCTCCCCCCCTACCACCACTTTGTCACCCCCCCTACCGGCCATTCAGGCTTCTTCTCCCATTCCCCCTTCTATTTCTCCCGCCCCCCACTTAGCCTCTTCCTCGCGGAGACCGGTTACCAGGGCTTCTAGGAAGCTTAACCTTGAGACTCTTGCTGTGGAGAAGGGTTCTCATGAATTTGAAATTGCTCATGACCTCCTGAATATCAGCAGTGCCAGCCCCCAGGAAGTGCAATTGGAAAGCCCTTCAAGAAGGCTAGAAGCCTTAGAGGCTGATATGAAACTGTTGAAGGATGAAGTTAAAAACTTGGCAAAACAAAAAGGAAAGAGGAAGGAGGAGGAGGAGGAGGAGGATGTTGACAGCTAGCCAAATTGAGGATATCTACAAGAAACTGCACTCCTTAGACTCCCGTTTAGGGAAGGCCAAAACTCGACATGATTACAACATAGCCATCTTTAGGGCGATTGAGGAGTTCATTGAGCAACACGTCAAAAGTGTCTCCAACCTAAGCGGAGTTCCGACAACTCTTTGGGGTAATGATAAGGAAAGTAAGAAGACCGTGGAGCAGCTGGATTATAATGACGCTGCCCACATGACAACTTTGGGTATGTTCAAATCCTGGAAGAATATCAAAACCATCATTGACAAAGCTACTAAAAAGTAGTTGTAGATGCTTCTGCTGTCCTTGTTTGTTTTTTTGCTATTTTTTGCGGACCCTTTACTGCTTTTTTGCAGTAATTTTGCTGTTTTGTTTTGTTTCGTCTTGGTAGCTATTTTTTGGCTACTTTGAACTTCATTGTAACATTTGGATTCTGATCCTTTTCTCTCTGGTTCTCTTGCTTATTCTGGCTTCTAGGCCTTCTTTTGTAAACAAGGGTATAGTCCCTTTCAAAAAACTATTTGCCAATAATAAAAAAAAAGTGAACACATTCAATGGAAATGGTGGTCATGTTTAGAAAGATCTATATAGAAAGATCTAGGCATGTAGTATGTAGTTTGATATGCTTTTTTAAAGTGGAAATTTAACATTGTGGGGTAACATGACACCAATGTTCCATTTCAATTCTACGCCAAACTAGATTTAAGTCAAGGTGACTTCCAGTGGAAGTGGAAGTTTCCTATGTTTTTCGAGATCGAGTGGTGGTGATTGACAATAGTGGATACAATTTAGAAAAATTATTCTTATGTTTGTAATGAGAAGTCTTTTCTCGTGTGCATCTTTTAATTTATTTTTGTAAAAGTGAGAATTGTTTCATATGTACTTCCTTGATGTAAAAATGTTGCGAGAAAACAAAAGCACTAGTGTAATACGGTTCATGGATATTAACAAGGTTTGTGGAAGATCTAGAAAACCATAGTAGGTGGACATTTGATGGGGCCTTTACACCCGAAGGTTTGTATTACACTTGTCTAAAAACATGGAATAAGGGATCCTTTCTTTTGTATCGGGTCTTGAGTCACATAGTTGTACATGTAACATGGGTGAGAATACTTCATATGAGAGTGTGAATATTTTTCTACCATATTCTCACTAAGGGAAAATATTAGAAATATTTTGTTAGTGCTCCATTATATTAATGTGTGAGAAAATTTATATATTGTATGTTATAATGATAATAGTACTCACATAGATTTTATTAGATATATTTATAGGTGTGAAATCATAGGAATTAGTTAGTGGTATTGTTAATAGTTACAAAAATACTATGTGAATATTATTTATTGGTAGAGTAGTTTCCTATTTTATAGGAAACTCACTACCTATATATTTTTACATTGTCGAGAAGAATAAACATATTAAAATATTATTGTGTTTAAACTTTGAGTATCTTGACCATTTTATTGTTGAATCTTGTCAAACATGCAAAGCATGTGGAGGTGACAAACATTTATAACATGATGTTCCCCTAAAAATATTGGAGAATGGGATTTGATGGAGAAATCATTGTCAAGTGTCTGAGATAGGGACAAGTGTTAAGAAACATCCTCTTTTCATTGAATTTTAGGTAAAAATGGTTATGATTAGCTTTTGACAATGATTAGGAAAAATGTGGAAAATCGATGAGGAATATTAAAGCCTGTAATTTAAGTACAAATACATTGAAAATTTCCTAGGATTACCTTTTATAGTAAAATTCTTTTTCCTTTTATCTTTTCACTAAAGGATTAGTAACAAGCACTAAATACATTGATGGCCTCTCTGTTGGATATGAACCTTGAAGATATTATTAAAGGGGACTACAATTTGTTGGCTTTTAACCCCATTTTTTTAGAGAGAGATAGCCATATACTATTTTCAGCCCTCCTTTATTCTTTTTAAAGAGGTTTATAGAACATGCATGGTGGAAGGACAAAGGTCCCCCACATAATAGGCCTCCTCCAATTATCCTTTCTTAATGAGTTCCTCTTTTATGAAAGGTGGATTATATAGTCTCAACTTGTGACCATTGACATAGAGGGTATTTATATTACACACTATTGGTAGTACTTGAACTAATCCATTCTCAAATTTTTTTATTTGGTATGGTCCGAGCCATATGGTTCTGAAGTTACCCTTGAAATTTAGAAATTATGATTCAAACAATAAGATCAAATATCTAACATTGAAATTCCTATCTCGAATGTTCCTTTCATGGCATATTTTTATTTTCTATTGCAATCACTATGCTTTTGAACTACTTGAACATATTTTCATCCAATTTATTCAAATGAAAAAATATATATATCTCTTTTTGTGCTTCTTGTTATCCATTTTTACCCCTTGGTAAAATGGAAAACTGAATAATCTTATACTTGGGCAATTGACGGAGCTTCATAGAAGAGTTTGGATTATTTAAGGTGAAATTAAGGTTTTGGGAGCATTTGTAATGTTTTCGAATGTTTGGGGTCACTTGAAGCATTTATTCCATTCCTAGGTTTTAGAGCTCGGCCGGGTGAGAAACAAGCCCTGAGGGGCCACAAAAATGGGTAAAGTGGGTAGAATTGAAAAAATAAAATTTTAGGCTACCCTACTACATCCTCATGGCCCTCTGGTTCTAAATAATTCCAAGAAAATCTAAAAAATTGAAAAAATGGAAAGATTTCCCAAAAATTGGTTGGGATCCCAAAACATTTCACCGAGCTATTGGGCGAGCTGATGCCATATCTACAAGTAGGCCAGGGAGATCAAGATGTTTTGGGGATCGTGGAGTTGCATGAGAGATTAGGTGAGTTGTATCGGTAATTCGGTGAGGTCTTACCGAAAAAGAGATAATGGCTCACCGAACAAGTTAGTGAGTAGAGGATTTTACATCATGGATGACATTGTGTCGGGGTAGGAGTTAGATTATTGGGCATGTCGAAGATGTTGGATGAATCATTTCAAAGGTCAAGGTGAGTAGAGTTTTGAGAATGCAAAGTTCGTTGGGAGTTTCATGACATGGGGAGTTGGATATACGATGCAAATAGGTTCCAAAATTCACCAAGCATTAGCGGGGTCAACGTGGATGTCAGGGTCAACACGACATCAAAGTTAAGATTTGGTGTAACATGTCTAGTATAACTTGTGATGAGTTAGATCTCAAAGCTCGAGCATTTTTTAGGTGTTTGGAATGTGTTGGATGCAGTGTGGATCTTGAAACCTGACAAGTTGTGTTAGAGGTTTGGGTAAGCTATTTTTAGAGATCGAGTCATGGGGAGTTAGACTGTTGATGTTACCAAAATATTGTGTAACATTATTAAATAAATTGTAATATTATTAATAATGAGTTTATAGAACTCATATTAATAATATAGTTATAATAGTTTAATTATTGGTGAGTTGTGAGAATAACTCATGTAGCTATTTTGGTGTGTGAGATATTAGGTGATAATATTGAGAGATTCATGGACGAGAGATTGTAGGGATTGAAGATGAGTGTTGAATCCTCCATAGTAGGATATCAAACATTATAAAATTTAACCTCTATCATTGTAATTGATATCCTGGATGAATTTCTAATTTTGAAATTATAATATTTAGTGTTTATTTCTTATTTTACTTTGTGTAGTTTTTATCAGTGGTATTAGAGAAGCTTCTTATCCATATTCCATGTAGGAAAATAATTTCAAACATCCGCCATTGAAGCCCACATGCAAATATATCACAATGAAATGGTGGAAAATTGATTTTGGTCAATGGATTCTCTAGTGCCCATTCTACTACATGACATTTTCTGCTACGTTTGGTGCACACTCACCGTCCATCGTGATCTGCTCCTTCGGCATCACTGTATTTTCACCCAATCGCAAAAATTGTGAGTTATAACTATTGTTATCCTTTGGCGTCACTATTTTTTTCATGTTTTTTTTTCACGCAATTGTGGAAATTGTGAAATCGTGAGTTAGAAATCTTCTGTTCCGTTTTTTGCCATTTTTGTATGTAGTAATATTTTTCCATTTTTGGAAAGGGGTCCGAAAGATGTTGGATTTAAAATTTGTAGTTGCCATAACTTTCAGCTGGTAACTCAGATTGAGATGATGTTTTTTTTTAAAATGTGTGTTTTTTTGAGCTCTTTACATTGATCATATCAAAAATTGTAAATGAAAAAAAAAAATTATTTTTTTACTTTGCGGACATATTTTCGGTGGAATCCGATGTCCAATTTTTAAATCGACATGGACAATTTGAATCAAATTGAAAATTTTGAAGGCAAATATTTCCATACATGGCAGGTTAGAACTCAATTGTTTCGATTAACAAAGATCTATGGGAGATTGTAGAAGGAAAAATCAATAAACCACATGATGTAGATGAAGCAAAAAAATGGGAAAGCAAGGATCGAAAAGTAACAACGATTATTGGCCTAGGTTTATTTGATGCCTACCTACATCACATAGATCTAACAAAGACATCACATTTGATCTAGATGACATTGAGCAAACTTTTTGGGTCACAAGCAAAGAGTGCAATAGTGGCACTCAAGAAAAAGTTGTTCGGACTCAAAATGGAGGAAGGAGAAAGTATGGTGGAACATATTAGTAAGTTTCATTCTATTTCAAATCAATTAGCTGGAATCAAAGTTGATGTGCTTGATGATGATGCAAAAGTAGTATTACTTAATAACATGCCTCCTAGCTATTCTAATATGGCCTTGACTTTGAGAAAAATAAATCCAAGTCTAGAGGATTTAATTTCTTCTCTGATAGAAGAAGAAAATAGAACCAAGAAGATTGATTGAGAAGAAACTGCAATATATGTTAGAAACTAATCATATGCTAAAGGAAGATTCAAACCTTCTTTTAAAAAAATTGACCTCCAAAGTTCCATAAAAATTTCTTTGTCACTATTGTAATATTCTGGACATAATATTATGTATTGCAAGAAAAGAGCACAAGATTTACTTGATGGTAAATTGAAGGATAAAACCTTCATTTCTGAAACAAAGACAAAGAAAGTGATTGGGATATGAAGTCTCCCCACTCTGATAATGAGGAAACAAATGCTCAAAAAAGTGATGAATACTTATTTTATTAAGTAAAGAGTGCATTTTCATGGAGGATGGAGGAAGCAGGTGGAGGTCAATCAATGACCTCTCATCACCACAACAACGGGCCACATGAAGTTGTGGTGGCGGTGTGTGTATGTGTGTTTTCTTTTATTTCAGATTTTTAGTATGATTTCAGAGTTCCTGTTTGAATAAGTAAAATGTTAAAATTGAGGGGGGGGGGGAACTAGAACATGGTCTCAATGTTCAATTTTCCCTCTATTCATTTTGTATTCAGTAAGTAGTGGTTCATACATATTCCCTGAAGGAAAGAAATAGTTGATAGATGAAAACACAAAGGAAAAACAACAAAATGACATTTGGGTTGTTGGTTTTCCTATAAAACCATAATTTGTTTTAGGTTATTGGCTGTCTTGTAAAACCATTCTTTGTTTCAAGTTGTTGGTTGACCTACAAAACTAGATCATGAGCACGTATAGGCGCAGTGAGTGCGAGAAGGAAGTGTGATTATTTTTTCTACCTTGTAAACATTAGGAGATTGTATATTGGGAATTAATAATGTTAACAATAGGGGAGTGAATGTAAATATTATGTAACATTATTAAATAAATTGTAATATTATTAATAATGAGTTTATAGAACTCATATTAATAATATAAATGTAATAATTTAATTATTGGTGAGTTGTGAGAACAAATCACGTAGCTATTTTGGTGTGTGAGATATTAGGGGATAAGACTGAGAGATTCATGGAGAGAGATTATAGGGATTTAAGATTAGTGTTGACTCCACCATAGTAGGAGATCAAAAATTATAAAATGTAACCTCTATCATTGTAATTGATATCCCAAATGAATTTCTAAATTTAATATTATAATATTTAGTGTTTCTTTCTTATTTTATTGTGTAGTTGTTATCAATCGAGTGTGGTACAAGATGTCAAGAATATCCTGAAGCCCACCGAGTTGGGTTGATTTTAGAGGTCGGGGGTTGAGGCGAGCTAGCTGAGCCAACATTGAATGCAATGCACCGCGTTGGTGGGGGAGTCCAAAAAAGTGACCCGGGCCAAAAATGTCATAACTTTCTCTACACTCAACCATTTCGGAAAATTTATAATCATCGATTTAGAATTCAAATCCCTTCATCATGAAGACATAGAAAATGGAATTAGGTGGGGTTGGTGGACCAAAAATTTTAGAAAATATCCCATATTTGATATGTAATTCCCAAGTAGATAATGGAGACATTAATGAAGCATGGGGTATTTTTCTTCTACAACAAATAACGGTATACAGGGGGATGGGAATTTGCAGGGGACTAATGTTGTGTTGCAGTCAGTTAATGCCCTTTGTGGGTAGTTGGTACCAAAAAATCTGAATTTCTCTTCCTCTCCCTCTTTCATTCAAAATTCTATATATGTAATGGGGCACTCATAAAATAGAGGTTGGACATTTTTTCTGGTTGCTCCACCACTCTACAGTTTACTGCAGGTGTCTATGGGCTTAAAACCTTCCATGTTGGAAATTTTATAAGGAATACATGCCTCCATTCTTCAATGTAATGAACTATGTCAATATTTGAAGCAATAAAATCAAGTTTGGGGTGATTTTACAACCCTTGTTTGTGTTATATTGGTTACTCTCGCCTATTCATTATATTTAAAGATATTTTGTGCATTTTAATGATTTCTTACAAGCTCTAGATGATTTTGTTTAATGGAAATTGTAGTGTAAATGTGTGTTTGTGGACTGTGGTGTTTTAATACCCTCTCTATCTCCATTTTACTTCATTTTCATTCATTGGAGAGTGTCGAAACTACCCTTCTCTTGGTGCTATCACCTCTTTAGTGTAGGATTTTTCCATTTCCATGTAGTTTCTCTTCCTCGGCTCCTTGGAAATCATAGGATAAGACTAGATAGTAGATTTCCCTTCATTAGGAGTAGTTTTTGCATTAGATTAGGGAGAAGAACAAACTTTATCTAGATAATTGTCTCAACTACAAGGTACCATACCTTGAGACAATTACATGTTACCTAATTACATTGGTTTCCCAGGACATTCACTTATAAGCAATTTAGAGAGTGTTGTAATTTAGTGATAATATTTATGGCACCCTTGGTGGGAGGAGAAGTCAATTCTTCCATGTTGTTCAAGATTGAATGTGTGTCTTGGTGAATTACAGGCTCTATATTAACACATATGATGAATCCCAAGATCATAATTTTGTGGTTTTATAAACATAGGTGTCTTAAATTCATGAGAAGGATCCAAAACAGGTCTAGAAGAAGAGGAAGACAAGTTCAGATATCTCCATTTCCACCAAATAGAGCTCTTTCAACACCTCCAACCCAGTAGGCTATTTATTCAATCTAATAGAGTTATTAGACCCATAAGAATGGATCAATAACCACCTTCAAAACCATTTATTAATTTTACATGCAATAGTCCAGCTTCCCTCAATGAAAAAAACCCAATTCCAAAGTGGAAGATTTGAATAACATTCTATTCTTCAATGGAGAAAATCACACAACCCTAATTGATCATATCCAGGACATTACAAATGTCTGTGCCATACATGAAATTGTTGAGATGGATGTGGTAGTGAAAATTTTAGCTTCTTCTTTCAAAGGAAAATCTTTGCAGTGGTTTAGAAGCTTGAGAGTAGGGTCAATTCAGAATTGGGATCAATTATGCTTGGATATTTGTGACTAATTTGGGAGAGAGTGGACAATTAATATTTATTGGAGTAGTTGATTACAATCAAAAGAGTACCAAATGAACAAATGGATGACTTCAATTTGAGATTCCAAAGAACATGTGACAAGATTCCAATTCTTGTGAGACCAACTTGAAGTTGTATTCCTATATTTCATAAAACATCTTAATTATAATATAGCTTCGATGATACAATCTATGGGAGGAAAAAAATTCCAGGATCTTATAACACAACTATTAGATCTGAGAATTTCCTAATTCAAGCTTGTAAATTTACACCCGAAAACCTATGCCTATTTCTCCAAAAATGGGGAATATTAATTCTAGTCAAATAAACTACATTAGCTCCTATCCCAACCCCCAAAATTAGAATTATAATGAAGCTTCCACCTCTTCTAGCACCTCAACCGAGCTACATGAAGTCATTAAATATTTACAGAATCTAGGAAATGAGTTGGTAACAATCAAGAGGAAGCATGCCCAAAACTTTAGACCTTATCAGCCTCAAGCCCAACCAAATAGGCCTCCATATCATTCGAATAGACTTCTAGCTCAAGCTACAAATCAAAACCAAAACCAAGGATAACCTCTTGCTTCCAATACTTTTTAACCGTATAATCCAAATGTAACTTCAACACATAGAGCCTTGGTTCAAGTACATCAAAACGTAACACAAAAAATTGAATGGTTTTCCCCTTATGGAAAACCTCATAATCAAGAAACATTCTTCAATGGTGCTCAATAAAAATTAATGATGCAAAACATTGGTGCTTCTCAAGAAACAAACTAAGAAGAAAATCAATAAAAATAACTACTCAAGAAGCACCTCCAAGTGAGACTTCACTTGTGAACTGACAAGCTAAGGTTTTCTATGGGATGAATTAACCTCCTTCTTAGGGTGTGGAAGCCAAAACAAGATCTAAGAAAATAAATATATAGGAAGTAAAATCAAAAAATTCCAATGTTTCTCAACCTTTAATCAAACTTCAAGGAGATGGTAGTTCAAATATAGTCCAAAGCCCACAAAATCAGCCTAGGGTGCATGTTGTGATAACTCATGTGTAAGAGAAGGTTGTGAAAAAAAAAAGGTTAGTAGAGAGATAAACCATCTCCATTCAACATCATTGATCAAATGAAGAAAAAAATGTGAGTATTTTAATGTGGGAATCTCTGACTATTCCAGGATAAATGGATTTGTTACAAGAATCCATGACAAACTTATCTATCCCAAATCAAGCATCTAAGGATAAAAAAGGTGCTCACAAATATAACTTAGAAAGAAGGGGTTCAATCAGGTATAAATATAAGACCTCCACCATTTTACATTCTTTGATTATTGGGAATAGATCTTATACACGATTGCATGATTGACTCAAAGTGCAAGTAGCTCAATAATGCCTAAGAAAATTATGGATCAAGTAGGTTTAAAATATGAAACTATCTATAAAGGAGTGGTGAAATTTGATAGGATAACATTGAAAACTATTGGAGTGATCAAAGGATTGAAACTTACATTTCATGTATGCCTAAATTTCAGAGTTCCACAATATGTATCAATGTTTGACTTACCTCCACTCTTTTCCTTGTTCTTGTCTTGAGATTTCACTACTATGATTGACGCTTAGTTGTCTGCTGATTGGTCACACATGCTCTTAAGGACTAGATATGGAGCCAAGGCTAATTTTAGGTCATAACCTATTGTTGTTATTCACATTGAGCCTTACATACTAAGTCCATTCAATGCCAATTTCTTGGATTTTGGTCAAGAAGATTTCCTAATAATGCCAATGACATATACTAAGTTAGAGGCATTCTAGATTTAACATTAGACAAATGGGAAAACAAGAGGCATGGCTATGATCCATATAGAGAAATGGAATATAAGATGAGTTAGGTATTTATTGATTGCATGAAGAAAACACACCTCTCCCTAACATCACCGAACTAGATGATGAAGATGAGAAAAAAAGTGGCGAGATGTTCTTTGATGGTTTAAGGAGTAAGAAAGGTGTAGGAGGAGGAGAAAATATTATATATCCCAAAGGTAACAAGTATTACTTAGATTTCTAATTTCAATTCAGTTTCTCTAACAAAAATGCTAAGTATAAAGCATTAATCCATGGTTTACACTAGGCAAGAAAGATAAATATCAAGAACTTGCAAGTTTTTGGGGATAGTGAGCTGGTTGTAAATAAAATTAGAGGGCTTAATGATGCTAAAAATGATATCCTAAAGAGCTAAAAACATAGGGTATGAGATCTCATAGTGGAATTTAAGGCATTCAACATTAAATCCATACCAAGGAAGAAAAAAGAGGCTATAGATAGGATTGCAACAATTGGGGCAACATTTGATGTTGTTGAAGGTATCAAGAAATATCAAACTCAGCCTCATATCAAGGTGGTTGTGAGACCATCTATTCCAAACAAAAACACTAATTGGAATTTTTTTGAGAATGACCAAATTATCATCAAATTCTTATAAGAGGAGGCTGAGTTCTCTATAAAGAATCAAGACAAATTGGAAAGGCAATATGGGGATCAAGTAGTCCAGCTGAGAACAAACAAACTCCCAAAAGGTTTGGTGACACTATAGTAAATCTTCAACCCCAATGACAAATTCCGGAGGGAAAAAGCTAATATTCAGTCAAGGGTGAAGATTCGAGATCCAATTTTGGATGGAAAAGACAAGGTGCTCCAAATTGGAAAAGTAAGTACTCATCAAGAAAAATTTGACTTTGTTCAACTTTGTTAAGAATTTCTAGACATTTTTCTTGGGGTTATGAATATTTTAGAGGCTTTGATATGATATTTTCACAACATACCCATTGAGTTGGATCTAGAATCCAAGCCCATCCAACAAAATAAAAGGCCGGTAAACTCTCATATTGAACCTCTTATGAAAAATTAATTGAACAAGCTCATTGATGCAAGTATTTCTTTCCATTCAAACACTCATCATGGGTTGATAATCTGGTGCTAGTTAGGGAAAGAAAAAGAGAAATCAGATTGTGTGTGGACTTCTAGGACTTGAACAAAGCTTCACTCAAAGATCACTATCCACTTCCTTCCATGGAGTAAATATTACAAGTATTAGCTACTTTGGAAAGGTTCTCACTTCGGATGGTTACTCATTCTATAACTAGATCATGGTGAAAGAGGAGGATCAATTCAAGATATCCTTCACCACAAAATGGGGTACATATGCTTATAGGAAGATGCCATTTGGGTTATCAAATTCCAGAGAAACATTTTAGAGGGCTATGGACATGGAATTCAAGGGGTTGATTAAAAGATGTTTCTTGTTTATCTTGATGATATCATAGTGTTTTTCAAAAATGCAGCGGATCACCTTTCTCACCTTAGGAGAGTGTTAAAGAGATGTAGAAAATTTGGAGTATATTTGAATCCTAGAAAATATATATTCTTGGCACATTAAGGCAAGCTTCTAGGTCACATTGTGTCTAAAGAGGGGTTGACAATTGATCCGAAAAGATTTGAATTTATCCTTGCTCTACCTTTGCCAAGTCACAAGAAGGCTCTCCAAAGATTCTTGGGGAGATTCAATTTCATCAGAAGGTTTATGCCCAAATTTTCCACTCTTTTTAAACCATTGACAATGATGTTGAAGAAGAACCTCACATTTAAGTGGATAATGAAAGGAAAGGAGAGTTTTGAGGCTATTAAAGAATCCATAACCCAAGCCCTAACCCTCACTAATCTATATTTTTCAAAGGAATTCATTCTCTATGCCTTTGGTGGTTTAGACACAATCTCTACCATCTTGGTGTAGCTGAACAGGAGGGATATGCATAGCCAATTGTTTTCTTTAGCCAAATCTTGAAAGATTATGAGGTGAGGTACTCTTTCATTGATAAACATGTCCTCACTGTTATAAGGATTTTTAAGAAGTTTAGACAGTTGGTTTCAAGCAATGAAATTAAGTGGCTAGTATCTCATGTTAGAGTGAAGGATTTTATCCTAAACAAGGAATTGAATGAGAAAAGGGATGGTTGGATTACTCATGTCATAGAGTATGATATAGAGATTAAGGTAACAAAATCAGTCCATAGGAAATGATTATGTGAACAACTAGATTTTAATCAACATGTTGGGTCAAAATATAAAGAAAGAGCTATCATAGTACTCTAAGATGATCAAGAACAAGCTTTCGATAGAATTACCACTCCTTGTTGGTCCCAGAAATGATACATTTTATTCAAATAGGTCTATTCCCTCCGAGTTGAGAAATGAAAAAATAAGGTATTTTAGACTCCATTCCATTCCGTATGTTATCCTTGATGGTATATTATTCAAGAAGGATGTGAATGGAGTTCCCTTGAGATGTGTTTTAGAAAATCAAATTGAAAAAGTGTTACATGAGTTCCAAGACGAAGAAAGCTAGAGGTAATTTTTCTTCATGAGTAACATATCTCGAATCATGAAATCTTATTTTATTGGCCCACAGTGTTTGGTGATTTCCATGCATGGATCAAAAAGTGCAAAAGATGTGCATTTTTCATAGGGAAAAATAATCTAGTAGCACTTCCACTCAACCCAATCTCGATCGATCAACCATTCATGCAGGTGGGGATTGACTTCATTGGGGTTATCAATCCTAATTCAAGACAAGAGAACAAGTGTTTTCTCACACCACCCGACTATTTCACCAAATGGATTATAGTAATAACACTTAAGAAGGTAAATGAGGCTAGTATAATGGAATTTTACGAAGGATTTTTACCAAGTTTATTGTCCAATCCACTATTATATTAGAAAATTCTCTATAATTGCTTGGCACCAGGATCTCTAAATGGGTTTTCGGTAACATGATATATCTATGTACCTCCTCTAACTATTTACCCTAGGGTAATCAATAAGCTAAGTCCATGAAAAAGAATTTTCTAAGAATCATAAGAAGGAATTTGAATGAAAATATGATAACATGGAATACCAAGTTGAAATCATCCTTGTGGGTTGATGAAATCACACCTAAAAGGACAATTGATAGGTATCCTTAAAAATTAGTTTATGACATAAAATTTAGGCTACTCATATCTCTCGAATTTCCAGCATTGGATCTTCTTAAGCAATTGAGTCATCTAAGTTCAAGCCCATGGAATTCAAGTATGTAGAGTTAATGGAATTGGAAGAACTTAGAGATCAAGAAATGAAAACCATAGAGAAGGACCAAGCTTTGATCAAGAGATCCTTTAATAAGAAAGATAAATCTAGAAACTTCTAGGAAGGTGACTTGGTACTAAAGTAGAATGTTGATAGGGTAAAACTAGGTAAGCATTCTAAATTTGATGTAATATGGAGTGTTCCATATATGATCATAGGCTACAAGAATAAAAATACTTTCCAATTTTAAAAGTTTGATGGAGAACAACTACAGATTCCATTCAATGGATTCTATCTGAAACATTGTAATTAAAGTAAATCTCATCTTTGTACATATTAGCTTGGGTTTTAAACTCCTCCAAGTGCTTGTAGCACACTATCTTGTTGTTAGAGTAGGTTTCCCTTCCCTAAGTTCTTTTCAAAGGTTATATTTCTTCTAGTGGTCTCCTTGCATAGTTCATCATGTTTCCAAGAGAGAGTGTTGTGGAATAAGCTCAAAGTTGTAGGAAACAATTACCATTTTCAAGAATTTCCAAATGTGGAGAAACTAAAATAAGATTTAGAGGCAATTTCAGTGTTCTCATTCTCTTGTCTTTTTAGATCAGTCCACAACTTAAACTTCTAGTGCCTCTCAGTAAAATTAAAAAATCAATTTTAGGGTCAATTTGAGGTATTTTAGGTAGCATGTTCCACGATCCCTTACATATTCCCAATCTTAGTAGGCATCATCCTCATTCCATTCAAGGTTATCTTGGGTTTTGAGTAGAACATCAAACTCAAAATATTCCTTTTCATTCATTGGATCTTGTTCAAATTGAAAATCTTATGAATGTATGGGTAGTTTGAGTAGTTTTAGATCAAATTCAACATTGAGTCTTTAACCGTGTTTCGAAAGGTTCACTAGTGAAGGATTTCAGTTTTAGTGCATCTTGGAACATAAAAGATAAATTTTAGCTCAAAATAATTTTCCACTCATGAAAAATTCAAGAATTTATAAAAATATGAAAAATGTAAGTATCGGGTCAGTTCCAGTCCAAAAACATTTCAAATGGCTCGAGGGATCAATGTTTAGAGTTTTAAATTAGTTTTAGGTTCACCAGGATGACTCCATGCCCAATGGATGCTTCAAGGCCACCGATAAACCCCATCTAGTAGGAATATGTCTCTACAAGTCACCAAATTATGATCCATTTTACCCCTTGGTAAAATGGACAATTGAGAATCTTAGGCTTAGGAAATCAACGGATCTTCATAGAAGAGTATTTAGTATTTTAGGTTAAATCCAAGTTTTAGGAGCATCTGTAGTATTTTTGGGAAGTTTGGGGTCACTTGAAGCATTTTTTTCTTTTGGGTTTCGAGATTCAAAGCTCGGCCGGGGGTGAGAAACAAGCCACGGGTGATGAGGGTCGTCAATCCTCGCCATTAATAATGTCAATTCGGGTTGTTGTCCAAAGGTTGTATACATTAAAAGAAGAAGATCTCGGAAAGTGGATCTTTTAAACACAATCCAAACTTGCATAAAATAAATCACACTTGCAGAAATAAAGGCACTCTTGCAGGAATTTAAATACACTTGCCTAAATTGAAATTGTTGAATTAAAAATAAACATAATTGAATGAAACATCTGCGCAGTTCGAATGCAGATCGAATTTTCACAATACAAAGATAAAAACAATACAACAGAATGAATTACAGACAAATGAATAAACATAAACATAAATACACATATCCATCTTCCTTAAAATGAGTGGGCATCTCATTCCTTGGAAGAGAATTTAAATCATACTTATGAGATCTTTAAACTATAGAATATTTGAGAGGAAAAAATAGATCTTTATTTCTTGGGAGAAAAACATTATATATCTCAGTGTGGAAGGTTGCATTTATAATTCATACATCCAACCAACTCCTTATTTTAAGAAATACAATATGATCTTATTTTTATTCCAATCCTAACAACTAAGATCTCCATCTCCACAAAATATGGAGAGAGATATATTATTGGAGTCAAAGTCTTATCTCACTTATTTTAGGAAGATTTTCTCCCAAATCTTCTTTTTGATTTTTGGTAACAAGAATCATAATGATTTTATTCCTCTAAATTTATTGCAAGGAGTATTTTCCTTAAAATATGATTTTTACCAAATATCTTTCTCATATTTTCCATTTGAATTTGTTGTTTTTGACTGTGGAACTTTTGACGCTTGTCTGATACGCTTTTTCCTTGGAATGTAGTTCACTAAAAGTTATATTTATATTCATTGGTAAAACATGTTACAAATATGAATGAGGTTTTGTTAAAAAAATTTCTATGAAAAAAACCTCTCTCATATTTTCCATTTGACTTTTCTGTTTCATTTATGGAACTTTTAGTGCTTGTCTGATACACTTTTCATCGGATTGTAGCTCACTAAAAGTTAGATATCTCTTTATTGGTAATACCTGTAGAAAATATGAATGAGGCTTTTATTAAACACATTTCTATGAAAAAAAAATCCTTCATTTTTTCTATTTTACTTTTATGTTTCTGTTTATGGAACTTTTAACACTCGTCGATACATTTTTCCTCGATTCTATGAACTCACTAAAAGTTAGTTCTCTCTTTATTGGTAATACCTGTAGAAAATATGAATGAGGTTTTTGTGAATCACATTTTTATGAACAAAAAAATCTCTTAGATTTTATGTTTGACTTTTTCATTTCTGTTTATGGAACTTTTAGCGCTTGTTTGATACACTTTTCCTCGGACTACAACTCACTAAAAGTTAGATCTCTCTTTATTGGTAATACCTGTAGAAAATATGAATGAGGTTTTTGTTAATCACATTGCTATGAACAAAAAAATATCATATTTTCCATTGGATTCTCTGATATTTCACAATTCTTTAAAAACTCTCAAAATCTGTGAGTTAGAACTAAGCCTACGAGTTCCGGAACTAACTTTGCATGTTCTGAACTAAGCTGCGAGTTCCAAAGCTAACTTAAAACAACTATAACTTTTGCATACAATCTCGGATTGAGATGATTATTTTTTTGAACTTGCATAATTTTTTGAGAGGAATTTGAATATGAAATAATATTTGATTTTAGATATACCATCCATGATCAATTCCACTTTTCCCAATACTAGCATTATTTTTCCTTTATGGCCTGCATACACAAGAATTTGCATCTATTCCCAAATAATCTATAGGATTAGTCAACAAAATAGATAAAAAAGATTTATAAGGAATGAAAAAGATATATATCATATATTCTATCTTAAGAAAACTATAAGTTCATAGATTACATTTAAATCTACTTTTAAAGGTAACTTGGAAGGACAAAATAATGGTAATTTATGGCCTCATCATTGTCCCACACTTAATCTTATGCATGTCCTCATGCATTAAATTATTATCAAATATTCTTAGAGTCTTCTTCGCATTGAGCTTATGCATGTATGAATTCCATATATAGGTCAAAGATAGGTTCTTGTGGATCTCTTTATGTTGTTTTTAATTTCCTTTCTTTTCTGCAAATGAGTTCTTCCGTGGATCTCGTTACGCTGTTTTATATTTTCTTTATTATACATCAGGTTATTATGTGGATGGGATCTCCTTCTATTGTTTTTGATTTTCTTTCTTGTACAACAAGTTATTATGTGGATCTCCTTCTGTTGTTTTTGATTTTTTTCTTGTACAATAGGTTCTTGTGTGGATTTCCTTATGTTGTTTTTTATTTTCTTTCTTGTACAATAGGTTATTATGTGGATATCCTTTTACTATTTTTTATTTTCTTTCTTTTGCAGTAGGTTCTTATGTGGAGATACTTTTTCTATTTTTATTTTCTTTCTTGTACAATAGGTTCTTATGTGGATCTCCTTCTACTATTTTTGATTTTATTTCTTTTACAGTAGGTTCTTGTGTGGAGATCCTTTTGCTACTTTTGATTTCATTTCTTATATAGTAGGTTCTTGTGTGGAGATCCTTTTGTTGCTTTTGAATTCCTTTCTTGTACAACAGGTTCTTGTTTCGATCTCCTTCTATTGTGTCTCATATCTAAAATCAAAATGCATACCTCATGCTTCTCCTTCTCTCCCACACTTAAGTTCATGCATGTCCTTATGAATTTTTTTTATTCATGGCTGCCCATAAATTAGACTCTAAAATTTTGATTGCAAATAGGTGCACATATTTTTCATATAAGTAGGGGAGATATGAATTTTATCTTTCCTTTCTTGGAGATTTTAAAAGTGGATCTAGCTGTAATAAAAAAATTACAATAAAACTTAAAAATAAAATAGTAGAACAATGTAACTTGAGTATACCTCTAGTTTTCCTTGTCATCTTATTGTTAACATTTAGCCAAAAATGGGTAAAATGGGAAAAATTGAGAAAATAAATTTTGAGGGTGCCTTACTACATTCCCATTTCCCTTTGGTTCTATAAAATTTTGAGAAAATTCAAAACTTCAAAAAAATGGAAATATTTCCCAAAAATTGGCTAGAGCCAAAAAAACTAGTTGAGCTATTAGGTGAGCTGATTCTAGCTCGACGAGAAGGCCAAGGAATCAAGACATTTTTGGGGTCATGGAGTTACATGGGAGCTCAAGTGAGTTGTATCGTGATCTTGACAAGTTGGATTTTTGGTCACTCAACAATAAGCTTGACTCAAAGCAATAGAGATCTCAATGCGGGGAAGGAGGTTTTATCAGGGGCGAATCACCGGGTTGGTCGCGAAAGCGTGAAGATGAGTTTGCATCGTAAAAGTGCAATAACCACTTTATTACAATTCTCAACTAGGATTTAAAAATAATAATTCCTTTACATTAACTTCATGCTTCGTGATTTAAATACCCAACATTTAAATCTAAAATAAATTTATAATCATATCTCATGTTTCCTTGTTCTAAATTCACATAATTTAGAACCAACATCAATCTAAATCAATCCATCCTATAACAATTAACCATGTGCAGCTGTATGAGTCAGATTAATTTCCGATCCCTCATATATTGCTTGTTAGAGTAAGTATACCCAATATACTAGTGGTTTCCTTTTTCATACAAGGATAATCAAGTGTTGCAATCTAAGTATCTATATGGGTATCTATCACGGAATCCCATCCAATATATTATAACTTATATCTTGTTAAAATTAGGATAGTGTAATCATCAACTTACACTAATATGACTAGAGTTTTAGAGACATATTTTCCATGTTGAGTTCTGTGACAACACATTCATCAATTAGAACTTTTCTTTAATCATATAACTTAATAATTGTTATCTAGATTAAGATCCGATAATGGAGTTATGATTAGTTACAAGTTACGTAAAATATAAAAATTAGATCAACATGTAAGAAGAAGTGCCACTATGTTAATTTAGGATGTTTAAGGGAGAGTAAATGTCTTTGTAATGATTCACATCATTATGAATCCACATCCTTTCATATAGTAAACATAAATTGGCATGCAGATATTTGTCCATGCGGAATGATCAACCTTTGTAACTCTAGCAAAAAAATTCTTAAAGGTATTATGATTATCACAATATGTGGAACTTGATGCGGAAAATTAGTAAAGCTTCTATATAACAAGATCTAACTAATGAATTTTATCATTAATTGGATACTACTCCATAGTGGCTATAGTGAGTTGACTCACCAAGTTTCATTAATTGGAACATAGTATCTTAGTTGTTTTAAAGTAATTAAATAAAATTACGATAGGTTTCCCTTAGGTCATGGAGATAATTTTATCACCTTTATTCAAGTTCCTAAGGTCCTAAGTCATGATATTCAAGTAATTCTAATGTATATTAATGTTATACTTTTACATTCTTTTTACTTTGTTGCAGATTTTAACTAGCCTTCAACATTAACTCCGCAATCCTATGTTTATTTACTCTAATAAAGTATCATACCAAGGATATCAGTTAATAATTCTAATGTCAAAATGATTAAACCAAATCCCATATTGTACTTAGTCACATGTATATTTAACTATAACATATTCATGTATTAATCATTTAGTATGTAATATTTTATCATTCAACTTTATATAATTTTAATCAAACATTCATTCCATAATATCACATGAAGTAAATAGAGAACATTTTCTCCACAGAATGTGATTCATAACAATACATATTTAAATAATAAATACAACTGATTTATTTCCATCTCATCATAGTTACAAAATTAGAATAGGCTAATTCAGCCCCTATTTATCAATCAATAGAACAATGATATTTCACTTTCTTACAATCACAATAATCATTAGATTGCAACATATAATAAAACAATTCGAAACAAACAATATATTTCAACAACATCCAACAAGAAGACTTAAGTTACGCCATCTTAAAAATGTTAGGAAAGGTTATTTTGATTGAACTGACATGAAAATTCCTCTTTCCCACTTAACCGTTTATGTCATTTTATATCTCGAATAAATGAAATATTGTAACATTATATCATACAACAACATAATAGTATTGAGATTCAAATAATTACATCATAAAAATGAATTAATTTTCATCCACATAATAACTAATTACTTGTCTTAAGTGATGAGTTCCTTAATGGAATATTTCACAAAAATGGATTATACATTTTAATATATTAAAAGTATGCAAATCATCCAAAAATATTTCAATAATGAAATAGTTTATAAGACCATCAATGAGTTTAACCTACACATATTTTTCCTCTCTACTGTATCTAAATTCTATATAGATAAATTTTTATTTATCCCTAAGGTCGAATTTAGGATTAATACTAAGAGTATTCGATCCGCCATTCTATAAGGTTATCTTTAAAACAATTATAATAGGTATAAACCGAAAAAATAATACATATCTCTACATATTAATCCATTACAAATGTTGACCTATCCATAATAGTGGAGTCAAAAGTAATCAAGTATTATCATGTCCTTAAACAATAAATATTAAGGTGTTCAACAATATTGAGTTAAGCATCTCTAACCCTAAACAAAACAAAGATCATGAAAGTGCCAAAAATCTCCATTAATCGATTCTAGAAATTGAATACCAAAATGGAGATGTATGAAAAGTAGATCTACATGATATTCCTATTCTCACCAAATTACGACACCCTCTGATTTGCTAGCATGTGAATTTACTTGGGTAATCAGTGTAAATGGGTAACATGGAATTGTCTTAAGGTGTGGGACCTTGCAGTTGAGATAATTATCCGTGAGAAGGCTAGTTCCTTTTCCTAAAATAATGTAACAAATACCTCTAATGAATGGAAATATATGATCTAGTCCTAATATATGATTGTATTGGACTAGGGAGAGAGGAAAATGCATAAAAATGAAGAAATCCTACACTAAGGAGGTGATAACACCAAGAAAAGGGAGTGAGATACACTATTGAGGGAGAAAATTGAAGATAAATGCAACTGAGAGAGGATTGGATAACTTTGACACAATCCCATAATATCATTTAACACTAAATCCCCATGAAACACAAAAACACAAGTCGAAAATAATGGAAACATGCACAAAAAAGAACATAAATAATAGAGAGGCAAGGAAAGAAAAGAAAATAATTACAAGGGTTGAGAGATCACCACAAACACAAATTTTATTGCTTCAAATGGTCTTATAGTACATTATATATATAAAACAAAGGTGTAAATATATCCTATAGGCCCATGGGAAGGATTACAAATAAATGGAATTGAGAAATCAAAATGCAAGAGTTTCCCCAAGTCCTAGAATATCTCTACTAAAAATGATAAGAGTTTACAATATATAGAAGGGAATGAATGAAGAGATAAAAGTGAAACTTAGATTTCTACTCCCACCCACCAAAACATTTCCTTAAATGGTCTAAAGAAGACATCGGTATCCTTACAAATCATTCCCCACTTATTTTAGCTTTTGGAAGAAGAAATGAGCACCATACTTCCATTAATTACAGTGGTTGGGCCCCGAACTATGCATTTTTGTGCTGGAGAATTTTTATAATTTTTACACATTTAACCTCACTAAAATTGATAAGTACAATACCCATTGCATATAAGACATTAATACCTTTCCAACAAATTTTTTTTTCAAATTTTGAGCGTTGGATCAAAAGTTATAGTCATTTTAAGTATCACGTGAAAAATACCATTTAACTTTGTTTCACAGATTTTCCTATATTCTCGCAAGTTTCTAGTTTTCCACAAGACTTCTTTTCTACGGATTCCATGGATTTCTATGCATTCCAAGAACTTTTTTTGTATACTTTTTCTGTGGAATTTTCTACGGACTTTTTCTACAACTTTATCTAGTTTTTGCATTTTTCTTATTTTGCTCTAACTTTTAGATTTATCTTGATTTGAGGAGTTATAAAAATGAATTAGAGTTCCCTAAAGCCAATGTTTCTCAATTTCAATCATTTTTTCCTCAAAATTTCCTAATAATTGAACTCCTTTTCCTTTAGAAGAAGGAAATGCACCAATGACCATAATTACTCCTAAATCAGTAAGTGTCAAAGAACATGGGAATTTACCTGACATATCCATATTCTCCATTAAAGTCTTGATCGACTAACCAAGTCCAATTTCCTCCTAGCTTTTCCATTATTGCTAGGGGGTTAATAATGGATAATATTTTTATGAATCATGAGGACATCTGGTGGCTATATGAAATGACTAGTGGCCTTAAAGCATCCATTGGGCATGGAGTCAACCTGATAAACACAAATCTAATCTAAAAATTAAAAATATTGTCCACGAACCTCTTAAACAAAGTTGACATTGAATCCCTTGATAATTTATATTAAAGTTGGTTCCTCTCTTGAACATTGCCTCTTCTGACAATGAGCTAAACTAGGAAAAGAAATCAAAAAGCATTGAAACTATGTACAAAAGAGGAAGATCACACATGCTCCAAGTGGAACATATAAAGTGAGCATAAGCACTTCCTCTACTGAAAGAAACATACTCCTACCAAAAAAGTATTGTGCTATAATCACTTAGAGAAATGGGAATCTTAAACTAATATGTAGAAAGGTGAGAATTCACTTCAAAGTGGCAATGCTTGATATATATTCCATTGTTTGGAACCTACAATTCTTCAACATCCAACTTGTCTAGTCAGAAAACATTACTACTCTTGCATTCCATGATCATGTAGGGAACACTCCATATTGCATCAAGATTTGAATACTTTCCTAGTTTTTCCCTGTCAGAATCCCACTTTAACACCAAATCTCCTTCTTGGAAGGTTCTTTCTTTGGAATTCTTGTTAATGATCCTCTTGATCAATTCTTGATCCTTATCCATGGTTTACATTTCATGCTCTCTTGTTTCTTGCAACTCTGTGAGTTCTCGCATACCCAATTCCATGGGTTTGAACTCAGCTAACTCCAGTTGCTTGAGAAGCTCTAATGCTGAAACTCAAGTTATATAGGCAACCTTTCCTCTCTTCCGTAGACTAAATTGTATGGAGAACTACCTATTGACCTCTTTGGTGTAATTCTATCAGCCCATAGGGCTGATTTGAGATTTTTGTTCTAGGTTCTCTAATTTTCATCTAGATTCCTTCTTATTATTCTCAGAAAATTCTTGTTGGTGGACTCAGCTTTCCCATTACCCTGAGGGTAATAGTTAGATGAAGTGATGAGATATATTCCATTTTTAACAGCCCATTCAGTGATCTTTGTGCCAAGAAATGCTAGGGCATTTTCTGATATGATAGTAGCCGGGACACCAAATCTAGTCACTATCCCCTCATAGAAGTCCATTATGCTTTAGACTCATTGGCTTCCTTGAGTGCTACCACTTCGGTCCACTTGGTGAAATAGTTCGTTCTTTGTTAGTATCCACTTGTGGCCTTGGATTGAATTCAGATTAATGAACCCAATGAATTCTAATCCCCATTGCATGAAAGGATGATCCAATGAGATTGGATGAAGGGGCAGTGCTACTATCTTTTCTTTCCCAGTGAAGAATGCACATTTCTTACACTTTTTAATCCATGCATAGTAATCACTAAACAGTGTGGGCCAATAATAACCAAACTTCATGATCTTGAGGGATGTTACTTATGGAGCAAAGTGGCCTCCCGATTATCCATCATGGAATTCATGTAGAACTTTCTCAATATGATCTATTGGGATACACCTTAGAAAAATTCTATTCACATCATTCTTTAACCGGATGTCACAACAAGAACATACGAGAATGCACTATAATATGAAGTATCTTCTCTTTGATTTTCTCAATTATAGAGGGCATAGACTGGTTTGAAGATAATTCACCATGTATTGAGTCCAAAATGAAGTGGGAATAGGGTAAGTGCAGGAAGTTGATGGACAAATATAGGGTCATCCGTGGACATCATATTGCAAATAACAACATAATATCAACATGTAGGGATTATTAACAATACATACACTCAAAATTAGACAAAATTATATTAATATGAATCGTAGCATCTAGAATCTAGTTTCTAAAATACTAATTTTTGTAAAAAATGGACAAGATTATCTATATTAAACACTCAAAATTCAATGACTTGGTATTTTTTTTTAAAAACGCCGATAAGATTATAGTTCGTTTGCCCACAATTTGGATAACCAAAAATTGATATATATTTTTTTCCTTTGGTGAGAAGTTATATGCCACTATCTATCTTGGGATGGATTTTATTTTGTATTTTTTTGAGTAATATTTTATTTTTTATGATTTTTTCTGTGAAAGTGGTATGAAAACATAAAGAAAACAAAGCACTTTCCGTTTGCCCGCCATAACTTCATCAAAAAATATTGAAATCAAATAATTTTTTTTTGAACATGTATATAATTTCACTACGGTTTGGATGGTATAAGTTTTATCACATTCTAATAAGTGAAACAAATTTTACAGTCTTAAACGTAGACATAAACATTCACAGGAAAAAGTGTCTTAAAGACCTACTATTAGTAAAAATTATAAAATGATATTCATCCTCTTCTATTCACTTTAAAATCAGTATTTATACAAAGATAATAGTCTCCCCTACACAATGGTACCATTTTTATGACATAGTTTTTACTTTTCGGCATGTTTCAAGTCCGCAGAAGACTAAATTTGATGTTTTTCTGTTTTTAATGTAAAATTCAGATTTGATGTCCACTTAATTGTCCCCCAACTTGGTGCACTTACCCAATACTATTAGTGATTTTTTATTGGTTATCTTGGAGCATTAGGATAACTCCTCCTTCATATTTTGACTCAACATACCGATTGGAAGCAAGATTCTCACAAAAACCTTTTCCACTCGACCAAATTGGTCACCTTGATTTATATGTCATACTCCATCACATGGGTGATCTAGCTAGCCCTTTTCTCATTCAAATCCTTGTTCAGAGAAAATATTTGACCCCAGCATGAGACACTAGTAGCTAAATCTTATTGTTGGAAACCAAGTGTCTAAATTTCTTTAGGCTCTTAATGACAAATTAAGACATGATTTTCAATAAAAGAGTACCTCATCTCATATTCCTCCAGGATTTGGATGAAGAATGCTATGTCTGATGAAATCCTTATTTATTTAGTTGTACCAAGATGGCTAAGATTGTATCTGAACCACCAAAGGCATATAGGATGAATTCCTTTGAAAAATATGGATTAATGAGAGTTGGGGCTTGAGATATTGTATGTTTAATGGGATCGAACTCTCCTTACCCGTTGTTATCCATTTGAATGTCATACTCTTTTTTAGCATCATTTTTAATGGCCTGACAAGAGTGGAAAATTTAGGTACAAATATGAGAACAAAATTAATTCTCCCCAAGAAAATTTGGAGATCCTTCTTGTTACTTGGAAATGGTAGAGCACGGATAGCTTCAACTCTCTCGGGATCAATGGTTAGCCATTATTTTGAAACAACTTGGACCAATATATTTCCTTGATGAGCCAAGAATACACATTTTTGGGATTCAAAGACACTCTGAATCTCCTACATCTTTGGGAAACTTACCTGAGGTGAAAGAGGTGGTCTGCTACATTTTTTAGAACATAATGATATCATCAAGATAGATAAGCACTATCTTATTAATCAACCCCTCAAATTCCATATCTATATCTCTTTGAATGTAGCTCTAGTATTTTAAAATCCAAAATACATTTTCTTATAAGCACATGTCCCCCATTTTTTGAAGAAGGTTGTCTTTAACTGATCTTCTTCCTTCACCATGATTTGATTGTAACTTGAGTAGCCATCCAACAATGAAAATATATCTTAACCAACTACTACCTATAATATATACTCCATGGAAGGAAGTGTATAACAATCCTTTAGTGAAGCTCTATTTATATCCCAAAAATCCACACACAATCTGATTTATCTACTTCTCTTCCACATTGGCACAAAATTTTCTACCCAACTTGAGTGATTGATTGGAAAAATGATACTTTCCTTGATGATTTTGTTTAATTCCTTTCTCATGAGAGGTTCAATGTGAGGATTTATTGCCTTTGATTCTTCCTAATGGGCTTGGATTTTGGATCCAATTCAATGGTATGTTGTGCCAATTTTGGATTGAAGCCTTTTAAATCCTTGTAACTCCAAGCAAAGACATCTAGAATTGTTTGAAAAGTTGGATAAAATAAGACTTCTCCTACTGAGTACTCACCTTGCCAATTTATAGCACCTTACCTTCACCTATTGAAATAGACTCGGATATTCACCCCGACTTGATATTTGCTTTCTCTTTCGTAATTTTTCATTTGGGTTAATTATTGAATCCAAAGTCACCAAAACTTTGGTAAATTTATTTGTTCTCAGCCTACACTACTCGGTCCCCATACCGATGCTCTAATTTGTCTTGGTTTCTAGTGGATAAATTAGCTTCATCTTGTAAGAAATTGATTATTTTCCAATCACTTTCAAACACTCACCAAATTCTATTATTGTCGTGGGACAGTTGGTATTATTACCACTTTGATATGGGGCTGAGTTTGGTCTTTCTTGATACTTTCCACAACAAAGAAATGCTTACCCAATTGTTGCAAGTCTTTTTCAACATCATTCTTCTTCCTCGATATGGACCTAATGTTGAATTCTTCAAAGTATTCAATGATATCCCATACTCTTTTCTTCTTGCTCTTTAATAGATTATTTTTAGGAGCATTGAGTCCTCTAACTTGGTTTACAACCAGCTCACTATATTTGAAGACTTGCAATTTTCTAACACTTTTCTTCCTTGCCCAAAGGTAACCTAGGAATCAATGCTTCATACTAAACGGTTCTTTTCAAAAAAATTAATTTAAAATAGAAATTTAAGTAGTATTTAATACCTTGATGTGACACAAACATTGATCCTCCTCCATCACCTTGTCTAATCCTTGAACCATTAAAGAATAGTATCCATACTGCATTATCATCTTTACCATCTAGTTTGGTGATTCTAGTAAGAGGTAGATTTTCTTCATGCAAGCAATAAATTCCCAAATCATATCCCTTTATTTCCTTATAAGGATAAAATTCATGCCTTTTTTTTCCCACTAATCAAGAGTTAAGTATGGAATGCCTATAACTTTGGTATTTGTCTCTGAAGTGCTTCGGCAATATTCTTAGTAAAAAATTGAGCAATTTACATTTATTGGACTTGGTGTATGAGGCTTAATATGGAAAATTTTAATAGGTTTAGACATGATTGTATCCTTTGCTCCATACCTCATTATGAATAGCATATGTGACCAATCAACTGAGAATTAGCCTTCAATTTTAGCAGTGAATTCTCTTGACAAAAATAATACAAAGAGTGGTGGCAAGTCTATGACTGAGACATCTTGCAATACTGTGACATTTGGGCATGCATGCAATGAAAGGCTAAAACCTTTGATCACACTAAAAATTCTCACTGTCATTCCATATAATTGAACTACACCTCTAGAAATGAATTCATACTGAAGGCCCAGCTGATCAACTATTTACTTGGGCATCATAGAATTGTTTTCTCCCGAATCAATCATGTAATTGTGTACAAGATTGCTCCCAATAATTAGAGAAATATAGAATGGTGGAGGCTTCATATTTTTACCTGGTTGACCTCCTTGACTGCCTTCTTATGGAGCTGCATTAGTGAGCACCTTTTCTTGATTCTTGGGTGGCTCATTTGATGTTGACCAATTTTTCATGGCTGCTTGCAATAGATCTCTTTGGCCCGGGATTTCTAATGACTCCCACATTGAGATGTTGACATTTTTTTCTTCATTTTCTCTATGATATTGAAAGGATAAGAGCTATATTTTTTTTTCCTTTTAGTTACACAACCTTATCTTACACATGAGATGCTACAATTGGTATATGAAATAGTCTAGAAGGTGGGTTGGGCTGATTATGCACATTCATAGTTTCACTTGGATTGCTAACTCCTTGTAGAGTGAGAGAGGGATGAATAACAGTTGGATTAGATGAATTCCCTTCTTCTAAATTCCTATTTTTAGACCTTGTATTTGCTGTTAAATATTGAGAAGGAGCTTCATTTATGCCAAAAAAATCCTCATCTTGCCAATTCACAAGTGTAGTTTCATTTGGAGGTGCTTTTGGGTCCCCGCTTGTTGTTGAATTTCTTCTTTATTTGTTTTTTGATACACACCAACCATTGTCACCATCAAAAATTGGTTTAGAGCACCATTGAAACATGTTAAATGATTTTGAGGTTGATTACATGGGAAACACCATTCATATTCCTATTCCATGTTGTTCTGAGTTGGAACCAAAGATCTAGATGTAGAAGTAGCATTAGGATTATGAGGTTGAAATGACCTGTTAGCTGGAGGATTTCCTTGGCTTTGATTAGCATCTTGGGAAGGTGGTATACTAGGTTGATATGGAGGTTTATTGGTTTGGCTTAGGGCTGATATGATCTAAAATTATGAGCTTGTTACCTCTTAATTATCACTAATTCATTACATAAATTTTTCAACTACTTCATGACTTCTTGGAGCTCATTTGAGGCCTTAGTAGAAGAAGTAGAAGCCTTATTAGAGTTCTAATTTTTTTGGGTAGGAATGAGAGATAATGTAGGTTCTTGACTAGAACTTGGATTCCCCATTTCTAGATAAAGAGGCATAGGTGGCCTAGGTGCAAGTTTACCAGCTTGAATCAAACAATTTTCATCTCTAATAGTGATGTTATAAGTTGTGGGAAAATTTATACCTCCCATAGATTGTATCATCATGGCTATATCAAAATTTAAATATTTTAGGAAGTATAGAAAATAACCTTCAGTTTTTGGTGCCCTTTTAATTATAGTTAATTACTTCAACAAATATAAGTTGTCTTCTTTTCTCCAAACTGGCCATAAAGAGTTGTGCACAATTGATCCTACTCCTAGGATCCTGAACCACTGTAAAGCCTTTCCTTTGAAATAAGAGGCCAATAATTTAACTACCACATCCATCTCATTGACCTCATGAATAGCACAAACATTTGTAATGTATTGAATGTGATCAATTGGAGTTGTGTGATTTTCACCAGTGAAGTATGAGATATTCTTTAATGCTACAACCGAACCGGGTTTTGTGCATCAAAGTAAGTGGACTATTGCTTGTAAAATTAACATAAGGATTTTTTGGTGGTGGTCATTGATGAGCCATTCTGATTGGTCTAAGAACTCTAGTTGATTAAATAAATGGCCTATCAGGTGGAGGTGTTGACAAGGTTCTGTTTGGAGGAGATGGTGATCTCTGAACTCTTCTCCCTCTAATGCCTCTTCTTGGAGATAGTTACAGATATTCAAAAATACCTTCTTCCCTTTTTATATACCTTTTTTGAATTCTTCTCATAAATTTGATAAGTTTGGGGTGCTAATTCCACTAAATGTTTCCCTTTGGAGTCATCATATGTGTAATTTCAAGGCCTTAGAAGGTTGGAATTTACAAGTGCACACCAATCTTGCTATGATGAGAATGGAGGCTTCTTTGTGGTCCCACCAAGTATGCCAAAATTATTATCACCAAATTACAACACCCTATGATTTTCTAGCATGTGAATTTATTGGGTAATCAGTGTAACTGGGTAACATGGAATTGTCTCAAGGTGTGGGACCTTGCAGTTGAGACAATTCTCTAGAGAAGGATGGTTCCTCTTCCTAAACTAATGCAAAAACTACCTCTAATGAATGGAAATATACTATTTAATCCTAATCTATGATTCTAAGGGACCAGGGAGAGAGGAAAATGCATAAAAATGAAGAAATCCTACACTAAGGAGGTGATAACACCAAGAAAAAGGAGTGAGATACACTATTGAGGGAGAAAATTGAAGAGAAATGCAATTGAGAGAGGTCAGATAACTTTGACACAGTCCCAAAATAAAATTTAACACTAAATCCCCATGAAACACAATAACATAAGCCTGAAAATAATAGAAACATGTAAAAATAGAACATAAATAACAAAGAGGAAAGGAAAGAAAAGAAAATAAATGCAAGGGTTGAGAGAACACCACAAACACAAATTTTATTGCTTCAAATGGTTGCACAGTCCATTATATCTATAAAATAGAGGCAAAAATACATTCTACATGCCCATGGGAAGGATTACAACTCAATGGAATTGAGAAACCAAAATGCAAGAGTTTCCCCAAGTCCCATAATATCTCTCCTAAAAATGAGAAGAGTTTACAATATATAGAAGTGAATGAATGAAGAGACAAAAGTGAAACTCAGATTTCTACTCCCACCCTCAAAAAAATTTCATTAAATGGTCTAAAAAATTCATGGGCATCTTTAAAAATCAATTCCCCACATAATTTATCTTTTAGAAGAAGAAATGGACATCATACTTTCAATAATTGTGGTGGTTGGGCTTGGAGTTGTGCATTTTCATGCTTGGATATGTTTTCTAATTTTTATCACTTCTAACCTTAATAAAATTTATAAATAAAATACCAATTTCATAGAGGACATTGATACCTTTCCAATTCTATAAAGTTTGTAAAATTTTGAGCTCTAGATCAAAAGTGATGGTCATTTTAAGTTTCATGTGAAAAACTTGTCATTTTCCTTTGTTCCGTAGATTTTCCTGTTTTTGCAATGTTCCAATTTTCTGCAAACTTCTTTTTGTGGCTTCCATAGATTTGTACAACTTTTACAGATTTTTGTGGCATTTTATGGCACTTTGTTCTGTGGACATTTTTGTGGGATTTTCCATGAACTTTTTCTGACGACTTTTTTTGTAGCTTTATCTAGTTTTTGCATTTTCTCCTATTTTTCTCTAACTTTTTGGATTTCTCTTGATTTAGGGGGTTAGAAAAAATGAATTAGAGTTCTACAAAGCTATTTTTTCTCAATTTCACTCCTTTTTTGCTCAAATTTATCTAAGAATTGAACTTATTTTCCTCTAGAAGAAGGGAAATGCACCAATGACCCAAAGTTCTCCCAAATCAACTCGCAGTGTCAAAGGACATGGGAATTTAACGACATCTCCAAATTCTCCATTAAATTCCCGATCGACTTCTTAAGTCCAATTTCCTCCTACGTTGTCCATTTTTTCCTCGGGATAAAAATAGATAACAATTCCCAGACTATCCATGTCATGCTCATAACACAAAAACAAATTTTTACTTAAAAAAACATCCCAACATAGGAAAGATTCCATATCAAAAAGGGTAAAGCCCCATAATTTAAAAGTGAAAATGATATCCCAACATAAGTATATTTTTCTATTCAATAACATTAAGGTAAATATATTTTACTTTAATCATGTCGAAAACCACTCGACTCACCCATAATTTCCTTATTCAACAAAAATGTCCTCAAATAGTAAACATATATATGATAAGAAGGATAAATAAAGTATAGATCCAAACTAAAATTCACTTCCATTATTCAAACAATGGAATGATATCATTCAACATAAATCATGACTACACAAATAGAAGGTCTTAGATTCATCCATAAGTCCATGTCATCAAAGTCACTATTAGCTCGATATAAAACTATAAAATAAAATGGATTTACCATTAAAAATAAGAAGATATTCTCCATGATATGTCCAGGGTTTCAGTACATGAAATTTCTCAAGGAGGTAAAATACCAGAGGCATAAACGTAAGCTTCACAACATTTAATCGACTAGATGGAGGAAGTTGTTGAAATGATCGGGGAGCTTAAAATGCTAATGAGTTTTTGGATTAATGACATCAAAGCCATGAAAAATGAGTTGACACTTAGTAGTTAATGCTAAAAAGACTAGAGCATACCCAATTTTTTTAAGGATTCAACATAAATTATTGAATGGAGAATTTACAGTCAAAGTATTCCTCTAATAATCGGGTATAATCCCAAATTTGGTAAGTTTCTCATCATAATAATAATCTTTAAATCCCCATTTTTAACAAGATATTCACAATATTAATAATAATAAAACCCCCAAACATATTCATTACCATATTTAACTTTGAATGAATTAAAAAACCTAACAACATTGAAACAATTAAAACCAATTTCATACAAGATCTAAAAATAAAGAAAACTATTGTAGAGTTTTATTTTTATGCACATGGTAAAAAGAATAAGCTATCAAGAGGTCGATAGAATGATTCATGCTTGGCATGGGCCTCGAATATTCCCTTTCTAAAAACTAGGAACCCCACAACTATTTACCCCATTTTTAGACAAGAAAATTCATTCCAAAGAACTTGAAACTTGTACTCTAATGGAAAAACCTCAAATTTTCACCAACTTTGAGCAAGTTGAAAACATATTAACCTCGTCCCCTTCAAGCTAACACCCATTAAATACATGTAGAGTTCTATTTTTACTCTAAGTAGAAACAGTCTCTATTGCATGTATAGCCTCATGAGCCCGAAGGAAGAGTTTGAAATCTCAAAGAAGCAAAGTAGAAATATAATGGAACTTGATTTAACTTGGTAGCTTCTTGGAGAAGCTTCGGCTTCCCAAGACTCTATTATTGAATTAAATTCCAACAAATTTATTTGTGCCACGTAGTGGCCTCAACCTCTTCACCACCAAATTCTATTTTCTCCTCCAACTAAATTTGGCTAGGGTTTAAGGAATCTCAAAAAATCATAAAGCACCTTGAATTTTCATGGCCATTCTTCCTTAGATATAATAATAATAATGATAAAATTGACCAATCTAGTGGCTTGCATGTTATTACAAATTGATCATTATAAATAATCCTTTTGAACCATTATTGTTTTCATGGGATAATCAACCAACCATTAATCAAACAATAAACCAATTTAGGAGAATGTAGTGTGGAACATCCCCAAATTATAAAATAATAAAATAATGCCTCAATCAAGGTCCTTGACCTTATAATTGATAAAAATATCAATTAATTCCTAACCAATATAAATATTCTTAGTCATAAATTTTACCTTTATCCTATCAAATGATAATACCATAGTCTTTAATCAAAGTTAGGTAATCACCTTCTCATACTCATCATAATAATGCGAAAAGAGATTATAATGATTTAATTAATTACTGACTCAAGCATGGTCGATTTGACCATGTAATTACCCATGTCAAATTATATACAATGATTATAAAGTATGGTCAAAGACCATAGTATGACATTTCTTTTATAGCCATAATTATATATACATACCTTTATATGGCCAATATGTCAATTGTAATAGGTTAGAACCATGTCATCTCAAATCAACAAGGGTCAATAATAAAGGAATATCCATTACAAGTTTTAGACATCATTATGCCTTAGTCATGGTCTTAGACCATTTTCAATTTCATGTCATTACCTCAACTTGTTGTGCCATATTTCCCTTGACCGACCAAGTCTAGCAGATAGATGGTTATTCATCAAGAAGTTACCATTAATTAACAAAATAATACCAACATAGGAAAAACATACCTTACTATCAGTGACATAGCTTACAACCATTGAATATAGTGAGTGAGGAAATCAGAGTAACCATAATAGGTATAGTAGATAATCATGGAGCTTTAGGCACCGAAATCATCAGCTTAAAGCCTTATAATTTTGTAAACTCTAACTAAATTTGTGGAATGTGACAATGAGGATAATTCAAGTAGAGAATGGTGGCCAAGCAAGTCGACAAGCCGAGGAGTTTACATCATGGAGAAAATTGCACCGGGTGTGGAAGTTATATTGTTGAGAATGTTGGAATGTTGGATGAGTCATGTTGGAGGTTGGGCTGAGTTGCAGAGCACGGGGAGTTGGATGTGTAATGTATGCAGGTTCCAAAGTTCGTCGAGCATCGACAGGGTAAATGTAGAGTTTGAGGTTAACACGAAATCAACATCTCGAATTTAGTGAAACATGTTGGGTGCACATTTTGGTAAGTCATATTTTGGAGCTCAAGCACGGGTAGGGTAGTTAGAGCATGTTGGATGCAAAGTGGATCCCAAAACCCGACGAGTCATGTCGGAGGTCAGGGTGAGATTTTTCATAGATCGGGTCATGGGGAGTTGAACTGTCAAGTGGGGTGCATGATTTCGTGAATAATTCAAAGCCTTCTAATCTGGGGTGATTTTGGAGGTCGACTTGAGGTGAGATGGCCAAGCCATCATTGAATGTAATGTATCGAGTTAGTGGGGGAGTCCAAATTTTTTTACCTAGGACAAAAATGCCATAACTTTTCTACACTTAACTATTTTTGAAAATATTATACTCTTTGGATTCACAATTTAGATCCCTTCATCATGAAAATGTAAAAATGGAATTAGATGGTGTTGGTGTCCCAAAAATGTAAAAAATATTCCATAGTTGAAATGCAATTCCCGGTAGATAATGGAGACATTAATGAAGCATGAGGCATTTTTCTTCTAAAACAAGTAATGGTATAAAGGGGGATAGAAATTTACAGGGGCCCCATGATGTGTCAGTAAGTAGTTAATTCCATTTTTGGGTGGTTGGTGCCAAAAAAATGAATTTATCTTCCCCTCCCTCCCTCATTTAGAATTCTCTATATGTTATGAGGTCTCATAAAAAGAAGTTGGATATTTTTTTGGCTTCTCCTCCACTTTGCAGCTTTACTACAGTGTATGTGGGCTTAAAACTTTCTGTTTTGGGATTTTGCAAGGAATACATGCCTCCATTATTCAAATTAATGAATCTGTATAAATATTTGAAGCAATAAAATCAAGTTTGTGGTGATTTTGTAACCCTTGTTTGTATTTTATTGGTTCCTCTCGCATCTTCACTATAGTTAAATATATTTTGTGAATTTTAATGGTTTCTTGCAAGCCTTGGATGACTGTGTTTAATGGAAATGATAGTGTAAATTTTTTTATGTGGAATATGGTGTTTCAATACCCTCTTTATCTCCATTTTACTTAAATTTCATTGCTTGGAGAGTGTCCAAACTACCCTTCTCTTGGTGCTATCACCTCTTTAGTGTAGGATTTTTACATTTCCATGTAATTTCTCTTCCATGCTCCTTGGAAATCATATGATAGGCGACATAGTATATTTCCATTCATCGTGAGTAGTTTTTGCATTAGATTAGGGAGAAGAACCATCTTTCTCTAGAGAATTATCTCAACTGTAAGGTCCCACACCTTGAGAAAATTCCATGTCACTCATTTAGAATGATTGGCTAGACATTCACTTGCAAGAAATTCAAAGGGTACTATAATTTGGTGATAATAGTTCTATCAAGTAAAATCCTACCTCCATAACTATCATAAGTGTCTTAAGTTCAAAATATATTGGAAAGATTAACTTTTGCTCATAAACAAGATCATAGGGAGAAACTAGTATTAGTCTTTCCATGTGGTATTGTATGCCTAAACAACCTCTTGTAATATGAGAGCCCAACATTTTCTACCGACATTTACCATATTTTTTATGATGTTCTCCAACTCTATGTTAGTAACCTCCATCTTATCAATAGCTTAGATGGTAAGAAGATGATTACCTATGAGCAATATGGTATCTCCTTGTTAAATAATTGATCAATTTAAAGGTAAAATAAGGTCTTTGGTATGTCACAATTGATCTAGGTGATCCAAACCTATCGATATTTACTTCATAGAGAAATTATGTAGCTTTCTCCTCTCTGAAAATACAAGATCCTTCACTTCATTCCACTTAGTAATTTTATCTGTATAAAACAAAATATATTCATTACCATGTGAGTTTTTGTTTATAGGTATAATTAAATCTAGACCCCACATCTCAAAGGGTTCTAAAATAACTTGAGGATGGAGTGTCATATCAATAGAAGGGGACGGTTTCCTGATTGTTTAACAATAATCACACTACCAAACATACTTTCACATCCTTATGTAGTGAAGGATAGTAGTACCTTACTCAAAGGATCTTGTGAATGGTTTTTTTTTCTCTCGAATAATTTCCTCTACCTAGTTCATCATGGCAAGCCCTCGTATTTCATAAATATCATATTCCTTAACACACCTACGTAGTACAAAATTAGGTCCTAATTTGAACATAATTCCCTTTATCCATTTAAAATGAGCACTAGTTCTAATCAAATATTTATATTTTTATAATTTAAAGAGTTAAGAAACTTATCTATAGAAAGATAATTTTCAATGTCAAATAACCATGGTGATTATGTTGGTAAAGAAAAACTTCTCATCGGAAAATCATCTTAAACTCCTTGTTCTTCTTGTAAAACATTAAGTTTGGATAAAATTTTTGCAACCACATTATCCTTACCTATTGGAAGAACAATGAAATTAGGGGGTGAATCAATCATTTAAACCCTTAAAACAATTTTAGATTATAAAAATACACCATTAACATTTATCCATCCATTTATGAGAGATTAACATCATGAAACATTCAACCACACAAGAACAATTATGAGAGAGTAAACATGAACAAGAGATGTAAGTGGAAAACCTTAACGAAAGAAACCCAATAAAAATCTTCGTATATTACACAAATTAAATAAATTTAGTGAAGCACCAATTTCAAAAGTAGTACGAACCCCTAGTTTTATAGACCACTAACCCCTTATTTAGTGAAACACCCACTTCACAATGAGGATATAACCCCCTAAGATGATCAAGCACAAACTTAACCACCTATAGATGAAGGTATCCAATGCTACCACAATTGATGGAGATCACAATTTCTGCTCATACATACACTATAAAACCTTCATTCCTTCCACTCCCTCTTTATTCTTCTTTCAAAACCAGTCTTGAATTCAAACCCTTGCTCACATGCTCTATATCACTCCAAAACATGTCACCAACTTCTTCGATTATAAATCATGCCCTCATACATGTTATACACTTCTACTTGGGTCAAAATTTTCCCTCTAAGATCACTAGTTCAAAAATAACTAAAACATCACTTATATATGAATTTATTCTTTCAAACACAAGTTAGGTCAGTCCTTCCTCATTGGTTCGAACTGTTGATTTGTGGAGTTCAATTACTTTAGATTAGCATGTAATATGAAACTTGTTGGAAAACATAATAATTGATATCAGTTATGGAGGTACCAAGCATCGGTCGAAAGGAGGAACTGGCATCAGTTAGGGCTAACCAATGTCGGTTACCTGTGTGTGGATGTTTTAATTAACTCACGGGAATTAGATCTATTTTTAGTATTAAAGTAGATGTATTGATTGTAATTACGTGACTAAGTGCCCTAAGTTTGTATATGCCTATATAAGCATGAAAGCTAGGGTTTAGAAGTAAGAATTAAGAAGAACTTTCAAAATTTGATGATTATTGTGAGAGAGAGAATTCTTGGAGAAGAAGAAAAATCTTGGGTGAAAGATAATACTGTACATCTGAGAGGTGTGGAAGATTGTAAATATTCAATTGTATATCTTGTTAAAGATTTAGAAAATAGATTGTCTTGTTTCTTGGTGGACATATCCCACACTGGGTGAACCATGTTAAATCTAGTGTTGATTTATATATCTTGTTTTGTATAATTATTCTGGTAGAATATCCACTTTTATTTGCATGTATGCTTAGATATGATATATTATCTATATAACTGGTGTGCTAACCCCAAAAACTAGTATCAAAGCTTTGTTTGAGGGTTTTATGTGTTGACATATTTACTCATAGAGGATTTTCTGATTGAGTGGGAGCTACAAAAATGGCAGAAGAAAACAAATACAAGGTAGAGAAGTTTGACGACCAAAATTAACAATTATGGAAGATACAAATTGAGGATTATCTCGTATTAAAGAGATTTTTATTTACCATTGGATGAGAATTTTAGACCTAATAAGATGACCGACGAAGAATGGAAGATGCTTGATGAGAAAGGATTTTGGATCTATAGATTGAGCCCGACAACATCCGTGGCTTCCAATATTACAAAAGCAACTTTTACAAGTAGGGTTAATGAAGTCTCTTGCTAATTTATATGAAAAACCTATTGCTTCAAATAAATTTTATTTGATGAAGAAACTATTTAGTTCTAAGATTCTTAAAGGTGGATATGCATCTTTTCATTTGAATGATTTCGATCTATTGTAAATTAGTTAAAATCGGTTGATATTCTATTTAATGATGAAGTGATTTAAAAATTTTATTCTTATGTTATTTTCCGATAGTTGGGATAATTTGGTAATGGCTATTAGAAATACAACATTTTCTCATAATATTTTGAAGTTTTATGATGTGGTTTTTAAAATCTTGAATGAATAAATTTGCAAGAAAAGTACAGAGGAATCATTTGAGAATGCTTTGAATTTAGAAAGTAGGGGCAGAAAGAAGGAGAGATCCAAGAGTAAGAGTAATGGGAAATAAAATTCAAGGGATAGAAGATCTAAATCTAGAGGTAAGGGAATTTCCCAGTGGAAATGTGGAAAGAAAGGACATGCAAAGAAATATTGTTGGTCAAAGGATAAAGATAACCAACAACCAAACAAAGGTAAAGAAAAAATCTTGCTACAATAGAGGTAATGCAAGATGATCTTATTCTTTCTGTAGATAATAGAATTCAATAATGGGTTTTAGATTCAAGAGCTTCTTTCCATGCAACCCCTAATAATGGTTATTTCAAAAATTATGTCTAGGGAAATTTTTGACATGTTTATTTGGGTGATGATGAACCTTGAAATATTATTGGTAAAGGGGAATTTCATCTAAAATTATAGAATAGAAATACATGGGTATTGAAAGATGTGAGACATGTGCCAAGCCTCAAGAGGAATCTTATTTCTACAAGGAAACTAGGTGAATTTGGTTACATGGTTACATTCACAACAAACTCTTGGAAAGTCCCCAATGGTGCTTTTATTGTGGCAAGAGATAAGAAGGTAGGAACATTATATTTATCTATCTTTATTACTGACTCTTTTTCTATATTAACTACTTTAGATTCGGATGCATGTATCTGGAAAAATTGGTTGGGGCATATGAGTAAAAAAGGAATGCATATATTAAAGGCTAAGGGTAAGTTATCAAATTTGAAAGATTTAGATATTGATTTTTGTGAGCATTGTGTCTTTGGAAAGCAAAAGAGAGTATTATTTCTCAAAGTTGGGGTAACTAAGAAGGAGTAGAGATTAGATCTTGTACACTTAGATGTGTAGGGACTAGCTCAGTAGCTTCTCATGGAGGATCACAATATTATGTTACTTTCATTGATGATGCTATAAGAAAGGTATGGGTTTATTGTATTAACATTAAATCTGATGTTTTTAAGACTTTTAAAATATGGAAATCTCTTGTTGAGAATAAATCAAATTCTAAGTTAAAGTGCCTTATATCTGAAAATGGTGGTGAATATTGTAGCAAGGATTTCAATGATTATTGTTTAGTGAATGGGATACGTAGAGAAATAATGGTTCTAAGAACACCATAGGAGAATGGTGTTGTAGAAAGAATGAACAGACAATCATGGAACATGCTAGAAGTATGAGGATACATTTTAGATTGGCTTTGTAGTTTTGGGTAGAAGAAGTTGATATAATGGTTTATTTGATTAACCGTGGGCCTTCAAGTACACTAGATGGAGGAATATGAGAGGAAGCTTGGACTGTAAAGGAGGTAGATATTTGTTTCTTAAATTTTTGGTTTAGAAGCTTTTATGCATATTGATAAGGAAAATAGGAAAATTATGGATGCAAAATCTAAGAGTTACTATTTCATTGGTTATGAATCTTGTGATTTCGGATTCCGTTTTTGGGATTTAGAGAATTCTGAAATTATTATGAGTCATGATATTGAGTGCAATGAAAATAAAATTTACATGGATCAAATTTTGGTACCCAAGGATGAACCGGTTGAGAAGTTTGTGAATGAAAATGAAATCTCAGATTTAAAAGTAATACCGAAAGGGTCACATAGTAACCAAGTGTCGGTTGAACCCTTACCGACATCATCAAAGATGAAATGGTATCGATTAAGATCCAAACTGGCATTGGTTAGAAGAGCCGATTTCGGTTATAGGTGATCGGCGTTGGTCATCGAAAAATTTGGATACAAATATCCATGAGGTCCAGAATGAGCCTCTATTACCCTAAACTCTTGTTAGAAGGTCACAAAGGGTAAGTAAACCTCTAGAAATATTCACACCTTCTCCATTTTATTTATTATTGACTGATAATGGTGAACCAGAGAGTTTTGAAGAAGAAATGAAGGATGAGACTAACGTCTAGTGGGAGCATGGCGTGGATGAGGAGATGGACTCCTTGGAATAGAACCAAACTTGGGATTTGGTTAAGTTACCAGCATGTAAGAGGACATTGTAGAATAAGTGGGTTTACAAAATAAAGGAAGAAGAGGGTGGAAAAAAAGGGTACAAAGAAAGGCTTGTAGTAAAGGGATTTACACAGAATGCAAGTATTGACTTTGGTGGAATATTTTCTCATGTTGTTACTATGAATTATCTTCATAATGTATTGATTTTGGTTGCGAGTACATGATTTGCATTTAGAGAAATTAGATGTGAATAAGGATTTTCTTCATGGTGATTTGGATGAAGATATTTATATGTAGTAGCTGCTTAGGTATGAAGTCAAGGGTAAGGAGAAATTAGTATGCATGTTGAAAAAGAGCCAATATGGGCTCCGAAAGCTCTAAGGAAATGGTACATGAGGTTTGATAGTTTTATGCATGAACATGGTTACTTGAGATATGAATCGACCATTGTGTTTATTTCAAGAAGCTTGAAAGTGGGAACTATATTATTTTGTTACTATATGTGGATGATATGCTTATTACAGGATCTAGTATGCATGAAATTGGTGAGCTTAAGGGAAATCTAGCTCACACATTTTTTATGAAGGATTTAGGAGATGTAAAAAGAATCCTTGGCATGTAAATACACAAAGACATGAAGAACAAGAAATTGTATTTGTCTCAGGAGGATTATATCTATAGGGTGTTAGAAAGGTTCAAGATGTAGAATGAAAAACCTATTAGTACACCTATGGTTAGACACTTCAAACTGAGAAAATATTAGTGTCCTTCATCACATGAATAGGTTAAATACATGACATGAGTACCATATGGTTCAATAGTTGGCAGCCTCATGTATGCTATGGTTTGTACCAGACTAGAAATTACACAAGTAGTGGGAGTTGCAAGTAGATATATGGCTAATCTAGGTAAAGAACATTGGAAAATAGTCTAATGGATACTCGTGCATTTGAAAGGGACATCTAGCATGCGCTTATGCTATAAATCTTCGAGATATTTCATTATGTGGTTGTGTTGATTCGAGATATGGCTAGAGATTTGGATGGTAGGAGGAAGACTACTGGATATATTTTCACAAAGAGGTGGGATGACATTTAGCTATATTTTAAGATTGTAGAAGATTATGGATTTGTCTACTATAGAGGGGCGAGTATGTTGTAGCTACAAAGGCTAGTAAGAAGATGATATGGATGAATAGGTTCATGAAAGAGTTGAGAAAGGAGGAAGATGATTGTAAACTATTCAATTATAGTCAGAGTGCACTTCATTTGGAAAATAACTCAGCGTTTCATTCAAGAACGAAACACATTTAGTTGAGGTATCAGTTCATACGATAGGTATTGGAGGATGAGAAGTTGAATCTGGAAAATATTCATATGAGTGAAAACCATGTAGATATGCTAACGAAGCCATTAACAAAGGAGAATTTGGAGCTACACTCCACTTCTATTGGTCTTTGAGTTTGAGACTTGAAGAGGAAGAAATAAAGCTAAGGAAGGATCCAAGAATGACGTTGTATAGGTATGGTGCAATAATTAATCTCCAAGTGGGAGAATATTGATTTGTGGATCTCAATTACTTTGGATTAGCATACAAAGATGAAACTTTATGGAAAATACAATAACTGACATTGATTATGAAGGGACCAACATCGGTCACTATACGATAGAAAATCAATACGTGACCTTCTTCATACCTGATTTCTTGAGGTCATGCCAAGAAAACTAGTGTAGAATGAATGTGAATGTGAGTGTGGTGACGAGGATCAAGATAATTAGGAAATATTATATCTTTAACATGTAATATCAGGATCTATGAGTTTAAGGAAAAGAACACTCTCCTAAATTGAAATGGTGTGATGGCTCGATATGAGATAATAGCTACTTAGAGACTCTAATCAGTGTCGAGCTCTATCGATATTATTTTTGTTGGTTGTTGAACACGCAGAAAATGACCTACAGGAACCTCGTATGGATTTTTAGATAGGGTCATGGAAGTAAGAATGAGAGGCATGGTGGAGCCATAGGGATTTATGAGTAATTTTCTTGTCTAGTCTAGAAAGTCTTAGCCTGATTGGTTGTTATGTTTAGTAAGAAAAGTTGTGTAATAATGTTTAGCGAGGAGTGGTGAAGATATATGAATACTAATGTATGCAAAAATAGTGTCAATGTCTAATGGGTTAGTAGGCCTGTTACATTGTGGGACCTCGGATCATAACCAAAGACTCGTGGAGGCTATGGCCCTTGTATGGTCATGTGTGTAATCAAACCCTGTTGCCATGAGTAGTCCAATAATCATAGGATTGATTAACAATGATGTTTAGCGTATTTATTTATTCTATTTTCTCAAAGAAAAGTTACAAAAAGTGCGTAATATTGTCAAACATAAACCGGTATCAATGTCAGTTATCAATTTTGGCCCATTGGGTTGTGGGACCAAGCGATAGTAATTGTATGTATTTTCTTGTTGTGGATCATTTATGGTCATACAGAATGAAATAAAATGATTTTGATAAGAAAACTAATTATCAAGGAAATCCAATCCATGTTTTTATAATTTTCACAATATATCGGATCAAAGGAACAAAAGTAAACTAATTTATCAAAGAAAATATTTTTGATCTTTTCTAATTTTTAAGCAATGCATTCTCATCTAATAAATAAACTAAAGAAAAGTAATCATCCAGATGTAGCTGGTTACTTGTGCGAATGTGTGAATCTAATCTAAAACAAATAACTTAATCCAATAAAAACCCTTCAAACCCTACCTCAAAGATGAAGAACAAATCATGACCCTGAAAGGGCTATTGTTCCCCACAACTTCCCTAGTAATGTTAAAGAGAAAAATTATTAATGATTTGATCTACTTGTGATTGCCTAACCTATTGAAATGAATGATTTTCTACTCTATTTGATATGTAATTGAAACTAGTGATTTGAAATTTACAATTTAACAAATAAAGAAAACAAACACATAATTCCAACCTAGACAAGCAAGAGCTTTGGAAAATCTGGTTGTATCTGTATTTGTCCCCTCAGTATGTTCCTTTCTTTCTCCGAGTGTTCATATGAGTCCAAGGGATTGGGAATGCAAGAAAAACAATAGGAGGATGGTGCTTGAGCAATGAAAGCTTGAAGGAAATCTAGATGCAATGAAAGTAGAAGAGAGATAACATAAGAGATTTGAGCTTGGCTATGAAATTCCTAGCAATATTGTGGTAGAAATAAAATGCAAGATACACAAAAATTCTCAAGCCTTTTTCTTGAATACAAGCATGGAATATATAGGAATTGAGGATGGGATGTGCCTTCATACACAAGGTAAGAAGAGGCAGTTCCAACTAACTAAAGCACATGAAAAATAGAAGAGGGAAGGAAAACCAAGCAATCAAAACTATTTTTAGACAATTTGTCCCACGGATGCATGCTAAAATTTAATTTAAGTGAATCATCGCATGTTAAAACACACATGACAAAATATGGAAAATTTGTTTAGGATCAACACCCTATGCGGGTGGCGGTTTAAGGACTGCACTCTGCTTTGGGAAGTGATTTCAGATTCACCATGTAGGCAAGGTGGTGGTCCTGTAATAAAGGCCAAAACATGCATAGAAAGAGGCAGAAAGCTGGAAAAGCATGGGAAGGATAAGTAAAGATGTCTAGGAAACAAATATACACTGTGAATGGGATTTGGAGCTCAAACACCTTCTTGAAAGGACTTGAATCATCATTGGGGACTTTTCTAACCATTTTCTAACAATATTGCTCATGTAATTTTAGGTGCGTGTATATTTCCCCCTTAGAGAAGCATCTTAGCCATGAAAAGGCATAAAATGTAGTGTCTAAGTATGGAATACCTGAAAAGGGTGTTAGAAGTTATACCTAACATGCTTGTGTTTTAAAATGTCACCACCCAAAATCCCACTACGTGTAAGAGAAAAAGAAAACTCAAGTGCAAATAAATAAAATATCAAAAATAAACACTAAATCAAAACGACAAGAGGACTTACCATTTGTGCAGGGATATAGAGATATACCTACACCAACACTCTAGCCTTGTGAAAACATACACTCAAAACGAGGTTAAAAATAACATATATATATCAAAATGAACTCACTTTTCAATTCATTTGTGCATTCTTGATTTGGTGAATTTGGAGCTCTGGATTCACGGTGACCATTTCCGACAAGAGTACAACCAAAATGACCATTGTAGGATAGTGATCATGCCTCCACATGCGAGAGATCGACTAGCGCATCTAAGGTTGGTTATTTTCACTTTTGTCTTTTCATACCTAAAATGTAAAAATATTGAAAAGTTCACCTAGGGGGATTATTTTCAATTTTTTTGTCTTAAATGAGTCTCTAGGGGGGCGCCCATAGGGAATTATTTTATTTTGTTAGAAATGGTCTTTTTACATTTTTGAGCATTTTTAGGGTTAAGGGCACGTTTGGAAAATTGGCTTAGGACCGCCGCTCAAAGAAGGGTGGTAGTCATGAGACCGCCACCCTGTTTGGGCGGTAGTCTTGGAACCACCGCCATGCACTGGGTGGTGGTTCTAAACAAAATGACAAAAACATACATTAACTTGATTTTATTTTTATTTTTCATGTTTTATCATGTTTTTGGTGAGCTTGTCTTCTTGTATACGTTACTAACTTGCTCTTTTCTCATGTTTTGGTGAATGTAGAAGGAGGAATACATCATTGGAGTCAAGAGAGGGAGTTTGATTGGCTCTATGGGATTCTGGATCAAATGACTTAGGTCGAGAGGGACATTATGCAGAGGGAAAGTATCTGGAGGATTACATGGGTGCCCCATGTTTCCCCTACTAGTCACATATTGTGTGACTTGTTTTCCTACTAGGATGCAGATCGGAACACTTTTTAGTTTCTAGGTGTTAGGGGTGAGTGGACCATTACTCTGGAGGATGTATACCACATCCTTGGGCTCCCAATTCTTGGGAGGAGATTGAATTTAGAGATAGTGGGATCCAGGGCCGTGATGACACAGTGGGCCACGTATATGGGAGACACTATTGTCTCATCTAGTTTGAAGAAGGGGATGAAAGTCCGGTCCATTGCTACTGCTCCTATTCCTATCATTTGGAGAGCCATTATGGGTATCTTGTCCTTGTGATTGATCGGGGACAAGGGAGGTGACATTCTTATCTACTACTCAAAGACCTATCATCATACAGATTGGGGACATGTCCATAGGTATTCCTAGGGAGTAGACATCCTAAGGACTACCTACCATGACTTATATAGGGTAGTCTCGACTACAGGGGTAGTCATTGAGCCACCCCACTCTTTTTATGAGCTGGGTATATGAGCATATCACCCCCTATGGAAGGGGAGTACAGGTATTGGATCTAGGGGCCATCTGAGTAGTGAGGTGGACAACTATGTTAGTTCTTAGGACACCTCATTAGCTAGTGGCTTCTTTGACTATGATAGACATGGTTGCCACTCCCTACCAGGACATGACAGGTTGTGGGGATAGGAGGTGACCATGGTGGTAGCTTGTTTTACCACAGACTAGTTAGTTGATAGGCTCGAGAGAGTCACGATCTATCCATTTGATCGGGTTCCTCAATAGTTTGGCCTACCATATGCTAACATACTTCCCCTAGTGGTATCGGTCTATAGGACCATTCAGAATCCCAAAGGAGAACTAGAGGAGATCCTAGTTGGACAATGGTTACCCTAGGTGTGCCTATTGTAGTTAGGCATGTGGTCTCAGTGATTGATAGGAAACTAGTTTCCCTTGAGCGCCTTTACTCAACATTATGGCCGCTCTTTCTCACAACGGAGAGGAGGATGAGCCTATTAGTGTAGACTTTGATTTTGAGGAGCACATAGGAGATGAGATGGAGGAGGATTCAATCGAGAGGATATTGAGGAGAAGGATGAGGTGGGTATTGCCAAGACTGGCAAGGTAGCTTGTATAGAAGAGGAGGAGAGAAATCTTGAGTGGCATGACACTAAAGAGATGCTTAGAGATGCACATGAGGAGGCTAGTGTAGAGAGAGAGACCTTGGTATCAGAGAAGTCATTTCCTCTAGATGGGGAGGGGGATGATGAGTCCATGATTAGACAAAGTTTGGCCTATGTCTTTGGGGATGCCCCATAGCCACCAAAAACATTGGTAATAGTAGTCAATGACCCTACCTAGATGCCTAGAGATCCAATTATGTTTGATACTCTTCTCTTGACTTTGTTAATTTGAAACATTAGTTTTGGTATTCTCTTTTGATTTACGTTTTATGGTTTTCTAACGTATTTGTTTCTTCTCCTTTCTCTACTTATTTCGACTAGAAAAGAGTGACAAGAACTTATCCAATGGGTGTGGGTTGACACTATATTGATTCCCTGGGAAGACCCAAGCCGAGGTGACTGAGGATTTAGGTTAGTCACTGCTGGCATCGGATGACACATTGATATGTTTTCTACTATTTGGAGGACAATAGAGGTGATGACCTATCTTTGTACCAGTGGATGGATATGAGGTCACCAAGTGTTTGATAAAGTGGAGTTGTTCTTGCAGTGAGACCACACCCAACAAATACCACCATGAGCATTCACACCATTCATTTCAGTCCTAGCTACAACAGAGCCCCGGACATGGCCATGCATCGCACGAGGGATCTTATAGGGATTCGAGGCCACCGGGCCATTTATTACTTTGTTGTCGTGCACTATATGAGTTTTTGTATATTTTCGGTGCTCATTGTGAGTGTTTTTACCATGCCTGAGTGCATGATGGCATTGTATACAAATTTGACTCACTACAATATACACAAACTTATATTTTTGATTTAGTAATCCATTGTATTTGAATTGACTCTCTTTTAGTTTATTTATCATGTGTACTCTAGCTGTTTAGAATTTTTCTTTTTCTATGCTTTTCAAAATGCATACAAAGTGGATGCGAAATGGAAAAAATGATTTCTTTTTGTATTTTATAATACTAATATATGATAATACAGACACAATGTGATGTTGATCTTTAGTTTCGTAAGCAATCTTTGATACTTCATATTGTCTTGGAAAAATGTGATGATAAAATTATATGATAAGTAAATGTACTTTCCCCACTCCCATCTCCATGGAACCAATAGGATGTGAGGGCTCAACACTTAGAGCCGAAAGGGTACAAGTTAAGAAAATTTGTTGAATGGTAACAATGAGGGAAAGAAAATAGGTTTGAAAAGACCAAATTGAGACACTACAACCACACTCTCTAAAATAATTCATAGTTTAGAATGTGATTTACTTTCTAGTTTATTTAGACTTAGATCCATAGATGGCTACTTGGTTGACAAAATCTGGTTTTGAGGTTTTAAAATCTTTTGGAATTTTGGACATCTAACTCACTTTGTTTTTGACTTATGATTTCACAACATTTGAATGAATTATTTGTAACTTTCAAGTTTATCAAAGAGACCCCCACCTCCTTTGCCCCATGCTACCAAAGGAAGCATGGGCTCATCACCATGGACAAGGAATAGGAGAGTAAGGGCATTTCTCTCCTTTCCTAACCATACATCACTAGTAAGAGATGCAGCTCAACATCGAAGGTTGGTAGGAAATGAAATTTGTAAAATAAAATTTTCTGGGATTTTCATTTGACTTACTCATTTAGGAAAAATGTTTAGTATGTTCTTATTTCCAAAGAGATATTTATGGGATAGATGTGACACCATGAAGCTTCTAGAATAGATTATAGGCAAAGACACCTAATCTAGAAAGAGACTATAAGCGTAACCAAGTAACCTAACTTTGTCTTATCTTGTTTGAACTGATGAAGTGATTTGAAAACAATTAATGATACCATGAAAATTTTAAGAGATATGATTTGAATATTTTGCTAATGTTTTTCAATTTTTTAGGATTTACTATAAGAATAAGTCCCTTGATCAAAAATTTTATAGAATGAACTAGGAGATGAAAGTGCAATGTAGATGCAATAATGTACATATGAAAATGTTAATGGATCATGTGTAATACATCTTTAGATGAAGAGAGTTCACAAATTCATTAAACCCATCACCCTCTAGTGTACACAGCAAAATGCCCCATTTTTGTAGTCTTCCACTACTCGATATGGACCCAATCACCTAGGTCCGAATTATCTTCCTTTTTCATTCTTTTTATCTATCCCGATGTCAAGTCTTAACACAAAATATCCCTCGTATATTTCATGCTTGTAAACCTTCATGTTGTATTTCCGAGCCATCCGGTCAAAGATAAACACTTTGTGTCATTGTTCAACAATGTCATGCTTCTCGATAGGCCTTCTTCTCCCAAGATTCCTTGTAATGAAATATGAAGACTTGGTATTTCAACCTCGAGTAGTAACACTGCTTCCATACCAAATACCAAAGAAAAGGAGGTTACCCCTGTTGGTGTTCTAACTGACGTCCGATAGGCCCATAAAACCAGGAAAAGCATTAAATGCCAATCTTATTTGTTTTCCTTAACGATCTTAAGGAGGATGGACTTTAATGTCTTATTCGTAGCCTCAGCTTGTCCATTGGCTAGAGGATAACAAAGAGAAGTCATGTGATGAATTATATTGAACTTTGCACACAATTCACGCACCTCATCATTTTTGAAAGACATGACATTATCTCGAGAAAATGACTTGTGGGACCTTGTACCTACAAATGATTTAGTTTAAGATGAATTTAACAACCACAGACCGAGTACGGTGGTAAAAGGCATGGCTTCTACCCACTTAGTAACGTATTATGTGGCCGTGATTATGAAGTTATGGCCATTTGTTGGTGAGGGATATAATTTCCCTATTAAATGCATGCCCCATGTGGAAAAGGGCCATGGGGTTGCAATTGATTTCAAATATTGTACCGGTATGTGGATCTCATGGGAGAAATCTTGACATTTGTGGCATCTGCGCACAAACTCTACTGCGTCATGCTCTAGAGTGGGCCAAAAATAGCCCATCTGATGTATCTTTTGAGTAGTGGTGTGGCCACCAAAGTGACCTCCACATACTCTTCTATGTGATTCATAAAGAATATTTTCAGATTACTCTGCATGGACACACCTTAACATCATTCTATCGAAGGCTCTATGATAGATCACTTGCTCCAAAATAGCATGATCAATGGAAATGACACATAACCACATTCTTTATTGTGATGTTTCCCCTTTTTGATACATATGGTACACTATAAAATTAATGATGTCAGTATACCATGGACACGCATAAATGGGGGGCCTTGTCTTGACGAAGTATACACATTCATCAGGGAAGTCTAGATCTACCAGATTGCCTCCATATAATAGATTATCAGCCAACCAATCCACAATGATTTGTCCTTTTATGGATTTTTGATTAACAAACGTTAGCTCAAATTCAGCCATCGAGTTATAAAGCACCTAAATTTCTTAGATAAGGATCCTTGTGTGAGGAATGTCTGCAACTGATCTGACTTAACAATAACCCTTGTTTCTTGATTCAACATATATTGTCTTAAGCACTTCAATACAAAGACTATGGCAAGGCATTCTTTTTCCGATTTGGTGTAATGTTTCTCATATTCAAGCAATGTTTGACTATAAAATATACTACACACTCTCATTTAACATCATCTTCTTGAGTCAACATGTAGGCCAACAAGACATTTATCGCTTGTGAATACAAGATCAAAGGGTGATTTGATCTAGGTGGCATGAGCATGGGAGGGGACAATAAGAATTATTTAACTGAATCAAATACCTCATCACATTCATATGTCAAATCAATACAGAAATCCTTTTTCAACAAATTGTTGATTGAGTGAACAAAAAGGTCAAGTTAGGGATAAATCTTTGGATTGCCCTAAGTTTTCCAAGAAAAGATCTGATGGAAGACTCATTCGTTGGTGGAATCATTTCTAATATAGCTCAAATTTTGGCTAGGTATACATCAATTCCTCGTGAAGATATGATGTACCCTAAAAGCATGCCTCCTGTTACACTTTGAATACTCATTTTTTAGATTCAATGTGACATCGTATTTGATTAAGTGAGAAATGATGATATGAAACACCTCTCGGGTGATTGCAGATCTTTCTAGCCTTAACCAATAGGTCATTCACGTAGGATTCCACAATATTATGTATAAGATCATCGAATATATAATTCATCACTCATTGGTACGTAGAACCAACATTCTTAATCCCAAATGACATGATAACATAATAGTAGGTTCCCAAGGAGTTATAAACATATTTTTGGCTAGATCTTCTTCGAGATTTTGATCTAATTATACTCAAAGAATCCATCCATAAGAGACAATAACTCAACACTATATTTTTCATCAACGATAACATCAATGAATTGTAACAGGAAATCATCTTTTAGACAAGCCTTATTTATATCCCAAAATTCTATGTAGATGTGGATCTTTCCATTTTTCTTGAGAACGGGGACTATGTTAGATACACATTGTGAGTAGTCAACTGGCTTGATGAATCCCACCTACAGGAGTTTCATCACTTCTTCCTTCACCATGAGGGCCACCATTGGCTTCATGGTCCTTGAATTTTGCTTAATTGGCTTTACATCTAGTTTTGTGATGAGATTATGCACCGCAATGTGTGATGCAATCCCCATCATTTATTTGTAATTAAACACAAATGCATTTTTATGCTCCTTGAGAATGCGGGTATGTATTTCAACCTCCTCATGAGTTAAAAAGGACCCTAGCTTCAAAATCCTTTTCTCTTCCTTGGTCCTAATATTTATATCAATTACACTCGATTAAGGAGGCGTTGCCTTCCTCAAACTCAGGTGGGACCGAGAAACTCTAAATCCCCCTCTTCTCCTACCTCAAAATTTTGAGTTCCCTCCCAGGGGAAGATTCTATCATGGGATTTCCAAAATAGGAAGAAGAGTGTGGAATTAGAGAAATATTAACCTCGTGATGTGTAATATATAACTATGCGAGAGCATTTAGATATTCTAGAGTTGTTTTGTTAATGTCAACGTTATATAAAATGATAGATTTTCTTTCAGTCTCTACGTATGTCAACATTGGAGTTACCGGTGTCTTACAAACCAAAGGTTCTACATGAACTGAGACCGTGAAGTTTGAATCTTCTAACTCACTGCTTGGAGTAAAGTGAGAAGTGGAATTTGTAATTGGGTCTATAAGCGATTCTGTATTGTGGAATTGCTTTGATTGATATGAAGTTAAACCTCTTTGTTAATTTAAACACTTTGTCACTTTGTAGAGTTACAAATGCTCAACTCTAGTCTCATATACTTTGGATACCTAATTCACAACCAGTTATGAATCACCCAACACCCTGATATTAAGAGCACCCATTCTTTCAGCCATGATGAGACCAAGTAGAAGGGCTTCATATTCAACCCCATTATTGATGCACTCAAAGTTTAATTTGGAGGAAAAAGGTATAATCATTCCCTTAGGAGAGGTAAGAATCACACCTTACCCAGCGCCAAAATGACATTTAGCTCCATCAAAATGGAAAGTCATAAAGTTACTTAGAAAATGGAAGTTGGATCATGTTTTGAATGTTTCTCGTTAACTTTAGTTACTTCAACCATACAAACCTCATTTTTTGGTAGAGAACCGAGTCCTAGGGTATGTCCCATGCCCATAGAATCGAAAGGAAGAAGAATGGGTAAATCATTCTCCAATAGTTTGACAATATTTTTAGGGTTCCCAATGATATTGTCTCTACGATGATAGTTTCATATTTTACTTCCTAAATGCCTTCGATCAAACTCCGTGATTTCTAATCTCATTGTAGGAACCAACTTTTCCACTAGTACTAAGCTTACAGGTTTATTTAAATGATTTTTAGGAAGCTCAAACTCGAGTGGATCCTGGCCTCTTTTTAAAGTTATCTAGGTGTATATTGAAGGGTTTTGGATCACCGTGCACCACAAAGACCATCCCTAAATGTAGGAACCTAAACTCCTAAAAAAAAGTGGAGGGAATAAACTTCATGCAATGAATCCAAGGACTACCAAGGATCATATTATAGTTGGTTCCTTGATCTATAATATAAAACTTACTTAGTACGATCTTAGGTCCAAGTGTGACCATAAACACCGTAGTTTTGATTGACATTGCTTTGACACTGTCGTAGCCTCTCAGCGTGTTTCATGTCAAAGAGTAATTGGTCTCTTTGTACCCTATATTTTGAAGGAAAGAGAAGGGGACTATGTTGATTTTGCCCCATAATCAATCATCACACACTTTACATAGTTTTTTTAAATCCAAACTTGTAAAAACAACGTCGATCACCTCTATGAGCTATTTTAGTGTCCATTAGCATCTTACTAATGTCGAATACAAATCCAACATATCTTTCAGGATGCCCAAGAGGATAGACATCAAATTCCATGTGGTTTATTTGTGCTTCTAGAGGAGGGTGACGTTACACAAATGACCAAGTCCCAACACTTATAGTAGAGTGACCCTATGAGTAGGGGAATTCTTTAACAGATCTAAGAAGGAAATGTGTGAGATGGTATTAGTTAAGTCGCTGATCAAATTGTAAGATCCTACTAGATTGCTTAACATATCGTGAATGTCATCTGATGTGGTTGGGTAGATAAGGATAGGCTGTGAAGAATAATCCTTAGTTCTAGTAGCAACATTAATTTGAGGTTCAGTGTCCAACTCCACCAACCCCACAATTTTTGTTTTCTAGTGACCATCCAAAGGAGGTACCACTTGTGGGTTGGACTAATTTTAGGCTTCATGATCATGGGTCCCTATTACAATCCCTTTATTTGAAACATTAGGATATATTCTACCATCCTTTGGATGTGTGGGGAGAGGATCATTAAATATTCCAAGCGGTGTGTTCTGTGGAGATACTAGTCCCATGTAGGTGTTTTGAGTGGGCATTGTGGGTTTTCCAAAAACATGTCAACAAATAACTGTCTTTGATCCTCTAGAAAATGATGTAAAATTTTGTTACAATCACAACATGTTCTTGCTTCATGCCTGTGAACCCTATAAAGACCACAATATAAATCATGATTGTAGTCTTGAGGCCTTTGGTTTTCACCTTGTTGTGTCTTGAAATTACAATTATTGTTCAGCTTTTGATTGTTATGGTTAAAATTCAGCAGCCCTTTCCCTTGGTTCTGAAATTGATTTTGATACCCACTTGGGTATTGGTTAGGGTCTTGGGTCTATGTTTTTCTTGATTTCTGAGGTTGTTGTTATTGTTGTTGTTAATAGTTAAAATCTACAACATTTACTGAGGGTGAGAAGTTATTGTTTCTTTGATTGTTTTCATTGTTATTGTTGTTGTTTGAAGTTCCTATATTGGAAGCATTGACAATGTTAGGTTTCTTAGGTTGGTTTGTCACTCCATCCATTGTGACTCCACAATTTTTATTAAGGATTTTTGGTCCTTGGTTGCTATTTGTGTTGTTGGATTAACTAGGTTTATTTTGATTAGGGGTGACTAACCTTCCATTAGCTCCATAATTCTTACGATCATTATCAATGGTTGGTTCATCAATTCAAAGAGCCCCCTCTAACACCTCTTCATAACTCCTTAGTAGGAAATTTTGAACCTCTTCCTTTGTCTCCCTATTAAGAGAGTGGAGGAAAAATCACAAAGATATGTTTGGTCCATATTTGGAGCGCTTGTAGAGGAGTAGAGAACTTGTCACCACCTTTGAATGAAGTGGGCTATAGACTCATTGTGCTCTTGCTTGATATGAAGGAATTACCGGATTTATGTTCTCAATTTTTTTTTCATATTAAAATATTTGATAAATTTGGATATGATTTACTTGAACGAGTGTTTTGAAGCCTCCGGTATCCTATAGTACCAATCGAGAGAAATACCTTCTAGCATCTTAGGGAAAATGTTCGCAACAACTGCATCCCATGGGAGAATCTCTTGAATAGTTGTTACATAAGCCTTGATGTGGGCGTTAGGATTGCCATCCCATTTGAATTTTGGAAGATCAGGTAAGGGTCTAGGGAGCATGAATGTATGAATGGAGAATTCTAGGGGCTCCTTAAGATATTCAGAATAGAACCTCATTGCATATGTTTCCACCATTGAATATCCTTGGTAGGGAGGTGGTGGTTGCAGACCGGATTGCTGAAATGGGACAATATAGACATTTTTTGGAGTGTATAACATCCCCTATGATTGTCCATATAGACCTAGGTAGGTGTATATATCCCTCTGTGGATATTTAGAATACATGTGTATGTAGGGGGATTAATCACCTTGATATGGAATCAAAGGCACAAAGTCAAGGAATGTTGCATTTCTGGCTAGCATGGCATTTGAGATCGCACTTCCGTCCGATGCCTCGTTGTAGATATCCATACATGGCGTGAGGTTGAATACCTAAGGTTCCTATCCTCGTAAGTAGATATCCATGGTTTTGAGTACCCATATAAACTGGAGGATTTTGTGTAGTAGGTATTTGTCCATAATTTTCTGTATAGGGAGAATTTCATGCTTTCCTTGCATATGAATTATGAGTATTTTGGGTAAGCTCTAGCTCCTTGAATTTGTCTACTAAAGTCGATGACATCACTTGTTGAAGGGGAAGTGATTTTCTTAGGTGATTTTTGTTGAACCCTTGGAGGTTGTTGAGGAGTATGGTATCTTGCTATGAATTGTTCACTATGATGCCACCCCTCATTGGTAGTATTTTTGGTTGGTGGAGGGGAAGTGTTATGATTTTGGAGCATAATGTCACCTTTTATTACAACCTATCGAAATCTTGGTTCATGTTCTGGAAGTGTTGTTCACTCCTAGCATATCATGTTAAATATTCCTCATCTAGATGTGAGATTTGGTCTGATTGCATGTTAATGGGATATCGACACAATACCGAGGAGATGAACTTGATTTTTGTGAGGATAGTTCTGTGTGACTTGGTCAAGTTCCTCAATACGTATAAAGGAACCAACATTGGTTCCCTGAAGTAGAGGGTTTTGAGTGATGAGTAGTTGTCCACCCACGTTGAAAGTGAAGGTGATTGTTGTGGTATACTTGATTGGTAGTTGTACATGTCAAAACTTGGGATGGGTCAACCGTACTCATCGTATCCTGACATATTTGGGGGTATAAGAATACCCACAGAATAAAGGATGGACGAAGAAAGTGGAAACATTTAGACACTAGCTCTTCATGTCGTAGCTCACCAATTTGTATGATAGAAAATCAACACGTGACCTTCTTCACACCTGACCTCTCAAGGTTGTTCGAGATAGCCGGTGTAGAATGAATGTGAATGTGAGTGTGGTGATGGCGATCAAGCTAATTAGGCAATCTTATATCTTCAACATGTAATATCGGGATCTACGAGTCTAAGGCAAAGAACACTATCCTAAATTGAAGTGGTGTGATGGATCGGTCTGAGATAATAGCTTCTCAAAGACTCCAATCAATGTTGAGTTCTGTCCATTCTATTTTTTTATTTTTGAACATGTGGAAAATGACTTGCGGGTGCCTTGTATGTATTTCTAGATAAGGTCATGGAAGTAAGAACGAGAGGCATGATGGAGCCACAGGGATTTATGGGTGATTTTATGGTCTGGTCCAAAAATTCTTAGCCTGATCGGTTGCTATGTTTAGTAAGGAAAGTTATGCAATAATGTCTGGTGGAAGTGGTGAAGATCTGAATACTAATGTACACAAACTAGTGTTAATGTCTAATCGGTTAGCAGGAGCCTATTGGGTTATGGGACCTGAGGATCACAACCAAAGACTTGTGGAGGTTGTGGCCCTTATATGGTCATGCATGTAATCAAACCCGATGCCAAGAAAATTCCAATAATTGTAGGCTTTATTAACAATGATGTTTAGCATATTTATTTGTTCTATTTTCTTAGAAAAATTTGTAGGTGTGCATAAGATTGTCAAATGTAAACTGATATCAATGTCAGTTATCAATTCTAACCCATTGGGTTGTGGGACCAAGGGATCAAAATTGTATGTCTTTTGTTTTTATGGAGTGTTGATGGTCATACATAATGAAATAAAATGATTTTGATAAGAAAATTAATTACTGAAGGAAATCTAATCCATGTTTTTGGAGTTTTCACAATATATCGATCACAAAGCAATAAAAGAAAACTAATCTATCAAAGGAAATATTTTTGATCTTTTCTAATTTTTAAGCAATGTGTTATCATCTAATAAATAAACTAAAGACAAGTAATCAACTGGATGTAGCTGTTTACTTGTGTGAATGTGTGAATCTAACCTAAAAGAAATAACTTAATCCAATGAAGAACACTTCAAACCCAACCTTAGAGGTGAAGAACAAATCATGACCCTGAAAGGGCTATTGTTCCCCACAACTTCCCTGGTAATGTTAAAGAGAAAATTCCTAATGATTTGATCTACTTGTGATTTCCTAACCTATTGAAATGAATGATTTTCTACTCTATTTGATATGTAATTGAAACTAGTGATTTGAAATTGATAATTTAAAAAATAAGTAAATGAACGCACAATTTCAACCTGGACAAGCAAGATCTTTGGAAAATCTATTTGTATATGTATATGTCCCCTCGATATGTTCCTTTCTTTCTCTAAGTGTTCATATGAGTCCAAGGGATTGGAATGCAAGAACAACGCAGGAGGATGATGCTTGAGGAATGACATCTTGAAGGCAATCCAGAGGCAATGTAAGTAGAAGAGAGATAACACAATAGATTTGATCTTGGCTATGAAATTCCTACCAATATTTTGGTAGAAATACAAAGCAAGATACACAAAATTCCCAAGCCTTTTACTTGAATACAAGCATGGAATATATAGGAATTGAGGATGGGATGCTCCTTCATACATAAGGCAAGAAGAGGTAGTTCCAACTAACTAAAGCACATGCAAAATAAGAAGAGGGAAGGAGAACCAAGCAATAAAAACTATTTTTAGACAATTTGGCCCATGAATGCATGTTAAAAGTGAATTTAAGTGAATCACCACATATAAAAACACGCATGATAGAATCTTGAAAAGTCATTTAGGACCGCTTCCCTGTGTAGGATGACAGTGTAAGGACCACCGCTTTGTTTTGGGTGGCGGTTTTAGAACCGCCTCCCAGTCAGGGTGGCGGTCCCGATACTGAAGGCCAAAACATGTGTAGAAAGAGGCATAAATTTGGAAAAAGTGTGGGGAGGCTAAGTAAAGACATCTAAGAAATAAATATACACTAAAAATGGGATTTGGAGCTCGAACACCTTCTTGAAAGGACCTGAAGCATCATTGAGACTTTTGTAACCATTTTGTGACAATGTAGCACATGTAATTTTGGGTGTGTATAGTCACCTATGACCGGTATCATTCAGAAATGATGAACTAATATTTTTTAGGGATAACTAGTGTCGGTTACCTATGTGTGGGTATTTTAATTAATACATGGGAATTATATCTATTTTTAGTATTAAAGAAAATCTATTGATTGTAATTTCATGGCTAAGTTCCCTAAGTTTGTATATGCCTATATAAGGATGAAATCTAGGGTTTAGAATTAATAATTAAGAAGAACTTGCAAAATGATGATTATTGTGAGAATAATTTTGAGAGAGACAATTCTTGGAGAAGAAGCAAAAGCTTGGGTGAAAGACAATACTGTACATCTGAGAGGTGTGGAAGATTGTAAATCTTCATTTGTATATCTTTTCAAAGATTTAGATAATATATTGGCTTGTTTCTTGGTTGATGTAGCCCATACTACATAAACCACATTAAATCTAGTGTTGATTTATATCTCTTGTTTAGAATAATTCTCTTGGTAGAATATCCGATTTTATTTTCATGTATTATTAGATCTGATATATTATTTGTATAACTAGTGTGCCAAGCCCATAACGACAAAAAAAACATAAATTATAACAAAAAATTTACAAACATTCACAAAATGGACCAATGTAGGTCAACCATGCGCAAATGTACTTAACAATCCCAAAATGTCTCAAAACCCCATCACATGGATGAGATAAAACCATAAATGCAAAAAACCATGATTTTTCAAGATTGAAAATTCATCATACATGTGTGATATGACACATTAAAATAATCCATGGTCATTAATTATCTTGGAACAATCAAATTTCACATAACTCAACAAAGAAGGCTCATATCCTTAACTAAACAACTATTTCTAGGACCCAATCTTCACCTTTTGACCTCAAGCACACACCAAAAACCTCAACAATGGTATGTAATAACTCATTCAAATATTCAGGACATGTAGATCGCATCCATGCTTACTATATCTCATAAAACATCCATATGTACAAATTATAGACACCAATTTTTAGTGTCCCTACTACTCACCCCATGTTCGCTCTCTATTGTCCTTTCTACATACATACCTATCTTCCCATTCAAAATCCCCTTTCCCTCTTGATCATCCTAAAATGAACTAAAATAGGGAGTATGAAGATAGTTAATCTAAGCTATGAACAATTGCACTAAAGTAAATAAATGTAGTAAAGAAATATTTTAATGATCTAAGCAAGTATGTAAAATGAAATACTAAACCCTAATATGTAAGAGAGAAGAGGAAAGAACTCCACTCAATAATATATGTCTATCGACTATGTAGCAATGATGATGAACAAAAATCATAAAGTGGGAATGTTTGTTCTAGGGTCATGTAGAGGATAGATTTAGGTGATATGGATAGACTAGATTGTCTAGGAGAGGACTGGGCCCCCCACGAGATCTCTGGTAAATGAAAAAGGTTCCCTGGTTTGGGAAAATGGTCCAGAATTAGCCTTCACAGGTCCTAGAGATGATTGATAACCTTCACTACCTATTGCATTAATTTTCCTGTTTTGCGATGAATGCTCCAAATATTCAAAGAGGAAGAAATAACCTACAACAAACTAAAAGGAAGTATCAAAACCATAAAAAAGAAATATGCAAATGAATGGGTCAGACTGACCTCATCTACCATAACAATGGGCTTACTAACTAAGCACTAAACTACATTTTAGACCCAAATTTAGTTTATGTGAGTGTGTGCATGTCATGCCTTAGGTTCTCTTGTGCCAATTACACTTTGTGAATTAACGAGAAATAGCTAAATGTATAAAATATACTAGAATGTGTGCTTGGAATAGAATAGAATCCCCCTAAGAAGTATGATGCAAATGTCCTAGCTTGTGCCTTGATGATGGAGCTATTTATATGCTAATGCAATAGATGGGTGTAACTCTAGATGAGTGATAGTAGTAATTATGCTAGGTCCCTCGTTATGGTCTCATAACTTTATATTTATAGGGTTATTATTCTCTAATTTCATAATTAAGCATGAAAAGGTTGACCAAAAGAAAGATAAGGATGAAAAAATGATTAGAAGAGGCCTAAAAAGTGGTAGGAAAGTGGTAGAAGGATCAAGGCATGCCCAAGTGGGACTAGGGGACCTATGGGTGCCCAGTTGAGGCTAAAAGAAAATAGAATGTCAAAAAATGAATGGGAAAATGGGTGCAATAGGTCACAAATTATGAAATAAAATAAACAAGATGGCCAAAAGGATGACGTTTAATTAGTAATTTCTTCACTCAAGAACCTTCTAAATAGTAGTATGAGACCAGGATAAATAATTGTTTAAAGTACATGATTTTGTGACTACATTTTTCCCCCACTTTATGTTGGTGAGCAGAAAGATCGGTAACATAAAGTAGATAGAAATATGTGTCGATGTCCATAAAGAGTGTAGTAGAAACATGCCAAAGGACTAGATAAAAATTGTGGAATGAAAAAAAAATATGGAGGAGCGTGGAAACTATAGATGAAAAATTCACAAAGAAAAAGTGATGAGAGTGAACCTAGGGCGAAACCCATGTGTATAATTGCCACAATGTTTAGTTTACCTTGATAGTTAGTAAATCATGTGTGTTGTCATGAAATGTTTTTGGTACCATTTTTTCCCCAAGTGATCGTGTGTTTCTCATACGACCAAACATAATAGGAGAAAATGATCAAGTAGTCAAATATATATGTATGTAAGTGTTAAAATGCTTATGTAAAAGACACATGTATGTGTAAAATATGCAAATGTAAATGAAACATGTGTACTTGATCAATGTCGAGAGAGAGTGTAGAAGGATATCATGTACTGGAGTTTTTACTATGACCTCACGCTATAGGAAAAAGAAGTATAGGGAGGAAATGCTTTGTGTCCTCTAAGCTCTAATTGCTTCCCTAAAAGCTGTGTAGAGATCTTTGTACTTGTCTTGGTTTTTGGATGATCCGACACCATTGGATAAATTAGTGTAGAGAGGCACACCCCTATAACCTCCAAGCATGTAACGCTTCTGGAAATTCTAAGGACACCATGTCCTATAAAATCATTATGTATGGGTTTGTATACGTCCGAATCCACTCACTATATGTACCCCGCAATGCCAAGGGAGGAAATTACACCGAAATGAACTAGTGTAGATACGTTGTGTTAGTATGTAGAACCCCAAATGATGCCCCCTCTTTGGGGTACATACAACATCACCGATAGGAGGCATGCGGCCCACAAAGTAGACCAAATGTATGTATGTTGTAACCTTGGAAAGTTCTTGGTAGAAACCAAGGCATGCACAAACAAGAAGGTTAACTAAAGAAAAGTGTAAATAAATATGCATGCATATGGAAAACAAAAACATTGTAAAATCTACTAAGCAATGTAGTAAAAACACATGAAGAAAAAGTAAGGCACACAAAGTGGGTTGCAAACATGGGCTATCAAAAATAGGTGTGCACAAAAACATTAGGAAAGGCCCACAAACAATAATAAACAATGGGAGACAATTTAATAAAAAATTATGGAAACAAATATCCCTACCTAATAAATGCAACACATGAAGCACCCGTTAGCATGATAGAAAGATAACTAGTATGTCAAAATTGTGTATAAGAAATTAATGTAAAGTTCTAAGTACAAAATGAAATAATAACACCTGGAAGAGACAAATGTGTGGATGCCCCCATCAAATAGTGTAGGAAGGGTAGAAGGAGAGCATCCATGCCATATGTGAGAGACCTATATTTGTGATCAAAACTAGAGAAAGGCATGAATGTGCATGTGTGGTGGTATAGATAAGTGATATACAAGTAATCAAACTAGCATGTGTACTAAAGTTATCATGAACAACAAGAGTAAGCAAGAGTATAAGAAACCATAATATGCAGCATGTTGTGAATGGATGGAATGGTATGAAAAATGGAGTGATAGGAGCCAAGTACCCCTTGAGTGGATGTAAATGTATGTAGTGAGGTTCATTTTTTTTCCCCTCAACATTCAATAATGAACCATAAACAAGAGTACAATTTTAGGAAATGGTGGATTTGTGTGTGTGTGTGTGTGTGTGTGTGTGTGTGTGTGTGTGTGTGTGTGTGTGTGTGTGTGTGTGTGTGTGTGTGATATCTAGTGTGATATGATAAATTTATATAGGAATAGTGGTGATTATATGCGATATGTAGAAGAGATGTGCATGGATCTTATAGCCTAAGCATATACCATGAGGAGATGAAATATGGAGTGATGATTTAGCCTAAGCGTATACCACAATAAGATGAATGGGTCAGTGATGATTTATCACTAAGCATATATCACTACAAAATGTAAGGAGGGTGTGGTAACATAATCTAAGGTGTAGACCACTATAAAATAATAGAATAGGTGATGATTTATCTTAAATTTTATGTCACGATGAGATAATAGTATGGAGTGGTGATGTAAGCTAAGGTGTAGACCACGAGAGGATTATATAATAGGTGATGATTTATCCTAAAGTGTATGTCATGATGAGATGAGTAATAAGGGAGTTGTGATGTAACCTAAGGTGTATACCACTACAAAATGATGGAATAGGTGATGATTTAGCCTAAAGCGTATGTCACTAGCCTAGGAATGTTGCATGGTAAAAGGTCGATTAGTAAATGTGTAACGTCCATTTGACTTGTAAACCATTGGCAGTTGAGTATGGACCGAGGAACTAAAGTCCATCATTGGGTAGTGAGTGCAGCATGTAGAAGACAATGTAGTGTATGTAACAATAATAGTTGACCATGTGAGGAGTGGAATGTGTAAGTATGCCAATGCAAGATGTAAAATTCAAGGTGAATAAAACATGTGAATATGTGATATGTAGATGTCGTGGGTGTATAATTTTTAAAATGACATGTATGTAGATGGACTAGTAATGTAGTATGTAAGATGATGTAATTCTAGAATAAAAATTGATGAAAATGAGAATAGTATGTAGAGTATGTGTGAAAAGGCATAGTGTAATATGTATGGCATGTAGATAAATGAATAATGTAGTAGGGAGGATAAGTAGTGTAGGATATAAGATGTGTGGATAATGGTGTATGCCTAATGATGACTATCATGATGTAGGATGTGTAAATACATGAATGTAAAAATTTTGTAGTAGAATGTAGGGTGAATGATGTGTAATGTATGATGAAGTGTAATGTGTAATGCCTATGGTGTAGTGTGTGGGGTTTAGTGTAGTAGTAATCCCTCAATAGTCAAGTGTGAACCAAAGCACAAGAGTGTGTCATCGGGTAGTGACAATGCTAAAAGATGTGATAAATATGCCTATGCGAGGATATGAAGGTATGATAATGAAAATATGAGAGATGTAACTATGCTAATATGAGAGGGGGATTGTGTGAGTGCTATTCCCCCTAAGTCTATTGTGATGATGGAGATCCATGTATCGACGTGAGAGGTGCCATGCCATTATGGGATATCATTATATGTATCGTGATAAGAGTGAGGGATAACACAATGGTATGAATAAGAAATAGTAGGACCATGCGATAGTGGTGGAATTTTAAATGTGTCTTGACCATCAGTAGAAGGAGTAGTTATTTTGACAAAAGTGATTTGATGCGAACATGGAGTAGGTTGGGGAGGAATATTAAATGGTGGTAGATTTGGTGGTATTGGTGACACTACAAAAGATTTAATAGGAGAAAAAGGTTGATTTATTGTGGGGGTGGTGATGTGGTTTGACTTAGTGAGACCACAAATAACTCAATAGGAGGTGATGTTGAATTAATTTTGAGGTATGTTTGCTTAGGAGGTTCTTGACTTATTGTAGAAGGATCCTAAGTAACATTATCTTGGTGCTCATTAGATATAGATGGATCATATTTAGGAACCTAATGGGATTTATCATTTGTATTAGAATGTTGTGCAAAAAATGAGAGAAAAATTAATGTGCAAGGTACTTGATACTTTGTTGTAAAGCATAACAATCATTTTCATTATGTCCATTGATTCGGTGATAGTTGTAATATGGAAGACCTTGATACTTGGCAAGCCTATAAGGAGGATAACCATGAGTAGGTGGCAAGCTAATGATTCTATGAGTGATGAGATGTGGAAGAATATATTGTTGCTTAACATTGAGATTAAACGTGAGAGGCGTAGGGAGTGGTACGAATTTGGGTTCACTAATATGAGCACATGTAGAAGACATAGGATGAATATGAGAAGAATAAAAATCGTGAGCCTGAGAAGTATCCTTAAGTTGTTGAATTTCATATTTAAGAGATGTGATTGTGGATTCCATAGCCTGAAATTTATCTTGAAATAAAGAATGAAGAGCTTGAATGGATTTACAAATAGATTGATTAGAATTGGAATCAAGGGAGTCCTCAGAAAGATGAAAAAAATAACATTGACTTGGGTAGGAAATATGTTGATAAGAATATGTATAACATCTAAGGTTTGTTGAAGAGCGTATTTACTGAGATGGGTAAATTTGAGTCAATTGAAGTAAAGATACTTAACAAAAATTAGAAGTCATGATAGAAAAGATGAGAAAACCATAGAACGAAGGTGGATTCAAAGGCCAGTGCACCAAAATTATTAACTAAAAATGAACTAAACTAGATCGTATGAAGATATTTAATATAAGCTAGGGATAGTTGTACTAAAGTAAATAAATGTAGTAAAGAAATATTTTAATGATCTAAGAAAGTATGTTATATGAAATAAGAAACCCTAATGTGTAAGAGAGAAGGGGAAATAACTGAGATAAATAATATATTCCTATCATAATGTGTTGTAGTGATGAACATAAAATCAGAAAATAGGAAATAATGTGCTAGGGTCATACAGAGGACAGATATGGGTGATATGGATATACTAGAACACCTAAGAGACGACTAGGGCACCCATGGGCACTCGATAAGCAAAAATGGTTCCTTGGTCTGGGGAAAAAGGTCTAGAACTGGTCTTCACATGTCTTGGAGATGATTGATGACCTTCACTACTTGTCACATTAATTTTCTTGTGTTGTGCCAAGTGCTCCAAATATTCAAAGAGGAAGAAATAACCTAAAAATATAAAAATGAAGTATTAAAACCCTAAAAATAAAGATGAAAATGAATGGGTTGGATTGACCTCAACTACCACAATAGTAGGCTTACTAGCTAAGTGATGCACTACATTTTGGACCCATATGTAGTTCCGTGAGTGTGTACATGTCATACCCTAGGTGATCTTGTGCTAGTCATACTTTATGAAATAACTAAATGTAGAAAATGTATTAGAATGTGTACATAGAATAAAATAGAATACCCCCCATGAAGTGTGATGTAGATTTCCTAGATTGTTCCTTGATGATGGAGTTAATCTAACCCTAAGAATGTTGACCTATCATCCTATTTCACTTGATTCTAGATCATTTCCTTGAAGTATTGATGAAACAGATAGGGTAACGGGCATAGGAGGAATACTTGTTTTAATGCTGGTTGATGGGTTGTTGCATGCGTATGACTTCGAATCTACAACTAGTCGTGAGAGCTTCCTTTTGGCTGGGAGGAACTACCTGTAATGCAAAGTAAGACCACCAGAAAAAGTTAAACAATATGTGCAGGTGAACTACCTAGTATGTGCTAGATCCGGAAGTGTGATACTTCCTAGATGGATATCACCAACTTGTTTTAAACAATTTAATGTGGTAAATAAAGTAAATCCTATTGTATTTTGAAATGATTTAGGTATCTCACTTAAAACACAATAATAAATAGATCTAATCTAACAGGCTAGGTTAGAATAGGATCCGAAGGTCAAGTAGTTGGTCCTGGTTCTCTGCAGGTCTGACTAAGGTCTTAGGTAGATCACAGGTGAATGAGGGTGAGAGGGAATTAGGTGGGTAGGTCACTATTTTGGGTTATATGGGAAAATACAAAAACCGATGTCGGTTAAGGGTGACCGACGGTGGTTGGGTGTAACCATTGCTGCCATTCTTGTGGAAAACTTGGAATGCCACATAACAAGATTTAGGTCTTCTTTTTTATTACACAAAGGACTTTGGTTGGTCGGGATGAGGTATTGGGTGATTTAGATAGGATTTGGTGAGGTTTTAAAGGGTATATGGAGGGGTGAGTGTTGGAGGAGGTTTAATAGGTGGCTAGGTAAACAAAAGATGATAATATAATGATGAAATGGAATGAACCAGAGAAGTATAACATTTACTTACTTGGATTCTAGTCTTGGACACCTGTGAGTGAGGGATGGAGGTGTTGATGAGAGGTTTGAAGGCTGTAGGTGGTGACCAACTGAAGGAAATCTTCTACATGGGATGCATGCATATTCCTCTTTGCTTGGTTAGAAAAGATCATTGTTAGGATGGCTGTGTAGGAGAAGATGTTTGATCTCCTTCCTTGTATGCGTGTTCTCATTGAAATTCGCTCTCAAAAGATGTGATATCTCTTTAGAATGTGCTAATGTTTTCCAAATTTTCCAATCTTTTTCCAACCTTCTACCAACCTTGAGAATAAGGTTTTTTTGGGGTTAAAAGGGTAACCGCAAGCGGCGGTTCCAAACTTAACCGCGACGGTTAGGGTAACCCGCATCGGTCAAGGTAGGATTTCTTAGGTTTACTAAACTAGGAGATCCTCTTGATTTCCTTGGATCTCGTGTCATTTACCCATGGATTATACTGCAAGCTTCTTGTAAGCATGCGGGAATGTGGTTAGAGGGAATGTAGGCATTGATTTTTAGGGTTTGGGTAAGTCTTAGTTAGTTATGGCAACTTACTAAGAACATGTCTTAGGTTGAGTTGGCTTGATGTGGTATCTAAGTGAGGTGTATGTGTGGATATTATTTAAATCAATATATTTAAATAGTAAATATAGTGAGGATAATTAATTAATTTAATTAAATTAATATTAGTGAGGTGAAGGGGTCCATGGCTACGTGAATGTGATGAAGGGTGGTTGTTTATCGATGGACCAAAGGGGAGTGTGACCTAATTTTAGTGTCTAAATTTTGCCCATTTTTGTTGTGTAGCTTGTATTGGTAAGTGAAACTAACAAAAATAAGATGTGGTTACTCCAAATGTGGGTGAAGGTGATCCCCCTCAACCCAGGAACTGACGAGGAAGAAGGTAGAATCGGTGAGTGGTTTGATAAAAGGTAAATGTGGTGAAAAGAAAGGTAGATAATAGGGAAAAAAGGAGCAAGGTCTACTCGGGTAAGCTAGGTAAAGGGTCGTGGTCAAAGGTAGCAATAAATCAAATGAATGTACATGTATGAACTACACCATACTACCAGTTGAAGAGCAGGAAAACTCTACATCGTCTAAGGTCGATAGGTTTATCCAAACAAGGTTGAAGTGATTCCGGTATCCAAGGTATAGGATATGGTCAGGAAACACAACATAGGTTAGGCATAGGAACGTTTAGGTATGTTCCACACAAAGGTAGGGTCGGGATAAATGTTCATGGCAATAGGCTAGGTAACGTCATTAGGTCAACAACACAGTAAAAGAGTGTCACAAGTCATAACGAACACATGAGGTCAAAGGTCACTAGCGATGGTCTAGGTCCAAATATCTAGGTCATAACACGGGTAAGGCCAAGGTAGGGGTAAAATAATGAGTCCCCAAAGGAGGAAAAAGGGAGGTAGTAAATGATGAGGTCAAGAAAGGTGAGGTAAATGGGTAGGGTAAAGGTGGGGTGGGGTAAATGATTAGGGTGAAGGTTGGGTGGGGAAAAAAGGAAGTAGGGGTAGGGTATAAAGGTAAAATTTAGGGCCATGTGTAGGTGATGGTGACTAATGCCGGTTATGGATAACCGACGTTGGTAGAGGTAAACCAATGATAGTTAGGTAGGGCACGCGACTAATGTCGGTCAAGGGTAATCGACATCGGTTAGGTCGGGTTTGTTATAAAAATAAAAAAACCACATTTTTGGTTCATTTTTTAATTTGTGAAGTGAGAAAATGACAAAAAGAGAGAAAACAGAGAAAAGTGTCTGAATGAAATAGAACAGTGAGCTGGAATTGTGATTGATGAGTGATTGGGTGGTGAGCAACGGGTCCATAGGATCATTGTGAGGGATTCGATTAGTGAGAGGTTACAAGTAGTGATTTGGTGATGGCGGAGGCCAGAGAGGGATCAGGCGGGCCACCGGTATAGTGGCTAGACATGCCACCGAGATGGTGGCAGCGTGATGAGGTAAGTGCCCTACTCTACATTGTTGATTTGATAGATTAGAGGATTATTTTAGTGTTGGTTTAGGTTTTGTTTGTTTTTCGGTTTGGTGGGTGGGCACAAATTAAATTTGGGAATGGGGGAAATATTGGGTAAAAGGAGGAATGGGGAGGGTAATAAATGGGATAGGGGTGGTGGGTGGAGGTCCAAGGGTAGTTTAGGTCATTGTAGGGGGTAAAAGGGGCAGGGGGAGGTTTTTTAGATAGGGTGTTTTGAAAAATCATGGGTTTTTCTGCGCGCGTGATCGCGCGTCAAGTTGGTTTGGCCGGCGTCGGTTAGGTGGAACCGATATTGATCACCAAATAGGTGACCGATGCTGGTTAAGGGTTAACCGGGGTCGATAAGGGTGAATCGGTATCGGTCACCAAATAGGTGATTGACATCAATTAAAGGGTGATCGGGGTCGGTTAGGCTGAACCGGTACTAGTTGGATTAGTGGGCACAAAGGTCCAAAAGTGGTGTGGGCTAGGTAGTTGAGATGGGTAGGGTGAAAATAAGGTATAGGAAAATGATAATGGTTGAATATGGATTGATATATGTAAATTAATGTCATGCTTGGATTGGATACAGGGGAGAGTGTAATTACATATGCAAAATAGGGTTCCACCTCTACTAGTGACATTGCGTGACACAGTGACCCCGGAGGAGCTGCAACATGTGGAGGTAGTGGGCTTGAGTGGGGTTTGTCGCTATAGACATGTATTCCGATAGCCCAATTTGATGGTCACACTCATCAATAGATGGGACTCCACGACCAACACGTTCCACCTACTGGCCGGTGAGATGACTATCACCCTGGAGGATGTGTTTTGGATTCTTAGGTTACCCATATTGGGTGCCTAGGTTTATTCTATCTCCTCTAAGGCCTCAGAGGAGCTGATTGTGACTATTTTTGGAGAGGGGATGGCTGATCTAAGATTCCATAGTGCTAGTTTGAGCTATGGAGAGATGTACCTAGCCCATCCGGAGGAGATGAGGCTAGTGGTTTTGTTGATGGAGGTAGTGTGTTGCTATGCACTGCCAGATGCAGAGGGTGGATGCTTTCCCGATCACTGATGGGGGTACTCCATGACATGATGGTGCATGAGACCCACTTTTCCTGGGCACCAGCATTCTTGGTGCAGCTATACAGGGAGTTGTGGGCATATGAGAGGCTACGTAAGTTCAGCTTGTGCTGTGTTTTTACTACACTGCTAGTCATACGAGCATAGTTTGTGTGTGTCCTGATAGGGATGTCTTGAGAAGATGCATTCCAAACATGATTTGTGTGGGTGGGGTATAGGATATGGGTGCCGTGATAGGAGAGTGAAAATTTGAGATGCCGATATATGATGTGGCCCATTTCTACTAGTTCTTGGAGGGGTTGTCTAGAGTGGACATTATCTGGAGGCAATATGTGGATTCCCCTCATATAGGCATATGCATGAGGAGTTAGTGAGCTCTAGCTAGAGAGATGATACAGGTCATTCGTCTTTAGGGAGGACAAGATGATCCCGATAGACGAGAATCGATGGTAGTTTAGGCTAGTACAAGACATTCCTCTGCCCTTCCCATAGTACGGAGAGATGACGTGGAGAGGCCCTTACCTCTACCACAACCTATAGTGCCCACAGGGTAGGAGGAGTAGCCAGTGGACTGGTGGATAGATGATGCTAGGTGTACAGGCAGTACACGTAATGGTGGGTGGTTCGATTCACGAGCCATACCACCCAGAGAAAGCAGCCATCTAGCTACCATTACAGGTGTAGAGAGACACCCTAAAGGGGCGGTAGCTACACTCATTACCCATTTGGGTATACTATAAACATAGTTGGAGGGCTTAGAGGTGGAGGTAGCAGAGCTACACGTATAGGTGGCCAGTCTACAGGCCTAGATGGTTGATGGAGGAGATGGAGATGGAGAGGATGGGGACGGTCATGTGGCATCCTTACAGGCTCAGGTGGTAGGTTTACAGAGGCCAGGTGGCCACATCCCAGAACATATTAAGGTCTTATAGGCCTAGATATAGGCACACAGGGCGATGGGGGCACCACCACAGTACCATCATCATGCACCTTTGGGACCGGGTCCCAATTTACGAGAAAGAGCGAGCGAGACAGGGTCCCGGGAAGGTACAGGGGCTGAGACATATGGGACCACTATAGACCGTGCCTGTGTCTAGGCTACGGATGCCCTAGGTGAGGCTAGGTACTATCAGGACCAGCTGATGGTAGTTGGGATAGACTTCATATCCTATGCCGAGTACTAGGCACAATAGGCATCCAGTGAGAGGACGAGATCCTACACTCATAGTGTGGAGAGCACAGGAGTCAACAAGCTCTAAGGCCCAATCAGGCAGAGGCTACCAGTGCATAGAGACCAGCTCCAGTTGAGGCACCAACAGGGACCCAGGAGGCCGAGGGTACAGTGATACAGAGATGGAGGACATCCACCGAGATGCCTGATATGCGGTCACCTGATTTTTGATGTATGATAGTTTTTGTGTGATATATACTGGCCTGCGTGCTGAGATATATTTATAGTGTTGATCACATACTGGCCTGTGTGCTGAAGATAGTGAGGATGTATGAGTGATTTTGTATATTTTGAGCATATACCGGCCTACATGCCGAAGAGATTTTGTATTGATTCATTATTTTGTTGTATATATGAGACCGACTGCGCATGCCGATGAAATTTTGTATTGTATATCACCTTTGTGTGCCAATGATTTTGAGATGATGGACATGATGAGATAGCCATGTATATTTGAGATACACATTGATTTATATGATGAGATACATGCTATGATTTGATTTGTTGATGTGTTTATGAGATATGAATTTGTTGTGTTGATATGGATGGAAATTAGGTGAGTTAGGCATGATGGAGTCAGGTTGGTATAGGCATGGATTGAGTCAGGTTATAGGCATGGTTGAGTTAGGTTGGTTTAGGCATGGATCGAGTTAGGTTGGTTAGGCATGGTTGAGTCAGGTTATAGGTATGGATCGAGTCAGGTTGGTTAGGCATGGTTGAGTGAAATTATAGGCATGGATTGAGTCAGTTTGTTTAGGCATGGATTGAGTCAAGTTATAGGCATGGTTGAGTCAAGTTATAGGCATGGTTGAGTTAGGTTTGTTTAGGCATGGTTGAGTCAAAAGTAGGTGAAGTGGTGATTCATTATTTTATGCAATGAATGATAATATGGGTCATATGTGAGATGTGGTATAATCTATGCATAGTGATGATAGAGAAATGGTAGGCGTAATAAATGTATGTTGTGATAATGTTTAAAATATGAAACAATTTGTTATGTATGTGGTTTAATTTCCAACTTTGAGTATAAAAGGGAAACAAAGTTAGGTGTGATGTAATGTCAGGCACATGGAGGATGAATTTTTTAGGATAGAGGATGGCCGAGCTAATCTCTAAGGGCCCCATGCCCTCAGAATGCTACCTACATAGTCCTGGTGAAAATGGGACCTCAAGCCAACGTAGTTCTCTCATAAGCTATGGAAAAATATGAGGAGGTATGAAAATAAGTTGGTAGGTTTTTGGGCATGTTGTGGGTTTAGGTTTGTTAGGTGTGGGTAGATTATAGGTAAAATTATGTAGGTGATGGTGATTGTGGTGAAAGAAGAAGAGTACCCCAAAAGTAAGTGTCGAGGACCAAGTCCTATATAAGGTAATCAAAATGTAAACAAAGATGGTTAAAAGATAAGAGGGGGAAATAAAGCCACCTGGTTGGGTAGGATCATACCGAGTAGATCATACCTTGGCAGAGGTGATGAATGTAAGACCCTAAAGACATTGCATGATGGACTATTCTATGATGAAAAGTAGTCACATGATCACCAAATTTCTAAGTTCCAAGAAGTCCCTTGAGGTAGTAGGAAATGGGAGTGGGCATGGTTTGAAGGGTGAAAGGTGGGTAATTTTTATATGGTAGAGGTAGTATGTGCTTTAGGAAAGAGAACCTAGGTCATAATGGGCAAGTCCATGATAAAAGGTTGTTGTTTTGACTTATAGTTGAAATAGATTGATCGATGCGGGAAGTCTATATGGGATGAAGAAAATTTAACTCCTTGAGGTCTTCATGAAGCTGATCGATGCGGGAAGCTTCGGTTGCTCTCATTTTTAATTTTTTAAAGATCTTTACATAGCTATCCTTCGAGGGAGTAGTCTATTTATAGCAGCAATTATCGAGAGGAAGATGTCCTTTTGAGGGATTCATCTTTTTATTAGAATTTTGACTCAAGGAGTTTGGTCCCATGTGAGGTCTTTGGAGTCATGGACAAAACCAAGGTAGAGAATAAGAATCTTGTTCAAAAGGCAAGATGAAATGACCATGGGATCTCATATAAAGGTAGATGAAAAGTATCCATGAGAATCATGCTATGTGCAGCACTATGGTACACATATTCAAGAGAAGAAAACAAGTGATGGGTACTCACATGATTCTTGTTTAATCATTAATGAGGTGTATGGAGTGAATAGCACTCAAGGAATGAGAATGGAAAGAGATAAAAGGTGAGGGAGGACTACAAGTCAATAATATAATGGTCAAAGATGCAAGGCATTAAGGGGCTTAGGTTCGAGTTTAACATCGAGTGATGATAAATGGTAAGGACCTGATCCATAGGTATGAGTCACTATGTATGGTCCAAGCCATTTAGGAGAAAATTTTCCCGTTTAATTTTTTCTTCTTTATTTACGTGTTGATTTTCTTTCAAGATAAGATCACCAAATTGAAAGGTTCATTCATGGACACATTTTTCGTAGGCACGTTTGATACATTTTTGTAAACTTGAAGGTGATCTAGAGTGTTAAGACAATGTTCGTCTAATAACTCTAGCTTGCTGCTAAATGGTCTTGACAAAAATTATCATCATTAAGAATGTCATGGAGAGAAATGTAGAGTGAGGGGATCTAGACTTCAAGAGGTAGAACAACCTCTATACCGTAGACTACAGAAAATGGTGTGGCAACAAAGTGGAAGTGCAAATACTAGTACAATATGCCCATAGGGAAAAAAAGGAATGTGTATATGCCAATCCTTCCCAATATCATCAACCACTTTCATAATAATTTTTTCAAGGTTTTGTTAGTGGATTTGGCTTGGCCATTTATTTGTGGGTAATAAGGTGATGAGAAAATAAGTCGAATGCCAAAGGCATCGCAAAGTTTTTGGAATGTTTTGTTTTTAAATTGTTTTCCATTATCAGTGATGAGGTGATGAGGAACACCAAAGTGATAAATGATGTGGTGGTTAATGAACTCACATATTTTCTCATCTTTCATGGAGATGAGTGGTATGGATTCCACCCATTTTGTATAGTATTCGGTAGTAGTGATGATCCATTGATGGCACTAGGAAGAATGAGGATTGATTTCTCCGACAAGATCCAAACCCCATTGAGAGAAGGGCTAAAGGTCTTGAGTGACCTATAAGGCATGACTAGGTGTATGATGAAGATTGGAATTTTATTGGCATTTTACACAATGTTTGACGTATTCATAACAATCATGGTTCAGGGTCGGCTAGTAATAGACCAGGCAAAGAATATGCTTAGAAACATCAAGGCCACTAAAATGACCTCCACATATGCCGTCATGAACTTCCTTAATGGTACAAGGAATTTCAAAACTTGTGAGGCATCGTATGAGAATACCCTCAAATTTTTGCTTATAGAGGAGTCCCCCAGAATGACACAACACGAGACCTTTTTAAGGAAGGCATGTTGTCCATTATGGGTGAGATCAGGAGGTAAAATGGAGAGAGAAAGGTAGTCGAAGTATTGTTAATACCAAAGGTCACTTAGGTCAGGGGTAGTGGTTCTGATCAAGTAAACATCATGAGGTAAATAAGAAGGTGATTGGAGTCATTGTATGGTGACAAAGATTTTAGAATCGGTGGGTGAAGTGGGTATTTGGGAAGCTAAGCGAGGCAATGTTATCTGTAAATTTTTTGGTTGAACGTGGATGGTTTGAAGGGTGTAACAATCCAAGGTGGTCAAAAGTATGTCTATATGATGTTTATAATTTTGAAGTATCTCATATGACATTGGTACATACCATTGACTTGGTTTACGACCAATTGAGAATCACCAAAGATGTTGATTGATTTTACATCTAGGGCGTAGGTGGCTCGAGACCTAGTACGAGCACTTCATATTTGACAATATTGTTAGTACATTCAAAATCTAATTTGAAAGACAAAGGCATGGGTTCACCCTCAAGAGGAATGAGGATAATACCAGCCCCACCCCATGCTGACACTTGGAACTGTCAAAGAAGAGTGTCATTTGGTAAGGGGGTTCGTCCAGGGAAAGGGTAGCAATCGACTCATCTGGAAAGTCAAAATTAGAGGGTTGATCCCCGAAAATAGGTGCGTCAGCCAATTGGTCGGTGATAGCTTAGCCCTTGATGGAATTTTGATGAATGAATTTGAGGTCAAGATCAGCTAAAAGCATAAGCCATTATGTGGCACACTGATTTTGATAAGGTTTGGCGTACATGAAGTGTAAGGGGTTGGTGTTAGTCACAACATAGGTTTTGTGGTTGAGTAGGTAATGACGGATTTTGGTGGCAATGAAAACTAAGGCTAAGTAAAGTTTTTCAGGATGGGTGTATCGAGTTTCATAGTCCAAAAGAGTACGGCTTATGTAATAAACTACCTACTCCTGTGTTGTTCATTGCGATGAGTGAGCATGGCTCCCAAGGAGTGATCGGTAGTGGATATGTATAGGTAAAAATGTTGATCGTCTTTAGGTGGGATGAGTACAGGTGGTTGGAGAAGGTATTGTTTTAAGGCCTCAAAAGCTTTATGCTAGTCATCATCCCATTTAAAGGAAACATCCTTTTGAGAAGATGATGAAATGGTGACATCGATCGAGATAATTGTGAAATGAAATGAAAAATAGACTATAACTTACCTTGAAGGCTATAGATTTTTCTAAGGTTGGTGGTAGAGGAATTTTCAGAATGGGCTTGACTTTAGTAGGGTCAACTTCTATACCATGGAGAGAAATGATAAATCCTAGGAGCTTTCCTGAGAGGACTATGAAGATACACTTCTTTGGTTGAAGGCGGATGCAATATTTAATGATATGATCAAAGATGGTTTTGAGGATGGTTAGGTGCTTAGAGTGGAATTTAGATTTGGCCAAGAGATCATCCATGTAATCTTCCAATATGTGATGCATGATGTCATGGAAGATGTAAGTCATAGCTCGCTAATATGTGGCACCAACATTTTTAAGGCCAAAAGGCATGACTCGATAGCAAAAGGTCCCCAAGGGGTGATGAACAAGGTTTTGTGTTGATCCTCTGGGTAAGTAGGATTTGGTTATAACCCGAGAAGCCATCCATGAGTGATAGCATCTCATGGCCAATGGTAAGGTCAACCAACTAGTCAATACCAGGTAAGGGAAAGTCATCTTTTGGACATGCTAGGTTGAGGTCACAAAAGTCCATGCAAATACAGAGTCCCCTGTTACCTTAGTGACAGGGAAAATATTAGAAATCCAACAAGGATAATCAATGGGTAAGATGAAGGAAATGGAAAGAAGGTGCTGAAGTTCCTCTTTGATGAGAAGGGCAATACGAGGGTGCATTTTCCTTAGCCTTTGTTTAATGGGTTTGGCATCGGGAACAATGATGATATTATGGACCACTATGGTGGGGTCATTACCAGGCATGTCTACGTAAGACCAAGAAAAAGTGTGGTTATGATCTCTGAAAAGAAGTGATGGTTTCCCATTCAAGAACATCTAAATATTGTCCAATCTTTAGGATGTATGGGTCATCCCAGTATGAATGTTGATCTTGATAGTTGATTCATTTAACATGGTTTATGTCTCAGAAGGTAATGACCGATGAATATATGAGTCTTCTGCACCAAGGTAGGTGAGTATGGATTCATCATCTTGACATTGAACGACATTAATTAAAGGTGTATCATCATCGATCATTTCAGGATACAGGAAGGGAAGAGTGGAAGGGCCTTGCCCTCACATTGATAAGTCAAGAGGCCCCAAGGAAATGGTGTTTATGAAAAAAAAGTTAGGAGGGATAGATTCAGGATCCATCAACTCCGTCGGTGAGGGTGGTGATGAAGGCGGAGTGGGTGAAGAAGGTGGAGAAGGGTTAGTGTCCTTAATGAGTTCAATGTGGGCTTGTTTGGTAGGTGGTTTAGGAAAGTTGATACCACTATGATCATTATGTTTACGGGTGGTACATGGAATAACGGTATGGCGGCCTTGCTCGTAAAATCCAAAACCAAAACCCTTCCATGCACATTGGTGTAGGAAGGTGTGGGAAAAATGGTGATTAGTAAGTGATTGGAAGTCATTGGAAAAGGGGCAAGTTTGTGGCGGTGGCTCGGGTGTGTAAGTTGTAGTATCAAGTCCCCCATAGGTGAGACTAGTACAAAGGTGAGGATGACCATATAGGAGACATTCTCTATACGGTGATCATAAAAAGGGTGTTGGTGAAGACTTCTATAATCTTGTGGAGTAAGGAATGTGTTGACACTATATAAGTGGTACTCCCCAGTGAGGCATTGAAAAAACCTTCCAAGGGATCGAGTGGTTGGTATGTAGGTAGATAGAATGGATGATATGTCGGAGGTCGATGCGAGGTGGAGTTAACTGCGATTGGGAAGCTGATGGGTCAGCTATGGAGGTTATGGCAGTGGTAGGAATGGAGGAGGTATGTGCGGTAGAAGCAGCAGCTGTACTGGTAAGTGGAAGTATAGGTGAAGAAGTAACGGTTGTGGAGGTAGACGGCTTAATAGGTATGAGCACATCATTGGGTTAGTAAAGCATGTTACATGTTTTAAAAGGTGATGGATCAACTGGAATGGTATAGGTGTGTCCTTCGTGTTCAAACTTTACACAATGATGCAAAGTGGAAGGAACACAACCCATGACATGAATCTAGGGTCTGCCAAGTAACAGGTTATATTGGAATTCCCCTTCCAAAACGTAAAACAATTCTGGAACAATGTGGGGGCCCACACGAATGTGGAGGATGATGGTGCCTAGTGTAGAGGTGATAGTGTCATTGAATGAATGTAACATGATTGGATGTTTATGCATGTAATTGTCAGGTATGTGCATTTGAGTGAATGCATGGGATGAAATGATGTTAATGCTAGCACCCCATCAATCATCACACGACGTACCCGTATGTCATCGATGTGGATAGAGATGAATAGGGATGGGTCCGGGTCATCATTTTGGTGTAACGTGATCTCTTCCTCTAAGAAGCTAAGGGAGGCCACTTGGTGAATAGGGTGGGGTGAATATGAAGATGGTAATTTGGTGAGAGAGGCTACATGATGGGGTGTGATAATGGAGGCTACAGTGTAGGGTCATTGGGTAAAACCTCAATAGATTGAAGAACCTCCATGATACCTTTACGATGGGATTCGAGGTTTTGATGAGGTCATATAGGGAAATTTTGAGGGGAGATTGGTGTAATTGTTTGAGCATGGTACGATGTGTGACACCATTAGAAATGGGGTACGTAGGGCTGCGGATAGTGATTTTAGGTATGGGTGCAAATGGTATGTTGGGTATAGGATTAGTTCATGGGTCGAGATTACCTTTTCTTTACCCTTATCCTTCGAGCATATGTAGTGACATGTATCTTGTTGATTTGAGGGGATTTTGAAATGGAGAAGGTGTAGGGTGAGTGGTATAATGACACGACAGGCAAAAACCTACAAGAGGATAAAAACCCTGTGCGGTGAGTTGGGCGCAACAACATTTGGGTGGTGGTGTTGCAAGTTATTTGATGTAAACCATGTTAATTTCAAATCTTGGGGGTGGCTCTAGGAGTTGTGAGAGTGAATTTTTGGTTTTGAGTGGGTAGTGTGGGAATGGGTGTTAGTGAAGTAGGATCCTCGTCGATAAGGTCATCGTCATCAAAGTTGGCTTCCGGAGGACACAATTGGATTAGGATAGTTTTCAAGGCCTTATAGTTCTCCACATCATGCCCTGACACATGATGGTATGCACAAATTTTAGTATCATCAAACCCTTTTGGCTTGGGTTTGAGGGGGTCATAAGGTCTGAGTGGTGGTAATGTGATGACAAGTCTCCGGGAGGTTGGTTAAATTTTTGGCATAGGACCTGCTAGAGGATCGCAATGGGAAGTGAGTGTGGGTTTGGGTATAGGTGTGGTTGATTGTTGAGGAACAACCTTTGGAAGAGGAGGAGTGGGTCGAGCTATGGGTTTGGGTGTTGGCATGGTTTTGGGTGTCGGTCATGTTGGTTTAGGTATGGGTATAGTAGGTGAATGAGTAGGAGGGTGTGTGGTTGTTTTGACTACCTTATTATGGGGTAGTGGATTTTGTTTTTGGATTGTACCTTCTTGGGTAAAGGAGATATGGGTGTATGAGGTCTAGAAGGAAAATTAGATGGGGGAAGAGGCGAGTTACCCATGGGGATAACGGGGGTGTTGTGAAGGTAGATGATGCGGGTCGTGCTTGGGGTGTGAGAGACAATGACTGAAGTGTAGTGGGTAGTGAAGAAATAACTAAGGGTATTGGAGGTATGGGTGGTAAAGATGTTGCAGGTGTGGGTGTGAGTTGTTTTGAGCATCCGAGTAGGTTAGAATTTTTCATGAAGGAATGGGTTGTTGTGTTGTTGGTTTATTAGTGGGTGGAGGTTTCTTGACCATGTTGGGAAGTTGAGATCCTAAGATGGATAAGACAGTGCAGAGATGGGATTGGCGCAATCAGGTATGAGTTTCATGGGTTTGGTGCTTTTTCTTGGGTTTTAGAGTAGGTGTGGTGTTGAATTTGGAGAATGTAGCTAAATCTAGTTTGATTGGTGGATGAGTAAGGCTGGTAGAGTTAGGTGACCCCTAAAGTGGTAATAGGTTTAGTCGAGGATGATATCATAGGTGTGGGTTTGGGTTTAGATGTAGATTGGGCTATGGGTAAGGATGTGGTTTGATCTATGACAGTGTGTCATGTGGAAGGAGTTGTGATAGAGGTGGTTGTGTTTTGTTCAATTGGTCGAAATACTTTTGGGTATATAGTGGAAGTATCGGTAAGTGACATCTACATCTTCATTGAGATAGGAAGAAAAAGGCATTCCCATAGTAAGGCTCTATCAACATAATCTAAGTGATCAGCTAAATGTGAGAACAACATGTATGTAGGTGGATTTGATGAGGACCTAATGGAAATTCACATAAAATGTTTCTTAGAGATGGGAAATTGGCCAACTTCAGCTTCGCGGTAAGAGAGCTGAAAGTAGGTCTACAGGATTTTGGGTAGCAGATGGAGAATGCTCACCAAGAGGCAAAGGTATCTCAACTGGGTCTATAGTAGGTGTAGAAGGTGATGGAAGCTCCTCAGCAAGTGGAGGAATAGATAGGTGCTCCTCTGTGGGTGGAGGAGGTAATGGGTGCTCCTTGATGGGTGGAGGAGGTACTATGGGTAAAGGTTCTCTAAGTGGAGAAGCCAGGGGTGAGATAGTCTTGATGTTAGCAGAAGACTCCTCTGTAGGTGATGAAGGAGATGAAAGGTGTTCCTCTATGGGTGAAGGAATAGGGGAGGTTGGTTCTGATGTGGAAGGAGGATTTCTTGCTGGGATTTCCTCTATGGAATGAATGTGAGGTAATTGGGAGGCAATAGGTATGTCATTAAAGATAGCATGGACCTCACGGGAATGGGTATCATGAGTTGAGGTCTCACCGATTTGATCAAATGAAGGGGCATGGCTGGGAAATGGTTTCTTGAAGATGTGTAGGTTTTGGTTGGCAGGTGCATTAGGATTATCCATGGTTAACTCGCCTTTCTCGAGCATTTCTTGGACAATATTTTTAAAGTGATGCAATTTTTCATCACTATGACCCTTTACTCGATGATAGTTACAGAAGTCATGTTCTTTATACCATGTGGGCATGGGGCGAGCAGGGTCAAAACCAGTGTGTGGTTTTATGGGTGGAAGAGTGATGGCTCCGGATTTGATAAGCTTTTCTAAGACAAAAGAGTAAGGTTCCCCAATTGGGGTGTATTTCTTTCTCTCGTCTGAATTGAAAAGTTTGGATGGGTGAGAGATTAGATGAGGGGGTAGCCTGATTTGATGGATGAGTTGGGACAACCTTGAGTACCACTACATTAGCGGTGCCCTTAGATTTTGAATAATTGGTTTGTGGTTTGGAAGAAGAAGAGGTATCATTTGACTTGAATGTTGAATTCTTATTGCATAACTAGATTTTCTTCTCTTCGATGGCCCGAATCTCTAACTTTCATGCCATAGTGAATGCTTCATCGAATGTTCAAAAGGTTTGGACCTGTAAGGTCGGTGAGATATGTCTAACACAAGCCCATGTGAAGAGCTCAATGAGTTCTATTTGTGGCAGTTGGAAGGTGAGTTGATTGATCAAACTACGTCGGCGGCGAAAAAAATCTACAATAGATTCATCCTCATACTTGACGCGTGGACTATAGGTCAGTCATGTAACCTTCTTGACGATATTGATAGAGAAATGATCCAAGAAGTCTTGGGCTACCTGATTGAATGAGAATATGGAGTGTCTAGGTAACCCACTATACCAATCTAATGCAGGTCTAGTCAGAGACATGGGAAAGGTTCTCAAGAGCAAGGCATCATCATGAGCGATTAGATAACACCCATGTTTGAACAACCGCAAATGTTGTTGTGGGTCTTCTTTGCTATTGAAATGATTGAATTTAGGAATTTCCCAATGCATGGGGTATGGGTGGATAGGAATGGATGGGTGGATGGGCTCATTACAAATATCGTCATAGGTGAGAGTGTTGTGGGAGCCAGAAACCGATGCCTCTAATGTCTGCATCTTGTCCAACATCAATTTGATTAGGTCGTTGGTAGGTTGCAATGATTAGGTGCCTCCTGTAGCATGAGAGGGTTGGTTTTGGGCATATAACAAGGGTGGCACTCCAGATATGGTGCTTCCATGTAGATTGATTGGGAATAAGGTAGTGAAATAGGGGGTACGTACCCTAAGTGAATAATGGAGGAAACAGGAGGCTACTGATAGTATGTATATGGAGGTGGAAGGGTCATGGTGACCCTAGTGGCAATGGGGGCTAACAATTGTGGAATGGAAAGGACCACGTTATGAAAAGGGGTAGGGGTCACCGACATGGGAGGTGGTAGTGTAGCTACGGTATGTGTGAGACATTAGGGGTGGATGAGGTTACGTTTTGGGTAGTTGTCGAGGGTATGGTGGATGTGGCGGGGGTAATGAAGGTGGCAGATGCGGTAGTCATAGTGGGTATATGACCTAATTACGAAACGAATGGGAGTAAGGTAGATGCAGAAACATAGAGCTATATGGGGCTGATGCGGGAATGGGAGTGAGAGTTGGGGGATAGATACGGGCATGTCGTATATCAATTGACCCAAGGCATCTCGAGTGGACGAGTGGGAAAGGTAAAACTACAAGGTGATAGGGTTTTGGTCAAGAGTCATGTAAACTCCTCATCTCCGGTAGCGATAGTGATAGGTTGGATGGGATCCATGGTTGGTGATAAAATGGAAGGTGGTGAAGGACTAGGTGGGAGTGGTTGACAACCCAGCGCATGAAATATGAGTGTGCTTGCTTGTCTTGGATCAGCACCATGTGAACCAATACTTGATCGAGTAGGGTTTCTTCTTTGTAAATGACATAGAAAAAAATAGGAACAGGTGAATCGATGGTAAAAAGTGTATTAGGTAGCAAATGGTGGTTAGAAAGTGAAATAGGCTAAGAAATGTTTGTTAAGGAAAACTGACGCTTTGTTAGGGGTAACCGCCTTTCTTTGTCACTTTGTAGAAAAAATGGTCGATGAGTGAAAAATTAGGTAGAAAGTCGAATCGACGGGTATGCGCAATCGAGGGTGTTTTATAATGTCAATGGGAATGATGGCAAAGTGTGGGGACTATGAAAAGTGGAAGAAAATGAATAAAATGTCCTTTTGGGAAGGTTAACAAAAGGACTGGAATCATCGTCGATTGGGTGTAACCGATGGTGAGAGGTAATAACGATGATTACTTGTGAAATTAAAATAGTGATGAAAGAAAAGTGGTTGTGAATTAAAATCTGATGTAGAATCAAACCCAGAATTTTGAGAATGATGATGATACATTCCAGGAACACTCAGGTGAAGCCAGAATACACCAGCTATGATGAGGAGTGTGCAAGGATGAACAAAAAAATGAAGAACATGATCTCTCACCTCAAAATGTAAGCCAAGTAGAAACACTAAGAAAAATGTGATCCTAAGAGTGCCTTTTCTATTATGTTTGTTTAACTTATGCTATTTAAGGACTGACACATGAATTATGAAATATAATTTTTGATGAGGATGGATTCCTATAAAGAAGGAGATCTAAAAGGTGAGGTTTTAGGTATGTTATGGTTGGGGCGGGCATCACTCAAGTATGACTCGACAGAGCAACAAGGCCGAGTGCCCATTGTGTCGTGATCATGTGATCACCAATAGCTTCTTCTAGGTAAGATGTTTAAGAATGTGTGTAATTTCAATTTTTTTATGTTTGGTAAGACTCAAAGAGAGAGAAAGAAAAAGAAAGTGCTTTATACGGTTCGTTTTTTAACCATCGGTTGGTCATGACTTCCAGTGTATAGGTTTCCCTCAATTAATGTGAGCTAATGTAATAAATCAGAATGTAATGCACTTATTTTTACACCCAAATCGAAGTGTGAAGTTGGATGACACAATAAGATGAAGAGGAAGAGGGATGCTCTTTCACTACAATGTAGAAAACATGAAGAAATGGTTCTTTTTAATTACACCAAAAGAAAGGTTTCCTTTATAGCAAATAGAAACAAAAGGTGGGTTACCAAGGAAGAATATTAATGTGTATGCTTTTCGAAGGAAAAAAACACACAACTTTTCCTAAGAATGAATGAAATGCAAGGAATCCTGGATGGGTCCCACTAGGCATGCCAAAATGTTTCACTGATTCTAGATTGTTTCCTTGAAGTATTGACGAAAACAAATAGGGTAACGGGCATAGAAGGAATACATTTTTATCAAGTTGATGGGTTGTTGCATGCATATGACTTCCGAATCTATAGATGATCGTGAGAGCTTCTTTTTGGCTAGGAGGAACTACCTGTAATGCAAAGCAAGACCACCAGAAAAAGTTAAACAATATGTGTAGTGAACTACCTAGCGTGTGCTAGATTCGGAAGTGTGATACTTCCTAGATGGATTTCATTCAACATTTTAAACAATTTAATGTGGTAAATAAAGTAAATCCTATTATAATTTGAAATGATTTAGGTATTGTTATCCAAAATTCACCCCCAGGGTAATTTTGATAACATGCATTAGATTCTTCAGTCCCGAGCAAGTAAGATTGATTCAAGGCAAAAAAAATCATGTTTTTGGGGCCCCCTCGGCTTCCTTCTAACTCTCCTATCCAAGAAGAAAAGAGCAAGTTCTAAAAAGGGGTGAAAAAGTTACAAAAACCAAGCTTGGGGCAGAAAAAATCATGAAAATCGGCTAAGTCCTAGTCCAGGCGGTCCTTGGGACAGTTGGGATGTCGGGCGCGAACCAGCCAAAAATCCTCCAGGTGGTCCACGCAGCAATTGGGACATCTGGGCCGTAGGTACGCGCGGGACGCGAAAAGGTGATTCGGCCGAAAAAGGGAAAAAATTGCCTATTTCACACGATTGGGATAGTTCGAGACAAATGTACGTGGAGGACGTGAATCAGCCGATTCATCCGAAACATAGGACTTTCGTTTGGGACATCTCGGGCCAAAAATACGTGCGGGACGCGGAGAGCCGAAAGAGCCGAGATCGAATGGAAATGTGCCGTCTTCGCCTCAAAGAGGGACAGGGGAAGCCCGAATCAAAGGATCGAGAAATTTGTCCCGACGGTTTGGGACATCCGGGAAAAAAATACGTGAGGGACACGAAGACCCGGAAAATCTGCCAACGAATCAGAATGTGACGCGTGTCACAAGGGGAGGCGCAATAAAAAATTTCGACTAAGTGTTTTTGGGCCCAAAAGTTCAAAGGGCGAGGTTTGAAGGGTCGGCCCGAGCCAATAGACACAGGACATGTGTCCTAAGGCGGGGGAAGTGTGGAGCTCAGGGAGGACTTAAAAAATTTAGCAAAAGTTTTGGCCGAAAAACTAAAAGGTAAAGGTTTTCCCCGCGCCCCTGTCAACGAACCAATGCATGCCACGTGTCCCAAGTGGCGGGCGCGGGGGAAAATGAGAATTTTTCCAAAGTATGAAAAAGGTTGAAATTTCAAAGGGAAGCCCACGAAAGGTGGAGGAGAGAGAATTGCTCATCCAATCAGTGCCCGACACGTGTCATCCAGGTGGCAGAGCGCGGGGAAAAAATTCAAATATCCTTTCCGGCCTATTTTTTTTCCCTAAATCTTCAGACCCCCATATCTTTTGATCCAGAGCTCAGATTTGCACGTTCTTTATATCAATGGAAAGATGATGAAATTCTCTACATGATTTCGGGGTCAATATTGCATTTTGGTTTAGTTTGGAGAGATAAAATCAAGAAACATCTCTGGCGCGTGTTCATGGCCAGAAGTGACATTTCAACGACCAAATTTAATACAGAATGGGTCGCACTCTCCTCCCATTTGGTCAAAATGACAGGGTATGGGTTTGTAAGGTCCTCCATGTTGATTTAATGCATTTGTAGTCAATGAGGAATGGGCTCCCATGTTTTTGTATGTTTTCTCTCTCATGGGCTCGACCCATGTAATGTAAAAGCCAGATTTGGCTCATTTTGGAGAGATATGATTACAAGTTGTTCATATTTTCGGCTCTGCCCTCCCTTATTTTCTTCTCCAGGGTTAAAAATGGAGTTCAAACCTCCTCCCTTGCTCTGTAATGGTGTTTTTGCCTTTTACTATTGAAATGATGTTCTGTGCAAACTTCTGAAGCAACAAAAACGTGTTTTGTGATGCATCTGTCCATCCTTGCTTGTTTTTCACTTGTTCTCTTCTTGCCTCTCTTCATTGCAGGTATTTGTGCATGTTTGAATGTTCATTACAGGTTTGGAGCTATGTTCATGGATTTTTGGGACATTTTCTATGTGAAATCTATCCTTGGGCCTGTGATGCATCTGTCCATCCTTCCCATTGCTCACCTCTCTTTGTTCCATGGCAGTTTTGATAGATGTTCAACATTCTCCTTCTCTGGTGTATCACCATTTTAGTGTAGGATTTTGTTGTTTTTCCCTTTTCTCTCTCTCTGTCTCCTTGGCATGGTTAGATTAGGTTTAGATTAGCTTGCCTGCACTGGAATAGCTTGTGGCAGGTAGTTTAGGAGCAGGAACCAGCCTTCTCTGGAGATTCCTTTCTCATTTTTGCAAGTCCCACACTTAGAGAAAGGTTTCCATGTTGTGCAATCACACTGGATGCAAGAGTGATCAACCTAGAAATCTGATCAACGCCAAGAAGGGTCTTGTGATTTTGCACTAACAGGTATCTCACTTAAAACACAATAACAAATCGATATAATCTAATAGGCTAGGTTAGAATAGGATCCGAAGGTCAAGTAGTTGGTCTGGTTCTTTGCGTGTGTCCGAGAGGTCTCAAGTAGATCACATATGAATGAGGGTGAAAGGGAATTAGGTAGGTAGGTCACTATTCGGGGTTGTATGGGAAAATACGAGATTGACATCGGTTCAAGGTGACTGATGGTGGTTGGGTGTAATCGGTGTCGATCGTGGGAAAAATGTGAATGCCACAGAATGAGATTTAGGTCTCCTTTGTGATTGCACAAAGGACTTTAGTTGGTCGGGATGAGGTATTGGGTGATTTAGGTAGGATTTGGCAAGGTTTTACGGGGGTATATGGAGGGGTGAGTGTTGGAGGAGGTCAATGGGTGGCTAGGTAAACAAAATATGATAATATAATGATGAAATGGAATGAACTAGAGAAGTATAACGTTTACTTACTTGGATTCTAGTCCTGGATGCCTGTGAGTGAGGGATGGAGGTGCTGATGAGAGGTTTGAAGGCTGCAGGTGGTCACCAACTAAAGGAAAGATTTTGCATGGGATGCATGTACATTCCTCTTTGTTTGGTTAGATCAGATCATTGTTGGGATGGTTGTGCAGGAAAAGATGTTTGATCTCCTTCCTTACATGCGTGTTCTCGCTGGAATTCACTCTCAAAAGATGCGATATCTCTCTAGGAATGTGCTAATGTTCACCAAATTTTCCAATATTTTTCTAACCTTCTGCCAACCTTGAGAATAAGGTTTTTTTGGGGTTAAAAGGGTAACCGATAAAGTGGTTCTGCTAACCAACGACGGTTAGGGGTAACCAACATCAATCAAGGTAGGATTTCGTAGGTTTACTAAATTAGGAGATCCTCTTGCTTTCCTTAGATCTCGTTTCATTAACCCACACATTAAACTCGGGAGCTTCTTGTAGCATGTGGGAATGTGGTTAGAGGGAATGTAGGCATTTATTTTTAGGGTTTGGGTTATGGCAGCTTACTAAGAACAGGTCTTAGGTTGAGTTTGCTTGATGAGCTATCTAAGTTAGGTGTATGTGTGGATATTATTTAAATTAAGATATTTACATATAAAATATAGTGAGGATAATGAATTAATTTAATTAAATTAATTAAATTAATATTAGTAAGGTGAAGGGGGCCATGGCTACGTGAATGTGATGAAGGGTGCTTTTTTATCGAGGGACCGAAGGGGAGTATGACCTTATTTAGTGTCTACACATCCAACATATGTTGGGTGCTCACCAAGAAAGCATGTGCGAGTGTCGAGCCCCTCCTTTATGTGAGATTTGCAAGAGATTTCTTCCATTAATGGAGGATTATTTTCTAAAATAGAAGTACACTCATCTCCTTTAAAATTTAGAAGGTATATCTAACAAATCTACACATTAACAAATCACATAAGCTAAATATCATTATAAGAAGTACAAAAACTAGATTTGAGTAATGATAAGCCATATAATATGAGTTTTTATACCCGTAACAAGTTTTTATAGAATAGATCTAGGTATATTGATTTAACAAAGTTCGATAGCCATTTTACATTCAAAAGGGTCATCAATGAGCATATACATCAAATGACAGAGACTCAACTCCCACAAACATATATGATCGAGATCTTAGCTATGAATTTTCCCATTCCATCCCTTGTTATAAATCCTATTACCCATACATATGCATTAATGGTATCCCTTACAATCCTCTAGCACTAAGTACTCTAAACCCTAGTGTTGGGACCCTAAAGTAACTAAGTATCTAATGCATGAAGCCTTTGTGGCATGCGAAGTAGGGAAAGATGGCACACATAGAAGTAATTCTTGGAGAGGAGCAAAGGATCATTCTAGGGAAGAATTGATTTAGGAATTAGTGAGTTTTGGACATCAGGAAAAGACACATAGGGAGAAAATGGAAAAGCGACCAGATACAGATGTGGATAATCCATGGAGACTTGTGACTTAAGGAAAGGATATTCCAAGGAATCAATATGTTATCATGAAAGGATAAGGAGTTGAGGTTGTTAAGGATTAGCTGGAACATGCATACTAGAAGGTACTCAATTGATGGAAATTCATGGTGGAATCTAGCACATTCATTAGTAGTGGTGGAGAAATCATGACCGATTCCATCACGCTTTTGCAGGAGAGAATGATGAGTGATTAAGATGGAAGGAGGATGATTATTCTATGAGTATGATGGTTTTTGTAGAGAAGGAAGGGAGATAAGTAAGGATAGATAGGGAGTAGGAGAGAGGGAGGAAAATGTATAATGGTGAGCTCTGTGATGAAAAGTAAGCTCATTAGTGTGAACATTTCTACAAATGTGACTCTCTTGATATAATCTTGGCTATCATATATTGGATAATAAATATAATTAAGTGATTATGAAATATTGGCATCATGGATCTTGATCTATGGATTTTCCTTATGTTTATATGCATGTTACGAGTTTCCTTGATGTTATCTTATGGTTCATTCTACTTACATTAATTTGATCATGTTGTTCTATGCTCAGGTGCGTTAGATTAGGAGTTAATGCTTATATCTTAAATTCCATGAATGAATGCACTTATTTTCTGGTTATATTATATCCTCATGTTAAGAAGGATCATTCTCATGAAGCTCACATAAATAAGGGACTTGATGCCTATGCGTATAACCTGGTGAGCTTCTACGATAAAATGGATGATATATCGAAACTCTTGGGAATGGCTATTGAGGCAAGCGGTGATCAAATACTACATTTTGGTTCTATTTCTAGGATCTTTTTTTGAATTTGATATGAGAATGGTGTGTGATGATAGAGTTCTTGGCCTTGGATAGTGTCAAAGCATGGCTTAAAAGCATGGATGATGAATTTTCTTAGAGATTTAGTATTAGACTCGAGTTTGATGCACGTAAATGGGTATAGGAGCATGTGTATCATGAGTCAGTATGAGACATTATTTTGATGTTTTCCAGTGGAGTTATATGAATGGCTTTCAAAATATGCATCTAAATCAAGTTGGTACTATAGATCTCATGTATAGACCCAATATGAGTATCAAAGGCTGCATGATGTTGATCTAACTTAGACACATGTTGTTGATCATTGGTGGAGTAGAGTGTTGACGAGTTACACCTTGGAGTACATGATTTCTACATATTCTTGTCCAGAGATTGTTGAGTTTGAGTTATTGAGGGATCCAAGAGGATCATTCTTATGTGTTATCCCTTTATCTATAAATATATTGATCATTACACTTTGAGTTTGGAAGCATTTCCTCTAGCAGCTAAGCTTCTTCCTTACCTTTGGGCAAGGAAGCTAGGGTGGAGGAAGATGGTATACCTTGTGGCTAAAAAGGAGAGGGAAGAAAGATGGATTAAGTATAATGAGGCTCAAGAGAGGGAGTTGACAAGACAATGTAAAGCTGTAGGAGTGATGGATTTATGGAGGTAAACATTGCGGGAAGGATTTGAGGTTCATGTGGAGGATGTGGAACTGAGCAGTCTATGCTACCCCATCTTGGGAAGTATGAAAGAGAAACCCCATTGACTTCTGGAGAAGGATTTTCATATGAATAAAGGATAAGATTCATTTGCACACATCTAAATCCACCTGGTGACCAACCCCTTGGTGCTTATCTTTCCAAATCTAGAGATAAGTATTACTAACCCAGTTGGTATTGGTGGAAGTAACCGATCAACACCTAGGAGGTATAACTTTTCATTTGGCACATCTATGGCTACACAATCATTTCCTGTGTTTGGAGGTATATTGTTTGGAACAACATTTGGGAAAAGTACGGGTACACAAAGCTTGGGTATCATGTCTAGAAGTGACATGTGACACATATCTGGTAGTGGTACAATATCATAGATGTTGAGGCACAATTCAAAGGCAACATTGGGGACACAAGACATGACCACTTAAGGACCCTTACTAGCTACAAGAGGTGGAATAGGAATTAGCAAACCTGGTGGATCTAGTAGATTTGGAGGATTTGGTGGGTCGGGGGAATAAGTGTTGGTTGATCTAGTGGATCTCGTGGTGGAGGAAACAATGGGGGCATCAAGGTTATGGATCATGCAAACAAGCGCCTTAATCACCTCAACAAGTATTTTTTGAAATGTCTTTCCATCTACAATATTACAAAGGTGTTGAGGATGCTATAAAACATGTACACAAATGTGATCTGATTTGGCGCTCGTAGGGGATCAATACCCCGAGAATGGAAGGAAATTTAGTTTGAAACAACATTGCAAGGACATGCGTATAGTCTGTACTAAAAGTATGACCCCATAAGATAGTATTAGATTATACCGTGTTGCGTAATTCCTTTTAGCTAAATTCCATATTCTTGAGTTTGAATATAAGATAATTAACACGCTAAATGAGATTCAATAAGGTATGACATAGAGTGTATGAGAGTATGATGCATGTTCTAAAAATATCTTATCAAATTTGTCTTATGATATTCATCCCTCTCAAAGATGCTCAATGGTTTTTGGAGGATTCATAACGCCCTTCAAGAGATTGCTTTTGCACAAGAATTTCACGACTGCGCGAAGGCCTTAGAGGCTACCCTACACGTTGAGGATGTGGGAAGCATGGATAATGATATTGCTGCCATGGAAAAATAGGTAAAGAATTTGTCTATGAATTTGACACATGAGACTCGCAATGGCCTATGGTGCACAAATTTTGGGGTAGAGGGGCATACAAAGGAAAATTTTCCTTGGAGATCAATACATGCCATGATGGTAGAATGTGAGATTTTCCATAGAGATCATGATGTAAGTATGTTTTTTCTACTTGTAGTATGTGATCTATAAGAATGTGTCTCGCTATTTCAATATTTTCACCTCTACTACTCATGACACCGAGGATTGTAGATTTATTGTCCAGATACATGATGCCATTGATATTGTGTATGCCAGACTAGCATTATAAATAATTCCAAAGATGATGGTTGTCACTTTGAAGAGCACATGGGCGAGGATTTCATGGAGGATTTAGAGTCGTGGCAATCATGGAGGTGGAAGAAGTTAATTTCCTTGCGGAACCTATTATAATTGTGGGTCCAAAAATCATTTCAAGCACGAATGCCCTGAATTACTATAGTGCTCTTGGTGTGGAAAGAAGCACAAGTATGAGGAGCTCCCAAAATTTTTTGAGCACATGAGTGATAAAGAACAAAAGGATAAAGGTACCAGAATGGTAAGTGTGAAGAAGGCCAACTTGTAATGGATGTTAAGGGTGGCGTGTGAGTCAAAATTAGAACATGTACTTGTGACAATGCAAGATGAGGCTATATGCACCATGGAGATACCAAAGCAGAAACCATTGGTCACAAGAGAATAGGTGGTGCATGGGAAGTATCTGGATCCTAATCATTAAAAAGAGGTGTATCAAGAGACCATGGATGTGATTTGAAGCCTATAAGGAGAGATCCAATGCCTAAAGGAGTAGTCATGATATTCAGAGCAAAGGAGATGCCCTGAGGCTCCACAGAAGGATCTGGATGAAGTTAAGGAGGTATGTAAAATGTTGAGGTAAGAGAATATCATACCTTTGTGAGGGAAATGCTTACGGGAATATGTACCGCACACTAGAAGAGAGCACGAGTGATAGGTCTTGCACGTTAAACTTCCCCCTCACACCATTGATTATGATAAGGAGATTACCTTGAATGTAGTAGTTGATGGGTGGCTCCTAAGCAATACTGATAGATACGGGTGTAGAGGTTAATGTTCTCACCCTAGATGCATGGCATCAAATGGGAAGGCCCCCATTACATCCATCCTTGAATGTATATATGGATAACAAGACAAAGGCTATGCCCATTAGTGTCTTGAAGGATTCTTCTATCACTATTCAATGGAAAAATTCACTGGATACTTTGAATTCTTGGTGCTAGCTGAGGCAGAAAACTTTCTAGTGCTACTTGGGTGCCCTTAGTGCTATAAGAACAATGCTAACTTACATTTCCATCAGGAGTATATAATTTTTGAGAACAAAGAGGAATGTTTAATCATTGCTTTGATGGATGGGAAGTCAAAACCCTATATTGAGCCTTTAGGAGAAAAATCCATAGATAGAATTCACATACGCACTATCCGGGACCCTAAAGTTGTGTAACCGACAAAGGAGGGAAATATTTAGTGGGAAGACACTTAATCTATAAGTGATCAAACTAGTGCGGCATGTGAAAATTGGGCGCACAAGACATATGAGTTGGTCGAAAGGCAAGTAAGAGGCTCTATGAAGTGAGTAACAAAGGAACACTCAGTCAAGTGCCTAGGAAGAAAGAAGTTTCCAAGTTATTCTGGGGGAGCTAACCCCGATGTTTTCCCGTAAGAAATGGAGACCCAAAGTGGAAATGTGAGATCAAAAGGAGAAGGATGCTTAGCTATACCTTTCTTGGGAATATTGAAAGTTGGTGGGAAACCCATTTTGATAACCTTCTAGAGTGGTGTAAAGTGATAATCATGTTCTCTCTGTTAAATTTTTTTAGAGAAATGCACCTGCTATCATACAAAGTTATCATGGGAAGGAATCCACCTCGTTTAGTGTCAAAACATGTGAGAAGGCCTGGATGGAAGGAAAGAAATCTTTCCACCTTTTTAAAGGGGTGAATAAGTTGTAATACACCTTATAATGTTGTGTGCATGTATGGTACATTCACTTAGAGATGTGCTATCAAACAGTAATCGGAGTTGAGTTGACGTGACCTCCTTTGAGCTTTTGAATATTAGAGTACTAAGCCATCGGTGGATGAGGTGTTGTAGGTTGTTAATCACTTAACTATGGGAGATAGTTCCATGGAGGAGGATAGAATACTTTAATTATTTAGTGAACTGGCTTAGAACCATGTTTTGATGAGGAAGAACCATAGGAACTACAACTTGAGCACGCCTGCATGGAGAAAGACAAGGGAAATTTGGTCTATGTGATAGATGGAAAGGAAGTGGAGAGATTTTATGTCAACCATACTATGGGTACGCATGAGCTAATATATAATGCTAATGAGCAAGCACACAACTACCATGAATCTCTCAAAATGAAGAAGCTTAACATTGGCTTAGACGTGAAACCTAAGGAGGCTACTATTGAGGATTATTGGTCGAAAGGGAGGTTTCTAAGATCATTGATTTTTTGAATGAATTTTAGGATTTATTTCTCCATAGGAACCATGAGCTTAAGGAGTTCACTACTCTTTAGGAGAGATTTGAATCAAACTAGAGGAGGGAGCGCACCCAATATAGAAGAGACATTAGTGAATGAATCCAAATTTGCACGTCCGGGTCAAGGAAGAGATAGACAAGATGATCACATCTAGAATTATTAAAGCTGTAGAGGAATCATAATGGATAAGCCCAATGGTCAGTAGCATTAAAAAGGATGGGAGGATAAGGATCTCTATTGATTACAAGGATTTGAATGTGGTATGTGTCATTGATCCCTTTCTAACCCCTTTCACCGAGGAGATCCTAGGAGTAACTATATGTGAGATCTATTCATTCACAGATGGCTTCTCAGGATATCATCAAGTTAGGAATGTAGAGAAGGACCAAGAAAAGATAACTTTATCCAATGAGTGTGGAATCTCTTACCTACATAGTCATGTGTTTTGGACTGAAAAATGTGCCTGATGTGTTTTCATGCATTGTAGTGTAGGCATTTCAAGACTTCATCCATAAGTTTATTCAAGTCTACCTTGATGATTGGATGGTATATGGATTAGTAAGGGACCATTGTGAAAATTTAAGGCTAATGTATGAAATATGTTGGAAGTTGTGAATATCCATTTATATCAAGGAATTTCTCTTCACTAATCTATTTAGAACCTTGTTGGGGTATATCATATGTAAGGAATGTTTACTCATGGATATTGCTAAATTTATTGTTATTGTGGGATTGGGGGATCCTACCAGCTAGAGCATTGTGCATGTATTCCTTGGGCATATGGGGTATTATTAAAATTTTATAAGGGGGTATGCCAAAATTTCTGCACCATTGGAAGGATTATAAATAATGGATGTACATTCCATTGGGGAGAGGCAAAACAAAAGAAATTTGACACATTGAAGAATAAGCTTATCACTGTGCCCATATTACGCTTTCCTTCTTGGGATAAGCCATTCCATGTACATGTTGATGCTTCAGGAGTTGTGATTAGGGAAATATTATCACAACCTGGAGAAGAATTTTTACCACCCCTTGTGTTTTTCTAGTAGAAATCTAACCCCAATAGAACAAAAATATACTACTACTAAGCGTGAATCTTTTCTAATGATCTACGTGCTGCATAAATTCAAATAGTATCTCGCTGGAAATGCCATTTATATTCTACACAGACCACATGGCATTAAATTACTTTGTAAATAAGCCTGTTTTACAAGGCCACATATGTCGGTGGGTCCTGTTGTTTCAAGAGTTTACGTTACACGGTTGTTGTGAAACCAAGTAAGAGTAATTTGGGACTTGACCATTTATCGAGGATTGAATCAAGGAGGACACGTAGAGCATTGAGGATACAATTCCATATGCATAACTTTTTAGATTATAGCACACACCCTTTGCCTTGGAAGATATTGTTGTGTTTCTCAAAATGAGTGTAGCATCAGAGGGAACGAAGACTTTGGAAATAATGGAGTTAGCCATATGTGTCATGACCTACATGTTAATTAGTGGAGAATTATATAATCTAGTCCATGATTAGGTTTTGCGCCAGTGTGTTAGAACATGAACACATTGTAATCATGGAGGAAACACATGGTGGGATTTTAGAAGGACACTATGCAAGGAATTCCACCCTACGTAAGATTCTACTAGAAGGTATTTGGTGGGAAAGCATATATTAAGATTGTATTGAGTTTTGCAAGGCATGTGACCATTGCTAATGCCTTGGAAAACTAGGAAGAAGAGATGAGATTCCCTTGAGACCGATAGCTAGTGCAAAACCATTTGAGAAGTGGGTGATTGATTTTTAGAACTGATTTCACCTGCCACACGAAGGACTAGTTCATGCTATATCATTACTTGCATTGATTAATTAATAAGGTGGGAAAAGGAAATGGCTGCTAAGGAATGTACAAAAACCACAAAGTGATAAGATTCCTATGGGAAAACATAATCGAAGGTATGGGTGTCCTTTAATCCCGACTAGTAACCGAGGTACTCACTTTTTGAATGAGACAATCAAGATTTTATTAGTATACTTAATGGTGGCCCATCACAAGAACACCCCTTGTCACCCCCAAGCTAATGGAACCACTGAGGAATTTAACAAGATATTGAGTCACAAGCTGAAAAGAATTTGTGATGTGGGCAGACAAGATTGGGACAAAATGTCTCACCATATACTATGGGCATATAGGACAACCTACAAGAGATTAAACAAGGCCACACCATTTTAATTGGTGTTTGGCATGGAATCTATTTTACCAAGATAGTTTATGCATAGGAGGATTAGTTGAAAAATAAGCACTACAAGAGCGCATGGAGAAGTTAATGTAGTTGGATGAAAGAAGATAACTTTCAAGGTGGAGTCAGAAGAATGAGAAGGTGTGAAAAAAATCATGGCATGATTGTTGTATTAAAAACAAAAAGTAATAGGTTTGGAATATGATCTTGATTTATGACTCTAAATTTCTATGCCACCTTGGGAAACTGAAAGTCCATTGGTTAGGACCATACATCATCTCATACATCCTTGATTTTGGTGCATGCTAGTTACAAGTGCTTGATGGGATGAGGTTACTAGGTTACTTCAATGGGAGTAGGTTGAATCCCTACTATAAATAAGGCTTCTGTGTAGTCAAAAATAAGGCAATATTTCCAATTAGATTAGATTTCCTTCTAGTACTTTTTCTTTTGGTTGTTTCCTTTTTCATCATTTTTGGTTTGGTTTTGTGCATTGGTGCATTGGTAGATAATTTCATTATAAGAGGTTCTATGTGTAGGGGACCGTGTATACATTTTTATGTGAGGTGAAGTAGTAGATATATTGAACATGGTTTATAACTACTTGACAATGAACTGTTGGAAAAATTAACGTGAAGACAGAAGAACAAACAACGTAATGGCTAAGGTGTATAAATTTGTGTGGTTATGAAGGTGGGTTGAAATAATTTGAAGACCAAAAGAAGGGAAGGATCACGTAGTATGACATAAGGTAGGAAAAATTATAGGGAACTACTTAGTAGATAATGCAGAGGTTATGTAATTCGGCATGGTGACACGCACAAAGGAGGTATGTGGCAGTTAAGTGGTATTTGATAACCTAAAGGTTATAGCTACAAAGTGCTAGGGAAGTTGTAGAAGTTGACTTAAGTGAAATAAAGTAATTTATTAAAAAGTGACATTAGGACACGTGGTCGGAGGAAATCTAAGGCATCGATAAAGTATAAATAAGAGATAAGAATAGTCATTTTGACTAATTTTCTTTTAGATAGTTTATTTTATTCTCCTAAGCTCAAAGTGCAAAAAGTGTTTTTGAAGAAGAGTGACATGAAGTACTATCATGAACTAGTGGACTTGTGTAAATTTGTAGTAAAATATTATGACATAGCACGGAGGGAAGAAGACAATAGAGAAGGAAGGAGGTGGTGTGAAAGAGAAGCGAGGAATTTTTTGAGTTAGGAAGTCAAAAGAAAGGAACATAAAACCTAGGTAACTAAAAAAGGAGAGGGAGATGGCACCAAAGAAGGCTCAAACAAAGAAACCAGTGGTCGAAAAGGAGGATCTCGTGGAGATCTAGTCGGAGATCTAGTACCCTCCTAGAGTTATTAAGGACCAAAAGTGGATCTCAAATCTATATAAATGTAAGATCATTGAATACAACCAAAAACATTTGATAATGAAAAGATGATGTGATCGGACCTAGTATTAGACACCGCAATGGAGGATGAGCTCAAAAATACTAAGGTTGATGACTTGGTACAATAGGAGTTGTAAAAGAATGGAGTTTTGCAGCTATGAGAGATACCCTTCTTTTCCAAACCCACCCCGCTTTTCAGGTGGTTAATGTCACGAGTTGCATGAAGATTTATTCTACTTCACGGAAGAAGAATGAGGATCACATGCCATTTTATTTGGATGGTTATAGGCTGTGGAATATTGGGGAGGATATGGCATTTGATTTATGTGCCATAGACAAGGTTGAGGAGTTGGAAAATAAATTGAACTATAAGAAAGGATTAGGGCACATGTAATTGTGGATATTTTAGACCCAATGTTAAGAGTCTCTTCTTAGCTCATTAGATGCAAATTGGGTGCATCAAAAAGGTGGAAAAACATTAATAGGAGGTTCTTGTACGTGGCCTACAGGGTATCCAAGATGGCACAATATAATTTTACCAAATTTATTGTGAATGACATTATCGAAGAGGTGCGGGTACTAATGAGGTAGGAGTGAAGATCACTTAGGGATCCATCCTATTTTTATTGTGTTATGGGAGATTGGTGTCCTAGATGAACTAGATGATAAAATATGGGTTCACTTGATCATGCACGTGTCCCCTATAGTCCAATTTGCAAAATTTTCCTGTGATGGGACCATCTCGAATGGTTATAAGGATCAGATGAATATATGGTTTGAGAATTTACATGGAGCTTTTGAGAATGAGTGGCACATCCCCCATGAGTTACCATAAGTTTTTGGAGACAAGGTAAAATTTTCCATTACCAAACACTTTTTCCTAGTAAGGTTTATGATGGCCAAAGGAGAGATGGGGCCATGGTGCAAACTCCCCTTCGCATTCACAACCAAATATATGAAGTATGCCATCAACCAGATAAAGGATGTGCGTGAAGTTAACTTTTGATGCAAACAAGGTGGATAATGATCTCCACATGTTGTGTATTGTAGTAATTTTTATACCCTTAGAACAATTCTAATCCCATGCATGTCGACCTATCACCTAGCGGGCACTAGACACTCAACCGATGCATGCGCGGCACCGAGACCCTCCTTTATGTTAGTCTTGTGAGAATACATCGATCAATGATAGAAACTTAGATGCAAAAATGTAAAGAATCATGCATTCATTCGTGAGAGACTAAGATGAGGAATTATATTAAGATTCCCATTAAGATATCCAAATAAACATTATATGAATAACATATTTGGTCCACACTAGAAAGGAAATATATTAGGATTCACACCCATGAACAACTTATACTTAGAGAAAAATATTATAGTCATATTAGTCAAAGTTTAGTAACCATATTACATTCACCAAGCCATGGCAGGCCAATGTAACAATGCAGATCAGACTTATGCATCAAAAATCCTAACTATGCTCCCATATTACATAAATATTTTTATAGACCCATCCCTCTAGACAAACTATTAATCCTACAATCCTCTAAATGAGAACCTCAAATCTCTATAACCTTCTTATCATTCTTGCAGAGCTTCACCTTTCATTTTCTCTATATCCGTTGTCTCTTCTTCTACCTAAACATCTCTATATATAGTTGTATTGCCCACCGCCATGCCTTTCTAAAGTAACAGATCGATCACCAAGTGTCAAGGTGGTCCTCTAATGGAGCATGCTTCTTCCCATCCGAGCTCTCCACTCTCTGTAATGATGTCTTTTTGGATCCTTCCATCACATGGAATATTCCTTTCTTGACCACCAAGTTGTCAGGATGACACCTTATCCACTCCACATGCATAGTCGGGTCATGTTTTTCTCGTGTGCTTCTAGAAACACCGAATATGGCTAAGTCTTGAAACCCTTTTATTTTCTGGGAGCACATGTCATGGGTTTTACTAAACCCTCCTAAACCCCCTGTCTTGTGCACCTTTACCCCACACGCCATTCTTCATATTAATCCTACATTCCCATGCACCCTTTGGAACTTAAAAATATTACGAGGACCAAAATCACCCCACAATAAGCCTCTTCTCCATTCGTGGGAACACTTTCCTTCAATGAATAAATAATGGAGGACTCTAAATAGTTGGAATAAATAATGAAGGAATGAAGAATGAGGGAAGAATGAATTAAATAATGGGGGAATGTAGAATAATTTTTTTATTGCTAAAGGAGTGGGAAATCCTTTCCAATATCTACCTTGAGCTTCTCCCAAGCATCTACCTCACTCTGCACTTGCTGAAAAAGGTCACCTACTAGGGCACTCACCTCCTCAAAACTTATCTCCTCCCCTTGGCACTCATCGTATCAACAATACCCTCCATTTGTTTTCCAAGGTCATCGAGTGCATCCATTTTGCAAGTGATCTAGGGATATAAATCCTTTAACCAATTTTTATATCAATCCTCACAAAGTCTTGATAGCCTCTAATTTATTTTCCACTTCGGCCAAGACCTTATCCATCTCAGCTCTATTTCCCTTATTCTTCTCTTGAAATTACTTAAGCTTTACTTCATGTGTAGCAACTAAAATTATTTCTACTCTATCCCTATCAACACAATTATCATAAGTGGCCTCATCAACTTGAGTAGAGGCCTTTACGTCGCGAGGAGTTTGGTATACCGAGCAATGATTTCTACCACCTTCATCTTCTCCTCCCTTTCTTGGCACGCCAACACCTCTTCTTAGATTCTAAGGTGAGTGGCCACCTTTCCATTGTGAGGATGCAAGTCAAATCCTCTAGGAACTACAAGGTTGATTCATATTTTTTCTTGCTCGAGTGGTGCTAGGTTGGGATGATTTAAGATAATAACATCCATAATCATCTCAATTTTCTTATATACTTCATGCACCCTTTCCTTCTCCTCTTTCATTTCACACCTTAGTTGTGCACTGATTAGTTCTTCTATTTCAGATCCTTGATTTTCTTGAGAAGCTCCTCCTCCTTCTTCTCCAATTCCACCTCTAGGAATTTCACCCTATCATTCCTTCCAAAAATTTGGCCTCAACCTCAACTGAAACCTTGTTGAGTGCATTACAGACTTTCTCATCTAACAACTATTGAGAATTAACCAAGGGGTTTATCCCTTTTGTCTCTAGCATCTTCATTAGCACCCCTTGGCTTACTTCAAACTCAGGTTCATCAACATGGGATTCAAATGCCCAAGATAGAATTTTCTTGGTTCATGGGTATGCACCTTCTACCTCAAATAAGGGCAAGTCCAGGAGATGTTTTGTTGGCACGATGCTCTAGAAGAATGCGCATAAAACCTTGCTTGCATCATTTATGTAACCCATTCCTTGCCCCTATGCTTCCACTACGCTCTTTCCCACCACCTTTGGAATTCACACAACCTTTGGAAAGCTCACGTATTTTATCTCCTTGATCAATTCATTCATGCTATGCTCTACCTCCTTTTCCACCAAATTTTGATAGTTCCCGTCACTTCTCTCTTCATGGCCTCTTCTATTTGTTCCTTGGTGAGGCTTGGGGTCCTCTGATCTCTTGTGTTCACTTCTTCACTCACCCCTTTGCCTTGAGTATCTACTTCCTCCTCATCATTCTTCTCTTCACTTCCTTCTTCTTCTGAATCGTGTATATAATACACAGGATGATTCTAAATTTCTTCATCCTCATCTTCATCATTATCACCCCTGTAGGCCTCCAATCCCTCTATTTCCTTGGATTCTTACCTCTCTGCCACCTTCTGTTTCTTCCTAACTAGTGATTTCAGTATAGGAGACTCTTCCCTCTTTCTCTCTCCAATAGATAACTCCTTCCTTGGAAATTATTCTTATGTGGGAGGATCATCTTTCTCTAGTTCCTCTTCTTTTGGGGTGTTCTCCCTAATTGGGGACTTATTCATACACGCATAAGTTCTTGGCTTAGTGATTTATTCTATTACGTTCACATATTATGTTGTTTACACACTTGGTGCCTTCTTCTCCTCCACTTCTCTCTCCCTTATCTTTGGCATAGCCTTCTTCCTCTCTTTTGGGTCCTCGGGAATGGAGGAATAATTATATAGATAGGCACCCTTTTCAAACTTTGGTCAGATGTGTAAGTATACTCTTGATGCATTCCTTCTTGTAATTGGCGTGTTAAAGGCTTTGTCATCTGTACTTCATGGGAGATATATTTATCCACATATGCATGCTTCTTCAGATATATACAATCTTTCAATGCAAATCATGGCTATCTTGGTCCACTTCACTCATGTCAAACCTTAGCCTTTTGGCCTCCTTGAAATGGTTGAACCCTTCCTGGAAATACTACGTGGTGAAATAGAATGAAAATTTACACCAAGAACTCTGAGTCCCATCTGTCGAGTGAATATTCTAATGCATAAATGCTACTACACAAAAACTCAAAGATCTTCACTTACAAGTGTAGGTAGTGGCTTAAGTATCCTCCATCCTACCTCAAATGTGTTGCACATTCTCTTGTACCATTTTTCTAGCCACGCCTTGTGGGTGGCCATCATGCTATCACAAATATAATTCTCCAACCTTTTTGCAGGAAAGGGATCTTCTTCTAGATACTCCCATACAAACTTCTCTGGCCCATTGCACACTCCAATTTATGAGAAAATGATGGTGAGGAGAACATTGCCGAACATTATCTTGTCCCCCTCCTATGCGCTGCTAATTATTTCATCTACAATAAAGGTAGAAAAGTTGTAGATGGTTCCTTCTAAAATCTTTTAGCATACATTCAACCATGCCTTGTTTACTTGTGTCCACCTTTCTTGACCATTTAGCTTAGTAACCAAGCATGCGGCCATCCTCATTATAGGTTTGGGGATATCTGCAATATCAAAGTAACACAAACCCTTCTTGTAGTCATAGGCCTCCACAGTCTCCTTGATGGCCTCCTTATCATCCAAGTCATCATCTATGGAGTCCCCTTTGCAAACCAAGCCAATAAACTTTTATATAAGTTGAGGAGTTATGAAAATTTTGTCTTTCAAAATAGAATTTGTCTTGTGCATTGGACCCATCAACCACTTGTATAACCACTCATGCTTGTAAAAATAGGGAAACTCATATAGTTGCAGCAACCTAGCCTTACCCAACTTCACCTTCACCTCATCGTTATAGATTGGCATACCTTCTGGTGTCCTCGTATTAGTTGGACAAACTAGTTCCAATGCAATTTCCTTCTTTGTGGTACTCATGTGATGGTGTTAGTTTCTCATGACCATCTTACTAACATGTGATACCCATTATTTCACTAAAAATACTCCATCTAGGTACTACATCTTTGCATACCACTCCTCATTAAAACTAGCTATGGCAGTTTGTTTCCCTTTTCCCTTATTCTTCGGTGAAATGGTCACCTTATTTGGTGCCATTTTTAATTTTTAGGTTACTACCTAAACTCTTATTTCTTCTCTTCATTTCTCTGCTTGATCCTATGGCTCAAATCCACAAAATAATCCCTCTCATCTTCATGCCCTAGCATTTAAAAATCAAACTTGGAGAAACTCTTCCACAAGATAGCGTACTATGAAATTATCTTCCCTACGCCCATGTAATCCTTCAACTATGGCTTACATATCAACCCTAGTCATGTACTCAGATCTCTATAATTCTCTCTTCACACAAATCTCTCTTCACGGATGGACTAGTTCACAAGACCTCTTCAATTTCATAATCGCAAGGTAAATAATAATGTGCCCGACTTCATACTTATAGTTTTTCCCCCTTTCCGTAGAAATAAATGCTACACCACCAACCAACATACTTAGCATTAAATGTGTATTTTTCCCTTAAAACTGACCTAAAGCACCCTTACCAATGCATCTAATCCTACACAAAACCTTCTACAACCTTCTAGTGCACAAGAAATTCCTTACCAACCAAAGACTCTTACACGCATGTTTACTCGCACCGAAGGTACTTATTCTGTCAACCTTGTATTTTCCCTCACCTACCTCATGTTGTTCCCCCACTTCTCATCATTTAAATGTGGTACTTATTAAACTATATTGACACCAAAATTTATCATCCACCTTTTCCACACGCTCTCCTCCTTACGTGCTTTTTATCTTTCAATTGGGTCATTTAACACGACTTCCACTACCAAAAAATTCTTCACTTCACACTACTCCACCCCACACTAAAATCAGATACGCGGTCCTCTAGGCATACACAACCTTTTTAAAAGTAGTAAGTGGTTACCGATGTATAAGTCACAAAATAAAATTAAAAAAGGATCGAGAAATGAGAAAGGGAAACACAAGGAAAGGAAATGCATAAAGGGAAATCCTAAGCTACTGGCAGTACTGCCTTATTTAAAAACACAAGGAAGCCTTATTTATAGTAGGGCTTTATCCTACTTCCATTGAAATTTTTAGGTAATGTCATTCATCTAGCGCTTGAATCGGTAGGTGCCTAAGTCAAGGATGTATGAGATGATGTAAGGGCCCAACCAATGGACTTTCAACTTCCGAGGATGGCACCAAAAATTGGAATCATACAACAACACTATCTTCCCAACCTCAAACTACTTATTCTTGATATGAAGATTGTGCCATGCCTTTTTCCTGCCTTTTTAGTCTTCTCTCGACTTCATCTAGCAAGTGTTTGACTTTCATCTAACTGTATTAACTTGTCAATCCTTTCCTCGAGCACTTGTTCATCAGCCAATCCTCCTGCACATGCTATACTCAGTGATGGTAACATGAATTCAACTAATAAAATAGCCTCCGCACCAAATACCAATTGAAATGGCATGGCCTTATTCAACCTCTCGTAGTTGTCTTATATGCCCATAGAATTTTTGATACCTTGTCATCCAAATATTATCTTCCAACATCAAAAATTTTGGTCAGAGTGTGATTTAGTATCTTGTTAAATGCTTCAACAGTTCAATTCACTTGAAGGTGATAAAGGGTAGTTTTATGATGGGCCACCATAAATTCTGCTAACATAATCCTGACTATTTCATTCAGGAAATGTGTAACCCTATCACTTGTCAAGCTCAAAGGACATCCATACCTACTGGTTATGTTTTCCCTTAAGAATTTAGTAATTGCTACTGTGAAATCCTTTGTAGGCACTTCCTCTACCCATCTTGTAAAGTAATCAGTACAAGTAATTATATACCGTGAACCAATCATTCACGTGGCCAGCTGAACTCTTATTTATTCTCTTCACTTCTCTTCTTGATCCTTTGACTCAACTCCATGGAAGAATCCCTCTCGTCCCCGCCCTAGCTGTAAAAATATAACTTGGAGAAACTCTTCCACAATATGGCATACTCCTCTAAAATTATCTTCCCTATGCCTATGTACTCCTTCCACTCTAGCTTACATATCAACCCTAGTCATGTACTCAGATATATATGATTCTCTCTTCACACAAATCTCTCTTCACGATGTCCTAGTTCATAAGAGCTCTTCAATTTTGTAATCACAAGGTAAATAATAATGTGCCCGACTTCATACTTATAGCTTTTCCCCCCTTTCCAGCAATAAATGCTACACCACCAACCAACATACTTAGCATTAAATGTGGATTTTTCCCTTAAATATGACCTTAAGCTCCCTTACCAATGCATCTAATCCTACACAAAACCTTTTTCAACCTTTCCTGGGCATGTAAGAAATTCCTTACGACTCAAGACTCTTACACACATGTTTGCAGCACCAAAGGTACTTCTTTTTCAACCTAGTTTTTTCCCTCACCTACCTCATGTTGTTCCCGCACTTCTCATCCTTTAAATGTGGTATTTGTTAAGCTATCTTGACACCAAAATTTCTTGTCCATATTTTCCACGTGCTCTCCTCCTCACCTACTTTTAATCTTTCAACTGGGTCATTTAACACAAATTCCACTACCAACTAATTCTTCACTTCGCAGTACTCCACCCCACACTAAACTCGGATATGTGCAAATCCTCTACGCATACACAACCTTTTTAAAAGTAGTAAGTGGTTATTTCACACATGAGGTGTAAAATAGAATAAAAATAAAGGAACAAGCAATGAGAAAGGGAAACACAAGGAAAGGAAATTCATAAAGGGAAATCCTAAGCTACTGGCAATATTGCCTTATTTACAAACACAAGGAAGACTTATTTATAGTAGGGCTTCAGCCTACTTCCATTGAAATGGCCAGTAACCTTGTCCCATCCAGTGCTTACAACTGGTAGGCACCTAAGTCAAGGATGTATGAGATGATGTAAGGGCCCAACCAATGGACTTTCAACTTCCTAGGATGGCACAAAAACTTGGAATCATACAACAACACCATCTTCCCAACCTCAAACTACTTATTCTTGATATGACGATCATGTCATGCCTTTTTTGGCCTTTTCAATCTTCTAACTCCATCTAGCAAGTGATCATCTTTGTCCAACTGTATTAACTTATCAATCCTTTCTTCGAGCACTTATTCATCAAAATCCTCTTGCACGCACTAGACGCAGATGATGGTAACATGAATTCAACTGTTAAAATAGCCTCCATGCCAAATACCAATTATAATGGTGTGGCCTTATTCAACCTCTTGTAGGTTGTCCTATATGCCCATATAATTGTTGATACCTTGTCATCCCAATCTTGTCTTCCAACATCACAAATTTTGGTTAGAGTGTGATTTAGTATCTTGTTAAACACTTCAGTAGTTCCATTCACTTGAGGGTGATAAGGGGTAGTTTTGTGATGAGCCACCATAAATTTTGCTAACAAAATCCTGACCATTTCTTTAAGGAAATGTGTACCCCTATCACTTGTCAAGCTCAAATGACATCCATACCTATTGATTATGTTTTCCCACAAGAATCTAGTAGATGTTACTATAGTGCAATCCTTTATAGGTGCTTCCTCTACCCATCTTGTCAAGTAATCAGTGCAAGTAATGATATACCGTGAACTAGTCCTTCACACTGGCTGGTAAAATTGGTCCTACAAAGTCAATTTCCCACTTTTCAAATGGCTCTACACTAGCTATCAGCCTTAATGGCATCTCATCCCTCTTTCTAGGTTTTCCTAGCAGTGACAATGGTCGCAGCCTTGCAAAACTCAATACAATCCTAGTAGATGCTTTCCCACCAGAGCCCTATGAGTAGAATATTTCATGTGGTTACATTTCCTGCATAGTGCCCTCCTGCAATCCCACCATGTGATTCCTCCATAATCACCACACATTCATGTTCTAATAAGCATGTACGTAAAAAATCATTACGGTGTAACTTGTATAGATCTCCATGAATAAACATGTAGTCCATGACACATATTGCTAACTATTTTCTCCCCAAATACTTCATCTCATTTAGTATCATAGCTATTTTAAGGAAGACCACAATATCTTATAAATCTAAGGGCACGTGCATGCAACCTAAACAAATTGTGCATATGACATGGTATCCTAAATAATTTGCACGTGATCTCTTGAGTCAATCCTTGATAAGTGGTCAAGTCTTGAATTACTTTTTCTTAGTTTTACAATCACCTTGAACTCAAACTCTTGAAATAATAGAACCTAACGACATATGCACTCTTGCAAAACTGGTTTGTTTACAAATTACTTCACTTCTATGTGATCTGTGTAGAATATAAACAATGTTTCTAGAAGATACTTCCCAACTTATGTAGTGCATAGATTATTGATGCTGATGCCTCATGCTCGAGTAGTTGTGTAATTTTTTCTCGGTGGTGTGATCTTCTTACTTGCAAAACACAAGGGATGATCGATAATACCATCACAAAGTTGTATTATTTTTTCTCCAATGAATATTCCTAAGGCATCAACATTCTCATGGAAAGACTTATCCTGGAAGGAAAACATAGTATGGGTGCAAAGAATAAGCCTATCCTTCAAAGTGTCAAATGCCTTCGCTATGGTTCTCCCGAGTGAAAGGAACTCTTCTACTTAAGAAATTCCTCCAAAGGAATGATAATATTTTAATATACTTTGATGAACTTCTTGTAGTATCCTCGTATGCCCAAAGAAATTTGCAACCGTGCTCGACTAGTACGCTCTCCCAATCCCACAACAACAAAAAATTTGGCGGGATCCACTAACAATCCTTCCTTACATATAATATGTCCTAACAAGGTTCCAAATGGAGATTAAAAAGACACATTTATTAATGTTGAGGGATATCCTCAACTTCCAACATCTCTCAAACATCAATCTCAAATTGTCACAATGGTCTTTCACTAGTCCATACACAGTCTAGTCATCCAGGTAGACTTGAAGAAACTTATGGATGAAGTCCTGAAATTCTCTTATCATGATGCATGAGAACAAATCAGATGCATAATTCAATAAAAAAGGCATAACCATGTATGAAAAAATTCCCCACTCAGTGGAGAAATTTTTCTTTCTCTTGTCTTCCTTTGCAATCCTAACTTGGTGATACCTAGAGAATCCATCTATGAAGGAATAGACCTCATGCATGGCTACTCCTTCCAAAATTTCTTCAGTGAAGGGGGTTGAAAAGGTTCAATGAAACATACTACATTCAAGTCCCTGTAATCAACATAGATCCTTATCCTCCCATCCTTCTTAATGCTTATAACCATTGGGCTTACCCATTCTGATTCTTCCACAACCTCAATGATACTAGATGTTATCATCTTGTCTATCTCCTCCTTGACTCTTATGTGTAAGTTCAGATTCATCCGATAGGGTCTCTTCCAAATTAGGCACGCACCTTCCTTCAACTTGATCCTCATCTCCCCCAAGGAATGGTGAATTCCTTTGAGCTCATGGTACCCACACGGGAATAGATCCTGAAAATCACATAATAGATCAATGATTTTTGAAACCTCTTTCTCTGACCAATAATCCCTAATGATAGCTTCCTTAGGTTCTGTATCTATCCAAATGTTAACCTTATTTGTTTTTAAGGTCTCATGGTAGGCACATGCTCGCTCATCATCACTCTCTATGACTTCGCGCATACTTTAAGAATGGTTAAAATACGAGACTTTCCATTTTTCACCATTTCTACATAGACCATCTTTCCTTTTTCTTTTCAATGAACACATGCTCAAGCTATATCTCTTCTAGTTCTTCTTCATTGAAACATATCTCCAAACTAGGTTCACCTAGAAATTCTAGTAACCTATCTTCTACCATGGCACTATCTCTCATTGTAAGGTGCTTGAAAACTTGTAATGCCTTATCCACTGATGGCTTAGTACTTTGATACTCAAAATATTGAATGAGATCAGCCATTAACTCCTACCAATTCCTTATCCGATGACGACATGTCTTTGAGTGAATATACCTACATGCACACACACTTTGTAAGGTGGAATATAACTTATGAGTCCATAAAAAGGTGGTAAATCTTATGTTCCTTCCATCTAGGCCTTCTCACATGCTTAGATATGGGAATATTTGGGCTATTTTCCATGGTAGTATTTAATAATGATGGGCGTTGCTTCTATAGAACCATATAGAAATGTGAATATTACCTCGTGCTACTCTAGGATACTCTCACGATGTGTTTCCCACCAATGCATTGCAGTCCCAGTAAGTTATAATTGAGCATACTTCTCCTTTCATCCTCATTTTTCCACTAAGCCTCCATTTCTCATAAGAAATCATCAGGGCTTGCTCCTCTAGAGTAACTTGGTAGCTTCTTCCTTCCTAGGCACTTGACTGAGCATGCCTTTATCACCCTTGTTATAGATCCTCTCAATTGTCACCCAATCAACTCATAAGTCCCATGCACCCAATTGTCACATGCTATGCTAGTTGTATCACTCATCGACTGAGCATATTCAAATTAGATAACTCCTTTTATAGGATGAATTATTTCAAGGTCTCTGATGGAGCACACATAGATTCTATCAAGGACTTCCTCTCCTAAGGGCTCAGTATAGGGTGTTGACTTCCCTTCCATTAAAAGGATGATTTCCCTTTCTTCCTTGTTCTTGAAACTGATATACCCCTTGTTAAACCATATGTCAGAATTATTTTTACAACACTAAGGGCACCCAAGTAATGATGGAAAATTTTCCACCTTGGTGAGCGCTAAGAATTCAATTTCCTAGTGAACTTAGCCCCTTGAATAGTCATAACTGAATCTTTGAAGACTCCAATGGGATTTTCCTTTTTCTTGTTCACCATGTACAACACATTCAAAGACAACTGTAATGCGGGCCTTTCCATTTGATGTCATGCATCTAAGGTGAGAACATTGACCTCCACCACTGTATCAATGAGGATATTGCTTAAAATCCATTCATAAACAACTACATTCAATGTGATCTCTTTATCATAGTCAAGGCTATGAGGAGGAAGGTTGGCATGTAGGACTTTCATTTTTATCTCTCTCCCGATGCATGGTACCTTATCGTGTAACCATTATCCTAGCAAGGGAATGATATTCTCCTTCCCTAACATTTTACACACTTCCACGACCTCATCTAGATTCTTTTTTCTTTGAGCCTCAACATTCTTCATTTTCTCTAATTTCCTTGACTTCTCCTCTAGACACTAGATATCTTCTTGTAATCTCTGAATCACATCCATAGTCTTTTGATACAATTATTTCTGATGAGTAGGGTATGGATACTTCCCATGTACCACTTCTTCCCTAACAACTAGTTTTTACCTTGACATCTCCCTTGTGCACGTAACCTCTACTCGCATGGTCACTAGTACAGCTTTCTAGTCCCGACTCACATACTTCTCTTGGAATCCACTATGGGTCTGCATTGTTTATACTTACCATAACAACTCCTTTATCCTTTTAGTTTTGTTGGCTCATGTGTTCAAATAGCTTAGGACACTCCTCATACTTATGTTTTTTTCCACACCATGAGAAAATCAACAAGTTAGGACACTCATGTTTATAATTCTCTATCGATCTATAATTATAACAAGTTCTATGCAGAACTCACTTCTTATTCCACCATTGTTATTACGATCAAAAATCCTCTACAAAAAATCTTCCATGCACTCCTCCATCTGTGCAACCTTCATAATGTTGATCATCATCCTTGGACCTACTTGTAAGGCTAGTCTGACACACACCAAGATCAATGGCATCATGAATCTAGTCAATCAACCTACAATCCTTGGTATCAAGGGTTGTAGAGGTACATATTTTGCAATAGAAAGACACATTCTTACGGATCGCTCGCTATAGTAGGGGACATCTACTTGCATCATGATCTCGATGGTAGATTTTTAGTAGTTTGCTATCATGGCGAATACTACTTTTGGGGAAACTATCCTTTGTATTCCCTTCCACTTCACAATCTATGCACCAAAACCTCTATGAACCTCATGCACTGAGTTTGTAGAAAACTTCTCTAACTACTTAGCCATTACATAAATTTGAGCCTCCAGGAAAGTGCTCACACCGGTATCTATGCTCCCAACAACCTCAGTGCATAGGGAAGCCTCCAAGGCCTTGTGAAGGTGTGTGAAATTTTTGTGTGACAGTGCCCTTCAAAATGGTGTTATCAATCCCCAAACCAGCCATTGAGCATGCTGAGAGGGGTGTACATCATAGGATAGTTTTAAACCATGTGTCATACTCTCACACACTCTCTGCCATTCCTTGTTGGATATCCTTTAGGGTGCTAATGATTTTTTTCTCAAACTCAAGGATATGGAACTCTACTAGGAAGGTGTTTCTCAATGCAATGTAATCCATGACCGTCTAGTGGGGGTCATACTTGTGGTACCATCTATGCATGTACCCCTATAATGTTGTTATAAAATGACTTGCCTTTCACTCTAGGGTAGTGATCCCCTTCGCACGCCATAGAAATTCACACTTGTGCACATGTTCTATAACATCCTCAATACCTCTATAGTCCGGTAGGTGTAAAGACATCTCAAAAAAACTTGTGGGGGTGGCTGAGGCCCTTGTCCACTTGACCGAGAACCTTGGTTTCCTCCTATTTTTCTTCCGCCACTATATCCACTAGATCCACAAAGTCCTCTCCTCCTAACCCACCAGATCCTCTAGATCCACTAGGTCCACCAGTCCTTTGGCCCCTACACCACCAAATCCACCTCCGTATCTAGAAAATGGCCTGGAGTGGTCGTGCCTAGTGTCCCTAACATCCCATTACACTTTGTACCGATAGTTTGTGATATTATCCTGCTACCAATTGGGTGTTCCATGCCACTTCTAGATGTGATAAGAAAATCTTGTGTATTTACACCTTATCTAGAATTCCTCCAAACACAGAATGGTTTGTGCAGCCATAGATGTCCCAAATGAAAAATTATATCTCCTAGGCATAGATCGGTTACTTCCACTGATACTAACCATATTATCAATATTTATCCCTTAATTTGCAAAAAAAAGTGCTAGGGGTTGGTTATTAGGTGGGTTCGATGCGCACCACTATCTCTCTTTTTCCATGAGACGAAGTCTCATCGAAGCTAAAGGGGCTTCTCTCATGCGCTTCCCAAGATGGGGCAATATAGACTACTCAAGTTCCACATCCTCTACATGAACCTCAACTCCTTCCCATAATGTCTACCTCCATAAATCTATCATACATGTAACCTCGTGTTTCCTAGCCATCTCCCTTTCACGAGCTTCACTATACTTGAGTCATCTTTCTTCCCTCTCCATTTTAACCATAATGTTATCCATCTTCCTCCACACTAGATTCCTCTCTCAACACTCAAAGAAGCTTATCTCAATAGGAAATGACTTTAAACTTAAGGTAATGATCAAGATCTTCATAGAAAAAGGGACAAAATGTAAAAATGATCCTTTGGGTTCCCTTAGGAATTAGAATTAAGCAACCTCCAGACAAGAATACGTAGAAATGGCATATTCTAAAGTATAATTTCTCAACACTCCTTTCTACCAGTGATCAACAACACATGTCCAAGTTAGATCCATATCCTAAAACTTCTGGTAATCATCTTGGGTATATACATGTGATCTATAGTACCATCTCGATATGGATGCATATGCTGAAAGCCATTCATATAATTCTACTGGAAAGTAGCAGAAGAAAGTTTCATATAGCTCATGGTACAAGTTCTCTTCTACCCATCTACGTGTATCAAACTCAGGTCCAACACTGAATCTTTGAGAAAACTCATCCTTCATGATCCTAAACCATGCTTCAACACTCTCCAAGGTCAGGTGCTTAGTCATCACACATCAATGGAATGAAGATGTAGACGTATCCATTTCTCACAAGAACTTCAAAAGAGGTCCCGATAATGGAACTAGGATGTAGTCATTTTTATACCCTTAGAACAAGTCTAATCCCATGTGCATTGGCCTATCACCTAGCGGGCATTGGGAATTTAACCAAGGCATGCGCGGTTGCTAAGTCCCTCCTTTATGTGAGTCTTGTGATAATACATCGATAAATGACAGAAACTTAGATGTAAAAGGTAAAGAACCATGCATTCATTTTGAGAGCTTAAGATGAGGCATTATATTAAGATACCCATTAAGATAACTAGAGAAACATTATATGAATAACATATATGATCCATACTAGAAAGGAAATATACTAGGATTCACACCCATGAACAATTTATACGTAGAACATAATCTTATATTCATATTAGTCAAAGTTCAATAACCATATTACATTCACTAAGCCATGACAGGACAATGTAACAATGTAGATCAGACTTATGCATCAAAAACCCTAACTATGCTCCCATATTACATAAATATTTTTATAGACCCATCCCTCTAGACAAACTATTACCCCTATAGTCCTCTAAATGAGAACCTCAACTCTCTGGAACCTTCTTATCATTCCTGCAGAGCTTTTCCTTTCATTCTCTCTATCTCTCGTTATCTCTTCTTCTACCCAAGAATCTCTATATATAGTTGTATTGCCCACCATCATGTCTTTCTGAAGTAAATGTGATCAGTTTCAAGTGTTAAGGTGGTCCTATAATGGAGCATGATTCTTCCCATCTGAGCTCTCCACTCTCTATAATGATGTCTTTTTGGATCCTTCCATCACATGGAATATTCCTTTCTTGACTACTAAGTTGCCGTGGCTAGTACCTTATCCACTCCACATGCGTAGTCGGCTCACGCTTTTCTCATGTGATTCCAAGAACACTTGAATATGACTAAGTATTGAAACCCTTTTCTTTGTTGGGTGCACGTGTCGTGGCTTTTACTAAAACCTCTGTCTTGCATGCCTTTACCTGTGTGCCCTTATTCATAATGATCTTGTGTGCCCACGTGCCCTTTGACACTTAGGAAATATTCTAAGGCCCAACATGTACTACATAGAAGTATGGCACACAACCTACCTATGTCAAAGTTTTGAAGCCAGACCTTCTAGACTTGCACCCCCAGGTCAGTGTTACCATTAATGGATACGTCCATTAGGAGTTCCTATAGCTATTCCCAAAAACATGTGGGGTAATTGATGTGGAGGTTATGGACTCTCCATTCAAAATCCATGGGGAATGCCTATCCCACCCATGAAAGTAGTATAAGAGGAAGAATAAGATGAGGAAGAGTAAGATGAAGGGAAGTTATATAATTCTAGGTAACAAAAGTACTACATGAGGAAGAATGGTAGTAAGGTTGCAAACACTTTGTTACAGAGTGGTGATAAGGCTTCATTTCTAGGGTACGAGGGAGATAAGGATGAGAAGGAAGATCATGAAGAAAAGATACATAAGACACATGATGTATCAAGCCCCATAATATGTTCAAGTAAAGGAGAGGAAGAAGACCCATCCACTTTTAAGGAAGAACTTTAAGTGGAGCCGGAGGGTCGGAAGTTAAGATAGAGACCACGAATGTACATGAGGTAGAGGGAGAAGGATAAGAACACTCTATAGGGGATGAGAATATTCCAACATGCGAGGACACTACACCATAGAATGCCAACTCAAAGGGATATAAAGGGGACTCATTTACTATAGAGGAGGATAAGGGATTCACCTCAAGGGAGAAGAAACAAAGAACTAAGTGAAAAGCTAAAAGGAAGAAGTGGACATTTGTGTCCCCACATATGGACTTTGTGGATGACACCATGAAGTTCCTGTGCCACCCTCCCACCAAAGAAAATTTATGGATGGGATTTGATAGATCAAGAAAGGGGGGTTCCCAGGGACTAGGAAGATGCTCACCAAGTATGCACTACCACACCAAGAAACCTGAGCTCGAGGTAAATTATCATGCAATTGAGACCATTCACTTAAAGAATAAGGGAGGAGATACATATAAAGTGGTGGATCCTAACCATGTAACAAATGAGTAGGCATGCAATACATTGCAAAATATTTATTCAGAGGTGATTCGACATGGTTTGGATACAAAAGCCATTTTTTGGACCTTGATCATAGAGAATAAGAGAAAGGATAAGGAAATAGATAGCTTTGGGTAGGGGTTAGGGGAGAATAAGCATGGATGAAGGAGGCATATGAATAATTTGGTGCCCTCGTGAAAAACATTATGAGACAATGTCCAACATTGGTGAGCCGAGACATGACCGATTATGGGGATGAGATGGAGTACCTCAAGGACCTTCTCGGGATGTTACTCATCAACTTCAAGGATGGCGCAGCCCCATAAATTCGAGAGATAACAAAGGAAAAACAAGAAAATAAGGTCAAAATTGAATCCCGAGATCACACAGTTGGAAGATTTTCTCTCCCAAGTCAAGGAGGTCAATATACTGGTGGATAAGGGATTCAATAGCTATGGAAAATGCTAGCTAATTATTGAAACACAGGGTGATAGATGAAGATTCAGCCCTAAAAGTATTACGAAGACCATCCCCACAAAAAAGGAAAATAAATCACAATTTTTCATCAACACCATGTCCCATAAGGAGAAAATCAAGAAAAAGCGCAAAAAGATGGATTTCAGAATCGGTGAACTCCGAGACTCCATCACTGAGTGGATGGATGCATTCAAGGGTGTTTAAATAGAGTTGGGGATGACTATCAACACACTGAAGGGGAGGGTGTAAGATATCACCCCATTCTAGGTACCAAGTGTCATAGGTGAAGTGTCAGGAAAGGCCTTATTAAAGTTGAAGGCCTAAGAAAAATTGAAGGATGAGATAGATGCGGAGTTCCCCAAACTCCTCTAATTGGTCACATAGCATCCCCCCATTCCTAAATTCTTTATTCATGCTCTCTCCCAACATATATTATTTATTATTTGGAGAAATATTTTGGTAAAAAATATTTTTGTTTAGGAAGCATGGAGGATTTCCTAGATGAAAACCAATTTAATGTGGGGTGATGTTGTGCCCCAAAAGTAACTACGTGCCTAAGGCATAAAGCCTTGTGGCATGCAGAAATAGGGTGTGAAAGGAATACATATAAGTAATTATTAGAGACATGTAAAGGATCATGTTAGGGTAGAATGGATTCAGGGCTTAGTGAGTTTTGGACAAGCTGGAAAAGACACCGAGGGAAAAAATGGAAAATTGACTAGATAAAGATGTGTATTATCCATGAAGACTTATGACTCAAGGAAAGGATATTCCAGGGCATCAATACAATTATCATGAAAGGATAAGGAGTCAAGGTTGTTAAGGATTATATGGAACATGCATACTACAAGGTACTCAATTGAGTGAAATGCATGGCGACATCTTGCACATTCCCGCGTAGTGGTAGAGCAATCATGATTGGATTCCCTCAGGCTTTTGCAAGAGAGAATGATGAATGGTTAAGATGGAAGGAGGATGATTATTCTATGAGTATGATGGTTTTTGCAGAGAAGGAAGGGAGATAAGAAATGATAGATAGGGAGTAAGAGAGAGGAAGGAAAATGTGTAATGGTGAGATTTGTGATGAAAAGTAAGCTCTGTTAGTGTGAACATTTCCACAAATGGGACTCTCTTGATGTAATCTTGGCTACCATATCTTGGCTAATAAATATAATGAAGTGATTCTGAAACATTCATGTGATGGATCTTGATCTATGCATTTTCCTTATGTTCATATGTGTGTTACAGGTTTCCTTGATGTTATCTCATGGTTGATTCTACTTTCATTAATTTGATCATGTTGTTCTATGCTTGGGTGCATTAGGTTAGGAGTTAATGCTTATATCTTAAATTCCATGAGTTAATATCAAGGAAAACCGTAACACACATATGAACTTAAGTAAAATGCTGAGAATATGGGTAGAGTCTTCCAAGCATTGCATGGTTGGGGGCTAGGTTCGGGTGCTTTGAGATTATAGCATTTGAAAGGGCCTCTATCTTCTTATGTATTTCATGCACCTTTTCCTTTTCATCCCTCATCTCATGCCTTCACTATGCACTAATCAATTAATTTTTTTATCTGTTTTTCATACTTAATGATCTCCTCATTATTTTTCTCAAGCTCTTCCTCCGAGACCCTTATTCCTTCATTTCTATCAAAGAATCTTGCCTATACCTTTATCGATACTTTCTTGATCTTGTTGCAAAATTTTTCATTAGGCAGGTTGTTGGGAATTTACCGAGAGGTTTACTCCCTTGGCATATGGTATCTTCATCAATGCATCTCAGTTGACCTCAAATTTGGGTTCATCAACGTGGGACTCAAAATACCAAGATAAAATTTTCCTCGTGTGTGGGTACACACCATATTCATCGAAAGAAGACCAAACAAGGAGTTGGTTTGTGGGCATGGAACTCTAGAAGCATGCACATAGTACCTTTTTTGGATCATTAATGTAAGTCATTTCTTGTTCTGTGCCACTACTATGCCCTTTCCACCTATGCACATTTGGGAAGCTAGTGCTAAGCTGGGTTCTCCACCCATGCTTCCATACTCCTTTCCCACACTCACGCTTTCCTCTGTTTCCTTAAGTACTTCCTTGGTACTTTTCTCAACTTTGTACTCAACCAATTGTTAGATAATTACTACTACTTCCCTCTCTATTGTATTATACATCTGGTCTTTGGTAGGGCTCGGGTCTTCGATCCTTCATGCTTACTTCCTCACTTTACCCTTTGTTGTGAGAACCTGCTTTATTCTCATCCTTCTCTTCATTTCATTCTTCCTCTAACTCATGTACATCATACACATGATGATTCTAAGCCTCTTCACACTCTTCATCATCTTCATTTCCCTTTTCAGTCTCCATGCTTTCGATATTTCATGAGTCTGAGCCTTTTGTCACCCTCTGCTTCTTCCTTACTGGTGATTCTAGTTTAGAGGAATTCTCTTTTTCTTATTTCTCAAGTGATTCTTCCCTTACTTACAACTCTTCCTTCTATGGTGACTCCTCCTTTTACAGAGACTCTATTCTCACAAGATAATTCTTTTGGCACATGTAAGTATTGGTGCTCGCACTTGACTCTTGTGCCCCTACTTTGTTTAAAGTATTTACGTGCTTGGCACCTTTTACTCATGAGTTTCTACTCTATCTCTTTCCCTTAGCATGGTATTTTTATTCACAAAGTGGGATCTATAGGAATGGAAACATCATCTTCAACATAAGCACCCTTTTCATACTTGGGCCTTATGTGAAAATACACCCTTGCTACTATCCTCCCTACAAAAGGTAATGTTACTAGTTTTAACATGTGAATGTCATGAGAGACATAATTCTCCACATAGGCTCACTTCTTGGGGTATATTAGTTTCCTACATAGCTCACATGTAGTCTTGTTCCACTAAAGTTCGATAAAATATGAGTTTCTTCATCTCTTTTAAATGATTGACCCCATCTTGGAAGTACTTTGCACTTTGAAGGATAAAGGTAATTTACACTAAGAACTCTTGGTGCCATCTACCAAAGAAAATATGCCGATGCAAAAATACTAGTATACGATGAACTCAACTTCTCCTTACACTAGTGAAGGAAACTATTTAGGTATTCTTCCTTCACCCGTGAATCCATTGTGGATCTGCCTATACCACTTTTCTAGGCACACCTTATGAGCAGCCATCATGGTGTCACAAGTATATTGTTCAAACCTCTTAGTGGGGGAGGGGTTCTCATCTGGGTATTCCTAAACAAACTTATTCGGTCCATTGAGCACTCCAATCTCTGAAAATAAAATGGTGAGGAGGAAATTACCAAACATGATCTTCTCTCCATCACGTGTGGCATCTATGATCTCCTCTGTAATGAAAGATGAGAGGTTATAGATGGTTCCCTCTGAGATCTTGTGGCACACATTCAACCAGGCCTTGTTGATTTGTGTCCATATCTCTTTCCCATTCAAATTTGTAACCAAGTGCATGGCCATCCTCATCACCAGGTTAGTAATTACAAAAATTTCAAAGTAGCATGAACCCTTCTTATAGTCATAAGCCTCAATGGTCTTCTTAATGGCTTCCTTGTCTTCCAATTCATCATCTAATGAATCTCCTTCACAAATAAGGCTGGTGAACTTAGAAATTAGCTGGGGTTATGTGCATCCTCCATCCTATGAAATAGAAGTGGTATTCATGCACGCATGACATCAACCATTGGTATAGTCACTCATGCTTAACAAAATAGGGAAAATCGTAGATTTGAAATAACCCAAACTTCTCCATTTTTACCTTTACCTTGTCATAGATGGGAATTCCATCTAGTGTCCTCTTCTTTGTAGGGAAAACTAGTTCTAGTGTCATTTCATTCTCTATGGTTCTTGTTTGATGGTTGTAATCACTGATGGCCATCTTCCTGATGTGAGACACCCATTATTAACTAAGAAATATGTCGTCTGCAGGTAGTTTATTTCCATGTACCATTCTTTATTGAAACTTCTATAGATAGCTTGTTTTCCCTTGGTCTTTCCCTTCTTCAGTGAAACATTTGCTACTTTCCTTGGTTTCATTCCTTCATCGGGTCATTAAAAATTATTCCTTTCTCCTTATCCTGGATCTTCTCAACTTTGCGGCTCTAATCCTTTGGAAATATTACTTCAAAACCTTTTCCCTACCTATGTAATCCTAACTTGGAAAAGCCTCTTTCTAAAAGACAACAAAACACTTGTCATATTCTTTAACACAACCTTCTCTACTTACACTGTGTACTTATTTCCACTTTGGTTCATTAATAAAACTAACTATGCACCCAAATCTTCACAACTCTTCTCAAAATTTCTTTGCAAGGATTCCCTAGTTTGTGATAGCATCCTTCATCACCTCGAGAAAAGGACCTCCCTCGCCAATACATAACTTGAAACCTCACCTTTATATTTCCTTCTTCGTAGGAACCCTTCCCAACCAATAAATTTTGTTCTAAATTAAAAAGTTAGTGTTAATAGCATAAGATAAAACAAACATAAATTCACTTTTAGGATTACGCATTTTTATTAGCTTTGTTCTTGACTTGCGTTTTTAGGTGTGAGTTACGAATTCCTCATTTGTATTATTCCTTTTTCACTCCCCATCATAGTTGGAGTATCCTAGCTATTTCTGGGTGTGTCAAGACCTTGTCTCATCCTTCTCATATTTTTGGTTTAGTCCAAAATCCATTTTTTTCTTTTCTTCTAATTTCACAATAACTGGTGTCGGTCTAGTGACCTTCGTCGGTTTACCTAACCAGTGTTGGCTTCTGGCTATTTTGGTTATTTTACCTGAAATAGCCTTCATCACCTATTCTTTTCTATTTTTGGTCCTTAGGACACCATCATATCCCCTAACTTTCTGATATCTTTATCAGATACAGTTTCCCCAGTTCATATTCATCAATTATGTTTCATTTTCTAAAACTAGTACTTTCCACGAAGGATTATTAGTTATCATAACCTTCGTCAGTTCCTCTATAACCATCATTGGTCATACTTGATTGTGATTGATTTTTGTGTTTGATTTTTAATCAAAACACTGACTAGATTTACCCCTCATACTTTATCCTTCTATTCTTTTGGTTTTTTGTGTCATTTATAGAATATAGTCTTACCAGGTCAACACTAATTCACATGGTGTTGAATCATAGCCAAACTAATGCCCTTGTATTTCACACCAAGATCAGCCACTCCCACCTAGTCCATTATTGTCATCCATCATGTCACCTATGGATCCAACTCAACTTATCCCCATTACTATCGGTGATGAGGAGTTCACAAGACTCCTTGATCAGAATCCTATGGCCCTACAATACTATCTCACCCACTCATCTACCCAGGACTCCTTAGGACAATTAATATATGGCATGCCCGTATCTATCCCTCCTTCCCTCACACCCACTTCTGCGTTAGCTACCACTAGCTCAGTGCTTCCCTCATCCACATTACCCCCTGTGGTTTCTTAGTTAGGCTCCACCTCTACCATAACTTCTGCCCTAATGATGTCTATTACACCCATGGTGTCAACCATTCCTTCACCGACTACCTTGAGCATAGCCCCATCCGCCCCTTTTTATTGTATGTACCATTTGCATCACAACCACCTCCATTGTCATAACCAACACCTCTTTCCAAAATCTATTTCTTTCCATTCCTTAGTCTCTACCACCCATTACCACGAGTCGTTACAACCATCCCACCTCTTTACATGCATCATCGGTATCCTATGTTGCATATTTGGGGTACATTCCACCTGTATCTATCCCCCTTTGTAGTTTTCATATTTGACACCCCCATGTACTAGGATGTCATCCAAATCATACACCCATCATCAACCCCCTTTCTGCAGGAGGCACCCATTACTCACAACCCACCAATGACCTCATTAGGATGATGATGGAAAAGATGTAAACATTAGAAGCATCAGTTTCTAGCTCTCGTAACTCCTTGACCTATGATGAAATATGTACCAAGCCTATTCATCCATATATTCTTATTCATCCATATCTTGTGCATTGGGAAATGCCCAAGTTCAACCAATTCAACAGTAAAGAGGACCCACAAAAACACTTGTGGTCATTCAAACATGTGTGTTACCTAATTTCCCATGAAAATAATTTCCTCTTACAAACATTTTCCATGTCTCTAACAGGACCTACCTTAGATTGGTACACCGGTTTACCTAGAAATTATGTCTACTCCTTCAACCAAGTGGCTCAAACATTCCTAGACCACTTCTTGATCAATATAGTAAAGAAGGTAACCATGACCGACTTGTATTCGACACGATAGTATGAAATCAAATCTATCACATATTTTGTTTCCTACTAGCAGAGTCTTATCAACTAGTTAACGCTCCAATTACCTCAAACTAAACTTATTGAATTGTTTAAAAATCTTGTGCTAGAAAAATCTCACGAAATATGTAGGTAAAAACCTTCCAAACCTTTGACAAAGTATTCACCATGGCATGAAAGCTGGAAATTTGCACCATTGAAGAAAAGAAAATCTAATTACGAAACAAGAACACCTTATTCAAACCAAATGATTCTTCTTCATATTCAAAACCCCAAAATAATTATTCAAAGGCCAAAGGATCTACCAATGCGGTAGTCCTCAAGGTGGGTCCATCTCATCCCTCTAATCAAGCCTAACCTTCTTCCAATATTTCCCCTATCCATACCTTTCAGTTCTGTGGGATTAGCGGAAGTACACTTCAATTGGAGATCCCTATTCTTCAGTCTTGGAAAATATTCTTAAAGCTGGAGCCATTACACTTCCTCCCATAAAACCTCATACTATTTTTTATCTTTTTCCTTCCTCCCTAAACCTTGACTATTGTGACTATGTCAAACATTGTGTGAAATTCTAGAAACATACTAACCTTCATCACACAACTAGTCATGCCTTACAAGTCACACGAGACCTTTGGCATTTCTCTCAATGGGGTTTGGATCTTGTCGGAGAGATCAATCCTCATTCTTCATAATGCCATAAATGGATTATAACCGCTCTTGAATACTACACTAAATGGGTATAATACATTCCCTCATTTCTAGAAAGGCCGAGAAAATATGTGAATTTATCAACCATCACATCATTTTTCAATTTGGTGTTGCCCACTACCTTATCACTAATAATGGAAAGAAATTAAAAAACTAAACCCTACAAAAATTTGTGTAGCTTTTGGCATTCAACTCAATTTCTCATCACCTTATTACCCATAAAAAAATGGCCAAGAAGAATCAACCAATAAAACCTTGAACAAAATTATTATGAAAGTAGTTGACGATACTAGGAAGGATTGACATACGCACATTCCTTTCACCTTGTTGTCTTACCACACTAGTATTCACACTTCAAATGCTGCCACACCTTTCTCTCTAGTCTACGGTACCAAGGCGGTCTTACGTCTTGAAGTTCAGATTCCATCACTTTGCATCTCACTCCAAGACATGCTCAATAATGATGAATTTGTTAGGACCATTTGGCACACTTGAGTTATTACATGAACATTGTCTCAATTCTCTTGATCATCTCCAAATCTACAAAAATGTAAAAAGCATGCCTATAATAAACATGTCCACAAATGAACCTTCCATGTCAGCAACCTCATCCTGAAGGAAAATCAACATGTAACCAAAGAAGAGAAAAGTAAGCCGGAAAAATTTGCTCCTAATTGGCTTGGACCCTATATCGTTAATCATGCCTATGGATTAGGTGCTTATCGTTTGTTTTCACTTGAAGGTAAACCCGAACCTGAGCCCCTCAATTCATTTCATCTTTGACCATTTTATTATTGAAATCCATTCCTATATCACCTTATATCTATTGACTTTTCCCTTGAGCGATTCACCTTCCATGTTACCCATTTTGAGGATCAACAACTAAACAAGAATCATGTGATTACCCATCACCTTTTAGCCTTATCTTCAATATGAGTACCATGACTCTACTCATGGCATGATTCTCATGGATACTTTTTGTCTTTTTCAAAGATGGAATCCCATGGTCATTCATCACTTGAAACCATCTCTTTCATAGTTAACCTTTGTGTGCTACGGTTTTGTCTTCTAAACAAGAACCTAATCTTCCTCTATAGTCTTGTCCATGACTTAAACATCCAAAAGAAAAATGGGATTTAAATCCTTGAGTCAAACTTCTAGCAAAAATATGACTCCCTCAAAAGGGACATCTCTTCTCTTTATCTCGCCACTATAAATAGACTTCTCCCTCAAAGGAAAACTATATCAAGTCATTGAAAAAATACAATTAAATGTTCAAAAGCTTCCCGCATCGATCAACTTCATGAAGACCTCAAGGAGATAATATAATCATCCCATATAGACTTCCCACATCAATCAATCTATCAAAAAAATAAAAGAAGAAAATGATAACTTTTTGTCATGGACTTGCCTATTTTTTATCATGGGTTTCTTGCCAAGTAAACATGTTATCGTACACTAAGTTATGCTAAACCACCTATTTTCACCTCATTTCCTTTTCACCCTATTGTTCTATCTACTCAAGGGACTTTCCATAACTATGACATTTTGTGATCATGTGACTTTCTTCACCCTTAGAATAGTCCATTATGCAATGCCTTTAGGGTCTTCCATTCATGATCCCATCGTTGGTATGGTAGACCAATTCGGGTTCTTATCAATTAAGCGGCTCTTTTACCTCCTACTACAATTTTACCTTCTTCATTACTTAATGATTATCCTATATAGGACTAGACCATCGACACCTACATTTTCAAAAATTTCCACTATGACCTAGAATCAACCATGCCTATGACCTAGACTCAATCATGCCTAAAATCTACCAACCCATTCCTCTAATTCATCATATTATTCCCTAGCTTATGGGATAACTACATCGTCCTGAGGCCCCTTTTCATTGGGGCTATATAGGCAACACTCCTAGGGCATGGGGCCCTTAGAGGTTAGCTCAACCACTCTTTACCTTAACCTATTTCCCCCATTTTCCTATTCATATTCTATCTTAATTCTCATTTTTATAACACTTGGAAAATTACCAAACATACATATCCATAAAATTATAAAAACATCCAATTAATCAATTCACATTTCCATAATATCAAAGATTTTGGAAATTTACACCATAACATACATATAACTCATCATTTATTTCCCATGTTACCAATAACTTAGAAATTAAATCAAAAATTAAAAACACGAATCCATCATGACTAAACTGACCTGACTCCATCATGCCTAAACCCACCTAACTCCATCATGCCTAAACCAACCTAACTCCATCATGCCTAAACCATCTTGAATCCATTATACCTAAACCAACCTGACTCCACCATGCCTAATCCACCTAGTTTCCACCCATATACATATAATAATGGAAATTTTACAACACAAGTACATCATCCATCCAATAAACATCATCAACTATATAAATGGGAGAGTTTGTGTATCAATACATATATACACAGATACAAATAAATACCAGTATCTCAAAAACCTCATAATCTTAGGCATGCGAGGCGTATATGATCAAAAATCTGAAAAAATCTCTTGTATAGCCTCACTATCATCAGCACGCATGCTGATATATATCAAAAATAATAATCAACATGACACCATCAATCATTCACCCATCGATGTCCATTTCGGTCTCCTATATCTCCTCTCCTCTAGCCTGATGCCCTACCATCATTTCTCCACCCTCTATGGGTCTAGACCTTGCCTCCACCTCTGCATGTAGCTGGGTCAGGCCTCCTTGAGCTAGTGGCCTCTCCTTGACCCTGCCTCTGGGTTTTTTGACCCCCTATAATCTTTGATCTATGTGTGCGAGATCTCATCCTCTCACTCGAGGTTTGTCAAATGATCTTGGTATTATCAAGCCTCATTCTAGGCACTCTTAGTTTGGCCATCAAGTATTATCTATAGGGGTGCCATAGGTCTCACAAAAATCTCTCGAGCTTTGTCCTATTGATAGTGGCCTCAAACCACGTATCTATGACCCCTTCCCTCCTCTCTGTACCATGGGACCTTGTCCCGTTGCTTCCTGTAAAATGGGACCCTATCCCTAGGCTGTGAGGTTATTTGTACTTTGACCTAGGCTTATAAGGCCATAATCTATGCCTATGTAGTGACCAACTAGCCCTATAACCCTACTACCTATGCCTATAGGGCGGCCACTTCTCCCCATCTCCATCTCCACCCTCTGTAACCTAGTCCCGAAGGGCTGATACATATGCTCTGTAATGTGGCAACATGTGCCTAAGATCATGTCAGCTACCCTGTACTACTCCTAGATGAATCGGAAGGGTAGCCACCGCCTCTGTAATGTGTCCCTCGAACCATAACCATGGCTAAATTAGGTTTCCCTAGCCTTGGTGGTGATGCCCATAGCTTCACCGTCCACCACTTCATATATCTATCTATAACTTAGGATTTATAAATCCTCCAATCCATTTCCTTCTCCTCTGTCATGTCGAACCATCATTTGTGGTAGAGGAATAGGCCTCTCCATGTCATCTCTCCTATATTGAGGGAATGGTGGAGGCACATCCTGAGGCAGCCCAAAATGTTGTCTGACCCTATCGACAAGTATCATCTCATGCTCTCCAAAGACGATGCCCCTCTATCCATCGTGAAACCGTATCTCATCTAACTCTACTGCCATCTACCTATATGAAGGGAAACCAACATATGGCCTCCAAATAATGTCCACTTAGACAACCCCTCTAGTATACACCTATAGTATGCTACATCATGTGTATCCCTTGAAACCCTCCACTCTCCAACAATAGGCACCTAACGCCTATAGTAAACTCAAACCAAACCCACCTTGAATGTGTATGGCTGGGGTATACCAACTAGACACACACATACGATGTGCTTGTATGCCCAACAGTGAAGTAGAAAGGTAAAACAAAAACTAAACCTCTGTAGCCTCCCATAGGCCCATAACTCCCTATATAACTTCACCAAGAGTGTCAGTGCCCAAGAAAATGGGTCCTCTCCTCCATCATGTCATGGAGAACCCCCATTAGTGCCTTTAGGAATCTCCCACCCTCTGCATTTGGCATATGAAAACAACACACTTCCTCCATAATTAGAACAAATAACCTCATATCTTGAGGATGGGCCACATACATATCTCCATAACTCAGGCTCATAGTATGGAACCTCATCTCCACCATCCCCTCCCCAAACACCACCAACATCATCTCCTATGATGCCTCTAAGGAAATAGAATACAACTGGTCTCCCACTATAGGTAATCGCAGGATCCTGTATACATCCTCTAAGGTGACTATGATCTCACCCGTCGAGAAAATGAAATGTGTTGGTTATTGAATCCCATATGTCGATGAGTGCAACCATCAAGCTCAGCTCCCAAAAAATGTGCCTATAGCTTCACACCCCACCAAGATGATGTCAATCACATGCCTCCACTCCTTAATGGTCATGCTTAACCATACCTCCAAAATAGAGGTGTTACTTTGTATCCGATCCACAACTAGTCCATAGCATGCATATAACAAACCAAAACATTGTTAAACAATGACTTCACCCAACATCACTCTTAACCAACCAACCTATTCCCAATACCCTTACTCCTTATTTCCCCTTCAATGCACTCCCAACCCTAAAGACCATGTCTTTTCCCCTCATCCCAATTTCCCATCCCTCAACAAGTACCTATGTGAACATATTACCCTACCCATTCTCACTAAACTTGTCGTTATATCCCATTACCTACCTTTCCCTCCCACCCTATCTCATTTATTGACATATTTTCCTCTAGAGCCAACTGATATCAGTCAATATTGATAGGCATTGGTCCATCATAACCAACATTGGTCACATAATACCCGAATGATACTAGCCAAGGCCAACTAATTTTGGTATACCCGTGACCATCGTTGGTCATTTTCATGGCATCAAAATCCACAAACCCCTACCCTATTTCTCACAAAATTCTCAAATCTGACCTAAATACCCATTCTAACCTACCCAAACCTATCCTAGCTTCATTCCCACTCCTATTTAACCTACATTGGACCTTCCCACCCCTCATTTCCTTAATTTTTACCCATAACTTTAAAAAATTAAAATTTTACCCAAATTTTAAACAAAACAATTTTTACCAACCTATTTCAACAAAAATGAAGGATCAAGATCGAATCCTACCTCATCGCGATTCTGTCAGCATGGTGGTACATTTATCTATTGTATCGGTGGTCCACCGAACCCTCTTCTGCATTTTCCATCACTAAATAAAATCCCTACCTCGCAACGAATGAAATCGCTCGAACCGATCTTGCAGAGCCACCAACCAAATGTCAATTGACCACTACTAGGCTTGCCAACTCAGCTCTCCATCTTGTTTTATCACTTTCAAACTTTCCACCTCTCCTTTATCATTTTCTACAATTGGCAAATGACAAATGATTTTGTAAAAAGTGGAATTTTCCTTTTTAACCCCAATTCGACATGACCAATGTTGGTCACCTTATAACCAAAATCAGTCAACCCTTATAGCTATTTACCCTTGCTAATATTCCTTTTACCTGTAACCATCGGTGTTCAAATACCTTTGATCATTATAGACACCTATTAAAGCTTAGAAAGGGAAAATAGATATAAGGGTTGACTAATGTCGATTGTTGGTTTGGTGACTGACATCGATTAGCTAGGGCATAAATATGACTGATGTTGGTCATATTTGTGACCTAACAAACGACATTGGTCACCATATAACCAAAATTGGTAAACCTTTATAGCTATTTTCCCTTGTTAAGCTTCCTTTTACCTACAACCATTAGTGCTCAAACACCTTTTATCATTATAGACACCTATTGAACCATACCTACAATCCCAAAATACCCCTACATTTCCTTAGTTTCATCTTGGGATTTGTTATTTTACTATACCTTGGCCTTACCCATGCCATGACCTATTTTCCTGAACTTGACCTACTTGGTGTGACCATTGACCTTATGTACTTGCTATACCTTGTGATGATGTTACCTATGTTGTTTTATCTTAATAATCATACCTTAGCTATTGTCGTGTCATTTATTCCGGTCAAACCATTGGTGTACCAGAACATACCTAAACGTTCCTACACCTGACCTACATGGTGTTTTTGGACCATATCCTATACCTTGGATACCTGAATCACCTCACCCTTGTTTTGATAAACCTATCAACCTTGGACGATGTAGAGTTTGGAAGCTCTTCAACCTGGTATTGTGTTGCAATCTATATGTGTGCATGCATTTGATTGTCATTACCCATTACAAGATTTTTACCCCGGCCTATTATTTATTACTCAAGTTGACCATCACCCTTTGCCATAGTACTCATACCCTTCCCCACCTACCTCCACTTCCACCACTCCACATTTTTCAAACCACTCACCGATTTTGTATTACACCTCATTAGTTCTGGTTGGTGGGGATAAAATTCACCCACACATGGGGAAATCACTTCCTATGTTTGTTACCATCGCTTACCAATACAAACTACGCAACAAAAAAGGGAAAAATGTAGACACCAAATTTGGGTCACACCCCCCTTCTCCCCACATGTATATTAATTTAATTACCTATAATTAAATTAATGTCAAATATCACAATATTTATTATTTAACTACCTTAATTAAACTAATTTCTACCTCACCCCACCACATCACCTAGACACCTCATCATAAACCTATTCTTAGCATGTTTCCTTTTTACTAGGACTCAATATCCACTTTCCATAGCTAACTAAGACTTAGTCCTACCTACCTTAATTAACTAAGAATTAGTTTAACCCTAAAATCACATGCCTATTCTTCCTATAACTACATTCCTTCTTATCTAATCACAATATTCCATTTTGATTTGGGACAATGGATATATTTGGTTAGAAATATTGCTAAGATTTTTCATTTTTAGTAAACCTAGGATTTCCCACCTTAACCAACGTAGTTCAACCTAAAATCAATGCCACACCCTAAACCTTCATTAGTTACCATATATCCATTTTGGTAATGTTGTTTAAGATTTTAGAAGAATTATTCAAGTTTTGGATATGGGATATCTACATGTAAGCATGCACTAGAGAACTCCCGCACATCCATACATCCCAACCAACATCAAACACTAATCTAAATGGTAAGCATTCATTGTAACATTACGGGAAGCATGGTTATGGCACTAACCATCACCTCCATCCAAGCACCAAGCCTCATTCAAGTACAAGTAAGTACATTTAGATCTATACCTTCCCATATATTTATTTAGATTAGTTTCTTCATCTTTGTTTGGGAGTTCTAGTCTCCCTTACATCCCATCATCTCTCACCCTCCTGCCAATCCCTCCACCTAATCACCTACAACCTCTCAACCCTCCATACCCACCTCCAGATATCTCTGAGTATTCCCAACACTATCATCAACCTATACATTCTCTGTCCATTCTTTGTGTAACCATAGAGAATCACCAAAACCAAATTTCATTAAGTTTCCATCAGCCCCAACCTCATCGACAATGGTTAACCTAAACCATCGTTGGTGTATCCTCAACTAGCATTGGTCATACCAAACTGACACTGGTCTCTTTTTCTAGTAAATATGCCTATAACAACAACCTCATACCTTTCACCCAAACAACCCAAATCACCTACAACTTGACCCTGACATGTCCCAACCACCTTATCTACATGTCGACTTCCGTTTTGATCATAACCTAGCTTGTTAGATTATATTTTCTTATTGTACTTGAATGAGACACCTAAATCATATTAACTATAGTAGGACATTATTGGTTTACATAATTTCTTACATTAAGTTGTTTTAAATAGTGGATTGATAACCATGTAGGAATTATCAAACTTCCTAGATCTAGCATATGCTAGAAAGTCCAATGAAATATATTGATTAATATTCCTCTTGTGGTCTTGTTTTTATTCACAGGTAGTTCCTACTAGTAAAAATGAATTTCTCACAATCAACATTAGATTAGAAAATTAGAACGTGTGCACTCTACCTCCCACCTTCACTCACAGGTATTCCTCCTCCCCCTTATCTTATCTATTTTGCACTTACGTACACACACTATTTGGTGAAACAACATGCCTTGTAAAACTTGATACAATATTTGTAAACCAATTCCCACCAAAATCCTGTTACAAGGGTCTTGTGCATGGTTACATTACCTACATAGTGTCCTCCTGAAATTCCACCATGTGATTCCTCCATGATTGCAGCACGCTCATTCTCTAACATACACTAGCATAAAACCTCATCACGTCCTAACTTGTATAAGTATCCACTAATTAACATGTAGGGTGTGACCTGTATGGCTAACTACTTCCTTTCCAAACTCTTAATTCCCTCCAGTGCCACACCCACTTTGAGAAACACACAATATATTCCAAGTCATAGGGTGCACACTACAATCTAAACAGGTGCACATCTGGCATTGTATCCTCAATACTCTGCGTGTCCTCCCTAGAGTCAATCCTTGATAAATGGTCAAGTCCTAGATTAATATTACCTAGGTTCACTATAACTATAAAATCAAACTATTGAAACAACAGAACTCACCTACATATGTGATCTTGTAAAACATGATTGTTTACCAAGTCTTCAATGCCATGAGGTCCATGTATAATATAAAAGATGTTTCCAACATATACATTTCTAATTTGTGCGAGCATAGATAACTAACAATACCTCATGCTCGGTAGTATTATAGTTCATTTTACTTGGGTTAACTTCCTACTGGTAAAGAACAAGGGGTGGTTAAAAATTCCCTCTCTAGGTTGTGCTAATATTTCTCCAATCGTCATCCCTGAAACATCAACATGTACATGGAATGGATTATCCCAAGAAGAAAATTATAATATGGGCACAGTGATAAGCCTATTCTTTAATGTATCAAATGCCATCTATTGCGCCTCTCCCAGTATAATATACTTTTAGAAACTTTTTCAACAAAGCGCGATCCTTGCATACCCCTTAATAAATTTTTGGTAATACCCTGTATTCCTAAGGAATCTATGCACCACACTTTGGTTGGTAGGCTCCCCCAATCCCACAATAATAGAAACTTTGGAAAAATCCACCAACAAGCCTTCTTTACATATGGTATGCCCCATTAGGGTTCTAAATGGAGTAGCGATTTTTTTTAATGTTGAGGGATATCCTCAACTACCGACATATTTCAAACATCAGCCTTAGATTGTCACAATGGTCCCTCACTAATCCATATACCATCCAATCATCAAGGTAGACTTGAAGAAACTTATGGATGAAGTCTTGAAATGCCTGCACCACAATGCATGAAAACACAACAGGAGTATTCTTCAGTCCAAAAGGCATGATCATGTAGGAAAAGCTTCCCCATTCAATGGAAAAAGTTGTATTTTCTTGGTCCTCCTTTACAATTCTAACTTGATGATATCCTAAGAATCTGTCTATGAAATAATAGATCTCACACCTAACTATTCCTTCTAGGATCTCTTCAAAGTGAAGGGGGTTAGAAATGGGTCAATAACACATACCACATTCAAATCACTATAATCAATAAAAATCATTGTCTTCCCATCCTTCTTAATGTTGATGACCATCGAATTATCCATTATGATTCTTCAACACCTCAATGATGCCTCGATGTGATCATATTGTCAATCTCCTCCTTGAGTTTGACGATAGATTTAGATTCATTTGATAAGGTCTCTTCCAAATTGGGAACACACCTTCCTTTAACTTGATAATAATTTCTCCCAATGAGTGGTGAAATCCAATAAGATTGTGGTACTTGCGCAGAAATAAATCTTGAAACTCGCGCAATAGATCAATGATCTTTGAAACATCCTTGTTTGATCAGTTATCCTCAATAGTAGCCTCGGAGTTCTTCCTCCAAACCAATATTAACCTTCATGGTTTCCAAGGGTTTCTAGTAGGTGCATGCTTGCTCATTAACACTATCTATAACCTCGTGCATACTTATAGTATGGTTAACATCCAAGATTTCCACCTCTTCACCATTGATAACAAAGACCAACTTTCCTTTCTCTTTTTCGATGCATGCACACTCAAGTTGTATCTCCTTTGATTCTTCCTCATCAAAGCACACTTATAAGCCAGGTCCACCAAAAAATTATAGTATTCTATCATCCACCATGACACTACCTCCCATAATTAGGCGTTTAACAACCTATAATGTCTCATCCACTAATGGCTTAGTACTTTGATATTCAAAATATTGAAGGAGATCAACCATAAACTCCCACCATTTTCCTATCTAAAGATGCATCTCTGAGTGAATGTACCATGCCCATGCATAGCCTTGTAAAGTGGAGTAAGGATTATGCACCCATAAAGAAGGTGACAAGGCTTCCATGCCTTCCATCAAGGCCTTCTCATATGCTTGGACGTGAAATGAGGTAGGTTCCTTCCCATGATAATTTTGTATGATAGTAGGTGCATTTCTCTAGACAAACCTAACAGAGAATGTGATTCTCACTTCACACCACTCTATAAGGTTATCGCAATGGGTCACCCACTAACGTGATATGGTCTTGAGCAAGGTATAGCTAATAATCCTTCTCCTTTCAATCTCACATCTCCACTGGGTCTCCATTTCTCATAGGAAAATATTAGGGTTGGATCCCCTAGAATAACTTGGAAAATTCTTTCATCCTAGGTGCTTGACTAAGCATGCCTTTTCTACTCTCATCACAGAGCCTCTTAACTACCTTCCGACTAACTCATATGTCCCGTGTGCCTAATTGTCACATGCCACACTAGTTGTATCACTTATAGATGAGAGTCTTCCCATTGAATAATGACTTATTTTTTTGGTTGCACAACCTCAGGGTCCCTGATAGTGCACACATAAATTCTATCTAGGTCTTCTTCTACTAAAGTCCCAATATAGGGCGTTAACTTCCCATTCATCAAAGGAATGATAAAATATTACTCCTTGTTCTAAAAAATAATACACCCCTTATTGAAACATAAGTCAACATTGTTCTTATAACACTAGGGGCACCCAAGTAATATTGGAAAGTTATCCACCTCAGAAAGCACTAAGACTTGAAAGTCTATAGTTAATTTTTCCCCTTAGATAGTGATAACAACATCCTTTAGAACACCAATGGGCATTGGATTTATCTTATTATCCAAATATAACACATTTGAAGATGGTTGTGATGGGGGCCTTCTCATTTGATTCTAGGTGTCCAGGGTGAGAACATTAACTCTCGTTCCTATGTCAATAAGAATATTACGTAGGAGCCATCCATCAACAACTACATTCAAGGTAATCTCCTTATCGTAGTCAAGGTTGTGGGGAGGAAGGTTAACATACAAAACCTACCTCTTCTGCTTCTTCTCTATAACTTGGTATCTTATCCCTTAACCATTCTACTAATAGAGGAATGATATTATCTTGGTGAAACATCTTACACACCTCTCTGATACCATCTATATCTAACTAAGGGTCTTCAGTCTTTTCTTCTCGCTACAACTTCTTGGATTACTCTTTTGACACTTTGAATTTCCCTTTGAATACTTGTATTTATGTACATGGTCTCTTTATAAAATTCCTTCTAATGGGTAGGGTTTGGATATTTCCTATATACCAATTCTTCTATTATAATCGGTGGTATCTACTTTGGTATTTCCCTGGTACACACAAATTTAGCTCATGTCATCACCAATATAGGTTCAAACTTTGACTCACGTGCCACCCTTGGCATCCATTATGAGTCTAATTTTTTCATGCTTACCATCCCAACACCCTTGTATTTTTGTTGTTGTTGGCTCATTTGTTCAAATGTATTCATAAACTCCTTATATTTGTGCTTCTTCCCACACTAATACCTTTGTAGTAGGTCGGGATATTTACACTTGTAATGCTCTGTGGATCCACAATTATAAAAATTCCATAGGGGAATTCACCTCTTCCACCTCCGTAAATTACACAACCTATAAATCCTCCAAAAAGCCTCTTCTGAGCTCCTCTATCCATGTTTCCTTCATATTGATGACTATCATCCTTATAATTGTTTGCAACACCTTTGGTCTCACACACACCAATATCAATGACATCATGTATCTGGTCAATCAATCTACAATCCTTGGTGTCATTAGTAGTAGAGGTATAAATATTACAATAGAAGGATGTATTCTTATGGATCATGCACTACAGTAGTAGAAACCTACTTCCATCATGATCTCCATCGAAAATCTCACAGTCTACTATCATGGCGCATATCGATCTCCGAGGACAACTATCCTTCTAATGTCCCTCTACCTCATAATTTGTGCACCATAGACCACTCCGAGTCTCATGGGCCAAGTTCAAAGATAGATTCTCAAGATACTTTACCATGGTATTAATCGAGATTCAAGAAATTAAATAATAATGGTATCCATGCTTCCCATAGCCTCGGTATGTAGGGTAGTCTCTAAGTAAATTCTCGGTCTCAGAAAGTATTATGAAACATTTCTCTTTGAAGGGCATTATTAATCCTCCAATAAACCATTGAGCATGTTAAAAGGATGAATAACATAAGAAATTTTTAACAAGACAGTCTTAAAACACATGTCATACTCCCATACACTCTCTGTCATACCTTATTGAATCTTCTTTAGTGTACTAATGCTCTTTTTTTTAAACTCGAATATGGAATTCAGCTAAGACGACATTATGTAGTGTAGTATAATCTACTATTATCTCGGTGAGGGTCATACTTTTGATACCAAATATGCAAGTTCCTTGTAACATCATTGAAAAATTACTTACCTTCCATACTTACTTCGGTAGTGATCCCTTCATGAACTATAAACTCACATTTGTGTACATGCTCTACAACATACTCAACATCTTTGTAATCTGAAAGATGCAAAGACATTTCAAAGAAAACTCACCGTGGTGGTAGAGGCCCTTTTCCACTTGATCCAAAACCTAGATCCTCCCAATTCTTCCTCCACCACTAGATCCGTTAGATCCATCGATGCCTGTTCCTCCCGACCCACCGATTCTCTAGATCCATTAGGTCCACTAGGTCCCTGCTAGTTCCTACTCCACTTGTCCTACCGTGATCCACCTCCCATAGCTGGTAAAGGTCCTGAAGGGGTCCCGACTTATGTCCCCATTGTCACGCTGAACTATATGCAAACATTCTATGATATTTCACCGCTACCAGATGTGTGTTCCATGCTTCTTCTAGACGTGATAGATAAGCTTTGTGTACTGCATTTTTTTTCCAAATGTTTTACCAAATAATATACCTATGAACACATGGATTTACCAAATGAAAAATTATTCCTCCTAGGTGTTTATCTGTAACTTCCACCAATACCACCTTAGTTAATAATACTTATCTCTAGATTTGGAAAACTAAGCGCCAAGGGTTGGTCACTAAGTGGATTCAGATGCATGCGGACGACTCTTCTCCTTTCTTCATATGACGAGCTCTCTCCGTAAGTTTATGGGGTTTCAATTCCACATTTTCCAAGATGGGGTAACATATATTACTTAGGTTCCACATCCTCTGCGTGAACCTCAAATCCTTTCCGCAACATCTACTTCCATAAATCCATCAATCTTGCATATTCACACTTTGTCTTGCCAACTCCATCTCTCAAGCTTCATTATACTTGAGCCACCTCTCCTCTCTCCATTTCTTCCACAATGTCCGCCATCCTTCTACCATTACAGCTTCTATGCCTCGCACTTAGTAGGAATTTAGCCAGCCATGGGAAAGGATTCCAAACTCAAAGTAATGACTAGGATCTTGATAGCCAATGGAATAGCATGCAAGAAAAATCCTCTAGGTTCCCTCAAGAACTCAAACTCAACAATCTCTAGGAAATAATACGTATAAATAACATATTCCAAGGTATAACTAGTCAACACTCTACTCCACCAATGGTCCACAACACGGGTCCATGTCAGATCGAAATCATGCAATAGTTGATATTCCTCCTAGGTCTAAACATGAGGTCTATAATACAAACTCGTCCTTGATGCATATGCTAATATCCATTCATATAAGTCTAGTGGGAAATAACATAAGAATTTCTCATAGATTTCTATATACAAGTTCTCCTTTACCCATTTTAATGCATCAAACTCATCCTCCATGTTTTTGAGCCATGCTTCGATACTATCCAAGGTCAAGCACTCTGTCATCACACATTTCTCTCATAATAGATTCAAAAGAGGCCACGACAATGGAACCAATATGTAGTCATTATTTTACCATCAATACTTATTTCTAACCCCAAGCATGTCATCCTATCATATAACATACGCTAGGTGCTCACTAGAGATGTGCGTGGGTGCTAAGCCCTTCAATATGTGATCTTTGAAAGAGATATCTTCCATTAATGGAGGATTTTTTTAGAAATAGAAGTACACTCATCTACTTTGAAAGGTAGAAGGTATAATTAATGATATACACATTAACACATCATAGAAGCCAAATAACATTGTAAGAAGTACAAGAAACTAGATCTAAGTCATGATAAGCCATATAACATTAGGGTTTACACCCATAAGTAGTTTGTATAGAATATATCTAGGTATATTGATTTAAAAGAATTTTGGTAGCCCTGTTACATTTCAAAGGGTAATCACCGACCATATACATCAAATGACAGAGACTCAAATATGATCGGAGATCCTAACTATGATTTTTCCCATTTTGTCCCTTATTACAAATCCCAAGACCCATACATATGCATTAATTATATCCCTTACAACCCTATAACACTAAGTACTCTAAATCCTATCACCATGAACTCTAAACCCTTAGCATTTCTGCAACACCTAGTTACTCTCCTTCTTTCTCTTCATTCTTTATGCACACTCTTTGCATTTTTTGTGCCTCTCTATCTCTCTGTGTCTCCATTATTGAACTAAACACCTCTTTAAATAAGATCATCAACCACCTCCATGAATCATCTTCTGAGAAGATCACGTGCTAAGAGTTTATGTGGTCCTCTATTAGTGAATGCTTATCCTCTTTACAAACCTTCCACTAACGTAATAATGTCTCTAGGAATATTCCTTGTGTGGAATATCCTTTTATTGACCTCCAAGTTTCCAAGATGGCACCATATCCATTCATCATTCCTAGTTGGTCTTCACATTTTTCTTCAAGTGACTCCATGATGGTGGATATAGATAAGTCCTTTAAACCTTTGTTATGCCTTCCACATGCGCTATGGTTTTACTTAAACCCCTTTTTCCCGAGTGCTTTTCCCGAGTGCCATTCTATCTATTGATCTTTTAGGTGCGCGCCTCTTGGTACTTAGCCAATATTTTAGTCTCCAAAAAATATATGGATGAATCTATAGATGAGTGATAGTAGTATATGATTCCGGTCGCTCATTATAGTCTCATAACTTTATATTTATAGGGTTCTCTTCCTATAATTTCATAATTAACCTTGAAAAGGCCAACCAAAAGAAATATAAATATGAAAACCAACTAGAAGTGGCCAAAAAGTTGTCGTAAAGTGCTAGAAGGATTGAGGGGTCCCCGGTGGGACCAGGACACCCATGGGCACCCCAAAGATCGAATATGGGCACTCAGCCAAGGATAAAATAATGAGGAATGTTAGAAAATGGTTGAGGATATGGGTGCAATAGGTCAAAAATTATGAAATAAAATAAACAATATGGCCAAAAGGATGGGAGTTAATTACTACTTTATTCACTCAAAAAAAAATTAAATAGTAGTATGAGACCGTGATAAATAAAGTCTAAAGTGCATGGTTTTGTTACTATACCTCCTAAATTCAATTTACCCCACTTACCATTATTTTCACACCCTTAATTAGTCATCCCATACTTACTATTAATTAATTATAATCCCCATTAAATTCATTTACTCTCCCTAAATCCTCTGTTTAATCCTCGCTAGGCTCGCATTTAATAAATTCACCTTTGCTTTTACTTTATTTAATATTTTTCACCTCCCACCTAATCATTTATCCTCCCCATGTAACCCTAAATCATCCTCATCTATCAAAACCATAATCTCATCTCATATGATATCATTTACTCAAGCTCATCAACTTTTCATCACCCAAATGGATAGATCCATGTGATCGTCGACAAACGATCTGGGTTACCATTGACTCTATAAAGCCACCCCTAGCCCTCCCTTTCCCAAGTTTCAATTTTGAATAATTCAATTGTTTTTGTTATATTTCCTTCATTTTTTGATCTCTCTTGCAATTTCCATCATCATCTTGGAGTCCTTGTGATTCACTTTGAGATATTTGTATACATTTTTCTCGCTTATATGTTTGGGTCTATTATTACAATTTTATCAACATATTCTTCATTAGATCTTATGCAGGTTCATCTATCCTCTATGAGTCATGCCTCTTCCTTCTCAAGTCTTCCTTTTTCATCTGAAAATCTTTGTTCTTTCCAATCCTCTTCCATCAAACCCTCGATCAGTCCTAGTCTTCATTGATTCTTCCTAGTCACCATCGACCCAACTCCCACTTTTTAGCTTCAATGTCATTCGATCCCTAGTCATCCCATCTTTGATCCTATAGTCACTAAGATCCTCATACCTTAAAATTATTCCCTCTTGTCACTTTAAGATATGTTTCTTTAGCTCCATTCACTTTGTCAACTCATCCTGGTTGTTGTTAACTAGATCAATCGGTATTGCATCCGTTTTCGATTTCATAATTTTCTTACATACTTTATTTCAGATCTAGTTATGGATCTCTTGTAGTTTTTTTTCATCTTAGATCATTGTCAGCTTTAGATCCATCTCCAAGGAATCCAAATCTATATTTTATGTCATGGTTTCACTTGTTCTACCACAGTTTATGTTGATTGGTCCCTACTGATCGATGTTTTTCTCGACTGTATAGGTTTTGTTTGATTTTTGTTTGATCATATCTAAATTTTATGCATTTTATTTCATTTCAGTTTATGTTACGGTTTAGATTCTACTACATCTAATTTATCAATCATTATTTTATCTTATCTTTATCAAAATATGGGTTGACATCCATCCTAGGAATTTTTCACTTCTTGGGACTAACATTGTCAGGTAACCCACTCATCTATCTAGTAATCCATTTTCATGTTGATTTATTTTGATTTGCATGTCATCTATATCATTATGGATGATTATCTCTCATTTGTGATCATATTCTATCATCATCCCATCTAGAGGTACCTTAAACTCTCTCATACTTGGAGTTTCTTACTATCTTATCACAATTTTACTAATCTGAAATAGGTAGCAAGGAAACTTGTTCAACATTCTAGCACACCTAGTGGGACCTAAACTTCTTTGGTGAGTTTTTTCATTTATTTTCATTTCTATTTTCTTCTATCCATCTTTTACTAACTTCCCAAGAAGGAGTGTTTCCTTTTTCTTATGTACATGGGTTGTTTTTCTCGAATTTGCTTGATTTCTTTAAAAAAAAGAAGAAAAAGAAAAAGTGTTATCCAAGTATTCCTCTTTTTCTTAGTTTCTCCTTTTCCATCATACTTTCCTTTCTTTCTTGTTTTTATTCATCAAATGTAACATTTAATTTTTAGATTTAAAAATAACCTTTCATGTCATCTTGGAAATCTAGTCTAATTAGGGGTTAATCCTTTACATACACTCTTATCACACACATATAAAACATTTTCTCTTAGGTGGAACTATTGGGATTTAATCACCCAATAGGAAATATTCCGAGGTGTTTTGTCCATGTTACAATTTTTTTGGGTATCAGTATATTGGCTACGCACCCAACTCCCTTATCACTGTGAGACAATTAAGTGAGGGAGTAGTCCCAAATACCAAGCCACGTACTAGTACTCATCACAAATTCTTGCCTCATGTACCTTTGGATATATAAAGGAATCAAGCCAAAACTACCTGAAACCATCCATAGATCGAACATTTCCTAGGTTCTCTTTGATCCCATTTTAAAAGTGTTTTCAAATCTTGAATAATTAAAATAATCAAAATTCTAATGCATGATCCATTTAAATTAATTAAATATCAACATAGTTTTTTTATTGTTTATTTTATTCTAGTTATTACATGATCCCAAGTAAGACAAATGGAACAAAACATGTCATCCAACAACATTCATATTTCCACTATTTCCTCCCAACAAACTTCCTACCTTTTATCATTACCTCCACACCTTTGATCACCTCTTATACAATTTCTCAACCCATATTTTCCATTCCCCCTCTTCAAGAGACTCAATTGGTCCAACCTAACACTCATGTTAAAACCAACCCCTTCCTTTATCATCAATTTTTCCATCGAGACTAGAAACAACCCCTTTTCCACTTATATAGAAGCTTTTAGGGCTCTTATCATCCCTTGTGGGTGTGCAGAATTCTAAGAGCTTATCGATGCTAATCCAGTTTCCCTTAATGAATATCTCCTTCACAAATCTACCAGCCTCCATGTTGATCTACTAAAGCTCTCACATCACAACTTTCCATATTCTTCCCTAGATCTATGAATGAACTAGCTATGGCCCAACATGAGCTTGATCCTCACCAATATTATTCCTCGGTCCCTCAAAATCACTAAAATAATCAATTGGTGGTCCCCATTCCCCTAATTTTCCTCATGTTAACACTACTATCACCTCTTTTATCCCCATCACCTCATCATCTACTATGATCACTTTTGCCCCTATCCATCATCTCAAGAGTCTCACTTACTTCCTCCTCCACCTAAACAACATAATTCAACTTTACCCCTTATTTCCACTTCCCATGTCCATGCAAATGTGATCACTTTGCAGCCCCATCCTTCTGAATCAACTCAAACCCATCAACCTCCTCCTTGAGGTTCTTATCATTACATACTTCCCAATCAACCAACTCAAGTATCTCAACCACACACCACTTCCATCCCATCTTAAGCTATGTCAAACCATCTAATTGTCCCCATATCTCAACAAATAAATCAATCTCACCAATATTATCACATCCTCATTTCACAACAACAACCTTTATCTCAACCTATTCAATAAGAAACACTCAATTAAATTACATACCCCCTTATTAACCACTTCCACCAAACCCTACTCATCCTCAAATATATCAACAATATCAACAACCTAACCCACCCACCTCATATGCATGAGAATATCATCCTTCAACCTATAAACCCCATCCATCTAATTACCCCATGTAAGAATTATTGAGTAGAATGGATAATATTGAAGCCACTACCTTGGGATCCAAATCCAACTTCTCATATGATAAAATATTTAATGAACTCATCAATCTATCCATCCCCATAAAGCCTTATCTTCCTCATTGGTATTTACCAAAATTATCTAAGTTCAATAGAAAGGAGAACTCACAATAGTACCTACGTGCTTTTCGAAATTGATGTTAATTCATTTCCCATGATCAATACATTATGATTCACACGTTCCCCATGTTCCTATCTAGAATTGCATTGGATTGGTAGAATGACATCCCACAACATTCATTATTTTCCTTCACCCACTTTATACAATTATTCATAGAACAATTTTCAATGAATATTGTGCATAAGATCACTATCACAGACCTCTACACCCTTAAAAATGTGATGATGAATCTATCATGGATTTCATCACACGATGGCATGGAATAATAAAAAAACTATAATTTTATCTTCCACAGATGAATTGATCAAAATGGTCTTGTATGAAGAAAATTTCCTCCACTCTTCAAAAACAATTATTCCAAAATTTTGAAGAGGAATTTACCATGTCTCACAAAATTTAACTCCGTCCCTTGAGCAAGGCCATCTCAAACTTCTATAAAATAAGCCCAAGTATGAATTCACCAAGTCCTCCACACATGGTGACAAATATAAGAAAGCCACTAATGTCATCGTGATTAAATCCTCATCCAAATCTACTTCTCACATCCTCCAAAAAGAGATCTGAGGATTCCTCCTAACTATACCCCTCTTAGGGAATCCTATAGTGCAATATTTGACAAAATAATGACATTCAATCTCATTCAAATTCCTCCAATCCACCCCTTTGATTAATCATGAACTAACCATCATGGTACTTGTGAGGAGCATTATTGTAAATGTCATCAAGTCCATGGTGATGAAATTGAGAAGTGTCATACTTTTAAAGACCTCATCTAAAAGCTTATAGACTCTAGTGATGTTCAAGTGGATAATCCTAATGCTCCACCAAATCAACCCTTAGACGTTTTTAAGCATCCTTTTCCCAATAATCCACCTAATAATAAAACTCCACCCTCCACATCACAGGAACCTAATGCCCATATAATCAATACTATAAACCAATATTTAACACCATTGCTTATGCCTATCATCTCATCATCTATGGAACCCACGTCTATTTTAGACTCTTCTTCCATACTTATAACTTCTACACCTATAATTGAACCTATTACATATACATCATATATATCTACAACAACCACATCCACATCAATGCCAATCACATTAACTTCTCCATCCATATCTTCCACATCCTCACCAATCACATATAGTACTTCACCTATATCTACTCGAACATATACCTTAACATCTTTATCTCACATTCCTACATCCAAACCCATTTTTGCATTAGTCACATCTAGTTCTATGACTATGCCTACATCAACATCCAAATCTATGTCTACATCCATACATTTTCTTGAATCATTTACCATAAAAATGCCCAAACTTAATACACCTACAACTGACACTCTCATCCCATATACAAGTATAATCATTCATAAACCAATGAATCCTAAACCTACACAATCTACCACCTCTTTAGATATCATCATGTGCATCATATAAAAATAACTTTAACATTAAATATACACCTATACAACAAAATATACATTACCTAATTCTTCCTCCACAAACCCTAGTTAAAATCATCATCATTATTACCAAATTTAAATCCTCACAACCAAATACCAATAACCTTAGCATGCCCAACCACAAGTTCCACACACATCCACAAAAAATTTAAAACTCCCTCCTTGTAAGAGTAACCTAACTAAGAAATATAGTTTCACATCATCACTCTTAAGAGCATCTCCTTCAATTTTAGGTTTTCCCCTTCATCCAAGTTCCCCATTATCAACAAGTTAAAGAAATATCATATTTCCTATAAATGTAATCTGTCATTAAAATAATCCACATATTCAATTACCAAATCATATTATAAGACATATAAGTTGTCACCAATTATCAAAACCAAAACCAAGACAAAATCACTCTCTTTTCTTAGTCTAAGACAAAATCAAAGGATCCTAAAAATCCTAACCAAAGTAAACCTTCCTCTTACCCTCATCCACCATTCTTAAAACCACTTCATCTATAACCTCTTCTCCAAACACCCCTATCGGTTATTATACATATATCTTCCAACACCTAATTCAAACATTAGCAAGCACTCTTACACCTATAAAACCTTTTGATCCATGTGGCCTAAGACCTTCATGGTTTGACTATAATCTCATTTTTTCCCTCGGTCATGAAACCAAACATTGCAAAGCCATATAAACTATTATCCATAATATTATCGATGAGGATGATATTCTTGTTGAAGGGGACCGCGCATGGTTTTCCATGTTAACACATCTTTCGGTGCGCCAAAGGATGTTGAGTCTCTTTTGCGTGCGCCAAGGCGCATGCGCCTTATTGTTGACACAACTTTTGTTGCTCCGCTTTTTGGTGCGCCAAAGGGCGCACATAATCTTATTGCAACACCATATTTTGGTGCGCCAAAGGGTGCACATAACTTCATGTCGACAATGCTTTTGGGCACAAAGCGCGCTTTGTCTCATGTTGTCAAATACTCTCATGCGCCAAAGGGCGCACGCTTTCTCCTGTCGACAACAAATCTCATGCGCCTTTGAAAAAGTGGTTGGCGCATTTATGACCAGTTTTTCTATATATATGTGAGTGCGCTCCCAAATGTCATTTTCACTTTTGTTGAGCACGTGATCGTTCTGAACTTGTCAGCCTCTGCTCCGTCGTTTTCATCGTCCTGTGGACCCGTTGCAACTTTTGCTATATATCCAGGTAAGAGGTGTTATTTCTCTCTTGTGCGTTTTGTGCTTTCATTTCCTGGTGTGTTCCTGGTTTGGTTCTTGCTTGTTGGGTGGTTGTTTATATATAAATGTGTTGGCCTAGCCTCCTCCGTTTGCTGTCTGCCCCCATGCTATCCTTCCTCTTTCCAGATCTGCTGGAGAAGGTCATTTTCTTGAAACCATGGTTGTAATCCTCTTGGTTTTAACCGTTTCGTTTGCCCACTGAGCATGTTAAAAAAAAGAGGAGAAGAAATCTAAGAATCATGTAAAAAACCCCCTTTAAGAGTTTAGTTTTCTGTTTTTCTCCTTGGCGCGTCTGTCACCCCTGCAACACTAAGAACAGTTGCGCCCCCATGGCGCATCTACCCACCCTGTTACAAAAGCAAAATCCGCGCCAATGGCGCACCCTTTCGGCCTGCTGCATCATGAGCTCATGCGCCCTCAAGGCGCGCCTTTTCCGCGTGCTACAAGTGCTGAAACTGCGCCCCAATGGCGCACCATCCATCCATGTTGCATCCTTTTTCCATGCGCCCATGGCGCACCCAGCTTCCATGCAACAAAAGTTTTTTCACGCTAAGTATGAAGCTATAAAGGCGCAGGCGCATCCCCGATTGCAATAACACCATGTTGTGTGAGTTTTTCGTGCGCCGCGCCATATTCCCTTGGGCGCATCCTGTCCCAATGTAACACGCGCTTCTCATGCGCCCTATATCAAATGCAATATGCAGTATCCATGCGCCATGCGCCTTTGGCGCCAATTTAACCTCTGCAGCACTCCTTTTCTGTGCGCCTTATCTATTTAGCCCTGTTAGCTGCAGTTTTCATGCGCCCCGCGCCCTGAGCCTTAAAATCTCTAACTCTTTCTTCTGCTAACATTCCGATGGAAGATCAAATGGCTAATTCAACCTTTTTGGATTGGGTCTCGCTTCTTCTTCATGCAGATCAGCAACTGAGTTCAAAAGAACATATGTCTACATCCAGCAAGAGACCCACCAAACCAAGAGGAAAGGCTAAGCTTACAGAGGAAGAGATGAAGTACAAATATCAAAGGGTCAGGATGCCCGAATCACAGGCTGAATGCAGTATGGATGTCAGGGACTCAGAGTTGGGTCACATTGACATGGAAGAATTCTGGGTTAGGACTCAGAAGGTTACAAGAAGTCCGTGGATGGACAAATTAATAGGCAGTGCCCTGCATTTCATGGAGGAATCCCCGTCAGTGCCGTCAACAATGAATTCATGATGGTGATTGCACAATCTTACAACAAGGACACAAGATGTGTCGAAAACAGCAAGGGCGAGGTAGTCATAAACCTCACTGCCCGTCATTTTGAGATAATACTCGGCATCCCTCACCACCGGCACTTTGTGGCCGTCAGCCAAGAAGAGTGCATCAGGCCCAGGAAGACAATGAAGACCAATGCATGCAACTAATGAATGCGAAGTCTACTTGAAAAACAAGAAGGTGGTAACCGGTGGCCCCAAATCATCCACCGCGGTGACTTCTCGAAAGAGCTCGGCGATCTATTACTTTCTGAGCGGGGTCTTGGGCTTTCGCGCCCTTACTTCTTCCATAAATGGATCTTTGAGGTACTTGGAAACAATGAATAAGAATGTGCACGCGCGCTTTTCTTTGGGGAGAAATAATAAGCGGCACCATCTCGGCGGCTACTGACAATTCGCCCAACGCGGAGTGTTCCATATGAACTCCTACGTAGTCTGACTGCGGCGTCGGAGAGGGATTATCCGAGGGGCTAAACCGAAGTGGAATTTGGCCTCGGGTCAAAATATATGAATATTATCCGAGGCTAAGGTTGGAGAATAGCATCCCTCGGTTCGCCAAAATTAATGATGCTTTCTTCTATCACATCATTTTCTGTTAGGCCAAATCTAACTCATGGTCATACACGACCAAAAACATTGTGTCAGCCATGGGAGAAAGTGGGGGCCTGTTCACCCGGTTTCCCACATTTACCTATCTACGGGCGGTCAACTTCTTGGGCGAGCCAACCGAGCTACCGAGGTATCTTTGGACCTAAGGCTGATTCTACTAGAGTTATCAAGGCGGTGGTCACATACCATGAGAAATGCCTCAAAAGAAAGAAGGGCGGAACTCCTTTCCCCCTCACGGTGGGCAGTACACATGCTCCTCCCATCACAAGGCGAAGGAAATGTTCGCGAGAGTGGAGTTGCTCAATTTGAAACATGACTTCCCGGCCAGGGCCTACCTTTGACCCAGGAGCTGCTGCCCGAGGCTAAGCTTGATCCGATCCATGTCCCTCAAATTGAGGATATTTACATTGGCGTCATCCACGAGGTGGAACTCGGAAAGAAAGGATCATTCTCGCTTAGCATTGGCGGAAATTATCCAATACGGAGTGGCCATTGTCCCCAAAGGCTTCCAAACTACGGAAGATGAAGTAGACAAGGTGTATAATGACACGGAAGGGGATGATTGGCCCTTCCGGCCATTGGAAGCAAAGCTCCTCAAACAATTGAGGAGAGGGTCGAGAGACTATGCGCGAGACGAGCAACCTTTGGTGCCGCATGAGCAGGCTGATCTACCTCGGGGTAGATTTCACAACCTCCCCATTGGGCAATGCACCTCGAGGTCGAGAAGCGGCTAAAAGGCAAAGGTGTAGAAGGTGAACCTAGCACCATTCGGAAGAAGCCCACAGAAGTCCTCCTTCACGGCGCGAGAGCAGTAATAACTCTGGATTCGCGGAGAAAGAAGCGGCGGAGGATAGTCCCATCGCCCATCCACTCGGGATGTCGGCATTGCTTCTGACTGACCACGAGGTCCCTTCCCCTTCTTCTTCTCTTTCTTCCCTCCTCGAGTGACTCAAGCGACCACCCCTTTGGTCATGTCCTCCGCCTTCTTCTTCTACTCTTTCCCTGCCTCTTCGTCTATCTTCTCCTCCCTCGCTGATCTTTCCTCCTCCATTTCTTCCCTCATTTCCGGGCTCCCTTCCCTTCCTTTGTCTTCTGCAGCTGCGGTTTCCCTTCCTCCCATGGACACTTCTTCGGCTATGATTTCAATGCCACCGCCGCGTGTCTCCACGTTTTTCCCCTCTTCTACTGTTGCTCCCTCCTCCTCTGTCTCTGGTCCTTCTTCTATGGGACCAGCTGGATCTCTCAGCAGTTGAGCCAACAAAAGAGGAAAGTTCCCATCGCTCCGATGGACTTTTCGATGATTCCGACAAAGGGGCAAAAGAAGCAAAAGCTTTGTGTTGCACGCTTCTCTCAAAGTCTTTGCGGGTGAGAGAGTTATGGAAATAGCATACCTGATCCCTCGAGGAGAAAAAGATCTGTCTCTCGGCAGATTTTCTTGTGACTCAAGTCACAATGGGGACGTCTTACGAAAGTCTCCGGGGAAGCTCTTTCCGCGGTCGATGCCCTCTGTCAAAAGCTTGAAATAAAAAGAAGAAAAAGGCTGCGAAGGAGCGAGAACAAATATCTGCTTCAAGCCTTACAGAAGATGGGTAGTGCACCTCCCACGACTGCCACCGAGACTTCTGAGCTTCTCAGCCAGGAGAAAATCAATGAATATTCAAAGATCGGCGAGCGGGGGTATGGCCGTTTCTACGCTTGGAGGAGCGGATCCTCAGGGCAGGTGAAAGAGTGATCGCCGAGTATGTCAATTCATATCTAAACATCAAAAAGGTGAACAAGGAACTCCAAGTATTAGCGGGTCCCATATCAGAAGAGCTAGATCATGCTAGACTCCAACATGAGACCTTTGACAAATGTTCGATTGTTGATCGAAGATGCAGTCAAGTTCGGAGTTTTCGGCCATCGAGGGCCCTCAGCAAAACCATGTCCACTCTGGACTATCGGATAGATCAGCTGGAATTTGTTACGGAAAAGATAGACAAGGTGAAGGAAGAGGCCTGGATGCGATGCATCAAATGGAGCGAATTGTTCTTAACATGTCTCGGGGCTGCTCACTCCTTCCTTTACCATGAGATCGGTGATGAAACTATCCGGATCTTGAGGAGATCGCTTCTCGAGAGCGGGGCGAGAGGTCACATTTGACACTTGAATCTATCAACAACTGACTGCTTGCTGTAGGGACTTCATCGGGTTCCTCATCGAGGCGGAGAAAGATTATTCTAAACTCCCGAGAAAAGCTCATAAGCGGCGGGAGACTTGCGAAGCAATCAGCGAGCACACAGAGATCCATCACACGGGATCAATTTGGGCCCATGATTAACAGTTTTTGGAATACGCGCTCGAGTTCCACATATCATCTCCTGAGCAGCATCAGAAGCAGGCAACCCCCTTTCGGCCGCAGGATGACGATGATGAGTAGCTTGCTTCTTCTTCTTCTTCTTCTTCTTCTTCTTCTCTCTATTCTCCGACTTTCTTGTTGAAATGTCTAAAGTGTGTTGGCACAAATGATGACATCATCCATGTTGCATCATGGGATGATGTCATCCATCAAGTTGTCAAAAGTCAACATGACTTTTAGATATTTTGTAAATATCTTTGTAAATATTTGTTGGCTCCTTTTTGCTTTCCTTCTCCTCTCTTCTATAAATACTGGAATACTTGTTGTATTCGGGGTGAACATTTTTTAGATGAAAATAGAAGTGAGGAGAGAAAGACTTTGAGCTTTCTTGTAACAGAAGAAAACAGTAATACAAATATTAAGACTTTGTGCTCAATAGCTGTGTTATGTATTAGATCTTCCTTACGTTAGATCTGTATGTGTTTAATCTGTTGGATTCATATCTACTTTTCTGTCATTTGCTCATCAGTATTGCTTTGTTTATTTATGCAAGTAGGTTTGGCTCTGTTTACTACCAACCCAAAAACATAAATCTTTTGACCTTTCTGCTTTGGAATTCATTTCTTTTCTTCCTTCGGATCTGTTCTTTCTCTTTTCCCTCTTTCATTCCTTTCTTTTCGCAGCCTGAAACACTCTCTCTTGGGATGAGATCCCAAACCCCGAAGGCGAGAATCATGAGACTTGCATAGATTCCTGCTTTGGTAGAATAGCAATAAACCGAGTTTCGCTTTCTTTGACTCAAAGAGGGCTAAGCCACACTGCTTGTTGGCTCGTCTATCCATAGATCTGTCCAGGCGACAGATTTTCGGACCAACAGTTTTTGGCGACTCCGCTGGGGATCGAATAGATCTGTCAGATCTATGAGGGTAGTAAGATAAAAAATCAGAAAAAATCAAAAGATTGCTGCCTGTTTGCAAATCTGAACTTTTTGTTAAAAATCCAAAAATTTGCAAAAGTGCTCAAATTGAAAAATTTTCTTCTGAGAGTCATAGATCTGGTCCAGTTAAAGATCTTTAGTTCGCTGAGTTTTTGAAAAAATCAGTATTTTGCCATAGATCTGAGTTTTTGACTGTTTGCAAAAAAGTTTGAAACCCTCTAAAAAAGTTAAAATCAGATCAGAAAATCAGCTTACTAATCTTCCCTGCCGTCTTATCCTCGTTGTAATTTGTCATTTAACCACAATCGGTTTTCTGAAGAGGATAGTTTTAAATATCTAGAAAAGTGCCTGCTGCTGGTTTTTGAGAAAAACCAGAAAATCAGCAAGTACAACCAAAAAGAAAGTTTAAATCTGCGCCATAACATTGCAGATCTGGAAGGAACACTGGCGAGTGAACCTTTTACGCGCAGCAGGAGAGCCCGTGGAGAAGCTGATCCTACTTTCGATCTGCTTCAAAGGCACAATTTCAGCGTAACACCGGCGCGTTTTTCAGCACTAAGCTCGGCTAGCCGGTCATCCAGGAGTGTCTCACCTTCACGAAGAAAAAGTCTTTTGCAGGGGGCATCCACATCCCTTTGTAGTGCCTTGCTACTCAGTGGAACTACAATTCCAGCTCGTGTTCTCTTTCCGGCTTTTCAGATGGCGGTACCATGGGGAAACGCGATGGGTCCTTTGGCTTTACCACATCCAGTTCACGCTCTCCCTCACGGAAATCGAAAGAATTTTCCCAAATTCGACGGGAGCGGAAATCAAAGCACGGATTCCCACATATCTGCATTCATTATGTCATGCAGTATTTTGGATGTGACCCACGAAGATGTGTCGGTTCACCTTTTTCTGGAAACCCTACAAGGACCTGCGGCTGAATGGTTTCAGCATTTGCCGGCCGGATCTATCACCAGTTGGGCCACCTTGCGGGATGCTTTTGAAGATAGGTACAAGCCTTCAGAGGATGCATTTGCATTATTATCACGAATCACTCACCTGAAGAAGGAGGCGAATGAGACCATGCGCGATTTTGTCACCCGGTTCAATGCACTAATCAACCGTGTCCCTGTTGCCATGCTTCCAACGCCGGAAAATCAAAAGTGTTTCTTCGTAAACGCTATGAGCTCGAAAGTTAGTTTCTTGCTCCTTCAGGAACGAGTTGCCACCTTGGTTCTCGCCCAAGCCGCTGCCATTCGCATAGAGGATAATCTGATAATATCCGGCGAATTAAAAAAGGAATCAGCCAAGCCTAAATCTTTGGGCCCTTCGCCCACCACTTCGTCTGATCCAGCATTCCAAAAGATGGCGAATGATTTGCTTGCATTGAAGAAGCAGTTGGCCCAGGCCTCTCCCAGTTCCTCATACCGGGATATTCCGCGGAGGAATTTCGTTCCTAACAATGTCTCACAAAGGCCGCGTCTACCTACAGCTGCTCCACGGTTGGCACTTGAGGCCCCTCCGGTCAATGCTCTGGCCGAGATTGAAGAAGAAGAGCAGTATTATGAAGAACCTTCGTCTCAAGGCGAAGATGATCAAGATGTCGGTGAACCGACTGGCGACTCTACTATCGGGTATATGGAATTTGATGAGGAAGAATCTGATGAAGAAGAGTACCCGAGGGGAGTGCATGCGGCGATCATATCTTGTTTTTACTCGTTCGCAAGGAAAAGAAGCGGAAGTTGCTGCCCATGTCCAGCAGGAGAAGGCCGTGTCAAACGCGCCTCCGATCATTGCTAAAAGAGGTAATCCTCTTCCTACTCAACTCCCTGGCAAATCTTTTACAAAGAAATCTTTTCCCCCTATCTCTCCTCCAAATCAGTCCTCTCACATTCCTACTAAGACCACCAATCCTATTCCATCATCGCGGTGAGGACTCATTCCTTACCAACATGACCCTTGGCCGCATTTGATATTATAGATCATGCAAAAAAGACCAAGATCCAAATGTCTGAAGCTGAGTATCTTCAGTCAAACCCCGAACAGCTTGTAAGATTAACTAAGTATATCCAAAGTCAAGCTGTTATACCTAATCAGGCTTCCCCAAAAGGAATCCTTTCCACTCCCCCTGAATCCCATATAAATGTTGCTTCAACATCTGCGTCAGGCAAGATAGAGCCTTTCTATCTCTCTCTTCTGATCAATGGACACAAGCTGAGTAACTGCATAATTGATTCCGGGGCTTCTGATAATGTCATGCCGGCAAAAGTCACCCATGCTTTGGGCCTCACTCTTACCAAGCCTTTCGGCAGATGTTATTCTTTGGAAACTAAGCAAGTTCCGTTGGTTGGCCAAATCAAAGACGCGTAATTTGCATTTGCGGCTTTCCCGGATAAAAGAGTAAAAATGACAGTCCTCGTTGCTGACATTCCGGCAGCATATGGAATATTGCTGGGAAGAAGTTTTTGCAGCGAAGTTGGTGGAGAAATTCATATGGACTGGTCCAAAGCTAGAATTCCAGTCAAAGGCGTAATGCAGACTTTGGAGCCAGAATCACAAAAGAAATACTTGGTTACCAACTCTGAAGACCCCAAAGCTCAAATCCTTTTTGAATCATCAGGGATGGGGAATTACTTCTTATCTACTGAGACGGATAAAACAGGGGCTGTTCTCGTTCAGGAAGGAGATCTTAATAAGATCTGGACATTGCAATTCGATGGGAGCTGTGCAACTAGTGGATGTGGCGCTGGGGTCGTGTTGATATCTCCTGAGGAAGAAGTCATTCCTCTCTCTTTCAAATTGCAGTTTTTCAACACTAACAATACTGCTGAGTATGAGTCTCTCTTACTCGGTATGCAGGCCGCAAAAGAAAGAGGAATTAAAAATCTAAAAGTGCAAGGTGATGCTGAGCTAGTTGTAAATCAAGTCAAAAGGATTTACCAAGTAAAGAATGAAAGACTCAGGCACTACCGTAATGCGGTATGGGACAGCATTGAGGAGTTTGATGCCTTTTCAATTGAATCAATTCCAAGAGCTCAAAATGACATGGCTGATTCATTGGCTGTCTCGGCATCTCTCATGCTCCCACATCCAGGTTTGAAAACAAACAAGTACACCATTGAGGTGGTTTTCCGCCCGAGCGTGCCAGATAATTCTCAGCATTGGCAGGTGTTCAATGATGATAATCAACTCATTGCCTTTCTGGAGAAGGCAGAAAATTTTAAAGAATTGTATTTTGAAGGATCTACTTCCACTTGCCGTGAGTCAATCACCGACGGTCAAAACCACGAATCAAAGGTAACGATGGCATATGTCAGCTCAAGGGAAATAAAATTCCAAAGGGCCTGGTTTCTCTGGAACGCCTGTTTGACAGGCATGACCGTTTTGTAAAAAAGAAGAGGCGGGATGATCCTGACTCATCCCCAGAGACCGAACCAGTCAATTTAGGTTCGGAGGCACATCCGCAATTTGTGAACATCGGGAAATGTTGCACGCCAGAAGAAAAGCGAAAATTTGTCAAGTTGCTGAAAAAATATATGGATGTATTGGCATGGTCTTATGCCGATTTAAAGTCCTTGAAGCGAAGGGCGTTCGACCACGATATTCCGTTGAAAGCGATGCCAAAGCCTTCCGCGAAGCGAGAGCACTATAATCCCAAGATTTGGGTACCATCCAGGGCCGAAATTCGAAGATCTTTGAGCGAGAATCATCTTCCCTATCCATCCACGATACTTGGGTAGCAAATATTGTGCCGGTCTGTGAAAAATGGTGAAATACGCATCTGCGTAGACTTTGAAATTTGAATCAAGCTTATTTGAAAGACAACTACCCTCTTAGATAATGGATCAAGTTACTGCAGCGATGGCTAGATCGGAGATCTTGTCCATGCTTGACGGTTTTTGAGTTCTGATCAGTTGAGTTTCACTGAAGATCAATTCAAAACAGCATTCACTACTCCACAGGGTACATTTGCCTCTGACGGGATGCCTTTCGGCCTAACTAATCTTGGTGCCACTTTTCAGTGCCATGGACTTTGCATTCAAAGGTATGATGGGAAAAGTCATTGTGGTTTACCTAGATGACTTAACCGTGTTCTCTAAACAATGAAATGATCATTGTGATCATTTGGAGCAAGTGTTGGCAGTGCGAGAGAACATGGGATTTCCTAAACCCAAAAAAGTCTGTTTTTGGAGTCACGGAAGGGAAGTTGCTAGGCCATGTGGTCAGCAAAAAAGAAGGAACAAAGATAGATCTTGAAAGAGTTAAGGCTATTGAAAGCCTTACTCTGCTTCTCTGAAGCAAGGCTGTGTTCATTCTTTCTTTGGAAAGGTGAACTTTCTCGGGCGTTTTGTTCTGACTTTGCTTGAAAAGACCCGTCACATATTGAACATGATGAAGGGTCACCAACTTTCGAGATGGAGTGAAGAGGGAAAAGGTCATTTGAAGAAATAAAAGCTTATTGCTCATGCACCGATCTGGTATGTCAGATTTCTCCAAGAGACTTCATCATGTATAGTTATGCATCGAGAGCATCACGTGTGTCCGCATCTTAATGCAAAAGAATTCGGAGGATGTTGAATCTCCGATTGCATTCATGAGTTCTCCCCTCAAACCTCACGAACTAAAGATGACTCAGCTGGAAAAGCATGCCTTTGCCGTTGTCAAAGCAGTGAAGAATTTCAGGTATTACATTCTAAACTCGCATACGGTGGTGCTGGTCCCTGACACGGCGGTGAAATCAATTCTAACTCAGCAGGAGTTAGGAAGCTTGCGAGGAAATTGGATCGCAAAGGTCCAGGAGTATGACCTGGATATTAAACCAACCAAGCTAGTAAGGGGCAAGGGCCTGTGTCAGCTAATGGCTGAAAACAAAGATTCAGAAAATCCTGATGAGAGGGGTGACTACATCGAAGAAGCGCAGGACCGGCAAGAAGGGCCTGATTCTCTGCCTCTGGTTCTATTTGTTGCAACTAGTGATGAGTGGTACTCCGACATCGCTTTCTTCCTTACCTACGGCGAATGCCGATGCACCTAAGCTGAAAGGAGAAGCGCACTATAAAGCTCGGGGTGGCTAAAATATGTCATCTGGGATGACGGCTTATATAAGCGCGGGATAGATGGCATCTTCCTGCGATGTGTCGACAAGCCCCAGCAAGTAAAACTACTGGAAAGTTTTCACAATTCAGCTTGTGGAGGGCATTTCTCTTCATCCGTAACTGCACACAAGATCATTCGAGCCAGGTATTATTGGCGGCGCTCTTTCAATCTGACCACACAGGTGGCGAAATGTGAACCCTGCCAACAATTTGTTGGCAAGCCCAAGCTGGCTGCCCTTCCCCTAAGGCCGATCATTATCAATGAACCATTCAGACAATGGGGAATTGATTTTATTGGCGCACTCAATCCTCAATCGAGTGCTGGACATAGCTATGTCCTTACAGCAATGGATTACTTCACCAAGTGGGTGGAAGCCATACCTGTCAAGCATGCCACTTCTGAGGTGGTTTGCAATTTCATTAAAGAAAATATCATTGTCAGGTTCGGCGTTCCAAACAAAATCGTTGCTGATAATGCTTCTAACTTCTCCTCACGAGAAGTTATTAGTTTTTGCTATGAATATGGGATAACCTTGGCTCACGCATCCGACTATTATCCTCAGGGAAATGGTCAAGCGGAATCCAGCAACAAGAACTTGGTGGCCATCATACGAAAACTGGTGGAATCAAATCAGCGGATGTGGCACAAGTCTTTGTACGACGCTTTGTGGGCGGACCGCATTACTCCCAAGAGATCTCTCGGCATGTCACCTTTTCAAGTGTTATATGGCGATCTGCAGAACTTCCCATTTCTGCGGAACTTCCTGCTCTGCGCTTGGCACGAGCCATTGAAGATGAAACTTTCCAAAATTCTCTTGAAAAGAGAATCATGTATCTGGCAGAACTTGAAGAAAAGAGAGTGAAGGTGGTCGATAGGATCACTGAACATCAGAATCAAGTTAAGAGGCTTTTCGATAAGAAAGCCAAGCAGAGAGATTTTCAAGTGGGAGATCTCGTCCTTTTGTGGGACAAGCGAAGAGAGCCAAAGGGCATGCACGGAAAGTTTGATTCCCTATGGAGAGGGCCCTTCAAAATCAAGCAACTCAACGGAGAGAATAGTTTCTATCTCTCGTATCTGGATGGAACTGAGCTCCCGCTTCCCTATAGCGGGCAGCATCTGAAGATCTTCAGGAAGTAGAGCTTGCTCTCTTCTTTGTACAATTTGCTTTAAGTTGTGTGTTTGCTTTCGTCGTGTGTTTGCTTTCGGTTTGTCGTGTGTTTCTTTTGTTCTCCCTCCGGTCCCCCTTGTTTTTGACTCTGTTACCCAATGGATAGGCACAAGTGATCTGGGATTCTCTACCCCTGAGTTCGCTCAGGGATAGTCCCCAGAAAGAGCCAGCTGTTATCCCGTAAAATTGACAAGGGCAATTTTACCGATAACCATACGGAAAATTTTGTTTCGATCCCTCGTTAGGGATCCCTCGCGTTCGAAACGTTGTAAAATCCCTTCCCGGGAAATCTAGTTTTCGAACTTAGTCTTTCTGAGCCTTTTTTGGCTGGGCGCATGAAATATCCTTGTAACACTAGCTTTTGATGCGCCCCCTTAAAAGCCTTTGGCGCATGGTTTTCCATGTTAACACATCTTTCGGTGCGCCAAAGGATGTTGAGTCTCTTTTGCGTGCGCCAAGGCGCATGCGCCTTATTGTTGACACAACTTTTGTTGCTCCGCTTTTTGGTGCGCCAAAGGGCGCACATAATCTTATTGCAACACCATATTTTGGTGCGCCAAAGGGCGCACATAACTTCATGTCGACAATGCTTTTGGCGCGAAAGGCGCACTTCGTCTCCTGTTGTCAAATACTCTCATGCGCCAAAGGGCGCACGCTTTCTCCTGTCGACAACAAATCTCATGCGCCTTTGAAAAAGTGGTTGGCGCATTTATGTCCATTTTTATATATATATATATATGGTTTGCGCGCCCAAATGTCATTTTCACTTTTGTTGAGCACGTGATCGTTCTGAACTTGTCAGCCTCTGCTCATCGTTTTCATCGTCCTGTGGACCCGTTGCAACTTTTGCTATATATCCAGGTAAGAGGTGTTATTTCTCTCTTGTGCGTTTTGTGCTTTCAGTTCCTGGTGTGTTCCTGGTTTGGTTCTTGCTTGTTGGGTGGTTGTTTATATATAAATGTGTTGGCCTAGCCTCCTCCGTTTGCTGTCTGCCCCCCATGCTATCCTTCCTCTTTCCAGATCTGCTGGAGAAGGTCATTTTCTTGAAACCATGGTTATAATCCTCTTGGTTTTAACCGTTTCGTTTGCCCACTGAGCATGTTAAAAAAGAGAGAGGAGAAGAAATCTAAGAATCATGTAAAACCCCCTTTAAGAGTTTGTTTTTTGATTTTCTCCTTGGCGCGTCTGTCACCCTGCAACACTAAGAACAGTTGCGCCCCCATGGCGCATCTACCCGCCTGTATTCTGAAAAGCAAAATCCGTGCCAATGGCGCACCCTTTCGGCCTGCTGCATCATGAGCTCATGCGCCCTCAGCGCGCCTTTTCAGCGTCTTCTGAAAGTGCTGAAACTATGCCCCAGATGGCGCACCATCCATCCATGTTGCATCCTTTTTCCATGCGCCCATGGCGCACCCAGCTTCCATGCAACAAAAGTTTTTTCTGCTAAGTATGAAGCTATAAAGGCGCAGGCGCATCCCGATTGCAATAACACCATGTTGTGTGAGTTTTTCGTGCGCCCGCCCATATTCCCTTGGCGCATCTGTCCCAATGTAACACGCGCTTCTCATGCGCCCTATATCAAATCAAATCCAATATGCAATATCATGCGCCCATGCGCCTTTGGCGCCTGTTTAACCTCTGCTGCACTCCTTTTTACGTGCGCCTCCCTATCTATTTTATTTAGCCACCCCTTGTTAGCTGCAGGTTTTTTTCATGCGCCCCTGCGCCACAGAGCCTTAAAATCTCTAACTCTTTCTTCTGCTAACATTCCAATGGAAGATCAAATGGCTAATTCAACCTTTTTGGATTGGGTCTCGCTTCTTCTTCATGCAGATCAGCAACTGAGTTCAAAAGAACATATGTCTACATCCAGCAAGAGACCCACCAAACCAAGAGGAAAGGCTAAGCTTACAGAGGAAGAGATGAAGTACAAATATCAAAGGGTCAGGATGCCCGAATCACAGGCTGAATGCAGTATGGATGTCAGGGACTCAGAGTTGGGTCACATTGACATGGAAGAGTGCAGGTTAGGACTCGAGAAGGTTCTGAAAGTCCGTGGATGGACAAATTAATAGGCAGTGCCCTGCATTTCACCGGAGGAATCCCCGTCAGTGCCGTCAACAATGAATTCATGATGGTGATTGCACAATCTTACAACAAGGACACAAGATGTGTCGAAAACAGCAAGGGCGAGGTAGTCATAAACCTCACTGCCCGTCATTTTGAGATAATGCTCGGCATCCCTCACCACCGGCACTTTGTGGCCGTCAGCCAAGAAGAGTGCATCAAGGCCTGGGAAGACAATGAAGACCAATGCATGCAACTAATGAACAGAAGTCTACTTGAAAAACAAGAAGGTGGTAACCCGGTGGCCCCCAAAATCATCCACCGCGGTGACTTCTCGAGAAGAGCTCGGCGATCTATTACTTTCTGACGGGGTCTTGGGCTTTACGCGCCCACTACTTCCATAAATGGATGCTGAGGTACTTGGAAACAATGAATAAGAATGTGCACAGCGGCGCTTTTCTTTGGGGAGAAATAATAAGCGGCACCATCTCAGCGGCTCTGACAATTCGCCCAACGCAGAGTGTTCCATATGAACTCCTACGTAGTCTACGCTGCAGCGTCGGAGAGGGATTATCCAGGGCTAAACCGAAGTGGAATTTGGCCTCAGGTCAAAATATATGAATATTATCCAGAACTGAGGCTGGAGAATAGCATCCCTCAATTCGCCAAAATTAATGATGCTTTCTTCTATCACATCATTTTCCTGTTAAGGCCAAATCTAACTCATGGTCGCATGACCAAAAACATTGTGTCAACCGTGGAGAAGTGGGGGGCCCTGTTCACCCAATTTCCCACATTTACCTATCGAGGGGCGGTCGACTTCTTGGGCGAGCCAACCGGGCTCTCTTAGAGGTATCTTGGACCTAAGCTGATTCTACTAGAGTTATCAAGGCAGCTGGTCACATACCATGAGAAATGCCTCAAAAGAAAGAAGGGCGGAACTCCTTTCCCCCTCACAGTGGGCCGGTACACATGCTCCTCCCATCACAAGGCGAAGGAAATGTTCGCAGAGCTGGAGTTGCTCAATTTGAAACATGACTTCCCAGCCAGGCCTACCTTTGACCCAAGGAGCTGCCTGCCAAGGGCTAAGCTTGATCCGATCCATGTCCCTCAAATTGAGGATATTTACATTGACGTCATCCACGAGGTGGAACTCAGAAGAAAGGATCATTCTCGCTTAGCATTGGCGGAAATTATCCAATACGGAGTGGCCATTGTCCCCAAAGGCTTCCAAACTACGGAAGATGAAGTAGACAAGGTGTATAATGACACGGAAGGGGATGATTGGCCCTTCCCGGCCATTGACAGAAGCAAGGCTCCTCAAACAATTGAGGAGAGGGTCGAGAGACTATGCGCGAGCGAGCAACTTTGGTGCCGCATGAGCAGGGCTGATCTACCTCGGGGTAGATTTCACAACCTCCCCATTGGGCAATGCACCTCGAAGGTCAAAGAAGCAGCTAAAAGGCAAAGGTGTAGAAGGTGAACCTAGCACCATTCAGGAAGAAGCCCCTGGAAGTCCTCCTTCCACAGCGCCAGAACAGGTAATAACTCTGGATTCGCCAGAGAAAGAAGCAGCGGAGGATAGTCCCATACGCCCATCCACTCAGGATGTCGGCATTGCTACAACCACAGAGGTCCCTTCTGTCCCTTCTTCTTCTCTTTCTTCCCCTCCTCGAGTGACTCAAACGACCACCCCTTTGGTCGTGTCCTCCGCCCCTTCTTCTACTCTTTCCCCTGCCTCTTCGTCTATCTTCTCCTCCCTCGCTGATTTTCTTCTTCCATTTCTTCCCTCATTTCCGGGCTCCCTTCCCTTCCTTTGTCTTCTGCAGCTACAGGTTTCCCTTCCTCCCGTGGACACTTCTTCGGCTATGATTTCAATGCCACCGCCGCGTGTCTCCACGTTTTTCCCCTCTTCTACTGTTGCTCCCTCCTCCTCTGTCTCTGGTCCTTCTTCTATGGGACCAGCCTGGATCTCTCAGCAGTTGAGCCAACAAAAGAGGAAAGTTCCCATCGCTCCGATGGACTTTTCAGTGATTCCGGCCAAAGGGGCAAAGAAGCAAAAGCCTGTAACACGCTTCTCTCAAAGTGTTGCGGGTGAGAGAGTTATGGAAATAGCATACCCTGATCCCTCGAGGAGAAAAAGATCATCTCCGGCAGATTTTCTTGTGTGACCCAAGTCACAATGGGGACATCTTACGAAAGTCTCCGGGGAAGCTCTTTCCGCGGTCGATGCCCTTTGTCAAAAGCTTCAGGAATAAAAGAAGAAAAAGGGCTATTGAAGGAGCGAGAACAAATATCTACTTGAAGCCTTACGAGAAGATGGGTAGTGCACCTCCCACGACTGCCACCGAGACTTGAGCTTCTCGGCGGGGAAAATCAATGAATATTCAAAGATCGGCGAGCGGGGGTATGGCCGTTTACTGCTTGGAGGGCCGGATCCTCAGGGCAGGTGAAAGAGTGATCGCCGAGTATGTCAATTCATATCTAAACATCAAAAAGGTGAACAAGGAACTCCAAGTATTAGCGGGTCCCATATCAGAAGAGCTAGATCATGCTAGACTCCAACATGAGACCTTTGACAAATGTTATTGTTGATCGAAGATCTGGTCAAGTTCGGAGTTTTCGGCCATCCAAGGGCCCTCAACAAAACCATGTCCACTCTGGACTATCGGATAGATCAGCTGGAATTTGTTCTGGAAAAGATAGACAAGGTGAAGGAAGAGGCCTGGATGCGATGCATCAAATGGAGCGAATTGTTCTTAACATGTCTCGGGGCTGCTCACTCCTTCCTTTACCATGAGATCGGTGATGAAACTATCCGGATCTTGAGGAGATCGCTTCTCGAGAGCGGGGCGGAGGTCACATTTGACACTTTGATCTATCAACAACTTTGCTTGCTGTAGGGGGACTTCATCGGGTTCCTCATCGAGGCGGAGAAAGATTATTCTAAACTCCCGAGAAAAGCTCATAGCGGCGGGGAGACTTGCGAAGCAATCAGCGCGAGCGGCACAGGATCCATCACGGGATCAATTTGGGCCCATGATTAACAAGTTTTTGGAATACGCGCTCGAGTTCCACATATCATCTCTGAGCGGCATCGAAGCGAGCAACCCCCTTTCGGCGCGGGATGATGCGATGACAGTAGTGCTGCTTCTTCTTCTTCTTCCTCTTCTTCTTCTTCTCTCTATTCTCTGACTTTCTTGTTGAAATGTCTAAAGTGTGTTGGCACAAATGATGACATCATCCATGTTGCATCATGGGATGATGTCATCCATCAAGTTGTCAAAAGTCAACATGACTTTTAGATATTTTGTAAATATCTTTGTAAATATTTGTTGGCTCCTTTTTGCTTTCCTTCTCCTCTCTTCTATAAATACTGGAATACTTGTTGTATTCGGGGTGAACATTTTTTAGATGAAAATAGAAGTGAGGAGAGAAAGACTTTGAGCTTTCTTGTAACAGAAGAAAACAGTAATACAAATATTAAGACTTTGTGCTCAATAGCTGTGTTATGCATTAGATCTTCCTTACGTTAGATCTGTATGTGTTTAATCTGTTGGATTCATATCTACTTTTCTGTCATTTGCTCATCAGTATTGCTTTGTTTATTTATGCAAGTAGGTTTGGCTCTGTTTACTACCAACCCAAAAACATAAATCTTCTGACCTTTCTGCTTTGGAATTCATTTCTTTTCTTCCTTCGGATCTGTTCTTTCTCTTTTCCCTCTTTCATTCCTTTCTTTTCGCAGCCTGAAACACTCTACTGGGATGAGATCCCAAACCCCGAAGGCGAGAATGCGAATCATGAGACTTGCATAGATTCCTCTTTGTTAATAAGATTAAGATCCCTATTTCCCTTATCTCTCAATCAACCTTTGTTATTCACACATTAAATGTTGTCATTTCTACTTTTATTCAAAATTATCTTTCCTATCCGTGTTGGTGAAAAAATCCTCCATGAGGTCTTCTATATCATAAGATTAAGATCCCTATTTCCCTTATCTCTCAATCAACCTTTGTTTTCACATACATTATCCTACTTAGACAACCATGGATTTACAAAATCCTCCATGCATATATCATAGAAGGAGTTATCCACTTAGACAACCATTCATGCATTACGATGCATCATGTCATGAACATGAGGGAAATATTTTAACTATCCCCGTAGACACTCCCCCATTGAAAGAATGTCACATGAATTATCTACCTAATGATGTGCTCTTTTCCAAAAAGGGTTCTTCGAAGCATCCACCGCACATTTGTCTCGTGTCCAAGCTTCCCAATGACAATTACTTAGAAAAAGAGATGGATAGGATCTCATTGGGGGAGTACAACCTTTTAACAGCTTAATGTTATTCCCATTCCTAATAGATTCGATAGACTGATAAAACTCCAATGTATCAACTTTGAAATTGGGGATATCATTCATTTTGTCCACCTCATCGTCACACTAATCTCAGCTAGGGTGGTGTTGATAACCCTTACTCCCACATTGACATTCAAGTGCACAAAAAACCATATACAAATGGGTTCAAATTTCTTTACAAAAATCCTTCGCCTACACTTATCTTCATCGTTGCACTTGGAAAGGATTTGAAATAAGGCATTATGAACAAGGCATGCATGACCTCATCATTAACCAATATTGTAAACCCCATGAAAAATTTGGGTTAGGATATAAGGAAAAATATTTCTACCATCTCCCTCCATCCTTATCTCTCACGGAAATTGACCTTCCATCTTATCCATCCCACAAGGTCATGGATACAAATGACACTATGTCCATCTCCTCTAGATTATTTTTAATCTCCACCATCACCTTTGGGCCTGATCCAGAGGAAATTTTTAAATGTTTTCAATTCTATAAATATTCCTAAACCATGCAAGTGTGGTATATCATTATGATATCTTTCCAATGGTTAGTGGAACATTGGAAATGGAGTTTGTATTCTTAAGTTATCACTTTGGTCAAAGTTCGGTCGCAGCTCGGACTCGGAGGATTCAACTCACCACTATGTTAGTGAAACATGGAAAAATTAATGATTTTTAAATCATCATGAGTCAACACCATAACATAGATCTTTTCAAGACCTTTCCAACACATTTTTAACAGACCAAATCAATTTCGTATGTAAAATTTATGACCGTCAATTGGTGATCAAAGAGCGGAGGTGGACAAATCACAAGTTGACACATGGAAAAACTACATTTGGACACGTGGAACATTTGTATTTGGGAATACATGGCATAAAAAAGGTATATTTGGGTGGAACTTCTACATTTAAACTTCACCCCCACCTAATCTCCCATGAATGTGGTATTTAATGCAAAACGGTGGATATTAGAACCACTAACCAACAAAATACCAAAATTAGATCCCACTACAATGCCATAAATATGGATAATATTATTTAAGAGGTTGGTTTGATTTTTATAGGCACAAACCTATGTATGAGCTATGGGCTTAAGGAGGTGCTTGTAGAGATCATTATTTTAGGAGCACTTGGAGGCAAAATTAGCCTTTGGAGTAAAAAGTAGAATTACTCATAATTCCATTATGCTCCTAATGATGTATTTGTATTCCCATTTTAGGGATATGTTTTTCCAATTTTTAGATATTGTACAGTGTCTCCAGTACTTAGGCCTTAGGCTTATTATGGCATTTTTGTAAATCTAATTATTTGAGGCACTTAGGAGAATTTTTGGCTCTCGGTGTAAATTGGAAAGTTTTCCGGACTTCCGAGATAATCTTCATGGACCTATGGTTTTACTGATTTTGAGGTTTTCTGATTATATTTTACCTTGTGGAAGTAATTTGAGAACTTAGAGCCCATCTAAATCCTTCTTCAAGTGTGCATCTCTTTGAAGGAAGACTATTTAGAGATCTAATATTTTGCACATCATTTAGCTTAGTTCCTAACTCTGCGTAGAGGTTGTTTATGAACGTGCAACAAAGTTGTGGCTGTTATTGGATGAGATTATTGTTCTCTACTAGTTTAGTCTCATTTTGAATCAACTGGTTAAGTGATCATTCTATTATCTCTTTTAAAGTCCTTGTGAGTCACCGGATATATGATCACTTGTATGTTATGGTTCGAGCAATTGTAGATAAGCTATGACATTGTTCTTCTTAATTTTTTCAGCTCAAATATTCACTCTGTGTAAAGGTTGTTTATGATTATGCAACAAAGTGGTAGCTGTTCGTGGAGAAGACTACTCATACTTCAGAGGATCGGTTCGATTCCATTAGAGTCAATTGTTATATATTATTCTAGAGGAAATTTTAGTCCTTATGGAATCAACTAGTATCATGTGGTTCAGATTGTACATTCATAGCTTCATTGAAAATTGTACTTATTTGTAATCATAAGTTTAATGAATCAATTCATTGTTTTAAAATGGAGACGTGGGCATTTTCTGAACTCCAATATCAAATTTCTTTACAGTGTGTGGGTGTTTTCTTTCCATTAAATTTTGATTAGGTTGATAATTTTATGGAGTTTATTGACAATCTCTAATATGATTCCATGGATAGTTTGAAAAATTTACCCATATTTATGGATCAATATTGGTCACTTATCAGTGTGAAGGTGAAACTAGGTCCCTCCCTCTTCAATATACAAATATGATAGAGGATGATTCCCCTACCATTGAAATTATTTAGTGCACTGATGATGAATCCATCCTTTCTTACATGAGGACTAAATATTACTATCTTCATAAGACCTTATCACGAAACCCATCCACCCTTATTAATGAATCTACCATCAACATCAATATAGGAACTCCCCAAGAACCCTACATCTTTAAAGTGGGTTAATCCCTTTATTTGGAGGAGCTTGAGTATTTCACCACCTTCCTTTCTCAACATAGCCAAGCCTTTGCATGGTTGTATGATGACATGTCGAAATTGAACCTTCCATTTTTTCCATAACATTGTCACATTTCCTAATGCTAAGCCTATTAAGCAGAAGCTTTGGCATATGAACCCTTGAGTTTCCCTCCTTATCAAAGAAGAGTTACAACACCTTCTTTCAGATAATTTCATTATTCCTATCGACTATCCATAATGGGTTTCTAACATCATACCCATCACTAAAGCCTCCTATAAGCTCTACATCTGCACTAAATTTCAAGATCTTAACCTCACTTACCTTAAAGATGATTTTCCTCTTCCCAACATTGATCAACTTGTAGACCTTACTACAGGCCATGAGATGTTTTCTCTTATAGATGGTTTCTTTGGGTATAATAAAATCCTCATCACACTAGAATACCAACATAATACTTCTTTCATCACTCCTTGAGATAATTTCTTCTATCAAAAGTTCTCTTCAATTATAAATTTTTGGAGCCACCTATTAGCAAGCCATGACTTACATCTTCCATGATCTCATCCATAATACTGTAGTAAATTATGTTGATGACCTTTTAGATAAATCCAAGCATCAATGTGACCACCTTGCCATCCTTGAAGTACATTTCAAGTGTCCTATCCACTTGTTCCTCCATCTCAATCCATCCAAGTGTGCGTTTGGAGTGCTTAATAGAAAAATACTTTGTTTTATCATGTCTATCAGGGGTATTGAAGTTGACCCCATAAAAATAAAATCCATCCTTGAGATGCTTCATCCTTCTAATCTAAAGTAGATTTTCAATCTTCAAGGTTGAATTCAATTAGTTAACCATTTTATGTCATGAACTCTAAGTCCACTTCCAACCCTTTCACTATCTTTTTCACAAATACATCGACTCCAAATGGGATGATAACTAAAAAAAATCATTTGATGATCTCAAGTAGTATATCCTATCCTCGCCTATGCTTACGACTCCATGTGAGGAAGAACCTTTCTACCTCTATGTCTCTACCTCTGATCATGCTCTGGGAGCCATATTAGTATACCATTATGAAAAGGGTAGGGACAAGGTTGTATATTACATCATTCACACCCTTCACGAGTATGAGACTTGATACATTGAAGCTGAAAAGTTGTGTTACTCTCTTTTCTTCACTACCTCTAATATTTTCCATTATATTCTCAATCATAAAAAATATAATATCACTAGCTTTTATTAATGACCGCATCACTCAATGGATCATGCTCATGACTGAGTTTGACCTAGAGTTCATCTCTCAAAAATCAATCAAGGGCTAGGATATTTCAGATCAATTACTTGATGCCCCTCTTCTTGATAATTGTCTCCCTCATGAACAATTTCCAAATGGATATATCAAACATGTTGATTAAAATTTCTCTTCCCTTAAGATGCCACTCTTATTTTATGGATCTAAGCTTAGAAAATGAGGAGGTGTTGGTGTCATTATCATTCCTCCTTGGGATACTCCTATTCTTATTGCTTATAAGCTTAATTTTGAATGCACTAACAATATGGTTGAGTATGAAGCTCTCATCTTAGGCCTCTAAACTGCTATCTTACTTAGTGTCCAAATCCTTGATATCTATGGGGATTATCATCTCATCATTAATCAAGTAAAAGGAATCTATCAATGTAAAAATGAGGTCATTCAAAAGTATAATGATATTGTCAACTTCATTCATAGAGAATTAGATTTCTACACCCTTCACACCATCCCTTGGTCATCCAATCGCTTTATAGAAAATATGGCATCTCTTTCCTCCCTCATCCCCCAGGCTATGAAGGAGTCCAAACTATCCATTATCGTTAATTGTATTGAAAAAAAATATCACCTTAGTGAGTTCCCGATGTCAAACTTATTGAATATAATCCTCATGATCTTTTATATTCTCAAATATTCAACTATCTTTCTCAATCCATAATCCCCTCTGACCTATCTAAGAATGGTAGGAGTTCATTTATTCAACATGATAACCATTATGTCATATATGGTGTTATCCTCTACAAGCATGGATTCAATGGCATTTTTCTTCATTTCCTTAATTCTCATGAATCTATTTGAGCTATCCAAGAAGTCCATGATGGAATTTTTGGTGGTCCTTTTAGAAGTTTGGCTATCTCTAAGCACATCCTTTGCATGGGTTATTATTGGCCCTCCCTTAATCAATACTATTGTGAGTACATTAAGAAATGTGTCAAATACTAGTAGCATTCTAATCTAATTCATGTTCCTAATCATACCTTGCAGTTGGCTCAGGACTTTTGGCCATTTTTAGAGTGGGGAATCAACCTCATTGGCCTTATATTTCCATGTTCCTCTCAATTCCATCATTCCATCATAATTTTTATTGATATTTCACCAAATTGATGGAATCCATTCCACTTGCATAAACTAAGCCTAATCAAATCGTTAATTTTTCTATTATCATATCATTTTCCATTTTAGAATTCCTTATAAGATGATCAACGAAAACAAAAATTTCTTCAAAAACATATATCTCAAGAATATTTACGACTCATTCAACATTAATCTTATCTTCTCCTCGCCATATTATCCTCAACCTAATGGCCAAACCTAAGCCACTAACAAGACTTTTCGTAATATCCTTTCCAAGAATATAGATAAATTAGGTCATAATTGAAATATTCATATCCCTTTCACTCTTTATTATTATTTTCTTAGCATCTGCATCTCCACGGGTGCTACTCCTTTCTCTATCATCTATGGCTCCGACACCATTTTTCCTCTTGAAGTCAAAATCCCATCCTTGCATATGTTTCTTCACGAATTCATATTCGATAAATATTATCACCAAAAGCATATAATACAACTTGAATGGTAAGATGAATGTCACCTTATTTCTCTTGAAAATCACCACATATATCAAGATCACATCAAGTGCACTTACAAAAAACATCTCAAGGAATGCGACTTTAACATCGGTGACCTTGGCCTTAAAGAAAATCAACATGTCACTACTCTAGAAAGGAGTCAATGTGGAAAGTTTTCTCCTATGTAGATTGGAACTTATATTATCACGCATAAGTACTACTCTGGATCCTATCATTTATCCACTCTTAATGGTAAACTGAAAAAAAAAAAACCTCTTAATGCACTATACTTGTGGCCTTTTTATTGTTAACATACTTACCAACATGAACTTAGTCATCTGAATGGTCATACATTCGTCACTATCCTTTTCCATCTTTCATCATCATTTCATTAGGAATTATGTGGTCTACCATCAATTTCCTAATTATGACCTTGAATATGGTTACCACGGCTCTACTCATAGCATATTCCTAAAGGACAATTTCCTCCTCCTAGGTTGGAACTCTAGAATAATTATATCTACTTCCTTCTTATTTACCTAGTGGAACCACACTAAGGGTCCATAGGTGTTACTTCTACATCCTTCATCCCCTCTTAGGTGGTATACTTAGCTATCCCCATCTCTTCCATAAAAATTCATAATTTCCAAATGCTCATCTTAAAATATATCTTATTTAAAAGAAAAAAACTACTCCTCGAAGGGCAACTGTTCATAAATAAAAATATGAAAAGTAATAGAATGATCCTTGAAGGACAATTATCATGATTATATTATCCTGTCATTTATAAAAGAAAAATACAAAAGCAAAAATCAAAGTTTAGATCAATCCCTCAAAGCATGGATAACATCTCATAGTAGCGAAGGCTTCCTACATTGATCAACCTTCTATATACTCAAAAGAAAAAAACATAAGAAATATTCCCGCATCGATTATCTTTCTCATCCAAGGAAAACTTCCCTTATTGAGTAGTTTACATCATATTACACATAGTTTGGGGCATATAACTAGAACAACCACCTAAGGAGAACCTATATTCCCACATATGAGTTACATCTAAAACCCTTATGTTGTCTAAACATTGGGTCTATAATTATACTTTCCATACTTTCCCTCATGAACCTTTGCGATTACTAACTATCGATGGTTGTGTGTTCACACCTCGTTATTGGCTATAAGTGCATTTTATTCATTGGATCCTTTTCTTGTTTACCCCTAATCCAATTTAAATCATCCTTTCTTCATGTGCTCCTTACTACTATTGAGTTTTGTTCTTCTCTTTTTGGTCATATTATATGGAATTCAAATAAATTTTTCTCGTACCCAATTTATCTATTGTTCTAAGACCATGTCATCTATAACTATGCATATAATTCTAAATCTATTAAATTACAATTAACATCTACCATCTATATCTATAAAATATTTCTAAAAAATCACATCAAGTGTATCCATTTATCTATGTTATAAGCATGTCTAATAACCATCTACCTAATTCTAATCACATATGCATCATATCTAAACATTACATCACATCCATATTCTATTCTAAAATCTAGCCATATAATTATATCTTAATTGAATCCATAATCATCATATCACATAAGTATAATCAAAGACATAAATCAATACACATGACACATGACAAATCATATATATATATATATATATATATATCATTATCCAAATACATCTATACATCCATGACATGCCTCTAAGGGTCTAGTCTAAAAGTTGATACATCGCCAAAATATGTACATTTTACATGTCATAATCTCAAATATTTCCGTCTAGGACAAGTGCTTAGGCGTCTCTTGGATTCCCATATCCTCCATTATGGCCTAGATATTATTGCGGGTAAGCAACACTTGTTGTAATCCCGGATGGAACCAATTGTGATGTGTCCTCTACTCCCCGCTCCTCATCTAGATATGATGCATATATTTGTGTCTATAGAAGCCTCAATGTCACTATGTGCCCATAATAGTATGCTTATACTTCTAATGCCCAATACTTCTATAAAGGAATAGTAGTTAGCAGTGTTATCTACCCAACTACTTGTGATGACACCGCCACTCCACTCTCGACTCTATATAAATTATAGGACCAAGGTCTATAAATATGGCCCCGTAGGCATCTTTATGCCTCCTATATTTTTCCATCTTTCAAATGGCCATGCCACTCTCCTACCATAATACTATCACCTACTTGGCATGCCACATCTCTCTTGGTGTGCCACATCCATATCCTATTAGGACATGTCACACTCTATGCGTAATTAGACCATATTTGTTGCTAACCCTCAATCTCCACCATCATCATCTCTAGTGCTACCTCCTCCTCTCCACCTATAAAATCCTCATCTTACTCATCCAATCTTTCCTCATCCCTCTCCTTTCATCCACCGTGTGGGCCACACATATCATTTTCATCCACTCTAAATATCCAAGCCAAACTCCAACATAATCATCCTCATCCCATGGTGCCCCTTCTTCCTCTAGTAGGTTAGCCATCACACAACTAGATAAGTCCCTTTATACCTCATCTCATATATATATATATAAGATCTACGGTACTGTCCGCACTACACCAAATCACTACATAACATGTGGAAAGTACACTACCTCCACCATGTCCAATATCCTCCCCATAACAACCTAATCCTCCTCATCCCCACTAATTACACATATTCCCTAGGCCATACAGAAAATCATGGTATGGCTGACATCTCACCCGATGTACATATAAACTCTACTAACCTCTTTGTGTACCACTTCTCTCTTATCTCCTCCTATCTCTATGATCCTAGTTGGATCACCATATAGGAATCTAAAAGGTAGCTCAATTTGGTTCCCCCTAAATCTATAGGAGCCCTAGTTTCTTGATCATTGCAATATGATCATATGCCCAATAATGTAATAAGAATCCTAAATTCAATCCTGACCTCCTCTCAGTTCCATACATAAATATCTCATGATAGGCATGTGCTAGTAAAGTAGTCCCAAATGTAGACACCCTCTAATTATCTACAGTATCTGCTAGCCCCCCCCACTAACATCCATGGAAACATCACACCACCACAATATGGAAGTGTGTAACATGAAATGACCATCATTGCTACATATATTAATCTACTCCATGCCACTCCAAGTTCATATCTCATCTCATACTAAAAGTCTCTCGATGTGAAAGTAATTTATGGGGCATCGGTTCTAAAAAGTCATGTCAATATCCCCAACCTACTATCAGCTATGATCATATCTATAGGATCCCCCTGTATGATAAGCCTCTTAATATGATATACATATTGTTGGATCTCAAACTTACACCAATACTAGATCAAGTTGAACTGGATTGTTAAGGAAATAATGGGGCTATCTCTAAGTTGTGGGACCTTGCACGCTTAAGACATACCTAACGATAATGTCAGTTCCTCTACCTATTTCTATTGCTACTAGTACTCCTAATGCTGGAATGGAAATCATAAGCTAAACATGTTAAGGGACCAAGAATAGAAGGATATGTAGAAAGGGAAAACTAGAAATAAAGAAGGTGATAGCACTAAAAACAAGGGGGATGAACATGATTATCTTTGAGCAAAAATGAGAGAAACTATGTAGAGGAAGGCTATACATGCATAGAACATGCTAGAACATAACTACACCTTCTTTTTAAATGGACACAATTAGAAAAAGGAAATACGGGGACATGTTGAGGCACAACAAGAAAACAATGTAAGGGAAGGCAAGAAAGAATAACAAAAACAAGTTAAAGTAGAAAGTATCCACAAAATAATGTTTTTATTACTTCTAGAAATGCATAGTTTATTATAATGGCGTATGAGGCCTATATCCACATGCAATGACTAGATCTAAAGGTTTGTAACTTGAAATACAAGGCAATTCCTATACAAACCGAGATAATCTAACCATTTATAATGAGAAATACTCTTGCATTTATATAAGGATGAAGAATAGAGGAAGAGAGAAAGGAGGAAAATCATATTTTGAATTTAAACCACCAAAAATAAATTGAATTCCTACAAATCTACTTATAGAGTTGAAAAATACACCTCCCCATAACTGATCTAGCTTGTGGAAGAAGGAAGGAGACAAGATCTTATAGAAAATATGGTGGTTGAGTTTGCATTAGTGACTGAAAACTATATTCCTAATTATCACTTGCCCAGATCCCATAAATATTTAAATTTGAATGTTCTACATTGTATCCCACATCAGCACCTTTTGAATAAGACAACCGTGCCCTAATCCGAGCCCTCTAGTAAAATTTATGATGTCATGAAATCTACAAGTCGCTCTAACACACAATGACACATGGAACACATAGAATTGTTAAAGGGAGGTCAACTATATGCCTTTTTGTCATTTTTACCATGTGTCACATAATGGATTATTGTAGGGATTCAGTTCCACACTAATATGATTTGATTAATTATGTGTAGCTCACTCAATGTTTGTCATATGCAACATGGTATAATAACTAGCGTAGAAGAAGGCACAAATGCACACATGAAAGAGAGATCATAGAAGGAAGGGAGATTAAAGGGTGCACAAAAGTAACGCACGTGGCAAAAATGGATATATCTTATAGGAGACAAGTATGTAAACGGGGCAAAAATATTGAAAAATTATGCATGATAGAAGGTAAGGAAAGGGGTAAGGGAATGTATAAAGGACTTAGCCAAATATTGGAAATCAATTTCAAGGCACACACAAGGGGTAAATAAGTTGTTATGAGGAAGGAGAATGTGCCTAGAGTAGGTGTGAGGGAAAATTGAATAGATAGAGGAAAAGGAAGGGAATATGGAAAACATAGAAAGTAAGAGTGTGCATAAGTGCGCAAGGAATCAGAGCAAGGAAATGTGCCAAGAGGAAAAATAAAGTGCGTGTAGCCTATAATACATAAAATTGAGATCCAAAATGAGGATGTAATTCATCCAAATGACCAGGGGTGTTATTTTGGACAACACATCCTCAAGTGTGATCATCTTCTCTCCAAGAATAAACCAATATGTTCCCATACACACATCCTATCTTTCCACTACAAGTGATCATCAATCCTACATCTCATGATATCCTCCGATAATATCAAAATCCTCCCAACCCTACTATGGACAAATGGTCACAATTCGCATCGAGTCATATCTCCTCTAATATGGTATTATAAAGCGGCCAATCCATCTCGAAGATATAAAGTTTCCTTGCCTTAAAAAATCTAAGAAATAAGAAGTCATTAGTCACGTATCATAAAAAAGTAAAAATTACACATCCTAGCCATAGTTGACACTCGACCTAGTTAGGTTCGACACATTCTAGCTTGGGTTAACACCTTAACAAGCCTAGTAAATGGTGACCAAACCCGTCACCGGTGACCACCCCTTGCTTGCCAACCCTAAAAATTAGAAAAATGTAAAAAATAAATAAAAACATTTAAAAAAACCTAAGCTAAGGTTTAGGAACTTACCATCCTACAATTCCTTTGGTGCTTCCTCGGTACTCCATTGGTATCTATTTCTCTCAAATCGTTAACTCCATTTTTATCTCGAGATCTCTTGATCATTAACTCACACAGTGTAAATGAGCTTAATCGGTTGACCTAGGGGATTATATAGCCCACCGAACTCATTCACCACCGACCCCCTTGGGTCATTGCCACCTCATCCCTAGTCATTTACAACCATGCATGGTCACTATTGACTGACCATACCTTTTTCAATTGACATTGTTTCTTCTTGTTTCATTACGATCAATCCCTCCTTTCAAATTATCTATTCTTCATTTATTTTCTTGTGTGTTGCTTATACAAAACCTTTATTTGACCCACCGGTCTTCATATATCCATCTCATAGTCCATTTTGCATTAAACAACCCAATTTATGGCCATCTTCATGTTCCTATTGGGGCACCATTATTTTACTCTTTTTCATTATCCCACCCAGTATATATTTTCAATTCATCATATATGTAGGATATCATATTAACTTTTCCCCCACTTTTCCCATTTTTGTCACAACCCTTATCTTGACTATTTTTACAAATTTTTGTGCATATTTGATGTTTATGATTGACTGTTTGTCCCATGGATTACATATCCTTTCAATCGATTCCCATTGGATTCCCTCGGTCTTGTAATGGTTTATGCTTTGACTCGGATATCTCAGTAGGACACTACTATCGTATCCATTGAGACCTAGTTTGTTCCCTACCAGATTGATTCTGAAATCACCTCCATATTTTTATTTAATTTTTAGTTTTTCTTATCCTCTTATGGTATATCTTATGTCCTTGTCAAAAAAATTTATCCTTTCCAATGAATCTTCCTTCATCCATCTCTTTCAAACTCGTGATCATATTCCCTCATGTCGTCAACCCCTAGTTTGAGGGGGAACACCTCATCAATCATCTTTTAATATCTTCTTGTTGTTTTCTCGATGGTTTTCCCAACATAAACCACTTAACAAAAATGGGAAAAATGTAGACACCAATTTTTGGTATCTGTACCCCCTCATCCCATGTTTTCTCTTCATCATTCTTTCTACATACATACCTATCTTCCCATGTTTCAAAATATTTCCACGCTTTCTATTTCGATCGGTGAAAATTAAATGAGAAATAAAGAAACCTCAAAGTATGAGAGGGTTTAGGGAACATCTTGGCATGGATGGTGATGGTATGATATGTGTGCACAAGAAATTATCATCCTTGTTGCAAGTCTCCAACCTACACAACAATGAATAATAAACACAAAAAATGATTAGTGATAGATATGGTGAATTACTCAACAAAGTAATCCTCGACAAGAGAAATCCCCCTAGAGAGGATTTCATCCCATGTGATGATAAATAATAATAATAACCTGATAACAGAATAATAATGTGGATAGAAGAATCAATAAGTATATGATAAGCTGATATAATAACTGATAATGGAAATGCTAAAAACCATAATAAACCAAAGTGGATCAACAATGACCCAAGTGCGTAAGGTACGATTGATGGTGACCGAGCATTGATGATTTGAAATTGTGAAGAAACTGAAATGACATTGACGCAGAGCCACTAAAGAGGATACAAAAATAAATAAGAGATAGGAAGATGTGGGAAAAAATAGATCTAAAGGAAAAATAGGGGAAGGATAGGTTCAACGGAGACTCAATGAAACCGAGCATAGTCGATGGAAAATTTTGAAATAGTGAGTGAAATTATACAAGATAATGAAAAATATGGGTGTTGAGATACTAAAAAGGATCACATAATGCTGAAAGGATGGATAGGATGCCACACGATGGGTAGGATGCAAGATTTGCTAGATAAGATATAATACAGGGGTAGAGGGATGGAGAGTGGATAGGATTTAATTGATGTAAGATATAGGTTGATGACGACGAGCCCATATGATGGTGCTTTGATATGAGATAATATTAAAATGAGAGGGATGGGATGAACCACTAGATCGAATATGATTGAAGCGATGAGAGGTCAAGTAAAGTTAAACAAATACATACAAGAAACCGCAAAACAAAACAATGACATGCATGAACAAAATCTCTACAACACTCTCCAAAATCCAAGCTCTAACAATGTAAAGGATGGACATGGTGGCTCAACTAATAATAAAATATTTAAGAAGAATGCAGAAGTAATAATCACAAAGCACATAAGAGATTTAATATTTTCCAACCATTTGAGAAGAGGGGTAGGGGTGATTAAATAAGTCAAGATAGGGGTGATGGTGACCCGAGTCATTTCTGATGACTGGGATGAGTAGTCTGCCATTGAATGTTAGAATGATAATTAGAGGGTGAGAATAGGTTTTGAAATGGCTAGTGGGATAAATTTAGGACTGCGCACATGTAAGAGGTTTTAAATGAATAAAAGGAGATGTAAGGAATCTTAGGGAGAGGTGGAATGAGTGGGGAGAATTCTAGGGAATAATTAATAAGGGGTAATGATGGAAAAAGGGTGGGAATCCCATATAGATAATTAAATGAGGGGGTTAAGGTAGGATTAGGATAATTAAATTATTAAGGATATATTTTAGGATCAAGTAGATAATTAAGGGTGAGTTTAGGATAAATCGAATTAATGGGGATTAAAATATGGGAATATGGAAATTAAGCTAGACAAATTGAGAATATATGAGATAACGGTGAAAAAAATGGGGCATGGGAAAAATTTGAAAATAAGAGGGAAATGAGCATGCTAGGCGAGGATGGGAGACGGACATGGGATGAAGGTATGAGGGGTGCAAAAATAAGTGTCTACATTCTACCCCTTTTGTTCAAGGTTTGTGATGGAAAATTGTGAGATAAAAATAAGAAATAATTGATAGCCCAGTGCTAGTGGGGGATTGGTAATTTTATCCCCCTTAAACTAGAGATCGATAATAAGAGAAAGAGTGGAATCGGTAACAATTTTGAAAGAGATAGATGATAAGGGAGGGTGGAAAAGGATGGAAAAAGATAATATAAGGAACGATTCCCGTATAAGAAATGTTCACACAAAAAAAATGTCCTATAGGATTTGTGATTTGGTAAAAATCATCATGAAGTGGAGCGAATCCTTTGGGAATCAACTTAAATAGATGTGAAATCCATGGGGATATACCATAGGATCACATCAAAATCCCGCATAACAAAATGTGGAATAGTGTGATATTCATCATACATGAGGAATAAAGGGAAAGGTATATGTTTGAGATGAGGATGATGATGAAAATAATGGTGCCCTAGTAAAGGGAACCAAAATGGCCACAAAGATGAAATGAGAAATGATGATAAAAATGTCAGGAGAAGATGGGAAGTGTGTTATGGGTGACACACCAAAAATAAACAAAATGGGAGGATGGTAGAATGATATGGATGAGGAATATAAAGGGTGGAAAAGAGGGGTCTATGATGACCGGGTGGATTGGGGGTGATCGAGGAAAATCGGAAGTGAATTAACCTGGGTCAAAGGGAGACTATGAGTTATGACTATATAAGCATTTGGGTCGATCGACTAAGGTCATTTTCACACCCGAAAGTGACGCATCTTGTTATGGTTTATAAAAAGAGATTAATATTGGATAAAAAATGGAGGTTGGAGGAGTGTTGAGGAAGAAACAAAGGACACATAGGATGGTGAGTAACAACACCCCGATTATGTTTTTGATTATTTTAATGTCTTTATTTACTTTTTGCATTTTTGAAATTTTTGGATGGGTGCGACGGTGGTCGGTGATGAATGGACATGGTAAAATTTGACTTAACCTAAAAATCTATCAACTTTGATCCCGACACATTGACTCGAGCTTGGTCAGTGTCGACTAGGCATGAGGATATATATTTGTGATTGATTTTGATTTTTGATGAGGGTTGGGTGAAATTGATGATGAAGGAACTAATATTTGATGGGTGTATTGGTGGTTATAGGCCTAAGAAACCATGTATGTGAGAGATAGAGTACCGACTTATATGATCACATTATGGGGATATAACGGATGTTGAGTAGGATCATATAGTAGAAGTTAGATTGGATAGATTCGGATATTATCAAAGGATCCCACAGGATGTGGGTTTGATGATATCATTGGTGGAGAGGAGGGATGTGTGCACATGAAAATTCTGGTTTAGGATGGGTGATATGACCAACACCTTAGAAGATGTGTGTCGTATGCTCATATTATCGATACGGGGAGAGGAAAGAGTTCCCATGACAATGTATAGAAGATTGGAGGTCTTGACATGACTGTTTGGAGCCGATGCCCCACATATTACCTTTTTTTTAGGGGAATTTTCATATGAGATTAGATACGATCATGGGGTACCTCGTGAGCTGATTGATTTTTCTATTAATGATGGAAATATCATGTTATGCACTACTTGAATCCAGGAAGCTAGATTTCTATGGATGCTAGTAAGGGTTTTAGCAGATCTAGTGGATTACTTGACAATATTTTCATTTAGGATAACATTTCTAGCATAGGTGTATCACGAGTTGATGATGTATAGATTAGGAGGAGGACGAGACTATATTTTGGATTTATACTTCACTTCTAGGTCATGGTGTTTATTAGATGGCAAGTTGATTAGGATTATGGGGATAGGGGAGGAAGGGATGCATATTGGTATGCTTTGATAGGTTTACAAAGCTAGATATGGATCAGATTAGATGACATCCATATCGGGACTTCAATATATGGCCTGGAATAGACATTGAGCTGGTGGGGATGAGGATGACCAGGGGAGGGTATAGGGGTGCATGCCAGAGATGATTGAGGTCATGCAGTTTGAAAGAGTCTAACAATAGTTTGGTGTCATATAGATGGTACCCGGGGAAGACTATTATTTATAGGTGAGAGGAGGGAGATATGGATTTATCTTGTGTCATATTATGATGGATCTCTTAGAATAGGCACCAGAGCCATGGGATGATGATGATGATGTGGGAGTTGGCGTTGGGGTCAAGGATTAGATGTCTACTACATGGGCAGCCCAGTGGTTGGAGAGAGAGGAGAGAGAGGAGATGATGAGGTAGAGATGGAGGTAGAGGAGGAGGAAGATTCTAGAGGTGATGGGGGTGAGGCTATAGATATGGCATAGCTATAGGTAGATATAAATGTAGTTCTCTTAGAGAGATATATTGCTAGATATGAGCTAGAGTTAGTCCATCAAGAGAGTGATGCGGTGATTTAGGAGATACTTATAGTCATTCATGATAGAGACATATACCGCAGGCAAAGATGCATACAGATTCATATTTGGAGACCTTACCTATATACTAGCATAAACGTTAGTGAGTGGTGCACCAGTGTCATCACATGGAGTAGGATAGATGGTGCCTCCTGAAATGATATCAATGGATTAATATATGGACCTAGTTGTAGAGGAAAGATATTATAAGTAGATAGTGGTATAGAAATTACCACGAATATCAAGATACTTGGAGTACCTTAAGCAATGAGAAGCAACTTGATCATAGCCATTTTACTTATTTTTCTGGCATCTCACATTTGAAAGATGGTCCTTAGAGGCCAATGATGTATTGAGACACATTTGATGATATATATATATATATATATATATATATATATATGGTTTTGTCAAGCATGTGTTATTTACATGATTTTGGATTATTATGTTTGATGATTATTATTATGTATGGATGAATGATGAGTATTTGTGTTTGATTTATTTTTAATGATGATTGTTAATATATATGCGTGATTTATACATTAGCTAGATGATATGTGATGATGAAGATAGATATGAAAGAAAAAGATGATAGGTATATGTGGTTTTATAGAGGATAGAAATGAATGATGATATGTAGGAGATATGATGAAATGTTTAGATAGATGAGGTATGGTATAGATGATCTAGACACTATTAATGTTATGGTGGTAAAAAAAAGAGGAAAAAAAGGTAAATATGTGATGATGATAGATATGGGAAATAAGAATAAATGAGAATACGACTTAAAGAGTGGCAACCTACAGTACAAATGACACTACATCATATCAAGGAATGCACGTAAGAGGAATGCCTCCAACTTTATTAGAGGTAAATGAGAAATTTACCCAAGTAACACAATGCACTTACAACTAAAACAAGTGTTAATACTTAACCAATAATAGTTATTCACACCAAAGATCAAGAGGTAAATATGGATTAATGAGCTTATGCACCTATATTCGACATGATAAAGGGGGTGTAGATGTAAATTGTACGTGGGAAGAGGGTTCTCTATAGGTGGTCATTCTTAGGACTATGTCTCATCTCTAGGTGAAGGAAATGCAAACTGATCAATATGGGAAGTCTACAATAGAGAAGAAAGGTGATTGATGCGGTAAAATTTCTTAGGATGCTTGATTTTTAATATTTGATAAACTTTTGATTTTGAATAGAAGGTTGATCAATGTGGGAAGGCTTCACTACAATGATTTAAAAGGGTATCCATCTTTCTAGGGAGTGGTATACTTTTTTCTTTTTATTCTTGGATTTTTCTTTTTTAGATGTCGGGATAAGAGATTCATGATAGTTGTCCTTCGAGGAATCATTTTATTTTTATTATTTTGCATTTTATGAAAAAAATTTCCTTCAAGGGATTAGTCTATTTTTGGATAAGATATCACGAGACATGAGCATTTAGGAATTTATATTTTTTTATGGGGAAGAGTTAGGTATAGATAAGGGTAGACCACTAAGGAGGGGATGAGAAGATGTACAATAGATACCGATGGACCCTTTTCCGTGTTCCAATATGTAGATAAAATTGTGATGGATGTAATGATCATGAATTTATCACCAATAAGGGATAAACTATCCATAAGTAATATGTGATGATAAAAGCCATGGTGCCCATATTTTAAGGTCAAATCTAGGAAGGTGACAAAAGACCACATAATTCCAAATCATTACGATGATAGATGAAAGATGATAATGATGGAGAAATGATCATGGATATAACTAATTTCTCACGCTAACAATAGAATGGTCACAAGTGAAATGCATTAAGAGGTTCCATTTCTGGTTTACTATTGAGGAGGACAAACGATAGGCTCACGATCTATATTTATACATGATGATGTATGGTCCAATCCGGTTTAGGGAAAAATATCCACCTTAGATCCTCTCTAGAGTAACGACGTTCGATGTTATTTAAGGACAAGGTCACCAATATCAAAGTCACGAGGCTTAAGGTGTTTGTTATAAGCATGAATATTTCTATCTTGGTATACTTGATGGTGCTTGAAGGGTGATAAGGCATCATTCATCTAACAACTCAAGTTGTGCTTATATGCTCCCGATGATAGTCCTCATCATAAATAACGTCATGGAGGGAAACATGTAAGGAAGGAATCTTAACCTTAAGAGGAAGGATGGATTCTAAACTATGGACAAGATTAAAATGAGTAGTGTTCGTAGGGGTGAAAATGATAGTCCGATAGGGCCAAAAAGAGAAGGGAAGATGAAGATTCCAATTATGATTTGATTTATCGATAGTTTTAGCAAGGACGTTACACATGGTCTTATTAGAAATATCACCCTTACCATTGGCTTGAGCATAGTAAAGAGAAGAGAAGTTGAGCTGATGTTAAAGGTGACACTAAGCTTCTTAAGGTATTTACTTTTGAAGGACTTTCTATTTTCTATAATGAGCATATGAGGGACTCCAAAATGATAGATAATGTGCTAATAGATGAATTTGATGATTTGGTTGGATTTGGTTGAGGTGAGCAGAGTGGTTTCCACGTATTTTTGAAATAATCAATTATGGTGATAATTGAATGATGAAAATGGGAAGAATGGGGGTTAATGGTGACAATGAGTTTGAGTCCCCATTGTGAGAAGAGCCAAAGGTCATGAGCTAGCTAAAAGGCCCGACTTAAAATGCAAATGAGATTGGAATGTTGCTGGAATTTAACAAACTTCTTGACATACTCACATAAATCTTGATTAGGATTATACCAAGTAATATACTAGGAAAGACATGCTTAACAATAGCTAAGCCACTAAATTTTCCACCACAGATACCATTGTGGACTTCTCAGATAGTAAAAATATATTTAGATAACTTAAGGAAATGAAGGACGATACTGTCAAATCCATGTTTGTAAATAATTCCACCAAGGAGAACATAGTGGGCTACGTGCTAGAGGAAGGACCTCTTTCCATTATTAGAAATATCATAAGGGATCTTAGATTGGGATAGGTAATCAAATATCTTAGAATACTAAAGGTCATAAGAATTGGTCTCAACATGGTTGACACAATGAAAGCTCATATGCATTAGACAATTGATCAAAATGATGAACAACAACAAATAGTTTTGATTCTTCTATTGTCAAGGGATAAGATAGGAAAGGGAAGACATAATGTTAGTGAAATGATTAGATGATTGAGGAATAACCGGATGGAATGAGAATAAAAATATTTGAGAAGGAAGATGATGACATCCCTATATTTTTGAAGGATGTCATTTTTACATTGATAGGTCCCTATGACTTGATCAAAATGAGATGAGAATGACCATAAATATCTAATATCCTGGACACCGAAGAGGACAACGGTTTCAAGGCCTAGGATATGATCCTCATACTCAACCATATTATTAGTAAATTTTAAGTTAATATTGTTAATGATAGGGATAGGGGTGCCCTAAGGAGGAATGTTGATGACATCAGTACCTCCCTCTTATTGACATTTTGATCCATCGAAGAAAAGAGAAATATTAAGAGGGGAAAAATCATGATCAAGGGTAAAGATAGAATCATCAAGAAATTGTTCATGAGGGAGATGATTTTCTAGAAGAGGGGACTCCACAAGTTTATCAGCAATATCTTGACCCTTAAACTTAAGGTAAAACTCAGTCATGAGAATGATCCAATGAGTTATGTGATAGCTATGATAAGGTTTGGGATACGTGGTTTTAAGAACGTTGATAATGGTAATAATGAGGGTTTTATGATTAAGGAGACAATGAAAAATCTTGGAAGTGTAAAGAAGAGGGCACAACACAACTTTTCAACTTTAGTGTAGTGGTTTTTATAATCTATAAGAGTATGAATAATATAATAAACATCCTACTCCCTACCTTTCTTGTTGTAGTGTGCCAACATGGTACCTAAAGCATGATCAAAGAAAGAGATGTAGAGTTATAAAGGGTCCCCCTCGTGTAGAGGTGTAAGAATAGGTGGAGAAAGGAGACATTTCTTTAGATTATCAAAGGATTTATTATAGTTGGCATCCCAATTGAATTGGGTGTTTGTATGAAGAAGGTGATGAAAGGGTTGGCGAAATCAAAGAGTTGTGAAATGAAACAAAGCATCGATCAAGATGACCCTAAAGGCTGAAAATTTTCATTATACTATAAGGGGGAAGCATTTTGAGGACAACCTTAATATTTGCAAGGTCAAGCTCAATACCCTTAATGGAGACAATAAAGCCAAGGATTTTACTAGGTAGTACCCCAAATACACACTTGGTTGGGTTGAGGTGAATAATAAAGTGGATAAGGCACTTAAAAAGAATTTTGAGGACTAAAATATGGTTGTGTCGATGGTTGGACTTGCCCAAAAGGTCATCGACACAATCTTCCACTATTTTATGGATAGTTATGGAACATAGAGGTCATCGTACACTATAAGTGGCCCCAACATTTTTTAAGCTGAAAGGCATGATGTGATAACAAAAAATCCCCCAAAGGGGTGATGAAGGAAGTCTTATGTTGGTCTTTTAGAGTGATGAGGATCTAATTGTAACTATAAAAACCATCCATAAGGCGTAACATCTCATGGCCAACCGTGAGGTTGATGAGGAGCCGATCAATGTTGGGAAGGGGAAAGTCATCCTTGGGATAAATGAGATTTAAATCTCAGAAGTTGGTACAACTGTGGAGATTTATAGAATATTTAGAAATGGGTATGATATTGGAGACCCATTGTAGATAATTGATAGGTTGTATGAAGTTAGTAGAGAGAAGGCATTGTAGCTCTTATTTGATAAGAAGAGCTATGTGGGGATGTATGTGATGTAACTTGTGTCTAACTAGTTTAGTGCCAGGGGATGGTGATGATGTTATGGATGATAATGGAGGGATCAATACCTGAATGTCAAAGTATAACCATGTGAAGGCCTTACTATGATTGTATAAGAAGGAGGTGAAGGATTCAAGATCTTGAGGATCAATATATTGGACTTACTTAAGCATGTGGGTTCTTGGGGAGTCCCTCTATTAATGTCAATGGTGTATTCATTTAGGATGGAGGAAGTGTCAAAAGGAAGGGAATTTTTGATATGAGAATCCTCATCCCCCATGTAATAAATAATGGAGCTGTCATCGTTACATTAGAGGATGTAGATGGTAAGGAAATATTCCCATATCATGTCGATTCTTGAGAGGAAAGAACCAAATTTCATTTTCATCTTGATAAGTGACTAGTCCAAAGGAAATGGTGAAGACTAAAAAAATTTAGGGGGATAGATACGGTATCATATAGATCTCGAGATAGTTGGATAGAGAGAAAGGAGGCAACTCAATAGATAGTTGGATGGAGATAAGGAGGAAACTCAACACCGATGGGGGAAGATAAAGAAATTCATGAAGCAAAAGTGGAGGGATATTTGTATCCCAAGCCAAATTTTTCATATGGTTTGTAATATTGTTTAAATACAAGGTATTAGAATCCTTAATCATATCATCCTAGACCATTTCCCTTCAACACGTAATGATAAAGGTAAGTATAGTTAATGGATTTGTTAGAGAGGAATCTGAAACCACTATTGTATGGTTTCGTGTGAGGGAAATTTTTGAATGAGGAGAAGGGAAATCAAGTCCTCCATAGACCAAATTGCTTTTGAGAAAAGAGGGGCTAAATGAGATGATGTCCCCAACATTGGATTTATACATATCTGCCTTATCAGGGGTGGATCAAGCAAGTTGATGGGAGGAAGGGAATTAAGAGCATGCATTTGATACTCCTCTAGGAAAGGCAATGCATCACATCATTGACACATCCATCCTGGAGTAACTTGATGTAGGCACAAAAGAACTGGTGGATATTTTAGCAAGAAGGGTTTGGTTTAGGTAAAAACATATTTTTTGGTTGATGAGTCATATGAAATACCTTGAAAGGAAGGGAATTAATAGGAGAGTGTTAATTTTCCCTTCATATTCATACTTAATACAATGATGGATGGTAGATGGGATGTAACGTGTGGCACAAATCTAAGGGTGTCCAAGTAAGGAGTTATACTAAAAATCCCCTTCTATAATGTATAAGATTTCATGAAGGTGTTTTTAGTCGACACAAATGGGAAGGATAAAAACACCACAATTAGGGGAAACAACATCATAGAAGGCACAAAAATGACATGGGATTTAATGAAAATGGTGTTGGGGAGTTTAATCTGATTGAAGGTATGTGAAGAAATTATGTTGATACTAGAACCATTATCAATCATGGATCGATGGATGAATATGTCATTGATACAAACTTTGATGAAGAGAGGAAGATCGTGGTCTTAGGGAATAATATAGGGGATCTCAAAATCCTCGAAGGATATTGTGGCACAAGCTATGAGAGCTTCAAATAGTGTCATGGGGGTTGAGGCTCATCAAATGATATGGGAATATGTTGTAGGGCTTCAATAAGAGATTTTTGTGGATGGGAGAGATTTGGATGAGCTTGTATAGTGACATATTAATAGGATCTTGATGTAACTATTCGATGATGGTATTTTCAATGGAAGAAATATTAGTAGTGGTTATAATAAAAACCTTAGCCTTGGAGAAAGAAGAGGGTAAAGGCAACGGATGAAAGGTGGGTTCACCAGAGGAGTAATGATGAAGACCTTGGATTTAGATGAAGTGGATGGTTGGTTCTCGTAAGGGAGATACCTAGTAGAAACATGAATAATGTCTATATAAAGAGTGGGAATTTCTTGGGAAGGAAGATAAGCCAAAGTAGGAATAGTGGAAAAGGTGGACTTAGAAGCCTTAGATTTGGTTGGAAGGTCAGATTTGGATGAGGACAACCTATGGGATGGAATGATGTCCTTCTCTCTTTAAAAATTAGATCATATTCTTCCATAAGGCTATTAATAAGTGCATGAAGGGCCTTGTAATTCTCGGTAGTATGGCCTAGTACACGATGGTTGGTATAAAAACATTAGGACCAAAAAGGTGGGTTTTGGCCTACAAGGTCAAATGGTTTGATGGGGAGAATTGGTGACCATAGATACATGGATGATCTAAATTTAGAAGAAGTGGATGTAGGTAGAAGAGAGATCTTATTCTTCGGAGTTTTAACTATATATTTTGATGTGGAAGGGATGGTAGTTGTTGAATAAGATTGGCATAGTTTTGATGATGATTGTGTAGAAGTGGTGGTAGATGATTTAGATGTGGCTTTAGAGGGGTGGGTGGTGGATTTGGATTTTGGTTGAGTGATGATGGGAAATTTAGATGAAGGACCAGGTCCTAAAAGTGAAGGAGGGAGTCTTAAGATGGATCCCTAGAAAATGGGTGGTTGGGATTGAGGATTCTTAATAGAAGGAAACTCTTGTTTCTCATGTGGTCAGGGTAAGTGATTTTTGGATAGGGATGCCAATATTATTAGGTTTACGTTGTGGTTGTTTATTCTTGGTGGGTGTGTGCAATGAAAAGTTTGTAAAATATATGGAAATGGGGTAATAAATTCTAAAGAAACCCCAAAATCTTTGGAAAAAACAAATCAAATGACCATGAGATTAGAGATAATCAAGAGATACCTATTTTTATGCATATATAAAGCTTGTAACAAACAATCAACCTCTAAACATGACTATATTAGTTCTCTACTCCATGAAATATATCTATAAGTGAACCTATTATAACTGTAGCAATCAATTTTTTGCTTATTGATGTTTCAAAAGCTTAATAATGGAAGCTCAACATTAATGGATTTTCCCATTTACCTAAAGCTTTGAAAATATTAGCAAATAACAAGTAAATAGCTCAAATAAACTATGAAATGACTCTAAAAGATCTAAGCATAACCTAAATTAGAAATAAGAGAGAGAGAGAGAGATTTATTATGAAAAGGTGGGAGGGGTATCCCTCTATTTATAGTTTTTGGATTTGAGAAAAGGATGTTTTGGATGCATGTGGACAAAAAAGTCAAAAAGTTGATTTTTAGAAAAAACATATTTGAAGGTATGAACAGGATTTTAGGAAGCTAAGTGGCTATTTGGAAAGGTAATATATTTGTTTAGAAAGTAAAATCCTCTTCAGAAAGTCAATAAGAGGGTTAATTAACCTAAACAAGGTTAATTAAAGGAAAGAATCTTATAGATTCTAGTTAGAGAGGGATTAACATGGTTTAGGGGTTTAGAAGGGGTTAGAAAGGTTATTTTACTAGTGTGGTGTAGTAAATTAACATGAAAAATAGGATAGTTAGTATGATCTTAGTAATAAGATCATGTAGACCAAATTATAGGTGTCTACATTTTCCCTCTTTGAGGTGACGTACATGATGCCACTTCAAATAAAATAGACAAATAAAAAGAGCCAAATTTTTTGAAGGGGTAGAAGACAAATTAGTGGCTTCTCACCATTAATGGCTTCTCTTACTTACCTAAATATTTGAAATGATTAGAAAATAATAAGTAAATAGCTCAAATAAACTATGAAATGACTCTAAAATACCTAAGCATGACCTAAATTAGAAATGAGAGAGAGAGAGAGAGAGTTCTTAGGAAAGGTGGGAGGGGTATCCCTCTATTTATAGTTTTTGGATTTGAGAAAAGGATGTTTTGAATGCATGTGGGACTAAAAGGAGTCAAAAAGTTGATTTTTAGAAAAACATATTTGGAGGTGTGAACAAGATTTTAGGAAGCTAAGTGGCTATTTGGAAAGGTAAGATATTTGTTTAGAAAGTCAAATCCTCTTTAGAAAGTCAATAAGAGGGTTAATTAACTGAAAAGGTTAATTAAAGGGAAACAAGCTTATAGAAGCCGGTTATAGAGGGATTAGCATGGTTTAGGGGGTTTAGAAGAGGTTAAAAGGGTATTTTACTAGCATAGTGTAGTAAATTAACACGAGACTAGGATAGTTAGTATGATCTTAGTAATAAGATCATGTAGACCAAATTATAGGTGTCTACATTTTCCCCTCTTTGAGGTGACGTATGCGATGTCACTTCAAAGAAAGTAGACAAATAAAAACAACCAAATTTTTTGAAGGGGTAGAAGAAAAATTAGTAGGAAGAAGGATGCCCCTTGAGTGTCGATGGGGTGATAGAATAAATTGATCAATAATAAAAATGAGAAGAGAAGAAATAATAATGCAAGGAAAGGGGAGATAGAAGAGAAAATAACAAGAAAAGGGATTTTGAGCTATCCGCAAGGCATTGCTATATAAACAATTCTATTCATCATATTGCTAGTAATCTTCATCATCGGTCCTGATTATTAAGATATGAGCATATGAAAACAACATAAAATGACATGAAAATCCAAGATACAAATAAATTTCCATTGCTAAAAACATATAACTCTATGCAACATACACAAATGCAATGCAATACGAGAAGAAATCAAACTCATATAACAAGGAAATATGTACAATCACACACACTCAAACAAACAATGTTTAAGATAGTTGCACAAATATTTCATTATCGATTATCATCCCAAATGTTCGATAAACAACAAGGGTTGAAAATGATGCCCCACAAAAAAATTTATGTAAGGGAAAGGATGGAGGAAACTTAGGTCTGATGAAAAAGCAATGTGCACAGCGAAACAATACCAAGCAACTCGTGCCCCAGAGTATCGACAAAGTAAGAAACATAGATTTTGTAAATGATTTGGAGATTCAGAGGATCCATGAGTCATTGTCTCAATACGCATGGAAATTCCAACAAGATATGAGATGAACGCCATGTGAGAGACACAAATTTTAGTTGTGTTTTGAGTTTGTTACCGATTATAGTCCATTTTCAAATTTGTTATGATTTTTTTGGATTTTGAATGATTTTATAATTTTTAAATTTTTGATCGATCAAAAGAATTTAAGAAATGGAATATGTCCTGAAGCACATGAAAATTCTCTATAATGAGGAGAATGGGATTTAGGTAGCAGTAACATGCTCTAATGAGAAGAAAAATGGGCCAAAAATAATTATTTAAAAAAATCACGGTGATAGATAAAAAAGAAGATAAATAGCGCCTAGAAATATTTAAGAAAAATGCTCTAGGGTGAAGAGATAAGCACTAGGTGGAAAATAGTGCTCCACCATAGTAGAAAATAAAACAAAATATTTAATAAAAATAATCATTTTAGTGAAGAGAAGAAGTGTTAGAGTGATCATGATGGAGAAAACATGCCTGGGGGCATCACAACAACCTAATATACCCACCCGGGGGTTAATCAATCACGACCAATTCATTTATAGTAGAGCTCTTGTAAAATTGTACAGTAAGTGAGTGTGATAACATTGGAGTGAGATGAAAAAAATTTCAAGGAGGAGGAGACAAGAAGACCACATCTAGGAGTATCTTTGAGATGCAGCGGATAGATCATACATGAGTGCCCTATCCTTGCTTTGACCTTTTAGCATTTAATAATGTTCTTAGCATGTTATAGGATAGTTTAGAGATACTTTGATGTATGTACATGCACACATGTATCAAAAATATGGGTAAGCATAGGCATACCTATCAAAATATGGGTATGTTAACACATATCCATCGAAGGGGACATGTATCCGTCGGGAGGGGGAAAATGGAGATGTGCATGCACACGCTTCAAATGGTAGGCATAGGCATCGACTTGGCATGCATGCATCCTATTTCTAATGGGGGTGTAGGATGGGGGAGTGTATGCATTGATATGGGTGTGTAGGCATCAAAATGGAAGCACACACATGTTAGGCATGTACATGTTGAAATATGCATGCATGCTTCAAAGTAGGCATACATGCGTTAGGGAAAAGTACATAACTTACCTTTTATAAAAAATAAGCCAAGTATAGATGAAAATAGACTAGATTTTCATAGAAGAAAGTGAAAATTAGTACCTTAGATGAATGAAAGAAGAATTTACTAGAAAATTAGATAGAAGTAGATAGAAATGTAACCCTAACACGTGTATCATTTTCTTGTGCATAGCGGATACTACATGTCCTCCACACCAGAGAGAGATACGGTCACCTAGCTGCAATAGAGGCACAATTTGATGAGGATGATCGAAGATATTGGATATCCTTTTATACATTATGGGGCTAGCCTACGTGGCTGATATGCCACAGATCACACTAGACCATGGCTTCCCGATCATGCGGTAGGCTGAGCGGTGGCATAGCAAGAGTCAATGCTTTTGACTCCCCACTAGCGAGATTACCATTACCTTGGAGGACGTATGGCGTATTATGTGAGTCCCCATCCAGGGTGAGTTGATTTAGTACATGAGTCACCAACCTGATATTGATCAGTGTATTCTAGAGTTATTTGGTATTCCAGCTATCTTGTTATGAGATGATAGTGAGATTATCACGGTGTATAGAGGATCCTGAGCTTGATTGAGTCATAGTATACTTGATGGATTTTTTCAATGGATTTTTACTCCTTGACAAGACTGGAGCTTCATTTCCACTCGGTCTCATTAGAGTGATATGTGGTTTGATTGATGGTGAGACATACTTTGGGGGCAGTGCATACTAGCACATTTATCTTTGGGACCTACATTTAATCACATACTACTTCAAAAGATGGTAGGAACTGTAAGACTACTTGCTTTGGGCATGGGATCATATTTCTATTGGTAATTATTGAGAAGACAAAGTATGACACTTAGCAGAAGGCACAAAAAAGGTACACATGTGGGAACGATTAATGCGTTAAAGGTGTGGAAGGATAATGAAGGAAACGTGCACAAAAGATAGGGATAGATTCAGGACTTAGCTATTTTCAGGATTATGGGCTATTTTTAGAGATAGCATGTAAAGCACACAAACCAGATAAAGACTTACGTGAAATGCATAGGCTATTTTTGAAAGATCATCTACTAAGCGCTTTGGATGGGTTCGAGTTAATAATAGAATTATTACTTTTAGTCAACCAAAAGAGATCTATTATTAGCACACTTGCATGTGTGCTTATTATTATAAAGGCACGTGGCTATTTTCAGCATGTGACCTATTTTGGGAATCATGTAAGTGGTGAAGGTAAAGTCTTCACCCTTATAAACATGTATTAATCTACATAGGTAAGGGGAGGACTATGTATGAGATATTGTGAATTTATACTGCTGGATCTGATGCGCACATGAACTTATGGTACTACTTATTGTAAGAATCTTCTGTGTATTTACTATGTTTAATATAATGGAGTGTATTGACTAATTCAAGGTGTTAAACATGAATGTAACTAATTCTTGCATGGTTGAATTAATTATGGCTATTGTTTAAATCCTTTATTCCTTATATCTAGATATGGAATATGCTTTGTAGAATGTTTATACTATTGATGGATATGAATGCATCAAATATTCATCTTACTAACATCCTGAACAAACAACCCTAAAGAAGGGCCTGGTACCTTTGTGCGCTTCAAGTGAGCACTCAATCTAGGCTGGGTGATGTGCCAATGTGCCTAGGTTATTTCTATTAAATTCTAGGCTACATCATTGGTTCCATTTCTGGGACCTCTTTTTAAGTTGTTTTCGATTGTTCATGATGAAGACATCTTTGGTTGACCTTAGCAAGTGTTGATGAGTGGATACAAGATCTAGAAGAAGAGTACACACAAAATTTCAACACTGGATCTGATTTTAATGCACGTGCATGGGTGGAATAGAATTTGTATGATTGTTTATAGGAGAGCTTCTTTAATATCTTTTTGATCAATCTGTATGAGTGGATGGTTGCATAGGCATCTAAAAAGAACTGGAGGTATCACACACTTGTCTAGATGTAGGAAGAATTTTAAGCCATCTATGATACTGATATGATTTAGATGTGTTGTGGATACTTGGTTTCATGGTGTTTTTAATATTTATATCTTGGAGTATTGAATTTCCACTTATTCTTTCCCAGAGGTAACTGAGTTCCAGTTTTTAAGATATCCTAGGGGAACTTACTTGCAAGGCATTCCACTGACAATCAAGATCTTGATGGTAACTCTGAACTTCGAAGAAAAAACCTATGGCTAGCTAAACCCCACCATGTGTGGGGCCAAGAGCAAGATTAGTGAAATATGACCTAATAGTAGAAAGGAAGAGAGAAGAAAGATGGCTTAAGTATAATGAGGTGCACAAGAGGGAGATAGAGAAGCATCGGGATGTTGTAGAGTGAATGGCATTGAGGAGAGAGATGGCTTGTGATGGATTTAGAGCTCAAACAAAAGGCGTGGAGATAGATCATTAGGAACTCCCCATTTGAGAAAGCATGACCGAGAACCCCCTTGGCCTCAAATGGAAGCGTGCCAAAAGAGACAACACTTGGGCCATGGGCATGCATCTGAATCTACCTAGAAACCTATCCCTTGCACTTGGTTTTCCAGTATCTAGTATGAAAAATAGTTAAAAAAGCTAAGTTAGGTGATGGGTTTCGTTATTCCCTTCATTTAATCAACTCTTTGTTGATGTCATATTCAAACCAGTGTGGTTTCCGAAGTCATATACAACAAGAAATCTTAGTGATCTAGTAATTGACTTTAGGTATTTGTTATTTTATATTTTGGGGGTTTTTGTAGTGTCTTTAGGATTCCATGGCCAAAAAATTATTATCTCTATGCTATAAGAAACTTGCTGAAATAAACACTCATTACTAGAATGAATTGATTTGAAATAAACAAACGCACATGAATAGATTGCTTGAAATAAACACACAATGTAGAAGTCAAAACACTTTGCTTATAAATAAACACACGGTTACATAACAATGAAACAAGAATCCTGGTTCTTGGAGGAGTGGGCCCTTGCTCCACCTTGAATTGGATTTGACAAGGTAATATTCTTTCAAAACAAAGTGACTATTTTATTTCTGAAATATTCTTTCTTACAAAAATGTACTTGAATCTTTCTATATCTCTATCTCTATATGTTTGTAAATGTATGTTGTATCTTTTTACTTTATCTAAAGGTCTCTATATATGTATTTCTTTCAAAGATGCATTTACAACCATATCTTTTCTCTTGATTCATATGGAACCGAATTATTCCCAAAATAGATGTTGAATTTGGAACCTTGCTAGATGTATAGTCATGTCGATAAGTTATCCCTATATCTTTGAGTATGAAGAATCAAAATCTTCTGATCTAATCCTAATTAAAAGGCTTCATTGATTTCTCTATCATTGGATGTCATCAAAATAATAGATTCCCATTGGTTCTGGAACTTTGGAGAAGTTCCAGAACTAAAGGGACTATTCTTGATCTAATTGTGAAAGTTTCGGAGCTAAACGTAGGAGTTCCGAACTAAGTCTTGGGGTTCCAAAACTAAGTCTGAAAGTTCCATAACTAAGTGATAGAGCTCATAAACTATGTGATAGAGTTCCAAAACTAAGTTGTATTGAATCCAAGGCTCCCAAAAACATGTTGATCACTTCATACTCCGTTCTTTGACTGATTATGACTTGTTTTATTACAAAAACTGAATTTCCACACACTTTGTTAGGAATTACAGAGCTTTTAAACTTTAGAAATAATATTCAACAAAATATGGACAATTACATCTTAACTTACATTAGATCAAACAAAAGTCACAAAATCCAGTCAAACTTGATAAAAGGAGAGTAAAATAAGATCATTAATTGTGTATTAATGAGACTTATTTTGGTCTTATCATCTCCCCATACTTACTTGTTTGTAATTCCCCTTACAAAATTTACTCTTCAAATCTTGGGTTGTGTATTTTGCATTCTAATTGACTGCTCAGGTCAAATGGATGAAACTGAATATCCCAGTGTTTTAGTTCAAAAGTACTATACCTTGATCTTGCTTCTACTTTCCTCTTCCATTCCTCAAATTGAGTGGGATCTTGAGGCTCTCTATTTTTCCATAGAGACATGGGAGTGAGAAGAAGGGGAGGCCTTGTTCTCATTCCCATCCATATGCCCCTATGTTTTTCATTGACCTGACGGATTAGTGTGCACAAGTATTTAGCTCTTTCTAAGCTCAATATTAAGTTTGTGGGAGATATTACTTCTCTTATTCTCAATGCAACTGTGAGAAACTCCCATATTTTCAAACATCCATCATAAATATCTTCAAATTTCTCCTCCTCATAAGAGGTGAAGGCATCAATACTTTTTGTAAACTAGCCAGGTAGTGTTCCTTGAACCAACTATCAAAAGCATGGGATCTGAAATGTATAGCGAAGGAAAATGGTTTACCATAGTGAGCCCTCATGTAGAGACTAGATGAACTAGATTTTAATAGATGCTCAGAATCTCTCTCTTTCCATGCAACCTGATTTTGAAGAATAGAAACAAATGCATTTAGCTGGATTTCCCCTACATATAAATTGATCATAAAGCCTCTGTTATTTTCCACGATAAGATTGCAAAGATATAATCCATAAAGAATATTTTTATGCTCTACCCTAGCTGAGGAATAGGTTATCATGAACTCAGATTCATCTTTTGTTTCATGTGGAAGGCCACATGTAATTCTTGATAGATATTAGCAAATAAATTATTCTTATAAAAATATACTATATGCAGGAGAAGGTATCCTGCATGTAATCAATTTTTCACTCATCATGGAAACCATTTGTATTTTTACAAGACATTTAAATTTGTATTCTTCCTCTTTGTAGATTTTTTCTTCCCATTTCTTACTTTCTTGATTTTCTTCTTCCATCTTGTTTCTCAGGTCCTCATTTGATGTTTTGAACTCATTAAGTTCCCTACAGGTATCATCCCACAATTTTTAAGTGGCCAAGAAGTCATTTCGATGCAATTGCAGATATTGTTGACATAGCACTTGGTCTTCTGGAAAATTGTCATTCTTCTTCTTTTTCCATCATCTGTTGTTTGACCATTGTCACTTCTTCAGTCCTATTTGTGAGCTGATTTGTTAGTTTCTCAATGAGCATTTCCCTCTGTTCCAACTTGAGTTTGAGGAAGTTTAATTCCTCATATTTCTTTTTGATGATGAGTTCTACTCTAGAAAAAATAGAGTCTATTTTAAATGTTTTTTCCTCCTTTTAAAAAAGTTCATTACGAAATGAAAATTCCTCTTCTACCAAAGGGGATTTTCCTTTACGTTTCAGGATGTCAATTCCTCTTCTTCATGTGATTATGCTTCTGGTTCCCCAAACTCTTGAAAATCATGTTCCTCAAATATTTCATCTCCGTTATCATCTCAGTTTGGCTTGGTCCAGGAGGATTCATGGCCATGCTGCCCAAAATATCAGTAACTTCTTTTTTCAACCTATCTTGTTCTTCCATCTCTTCTAGAATTTCCCTAGATCTCTTATGAACTCTTCTTCTTTAGGGAGCTTCAAAATGTATAAAAATGGGTTAGCTCCTAGAGATTCTCTTGAATTTTACTTCATGCTCTAGCTTAGGTGAACTATCACTGCATCGAGACAGATATTAGTTCTCCTAGCACTATTGCAGAGGAAGGAGTTTCTTTGACAGGCACAGTAGATTCTATAGCTTTAATCCTTCTTTCAGATCTCCTTCTTTTTGGTACATTACCCCCACATATTTCTTTCTTCTCCTCTATAGGGGCATCAATCTCCAAATTACTTGTAGTGGAAAAATGAATTGGTATTCCCCTCCCGATAATATCAAGGTTTTGCTTTAAATTGTTAAGACACTTCTCCCATTTTTCTTCGAAATAAAATAGTGTCTTTGGGATACTAAATGGATTAACCCATAATGTCTTATTGTTCCAACTCCCGGGAATACCTATGATCCATTGACTATATGGATTAAAAAAGGAATAATATAATATTTACTATATATTCAAGTTTTTAATTCCCATACCTAAGATATATTAACATCTTAAGTACTTCTCTTCCCACAATCCCAAATTGACCATCGCAAGTTAAATACTTAACTATCAAAAATTCCACCCTGTCAAAGGGTTTGGGAAATATGGTCCTTCTTACCCCCTTTATGATTTTCTTGGTGTTATAGATATATTGGGACTCGATTCCCCTTCTTGTATCAAGGTTTCTAATAAATATTTAAGGGTTCCTTGACAGATTTGGGACTTGCACAATTGGTTCTTCCGGACACATTAATCATTGTATTGTGATAAAATGAATTATAATGCTTCTAATTTTAGTTATGGATTATTATAAATTTACAATGAATTTTCTTACCAATTTGTCATTGTACCTCAATAAATTTTTCAGAACTCCATGTTAAACCCTATTCGTCCCAAAATGGCTCATGAACTTCTTCATCTACAAGAATTTGGGTATCATCCTCTGGATCTAACTTATTTTTAATCCCCATAGCAAAGAGGATGATTCAAATTATTCTTTCTTCAAATTCAGAGTTAGTTATAGAACTACTATATTTAGCTATGGAACTATTGTATTTAGCTACGTAAACTTGTTTATCTGTAGAATTGATGGGTTTAGCTATGGAATTAAAATACAATTCTTCTGCTTCCTCTTTGAAATTATTCTCTACTACTTCTCAAATTCTTTTATTCCACCCACATGATAGGTAATTATAAATGAACTACCAATTTTTTATTATATCAACATCAAACTCATGATTATTTTCTTTTAATCATAATGCACAATAAATGACTCATCATATCGACCTTTTAAACCATGTCTAATCACACATGTAAATTTTTAATTTAATCTTTAATAAGTTCAAGACATAATTAACGTATATAGAGTTTGATCTCAAATACATAGAGGAAGATTACATATATAGATTTTGATCTCCTTGATTCTAGGAGTCAACACTCATCCCACATATCTCTCCTAATCCCCACAATATCTCACTCAAACTCTCAATCCCATTATTTTCTCACAACAAACATTATCTAGTTACAACTATTTACATGAGTTAACAACTCATAAATAGTTGTATTACATTACACTATATTATTTATTTCCACACTCATAATAATGTTCACAATATCTAATATTATTCCTAACATTCACTCCCCTATTGTTAACATTATTATTTCCACACATACACTCCCTAATGTGAACAATGTACAAAAGAATAGTTACACTTTCTGCAGCTTGCACACCCCGTTTACTCATGATCTTGGTAAAAATATGGACATCGAGTCCAAGGTAAGAACCCCTGTTCATGAACCTCTGTTCATCAATAATAAAACCTGTTCGACAAAAATAGAACCTCATCTGGTACAGCCCCTCGCTCATGAACCTCTTTTGTATATCCTCTTGATAAAAACATGATGCTGCTTTTTCTTGTGCTTTTATCTTTCTACTATAACATATTTACATCAGGAGGTTATAAAAGGAAATACAATTCTGAACAGGAATGTGACATCTGTTCTTATTACAAACAATGAAACACACAACTAAAATACTTGGCCACCAAATCAATACCACGGCCTCATCGATGGTGCCTGACGAGAGGTCGCCGATTGCCCTCCTGCCTCCGTTGCCTCCAGCCTCCATCGGTGATCCTGCTAACTCAAAGAAAATATATCTTTTAAGCTCATCAAGTTTCACATTGTACTTTATTTTGTCTCTCCCCCGCAATGTGAAAACAATTATTTCCAGGCGTCGGATAACACCGAAAATGCATCTGTGAGGCAATTTTTTTTTTTTAATTATTATTTTTATTTAGTTTTACAATTTTGACAACTTTTATGATATACTCTAGATGGCGGCAAATCCTCAATTTTGACAATGTTGACAATACAACTTTAGACTCTTGACTTGACACAACAATGACATTGACATGCCATGACTGTAATAAGGATGATACGAATATTTCGACTCTATTTGACAATGTCTATTGACCCACACTCACACAATTTAAAAAGTAATAGAAGAAAATTACTTTTTAAATATTATAAAAAACTTAACTTTATACTAAAATTGACAAGGACATTTATGACACACTAAAAATGAAGGCTAGAGACTCAAGTCATTACACAATAATATATTAGAACTAACTTTTGACTGTACATGGATAGAGAAATACGTGGAGACTTGGAGAAGACAATAGACTTGGAGAAAATGTGAAGCTTTATACCAAATAATTGTTTTATCAGGCGCTGAATTGCATGTAATTCCACGAATCTCCTGTGTAGACTAGATCCATGAGATGGGCTGTAAATGGAGATCAGTCCAATGCAAAATAATGCAGGAAGATGATCACTATTAGCAGCTTCGTATCTCAGACTCTTCATCATATATCGGATTAGTAAGGTTCCTTAACATGTGCAATAGATCTTGAGATCTATGACAAATCAAATTTGGCACCATAGAGAAATCAACGAGCACAAGGAGGTCTCAGCGCATAGGTATATAACAGATTCAATGCAAATAGAATCACGAACTGGCAGTACAATACGTTTTTCAATACACGGCCCGTAGATGTATGCTTACATCTGTGTTGAATGAAGTGTAACGTTGGCAGCTGCAAATCCACTATTTAGTGTTGCACGGTGTCTCCGTCTATAGGATCAAGTGCAGGGCTTTGATGATCAAAGGCATTTGATAAATCAGACCATCGTTACTGAAGACTCCACAACAGTGATCGACCATGCTCTGATACCAAATCTAGAAGTTGGTTCAGTTTGCATGCACAAAAAACTAATCACATAACACCGGAAATAATAAGAAATAACACATCATTATTGATTCATCCTCTTGTATCAAATACATAGAGGAAGATTACATATATAGAGTTTGATCTCCTTGATTCTAGAGTCAACACTCATCCCACATATCTCTCCTAACACCCACAATATCTCACTCAAACTCTCAATCCCATTATTTTCTCACAACAAATTCATTATCTAATTACAACTATTTACATGAGTTAACAACTCATAAATAGTTGTATTACATTACACTATATTATTTATTTCCACACTCATAATAATGTTCACAATATCTAATATTATTCCTAACAAAGAGGATGATTCAAATTATTCTTTCTTTAAATTCGAGTTAGCTATAGAACTACTATATTTAGCTACTGGAACTATTGTATTTAGCACGTAACTACTGTGTTTATCTCATAAAATTGATGGGTTTAGCTACGGAATAAAAATACAATTCTTCTACTTCCTCTTTGAAATTATTTTACTACTACTTCTCAAATTTTTTATTCCACCCACATGATAGGTAATTATAAATGAACTACCACTTTTTTATTCTATCAACATCAAACTCATGATTATTTTATTTTAATCATAATGCACAATAAATGACTCATCATACCGACCTTTTAAACGAAGTCTAATCACACACGTAAAATTTTAATTTAATATTTAATAAGTTCAAGACATAATTAACGTCCTTTACTAATGTAATCCCTCCGTCTTGATGACTCATCATTCCTAAAAGTGAAAAAGGAAAAATGGTTAGAAAAGACAACTGGAATTCAAAAAAATTCTTTTTATTTTACATTAGCCATTTATTAAGGATACCAATCACCATTTCTTGTTCACAATTGATCTTTGAGAGATTGTTTTTCTCGGAAGAAAATGCCATTTACTAGTTTTCATTATTTCCCTTTATATATTTTTTTATTTTTTTCTTTTTTTGGGGGAAGAGAACACCATTTACTAGTTTTCATTCTCTTCCCTTTATTTTGGATCCAAGCATCTAATTATTTGATCATTTTTGAAGAACTGGGTTCTTCCATATGATAAAATTATTTATCTACTCAATCTACTTCAAGAATTCATCCTGTAGAAGGCTTCCTATAAATTTTTAGCTTATTTCAATTGACCAAAAATGTCCTTCTACTACCATCAATGGGAAGTAGCTGAATAGAGCCATTGTCAAATATCTTCTCAATCTGATAGGGTCCCAACCATCTGGTTCTCAACTTTCCCTTGAATTACTGGTACTTGGAATCAAACAATAATGCCCAATCCCCTACCTTGAATTTACTTTTCTTGATATGTTTGCAATGCCACTTCTTCCTTTGATCTTATATTATCTCTGTCTATTGAAGTGCTTCCATTCTCAACTCATCCAATTCATTGAGTTGAAGAATTCTTTCCTTTTGTGTTGCATCCAACTCAATACCCACTTTAGCTATTGTCCTCAATGTTTGTAGTTCAAATTCAATAGGTAACAAGGGATTTTTCCCATAAAATAACTCATATGGTGAAAACCTTGTTGTAGTCTTCCAAGTTGTATTATATGCCCAAATAGCCTCAAGTAGTCTCTTTACCCAATCTCTTCTGCCTGATTCAACTGTTTTGGTAAGGATGTTTTCCAATTCTCTGTTTGTTACTTCTGCTTATCCATTTGATTGTGGGTGATAGGGAGATGACTTCCTATGATTGATATGATAGTACATTGTGAAGGCTTGGATCATATTAGACATGAATTGTGGCCCCTGATCTAAAACTATACTCCTTGGTGCCCAAAATTCATCATAATTTTATGCCAAAGGAAATCAGCAACTACTTCTTCAGTGGCATTTGTTAAAGCCTACACCTTTGCCCACTTTGTCACATAATTAGTACACACAAGAATTTTATCCTTTCCTTGTGAAGGAGGACTAAAGGGACCAAAATAATCCATCCCCCACCTTTCAAATGGTTCAATCACTACTTGAGGTTGCAAATGCATTTCACTAGTAAAGGTTGGATGTCCCATCCTTTAATAGGGATCACACCTCTTGATATATCTCTTCACATATTTATACAAAGATGGAAAATAATATCTAGTGCCAAGTATCTTGTGAGCTTCTCTTTTTTACTAAAAGTGTCCTCCACTTGGTTCATCATGAAATTCCCTGAGTATGTCAAAGATTTCATATTCTCTCACACACCTGCGTAAAACCAAATCAGGACCATATTTAAACAACATTCCATTTAACCATTTAAATTGTGCATTGGTTTTGATCAAATTCTTCATTTATTTCTTAGTGAAAAAGGAGGAAAATTCCCTATTGCAAGATAATTTTCCATATCAGAAAACCATGGTGTATCAACTGAAATAGAAAACAATTGTTCATCTAGAAAGTTTTCCTTAATTGGATCTTTCTCCCCTATAGTGGTCAGTCTTGACAAGAAATCAACTACCACATTATATTTCCTTGGATTATCTACTATGGTAATATCAAATTCTTGTAAAAGTAATAACCATCTAATTATCCTACCTCCAACCACTAGTTTGTTCATTAAGTATCTAATTGCTTTGAGTGATCTGTATGTACAAATATTTTGTACCCTATGATATAATGTCTAAATTTATTAATTACATAGATCACAACAAGAAATTATTTTTTAGTGGTAGTGTAATTTCTCTCAGTGGGAGTAAGATTTTTACTAAGGTAATAAATAGCATACATTTTCCCTTCTTCATCTTTCTATCCCAAAACTACACCTATTGAGTTATTTGAGGCATCTGTTTGGATGTGAAAAGGTTTCTCCCAATTAGGTCCTCTCAATATTGGGGAAGTGATTAATTTTTCTTTAATTTCCTCAAAAGTATGTTGACACTTTTCATCCCAACATAGTTCACAATCCTTGGTAAGTAAACTAAACATGGGGGCAGAAATTTTACTAAAATTCTTAATAAAATGCCTATAGTCTCAACATGCCCTAAAAATGACTTGATATCTATGGGGGTTTGGGGAATAGGTAAGTCTAAAATAATCCTAATTTTGTCTTGGTTAACTTAAATTCCTCTTTTTGAAATGTGGTGTCCTAATACAATCCCCTCATCAACCATTATTAAACATTTTTCATGGCTAAGAGACAAATGGTGTTCCTCACATCTTGTTAGTACTCTGTCCAAATTATTCAAAGTATCATCAAATATATTTCCTTGTACAGTAAAGTCATCCATGTACACTTCTACACAATCATTCGTTAGGTCTGCAAAACTTGCTAATATAGCCCTTTGGAAGGTTGTTGGAGCATTACATAGTCCAAATGGAAATACCCTATAGGAAAGGTACCCCATGGACAAATAAAGGTAGTTTTATCCTGATCCTCAGAAAAAAATCTGATTTGATTATATCCACTAAATCCATCTAGGAAGGAAAAATATTGTTTACCTGCAAGGTTTTCAAAAAATTGATCTATGAATGGTAAGGGAAAATACTATCTCAGTGTGAATTTTTTTAGCTCCCTATAATCAACACAAATTCTCCATTTTCCATTATTTTTAGGCACAATTACAAGAGGAGACACCCACTGACTATCTGAGATAGGGTACATAAAATTTACTTGTAAAAGTTTTTAATTTCTTGTTTGACGATGTCCCTTAAGGCTGGATTAATCCTCCTCTGAGATTTCTTAATTGGTTTAATTTTTTCAATATATATGTGATGGGTGTAAATACATGGATGGATTCTCTTCACGTATTTATAGTCCCAAGAAAAATATCTAGTATGATCCTTGAACATCAAAAATTTAGCTTCTTCATCATTCTTCAACCAAATATTAATGTTTAAAATTTTTCCCGGTTGAATCTCAACATGTTTGGTTCCAATGTGTGATAAACTGATTTATTGAAAGGGTTTCACTAAGGTGTGTTTAGTGGATATTGATGTTGTAATAACATATGATATGCAACAACATATCTGAAATTCCCTTGAGAAATAATACTAGACAAAGGATAGTAGGAAGAGTTATGATACTTATCTTGTTGTCAGTCAAACTCCTCATCATTTCTATTTTCCAAAAATTCTCCACCATTTCCTGATATATTTGAAATGGAAACTATTAATTCTATGGCTATTTTTTCTCCTCCCCAAGAAAAATCTTGTTCCTCCGGAGTGAAATTATTTACATTTGTATATGGATCACTATTGTTGTTGTTCCTTAAGTCCAATGTTCTTGGAACTAAATGTGATGGTTCCAGAACTAAATCTGTAGGTTCTAGAACTAAGCCCATAGGTTCCGAAACTAAGTCCATAGGTTCCGGAACTAATCCATATTGTTCCAAGGACAACTGGTGTTCATTCAATAGTTGATTAATCATATCTTCCATGTCCCGTATGTGGTCATGTAATATTATCATAGCCAAGGAAGATAATTTTTTTATTAATGTCAGTATCATCAACCCACAATTTCTCTTGATTATCAATAAAAGGTCATGTAGAGGGGTATAAAGAATTTATTTTATAACTCTTACCATTTGAGATAGTCATATCACCCGATCTACAATAGATTAAGGCAAGTATGTACAACTAACCATGGTTTACCCAAAATAATGGGATAACTAATTGTTTTACATTTTAGCTAAAATATTAGAAAGTCCACTTGTATATTTCCATGACTCCAACATAACCACCACATCTTCAATAACTCCTAGTTTTTCTACGAACTGGTCTTCCATCTACAATATGGTGTTAGTAAGTTGGATACATGTTAATGGTAATGTTTTCAAAGTGTCCACTATCATCACATTTATAGCTGATGCCAAATCAACCATAACATTATGTATATCTTTATTCCCTAGAGACATAAATAACGGGACTACTAATGGATCTCCATATTTGGGAAGTAAGAGTTTCTTGCTAATAAATCAACAAGTTTCCCATCTACTTTAATAGTCTTAGGGTATTGCTTATTTCTTTTAGGTATTTTTAAACATATCATCTTGATCAACTTGTTCAACTCTAGAATGTACTTGATTGCTTGTAACAATGGCATTTCAATATTTAATTTCCTCAACTCCTATACCAACTTAGATTCCTTTGTCCCTATAACTTATTTAAATCTCTCTAGGAATGGAGTTTCAACAGTGTTGCTACTACTGACTCCTTTTCTTTTTCATCTTTCTTGGGAACAACCACACTAGGGATTTTAGTTTCTTCTGTCATTTCAGTAATTATAATAGGTGGGCTGTCTAATTAATTTTCCATATCTAGTTTGAATATCTTTACAATCCATGGCATTTAGATCCACTTGGTTTTTCTTGTCTGCCCCATAGACAGGAGTTATTTGTTTGTTTCTAGGATTAGCAACTAGTTGTGTTGGCATTTGTGTTTGTACCAAATTTTCATTTTGTGAATTTTGTGCTGGGGAACCCATTATGGCTTGTTGATTTTGATTGGGATATGTCCTCCTTTGAGCATAATTATTAGGGATCCACCTAGGTTGTGACTAAGAATTTAGGTTACTTTGACCAAACCATGGTTTTTGGTGTCCTTGAGCATATTAGGATTGTATTGACCAATCCTAAGGATTTCATGTTGGTTGAGGGACCCAAGGTGGTTGTTCCCAACTTTCTGCGGTACTAAATGAGCTGCCCATGTCATCATCTAGGGGTTAGGAACAGAAATAGGCATGAACTACCCTTGGCTAGGTTATCTCTGCAAAAAATTTACATCTTTAGATGTGGATGGAGTGCTAGTTTGTTTAAGCTAATTTTTAATAAATGGAAGAAGAGAACAAGCATTACTCTCATGGTCCCTAGATTCACATATAAGACACATTTCTATTTTATCTAGGGGACAATATCTTATTGCATGCTTCTTCCTACATCTAGGACAATACATAGCTAATGGTTCAATTTTAGCATTTGCTTTAGCTTACAATCCATCCATGGTGGAGGTTAATTAAACTAAAATTTTTGTTTTAAAGTTTTCCAGTTCATCCATCAGTTTGTTCATATATGGGTTCAAAATTTTAACTATTTTTCCTTTTCTAGGTCCACCCCTTGTTCTTGAATAGCTTCTACAAATGTATTTAATAAGGGCCTCCTAGATTCATCATACAGACCTTTAAGGAAAATGGTTTTGCTTAACTCCTCTTGTAGTACAAATCCACATCTTTTACTCACAAAGAGAAATCTGTCTAAATAATCTTCCATATTCTCATCCTCCTCCTGCTTGATTTTGAAAAATTCTTCCTTCCTATTCCTCCCTCTATAGTAATCTTGATACTTTTCTAGGAAGGAAACTTCCATTTGTGCCCAAGTGGTAATATAATTAGATGTTAATCCCATAAACCACCTCATTGTTGCATCCTTTAGGGTAGATGGAAACAACTTGAATTTCTAATTATCTATTTTGTAATAATAAGTTTGACACAGTAATTTAAATTCAAACAGAAATTAGTCAGATCTTCAGATGAAATTCCTCTAAATGTGGGTAAATGTGTAGGTGAAATATTATTCATGGGTGTATCATCATTTTTCAATTGTATTGGATAAGTAAAGGTCCTATCAGGTTCTCTTTCAGCTTCTCATGCTATTTTTAGTACCTTCTAGAATTTTCTCCCAATTAATATGGTATGTGATCTATTTTGGGGAAGGTGAAAATTCAAGGGTAGGAGGTTGACTACTCAATTGTGAATCAAAAATTTCTCTAAACGGGCCTTGGGATATAATATTCTTTCTAAAGGTTCCACTTCTTTCTAGTGACTAGTCCAAGAATTCCAATGCTAGCAATTCTACTTTTTGTCTAACAGGGGATGATGGTGCTTCTAATTCTTGGTCAAATTCCTTATTTGATCGAGAAGATGCTGATGATTCTTGTTCATATATTTTTGGGAGGAATCGACCCTTGGAGTCTCTTGGTCTACTCATAAATTTTATGATGATGTAGGGAAGATTCTTCAATTACTAGATATATGATTGTTTCTCTTATTGACACCTAATTACACAATTTTAACTATTGGGTCCCCAAAATGGTGCAAAAAATGATGGGTATCGTTATTCCCTTCATTTAATCAACTCTTTGTTGATGTCATATTCAAACCAAGTGGGGTTTCTGAAGTTATATACAACAAGAAATATTAGTGATCTAGTAACTAACTGTAGGTATTTGTTATTTTATTTTCTGGGGGTTTTTGAAGTGTCTTTAGGATTCTATGGCCAAAGCCTTATTTACTTGAAATAAACACTCATTGTTGGAATGAATTACTTGAAATAAACACATGTACGAAATAAATAGATTGTTGGAAATAAACACACAATGCATAAGTAAACACATGGTTAAAAATGTTGTGAAAAACTTGCAAGGAAATGGAAATCTAGTCTATAACACCTGCAGGGACAAGTATAAAACAGAGTGTAATTTAAAGAATCAAAGACATTTACAAAATTAACAGATCTACACTATTTTTTTAGAAATACAAATATAAATGAAACAAGAATATTGGTTCTTGGAGGAGTGGGCCTTGCTTCACCTTGAATCAGGATTTGAAAAGGTAATATTCTCTTAAAATGAAGTGGCTTATTTATTGCTAAAATATTCTATCTTACAAAAATGTACTTGAATCTTTCTATCTCTCTATTTCTATATGTATATATATGTATGTTGTATCTTTTTAATCTATCTACATGTCTCTATATATGTATTAATTTCAAATCTTCATTTACAGCCATAGTTGTTCTACCGATTCGGATGAAACAAAATTATGCCCAAAATAGATGTTGAATTTAGAACATTGTTGGACCTATAAGTCATCGATAAGTTATCCCTAGATATTTGAGTACGAAGAATAAAAATATTCTAATATGCTCCGATTAAAAGGCTTCATTGATTTCTCTATCATTAGATTTCATCAAAATAATAGATTCTCATTTGTTTTGAAACTTTAGATAAGTTACGGAACTAAAGGGGATTGTTCTTTATCTAATTGTGAAAGTTCTAGAGCTAAACATAGGAGTTCTAGAACTAAGTCTTTGGGGTTCTGAACTAAGTCCAAAAGTTATGGAACTAAGCGATAGAGTTCATAAAATGTGTGATAGAGTTTTAGAACTAAGTCATATTGAAGCCAAGGCTCCAAACAACATGTTGATCACTTCATACTCCATTCTCTGACTAATTATGACCTACTTTATTACAAAAAATTGAATTTCCACACACTTTGTTAGGAATTACAAATATTTTAAAATTTAGAATTAATATTCAATAAAATATGGACAATTACATCCTAACTTACATTAGATCAAACAAAAGTCATGAAATGTAGTCAAACTTGATAAAAAGGAGAGTAAAATAATATCATTAATTGTGCATTAATGAGATAGATTTTGGCCTTATCATTGGGTAGTATGGAAGAAAGAGTAAGTCACATAGAAAGTACATCAATGGTATGGAAAAAATATTAATTGTTTTTAGAGGTACCTTTTAGGTGCATCATCTACACAGAATGTGAGTGCACAAAATTTGGGGCTCACTTTTGGGAGTGGTACCACTTCACGATCATGGTTGTTCAGGTATATTACTACTATTGGGACATAAGGAAGTACATCTTCGGCCCACTTCGCTACACGTGGAGGATCGGGAGGTATAGGTGGTTCTAGTTACGTGGATCTGGTGGTTCTTGAAGTAGAGGTAACACATGAGGTTACGGATCATATGGGAAAGGTCTGAACTAACCCCATAATATTTAGATGGAGAGGTCTCTCCATCTTCTAGAAATATAGGGGCATAGAGGATGCTTTCTAAACATGTACACATGTGTGAGATACGTAGCTCTTGAAAGGGATAACTTAATTTTGAGTGCGGGGCAAGTCAATTTGCCACTACATTACAAGGACATACAAACAACCGGTATAGAAATTTTGACCTTAATCGGACTTATGTAGACTATGTAACATTAAAATATGCATTCCTTAAGGATTTTAACATCCCCGAGTTTTGAGTAGAGGAGTCTAAGAACGCTTAAGTATAAACAAGGAACTAATGAGAGTGTCCGGGAGTATGAAGCTAACTTAAAAATTCTTTTATCTAAGCTCTCTTATGATATTCATGTAAGAAAACATTCACAATGGTTCATTGGAGGTATGATCACACCTTTTAGAAGGGATTTTTCACATAAGACATACATTGATCTGCATGAAGTACTTGAAGAAACTTTACGTGTTGACACGGTCGAGAGTATAGACACTTTGGAGTAATTCCATTCTGGAGGCACAAATTGCAACTATGGCAAAGGAGTTGGAGAAACTATCAGAAAATTTAGCACATGATATGTGCACGGGGATTTGGTGTACATATTATGAAGTGGAAGGTCACACCAAGGATAGTTTTCCTGTAGATCAGTATGTTCATTGCTACTAGACTGTGAGATATTTCATTTAAACCATGATGCTAACCACTTCCCATTATTACAACACGTGATAAGGAAGAACGTATACTACTATTGTAATATTTTTGGTCAACGACTCACGATATAGAGGACTTGTAGATTGATTGGTCATATCCATGATGCTATAGATACTAGTGTGTGACAGATAAGAGTATCAGATAAATCTAAAGGAAAGAATGAGCACCGATGATCGGGATCAAAATCAAGCATGTTATGATTGAAACAAGGGTCACTATGATGGAGGATGTAGCATAGGTTGAGGATACCATGGCAGATTTGGGGGATGAGGCCGTGGTGGTGGATGAGGAGAATTCCCTCGTGGAATATGCTTTACATGCGGATCACATGACCACTAAAGGTGTAAATGTCCTCAGAATATTACATGTTCTTTCTATGGAAAGAATCATAGCTATGAGGAATGCCCAGACTTATATGAGCATCTTAGTAAGAAACATAAACAAGAAAAAAAAGGTTCATGTATAGTTATTGATACAATGCACTATGGAAAATAAGTGGATGCCCAAGTTGGAACTGAAATCCAAGGTATTTCCTATAAATATCACTACCCACTTTAAAGCGGTGGTGCTAAAGAAAATTACGGTAGAAGCCTACCATCACTAAGGAGGTTTTATATGCATGATGCATAGATCCTACCCATCGAAAGAGGTTTATAGAGAAACCATGAAGGTATTGAGAAATATTTAGGGTGAAATACAATGTCTAAATGAAAATCACGAAAGATGGAACTAAAGGAGGAAAATACATTCCAGTCGATATTGATGACTTGAAGGAGGTATGCAGAATGTTGCACTAGGAGAATATTATTCCATTAATAGGGATTTGGCTATTAGAAAACACTCTCTATGTTAATACTAAGAATGGGTAGTAGATCCTGCATGCAAAGATTCCCCCATAGGCTAGAATATGAAAAGGAAATAACTCGAATGTTGTTATGGATGGATGGATTTTGAGAAATATATTGATTGATACAGTGTGGAAGTCAATGTGCTTACTTTAGATGTATGGGTACAAATGGGGAGACCTACATTGCAGCCATCTTCTAATGTATTATTTATGGCTAATCGAACTAATGCCACTCCTGTTGGAGTTTTAAAAGATGCATCAATTACTATACAGGGGGCCAAGTTCACTAGGGATTTTGAGGTTTTAGCACTTGTAGAAGCGGGCGCTTTCCCATCTTTTCTTGAAAGCCCTTAGAGTTAAGAAAATAATACTAATCTTTAGTTCAACAAGGGATATATTAGTTTTGAGAACAAGGAGGAAATGGTTATTATCCCTTTAACTGATGGGAAATCTATGCCCTATGTTGAGCCTTTGAGTGAAGAATATTTGAACCGGATCTATGTACGCACCATCCGGGACCCAGAGGTCCTTGAGCCATCTAAGGAGGGAATCCTTTAGTGGGAAGATGCACAGTCTATTAGTGATACTACAAGTATTACTTGTGATAATTCAAAGTGCATGGTACTTATGAGTTAGTAGGGATAAAATTTAGGAGCACACTTGCATGGAACATTAACCCTCATTATGTCGGGAGAATAGGTAACAACCACAGAACCTTGTACACTTTGGGAAGGGTAACCTACGGTATTCTTATGTGCCATGGAGGAATAGTGGATAGACTAGTTAGAGAGAAGAAGTATGCTAGCATATACCCTATGCGGGAGAGAAAAGTTCTAGTGGGTAGTTCATAGGGATAGCCTTGTAGAATGGAATGAAGTCAAGATTTCTTTTACAACTCGGTTTTCCAAGAGAAATGCACCAACTCGAATCTACACATATCATGGTAATCAACTTGTTTAACACCACATAAAATAGTGTGAGAGGCTTTGGATAGAGGGGAAAGCTTTACCACCTTCGATATGGGATCAAAAACTTTATTCCAGTTTATAAGGTTGCGCACATGCTTGGTATGTATATGCAGAGCTACATAGAGAAACTGGAAATTGGCAGGACTTGATTATAGGTATGGTCCATAATTTTTACTACTTATTTACTAAACCTCCAATAGAAGAGTCATTAAGGGTTATAAAGTGGTTAACTATGGGAGACAGTGTAAAGGTGGAAGAACTCATTTAGGATTTATTTTATGGAAATGACTCGGGAGTGCGGTTTGTTATAGAAATGGAGATAGATGCCAAACTACTTAAGCACGCTTTCTTTGAGAAATAAAAAAGTGTAGATGGTCTACATAGTTGATGATTAAGAAGTATAAGAACTGAATATAGATCATTCGGCGGTGTGCATGAGGTCTTGGATAGTGCATAACAACACATGCACCTATCATGAACCTATGAGGACCAAGAGAGTGAATATTAGTATGGATGTTGAGCCTAAAAAGGCAATAATTGGAGATTATTGGTCTGAATCTGAAGTAGCAAAAATAGTGGAGTTGCTCCATGATTTTCAGGATTTATTTCTTAGGGGCTACCATGAATTGAAAGGAGTGCATGCATCACTAGGAGAAATGAAGATAAATCTTAAGGAAGGTTTATGCCTGATCGGGAAGAGACCCCTATAAGATGAACTCCAACTTGCGTGAAAAGGTCAAGGAAGAAATTGACAAAATGTTAAAGTTTGGAATCATCAAGACCTTGGGCGAGTCAAAATGGGTTAGCCCAATGGTGATCGAGTATAAAAAAAGATGGTCGGGTTAGGATTTGTGTGGACAATAGGGAGGTGAATGCTGCATGTGTGGTTGATCCTTTCCGTCGCCATTCACACAGAGGAAATATTATAAGGCATTGCATGGTGCGAGATCTATTACTTTCAGATGGATTCTCTGGGTATCATTAGGTTAGGATTACATAGGAGGATAAGGAAAATACTACTTTCACCACTTTGAATGGGGAAGTTTTTATATACTATGATGTCGTTTTGGTAAAAAATGCACTTGTTGTATTTTCATGAATATTTTTCAAGCATTCCTAAATTTTATTCATCTTTTCTTGCAAGTTTATTGGATGATTGGACGGTGTATGGGTTGGTTAAGGATCATTGTAATACTTTCCGCTTAATGTTTGAAAGATGTAGACAATTAAGCATCTCTTTGAACATAAAAAGGTGTATTTTCTACACCATTTAGCACATTGTTAGGGCACATCATCTGCGAGGAAGGCTTGTTGGTTGATCCGGATAAAGGTTGTAGTCATTATTGGCTTAGAAGAGCCTACCATTAAAGTGAGGTGCATGGATTTTTGGGTCACACTGGGTATTATAGAAAATTTATCAAAGGATATGCTAAGGTTTCCACACCCTTGGAGGAGTTACTAAAAGGAAAAGGGACATTCTATTGGGGGAACCACAACAACGTGCATTCAAGACATTGATGGAGAAACTTACTACAACGCCTATTATGTTCTTTCCATCATGATACCACCCATTTCATGTATATGTGGATGCTTCTGGCATGGCCATTGGTATGGTGTTGGATCAGCCTAGAGAATGTATTATAGATCATCCTATCTGTTTTGCTAGCATAAATTTGACTCATGCAGAAAAAATTATATGACTACAGAGAACGTATCTTTTTCAATGATCTATGTGCTACATAAATTCAGATAGTACCTGCTAGAAACACCATTTGTTTTCTATATCAATCACATGGAATTGAATTATTTTGTAAACAATAGTATTTTATAGGGGCACATATGTTGATGGGTACTCTTATTCCAAGAATTTGATTTTACAGTTGTGGTAAAACTAGGGAAAAGTAATTCTGGCCTAGACCATTTTTCAAGGATATAGTCAGGAGAATATGTGTAAGCAATTGAAGATACAATGTTGGATGCATATTTATATAGGTTACATCATGTGCCTTTAAACTAGGAGGATATTTTTGTTTTTCTATGCACATGTGTGGCACCGAAGGACTAAAAGCCTTAGAGAAGAAGTAACTTGCAATTCACACAACACCATTTATGTTGATTAGCGGTGACCTATACAAGTTAGGTCAAGATGAAGTATGACACCGATGTGTAGTGGATCATGAGAACACAAATATCATGGAAGAGGCTCATGTTGGTATTACATGTGGGCACTATGCAGGTGATGTCATTGTGCACAAAATTAGACTTGTTGGATTATGGTGGGAGATCTGTATAAGGATTTTAAGGTGTATAACAAGGCCCGTGATCGTGTTAGCACTTGGAAAACCAAGGAAAAGAGATGAAATTCCTTTACGACCTATTCCTAGTGTAAAACCATTTGAAAAATGGGCTATAGATTTTTTGGTTCCTATTTCACTGCTACACGTAGAATCTGGATCATGCTACATTATCACTTGCATAGATTATCTTACAAGGTGGGTAGAAGTAGCACATACCAAGGATTGTACAACTACAATAACCAGCTTATTATGGGAAAATATTATTACAAGGTATGGATGCCCATTGAGTTTGACCAGTGATAGGGGCACACACTTTTTGAATGAGACAATCAACATTCTATTGGATGAGTTCATGATTTCACACCATGAAACTACACCATATCATCCTTAGGAAAATGAGACTGCTGAAGCTTTCAACAAGATTCTGAGCCAAAATTTGAAAAAAAATTGTGATGTTGGAAGAAAATATTGGGATGATAAAGTTTCTACCATGCTTTGGGCGTATATAACAACATACAAGTGGATAAACAAGGCCACACACTTTCAATTGTTGTTTAGCATAGAAGCAGTTATTCCTATGGAATTCATGTTAACTTCTTTATGTATTATGCATGTTGGAGGTCTAGTTGGTGAAAAAGAATTAGAAGAACAAATTGAAAAGTTGACCAAACTAGATGAGTGATAAGCAATAAGATGTTGGAGTCAAAAGAAATAAAAGGCTAGGAAGAAAGCATGGCATGACCGGCACATCAGGGATAAAAAGTTTTAGATTGGACATATGGTTTTTCTTTATGATTATAAGTTTCTGCACCATCTAGGAAAACTTAAAGTAAATTGGTTAGGACCATATGTTATCACTCACATACTTAAAACATGTGATTTTCAGTTAGAGGCACTTGATGGAATATGACTACTGGTTAATTCAATAGAAGTAGGTCAAGCCCTAATATAACTAAGTCTTCTTGGTGTTTGTAATAAGGAAGTGTTTCCATTTAGATTAGGTTTTCGTTTATGTATTTCCTTCTTTATCATTATGATTTTCCAATTTAGTTGGTGTTTTTTTATAAAGAAGAGCATTTGCGCACTAGAAGCTAATTACCATTTGCGGTATTTTATGAGTAGAGGACTGCACATACCATTAGTGTGGGGTGGATGCTTACAACTAGGTAAAAATCAAGGAATATATTGTTACATATGCTATTTGAGTTTGAAAGGAGTTTGTTTGAAGATATATTTCTTCTAAATGATGACCATAGATGGGGATAAATGAAGGAACAATACAATGTTGAGGTAAGAAGTGGCCATGGAGACTACCGGAGAAGGCACAATGGTGAGGTACTCGGGCGCATGGAAGAACGCTAAAGAGAAGTCTATAGTCGTAAGGTAGGAAGGCACACTAGAAGGTTATAGCTGAGGCACAAAGGTGTACCATGCAGAAATTGTGAAAATGGTCAATTAATGAGAGAATTATTGGTAGGTGAAGGAGTAATAAATGCACTAAATTTTTGAAAATCTATATAAGGATGGGATGTGAGTTCATTTTTACCGTTGTAATTATAAGTATTTGAAAGAGATAAGTACAAACAATCTGAGTGACATATATTGAGGTGAGAATTTTGTGAAACTAGATGTGGAGAGCAGATTTATGCATAGAAGAAGCTTATGTCCCCATTGGTGAAGGGTTTGAGTGAAGAAGACACATTGCAAAAGATCTAGGGCACGTGATTTCAAACTAGGGCATGTAGATTCAAGCTAGGGTTTGGACCTTCTCACTATAGAAAATAGAAAGTGAAGCATTTACACATTACAAAGGATAGAAAGGTGAGATTTTTAGATGGCACCAAAGAAAGTACCTGCCATAGGATCCAATAGAAAGAAGAAAGTGGAGGAAGAAGTTGAAGTTATGCCGAAGAGTAATTTTTGGAGATGCAGGTACCTAGAAGGTGTTATAGTTGGGAAAGAATGGGATTCCCACATCCGTAAGTGTAAAATAAGTGATTACAACCACCGCACATCGGATAACAAGGAGTTAGATGTGTTATTAAGCATGAAGACCAAAAATCACACAATGAAGGACATGATAGTATATGATGATGTTGGGGAGAAGTTGTTAAAGTAGGTTGGAGTCTATCAGTTGTATGAGCTCCCTTATTTTGGAAAGTATGAACCATTATACTAGTGGTTAATGAGCAGAGTCCATGAGGAATTCTTCTATTTCACCAGACGGAGGGTCAAAATCACAACCACCTTGATTACAACACTGATAAGATTAAAAGGCACATGGGTAGACTTGGCTAGTGACTTGACTAATAAAGAAATAATCATGGAAACATGGAAATAGTTAGGATATACAAAGGGTCCGTGCGGGATGGACATTGACAAGTTGAAGAAGTACCCAGTGGTTCAGGAAGCTACACATCTGGTAACAAAGTTGAATGACCAAGAGAGGTGGTCATAAGTGAATACAATGTGGCTACATATCATGAGGAGAATGTCATAGGGAGTGATCTATAACATAGTAGGCTACATTGTAGAGAACATTATTGAGGAAGCGTGCACAGGTGATAAAATCAGTTTTGGTGCTATTTTACTTTCTTTAGTATTTATGGAGATTGGAGTGCCCGATGGGCCAAAAGACAAGATATAGGAGTATCCCATGGAGAAAAAATCCCTTACATAAAGGTTTGAAAAATATTTATGTGAAGGGTTGATGAGTGGGCCATTAAAATAGAGGAAAAAGATGTGGTATGATAGGCTTCACACAAAATTTGAAGAGGAGTGGAACATTCCTAAGGAGTTACCATCAGTGGTTGGTAAGGTAGTGTAATTTGTAGTGTACCAACACTTCTGCATCGCACAATTTTCTATGAGGGATGGGACTTGGAGCCCATGGTGCAAACTATCATATGCCTTCATAAACACTACTTCTAGGCATCAATCCACAATTTTTCTTATGCACGCCGCTTGAATTTTATTATAGATAAGGTAGATTGTGACTACCACACTCTAAGGAAGACATATGTATTTCTAGGTTGGACTACCTATGTTGAGAGGCTCATTTCAAACATTATAAGCATGAAGCCTATAATCTTGGTAATTGGGGACATTGGAGAAGTGCTCTTATACCTTCAGCTTAAGCCTAATATGGAGAATAAAAATATGTGGAAAATGAGTTCATGCTCCTAGGGTCATCCAAGGAAAATGTATAGTGGAGAATATACCAGCTCCAAAGCCCATGAAACCTATAGATGTAGATGAAAAGGAATAAAATCATGAAAACATAGGATGTTTATAACATAGAGATCGGAGGTAGCCCACAGATAGAATGGAGACTAAACACGCAAGTACCCCACCTTAGGTATAAGAGGAAAAAGAGGACTTAGAAGCAGTCTAAGGAGAGCCATTTGAAGAGGGTGTTCGGAAGAACAAGAACACTAGGCACGAGAAATACTTAGTACATGTTAGGAGGTCTCCATGACTCTCCCCTCAAAAAGAGAAAACTTAGAGGAAAATGAGAAAGTTGAAGCTAAATGAGGAGGCGGAGGATTTTACAGAGAGTGTGCCCGAAACTCCTATACGTCTAGAAGATGTGGAGGAAACCAAGGACAAAGGGAGTAAAGGAGGTAGGAAAAAGAAAAAGATACTTAGAACATAGAAGATCCAACTCCAAACCTTGGCACTCAAGTTCCTAAGGGGCCAAGAATAAAGAGGGAAAGTGGAGAGTATGTTACGCTGATCATGGGATATGATGAGGACACAAGTAAAATTGTCTCGCACATGATTCCGAATACAGTAGGCTTGAAGGAGTTTTATGGATGGGAATTGATAGAACCATACATGACTACTACACGTGCGAGGAAAAAGTTGTCTTGGTCTATGAAATATCACATCGACGAACCTAATTTTGATGTATGTGAAGATTCTTGTGTTTCAAGAAGAAATTTGGAAGGCAAGATAAAAACATGCACATAACTAGCAATCCCACTTTGTTATGTCTCGATGAACATGTGAGTAATGCCTTAGTGAAGGTATCTATAGAGGTGGCACGACAGAATGTAGATAAGGCTGAAACTATTAGAGTGCTAAGAGAATATATCAAAGATAAATATGCTAAAATAGCACATCTCAAAGGAGAGAAGGACCTAGAGAAAAATAAGAATGGGGTTCTCATTAGCATGGTAGAGGAGATTAGTGATCATGTCCTGAAGGAAAGACTACACCTAGAGTCTAAGGTACCTAAGAGGTTCCCTTCAGCTATGCATTATGTGTGTACATTAGTTGATTTGGTGCTTGAGGATGGACTGATTCGGATGCCAGAACCAAAGGACCCTGAATAGGAAGCAGAGAGAGCAAGGGCCTCAGTAGTTAGAAATATTTCATCTTATGAAGCCTTGCTCTAGACTTTGTAGGAAGAGCTGAAGAAAGTAGACCAGGAATTGAATATTTTTGTAGCTCTAGAAGTAGTAATCAGAATCTAGACAATGGTAGAAGACAATGAAGTCCTAAAGGTGATGAAATATGAGACATTGGGGTGCACAAAATGATTGACACTAGTAAAGAAAAATCACGAGGCCCTTACAACAACACAAGACCCACATAAAGAAAGGCTAGATGAAATTGGAAAGCTTATAGCATAGAAGATGGATCTTCTAGAAGGAAGGGTGACTACAATGTCCAACATTGTTATAGTATTACAAAATGAGAAGGAAGATATTGCGCAAGAGGAGTTAGATTCTATTGCATCAGATATTCTAGAAAAGGTAGAAGCCATGCTAAGTGATTGAAAAACCTTAGAGGCTGAAATTAAAGAAGAATATCCAGAGTTAATTCTTCTAGTTGAAATAGAGGATGTTGTAGGGTGAAAGTTCATTCTTTGTACAGTAATTCTTTAATTTCCTTTCATTCCCATTCTTTATTCTTTAAAATATCAAGAGGCAACCATTATCGGGGTGGTAATGCAGTTTAGTGTGGGGTAATGTTGAGAAGAAAAATTATGACACTTAGTAGAAGGAACACAAAAGGTATGCCCATGGGAACATGGCATGTTCAAAGGCATGGAAGGATACGGAAGGAAATGCACATGAAAGACAAGGAGATTCAGAATTAGCCATTTTCCATATTACGGGTTATTTTTTGAGATAGTGTGCATAGAACACAAATTGGATAAAGAATTACATGACACGATAAGATATTTTTGGAAGAGCGTATACTAAGTGCTTTTCATGGGTTTGAGTTAATAGAATCACTACTGCGAGTTAACTAGAAGATATCTATTATTAGCACTATTACATGTGCTCCTATTATTGTAAATGCGAGTGGCTATTTTCAGCATGCAGCCTATTTTGGGAATAATGTAAGTGGTGAAGGGAAATTACCCACCCTTATAAATATGTAGTAATATGCATAGGTTAAGGGAGGACTATGTATGAGCTATTGTGAAGTTATACTGCCAGATCTGATGCATGCATGAACTTATGGTACTAATTATTGTAAGAATCTTCTATGTATTTACTGTGTTTAATATAATGGAGTGTATTGACCGATTCAAGGTGTTAAACATGAAAGTAACTAGTTCTTTCCTGGTTGAATTCATTATGGCTATTTTTTGAATCCATTAATCCTTATATCTAGATTTGGAATATGCTCTATAAAATTTTTGTACTATTTATGGATATTAATGCATCAACTCTCCATCTTGTTAACATTCTCGCACAATCAACCCTAAAAGGTGCTCGATACATTTGTGCACTTTGGGTGAGACCTCGGTCTAGGGTGGGTGATGTGTAAGTGTGCCTAGGTTATTTATGGTAAATTCTAGGTTGCATCAGTCATCCCATAGGTGTACTAAGGGTCTAATATCCATCAAATCCTTCTCGTGTGGGTGGGTTCGATTGGTGATGATGTATGGCCACATATGGGAGACACCTACCATTACCACCAATATTTGGATGACTTAAAGTAATTACTAGCAGTATGGAGGCTATATAGACATTTCCATTGGCCTGAGGATGGCCTTAAGCTAAGTACAATGACCATGGAGAATTTTATGTTGCAAAACCACAACTATAAATGAGTTATTTACAGAGATGATCGGTGCTAGAGACACTTTTGCATTACATATGATGTACTAGGGCAAGAAATGTGGTATTCTCATAGAGTCGAAGACTATTTTAACATGGATCTATATATCACCAGAGACAGAGCCTTGGCCAACTATTTATAGGTGGTGTCATTTTATTGGGTACCTTTGATATAGGTTATCGATCCAAGTTGTACACCAGAGTATGCTTCATGGTACCAATTTTTTTACCTTGTCAATTGATGATTCCTAGAGCAGCATGGGATTACAAAGTCAAAGCACCTCCAATGGGGCCTCCTAGCAGTGGTGATGAGGGTGGAGGTGATGGGGAGGTGACGGGGGATGATGATGATAATGATGATCCTTTTGATGGCTAGCATTATGATGGGGGTGGGGACAAGGTCCTCCACTACAATAGACACATGGACAAGGGCCAAGCCTAGGAAGAGACAAATGCCCTAGGCTCCTGATATATAGTTTTCTCCATTAGGCATTCCAGTGGGAATATATGTTCCATTACAACAAGTGTTTCCACGAGAAGGTCTCGCCACTTCATGATACGGTGGTGGTAGAAATGATGGAAATTTAGTTGTGCTTTAGTAGTAACTACAGGTGGTGATAACCATCCAATTATAGGTAGTGGCCGAAAGAGATTAAGCCGGGGCATAATTATAGGTCATGATAATAGAGAGAGTGTAGTCAATTTTACTCCCACTATAAGAGGAAGGAATCCCATGCGCGCTGGCCTATCACCCAACAAAATCTAAGTGCTCACTCGAGGCATGCACGGGTGTCGAGTCTCTCTTTTATGTGAGTTTTTAGTGGGAAGCATTCATTAATGATTAGTATAGGAGTATTCAGGAAAGAAGTTTAGACATACAAGGATTACAGGGCTCAGGACGGCCTCCAGATCCTTGTAGTTTCTTTAGACTGTGTGTTTTAAAAGACTCCATAACATATAATATAATAGAAAGAAAGCTACAACCATTCATTCATAGCATGAAAGGAAAGAGAACTTCTATGAACAAAATATACATGAAACCCACTGATATTCATATCTAATTGCAATAGGTAACCTCATTGTATTCATTATTTCATTATAAAGAGCCATAGAGGGCAGATTATAGTCATGCACATCACTAGGCTTGTATAACTACACAAAAATAGAAAAGAAATTACAATGTTGAGCTTAGTACATTAGAGCCCCACTCATAGTAATCCTGCAGAGCTTTACCCATGTTATCTCTCTCTGTGTATCTCTCCTATCTTCTCCTCTTATGTCTATCCCTTTTTCTTGGACTACGGCACTTGTATTTATCACCTTTCCACCTACCAACTCACCTCAAATCCCTCAAATGCCGCCAAGTGTCGAATGTGGTCCTTCAGCGAGCATGTTTCCTCAGGCCTGAGCTCTCCACTCCATCTCATGATGGTCTTCTAGAAGATTCCTTTGCTGGCATGCTCTTTCTTGGGCCACTTGTTGCCAGGCTAGCATGTTATCTACGCGTGTAACCGATCACACTTTTCACGTGTTCTACCTTTGTTGCTTAAATCAGCTAAGTCCTGAACCTCCTTTCACGTGCCGTGTGCTATATGCTTCCTTGAGCCTTTTCTCTTGTGTGCTTTTTCCTTACATGCCATCCTATAACTGGGGTCCCACACACCCACGTGCCTTCATACTTAGTCAATATTTCAAGGGCCCAACATCACCCCACACTACATCTGTTCTCCATCCTTAGAAACATTCTCCTTGACTAAAGTGAAAGTTGGTTCAATGGAACCAAGTTGTAGATAAATATTACAAAGATGAATAAGGAATGAAAGAATAGGGGAAAGAATGAAGAATGAGGGGGGAACACTAAACCAAAATGCTTTGGGAATTCCTTCCACAAGACATTATCTCCAACTTATTCCATGTATCGACCTCATTCTACACCTTCTAACAGAGGTCGCCAACCAGGAGGTTTACCTCATCAAAACTTAGGCTAGCTCCCTGGGCACCCAAAGTGTCCATAATTTGTTCCATATCTTTACCCAGGTCTACGAGCTTGTCCATTCTCCCAGTAATTTAAGGATATAGTTCCTTCATTTGTGTCTTGGTTGAGCCCCTTAGTGCCTCAATCTCCTCGGATCTTCTTTCTACTCCCGCTAGGACTCTATCCCACTCCGACTTGTTTCCTTTATTCTTCTCCTAGAACTCTTTCATCTCTGCTTCGAGTGTGCTGACCAAGGAGCTCGCCACCTTATCTCTATCCGCACATGTGTCATATGCGACCTCAAAAAATTGGGAGGCAACCTTTACATCTGTGAGCACCTTGCTATACTTGGAAACCAATGATATCACCTTTAACCGGTCCTCCTCCTTTAGGTGTGTGGCTACTTCCTCCATAGATTCCAATGCCAATGGTCACCTCTCCATGGTGAGGATGCACATTAAGTCTTCTAGGCATTCCAGCGTCGATGCATACCTCTAGGGGATAGGCGTTAGATCTAGGTGTTTCAAGATGATGGTACTTTTTATCAAGTCTACTTTCTTGTAGACCTCCTACACCTTTGCCTTTTCCTCCTTGAGCTCGTGCCTTAGTTGTGCACTAATTAATTCCTCCTGTTTTAAGTTTCTATCCACCTTAGCTAACTCTTCCTCCTTCTTGGCCGATTTCCCTCTAAATCCCTTATGCTTTCATTTCACGTGAATAGTCTTGCCTCCATTTCCACCGTGACCTTGTTTAGAGAATTACATACTTGCTTGTTTGTGAGCTCCTAGGCATTTACTAAGGGGTTATATCCCTTAGACTCTGATAGTGTGATAAGCACCTTTTGGTAGACTTCAAATTCTAGCTCATCGATGTGGGATTCAAATGCCCAAGAAAGCATCTTCTTGGTCCTAGGGTATGTGCCCTCCTTCTCGAATGATCCCATGGATATAAGTCTTTTGGTGGGTACCATGCTCTGGAATTGTGTGCATAGCACCTTCCTTGAGTCATCCATGTAGCCCATTATCTACCTCTGTTCTGCATCCAGAGGTCTTCTACCCGAGTGCATGCCTTTGGGGAAGCTGACTATCAGAGCGGGGCCTCCTAGGCTGTCATGTCCCTTTTCACTGCTCTCTTCCCTCCCTCCTTCCTTTAGCACTATGTCTGCGCTCCACTCTAATTCCTAGTCTACAAGGATCTCAAGCATCTTCTTCGCTTCTCGCTCTGCCACTTCAGTTATCTGCTCCTTGGTAAAATATGTGGCTCTCTATCCCTCGGCATCCCTCTCATCTACCCTTATATCTTCAGTGCCTTCATCTCCTTGTGCACCTTTCCACCACATGAATATGAACTCTTGCTTTTCTTCTCCACTCTCCTCCTCTGAGTCATAAACACTAACTATGTGAGGTTCCAAAGGTTCCTTGTCTTTTTCTGGCTCTTTCTCCTCATCGCCACCCTCTTCACTCTCATCCTCTCCTTCTCCCAAATATCTCTCTAAGTTATTGGTCACCTTCGAGTCATCTTCTTCATCTACCTTATGCTTCTTCCCGAGAGGTTTCTTCTAGTCAGGAGATTCTACTTCTCTTCTTCCTCTTGTGACTCCTCCAAGGTGGTGGGTTGTTCGGGCACCTCTACTTCTAGCGTCTTCTCCTTTACTAGGGACTTCTTCCTCTAAACATAGGTGCTTGGCTTGGCACTCATAGAAGGCATGCTCACTGTCTAAGTAGTTGGTACACTTGGTGCTCCTTCCTCTCCTCTACCCCTCTTCTTAGAAATTGGATTCTTCATTCCCAGGGGTCTTCAGGTATGGAGATCTCATCCACCAAGTTTGTGTCATTTTGAATTTTAGCCTTATGCGTACATATACGCATGTCGCGGATCCTCCAGTAATAGGAAGTGTTATTGGTCTAGTCATGTGGATCTCATGCGACACATACTTCTCCATGTATATGTACTTACCTCTGGGATAGTTTCGTTTCTTCCTCATATCTTTGTGTTCTTGGTCCAAATTTCCTAGCTCAAGCCTTAGATCTTTTGATTCTTTAAATCTATTCACTCCCACTTGGAAGTACTGGGTAGTGAACTCGAAAGGGAGCTTACACCAAGGGCTCCATGATTCATCAACAAGTTTGAACCTACCCAAGCAATAGTGTTGGTACACCACAAACTCAGATTCTCCTTGTATGGCTACTGGGAGTTATTTGGGGATCCTTCACTCCATCGCAATTGCATTTCTCAAGCACGTATACTTTTTTTCAAGCCGTGCTTTGTGGGGAGCCATCATTGTATCACATGCATACTTTTCAAACCTCTTTGTGGGAAAAGGGTCTTCGGCTGGGTACTCTCACACAAACTTATCTGGTGCATTCGACACTCCAAATTCTATAAATACTATGGTGAGCAGGACATTGCCAAAGAGGATCCTGTCCCCTTCCTTTGCACAATTTACAATCTCCTCGAAAAATGTATGCAGAAAATTTATAAATATTCCCCTCGCAATCTTCCTAGACATGTAGCCATGGCTTGTTGACTTGCATCCACCTTTCTTGGCCATTTAGTTTCATTACCAGGTGCGTGGCCATCTTCATAACTGGGTCCTTGATGTCTAAGATGTCATAATACCGCATGACCCTTTCTTGCAGGAATACTCTTGTGATGGTCTCTTGAATAGCTTCCTTGTCACCAAGGTCATCTTCTAGGCTATCTCCCTCACATATGAGGCCTGTAAACTATGTAATCAACTAGGGAGTTACGTGCATCTTGCGCCCAAAAAAGTGGAAGTAGTCCTCATGCACCCAAGACATCAACCACTAGTACAAGTGATCGGCTTCCCAAAATAAGGCAACTCGTAGAGTTACAACAACCCTGCCTTCGCCAGCTTGACCTTCACGTCATCATTATAGATAGAAACCCTTCAAGTGTTCACTTGTTGGTTGGGCGTACCAATTCTAATGTCATTTCTTTCTCTATAGTGTTGGTGCGGTGATTATAGTCACTGACTAGTATGTTCCTCAAATGGGATTCCCATTCCTTTCCCATCATCACTCCATCAGGGTACTACATTTATGCATACCATTCTTCGTTTGTTTCCACCTTGGGTTCTAGTTGTTTATCCTTCGCTTTGTCCTTCCCTTTCTTGGGTGTCAATGTCAAGGTAATTATATTACTCCAGTCCTCTCCTTGTTACTCTAATTTCCCTCTCCTAACCTTCATCTCAGATCTGTGATATAAATATCCTACACCCGTGCCCTAGTTTGCCAAACCCTAACTTCAATAAATTATTCACAAAACAACGTATTTTCACCTTGTTCCAAGCCCGTATGATTCCTTCCTTCTAGTTTACAATCTCAAATTGGCTCTTTATTTTTTTGATCACACAGATCTTCTCTCTGATTGAATCTAAAAAGTCCTAGCTTATATCTTTCACTTATATCTCCAACTCTTCATTTTTACAAAGTTAAATGAGACTGCCTCGACCATCTATTTATAGTTTTTCCTTTTTCTGGTCATTAAATGCTACTTTACCTACCCCATACTTTGTTCATTTAATGCAGATTTTTCAAAAAAACCCATCTTCAGCACCTTTACTCACGCACCCTTCCTATGTGAAAACTCCTCCAACCTTCTAGCGTGTAACCAAACCAACCTGACAAGAGACTCTTACATGTACTCAGCCCATGCCAAAGGCACTTCTTATATCTAGATTCTTTCTTTCACCTACCTTTTGTTTCTTTAAATGCACTTCATTTTCCTTTGTACATGAGATCTATGAGTAGCTTTACCCTAGCACCAACCATTCTATATTTTCTCTTTATCTCTCTTCTAACCGGGCTACTCAACAAGGCTCTTCAACACAACTTCCTTAGTAATTTTAATCACGTGCTTCTTCACTTTTCTCCACCCCACACTTAAATGATGCATAGTCCTTTGTGCACTCATAAATTATCCAAAAATAGCAATAAGGTTACCGGCACCCGAGGCACAAAACAAAAAAACAACGCAAAAGGGAAACATAAGGAAAAGAAAATGCGTAAGGGAAAATTATAGACTAACTAGAAAAACTACCTTATTTACAAACACCAAGAAGAATTATTTATAGTAGGGCTTCAGCCTACTACCATTGAAGTGTCTAGGTAACTTTGTTCCATCCAGCACTTGTAACTGGCACACGCCTAAATCAAGGATGTACGAGATTGTGTAGGGACCTAACTAATGGACTTTCAACTTCCCAGGATGGCACAAAAATTTAGAATCATTAACACCATCTACCCAACCTCAAACTTCTTGTTTCTAATATGGTGATCATGCCAAGCCTTTTTCTTTTCTTTTTCTACTTGTTTGGCTCCAATGGGAAAGTGATCATCTCTCATCTAGTTTCATTAGTTCATCAATTCTTTCTTCTAACGCTTGTTCATTGGCTAATCCTCCTACATGCGCTATTCGCAGAGAAGGTAACATAAATTCAACTAGAAAAACAACTTTTGCACCAAACACCAATTGAAAATGTGTGGCTTTATTTAGTATTTTATGCATAGTCTTGTAATCCCATAAAATTGCTGATACCTTTTCATCCCAATCCTGTCTTCCAACATCATAGATTTTGGTCAAGGTATGACTTAGTATTTTTTTTAATGCTTTTGTGGTTCCATTTTCTTGTGGATGGTAGGGCGTAGTATTATGATGAGTCCCATGAATTCAGATAGTAGGATCCTCATGGCCTCATTTAGAAAATGTGTACCCTTGTCACTAGTCAAACTCAAAGGGCATCCATACCTTATGATAATGTTATCCCATATGAACCTTGCTGCCGTTATTGTCATGTAATCTTTAGTTGTGACTAGTTCCACCCACCTTGTGAGATAATCTATGCAAGTGATGACATAACGTGACCTAGTCCTATGTGCCGCTCTGTGCAATAGGTCCTACAAAGTCTATCACCCACTTTTCAAAAGGCTTCGCATTAGGAATAGGATGCAAAGACATTTCATCTCTCCTTCCTAGTTTTCCAATGCACTGATAGTGGTCACATGCTTTACAATAATCTCTATAATCCCTGTACAAGGTTTCCCACCATAAACCTACCATTAAAATCTTGCATGGTGGCATCACCTGTAATGCCCACCCACACTTCCTCTGTGTGCTTCTTCCATGATGGACAGGCATTCATGTTCTAACACACATCTGCACAAAAATTCATCATGTCCCAATTTGTATAAGTCTCCACTAATCAACATGTAGGGCGCGACACATATGGCCAATTAATTTTTCTCCAATGCCTTCATTCCATCTAGTGCCACACCTTATTTTAAAAATACAACAATCTCTTCCAAATCCAAGGGTGTGCACCACAATCTAAAAAGTTACGCGTCTGGCATTGTTTCCTCAATACTTTGCGTGTCCTCTCTTGAATCAATTCTTGATAGATGATCAGGTCCACAATTGCTTTTTCCGGGCTTCACTACAATGGTGAACTCAAACTCTTGAAACAACAACACCCATCAACATATGCACCCTTGAAGAATGGGCTTGTTTACTAAATACTTTAATACCATGTAGTCGGTGTAGAATAAAAAAGGTGTTGCTAGTAGATACTGTTGAAATTTGAAAAGCACATAGATCATTGAAAATTCCTTGCACTCAATTGTGGTATAATTTTAATCTGCTGGTGTTAACTTCTTGCTTGTGAAATAGAGAGGATGATCAACAATCCCCTCACCTAGTTGTGCAAGTACTGCCCTAATGGTAGTTCTTGAGGCATCTACATGGACATGGAAAGGCTTGTCCTAAGAGGGAAATCACAAAATAGGCACGGTAATAAGCCTATCTTTTAATGTATCAAATTCCCTCTGTTGCACCTTTCCCTAATGGAAGGTACTTTTGTGTCTAAGTAGCTCCTCTAAAGGCGCAAAATCTTGGCATACCCCTTAATGAATTTTCTATAATATCCTCGTATGCCCAAGGAATCCGTGCATTACACTCTAGCTAGTAGGTTCCCTTAACCCCACAATAATTGTAACCTTAGCGAGATCTACCAGCAAGCCCTCCTTACATATGATATGCCCCAATAAAGTCCCAAAGGGTGTAGAAAACACACACTTCTTAATGTTGAGGGATATCCTCAACTACCTACACCTTTCAAACATTAATCTCAAGTTGTCACAATGGTCTTTAACTAGACCATATATTGTCCAATCATCCAAGTAAACCTAAAGAAACTTATGAATGAAGTCCTGGAATGCTTGCACCACTATGCACAAAAAGATAGTAGGCACATTTTTCAACCCAAAGGGCATGACCGTATATGTAAAACTTCCCCACTCGGTGGTGAATGGTCTTCTCCTGGTCTTCCTTTAGTTTTATCCTCATCTCCCCCAGGAATGGTGGATGCCGTTTAACTCATAATACCCACGTGAAATAAATCCTCAAATTCACGCAACAAATTAATGATCTTTGATACTTCCTTCTCACAATAATCCCCAATAATAGATTCCTTAGGTTCTTCTCCAAATCATGTTAACCTTCTTTCTCTTTAAAGGCTCATGGTAGGCACGCGTGTGAGCATCTACACCGCCAACCACTTCACGCATCCCCACGGAGAATGGATAAAATTTAAACTCTCTAGTTCCTCTCCATCAATAACATATACTAACTTTCCCTTTTCATTTTCCAAACACGTGCGGTCAAGTTGGGATTCTTCTATTTCTTCAATCTCTTCAAAGCGCGCCCCCAATCTTGGTTTACCTAGTAGTTCTAACAGCCTATCTTCTACTCTGGCACTATCCCCCATTGTAAGGTGATTGATACCTTGTAAGGCCTTATCAACCAATGGTTTGGTACTCTGATACTCAAAGGTTTGGATAAGATCAGCCGCAAGCTCTTGCCAATTCCTTGTTTGGCATAGTGTCTCCGAATGAATGTACCATGCGCGTGCACAACCCTACAGTGTAGAATAAAAACTTGAGCACCTAGAGGATGGTGACAAGTCTTTCACACCTTCTCTCCGGACTGTTCACACTCCTGATATGAAAAGAGGTGGGCTCCTTCCCATGGTACTCCTTGATGATGGTGGGTATATTACTTCTAGAAAATATGACAGAGAGAGAAATTCTTACCTTGCACCATTCTAAAAGGATCTCCTGATGCGTGGCCCACCAATGAGCTATTGTGTTGAGAAGGATGTAACTCAACATCCTTCTTCATTCCTTTTCCTTTTTCCACTGAGCTTCTATCTCTTGCGAAAAAAGACCTCATCGAAGGCTCTTACTCGGAGTACTTGGGTAGTTCTTTCTCCCCAAGGTGCCAAACCGTGTGCGTGCCTTAGTTACCTTGGTCACCGATCCTCTCAACTACTATCCCATTAATTCTTAATTCCCATGTACCCAATTATCACATGACAGGCTAGTGGCATCACTTACTGACTGAGCATCCTCAAACTAGATAACCCCATTAATAGGGTGTACTATCTCAGGGTCTCTGATTGAGTGCACATAGATCTTGTCCAAAACCTCTTCTCCCAATGGTTCAATGTAGGGTGCTGACTTCCCATCAACCATGGGTATAATGACCTACTCCTCTTTGTTCTCAAAACTGATGTACCCTTTATTGAACCGGAGGTCAGTGCATTGTTCTTGTAACACCAAGGGAGCCTAAGTGGTGTTGGGAAATTATCCGCCTCGGCGAGCACCAAGACTTCGAAGTCCCCAGTAAACTTGGCTCCCTGGATAGTAATAGTTGCATCCTTAAAGACTCGATGGGAATTTCCTTAGTCTTGTTTGATAAATACAACACATTTGAAGATGGATGTAACACAAGTCTCTCCCATCGATGTAATGCATCCAAAGTCAAAACATTAACCTCCACACTAGTGTCAATGAGTATATTGTTGAGGAGCCATCCATCCACAATTGCATTCAATGTAATCTCCTTATCATAGTCGAGGTTGTGAGGGGGAAGGTTTGCATGCAAGACCTACCTCTCACACTCTTCTCCGGTGCATGGTACCTTCTCTCTCAATAAGGATCCTAGCAAAGGAATGATGTTCTCCTACCTTAGCATTTTACACACCTCCTTGACCTCATCCAGGTCATCTTTCTATGCCTCGATCCTCCTTCCTTGTTCCTCCCTCCTAGATTTCTCCTTTAGACACTAGATCTCCCCTTGCAAGCTTCAATAACATCTATGGTGTCCTAATATATCTCCTTTTGATGCGTGAGGTCTGGGTACTTTCCATGAATGACCTCTTCTCTTGAAACAAGGCTCTTATGTCTTGGTATCTCTCTTACATGCGTGGCTTCTACCCTTATTGTTACCAAAATATGCTCCAAACCTTCATCTCTTGTTACCTGAGGCATCCATTATATGTCTGCCTTCTTGATGTTGACCATCATAGCACCTTTTTCCTTCTAGTGCTATTGATTCATATGCTCATATAACTCCGGAACTCCTCATACTTATGCTTCTTTTCACACCATGAGCACTACAACAAGTCTAGGCACTCACACTTGTAATGTTATGTAGATCCACAGTTGAAACATCTCCCTCGTGAGAACTCACTCCTTCCTCCTTGGTTACCTCATCCACGGAATCCTCCTAAAAAAAAATTTCCTCACATGCCTCCATCTACGCGCTCCTCTTATAATAGTGATCATATTTTTAGAACTACTGCAATGCTGGTTTGGAACACCCCATGATCAATGACCTCATGTATCTGATCAATGAGCCTATAATATTTAGTATCATGGGTCATGGAGGTGCAAATCATTGCAATAACAAGATACATTTTTTTGATCACACGCTATAGCAAGGGACATCTACTAGCATCATGGTCCCCATGGTAGATTTCACAATCTAATGTTACAATGTACCATCCTCCGGGGGCAATTATCCTTAACGTGTCACTCCATCTCACAATCTGTGCACCACAAACCATTGCGATTCTCATGGACTGAGTTCACAGATAGCTTTTCCAACTTTTTAGCCATAGCAGCAATCTGAGCCTCCAAGAATGGGCTAACACCAATATCAATACTACCAACGGCTTCGATGTGCAAGGAAGCCTCCAATGCTTCGCGTGGATCTGTGAAAGTCTTATGAGATAGGGCCCTTCTAAAAGGGGTGATTAATCCTCTAACAAACCACTATGCATGCTGAGAAGGATGTATATCATATGATAATTTAGACAAGAGAGTCTTAAAGTGTGCATCATACTCCCACACACTCTCTTCCATTCCTTGTTGTATCTCCTTCAAAGTGCTAATGCTTTTTTTCTTGAACTTAGGAATGTGGAACTCTACCAAGAATGCATTATTTAAGGTAGTGTAATCCACCACTATTTGATGAGGATCATACTTTCTATACCAGCTATGTGTGCACCCTTGCAACGTGGTTGCAAATTGACTAGCCTTTTGTTTTGGGGTTGTGATACCTTTCACATGCCATAGTAGTTCACACTTGTGAACATGTTCCATAGCATCCTCAATGCCCATGTAATCTAGTAAGTGTAGAGACATTTCAAAGAAAACTTGAGGTGGTGGCTAGGGTCCTTGTCCTGAACCAGAGCCTTGGTTCCCTCTGGTGTTTCCTCCACTGCCTAATCCACTAGGTCCACCGGGTCCTGTACCTCTAGAGCCACCAAATCCACTAGGACCACTGGGTCCAATAGGGCCTGTAAGAGTTGTGCCAAGTGCCCCCACAGTCCCAGTGAACTATGTGTCGATGGTCTGTGATGGTGCCCCACAAGTGCTACTTTGTCCCACATCACTCCCTATGTATGAAACTAAAACTTTTTACTCTTGCCCCTTGTCAAAAACTCCTCCAAATACTAGAATATGTGCAGCCATAGAAGAAGGAATGTAAAATTGTATCTCCTAGGCACGGGTCTATTTCTTCCACTAGTTTCAACTAGATCAATACTTCTTCCTAGTTTGGGTAAACCAAGTGCTACCGGGCTCGATCACTTGGGTGGGTTCGGATATGTGCCAATAACTCTCCTTTCTCCTTATGATGAACCCTCACCGAAGCCAAAAGGGTCTCCCTCACATGCTTACCAAGATGGGGTAGCATAGAATGCTCAGGCTTCACATCCTCCATGTGAACCTCAATTCCTTCCCACAATGTTTGCTTATATAGATCAATCACACTAGCGAGCTTGTGTTATCTAGTAATCTCCCTTTCACGTGCTTCACCATACTTGAGCCATCTTTCTTCCCTCTCCTTTTTTGTCATGTCATCTACCATATTCCTCCACCCAACCTTCCTTACCCAGTGCTCATAATGGTTTAGCTAGCCATTGGGAGCTTCTAAACTCATGGTAACCATCAATATCTTCATAGCTAGAGGGATAACACATAGAAATGATCCCTAGGTTCTCAGAAACTCAACTCGGTAACCTCTGGACAAGAATACATAGAAATGGTGTACTCTAGCATGTATCTAGCTAGTACTCCTCCCCACCAGTGATCTACAACATGGGTCCACATCAAATTTGCATCCTACAACCTTTGGTAGTCTTCTTTGGTCCATATCCGCGATCCATAATTTTAACTTGATCTAGATGTATATGTTGAAAGCCACCCAAATAACTCTACTAGGAAGCAACAGAAAAAAGTCTCATACAGATCATGGTAGAGATTCTCCTCTACCCATCTACATGTATCGAACTTAGGTCCAAGAGTCTTTGAATCTGCGGGAAAATTCATCCTTCATGCTCTTGAACCATGATTCAACATTTTCCAATGTCAACCAATCCATCATTACTCTTTACATAGATCATGATGCATGCTATATCCCACTACAACTTTGAAAAGAGGTCCCGGAAATGGAACCAAGATGTATTCAATTTTACTCCCACTATAAGAGGAAGGAATCCCATGCATGTCGGCCTATCACCCAACAGAAGATGAGCACTCACCCGAGGCATGCACGGGTGCCGAGTCTCTCTTTTATGTGAGTTTTTAGTGGGAAGAATTCATCAATGATTAGTATAGGAGTATTCAGGAAATAATTTTAGACATATAAGGATTACAGGGCTCAGAAAGCCTCCAGATCCTTGTAGTTTCTTCAAACTGTGTGTTTTAAAAGACTCCATAACACATAATATAACAGAAAGAAAGCTACAACCATTCATTCATAGCATGAAAAGGAAAGATAACTTCTATGAACGAAATATACATGAAACCCATTGATATTCATATCTAATTACAATAGGTAACCTCATTGTATTCATCATTTCATTACAAAGATCCATAGAGGGTAGACTACGCAGTCATGCACATCACTAGGCTTGTATAACTATGTAAAATAGAAAAGAAATTACAATGCTTGAGCTCATTACATCGTCATCCCCCTTACTAATCCTATAGAGCTTTACCCATGTTATCTCTCTTTGTGTTATCTCTCTCTTCTCCTCTTATGTCTATCCCTTTTTCTTGGTCCATAAGCACTTGTATTTATCACCTTCCCATGCTGCCAACTCACATTTTCATGCCCTTAGATCCATTGCCAAGTGTCGAATGTGTCCTTCAAATGAGCATGTTTCCTCGAGCCCGAGATCTCCACTCCATCTCATGATGGTATTCTAGAAGATTCCTTTGTTGGCATTCTCTTTTCTGGGCCACTTGTTGCCAGGCTAGCATGTTATCCGTGCACAACCAATCACGAGTTTCACATGTTCTACTTTATTTCTTGAATTGGCTAAGTCCTGAACCTCCTTTTGCGTGCCGCATGCTATATGCTTCCTTGAGCCTTTTATCTTACGCACTTTTTCCTTGCACCCCATCCTATAACTGGGGTCCCACGTGCCCATGCACCTTCATACTTAGTCAATATTTTAGGGGCCCAACAGAGAGACCAAACGAGAGCCCAAACTATTTAGGGTGGGGATGAAGGAACATGTATGCGATGGGCAAGAAAGCTAATGATGCAACATGCTTAGATATTAAGCCTCCTACATTAGGTATAGACACATGCATAGGGTGTAACTATACGACATGACTAGGCCTAGGCCTATGTGCAGGGTATTACTATCTAGAGAGATTAGGCTCATGCCCAAGTCTAGACTATTACATCAAATAGAGATTGGCGGTGTCATTGTCTTGAGATAGACTCATGCTAATATTGGTAGAATGATAGGGGAGAGAGATTTTTCTATACAAGAAGCCACACATTTTGGGGATATAAATATTATTCAATACATTATGAGAGACAATGACAAGGCCTCATATTACAAGGTCGCCTACCATCACATAGTTCTAGTAGGGGAGTGGGTTACACCGTTTTATCAGCTAGATGTGAGCAGGATAGGTTCTAGATCATGGAGGTCCTAACAATTAGTTAGATCAATACAAAAACCAGCTGGATAACAAGGTGGTACACCTGGAGCTGGCCCATCACACTAGTTGTTGTTTCATCCTCTAGGCCATAGACCAGGCATCCCTAGAGAGGGTGAGATTCATGGTTGAATCTCTCTTTTTGTATTGACATATGTATGTATACATGCCTCTTATGAAGGCTTATTTTGATCGATGTATGTATTGATGTATCATGTTTTTATTATGCCTCATGATGAAGGCTTGGGTTTGATTCATGCCCTTTAGATGGCAGATTTTGTATCGATGATGTATATCTTATTTTGAGACAAATATTTACATATGTATATATATATATATATATATACATATGATGGTTTATATTATGATGAGTGTATCATGGTGATGTATGATTCTCATTTCCTATGTATATTTCATGCTAGATAGTGATGTTGTACCACATGTTTTTATATTGATGATATATCTTCAGATAATATCATATGTTTTGGACATGAGATATTCTGGTAGATGTTAGAATTTGGGATGATATTGGTGCCGGGGGTATATTTTTTATCATGCGTAACCCATTTTCCCCCATTGATGATACAATATGTGATTATTATCTTAGTACACACGCATGATGTAAAACTTTGTATTTTTGTATATGTGATGTATTAGATGATGTTATATGTGATTAATGATAGATGATAGATGTGATAACAAATTGATGTGTAATAAACAAACACAAGTAAAATTTAACAAATAAACAAATATACACCTAGAAACCCGCACAACAATAGGAAACTAGAAATGAACTCATGCTAATTTTAATTACAAATTAAATTGGTATCTAATCTAAGTAAGTAAAATGAATCCTAATAGATGCATACAATAGACGATGAAACATATCAATATTTTACAAGTATGAAATTTTAAAAATGAACTCAATGTGACACATAATTAAATCAAACGAGATTCAATATAAGGTAAGAAAATGAACCATACTTTAAATCATACAACATGAAAAGATACTTACAACCAAAACTATACAAACTGAAAACTAAAAGCAATCTAATCACTACTTTGTTTTTGTGGGACAACATTGATATATTTTCTAATGTTTTTGGTGTTATCTTGAAAGATAAGTTTTCAAGGCTACTGTTCACATTGTTTTTGAGGTTTCCTTAAGACAATGTTATGAAGTTGGTGTAGCTTCATTCCTAAGGGGGTTTTCTAAATGTTTAGATTTTTGTGTATCTTTTTATGAATGTTTTTGTATTTTCTAAGGTCTTGTTTTAAAAGCAATATACAAGGAAAAAGAAGTTTGGATGCCCCTAGCGTGATGTGGGAATATATAAAAGGTAGAATACCATGTTTTATATGTTCAAGAAGGTGAAATGTGAAGGTACTCCTAACATTATATGGGAATATACAAAGGTAACTCCTTCATGTTGGGGTTAGCACAAGGTTGTAAAATAATATATCAGATCTAAGGATACATGCAATAAAAGTGGATATTCTACCAGAAGAAATATACAAAACAAGAGATATAAATCAACACCGATTTAATGTGGTTCACCCAGTGGGATACATCCACCAAGAAATAAGTCAATATATTGTTCAAAGCTTTCGAAGATATATAATGAAGATTTATAATCTTTGACACCTCTCATGATGTACAATAATTTACTCCTCTCAATATTCTCCTTCTCCAAGAATTCTCTCTCACAATTATTTTCACAATAATCATCAATACTTACTTCTAACCCTAGATTCCTAGCTTATAAATACCTTATACAAACTTAGGGAACTTAGCCATGCAATTACAATCAATAGATATGCTTTAATACTAAATTTAGATCTAATTCCCATGAGTTAAATAAAACAATCATGCACAGGTAACCGATGTTGGATATCCCTAACCGACGATGGTTCCTCATTTCTTAAGCGATGTCAGTCATATGTGACCAATGTCATTCCTTTCATAATCGATGTCGATTATGTTTTATAGAAAGTTTAATATAGCATGCTAAACTAAAGTAATTAAGATCTATATCTCAACAATCTCCCACTTGGAGATAAATTACTGAACTATACTTGTATAACGTCATTCTTGGATTCTTTCCTTAGTTTTGTTTCTTCCTCTCCAAGTCTCAAACTTCTCCGTTTTCCTTACTTGAACTATATCATCCGCAAGGTTTTCAATCGTATGTATCTTCTCCAGCTTTTAGCTTCCCATCCTCCAATACCTGTCACATGAAGTGATATCTCAACTAAATGTGTTTCATTATAGAATAAAATGATGAGTTATTTGAAAAATTAATTGCACTCACGAATGTCACTAATTTTTTTCAATCATCTTGATACTTTCCAAACTCTTCTATGAACCTGCTCATCCATATCATCTCTTTGCTAGCCTCTGTAGCTACAACATACTTTTCCTCTATAGTAGACAAAGCCACAACCTTCTGCAATCTCAAAATCTAGCTAACTTCCATCCCACCTACTATGAAAATATATCTAGTAGTGTTCCTTTTACCATCTAGATCTCTAGCCATATCCAAATCAACATAGCCACATAAATAAATATATGAACCTCTATAACATAATTGCATGCTATATGTCCCTCTCAAATACTTGAGTATCCATTGGAATTCTTTCCAATGCTCTTTACCTGGATTGGCCATAAATCTACTCACAACTCCCACTTCCTGTGCAATGTCTAGTTTGGTACAAACCATAGCATACATGAGACTCCCAAATGCTGAAGCATATGGTACTTGTGTCATGTATTTTACCTCCTCATGTGATGAAGGAAACTGATCTTTTCTCAATTTGAAGTGTCTAGCCATAGGTGTACTAACAGGTTTTGAATCTTGCATTTTAAACCTTTTTAACACCTTCTAGATATAATCCTCCTGATACAAATACAATTTCTTTTTCTTCCTATCTCTATGTATTTACATGTCAAGGATTATTTTTTCAGCTCCTAAATCCTTCATAGTGAATATGTGAGCTATTTTTCCTTAAGGTCACCAATGTCCTACATACTAGATCATGCAATAAACATATTATCCACATACAATGACAAAATAATATAGCTCCCATTTTCAAGCTTCTTGAAATAAAAAAATGATCGATTCACATCTCAAGTAACCATGCTTATGCATGTAACTATCAAAGCTCATGTACCATTTCGTTAGATATTTTTTAAGCCCATACAAGCTCTTTTTCAACCTGCACACTAATTTATCCTTACCCTTAACTTCATACCCAAGTGGCTGATGTATATAAATATCTTCATCCAAATCACCATGAAGAAAATTCCTATTAACATCTAGTTTCTCTAAATGAAAATAATCTACGTAACTATACTCAATAAAGTATGTATGGAAGTCATTTTAACAACAAGAGAAAATATTTCACCAAATTCAATACCTACTTTCTGTGAAAATCCCTTTCTTTGCAAGCTTTTAGTTATACCTTTTTTGTCCACCCTCTTCTTTGTTGATCCCGTAAACCCACTTGTTCGGAATGTCCTATTTCAAGCTGATAACTTAACCAAATGCCAAGTCTAGTATTATTCCAAGGATTCCATCTCCTCATCCATGCCATATTCCCACCGTACATGGGTCTCATGTTGCGTTGCTTCTTTAAAAAAATCATTCATCATTATAATTCAATAATAAAAAATATAGAGGTGGTGTAAATATTTCTGGAGGTTTACTTACCCTTTGTGAACTACTCACAGGATTTTGGGGTACCAGAGGCTCATTTTGGACCTCCTAGACATTTTTTCCAATTTTGACAGTGACCGACACTTTGATAACTTGTAGTGACACTAGTTCTACTAATCGATGGCAGCTTTAGATCTCTTAAATCGATACCAATTCAGCTAACCGATGTTTTTCAAAGTTCAATTGACATCGGCTACTATGTAACCCTATAGGTATGAGTTTTAAATCCAAGAGTTCATTTTTATTCACAAAATTCTCAACCGGTTCATCCTTGGGTACCAAAATTTGATCCATGTACATTATCTTTTCATTCCATTCAATGTCATGACTCCTAATAATTTTACAATTATCTAAATCCCAAATTTGGAATCCAAAATCACCATATCCATTATCAATGAAAGTGCATCTCTTGGATTTTGCATCCAACTTTTTCTTATTTTCCTTATCAATATGCACAAAATATTCTAAAATAAAAACTTTAAGAAAAGAAAGATCTACCTCTTTTTCAGTCCAAGCTTCCTCTGGTATTCCTCCATCTAGTGAACTTGAAGGCCCATAATTAATTAAATAAACCATTGTATCAACTGCTTCTACCCAAAACTGCAAGGGCAATCTAGCATGTATCCTCATACTTCTAGCACATTCCATGATTTTCCTATTCATTGTTTCTGCAACATCAATCTCTTATGGTGTTCTTAGAACCATCCTTTCTCTATATATTCCATTCACTGAACAATAATCATTAAAATTCTTGCTATAATATTCACCACCATTTTTTAGATCTAAGAAACTTTAACTTTGAATTTGATTCATTCTCAACAAGGGGGCTTTCACCTTTTAAAAGTGCCAAAAACATAAAATTTATGTTTAATACAATAAAACCATGCCTTTCTTGTAGCATCATCAATGAAAGTAACATAATACTGGGATCCTCCATGAGAATCTACCCGAGTTGGTCCCCACATATCTAAGTGTATAAGCTCGATTTCTGCTCTTTATTAGTTGCCCCAACTTTAAGAAATCTCAAGCTCTTTTTCGTTCCAAAGACACAATGATCATAGAAATCAAGATCTAAATCTTTCAAATATGATAACTTACCCTTAGCCTTTAAGATCTACATTCCTTTTTGACTCATATGGCCCAATCAATTATGCCACATGCATGCATCTAAATATGAAGTAGATAATACAAAAAGGAATCAGTAACATGGGTAGATAAATATAATGTTCTTACCTTCTTGCATCTTGCCACAACAAAGGCACCCTTGGTGAATTTCCAAGAGTCTATTGTGAATGTAACCATGCAACTAAATTCACCTAGTTTCCCTATAGAAATAATATTACTCTTGAGGCTTGACACATGCCACACATCTTTCAATACCCATGTATTTCTATTCTACAATTTTAGATGAACTTCCCGTTTACTAGTAATACTGCAAGGTTCATCATCACCCAGATAAACATGCCCAAAATTTTCATGGACATAATTTTTGAAATAACCCTTATTAGGGGTTGCATGGAAAGAAGCTCTTGAATCTAAATCACATGATTCTATTCTATTATCCAAAGAAATAATAAGAGGATCTTGTATTACCTCTCCTATAATATTTTCATTTTTACCTTTTTTTTGGGTGTTGGTTCTCTTTATCCTTTGACCAACAATCTTTCTTTGCATGTCTTTTCTTTCCAAAATTCCAACAGGTAATTCCCTTACCTTTGGATTTATATCTATCATCCCTTGAATTTGCTTTCCCATTATTCTTACTCTTAGATCTCTCCTTCTACCTACCCCTTCTTTCTACATTCAAAGCATTCTCGGATGATGATTCCTTTGTATTTCTCTTGTGAATTTCTTAATTCAAGATTGTATTGACCACATCATCAAACATCAAAATATTATTAGTAGATGTTGTATTAATAATGGCCATTACAATGTTATCCCAAATATCGAGAAAAGAACATAAGAATAAGAGTGCTTTCACTTTATCATCAAACAAAATATCAACTAATTTGAACTGATTTATAATAGATCAAAAATCATTCAAATGACTAGATGTAGATCCAGTCATGCATATTAGAACTAAATATTTTCTTCATCAAATAAAATTTATTTGAAGCACTAGGTTTTTCATATAAATTAGTAAGATATTTCATTAACTCTACCGTATATGTCGCTTCTGTAATATTATAAGCCAAAAATACTATTAGGCTCAATCGTATAGATCCCAAAGCATTTCTATCAAGAATCTTCCATTCTTCATCAGTCATCTTCATAGGTCTATAATTTTCATACAATGGAAAGTACAAATATCTTTGATACGATAATCCTCAATCAACATTTTCCATAATAGATAATTTCCATCGTCAAACTTCTCTACCTTGTAATTTTTTTCTTCTCGCCATTACTATAGCTCCCAATCAATCAAAAAGCCTCTGTGAGTAAATATTTCAACACACAAAACCCTCAAATAAATCTTTAATACCATATGTTGGGTTAGCACAAAGTTGTATAGATAATATATCATATCTAGGCATACATTAAATAAAAGTGGATATTATACCGGAAGAAATATACAAAATAAAAGATATAAATCAACACCGATTTAATGTGGTTCACCCAATGTGGGTTACATCCACCAAGAAATAATTCAATCTATTATCAAAATATTTTAGAATATATACACTAAATATTTACAATCTTCCACATCTCTCATGATGTACGATGCTTTATTTCTCTCAAGATTATCCTTCTTATCCAATAATTCTCTCTCACAATTATTTTCACAATAATCATCAATACTTACTTCTAACCCTATCTTCTCATCTTATAAATACCTTATACAAAATTAGGGCACTTAGTCATGTATTTACAATCAACATATTTGCTTTAATAATAAAATTAGATCTAATTCCCATGAGTTAAATAAAAACTCATGCACAAGAAAGCAATTTCGGCTATCCCTAACCGATGATGGTTCTTACTTTCCTAATTGATGTGGGTCATAGGTGACCGATGTCGGTCCCTTCATAACCGATGTTGATTATTGTATTTTCCAACAAGTTTAATATAACATGCTAAACTTAATTAATTGAGATCCACATTTCAAAACTTCACGTAGATATAAGAACAAATAAGCCAAATCATGACTTGATGAAGTAGACTCAGGGGAAACATTCCTAGACCTGAAAAGGGGAACCATCCCTATACAGAAGTAATAACCATTTGTCCAAATGCAAGAGTAACTTGTGAACAGTTAACCCTCCTTGAGCGTCAAAAACCAGTTTTCACCCAAAGATCTTCCCAATGCACCACAATTACATGGTTTTCACATGTGGACAACTTTCTTTTTCTTTACTATCTTGATTTTCATATTTTTTGCTTGTTTTTTCTACCTTTTTTATGTATTTTATGATATCTACACCATGCTTAAGAATATAACCTCTTGAGATGTATGGCGTTCATAAGTTTTAGAATATCTTAACCATCCGAGTATGTCGGTTTATAAGCAACTACCACATAAGGCCCTAACTAGTTAGCCTCAAATTTACCTTTATTTTCTCTTTCCTTGACAATGTTCTTTTGATTTTATTTTAGAACAAGATCTCCTACATCGAATTCACGATGAATGATCCATTTTTTATATCCTCTTGATACTTTGTTCTGGTAAACCTTTAGGTGATTAAGTGCTCTCATACACTTTTCATCCAACATCTCTAGCTCTGCTAGCCGAGAAACTCTATAGTCTTCATCCTTATCAAGATAGTCTCGAGTGATATTCTCGGGAGGGAAGCTCCACTTCCAAGGGTATGATGGATTCAGTTCCATAGACTAGTGAATATGGGGTCGAATTCGAGACCGGTAGAAGTGTGGATGGAATTTTAATAGGCTTAGAGGGAAGGATGTATCTCAGTAAATGATAATTGTGACCGGTCTTACTTACCATTTTCTCCATGATCTCAGCATAATATTTTAATTGGTAGCCTCGAATTTCCCATTACCTTGGGGATAATAGTGGGTGGACCATTTGAGTTGTATTTTAAGGTGTTGACATAACACTTTAACTGTTTTATTCTTGAAGGATTTACCATTATTATTGATAATGGGAGAAATAATTTCATAGTGGAAAATAAGGCGATTCATAATGAACTTGGAAAATTTCACACCAGTGACATAAGTAAGAGGAAAAACCTCTACCCATTTAGTAAAATACTCGGTAGCGGTGATAATGCAGGTATGCCCATCTAATGAGGTGGTATGAAACTTCCCTATGAGATCTAGGCCCTACCTAAAAATGACCAATGTGTTGCGATAGGCTTCAAATCCTATGTTCGTGCATGTATTAGGTTTCTATACTTTTGGCATAGCTCACATTTCTATACAAAATTACAACAATATGCTTCCATGGTCGGCCAATAATAATCCACCCTCAATATTTTCTTATCCAAGACCATAACGCTAGTGTACACTCCACATATACCTTATTAAACTTCTTTAATAGTGTGGACTGATTCAATAACATCCAAACAACAAAGTAGATTCCCATCATAGCCACGATAATAAAGGGTGCCTCCTAGGAGGGTGTAATGGGCTATACGGTAGATAAGATATTTCTTCTTAGAATGGGTAATGTTTGGGGGAAATGTGCCATCTTGTAGGTATCTAAATATATGGTCATACCAAGGGGAGAAGGGACCAACAACTTCACATGCCAAACATGACTCTGGCATATCATATGTGGGTACTCATAAATTCTCTACAAAGAATGAAATATTAATTTCTGAGGAAAAATGCACAATAGTGATATGATAATATCCATGGCATCTAATGATCCATTATGCGATGTTGGTTTTCTTTCAAAGTTAATCTGTATAAAATATTCCTTCAAGGTTTCAACTAATTTCTTGTATGGAATAATATTTTAATATTTAACCTTATACTCATCATCAAATTTTTAATAATAACTTAGGAGTCACCAATCACTTGTAGTTGTATGATATTCCAAGTTATAGCCAACTAAGGTTAGAAATGAGTGCTTCATATTCTACAATGTTATTAGTGCACAAAAATCCCAAATAAAATTCCCATTGAATGACCTCCCTATGGGAGTGATGAGTATGACCTTTTCTCTCGATACGTGGAAGGTGAATGATCTATCGAAATGGACTTATCACTCTATAAAATCTTAAACATACATCATGGATGCATCTAGAAGATCCAGACACAAAGGTTCCATCCCTGGTAGAGGAACTTTCGCCAATTGATCAATCAATACATGTCCTTTTATCAATTCAATATCAAATTCACTTAAGAGAATGATCCAATTAGCCATTTGTCCCATAAGGGAAGGTTTGGATAAGAGGTATTTTAGAGGTTAAAATTTTGATATTAGCTTGGTTTTATTATTAAGGAGGTAATGACACAGTTTCTGAAAGGCACGAGGCAATTGTTAAGAAAGCCTTTTCAATGTGGGTAATTTAGTTCATAGGAAATCAAGGTGTGACTAAGGTAATAAACCACCCTTTCTCTATGGTCTAGGTCATATTGGGAAATTAGTGAACCAATATAAATTTGGGTAGCTAAAATGTATAATAGGAGGGGTTTGCACTTGAGGTAGGTAGCATGATTACGGGTGGTTTGAAAAGGTATTGTTTAAGTAGTGGAAATTCCTTTTGACAATCTAGTCCCCAGTTGAATGTAACATCCTTCTTGAGGAGATGTGTAAATGGATGACACTTATCCACAAGTTGTGAAATGAAATGATGGATTTCCTGAATCTTTCCTTATAAAATTCTTAGTTTTTTGAGATTTATAGGTGGAGGAATTTCTGTGATAGTGTAACCTTTGCATGATCCAACTCTATTCCTCTTTGTGAAATGATTAAACCTAAGAGTTTCCCTGACAAAATTCCAAAGACACACTTCTTAGGGTTTCAAACGTATGTTTTAATCTCAAAGATGCTGAAAAATACGATTCAACACTTTTGGGTACTCTCCTATGGTTTTGGATTTTTCTAAGATATCATCAACGTAATCCTCCATGATGTCATTCATCATGTCATGGAAGATGACCATCATTGCGCATTGATAGGTGGCCCCAAATTCTTGAGTCCGAAAGGCATGACCTTGTAAAAAAATTTCCCCCAAGGGGTGATGAAAGCTATCTTATGTTGATCTTCCTCTATAATTTGGATTTGGTTATAACATGAAAAACCATCCATTAAGGATAACATTTCATAACCAGTGGTAGAATTGACAATCATATCAATATTAGGCAAGGGGAATTCATATTTGGGACATGCTTTATTAATGTCATAGAATTCCGTGTAGGTACTTATACCAACCAACTCTTTTGGATTGGGACTATGTTGGATATCCAATCTGAATAGTCAATGGGTTTAATGAAATTAACAGCTAATAAATTTTCAAGTTCTTCTTTGACAAGTAGTGCAACTTTGGGATGCATCTTTCTCAATTTATTCTTGATGGGTTTTACATCTGGGTGCATAATAAGGTTGTACACGACCAATTCTGGTTCAAAACTAGATATATCTACATATGACCATGAAAATATATCTACATATTCTCTCACTGGTTCCACAAAAACTTTATGTTCTTGAGTTGAGAGTGAAGCTCCCAGCTTTATCATTCTAGGCTCCTCTTCTGAGCCAATGTTGACACTGATCATTTCTTCAACAATCATTTTAGAAGCATCTTCCATCCATGTAGGATTAGGGGGAAGAGTAAGATCAACCTTGATAGGAGGTGTGAGATCATATTTATAAGGATATTCTACCTTTTCTATGATTTCTTCATTTTTCTTATCTACTAGGGTCTCAAAAAATTTGTCACTATGAGACTTGCATTTGTTCTTCCCATAAGGCTTCCCTAACGTATCCTTATTCTTTCTTACAAAATTCTTACTCAAGCATCCACACATATCTTCTTCTTCTCTGAAGTATGTGCAAGTGTCTAGTTTGATCGCAAATATTTTCTTGTGATCTCCAGTCGAATAGAATCCCTGAGTCCCATGAATTCTATGAATGCCTCATCATTTTCAAATAAATTAAGTGGCACATGAAATTGTTGATCCCAATCTACAAGTTCTAGATATATAAGGGCTACTTGATAATTGGTTTAGGAATTTGATCCAGGATAAGGTAAAAAAACTTAATTAGGGAATAGGTTTGTGGAGGAAAGATCCTCGTAGAGGATACATTAGGAATCCACATCACTATCTAAATGAGATGATTCGTCCTCATGTTCAAAAGAGGTGGCATTGATCTCAAAGGGTGGATCGTCATGAGGTCTAATTCCAAGACCATGTTTGTTGGTTTTGAAACAAGGAATGGGGATGGGTTCTAACCATCCTTGTGCATTGATACCACATCCAAACCCATTATAACCCATGACATACATCATGTGGTGGCCTTTGATATACTATGAGGCCTGATGGCATGAGGCCATGGTACCCTCAGGTACTCTTCTAGGGGATATTCTAACATCTTCTCCTTAGACAAGAGACCACTAGGGATGAATTTCTTAAAGGGTTCAGGGAATCTATCTCCAGTGATTTTTAATTGAAAGTAAGGTTTTCTGTGTGTCCCGAGTGATACTGAAATATTTGATATCAGAAGGGCTCTGCTAAGAGTAAACTACTCACTCAAGCCATATTATGCCAACATTTCCTCCCATGATGAGAAAGGGTTAACCAACAAAGGAAATTTATGATTACAAGGAGTGAGTGTTTCGGATCCACATGTTCCTTTATAGCTTTTGTTTGTAAAGGAACAACAATATCTATAAAAGGACATTCATAGGTCACACAAGAAAAATTGTGCAATGCCCTATAATGTGTGAATGGCTCTAGATCACCCTGAATGGTGATTATCTATCCTCTATAGCACATCTTGATACACTGATGGAAGGTGGAGGGAATATCTTGCATGGCATGAATCCATGGGCATCCTAAGAGCATGTTATAGGGAAGATCTAGGTCAAGGACATGGAAATTTGTATTGTGACATGTCGGCCCCACTTCCATAGGAACTACTATAATACCTGTTGACTCACATTCCTAATTATCATAAGCTATGATTGTAATAGTTTTAGCCCCTAGATTTGTTTCTAAATGGCCCAACTACTTAACCAACTTCAAAGTGAAAATATTTAAACCCAATCCATCACCAAAAGTAATCTATTGATCTTAATAAGAGAACCAACTACTTCTATGTATATTGGTAAGTTGTGTTATGGGTCATTACATAGGATTGCAATGTGATCAAAAGTGATTTAATCATTGGAATCAAGGTGTATAATCATCACATGAAGGTGTGCATGATCTACATCCGGGAGACTCCCAAACTCGTAGTGATTTATACAATTTGTTTTTATGAGCAGTAGATATTTTGAGGAGATCTAAAATTGATATCCTAGTAGGTGTCTTCTCTAACTATTATTAAATTATACTAACCTTCCTGAGGGATAGGTAGGGGATCTAGTATGATCACACGAGTGCGTTGTGTCCGTATAACAAAACTTTTATATAAGATCCTAATAGTATTAATATGTTCATTATATGAATAGATATAACCTATAAAGGAATCAAAAGGAATATCATTAGTTGGATAGACATAAGCAACAATCCTATAGTCATTGGAATTTTTCCACAATCTAGCTTCTGTTCTTCTTATCGGCATGGTCGGGAAAGGGTTCTTTGAATATACCTATTTTATTATTGGGACCCTATCTTGAGTCGTGGGATGAATCTATGGAGATTTTTCACTCTTTGATGAGGTCCTGTATATAATGGCGTAGTATCAAGAACTCCGTATGTTTTGTGTCCTTTAACATGATGGAAATCATAGTACTCATGCTCTTTAAACCAAAAAAGTTTTGGAGCATCCTCTTAATATGATAATATCATGGTTGGGTACTACACCATGTTTACTGCATCTAACTGTTTAAGTATGGTAGATAATGATTCCAATAGTGGTGTAAATATACATTTTGTAGGTGCATTTTGGTGAGGTCCTTGTGATATCTTTAAGATCAGACCAGTCTCTGTGGTTTGGAATATTTTGGATTCCGTAATTCTATTGCCAATGACATTTTTATTTTTGTTGAAGAATTTTGGTTTATCTGAGGGTTTTGTTTTATATTTTTCCTTGATGACAAGCTTAAGTGTAACCTTCACAGTGAGAGCCTTTTCGATTTGAATACCCTTCTCTATAAATTATTTGAAGTTAGAGCCACAATGAATTTGTAAATGAAATGATATCTCCGGGTTTATGTTAGGAATGAATATTCTTACTAGCTATTTTTCTAGTTGGGCACAAGGGAAACGACTTTCCAATCCATGCCATCACTATAAGAAGCCAGCAAAGGTCTCGTTAGGTTTCTATTTTGCATTTCAAAGGTCATTCATCATGATATCATTCTCCATATTGAAGGAATAATGTCACACAATATTTTTCTCTAGTGCGAACCATGTTGTAATGGATCCCTTGGGTATACTAAAGAACAATTCTAATGTCAGTGCTCCTAGGCTGCAAGGGAATAGTCATATTAAGAAATTATCGCTATACATGACCTCTTGAAAAGCCATGTAAAATTACTTGATGTGATCACGAGGATCACCTTTGCTTTTATATTTATTGAACTTAGGAATGGAAAAATGTTTTGGAAATGGTTTTCACAACATGTCCTTATCAAAGGGGTAAGGACATAGTTCTTCATATAAGTACTTCCTACTGTGTCCTATGTTACCTTCCTATAGCATAGTAAGTGTGTTCTTCATTGATTGTAACTCATGTTGAATGAGTTTCTCTTTTGTAGGTGATATTGGTCTATTTACCTTAGCAACTTTAAAAGTTGTGTCATCATACGATCAAAGTGAAACTCACTAGATTTTGTTTTGAGTTTATCTTTATGCATGTTCCTACTTGAAGAGCCTAAGTTTGCTAACTTTTGACTTAGTTTCAATATTTTTTTTTGAAGAATCTCTTCTTCAACTAAGGGATCATCTTCCTCGTCAAACTTAGGAGGTGGTGAGCCTTTGCATTCATGCTCAATTTTTACTTTACGTGAAGCCTTATAATAAGGTCTTTGTGAATCACCAATTGGTTTTGATGGGTCTTCTTCAATGTTTTTATTATGTTTTCCAGAAGTGGAAGCATACTCTACATCAAAGGGATTATCCATGTCTAAGAGGGATGGTCGCTCTTCCATTTTATGATTAATGATTTTAGCCTCTGTTTCACGCTCCTATGGAAGTTTATCTCCTAACTCTAGGAATCTTGCAAGTACTTGATATTTTTTATAATAAAGGAGCTCGTCAAATCGAACTAGGTCTAACTTATGTTGTTCCTCAGAAGAATCAGATTCTTCTCCACTATGATCGACCAACAGTTTTGTGTCTTTGACCTATGAAAAGAGAGGTGCTAAGTTATTACCACTGAATGGGAAGGATGCAAAATGATTTTCTTCTAAGTCACGCTCGTTTGGTTTAGATGCCATTTTCATGATTCTTGGCATTACTAGTCAAAGTTATATTAGGTTTTGTCTAAATGCTTTCAAAGTTGTATGCAACCTAGGCGTATGTTGTGTAATTCGTCTAACACCAAAATATCCTAGTGTGTTCTAGATGTAATGCTATGCAGTCATTATCATTTAAAGAACAATCATATGAACATTCTATCAAATCAAAAAATCACTCAAAATATTATTTATCAAGACTATAACTAAACTATGATTCTAACAAAGGGATGAAGGTAGATAGTGACAATACCCTTTTAATACATAGGTTGAGTTAGAGTACTAACAAGGCCTAAGTACCAAAGTGATATTGACATGATCTCTCCATGACATATACTAAGAAAATTTTAAATGGCAATGGAACCTAAGTTTTTGAAAAATGGAAGTTACGAATGTTGATATCGTAAGAACACTATCTTAACATGTTAATCCAACAAGTAATGTGTCGAGATTAAGATGATGTTATCGTAATGTACAAAAGGAAATATAGACACTCTCAAAAGACTTAGATGACATTAGAACTGAAACTAAGTATAAGTATAGCAAGAAGTTATTTAGTTATGTAAGTAGTGCAACCATATAATAAAGGGAATTATAACAAGTTCTCTCAAAAATTAAAACATGATTTAAGTACCGTAATTATATAGGTATAATGAGAGCAAAAATAACAATTTAAGGAGAAATAATGGTGAACCAAAATCATAGAAATGAAGATGATCTTGCAATCAAGATCAAAGGGCTATCAAAGATGTGAAAATGTACTTACATACTTTAGACATTTAATAACCCAACCTTAAACATGGATGGGTGTAAATGGAAAAAAATGTTACGAATAATGTCCTTGAAAAGACTCGCGGGGTATGCTCACTTCTAATCCCAAATGGGAAATGGTAATGAAAGGGTATAGATAAAAAGATGAAAATAAACTAAATGTCACTTGGTTAGAGTTTCACCTCATTTGAAGGTGAGAAAAGAAACTAAGCTAAGTGATACATCATTTAATTTCATGATGAAAGACACTTAGATCTAACTCAAGTGGACTCTTTTCCTTGTTTAAAAAACAAGGTTCAAACTCGATGTAAGTCATCACTTCGTGATGGCTTGATAAGACATGACAATGGAGTAGAAAAGTGGACTCCAAGATGAAATGGCTTTCCTAATAAGATCACTTAACTAGTTGTCAATAGTTTGTCTAAATGTGAGCCTGATTTACCCAAAGAGTCAAACTGAATAGTTTGGGAATATCTCAGATTTACTTTATCCCCTTCAAATGTGACGAGAAATAAATGTATTCATGTGTATTCTCACTAGTTTCACGATATAGAAAACTTTGACTCTAACTTACAATATAAAAAATAGTCAAGTGGGTAAGTAGAGTGCTTCCTGTTTCATCCACGAGGTTACTCAGTTGTGGATTACTTTAGGGTTCTTACAACCACCCCCATTTTTATATCTTAAAGAGTTATGCCAAAGGGGTTATGTTCTATTTGAGCATATAGGGATGCACCCTTTTCCGAAACCTATGATATCGTGTGATGTGAAGTGGTGTGTTTTTTATCTTACTTATCTTAATGTGGTTTTAAGTAGCACACCATTTGACAACAGCGTATGAAAACACATATAAGTGGGTTAGTAATTTTTTGTTCTACACATAAAAGGTTAGTAATTTTCCACAAAATATCATGATACAAAAAGAGAGTTTGCATGTTTCTTTTGATTCCTAAGATCACCAAAAGGTGCGAAGGAAGAGCATACACAACACGGAAACTCAACTAAAACAAGCTTTATGGAAAATACTTTAAGTGTTTTGCAAAAATTTTAGTTCATTTTAACCAATTTTGAAAGATCAATCCATTTAGGAAGCATAAAGTAAGTGTTTTGAAAGTAATAAGAAGGTTTTTAGAAGTGTTTTTGATTCCCAAGATCACCTAGAAGGTGTGAGGGAAGAGCATACACACTTTAAAAATATCTCTTTAACTAAGAAAATGAAACACTTAAACTACATTAGTCAAACAAAATAAAAAAGAAACCTGCAATCACCTGTTAGAACCTGCAAATAACCAGAAAAACTAATTTTTTGATCTTACAACTCAAAGAGAAATTCCAATTTTTAACTTAGACACCAATGCGCGCATCCGAACAACGCATGCACGTCCCATCCAATAGATACATGCCCGGATCGACATTTACATGTGGTAGGAATTTATGATAGTAAGGTCCAATACCTACATAGGATGAGAAACTAGTATCTTGGGGTTTCAACAGAGACACCTCCTTCTTTATGGATACTCCTGCAAGCTAAAAGATAAATCAACACAATATGCCAAAAATACACTTGTGCATCAAGAGGCACGAGTACATGTGACAGTCAATAGACACACTAATAGTTTGACATGTATGTGGCCTTTTGTGAACCTATTAAACCTCTAACAATTAAACTCCATAATAATGAAAAAAATAATCAACCTATTAAACCTCTAACAATTAATTTTGTGTTTATTGATGTTTCAAAAGCTTAAGAATGGAATCTCACCATTACCGGTGTCTCCCATTTGGGTAAAGCATTGATTGGATTAGTAAATAACAAGTAAATAGCTCAAATAAACTATGAAATGACTCTAAAAGACCTAAGCATGACCTAAATCAGAAATGAGAGAGAGAGAGAGAGATTTCTTAGGAAAAGGTGGGAGGGGTATCCCTCTATTTATAGTTTTTGGATTTGAGAAAAGGATGTTTTGGATGCATGTGGGACTAAAAAGGAGTCAAAAAGTTGATTTTTAGAAAAACATATTTGGAGGTGTGAATAGGATTTTAGGAAGCTAAGTGGCTATTTGGAAAGGTAAGATATTTGTTTAGAAAGTCAAATCCTCTTTAGAAAGTCAATAAGAGGGTTAATTAACCTAAACAAGGTTAATTAAAGGGAAACAAGCTTATAGAAGCTAGTTAGAGAGGGATTAACATGGTTTAGGGGGTTTAGAAGAGGTTAGAAAGGGTATTTTACTAGCGTAGTGTAGTAAATTAACATGAGACTAGGATAATTAGTATGATCTTAGTAATAAGATCATGTAGACCAAATTAGAGGTTTTTATAGTGGGGATGACGATAATATCAACAGGGGGATATTAAGAGAACTAGAAGATGCATTTTGTTGGTGTGTGTGACTATCCAGTCATCATCCACATCACCTAGGTGAGTCATCTCGCCTTGCGAGAGTCATAGGTCTTAGGAAGTCAAATGAAAAGTGTTAGATTCTGTCATAGAATCTGACATTGTCATTTGCGTCAATGCGTCATAGGAGTTACATTCCTTATTTGGAATTGTAACTCCTCTTCTAGTGGCGTCATATGCATCAATCAATGTCATATGTGTCAGTGGCGTCATTGATTTCTTTCCATGTTTAGGCATGGGGGTTACACAACACCCCTATTTGTACTTCCTATTTTTCGATCTATGAGCATGAGCAGACCCATTCTTCTTACTTGCAATCTTCTTTCCATTGTTTTGAATCTTGTGTATTGCGTTGGCTTGATGTTACCATTGGAGTGCAACTTTGTTGTGGTGCATCACTTTTCGACATCGGTTCTCGCGAATCCCTCTTTCATGGTATCAGAGCTGGTTTCGGTAAACGTGCACTCTTCGTTTCTCAGTTGTTTATTACTTCTGGTTTCTTCTCATTTCCTCGTGTGCAAGTTTTTTTCGATTATCATTTTGGAATTATTGCTCACCTCGTATTGAGGTTTTAGTAGTTGCAAGTTAAGGTATTTGGTTGGTTTGCTTATCAGCTGAGTTCATATTTGGATATTTCTAGATCTTTGTGGCTGTTGTTTCTGGGTTATTTCTTGTTGGTTGTGTTTAGATTCAGCTGCAGGGTAAAAGAAGAGCTCGTTTTTTGGAGTGGACCTGTGATTACTGGTTGGAATCATTGTTTTTTCTTCACCGGTGTATACTCAGACTATTCCGATCTTTTTCCTCATCGTTGTGGTTCCTTGCTGTCTCGAAATTACCTCTGCCTGGTCTCAACATTTTTTGTGAGCCTGCTGAAAACCTCTCACGTTTTTGCCTGATCTCTCACATTTTTGGGAGTCTACTCATGTTTTTGAGCCTTGCTGCATTCCCCAGCTTCAACGTTCAACCTTCTATGACTTCCAGGCATTTTTAACCTGTTCCAGGCATTTTTTCTATCCTCTGGCTGTTTTTTCAACTGTCCAGGTGTTTTTAACCTGTTCCAGGCATTTTTCTATCCTCTGGCTGTTTTTTCAACTGTCCAGTGTTTTTGCACTGTCCTCAGTTATTTTTCTCTCCTTTCCTACATTTTCCCAGCTTCTCTGGCCGTTTTTCCCTGTCCTCAGGCGTTTTCTTTCAGCTGGCTGCATTTTTACATGTTGTTCTGGCGTTTTTGGACTGTTGAGGCATTTTTTTGGACTGGTAAGGCGTTTTTTCCTTCAGCTGGCATTTTTTGGACTGTTCTGGCATTTACTTATAGTGGACAGTCACTCAGCATTATCTATTTTTACCTGCCTTTCATCCCCACGTGGCTTTCTCAGTCCGCTGCCAGGTAATATCTCTCTAAAAATACGTTTTTATTCACTTTTCTTAAAAAAACGTGGTTGCATTCTTTTTATCTTATCACTCTTCTAAAAAAATGTGTTGTTTCATTATTTTTAAAAGGTATAAGGTAAAAACATTACATTTTATTGGCATTGTAAGTTTTTTGGCTTGTTTTATTAACCTTCCATCGAGTGCCGAAGACGGAGGGTGAGGTCCGGGATTGGCAGGAGGCTAATCCCCCCTCATAATACAAACAAAACCTATCTCAAATTCCATGCCATTTCCAATGAGGATATATACAACACCTTTTGTATGCGTTTAGGGCACTTTTTAATCCATTTGTAGGTTTATTGGCTTTTTTCTCATCATTCATGGGAATTAGTTTTTGCTATAACTTTTGACTCGTTGCTCGGTTTTGAGCACTTCTTTAGTAAAAGTTGCATGTTTTTTCACACTCTAGATGATGGGATCATTAGTTTTGTAAACGCACTAATTTTATAAAGTGCCGCATTCTGGGGGTGTCTTTGTATTGCTTAATTCAACTCATTTTTTCTTGAGCTTTGTTCTATTCCTTTTTGTGGACTTGTGAGCGCGTCTACCATAGTCTTACGAAAAAGGGATTATTTTGTACGATGTGAGACACTGTTTCTCACAAAGCTCTTTCTTCCCCCTCTTGCTTCTCTTTTTGTGCTTGCTTGCAGTGTCGATCTGTTGCACCCTACGAACCTTGATTGTTGTCTCCACCATTACGCGTTATTACGCTAATTGCAAGGTGAGTGACAAACTGGTTCTTGGAACATAGTCGCATCTGGTTGTAATCAATGCACTGAATTATAAAGTGCCAAACTCGGGGGGTTGTTATTGTCCTGGGTGTTGTATTACATGCAGACGCATTATCGGCCGAGTTTGACGTCTTGCATTTGTGCATCTTGCACTTTTTGATTCCACATCATGGAGGGTGCTCTTTCCAGATTTGAGCGTCATAGGATTGCCTTACAGCCTCCACCAATTCTTACTGGGAGAGAGAACTATTCAGCTTGGTGTGCTTCTATGGAACATTACTTCGCCTACAAGGGTCTTTCTCACTTCTTGGTTGGGCCTGTTCCTGCACCCACTGATCATCGTCATCTTAATGATTTTCTCAACAATTGCGACCGTGTTTTTGGTCACATGATGATGCATGTCTCTACATCTCAATGGGTTCACGTGGAAGACTCAGATCCACCCCACCATGTCTGGAGCATTCTTCAGTCCCTCTATGGAGACCCTTCACATACTGCCGCAGTTGTTGTTGCAGCTGATTCAGTTGTCTCCTCTATTTTTTCATGTGATGACAGTTCCACTGACACAGACTCGCTTGGTTCTACTTTTGATGACGAGGATTGTGCACCCAGTTCTGATGACGAGAGTACTACAGAGGAATCTTCTCCTCCTCTCACTATTCCAGAGAGTGTTGACACATCCCACATCTCATCATATATTGAGCAGTCTCTTATACAATATCATACAGTCATCACACCCACCTCTTTTCCACCTTCAGTGTTTGAGGCCCATTTCACTCCTCAACCTTCCTTGGATGACTCATACATATCTGACATCGCTCTTCTGTTTGTTGAGCCCCCTCATTGGGATGAGTATCTGCCTGACCTTAGTTGTCTTTTCACAGAGCACACTTGTGATGTACTATAGGTTCCTCATCCATCTACAGGTATTTTAGAGGAGTTCATCATCTCTGTTGTTGGGAGTGCCCCTTCTGGGACTCTTGCCACTTCCACTTTTCGGAGACCTTCATTGATCCACCCTTGCTTGTGGATCCCTTTTCTATTGTGGGGGATGTTTTGTTACTTTCACATCAGTTGGACATCCTTTCTACAGTGTTCACCCTTCATACTCTGATAGTTCTGCACTCGTGACAATACCCTCGGCTCCTTTGCACTCACTTGCTAGACCTATGTCACACTTTCGTGGACCAGACTCAGAGTTCTTCATGCTATTGCCTTCAGTTTCCTTCGTGGAGTGGGCAGATTTCCAACACATATTTTCTATCCTTCCTAAGGGTAGACACACAGTATGGTGTAGATGGCTCTTCTTCAGTCCAGAGGTAGAGGATCTCATCATCGACATACAATATGTTCAGATAGCTGATCAGGTTGCAGACATTTTCACCAAGCCCTTCACTAAGGTGAAGTTTCTTCACTTGCGGTCTCTTCTTGGGGTGAGGTCTGCTGCAGCCGCCCATCTTCTTCGGGCTATATAGTCCTCCTTCTCCTCTTCTTCTTTCCAGAAAGATGTTGTTTTTACATGGGCACCTTATCAGGCCTTTAGTTGCGGGGCCCATTGACACATCTTTCTTAGTTGTCTAGGGGAGTCTTCTTTTTCTGTTCTGGCTTACCTTGACCTCTTCCTCGGCTTCGATGAAGGGGGGGTGTTGGTGTGTGTGACTATCCAGTCATCATCCACATCACCTAGGTGAGTCATCTCACCTTGCGAGAGTCATAGGTCTTAGGAATTCAAATGACAAGTGTCAGATTCTGTCATAGAATCTGACATTGTCATTTGCGTCAATGCATCATAGGAGTTACATTCCTTATTTGGAATTGTAACTCCTCTTCTAGTGGCGTCATATGCATCAGTCAATGTCATATGCATCAGTGGCGTCATTGATTTCTTTCCATGTTTAGGCATGGGGGTTACACAACACCCCTATTTGTACTTCCTATTTTTCGATCTATGAGCATGAGCAGACCCATTCTTCTTACTTGCAATCTTCTTTCCATTGTTTCGAATCTTGCGTATTGTGTTGGCTTGACATTACCATTGGAGTGCAACTTCGTTGTGGTGCATCACTTTTCGACATCGGTTCTCGCGAATCCCTCTTTCACATTTAAGGTTGGAGATGATGAGGATGTATGAGAAGATGATGGGGTGTTGATTTTATTAAGGATGGTTCATATGTAGAAGTTGATGAAATAGAGATATTGTTTAAATGAAAATCTAAATAAGATGTATAAGTAAGAGTGGGAGTGGGATTAGATAGAGTAGAAGGGGTGGATGTTTATGGGGTTATCAATATGGTAGGAGTAGGACTAGGAGAAGGTGTAGAGGAAGAAGTAGGTGAGGGATGAGGTGTAGAAATAGGGATATACAGGAAAGAAGGTGGTATGATGGATATAGGAGGAATAGGTTTGGATGTGGAAGATATGAAGATATAATTAGATGAAGCTAATGAAGTGATCAAGGAGGATGATGTAGGAACATGACTTAGGGTGTTGATGGTATGGGATTCAAGGGTTTGAGATGTGAAAGGGATGGCTTAACTAGTAAGAGGATGGTTGGGAAAAGTTTGTTTAAAAATGTCAAGTGGTTGATTAGGAGGGGCATTAGGATTACTCACGTAAAGGTACTCTTGATTGATAACGCATTGAATAAGGTATTTAAAGTTAAAACACTTGTCAATTTTGTGCCCATGGACTTAGTGATGTTTACAATAAGCATCCTTACGATACCATGCGAGCTTGGCCATGATTCATATAAAGGATGAATAGAAGGTAGTTGGATGAGATTGAAATCCATAAGCTTGTCAAATATGGAACTATAATACTCCTCAAGAGGGGTATAGTTCGGGGTAGGGCGAGGATCTCTTTATGAAGGTTTGACTTGGGAGGTAGAAGAAGAAGAATATTTTATGACAATAGCATTTTCCACACTCTTGGATTTATCGTGATGAGAAGAAGAATAAGAAGATTTGTGGAACTCCATCTTAGGTTTGTTAGATATAAGTTTAACATGACCTTTCTCAAGGGAATGAAGTTCTAATTTATGAGCCATATTGAAGGCTTCCTTGAAGCTTTGAAAGGAATGAATCTGGAGAGTAGAAGAAATGTTTTTAGAATAATATCAAGAAAATAGATCAATGAGATTGGTTTGGGGAAGGGAAAAGGATAATTGGTTGATCATGCCATGCCACCTTATGAAAAAATCCAAATTGAATTTTTTTCTTGAAGTTTTTAATGGCATATAGATTAGTAATGGTGATTTTGTGAGAAATGTTGATGGAGAAATTCTCTAGTAGTAGTTGGGAAATCTATGTGAAGGATAAGAGGAAATTCCTAAGGATGCCATTATACCACCCAAGACGGAAATAGATAATGACATGGAAAAGGTCCTAAGCATGAGTTCTTGGTCATGGGCTATGAGATAAAAATCATGTCTGAAAGCTCAGAAGTGCCTTTGAGGATCTCCTTACTATTAAATTGGAGAATTTAGGAAGTTCCTGATGAACATGATAAGGTTTTATTGGGATGGGAGGATCGATGGGATCATTAGAAATTTGTTCATATGTGAATGAGCTCTTGGGACCCAAAGTAGTAGCCTCCATATTGGCTAGTCTACTCAATAATGTTTTCTCAAGGTCGTTGGAAGTAGGTAAAGGCTATATAAAAGGATAAGGTTGTTTGATGTAATAACTGGATGGGATAGATTTATGGTGGGATTATAGAGGATACATAGGAGCTTTTGGAGGTCATTTATAGGGAAGAGAATAAGTGATAGGTTGAGATTGGCTATCTCAAGAGATGGATTGTTGAAAGGGCATGCAAGTATAAGGATAAGATTTAGGTATTTGTTGTATGACAATACGATTGATTTGAGAATGAGTGTGATGATGATGGGACATGTGCTAAAAAGTGGTATGAGGAGGGGGTTGATATCTATGAGTGAAACATGAATAGAATGGCTATGAAGAGACCACACCATGATGAATTTGGGTTTCAAGAATGGGGAACAAGTTATGAGGAGTATTCTCAATTGTAATTGGAAATGAGATGGATCTAGAAAGGGGTTGAGTGAGGATATTAGTAACTATAGTGGATGAGGATGTGATGGGCATAGAGGAGGAAGGAGTGGTGTTGATATGGGGTAAACCATATGAGATAGGGACCACCAACTGAGTAGATTGATGTATGGATGAATCAAGGGATGCATGTTCACATTGGGATATGGCCAATTCATTCATTTCTCGAGGGAAAAAGATGACAAGCTGAGATTTTAGGACCTGGGTAGACTCAAGTTGGGAATGGTAGGCATAAATTTGTTGAAGGGGAGGTCCATCAATGGGAAGGTGAGTAGATTTACTGAGATGAGGTAATCATGGAGTAAAACAAGATTAACATCTAGGAGTTCTTGGAACTCCACACATCCGCTGGGACCAAGGATTTAATAGAAGTGGCCAATGAGGGAGTGGATGGTTAGGAATGGAATAAATTGTGATAAATGGAGGGATTAGTCTCGGTATGAGTGTGAACCATGGGTGGCTCACTAGAAGAGATGGTAGAGGCAATAGACTCGGTGACTATAGAGGAATAAATAACATGAGGTATTGATGTCTGTGTAAAATAAGAGGTAAAGATGATAATGTTAGATGAAGAAGCTTGTTCCATTTTCCTTATAATTGATCATGTAAGAATGGGAAGGAAAAAATAATGAAAAACCTATATTGATTAATTACTATACTAGTAAATACACACAATACAATTTATTTTGATATTGATTACTTAGAAAAGATGTGAAAAAGAAAGAAAAAGGATTATAAGGGACCTAAGAAATGGTCAATCTAAGTCTGGTCTCGATATGTTTTGGTTGTGGAGTCCTTGATATACCCAAAGATACATGAGGCCCAATTCTATGATAAAATTTATAATGCGGCCATAACACTGGAGTAGATTTCCTATTGGGTGATGGAATCCCAATAGTTATACCTAGGAGGGATGTTTAGATGTTTGAATTAATGTGTGATGTTTGGATGTGTGTGGAAAGGAGTGAATGCAAAAATATTACCCCTAGTTATACTATGTGAACAATAAAATTATGAGGGTTTTCTTTTAAGACACAAAAATTAAGTGTGAAGATTTGATGAAAAAAACAAGAAAGATACGTAGTACAATGAAATAAAAATAGAAGGAAAAAAAAGAAAATGAATACCTAGTATTCACTTTCCCTTTTTATCTGATCTTCATAATAAGAACCAAGAAAAAGAGAGTCCGAGAAAACCACATTTTGATGCAAGAAAGTAAGAGGTATACTTTTACCTTCAAGGTTAGTAGGGAGTGGATATAAAGAAGTTATAAAATGACAAATGAGGATGAAAAATAACTTACCAAGAAAGGGTAGGTACCACCAGGTGCCAAAATGTTTGACAAGATCTCCACGCTTCTTGTTTCATATTAGTGAAAACCAAATGAGAAATAAAAAACCTAAAAGTATGGGAGGTTTTAGGAACCTCCTAATGTGGATGGTGATGGTATGATAATGTCACACAAGAAATTATCCTCCTTGTTGTAAGTCTTGAACCTACACAAAAATAAAGATTAAACATAAAAAAATATTAATTATAGATATGGTGAGCTGCCCAAAATATTCAGCACCAAGAAGAAAAGATACCTAGAGAGGATGTCAACCCATATGATGATAACAAATAATGATAACTCGATAACGAAATAAGAATTTGGATAGAAAATATGAATAAGTATATGATAAGATAATATAATAACCGATAATGGAAATGCAAGAAAAATATAACAAACCAAAGTGGGTTGAAGACGACCCAAGTGAAAAAGGTACAATCGATGGTGACTTGAACAATGATGATTTGGAACTACTGCGAGAAAAGAATTGAGTATCATGTAGATCCATTGAAAATGATTCAAAAATATAGAAGAGATAGGTAGATGTGGGAAAAATAGATCTAAAGGAAAGAGGGGGAAGGATAGAGTTGACAAAGCAACCCAAGAAAAATGAGCACGCTTTAAGGTGACATGTGCAATATTGAGTGAAAGTATAAAAGAAAATAAAAACTATGGGTGTTGAGACACTAAAGAAGATCATAGAATGTTGACAGGATGGATGGGATAACACAAAAATCGGTAGGATGCAAGATGTGTCAGATATGATGTAATGCAGGGTAGATAGGATGGATAGTGGATGGGATTTAATAGTTTGTAGGTTATAGGTCAATGGAGATTGATCCCGCAGACCATGGTGAGTGGACCATAAATAGGATGAAAATGAGAGGGATGGGATGAATCACTAGATTAGAAGATGAATGAAGTTGACAGGGAGGATGAAGTAGAGATTAATTAATACTTGTAATAACCTATAAAAAAATAATGACATGCACAAACAAAAGCTCCAAAAACTCTCCAAACTCCAAGCTCTAATAATGTAAAGGATGGATAAGGTGGCTCAAATGATAATAAGAACTTAAATAAAAATGCAGGAAGAAATAATCACAAAGACAACAATAGATTCAATATTTTCTAGCCATTTAAAAGAGGGGTATGGGTGATTAAATAAGTGAGGGTAGGGTCGATGATGACCCATGTCGGTTCTCGGTGAATTGGATGAGAATTCTACCATTGAACGTTAGAATGATAATTAGAGGACAAGAATATGTTTTGAAATGGATATTAGGCTAAATTTATGAATGCACACTTATAAGAGGTTTTCAATGAATATAAGGATTTGTAAGGAATCTTAAGGAGAGGTGGAATGAGTGGGGGGAATCTTATGGAATAATTAATAAGGGGTAATGGTGGAAAAGGGTGGGAATCCCATGGGGATAATTAAATGAGGGGATTAGGGTAGGCTTAGGATAATTAAATGATTAAGGATAGATTTTAGGATTAAGTAGATGATTAAGGGAAATTTTAGGATAAATGGAATTAATGGGGATTTAAAAATGGGAATATGGAAATTATGGTGGATAAATGGAGAATATGTAAGATGATGGTGGATAAAAATGGGTTATGGGAAAAAATTGAAAATAAGAGGGAAATGGGCATGTTATATAAGGATGGGAGATGGACGTGGGATGAAGGAATGGGGTGTGCCAAAACTAAGTGTCTACATCACATTAAAAATCCCCTTTCCTTACTAATTTCAATTTATCTAACTTACCATTATTTTCACACCCTTAATTAATCATCCCTAATCACCATTAATTAATTATAATCCCCATTTAATTCATTTACTCTCCCTAAATCCTCCATTTTATCCTCCCTAGGCCCGTATTTAATAAATTCACCTCCCCTTTACCTTTATTTAATATTTTTCACCTCCCACCTACCCATTTATCTACCTTATGCAAGCCTAACTGATCCTCACCCTAAAAAAATAATCCTACCTCATATGGGATCATTTACTAGAGCTATTCAGCTTTCTAAAGCACCAAAATAGAGGAATCTCTATGATTAACGACAACCCAACTAGGTCGTCATCGACCGTATAAAGCCATCCCTACCCCTCCTTTTCCTAAGATGCAATTTTTAAGACTTCGGGTTTCGCGATCTTTCCTTCATTGTTGATCACTCTTAACTTCCATCAACATCTTTGAGACCTCATGCTTCATTTTGGGATATTTGGAGATATTTTTCTCTCTTGCATGCTTGGGTCTATCATTGAAATTTTATCATCACATTATTTATCAATTCTTGTGCAGGTTCAACTATCCTACAAGATCCTTGTCTCTTCCTTCTCAAGTCTTAAATTTCCATCTATAAATATTTGTTATTACACATCCTCTTCCATCAAACCCTAGATTAGTCCTAGTTTATATTGATCCTTCTCGGTTTCTATCGACCCGGTTATAATTTTTAATCTTCTCTGTCATTCGGATCCCCAGTCATCCCCTCTATGATCCTATAGTCACACAAACCCTCAAAATTTACATTCTTCTCTCCCCGTCACTTTCGGATATGTTATTTTAGCACAAGTCTCCAATGACTCACCTTGGTTGTTGAAAATATTATCTCTTATTACATCCACCTTCATGTTTCATAGCTTTCTTACATTACTTCTCTCGGATATAATTGCGCAGATCTCTTGTAGGTTTCAATTTTTCATCTCATCTCATCACCATATTTAGATATGCCTCTAAGGCCTCCAATTATGTAATTTATGTCTTTTTTCACTTGTTCTCGGTCCAGTCATCATTGATCTGGGCCTGCATCTCCATTCATCGTCAACTTGTATAAGTTTAGTTTGATTTTTCTTAAATTATATATGAATTTTATCACTTTTATTGCATTTCAATTTTTGTTATAGTTCAAATTATGCTACATTCAATTTATCAATATTTATTTTATCTTATCTTTATCAAAACATGGGTTGACATACATATTTGAAAGTTTTCACTTCTCGGGAAAAACATTCTTAGGAAACCCACCCATCTATCTACTAATCCATTTTTCATGTTGATTTATCTTAATTATTAGGTTATTTAGCTCTACGGAGGATGATCTCTCATTTGGGCATGCATTATATAATTATTACATCTAGAGGTACCTTAAAACCTCTCATAATTGGTGTGTTTCTCATGTTTGGTGTTTCTCTCATGTTGTGATTTCACTAATATGAAATAGGTTAGAAGGAAACTTGTTTAACACAAACTACACCTACTTTCCTCTTCACCAAATTGAGCTTACGAGAAAGTAGTTTGAATAACTCTACTATTTTACACCCTTTATATCACTTTCAAGACATCAAAAGGCCTTCTCTAGGAACAAAATTCATCCCTCTTCAATAAAGATGTATTAGAGAGTTTTCACTTTCATATTCTAAATTAATAAAATGAAATAACAAAAATAATTGACCTTGGAAGACGTTAGGGTATACCGATACCTACGCTTAATGATGTTTGTTGATGGATAATCAATGTCAAAGGATCCAAGTGGTCACACAAATTCTTCTTTCCAATAGAATAGGATACTTGTAATGAACCGACACTCGAAAATGATATGTGTGTGTTTGTATTTCCTAGAAAAGGTCAGCCCTCGAAGTCAATAGAATTTATTGCAAGGAAGTCAATTTGTATTATCGAAATTAGTCCGATAATGATGAGATAAAATGATAAAATAAACAATATAACCAATAATGCAAAGGCAAAGGGACTGATGTGGTCCAAAGTTATATGATGGTATAATAATGTGGTGATACCTAATCTAAAGGGAGTCTATGGATTAAAAAACTCTCAAAGGAGAAATGATGAGGATGGATATACGCTCATAAGGGTGATCCTTAAAAGGGAGAGATGAGTAATGCATTATATTTAGGATAAATGATAAAGTGATGGCTCAAAGGAGTTGGATAGGGTTGGATAAGAACCTACAAAGGAAGAGTGGTGATAGATGATGGGATCCAGATGGCTGAAGATCAAGCTTAGGGGTCAAAGGAACTATTATGTAGAAATCATTAGTGATTTGGATAGATCATCAAAAATTGGGATAAATCATGTTCAATTAAGGTAAATCATCGGTGATTGGAATAAATCACTAGAGATTGTTGTATAAATGTATAGGCTGATAACAAATTAAGATATAGCTCAAGAGGGGTGTGAATAAGGCTGATTTAATCTTGTAAATAATATGTGATGAGATAATAATGAAACAGAAAGCACTTACCATGTATAAGTTGATGAATGAATATGAGAGGATGATATTTCCATAGACATGGAGATTGCAGAGGTGGGAATATTTCTTTGTTTATTCCTAAATGTTGAATGAAATTCAAAGGTAGATGAAGAGGTTTTTAATGAATTGTGTGTTAGGGTGATAATGTAAAGTGTGATCAATGGGCATGCCCCAACATGATTAAATTTTGTCTAATCCAACTTTAAGTGTGAATTATTTCACACTCAAAGAGTTAAGCACCACGACCAATTCACCCACCCAATTTATCGGGTGATCCCTCTCCGGATTTTGTCTACAACGACTATACAGGCTTGTATTAAAGTTTGTGAGCTATATGTAGGACATGTTGGTTACATGATTACCAAATTAAAGATTGATACATTACTACAAGATACAATCGATGATCATTGTATGATCTAATCAAGAAAATATCTTAGCAAACATTGTGAATGAATGTGAACTGGAAGTGGAAGTGTTGGGTTAAACTTATATTGAATTCTTAATAAAGATAATGATTTACCAATGGAGTTTTTCCTTCGGGTTTCTCCACTTAAATATGGTGTTATCTATCTCTACTCTTGTTCATTATTTACTTTCAAGATCTAGCTCATTAATATCTACATTCGCTATCTATTTTTAGTTATTCATGTGTCTAATCAACTGCAAATCATAATCTATAATATTCGGAATTAATGGTGGATCTGTGATCTATGGATTACATTTCTCCTAATAAATCTTACATGTTATTAGAGTATGGTGATTGTGTGTGTGCAGGATTGATATATAAGCTTTTTAATTGAAGAGGTGAAGAAACTTTGAGTTTATTGATGAATATACAGAACCCAAAAGTTCCACATTGGTGTTCAAGCTAACCAGTTTGAAACTCCAATGCCCACCCAATCGTGCTTGAAATATTGATTAATAATGGGATAAGTGGCTTTTAGATTGTGTTTAAGATTTTTTTGCTTAAATATTTTCTTTTGATTTCATTTTAGACATTTACATCTTGAATCATTGCCGGTGTGAGCTATTTTTCTAGTTTTCGCCTGTAAATAATAGTTATAGACATTTTTGAATGTGGATATGAAATATCTAGTTAGATCCAGTCTATTTGGGGATTTTAATTCCGTTCTAGTGGTGAATTTTTTTATTTTTTTCTAGTTTTATCTTTGTGAAACTTGGACCTTTTCTTTTTCCATATGGCTTCACATTTCCATTCTTTTTATTTTAGAAATCTTGGACCAATAATATTGTTCCACGTAGCTTCCCTATTATTATTTTCATTTTTGCAAAGCCACACCCCACTCTTAGAGTGTCAAATGGAATCAATCTGACATCTTCTTATCTTTGCAAAGCTTAAGCCAATCTTCTAGTGCCACCTGGATTTGCCTCGACGGATGTTTTTGACTTCCTTTGACTGCGAAGCTTGAGCCAATCATATTGCTCCATCTATCATCACATTTGTCAATTTTTATGAATACAGAGCCAATCAAATTGCTCTATTTTTCTTTGTGATGTTAGAATATTGTTTATATGATTGTCATTTAAAATCTGCATGCCAATAAAAGCTTTACGTGTGTCTTTGTGTTTTCAGAATTGAATTAGCTATTTATGACATTTGTTAAAATTGAGCGAATAATATTTCTCTAAGATCTTTTTATCACATTTGTTAGATTTATGAAATGTGATATAATGAAAATTTACCACCTTGTCACATTTTTCAGATTTGCAAAATTTGATCCGATTAAAATTTTCCACCTTGTCACATTTTTTAGATTTACGAAATGCAAGCCATTTAAAAGGCTACACGTATCCTGTTTCACTTAGTATTTTTATTGCATTGTGAAGTGCGATGCAATAACATTTGGACACATATATATATCTATCATACTTCAACAAATTTTTAAAGTGCAAGATAATAGAAAAATAACACATATATTCATTTTTGTGGTATCGACTTTAATTCTTTTGGTTTGCTTTGATTTACTAGCTCTTCTTTGTGTTGTGGGTTTCTTAGCTTTCCTTCATTTCGTAGAAGTCGATAAGCTACACAAATTAAAAATAGAAACCTATTATTTCTTGTCACATTTTTTAGACTTGTGAAATGCGATCTAATTATTTTTGACATGTATTCTAATTGTGTCAGGGTGTCAGTCTTTACTTTGACTCTACTAATAAAATCGTGACACCTATCTTATTTTTTCCTAGACCTAAACTTTATTTCAAGTTTGGTTTATAAATTGTTAAAGCCATTAATTTTTTGACAAGTGGCTTGTTTGAATTTGACTTTGCTATCGCATTATTTTAGAATGTGAAATGTGATCCAATTAATTGAAGACACGTGTTTACGGTTCTATATTTAAATTAATTATCGCTTTATGTTATTAGATGCATCCACAAAATGTGAGCTAATCAAAAGGTGACACATGTTTTTTCTTTATTTAAAAGGTACATGTATTGACGTATGTTTGTTTGTCTTTTATCACAATTTTTTATCTATTTCGGACCCGAAAAGGTTTTGACTTTAATCTATAAAAATTTTACATCCACTCAAGGATATGTTTTAAAGATGACACATGTATTTCTTAGTATTGTTGATTTGTACCATGTGTCGACCCCCATATGAGCTATTATTTAACATTTTTTGTTTGTTAAAGTAGCTTATTTTTTAGCTCACCTCATCGAGTTACTAAATAACTCATCGAGCTTTCTTTGTCTGGTGGGTTTTCTAAGTTTTCTTTGTACTGCAGAGATTCTAAATCGACAACTCATCCTTTAGCTCACCGAGTGAGTCGAGTTGTAAAATAATTTTCCGAGCTCCCGTAATTGACCTCAATTTTTTTATAAATTTGATCTTAAATCGACCAATTTAAGCTATTTTTAGACCAAATCTAGATTTTTTTGAGAATTTGACAAACTGTTCTATGTTTTTAAGCTCATAATTAAGTAATTAATTAATTAATTAGCTAGTTTTCCAATTAAAATATATGTAGCTAGTTCTTTGTCTTTACTTAGATGTTTAAGTTGTTTTCTAGCTATATCTATCTTCTTTTATCATATGAGCATATAAAATGGCTAGTTCTATTATTTTGTCAATGGATAAGTCTCGGATATTTAATTTAAATAACTATAGCATCTAGAAACTATGTTTAAAAGGTTGTTTTATGGCTAGAAATCTCTAGGATCTTGTGACTAGTATTAGAAACCATCCCATGGGAAGACAAGTTACCCCTAAAAAATTAGCTCATTTTCTAAAATATCTCAAGAATCTTTTTCCAAAGATATTGTAAATCATTAGAGATGAGTTCTTGATGTATCTAGGCCATTTAGACTCACCTTCAACTGCATGGAAGAAATTAGAAACCATGCATGAAGGAGGTAGGTTGTCTAAGATAATTAAACTGGTTTTAGAGTTGTTTACAACACCCATGAAGGGGGATGAGAAAATTGTGGATTATTTAGCTAAAATTAAGAACATTAAAGCTCAACTAGATGGATGCAACCATGAATTTTTTTAATACAAGATATTGTACTTAATAATTCAAATCAACATTCATGAAAAATAAAGACAATACATCTGAATTCTCAATACTAAATATCGAATGAGAATGATCTACCTAATCTAGACACTCTATCTTCGTTGTTAATTCAAGAAGAGCGTGTTATGGAAAATTTTGATTCCAAAGAGAATGTTACTTAGGAACTTCTCACTCAGAATTAAAAAAGTAAACCTTCTAGATTCAAAATCAAAACCATCTCTTAAACCCCCTTGTAAAGACAAGAAATTAGGAAAATTAAGAGTAAGTTTTGATGGTAGATGTCACAACTATGGAAAATTTGGCCATAAGAAAGAGGATTGTAAATCCAAAAAGAAGTCAAATTTCATAAATAAGAAATGGAATAAATCATATCAAAATCAAGATGAAATTGATGAGAACAATCATAGAGCTAATGTAATAACTCTATGAACTATATAAAAATAATTTTTTTTAGATTTTGCTTCAGTTTTCTCTAACTATTTTTTGCTGATAATGATTCTTAGAATCAAGAAAAGTAAGACAATGTTTTTTTGACTATTTTACATGGTCATGAGTATGTCCACTATTTAATGGATCATGTTTTCAGTGAATGCTTGACTATTCTTGAATTATCTGATTATTTGTTCAGATGTGTTATCTACCAAGTCTTATCTCATTATGTAAAGACTTAGAATATGAAGATATACATATGTTGTTAAATCATCTTAATTGATTACTAAAATATTATTATATGCATATCAATGACACTTGGGGATGCCTTTGTGTTTGTATTGGAGATGTCCAATACTAATTGCATCTAATTAATGTTTTAGTAGTATAATATGTTGAAATATTTCAACATATTTGTAATATAACATGGTTATTATAGTTATGCCTATTATGTTGTCTATCATGACTCTAACCATGTTGATGTTGTGTTGGATATACAAATGATTTATGTTTAATTTTTATGCGGTAGAAAAAAACAACCGTGAGGCTAAAGAGGCTATTGGAAGTGATACACATAGGAGCTAAAGGAAGCATTCCTCATCTATATGAAGGCCAAATCACTCTTGATAAAGAATCAAGTTAAAACATCAGAAATTATGTGAATTCCATTACATTTTATGAAGTCTTGCAAGTTTTGTACCTTGTTCAGCCTATTAGAGTTACCTTTAAGGGGGAGTGTGTATGGAAATGTCAACTCTTGATGGATTATTATAAAATACCTGGGACAAATTTTAAGAGTGGATCATGACCACCCAATTTTTATGTAACAAAGTGATCCTTTAGGGATTGGTTACACATGGTTGTAACATTATATGTGAACTATAAGTCTCATGAGAAAATGCATAAGGAAGTTCATTGTAAACTTCCAATACTTCCTCCATCTTGTAATAAGTAAATATGTCACTCTATGTGAAGTTACTTGTAAATCCCAATGAAGCTTCAGTTATGGGTATGCCTTAGTTTATAAAAGGATCCATAGTCTAATGTAAGTCTTCATATTGTAAAACAATGGTCTTAAGAATATTTGTTTGGGAAAATATACGGATTTCCCTTGTTGGCATGCTAAGCCTGAATCATTGTTGTTGATTCATGGGTCTAAAACTTGGCATGTCTGATTGTGTTCTCCCACTTAACATTAAGGGGGAGTGTTGGGGTGATAATGTCAAGTGGGATTATCCACTTGATCATATCCAAACATGATTACAGCTTTTCTAATAAAAATTTAAGTGTAAAGTCTTTCACTCTCAAAGAGTGAAGCGACTTGGCCAATTCACCCATCCAATTTATTGGGTGATCCCTCTTGAGATTGTGTCTACAACGGCTATGCAGGATTGTTTTAAACACTATGAGATATCTGTAGAACCTATTATTTAAGTGACTACTGAATTAAAGACTGAGATCTTATTTTAAGATAAAATCCATGATCATTGTATGATATAATAAAGAAAATAGCTTAGCAGAAATTGTGAATGACTATGAATTAGAAGTGGAAGTGTTGGGTTAAACTTGTATTGAATTCTTAGTAAATACAATTCTTTACCAATGGAGTTTTTCCTTTGGGTTTCTCCACGTAAATCTGGTATTATATTTCTCTACTCTTTTTTATTATTTACGTTCAATCTCCATCTCATTAATCTCTACATTCACTATGTATTTTAAGTTATTCATGTGTCTAATTGACTACATATCATAATCTATAATCTTTAGCATTAATGGTGGATCTATGATCTTTGGATTACATTTACCCTACTAAATATTATAGTGTGAAAGGATTGAGTTCTATTTTAGTGATCTAAGACTCTTTGATCGGACTCTATTACAATGAAATATAATATCCGGTATGAGGGAGCAAGAAACATGGACCAACCTCCTAAAAGGGGGTCTGAAAATAATTTAAATTGAATCGACGATGATCCAAGAAAATCACCATTGATTACGTGGTTTGGTTAAAACTAAATTCAATAGAGTTTTTTTCTTTTCATTTTGTGTGACATAGGATATAGGTAGGTGAGGGATTATGAAATGGTTGGGAAGGTGTTTTTTATGTTTTGTCTTTATTTGATTTTGGAATGTGAGTGGTTTGGGTGGTTTAGGAGGGGGTAGAAATAAGATTTTACAGGTGTAGGATGATATTTACGAGGAGTAAATATGATGGGGGAGAAATAAGACTTAGGATAGAGGATTACAGATGATAATATCAATTTGATAGGGTTTAGGGGTTAGTGAATGCGAATATGAGGATTAACGGTGCTAATTTTAGGTGTCTACATTTTCACCTTTTATTGAGTAGTATTTAATGAACAAGTCTGCTAGAAAATAATGGTTTGAAATGGCTTGATTTTGTTTGGATGGGTAAACCCCCTTAAATAGGGTTTATTGTAAAAATGTATGATGATAACCACTTTGATTTAGTTTATTGGATAGTTTTGACATGCATGTTTCACTTTATGTTTCACAAAGACGGGGTATAGAAATGGGAAGGGCATCTCCATGGAATCAAGTGATAGGGGGAACCAAAAATTTAATGTCCTATATACCTATGATTTCTAGGAAATAAATTTTGTTACAAAGATACCAGTAATCCAAGTGACAAAGGATCCAAAAGGCTCATTTCCTATAGACATGTGGTTTACCAGGGCTGAGGTTGCCAAAATAAATCTAGGACAAACTACTAGTATAGATTAAATTTTGACTGAGTTGGGGCTATGTAATCAATGTAGTCATTTATTGGTAGGTTTATTGACCTCAAAATAAGGCACATGCGGAAAAATGTAATATTTTGATAAGGAATGATAAAAATTATGGTTTGATGAGGTCAAAAGATCATAAATGGATGTTTCCATAAAGGTGGGCTTACAAGATGATTAAGTCAAATTATGGGGGAATAAAAGGGTTTGTTTTCTAGAGACATATGACTTAACAAAAATAAGGGAAAATGAAAAAGGATGGTTTGACAAGGTCAAATGACCAAAAATTGATGTTTCCACAAAGGTGGGCTTATGAGACTAGGAAGTCAAGTGATAGGGAACCAAAGGGTTTGAGTCCTATAGACATATGACTTAATGACAATAAGGGAAGATGCAAACGATTGCTTTTGATAATTTAAAAGGACCAAAATTGACATTTCCACAAAGGTGGGCTTACATAGACAAGAATTCAAGCGATAGGGGAACCAATAGATTTGTGTCCTACATAAATATGACTTAACAATAGTAAGAGAAGATGAAAAACATGATTTGACAAGGTTAAGGGACTAAAATTTGATGTTACCACAAAGGTGGGCTTACGAGGCCAAGAAGTCAAGTGATAGGGGAACCAAGGGGTTTATGTCCTATATACATATGACTTAATGGTGATGGAAAAGGTCTTGATAGAGGAATAGATATGGGTCTTGACAAAGGGTCAAGGAAGTAGTGCTCAAAGAGGAATTTAGTTGGCGAATGTTGATTTTACTAAGTAGATGTGATGTTTTTGATGTATATGGCTCTTTGTGAAGCCTATTTTTTATGTATATTTTAGATATATATGGATCCTTATGAAGAATATTATTGATGCATGTTTATGATATACAGAGATTTTTCAGATTTTGTATGATGTATAGAGACACATTTATATGATATATGATTATGATTATGATTTATGATCTTATGTGTTGATTTAATTTAATGTGATGTTTCGGATGTGGTAATGTAATATTGAGATGTTGATCATGATTATATTAGTATTGATGGATGTTAATGTTATATATTTTTTGATATGTAATAGAAATTTGATTTTAAGGTGACTCTTAAATGTATGAAAAATGTGTCTTGATTATGGAATAATAATAAAATGTGAAGTGATTATTTTTATACTAGATTTGATACACATGTGATGGGATATAGCAGAGTGAAGTCTCTTTGCAATTTTGGCCTTATAATAGATGTTAATACATGAATAACACTAGGTAGTTACATGTAAGATCTTGGATTTAGAAAGAAGTGGAACATTTAACTTCCTAGGACATGGGAAGGGTTGCCACATGTAAGTTGTGTGAGAGATTAGGTTATCCTTTTAATGGTTTCATAGGGAGATGCCCTAACTATACATTTTATTTTAACACAAACTAATTAATGGAATAATTTTACTCAAATGAGAAAATAGATCGATGCAGAAGCTTTCCTAGGATTTTTGTGATATTTTTAATTTTTGAAGGTTGATTGATATGGGAAGCCTTTTAAATGGGTATCCATCCTTTGAGGGAGTGGTCTAAAGTTTGTAAATTTTTTATTGAAGGATGATCAATCCAATAATCATTTTTACATGGGTATCTATCCTTTAAGGGAGTGGTCTATGATTTTTTTTTTTTATTTTTTTCTAGCCTTCCTTCAAGGGATCGCTTCTACTATTTTGATGAGAAGTTATCCTTCAAGGGATCAGTCTAATTTTATTTTTGACAATATGATTTTGAGATTAGGTAACTATCCTTCGAGGGATCACTATTAATTTTTGATAAGATGCATCCATATATATATTGACTTTATTTTATGCTAAGAGGAGTCCTAATAGATAATTTTAAGGAGCAGAAGAGACGTGTACACAAACTACACATGCATGCCTCATGACATATCTTTAGTTTGGTAGATAAGGTGGTTAGATGAAATGACCGTGGGGTCCCTACTAATGAGGAAATTTTCCTTGTGAAAGATGTGATGAATAGATCCATGGTGCTCATCTTTAAAATTTTGAGGATAGTGATGGGAAACCACATACTTTTATATCATTAGAGTAATGAAATGATAGGTAGGTAGTGGAATAAGATCTTTGATGTGACTACTGTCATGATGGTAGATGTGTTAAAAATAGAAAGGCCACAAGTGTAAGGAATTCAAGGTTCTTTTTAGGCATACCATAGAGGGAGGCTAAGCGGTAAGATCCCAACTCATACTTGTGAGTGATGACATATAGATTGATCCAGTTAGGTTTGGAGTAAAATTTTAAGTTTAACTCTTTTTATGTTAAGTATATATGGATTGGATTGATATGATAGGGTTGGTGAAGATTCACTAGGGGGAGGTTTACAAGGTAATAATTTCAAAGTCTCTATAGAGATGATACCCTAGTGTGATGATATGGCCGAGAGATAACATGCACTGAAGGGAACAATGTCTTCCAACTTAGGATGATAAAATATTCGATGTTGATTTATTGAGTATACAGTCAATAAAGGATGATGCAAAACCTTTTAAAAAGGAGCCAATGAAAATATAAATGAGATATGAGAGGATGATTGATGACCAGGGGTAAATGACAAAGCTTTAGTTTTTCCTTTTCCTCATGTATGGAAATTTATGGTTTGCATAGGTGGGTGTACCATACTAATTAAAGATGAGGAAACTTCAATAGAAGGTGATGAGAAGATGTTTGAGAAAGTTTTTCCGAGATCTAATTGAGGACGACCCCTTATCTTGCAAATTTTAGTGAAGAAATTGTCAAGAAACTCAAGTGTAGATTTTGGTGAGATTAAGAGACCTTAAATAATATCAATGATGGATTATGATGGTATTATTCTAGGAGAAGATCATTGACAAGGAAGATTTTTTAGATTATGGATTTAAGTTCTTTAAAACTCTCCTGTTATGACCTTGAATTCTAAAGTAGACTCAAGTTTTATCCTGGTTATACCATGTAGGTTTCTGGATATAGGGATTGTGTGTTTTGAGAGGTGGTAAAATAATAAGAGAAGCTTGTATAATCATCTAAAGGATTTTGATGTAAGTCTCTTTTGGGGTTTAGATTAATGGATTTTGATTTTGATTTACAAGAAAACTTGGTAAGATGTTCCTTATTTATGGATGTGGGTGGATGGGTGGGTGATGTATGGTGCTAGAGCATCATAGGGATGTTGTGAGGTTCATAAGAAAGAGGATGCAATATAATGATGGGATAGGGTGTGGTATTGATAACATTTGATGACATATGAGACCTCACAATAGATCAAAAGGGATGGATTATGGATGAGATAGGGTTTGACTATGTGATATGGGTTTGAGACAAAGGATTGGGTCCCGAAATGCATAATAAGGGTGGAAGTTTAGATGTGATATATTTGGATTGTGATAAAGGATGGGGTCATAGAAAGGATGGTAAGGTCAAGACTTTGGATGATGTGCATTTTTATTTTTTTATTTTTTCTTTAGATAGAGGAGAGGGTCTCAAGACAAATGATGATGGTCAAAGCCATGGATGTGATGGGATTTGATTATAGAGTGTTTGATTTAAGAAAATTCTCCGTAATGAATGTCAAGTGAGGAGACAGGATAGGATTTCATTTGATTTGGATGAGGGATATGTTATCTCTAGACATGATTGAGGTGGTTTACATTTATGTGAGCTACCCAAGTCTTCGATTTATTTTAAAGAATGTTTAATTTTAGGTTTCTTAATTATAGAAAATTATTTTGTGATGGCCCTCAAGGTCAATTCTAAGGGCTGCAAGGAGGTAGTAGGTTTTGGATTGTAGAAAAAGGTTACATAAATGCGTGAGGACTATCGTAAACAAGATCTATGGATTTTGAGTCTTCCAGGGCAACATTGGTGATGAAGGGGTATCCTCGTGGGGAAGATCCTATGTGATAGTGTTGATGATGTGAATCAAAGGATGTGCAATATCTATATGGACTGACTCTATTAAGGGTGTTTGATTATATAGATAAAAATGAAAATGTCATTTGTAGTCTCATCTAGTTCTTGAGAAGACCCAAGGGAATCAGATGGGACATGCATAGATTAAGGGTTAAAATTGCCTTATTCAAGGGCTTGGATTTCTAACTTTCTAGAAATGGTGAAGACTTCATCAAAATCCTATAATTAGTGGATCTAAAGGGTAGATGAGATGTAATGGGAAAAATATTTAGAAAATAACTCAATCAATTTTGATTGAGGTAGTGAGAAGATCAATTAATTGATGATATTTCACCATCTAGTGAAAAAGTGGAAAATGGATTATTCTTCATATATTTAATTGTAGAGATGTCATAAATGGTTATTTTATGAGTAAATTTTATAGAGAAGTAATCACAAAATAAGAGGGATTGTTGTGTGAAAGAGAATAAAGAGTTTTAAGGAGGCATTTGTACCAATCTAAGTAAGGTCCTTCTTATGACATAATAAATGCTCTAAGCATGAGATCTTGATCGCAGATGATGAAGTAAAACAAGTGTCTAAAGGATAGTATGTATTGTTGAGGATACCCTAGCCATTGATCATGGTAAATTCAAGAAATTAAAAATGCATAGGACATGGATTATATGGTACTGATGGATGGATGGGTTCATAATATACTTGATCATAAGTGGTGGCATGTTTTTCTCCCATGGTAACAACTTCCAAATTGCTATTTTTTTAATAGATATTACAAGGGATTGTTTGTAGGAATAGGCATGAGGGAATTAACATACGAGTGTATATGAGAATGTAGTTGATTTGATTAATGATAGTGGAAATTAGGATGGTTATGTTGTCGATGGGTTTGATGTGGAGGTTGATAAGGGGTAGCCCGAGACGATACTATTTTAGATATGTTGTTGTTTAATGAGGGGGTTGATTGGGCCTGTGTAGGGAAGTTTGTTTGGGTTCAAGATGTCTAAGGTATCAAGAGATGTATTAAAGTTAAGATAGGTTGATTAGATAAAATATGGGGGTTGTTAAGATCCTAGTGATATGGTGATATAGGGGATGTAAAAGGATTGATTTATGGGATACACCTATCATGGAATGAGGGGTGATATTTTGGAAGTAATCTAAACATGAAGCATTATCATAGGGTCATTTTATAGAGGCGTTGAATGGTTTTATTATTATATGAAAGGAAAAGATTCTATATGGGACAAAATTTGATCTAGATGGCTCTGGGAATATGCTATATCTAATTTAATTTGAGTTGGATATGATAGGTTGATAATATTGAGAGGGATTATATCCTACGTAGGGGATGTTTTGAGATTGATTGGGGTGAAAAGTGGTAGAGATAGTGGATGAAGAAACTAAAGATGGTTTTAATAATAATGCATAAGTGATTAGAAGATATACTAGAGTGGAGTGTTGATCTATATTAAACGATAATTAACTAACAATGATAAAGAAAAAACCTAAGAGAGATACAAATGCAATAGACAAGTCAAACATACATAGAGTTTTATTATCTTAATTAGAATTTATATGTAGAGGAAGGGGCATAGAGGGAACCTGATGATATATCCATTATAAGACTATTTTTAGGTGATATTAAAGGCTAGAGTCCTTGATATACCTGAAGGTATGTGAGGACCCAATCTGTGTTGGTATTGGTATGAGGAATGGTATTGGGGCCTACCACCTCACTTCACGGTCCTACAATGATAAGGGTATTAAGTACTTAGCCAATATATTACCCACTAACTTATTTATATTTGATCAAAACACTGAGTTAGATTATCTTCTTGGTGATGAAATCCAAGTAGGTCCACCCGGTAGGATTGTTTTGATGCAATTTTGTATTTAATGTGATTTATTTTTTGTGGGGTGGGGGAGGAATTAGGTGAATGAAATTATTTAAATCCCTAATTAGACTAGATGATCATGTAGACATGAAAGATTTCTTTTAAGTCTTGAAAATAAATATGAGCTTGATGAAGGAAGTAGACAAAATGCGATGTGAGGAAAATAAATAAAAAGAGAGAGTACCTAAAATTTTGCTTTTTTCTTTTTTAGATTTTAGATTTTTTTGAAGACAAATTCTCTAAAAGAGAAAAACTTATAAATATTATCCAAAAATGGAAAGAAAAAGAATAAAAACCTAAACGTAGAATGAATGACTAATAAAAGGTAGTCCATAAAGATTGTCAATGATTTATAGGAATCACAGGTGATTCATAACAATTGCAAGTGATTCTACATAATTTCCAAGGATTAGATATTGACAACCTAAGAATAGATACAGTTAAATTTTGATGAAAATGAAGGGAAAAGGTACCACTAGGTGTGTTAAGAATGGATTAGAGAGTTTTTTCTTTCCTATTCTAAATTAATAAAATGAAATAACAAAACAAATTGACCTTAGAAGACAATAGGGTTCACCAATACCGTGATGACCGATGTTGGTACCGATGGATGATCAAGTCAATGGATCCATGCAGCACACAACTTCTTCTTTCCAATGGAATATGCTACTTGTAATGCAAATACACTCAAAAAATTATAGAATTAGATACTATATGGTGGATTACCTAGTAAAGGAAAGCCCCCAAAATTCGATGGGATTCCTTACAAGGATGTCAATCCATGTTCAAGAAACCAATCTGATAATGATGACATAAAATGATAAAATAAAAATTATAACTAATAAAGAAAATGCAAAGCTACTGACATGGTCAACAACTATATCATGGTGTGCTGATGTGGTGATACATGATCTAAAAGGAGTCTATGGAGAAAAAAATGGCTCAAAGGAGAAAGGAAAGGGATGGCTATATGCTCACAAGGGAGAGCTATTACATGCATTAGATTAAGGATAATTCATAATGTAATGTCTTAATAGAGTTAGAAAGGGATGGAAAGGAACTTAGAAAGGGAGTTTTTAAACAGATGAAGGGGTCTAGATGGTTAAAAATCAAGCTTAGTGGTCAAAAGACGTATTATGTAGAAATCATCATTGATTAGGACAAATCATTGGTGATTAGGAAAAATCATGGTTGATTAAGGTGAACTATCGTGATTTGACTAAATCATAAGAGATTTTTGTATAAATGTAGATGATGATAAAAATTTGAAATAACTCGAGAGTGGTTTTGATAATGCTGATTTAATCTTGTAAATAATTTGTGATGAGATAATAATGCAATGGAAATAACTTACCTTTTATAAGTTGATGAATGAATATGAAATGATGATATTACCATAGATAATAGATTTTAGAGGTAGGAAGATTGCTATATTGATTCCTAAATGTTGAACAAAATTCAAAGGAAGATGAGGAGGTTGTTGATGGTGTAAGTAAGGATTGATTTCTACCGCAATGATCTCATGCTATATGATGTGACTTTTTACACAAAAATTTAATGTTTGATCTCGAGGAGAAACAAGCATGAACAAACCTCCCGAAAGGGGGTCTAAAAATCACTTAAATAGAATCACCAAAGATCTCGAATTTTTTGGTGATTACGAGGTTTGGTTAAAACCAACTCAAACCGAGTTTTTTTTCATTTTATGTAAGAGATGAGATATGCAGGTGAGGGGTTATGAAATGGTTGGGAGGTGTTTTTTATTTTTTCTTTATTTTATTTTGGAATGTGAGTGGTTTGGGTGGTTTAGGAGGGGGTAGAATAGGATTTTACAAGTGTAGGATGATATTTACGGGAGTAAAGATTATGGGGGAGAAATAAGACTTAGGTTAGAGGATTATAGATGATAATATCGATGTGATAGGTTTTAAGGGTTATTCAATGTAGATACAAGGATCAGCGATACTAATTTTAGGTGTCTACACAAGCATTAACCAATCCATTTGTTTCCTCAACTAACTTAATCTTATAGCCTAATCAATCCTTTCCTGAAAATCAACATTTTTTTCTTACAAATTGAGTTGAATGACCTATCAAATCACCTCATAATGCAGAAAAAATTATACATTTGGAAACACCTCTTAATCCTATTTGCATAACATCTCACTTTTCCTTCAAACTCCAAGTGGAAGGCCTTCAACTACGGTAATCTCTAAAATTGTTATTTTAGCCTACTAAAATTCAAGAACTAACCTTGAGCTCAAATTTCTCCATGACCTCAAAACTAAGTTTAAACTTAACCAAATCATGAAAAACCCTTAAACATGTTGTACAAGCACTCAACAACCTTCAAAAATCATGAAAAACTCATAACTATCACTTTACATCATGAAGTTACTTGAGACCCTAATAGACCAAGCATCCTCCAAATTTTACCCTTAAAGAACAAGTCATAACTTCTACATACATATGAAAAATAAAATTTTGATATATCAATGGAAATATTTATGAACTAGGATCACATCACAATTTGAATGGAGTCGTAACTCCTCCCGTATCTCATATAATTCTAATTTTACCACAAATTTCTCTAAACTACCCCAAAAACTAGTCTTCATAATTAGGACACACTTTTCTTTTCTTCACTTCAAACATGATCTGAAACTATCATGGACATTTGGAATAACTTTAGGGATAAAAAATTTCAATTTATTTTGTACCTTCTTCCTGAAACTTCTTCACAAACTAAAAATCTTCGAAACAAGAATTTTCAGGTGGAACATACATTACCATTCTCTAATTTACCTTTCTAGAGAGATGGGTGAGTCTTCTACAAGAAGAAATCATCACATTTGGAAAAACCAATCAAGACAGTGCTCAAGATGATGATCAATTTCCTCCGAGTCACTTTGAGCTAGGGTTTTAAAGTAACTTATCTTCTTAACAATTGTTCATAAAAATGTGAAAATTTAAATACCACATTATTTTTTTAAACCTTATTATTTACATGTAAAAACATCCATGAAGAGACCTGGGTACTATTCATAGCACATTATTCATAGCAAGCATAAAAGGTCAAATTTTGCCTCAAATCTTAATTCTAGAAAACCCATTTTTTCCAAAACTAATGTAACTTTCACAATATTCTTCGAATGAATTGAAACTTGCCATGAACCATCATAACAACATATTATTACTGTTCATTCTTCCCATTTATCTTGAATATTATTGTAACTCTGAATCCAATCTCTTTTACCAATACTTCCTTGTCTGGTTCCACCTTTTACTTCAAGGACTTCATACAAGCATTATATAACCGAGTACTCGACATGAACTCTCCATGAAAATCATGTAAAATTTCACAATGCTAATACCATTCTATAAAAATATTTATCAGCTCCAAAATCATCTCTCCATACCATTATGCATGCACCCGAGCTAGAATAGGCCTAAAATTAACTTACTCAACCATGACACCTCATGAGCTGACCCTTATTACCCTACTCAAACTATTAGACAATTGTAACACACCTCTAGGACCATGTATAACCTCATGAAAACATTCATTCAACTTGGGAGGACTCAAACCATGACTATGCCTATCAAACAAAGCTTAAGGACCTCTTATAACTCTCCAAACTTAGACAATAATAATCAACCTTCATGTTTGACCATTAAATAACACCACATGGAGACTCAAAAGACATCATAAACTCTTTTCCATCAATGGAATTGACACCAATGACAACAATAACACACAATGGATAACATTACCAGCTTGTTTTCAATATCAATAATGTCAAATTCTGTAATAGTAATAACCACCTTATGATTCTACTACTTACTATTGTTTTTTCATCGATATCTAATGGCTAAATGATATGCATAGATAAATATCTTATAACTAGTAATATAATGGGAATAAATTTTATGTCATAAATTACTACAAATAAGTATTTCTCAAGAGTAATGTAATTATGCTCTATAGGATTCAAGTTTTTACTTATATACTAGATTACATACATATTATTACTATCATATTTTTATCCTAAAAATATCTCATTTCCGAATTGATGCATCAATTAAAATATAGAAAGGTATCAACCAATCAGTCCCTTTAAGACTAGAGCTAAGGTCCATTTCTCCTTAATCCTATCAAAAACCCTTTAACACTTATCAATCCAAACAAAATTACAATTCTTGGTAAGCAACGAGAACATAAGTGCAACTATTTTACTAAATTATTCAATGAATCTCATATAATATCTCACATGACCCAAGAGAATATTTACATCAGTTTGATTTTTAGGTGGTGGAAGTTTGGAATTTACCTTGAATTATTTAGGTATATCTATATATTTTGAGCTGAGATATGATGTCCTACTAATATAACCCGATCCATCATCATCAAGAACTTCTCATGATTGGGAGATAGTTGATTCCTTTCACATTATGTTAAAAATTTATCAAAATTTTATATTCATTCATTAAAATAATAACCATAAATTGTTAAATCATTCATATATACATCAACGCATTCATTTGTTAAATACTATAATATTGAGAGCACTAATCTTTGAAAAGTAGCAAGATAATTCCACAACCCAAATGGTAAAATTTAATATGAAAATTTTCGCCATGGAAAAGTAAATATAGTTTTTTCATGATCTTGAGGTACTACCCTAATATAAATATATCCATTTAACCCATCTAGAAAGTATAAGTACTTATTTTTAACCAAGTTATCTAACACTTGATCAATCAAAGGAAGTGGAAATTGATATTTAAGAGTACCTTCGTTATGTTATCTATAATCTACACACACTATCCATTTTTATTTTTTCTCAAGGACTATTACTAATAGGGAAACCATTGAATATTAGAAATTGGGTAAATAAATCCTAATTCTAAGAATGGAATATTTTTAGTATTTACTTGTCCATTAGAGTAGGGTTTATTATATTTAGGATTAGTCATAGGTTCAGTAGAAATTTTTGGTGTTATTACCTAATCACTTTGTTGAGGTATATTGGAGGGTCCAACCATCATATCTTGAGGTTGTTGATTTGAAAATAATTTTTTATTATGTTGATTGTAGTTTTGCTAATGAGTCCATTATGACTGAGCAGGTGCCGATTGATCCCTTAAGGATAAGGTGTCCATTGATTATTCCAATATGGATTTCTCCATTCTAGTGTAACCCATGGTTTTGGACCATGGTTGAGGTGGGGGAGGTGCAACTGGACTATGTATGGCCCAAGAATTATGTGGTCAACTATTAGTTTTCCTTGGGGAAGCATGGTTCATTTATGGATTATAAGGAAGGAATCCCCTTATTTTTAGCCTACTAGATTGATTTTCTCCACTAGCTGGGCATTTCATCTCAAATTTCCCTTGATAGTAGGAGTGAAATCACATTTATTAGTTGGATGTTCCTTCTAACAAATGATACATATCTTAGTTTTATCTAAGGGATACTCTCAAAGATCAAGTTTATACCTACAAAGGTGTGAATAATACATAGTCATGGTGTTAGTATATTTTGTTTTGGCATAAAATTTGTGTACTACTTAACTAACCCAATATATCCATTTTTATATTTTCCATTTCTTTCATGAGTTGGATGATATTTGCAATTGATATCCCAATTCTCCTTATCCTTCCCCATAGTTTGGTCCTTGAATAATTCCTATAAAAATTTCAATTATATCAAAATTTATATTATTGATATCTCCTCTACCCATAAGGTTTAGAGAATATCTAGATTCTTCATCCAATCCTCTTAGAAATATCATTTTAATAAACCTGACATCAAGTACTCTTTACATATTTAAAGGATAAAGAGTAATTGATGCAAACAGCCTTCCATACTTTCATCCTCTTTTTTTTTTTTAACTAAAAATTTATTCTTTCCTAACCTTGATTCTATAATAATCCAAATATTTATCCAAAAACTATGTTTCCATTTTATCCTAACTCCAAATGGATCTAGTTGGGAGTGCCATAAATCATCTCATTATTGAATCCCTAAGTGTAGATGGAAATAATTTGATATTTTGGTTGATAATGGAATTATCGTATGTTTAAAAATCACTTTGAATCTAAATATAAATTGATAAGGATTTTTAGTGGTCATACCTTTAAAGATAGGTAGATGAGTTGGAGAAATATTTTTATAGGGGATTCCCTATTGGCATGTTATGATTTAGGTGTTGTAATTGATGTAAAATACCATTAATAACAAATAGGATGATGGAGTAGATTCATAGGATGTTCAATATGATGATGATATGGAGATTCAAATGTTGACATGGTGGCTTAGGGAGATTCAAAGTGAGAATGACTTGTCCTAAGCAAACCCAATAATGTGACCTAGTTACTGTGTAGGTGATGGTGCACACCGGTTTGAGATTATTGGTGGCTTAAGAAGAATGTTAGAAGAATGGAGATCATGTTTCAGGAGTTTTTAGGAACTCACATGAGTTTTATGGTACATGTACAAGTTGAAGACCAAGTTTTAGGTGTTTGTCTAGACCAGTCTAGGTGCTAGGAGGCATGAGGATGCGATGTAACAATATGTGAGATCATGGATGCATGTAGGTATATCATACAATCTATTATAGGTATGGTAGGACCTTTTGGAGAGGTTTGATGGTAAGTTATGATGTTGTTTTAGTTAACCATAGCCTAGACTATGAAAAAACCTAAGGGATAGTCATATAAATGAGATAAGTTGGAAAGTTAGATATATATTTGAGCTATGATGATGATTGGAGATGATGTAAAGAGGTGTGAGAAAAAAATGAGGTTATTACAAAGATAATTTTTAAGTTATGATGTTTTGTGTGAAACAAGGTCCAAAAAGGGTGTTTTCTAGCTCAAATTGTACCTTCTAATGCTCAACTTAAATTGTGTGATTTTCATGGGACCTCATGGATTTAAATTACTATTATAAATTTAGTATAGAAGGTATCACAAGGATAATTAGGTAATTTAATTGTCACATTTTTATAAATGAATGTTAAGAAGGTAAATGACTTTTTGTGTGCTTGAAACACTAGCTAAAAAGTGGTAAGAGAGAAATTTATTTGAAGTTCCCAGGTTTCATTCATTTTTAAAAAGTGAGGATTGGAAGTTGTATAATAATATTCCATATTTCCATAAATGTATATTCGAGCATGTGATAGTATGTGGGCCCCACCTGAAATTTCTTGTTTATGAAGAAGTTTAGTTTGGGAAAAGCTTGTCCAAAGTATTTTCAAATTAAATGGAATTTTTTTAGTATGTGATTTTTTATTTATTTCCATTGTATTTTTATGTCATGGTGATGCATCAAAATTACAAATTGCTCCCTATTTGTGAAGACTATTCATAGCAGAATTTTAGGTATTTTACGAGAGATGGGATTGGTTGAAGGCCTTCCACTTAGTGGTGGAAAATGTTCCAATATGTATTTGAAGTAGGATTTAGAATGATTTAAATTGGTATAATTTTTCCTCATGATTATGATATTTGATGGGTCATCCAGTGCCAATTTCTCGAGAACAAGGTTTCTTTGTTTTGAACATGACTACTCAGGTTGAAATAATGAAGTGAATGAAGCATGAAATGAATTTTTTTATGATCTATATCACATGGAGAGTGAATAATTGTTAAATATGTTACTATTGAAATCATTTTGAGGTCTTGTAAGTGGCATAAATGGTGAAAACTAGTTGATTTTGTAAAATTGGTTTCTGGGAGACATGATTGGAGAAGAGGAAAATAGTTGTGGTTTGAACACATGGATGTTTCATGATGTATAAATTTAATTTATGTGATGTATAGGTCCTGATGATTCCATATAGTTTTAAAATACCATATTTTATTTTATCTTAGGTGGTCTTGAGGCTCAAAAGTTAAGAAAGGGTGCTGGAAATAATTGTTTGGTGAAGGATATGATCCTTTTGACTCATGTTCTGAAATATTTTATTGGTAAAATTAAATGTGAGACCATGGATGATTTTTAAATTTAATGTTAAACAAGTTTTATAAATATTAGAGCTTTCCTAATTTTATTTTTGGTGTCAAATGGGTTTTACTCATCCTAGTGATGTTGTTTTAATCCTTTTTGTACAAGATGGATGGTTTTGGGAATGTCCACCTATGTGGGTCATATATGATAGTTTTAATGAGTCCATTAGAATTTGTTTTTAATAATTTTTTGTGTAATTAAAGGATTAGGACTGACGTCACTTGTTTTTGAAGGAAGATAAGGGTAAAAACAAGTGTCTTGAGTTCATTTTTGAAGTAGTCTTAAGGGGAAAAGTGTGACCCAAGTAGAAGTGTTTTGAAAGTATGAAGGCATGATTTTAAGGATAATGAATTATGTTACATTTTTAAGAAGGTTTTGTTATCCAAAATAAGCCCCTTGCTCATTTTTGGCTAACTTCCTTTCATTCCTTCCTCCCTTGCACCTCAGATGAATTTTTCATACTTTTTAGAACTCAAAATTTTATGGAAATGGTTTTATTAGATAGAGGATCTCCTCAGATTTCTAGAAAGGTAAATTTTTCCTTCTAACTCCTTGTATTTTGCAAGTTATGGCTTGATGGAGTTTGGGAGGGAAATTTTCCCTAGGGAGGTCCGCGCCCAATCAGAGAGCGCCACATGTTAGCGGAATGGCGGGAGCGGAGGTAAATTTGAAAATTTCCCAAAGGTTGGCACAAAGGAATTTTTGGCCGAAGGCCCGCCAACCAATAGGAAGAGGCCACGTTTCCATGAGGTCATCGGAGGTCGACACTGGGAGAAGTTGGGAAAATTTCCCAAAAGTTGTCACAAATGGAAAATCTCAGCATGAAGGCCCGCCAACGAATCAAAACACACCATGTGTCCTCAAAGCATCGGGAGGCGAGGCGTGGGGAAATTTTTTCCATTTTACCAAAGTGTGGCGAAAGGCACAATAAAACTCTGCCCTTGATGGCCTCGTGCTAATCGAGTATGTCATGTGTCCATGTGGCCGCGCAAAAACCTTAAGGAGGGCCCAAAAAGGGAAAAGAGCTTATTTAGGCCCACACCAATAGGAAGGTGCCATGTGTCCCATTCAAGGAAATGGTCGAAGTCAATCGAAAATTGGAAACGCACTCCCGGGGCCAATAGGAAGGTGGCACGTGGCGGTGGAGCGGTGGAACGCAGAGGACAATGGAAGATTTTCCAAAATCCAAAACGACATAAAGGGACCAGAAGACCCGAGGACCAATCAAGATGTGCCATGTGGCATCAAAGTGGCAGGGTGGAACTTTTTGGGAAAATTTTCCCAAAATTCAAAAGGGGAAAATTTTAAACTTTTGGTCCACCAACCCGATTTTTCCCTGTTTTGCCCTAAATATTTAGAAGGGCATAACTTTCGATCCAGAGCTCATATTTTCACATTCTTGGTGTCATTGGAAAGCTGGTGAAATTATCTACATGATGTAGGTTTCAATTTTATGAATTTTTATGGATATTTGTAAGATAAAAAAGGAGAAATGTCCCAGCATGCAAAAAACACATAAATGGTCCCCAACGACCAAAATTAATGAAGTATGGGTTGTTTTTGAATCTGCAGAGCAATGTACTTCAAAGTATGGGATTTTCCATGGGAACACATCATGTCAGCAAGCTAATTAGAAGATTTTTTGGTGTTTGAGGTTGTAAATAAAATTTTTCCTACGTTTTTTTCATCTTTCTTCATTCTCGCTTCATGATAAAAGCTAGATTTGGGATTATTTGTAAGGTTGTTCATCTTTTCTACTCGCCTCCCTTCTTTTCTTCCCAAGCATTGAAAAGGAGTTTGAATCTCTTCCCCTGCTCTTAAATGGCATTTTTTTCTTTTACCATTAAAATGATGTTCTGTGTAAACTTTTGGAGCAACAAAAAATGTGTTTTATGATGCATTTGTCCATCCTTGCTCATTTTTTGTTTGTTTTCTTCTTGCCTCTCTTCATTGCAGGTATTTGTGCATGTTTGAATGTTCATTGCAGATTTGGAGCTGTGTTCATGGAGTTTTGGAACATTTTCTATGTGAAATATATCCTTGGGCCTATGATGCATCTGTCCATCCTTCCCATTGCTCACCTCTTCTTGTTCTATGGTAGTTTTGATAGATGTTCAACATTTTCCTTCTCTGGTGTATCACCACTTTAGTGTAGGCTTCTATTTTCCCTCTTTTCTCTCTCCCCTTATCTCCTTGGAAGTTAGATTAGGGTTATAATTAGCTTTCCTGCACTGGAATAGCTTGTGGCAGGTAGTTTAGGAAGAGGAACCAACCTTCTCTGGAGAGCTTTCCCATTTGCAAAGGTCTAAAACTTTAGGAAAGCTCAATGTTGTGCATTCACACTAGATGAGTTTACCTTAGAAAATCAGATCTATAACTCATTTAGGGGAGCCGTGAATCTGCACTAACAGTTTTGGCACATCCGGTGGGACCTTAGAGGTCTTCCACTTCATCTTTACAGGTTGGTGTGTTTCTGTGAAGATTTCAGTGTTTAGAGGCACTTGCAAACACATCCGCGACTCCATTTGATCAACAACCCATTTCTAAAGTTGCAAACCCTCTTTTCATTCATTTTCCATTCATTATTCTTTCCATCTCCTACATTATTTTCCATTCCATGAAGTTGTGCAATCATGACTTCATTTTCATCATGGAATTCACATTTACAACAAAAGAGTATTTTCCACCTCCAACATGTTTTACAAACCCTCCAAATCAGCATTTTGATCAAATTCAAAGTCAGCATTCTTACCCATATGAGCAATACAAAAATTAGTTTGGTTGGGAAGCACATCAAGAGCAAGTGTATGCATGCAATGAAGAGAATCAAATGGAAGATGCTTATTTTGTGGAGAAAATTCAAAATATGGAGACAAAGATGGTGCAATCAAGAGAAATAGCTCAAATGAAGGCTTTCATAATTGGTTGTAGGACTCCTTGTCCATGGGGAGTTCCTTTTCCAAAACACTTCAGCCCCGGGAGAAGCTAGACTTCGGGGTGGAGATACTCGCCCCAACTTGCAAAATGGATAACGTAGATAGAGGCCTATAAAATTGGTGTTGAACAACCTTGTCAATGGGTTAGTTCTACACCATCATCCGGTTCTTCTCTTTCCATTCCTCAAGCAGCACCATCTAATTTTGGGCTTCAATTTTCAAGCTCCCCATTGAATGTTGTCCCAAATGTTGAATCCATTTCTCCATTCCCTAGTCTTTCACCCCAATCTCAATTCTTCTTTCCTCTTTCCTTCCAAATAGTCACCCTCCATAAGAGATAAAAGAAATACCTTCCACTCCAAAGAAATAATAGGTTTCACCTCCTCCACCACCACAAAAATTACAAAATCAATTGAGTTACCACCCACCCCTTCTATTGCATTCCCAAATCCATGTTGGGAGAATGAAAATCAGAAAATCAGTCATCAAGGAAAACAAGAAGAAGAGCCAAAAAAAGAAGAAAAAATCAGAAGTTTGGTAAGCTTGGCTCTCAAATTTGGGATGACAAAGATCCCCTTGATGGTTAAGCCTTCAGAAGAGGTTGGAGTTGGAGAACAAGTGGCAAACAAGGATGATTTTATTGCAGTAGTGAAGCAAGAAAAACAACAGTTTGTTTGTGAAGAGTTGAGTGTCCATGTTGGCACTTTTCCCAAAGAGAATGCTGATCCAATTCAAGTTACACAATCAGCCATGGAGGAAGAAAGCTCTGAAGAAGATCTTGTAGTCCCAACTTGTCCTCTAGAGCAGCAGATTGAAGAGTTTGACTTGAAAAACTTCATGCTAGAGGAAGAGTTCAATCAAGAGAAGGATTATCTTCAAGTAGCAGAGGAAGGAGAAGCTGCTCCAAATCCAAAAAAAGAGGAGCACATTCCATCTGTGGGGAGAAAAGTGCAGATCAAAAGGCTTTGGGCACAAGGCAGACTATAGAAGAACCTTCAGTTCTTCTTTCTACTTCATCTCTCTCGAGTCCTATTGCTGAAGAAGAGTTTGAAGTCTCAAAATCAATGATTGAAGATAAGAACCATGGTGAACAAGTTTTTGATCAAGAGGACACCATGGAGAAAGTTGAGCATTTACAAAAGGACAACAATGAGGTATTTTATCTCAGCAGATTTGTAGGATCAAGCTTTTGATGGAGTAGAACCGGTTGAGATTCCACCTTTCTCTCTTTCATCATCCACATTCCAAACACAAGATCCTAATGTCATGGAGGAGAGAATTCATTTAGAATAGACTACATCTTATATCAGCTCTTTGGAATCAAAATTGGAAGATTTAATTCTTCCATGTTCTTCAATCAAGGAAGAGAAAGGATAGAAAAGTTCTACCATTGCTTCCACATCATTAACTCAAGAAGGTCTACAAGGAGACTCCATTTTTGGAGTTGAATTTTAGAGCTATGGGAATATCAAATGGATCATACTATGCTCATTCAGGTATTTGGCTTCATTGGATCTAAAGGAGAAGCCACAACCAGTCATGCTTGCCTCTGAGCATGAGGGTGATATGCAAAGTTCTAAGGATCAGCTGCCATACCTCTTCAATTCAAATGCAGAGCAACTAAAAGAGGTATTGGATTTATTTTCAGCTGACACCTTGCTAATTTGGGTAGAATACTAGCTTCTTGTTGATTTTCCATTCATCCTAGCAGCCATACTTAGCTCCAAATCATTTGCATGGCTGCCAATTTTGAAGAAAGGAAGTTATTTCTCCCAACCAGCCATTCAGGTTTGTTTAGCTCACCTTTGCTTCCAGCTTAGAGTAGAGTAGTTAGGTTTACTTTCGTAGAATAATTTCTTATGTACAACTCTACATATCCCATTTGGGGTATGTATGATTTTCATTTTTGTACATAGTCTTTGGTGCTGCTAGTTTTGCTCTTTTGCACAGCTTCATTTCAAAGGCATTTTGGTGAGAACAAATCTAAGTTCAAGTGGGCTTCAAGTGGCTCGGAAGGAAGTTTTTAAAGTTCGATCAATTTTTAGGCTACAAATCATGACTCCATGCCCAATGGATGCTTCAAAGGCTACTGATCATTCATTCAAGTAGGTAGATGACCCCTATAAGTCATCAAATTGTTATCCAAAATAAGCCCCTTGCTCATTTTTGGCTAACTTCCTTTCATTCCTTCCTCCCTTACGCCTCAGATGAATTTTTCTTACTTTTTCAAGAACCCCAAATTTTTTTGGAAATGGTTTCATTGGATAGAGGATCTCCTCATATTTCTAGAAAGGTAAAGTTTTCCTTATAACTCCGTGTATTTTGTAAGTTATGGCTCGACGGAGTTTCAGAGGGAAATTTTCTCTAGGGAGGTTCGTGCCCAATCAGAGAGTGCCACGTCTTGGTGGAATGGCGCGGAGTGGAGGTAAATTTGAAAATTTCCCAAAGGTTGGTGCAAAGGAATTTTTTTTTTTGAAGGCCCGCTAATCAATAGGAAGAGGCCACATGTCCATGGGGTCGTCGGAGGTCGGACCGGCGGGGAGAAGTTGGGAAAATTTCCCAAAATTGATGCAAATGGAAAATCTCAGCCCGAGACCCACCAATGAATAAAAAAATCCACGTGTCCTCAAAGCATCAAGAGGTAGAGGCATGGGGAAAATTTTTCCATTTTACCAAAGTGTGGCAAAAGGCGCAATAAAACTCCGCCCCGATGGCTTGCGCCAATCAGAGCATGACACGTGTCCATGTGGCCGACGAAAACCTTAAGGTAGGCTTGCAGAGGAAAAGAGCTCATTCAAGACCACACCAATACGAAGTTGCCATGTGTCCCATTCACGGAAATGGTCAAACTCAATGGAAAATTGGAAGCTTGCCCCAAGGGCCAATAGGAAGGTGCCACGTGGCGAGAGAGCCGAGAATGCAAAGTGACAATGGAAGATTTTCCAAAAATCCAAAAGGGCGTAAAGGGACAAGGAAGACATGCAGACCAATAAGGATGTGCCACGTGGCATTGAAGTAGTGGCGGGTAGAACTTTTTGGGAAAATTTTCCCAAAATTCAAATGGGGAAAAAAATTTAAACTTTTCGGCCCGCCAACTTGATTTTTGCCTCCTGTTTGCCCTAAATCTTCGAAAGGCGTAACTTTCAATCTAGAGCTCGATTTTCACGTTCTTGGTGTCATTGGAAATTTGGTGAAATTATATACATGATGGAGGTTTCAATTTTTAATTTTGGATGATATTTTCAAGAGAAAAATGGAGAAATGTCCCCGGCATGTAAAAAATGCAGAGCAATGTAATTCGAAGTATGGGCTTTTCCATGGGAACCCATCATGTTGCAGGCTAATTAGAAGATTTTTTTGATGGTTGAGGTTGTAAATAAAATTTTACCCATGTTTTTTGCATCTTTCTTCATTCTGCTTCATGATAAAATCCAGATTTGGGCTCATTTGTAAGGTTATTCATCTTTTCTACTCTGCCCTCCCTTCTTTTCTTCCTAGGGGTTGAAAAAGGAGTTTGAATCTCTTCCCCTACTCTGTAATGGTGTTTTTTGCCTTTTACCATTAAAATGATGTTCTGCAAACTTCTAGAGCAAACAAATACTTGTTTTGTAATGCATCCGTTCATCCTTGCTCATTTTTTGTTTGTTTTCTTCTTGCCTCTCTTCATTACAGTATTTGTGCATGTTTGAATGTTCGTTGCAGATTTAGAGCCGTGTTCATGGAGTTTTGGAACATTTTCTATGAAAAATCTATCCTTGGCCATGTGATGCATCTGTCCATCCTTTTTATTGCTCACCTCTTCTTTTTCTATGGCAGTTTTGATAGATTTTCATCATTTTCCTTCTCTGGTGTATCACCACTTTAGTGTAGGCTTCTGTTTTCCCTCTTTTCTTTCTCCCCTTATCTCCTTGGAAGTTAGATTAGGGTTAGAATTAGCTTACCTACACTGGTATAGCTTGTGGTAGGTAGTTTAGGAAGAGGAACCAACCTTCTCTAGAGATATTTCCCATTTGCAAAGGTCCCACAATTTGGGAGAGCTCAATGTTGTGCATTCACACCAGATGAGTTTTCCTTAGAAAAATAGATCTATAACTCATTTTGGGGTGCTATGAATCTGCACTAATAGGTTTTATATCATGTTTGAAAGGTTTAAAGCAAAAACATGGTGTGAAAGAAGAAGAAAGAGCGGCTAGAGTAATGAGGGTTTGAAGAAGATTGTGTGAGCTAAAATTGAGATCTCCATAAGTCATGGAAGAAAAAAATTCAAATATCAGCATCACCAGTATCCGAGATGGTGCTTAGTGATCTTGTGGGGTTGTATCCTTATTTTAGATTGGGTGCTTCACTAAATTAGTGGTTGGTGCTCCTTAGAGGATTGGTGCTCTACTAAATTAGGGATAGTTCTCCTTGTGAATTTGGTTTTTCACTAAATATCTTTTGTTTATGTAATATAAGCATAGTTTATGTGGGTTTTCTTACCCATTAGGGTTTCCCACTTATATATGGTGTTCATGTGTCTTCTTCTTTTCTTCATGTACTTGTGAATGATTAATACACACCTAATGTTCTTATATGGTTATGAATGTTAAATGAATGAATGTAATGATGAATGTAAGTGATGGTAAATGTAATAAAATATTTGTAGGAATGATTCACCCCCTATAATTCCATTTTTATTCCAACATTTGGTATCATAGTGGGTCCTTGAGATGCAATTCTAATCACTTAAAGGAGATCCTAGAAACAAAAACAATGGGAATGTATTCTAATGTTGATGAATGTTAAATGAATGAATGCAATGATGAATTAAAGTGATGGTAAATGTAATGAAATATTTTTAGGAATGATTCACCCCCTATAATTCCATTTTTATTCCAAAATTTGGTATCATAGTGGGTCCTTAAGGTGCAAGTCTAATCACTTAAAGGAGATCTTAGAAACACAAACAATGGGAATGTCTTCTAATTTTGAAGCTATTTAAGGAGAAGGAATGAAGTTACTCATCAGTAATTCATGGCTACCAAGATCAGATCAAGGATATGGATATAGAGCATGTCCAATCCATTAAGGGTTTGAAATCACAGGTTGAAAGTATGTGAAAATAGCTAAAGGAGAAATAATACACTTGTTACATGTATGAAGATAGGTTGAAATATTTAGAATCTGATTTGGAGAGTGCATCTAGTAGGTTAAGGATGTATGAGAGGATTGAGAAGAGATCTGAAGATCTTGATGGGATTTTAGAAGGCCAAAGGGTGACTAGTGAAAAACAAGCCTAGGGTTTAAAGGAGAACATGTGAAGAATGATTGTGAAGATGGTTCAAGTTCTAAATATGATGAGAAGGTGATCAAGAAGACTAGTTTGAGAGAGTCTAACTCGTGTTAGAAAACCTAATGCTATGAGGTATGGCTCTTCATTTAATGGATATTTCTTTATTTTTCATGATTTTGGTCATAGAGCTAGAGATTACAGGAGGAGGAATATGAGGAATGAGGTAGGTGTTTTCAAGGGTGAATGATTTTCATGTTTTGGTTTTTGACATAAGGCTAATAAATGTGACTAGAATATAAGTATTTATGAGCCAAGAAGAAAGAAGGATGTTATAAACATTCAGTGTCATATACCAATACTTTAATAAAATAAGAATAAACTCATTAAAAGGTTTTCTCCTATGTTCAAGAACGAGGTTGTTCATGTCAAGGATATCAAGAAAACTGATTCCCACCTACCTTTTCAAGAAGGATTCTAGTGCCATCAACATTGGAAAATTTTCAAAAATCTTAAACAAGTCAAGGAAGAATGTTTTCACTTGTTGAAGAAGATCATATGTTTTTATCATCCTTTCAAGATCTAGTGTAAGTCAAGATGAAGAAATTAGGTCTCTGGTATACCTCAAGATTGATATTATAGGAAATTAGATCTTCCCATTCATTTTTGAGCTCTAGATATTATAATGTGTTTGATTTTATATGATTATGTCATCTATATTTTTCTTTAAGGATTATTTGTCATGTTTGAAGCATTTCTAAGATCTGAGTCTAGTCTTGGTACATCATCCATGCTGATTCAATTGTCTTACTTCAAATAAAAGTGTTGTCTCTTTCAAGAGTTTGAGATTGAAAATTTTGTGCATCCGATAAGTTTATGTTGTAGTAATTCAAAATTTAGTAGGTATTTGAGTCAAAAGAATGGTCTTGTGTGTAATATTCTTTTTTAGACAATGATATAAATCTAACATGAATTCATATTAGGTTGAGGAAAGTGATGTGGAGTCATGTATCATTAAAGGATGTATACAAAAATCTTTTAGGAATACCATGCATAGTAGTTGGCTTGAAATAAAGCTTGTGTTTCTCAATGGTTATTATATTTGTGTTTCAATGTGTCTAAAGAGGGTCCATCATGTTGGTTCATGTAATGTAGAAATTTTCAATGGTTTTAGTATGCTCTTGAGGAGATTTTAACTCCTCATATGTCCATGTGATATGTACCTTACAAATTAATTTCTTCAAGTCATTAAGATGATAGTATATATAGGTGTTCCATATCATCTAGGGAAATATGTGGTAGGTCTATGATGTGTGATGATTCTAAAATTCTATATTGAGAGTGGATCTATATTTTTAGTTATGAAAGGAATTTTAAGGTTTGATTATGTGTCATCATGATGAGCCAGCCTATGGTTAGGTTATAAGTTGTATAGTGTCTAAGAAGTGCTCTACAGTTATGTGAGTGATCTCAGTTTGGTTGAAGTACCATAAAAGTATATCTTATCTTGAATAAGTTGTTAAGCATAATCATGATTTATAAGTACCACATCAAGATCAGTTTGCACTATAAGATATAATAAATTTCAAATACATTCAAGGTCCGAGTTGTTGAATGCAAGCACAAGTTCTCAAAGCACATAATTCCTTAAGCACACCATGAAGTGAAATATTGCAAGTCTCTATAAGTTGGTGAAGAACTAGGAGTCAAGATTGAAATATGAAAAATACGATCACTCATAAGGATCTAAAGTTTCTCACATACAAAGTTGGTTTAGTTCTATTGAATATTGAAATTGATGTATTAATGCTCTGTACTATTTCAAGAGACCGTGTTGCACAATTTTTTTTTCAAAAGGTGTCTATACATTCAAGGTTTTCATCTAAGGTAATGAAAAAAATGAGAAGGTTTTTTTGTGATTAAGCATCATTGAAACCAAATCATGATGGCCTTACACAATAAGGTTTTTGTAATGTAGAATACATATAAGTTTTGAGCTATCCTTAGTGCACAAGTCCATAAGATGAGGTCTATAACATGTGATTGAAAGCCAATAATAAATTTTTTCCAATATTTATTGTACTTTTTTAGCCTCTATGAAGATGTTTGAGTTATTTAAGGGTCTGATTCATTCAAAACCTTTGTATTCAATTCAAGATGATGTTGAAAATGTGTTGAACATGGAAGACTTTATTTCTCCTTGTTTAATCCATTTGTATAAGGTCTATACCAAATGTTGGAACATTTAATGTGGTTTCTAGGGTAATGAAAGATATGATATGTGTCAAGAAGTGTGTCAAAGTGTACCTTATTTTAGGCATACGTGTTCTGAGGTCTATATGACCATGTGATTTGTCAAGAATGTGAAGAATCAAGTAAAGGATATTTTTAAGTGTCTCTTTGTCAAGGAAATTTTGTCATTGATTCACGTTTAAAGATGACTAAATATCAATATGCACATCAAGAAGCCATTATTGTAATCAACTATGTGAATTTTCAAAATGAACAAAGGTTTACAATTCATATCAAGATGAAATATCTTGATTCTTGAAGGAATTCATATACTGGGTTGTATTCATGGTGATTATTTGAAATATTCTTGTAGGATATTGTTAAATCTAGTCTCCTCAAAGTGCCTTTGATGTCAGCTGGAATATTTGAAACCATTGAAGAGGTAAGATGTTGTAAAAATACACTTATTTGGCTCTGTGGAAACCCTCGCTTAGGGTTTATGGGAAAATTCTATAAATGAAGATGGAATGAGAATAATGCTATAAAACTCTCATTATGTGATCTTGATATATTGGAGAGAGAGATTTGATATTTGTATGGGGTGATGAAATTGTACATTGTCATCAATTTTATTTACAGATTGTAATAGTGCTTTGAGACCTACTTGATAGGGAGGCTTTGCAAACAGGACAATATTCCTTCAATGTTATGCTACCAAAAATGGGTCTCATTTTATTAAATAAATCTGAGGCAAATGTTATACTTGAAAATGAGCGCATTTAGGGCTAGTTGTTTGATAAAGTAGAGTAAATAAGGAATAAATATAAGAGGTCATGTTTACATGTCAAAGTATGAAATCAAGGTGTCAAGGAGAGCCATCAAAATCCTATAATGGTTGATCTATTTAAATGATTATGAGTTGTTGTCTTGATGGTCATGATATTTTTTTGAGAAGGTAATCATAAGGTACTGTATTTTTATCAAATAATATGTTTAGTACTCATGGAAATCATATTGAAATTACTTATATAGTCACTTAAGAATATGACAAGGTGTTAATGGTTTGGAAATATGTCATGATATTTTAGCAAGCCTCTTAATGCATGAATAAGGTTGTGAAATATTTGTATGGATCCTAGAGATGAACAAGGTCAAGATGTGAGGTGTTTTCATTCCTAGAGCATCAAGTAAAATATTTGAAGTTGAATGATTCAAATATAGGCATGTAGGTATTCCTTTTTCATATGGTGGATTATGTCATTTTCTTGGGAGTGTGTAAGATTATTCAGAGACTAAGATAGAGTTTTGATCAAGAAAGAGTTTTCTACTTGATACATATCTTTCAATTATTAGATCACTATACACATATAGTGAAGAGGATTATGAGAGAACAAAGTATTTTATGTTTAGAGATCTGAAATAGCACTATAGGTAAAGGTTTTTTCATGTACTCTTATGATTTTTTTATAAGATATAGGTTGCAAAATTTGAGTCAGAAGACATCAATATGGTGCTACAATGTTGCATAAAGAACAAAAATTGAGCTTATGTCTGTAGATGGTGATAAAGTCGGGGGAGAAAGGGTTATACTTATAGAAGGTGTTTTACATGACTACAATCTATGTAAGGTATGATATGATTGTTTATTCCATGTTCAAGAAATTTATGGCACTATGTTAAAGTGGTGGTGTCTATTCCAAGGTAAAAATCAAGGTAAGAAGAAAATTTTTGTGTTCTCCCACTAAGATGAGATGATATGAGTCCATGGGAGTGTTGATAAGGTATGTCATGCTATGCTTGTGCTTTTAGAGCTATGAAAAATTGGTCAACAACATACTGAAGTGTTATCTTAGGGATCCCGGTCTCAATGATTGAGCAATGCCAAGAAGTGGAAGAATCAGTCAATTTTGTGTCTTGAAAAGTTGAGGTAGCCCAAGAATGAAGGTAAGCATCATAATTTCAGTTCTAAAACGTCATTTTTTGCATATTTACAAGGTATATGCTTCAGATTTAGGTTTGGTACATTTATCTTGTGCTTTGAAAGAAGTCAAAATAGTGTTTTTGGGTGTACAATGCCAAGTCTTCCATGATTATATAGTGGATAATGATGCTCTTACTAAAAGTATAGGTAAAAGTATGCTTCTTTAATGATAATTACTATATATGGGTGATTTTATATGCTTTCCTAGGGGATGTACAGTGTTTTTATACTTTGAAAGAAGGAAAAATCAGATTTTGTGAGAAATTTCAAGTTTGTGAGCTAGAATGAAGTATTTGGTTGATGTTTGTAGAATAGAAGACGATCCTATGAAGATGAGAAAGGTGAAGAACATACATGTATAGATGCTTTTTTTTCATTAATGTAAAAAGGGGAGAAGTTCAGGAGGTTTTCCATTAATGACAAAGGGGGAGATTGTTGGCATGTTGTGATTAAGATACTTTATTTTATGTAAAAGAATATTAATGAAAAAGAGGATGATGGATTAGAGATAGATGATTCTCATTATGACAATGACATGGAGATTCAGATGTTGACATGGTGGCTTAAGGATATTCAAAGAGAATGGCTTTCTCTAGCAAGCCCAATCATGTGACCTAACTAGCCTAGGTGATGGTGCATTGTGATAAAAGATTCTTGGTAGCTTGAGAAACATGTTACATGAATGGAGACTATGTTTAGGGATTTTTATGCACTCACATGAATTTCAAGGTACATGTACAATTTGAATACCAAGTTTTAGGTGCTCATCTAGACCAAGTCTAGGTGTTATGAGGCATGGGGATGAGATGTAGAGCTATGTGATCTCATGGATGATTGTATGGATGTCATATAAGCTTTTACAGGTATCAGAGGAAATTTAGAGAGCTTTTATAGTAAGTTATGATGTTGTTTCATTGACCCTTGTTTAGACTATGAAACAACCTAAGGGATAGTCTTGAAAATGAGATGGGATGGAAATACAGAGAGATATTTGAGCTATGATGATTATTGAAGATTATAAAAAAAGGTATCTTAGACGTGTGAGAAAACGTTGGAGTCATTTTGAAGAGATTTGTGGAAGTTATGACTTTTATGTGAAACAGGGTCCAAGAAAGGGTGTTTTCTAGCTCGAATTGTACCTTCTGATGCTCACCTTGAATTTTATGATTTTCATGTAACCTTGTGGATTTTAGGGATGCTTATACATTTATTATATAAATTTTCACAAAAAAATGAGGTCATTTCATTGTCACATTTTTATGAACAAATTTTAAGATGGTAAATAAATTTTGGTGTGCATGAAACCACTAGCTAAAAAGTGGTAGGAAATAAATTACTCCTACCTTACCAATTTTTTTTTTTTTTTTTTGCAAAATTGATGATTATACGTTTTAGATGAATAATCCATATTTCTTTAAAGGTATATTAGAGCATGTGACAAGATGTGAGCCTCAACCGAAATTGCTTGTTTATGAAGAAGTTTAGTTTAAGACAAGGTATTCCAAATGAGTTACAAATTAAATGGACATTGTTTTGATTTCCTGAGTTCTTATTTATGTCCATGGTTTTTTTAGGTCATGGTGATGAATAAAAATGGATAAGTATGCCCTATTTGTGAAGACGAGTCAAAGGGCGCTTTGGGGTACTTTCAGATAGTTTGAAGAGACAAGCTTAGTTGAAGGTCTTACACTTGGAGTTGGAAGGAGTTACAATCTCTTATGGAAAGAAGAGTAAGAGGGATTTCTAGTCGTATAAGGTTTGTATTATGATGATTATTATTTTTGGGTCATCTAGCTAGGTTTGTGGAGAAGAAGGTTTATTGGTTTTCAAGACATGACTCCTTAGGCATAAAGAATGAAGCAAATGAAGCATGAAATGGATTATCAGATTATTTATATCACCTAGAGAGTGACAAGGTGAAATTATTTCCTAATAAAATAATTTTTAGGTATTATAAGTGGAATAAAGGGTTAAAACTAGTTGATTTTTCAAAACTAGTTTATGGGAAACATGATTTAGAGAAGAGGAAAGTAGTTGTGGTTTGAACACATAGATGTTTCATGATGTATAAATTACATGGATGTGATTTAAAGGTACATAGGATTTCATAGATTGTTAACATTACATTGTTGAGTTGATATCGGTGGTCTTAAGGCCCAAAGGTGAATACATGATATTAGAAACAACAATTTGGTGAAGGATACAAGCCTTTTGGCTCATGTTATGAAATATTTGATTTTTCCAAGTAAAATTGTGACCATGTATGTTTTTTTAATTGACATATTAAACATTTTTTTAATTTTAGAGCTTGAATAATCATATTTTTGTGTTAGTGGATTTTACTCATCCTAGTGATGGGGTTTTGATCCTTTTTGGTGTAGGATGGATGGTTTTTGGCATGACCGACCTATATAGGTCATACGTAACCATTTTAATGAGTCAATTGTAAAATTTTAAAGATTTATTAGTTTAATTAAACAATTATGATTGACATCACTTGTGTTTGAAGGAAGATAAGGGTATAGAGCAAGTGTTTTGAGTTTATTTTTTAACTAGTCTTGCAAGGGGGAACTATACAACCCAAGTAAAACCTGCTTTTTGCAGGTATGAATGCTAATGAAGTATGTTATAGGTTGATGAATGTTTGATAACATGTGTGTAAGGTTTTAAATCTAAGACAAGGTGTGAAAGAATAAGAAAGAACAAGATAGAGGAATAAGGGTTTAAAGAAGATTGTGTGAGTTGAAATTGATATGTCCATCAATCGATAGAAAAAAATTCATAGATCATGATCATTAGGTGACTGAGTTGGTGCTTAGTAATATTAGGGGTTATAACATCCTTATGGAATGGATTCTTCACTAAATTAGGGGTTGGTGCTTCACTAAATCTCTTTGCTTTGTGTAATATAAGCATATTTTCAATGGTTTTCTTTCCCATAAGGGTGTCCCACTTATATATGGTGTTCATATGTATTTTTATTTGCTTCATGTACTTGTGAATGGTTACTACACACCTAATGTGCTTATATAGTTATGAATGTTAAATGAATAATTATAATGCTGAATACAAGTGATGGTGAATGAAATGAAATATTTGTAGGACTATTTCACCCTCCTCAGTACATTGGGATTCAAACATTCCTCATATATTTTTAAGTTTATGATAAGAAAACTTTATTTCATCACGTCTAGGGTTCTCAACATTTCCTTCTCCATCAGCCATTGGTTCGTTAGCTATTTGGGGAGGAACTATTTTTGGTGTTGTATATCTAGTTTGTGAGCATTTTTTTGGTATCCAAATTGATTCTCCCTTGGAAACCGAGCAACATAATACATTTAGCAAGACACTGAGAGACAAACAGATCTTATTTTGAGTCATTTTGTAGTCAAGGAGAGGATTTGTTTGAATCTTTTTCACTCGAGAATCGAGAAAATAGATAGCACCTTCATTAAGGATTTGATCTATCCTCACCGCTTTAGGTCATGCCTTTCGATCGGGTGAGAGGACCCATTTTGTAACCTCTCATTAATGAAGGAGAAAAAAGATATCCTTATTTACACAAATCTGAAATGAGACCCCGAGAAAATATGATCAATACACCTCAATTTAACTCTCATGAGTTATCACTTCTAAAGAATGTCGATATTTTCTAGACAAGTTTAAGGTTACTAAAGACATTATGGGATCTTGATTGCTTCTGCATATTTTAGCAGTAGAATTTATACATTTGTGGACACACAAGGAAAATAGGGGTAGTTCAAGATGGATTCATGGTTTTTGAATAATTTTGGTGGGAGATTAAGTAGGATAAAATTGATTATACCAAATCTTTGAGAGACTTCACAATTATTGGAAAGCTAAATGACAGAAATCTTTGGAATAGCTAAGATATTTCTTCAACCAAAAGGTGTTCATGAATGGAGGCCCAAATTTTCACGTTTTCACAAAATCTCCAAGAATTTAACACAAAATCTCGAGCTAAAGACTCAATAAAACATCAAATACCCCTAGTTCCTCACGCCAAAGATACACTAGAAGTCTTATATAAAATATTTATCAATAAATGATAGTGAAGTGATTTTAAATTTTTATCTCATCATAGGATGAAAGCTCTTCTTGAACTGAAATTGTGAATTTCACTAAATTGTCACATGGATGAGATCATGTGTGATTCAGAGGGACTTTAACACAAGATTTCAATAGGAATAATAAAAACTACTTGCAGACATTCTAAAACAAAGCAGACACAAATTGCTCCAAGATTGACACAAATTAACTTGAAATTGATTAGATTCATCAGCAGGGGAAAGTTTCTTTGAACAATCTCAGAGCTTGTCAATGGATGTACACTCGCAACCAACTTGACATGATTGAAATCTAAAACATAGGAAATTAATAAGTTTCTTGGATTGGTCTCTCAGGAAGATGGGATCTCTCAAATTTTCTCTTAAGAATTAACCCCAACATTTTGCAAGAGTATTCTCATTGCATTTATACATTTCACTCACTCACTCATCCAAAATTTCCCCCCAAAAATAATAATATTTGAGGGACCTTTCCTTGTTACCAATTTTCTTTAGAAAGTGATGTTTAACAAATTCACATCCGAGAGCTTCCAGTGAACCAATTATGAACCGATCATATTTCTCAAACCCTCAACTAATGACTAGGATGCTTTGTTTCACAACCTTTTTGACATTCCTTTTAATCATTATGATTCTGTCATGAGATAAATTCCCATTTTAATCATTCTCCGGAGGCTCTGTACAACTGGATCTGACAGGTAATATTTTTCACTCTTGAGGCAACACCTTTTTCATATTTTACACCTATAACCTCCATCATTTCATCCTTTTCCCTCTCTTTCCTCTATAACTCTGCCCCGTGTCTATCTTCTCAAGTAATTCAAATTTTTACGAGTGCCTGAGCAATTCAAATTTTAAAATATCAACCTTAACAATTCTTGGACTCACAAATTAAGTTATAAATCCATTCAATGGAACTTTGTAGATAAAAATGACAAGGAATTTCATCAAAAATGATGAAAAATAGTGCGTATTCGCATCTCCAGAGTCTTGGAGAAAAAATGGTGGAAAATAGGTGAAATTACCAACAAACATTGATTTTTCCCCTTCTCAACTTTAGATTAGAGTCATCCACATGTTTCCTTAGCATAACCACAAAGGAGAGGTACATAAGCAAGTTTCCAAACAAGCGTGGGCCTTCCATGTGCCATGGGCCCAAGAAAATCATCTTTTGGCCTTTAAAAATTCTTAGCATGAAAAGGAGTCAGACTTGCCGAAATCCTCCACGTGTCTGAATGGTGCACTTTGAGATGGTCCCCAAAAGTGGAGACCCCAAACAAGCATGGGATCACTACGTATTTCAATCTGGCAGAGTTTTCTGAAAAAGTTAAATGACCAACTAAGGTGCCATGTGTCTAGGGTCCAAGACAGTTTTTCCTAGCCGTTGAAAAGTCCAAGCAAGGGCAAAGTGAGTGGAAGCCTCCAAGTGTCCTCCTAGTACTTCTTCAAAAAAAAATTTAGGGGCCAGTCCCCAAATAGGCACAAATCCCTCCACGTGTCCCGTGCCTCAAAAAATTACTTTGAAAAGTTTAAGTATAGAGCGGAGCTGGCGGAAGCCTCCACGTGTCTCCCCGATACAAATTTTAGATGGTCCCCAAAAGCAGAGACCCTGAACAAGTGTGGGCTCACCACATGTCCCCTTGGTGCAATTAAGGTGGGACCCTGAGGTGGATCCTCAAATGAGTGTTGACCCTCCATGTGTCCATGGTCCGCCAAAGTTGAACCTACGCATGAAAAAAATGTCTAAGTCTCTGGGTAAGGAAATGGAAACCTCCACATGTCTCCCCTTTGCAATTCCAAAGTCAAACCAAAAGGCAAATTTTCAGATGAGCGCATGTTAGAATTTGAGGATTCTAATAAATATGGATTTAATCGACTTATATATTACATAATGTTACAATAAATATTTAAATAAATAAATACTTATAGAAAATAAATAACACAGTGACAATATTTATAGTGGAAAACCCCAATATAGTAAAAACCACTTTGAAAATAGCCTTTTACTTTAGAGAACTTATTTTACATCCAAGAAGATCACCTCCTTCTTTGAAACCCTATTTACCAAGGGTAAAAATAAATCACTTTATTTTCACACCTTTGAAATATTTCCCGAATATATCAAATGAGGACCTCAAGTCCTTTTTATATAAGGTGATCGGTATGTCTCCCGACCCACATTTTCACCCTAAAATGGTTGACACATACAATTAGGTTTATAATATTTAATATTATAAATATAATCATTTTATGATATTAAATATTTAACCTAAAGTATATACCTAGGTTAGTATATTTAATAATAGAAATATAAATATTTCATATCATTAAATATTAACCTATATATTAATGATGGACCCATATACATTAAGGGTTGGACAAACCACTTAATCATTATGTTCCAACACTCCCCTTAATGTTAAGTGGTATAACATAACATATGTCAATAAATTACCTACTCGTGGTACACTACAGATTTAAAATCCTTAAACCATAAAGTTTTTAGGCTAGTATATCAGTTGAAGAAATTATAACACCTTCATCATACTCAATTTACCTTTTGTACAAAATTATTTGAAATCCCAAAGATCATCCCATGATCAATGGCTAAGTATGATTTGTGAGTTTTACATGTTCTCACAGGATCTCATAAAAGGTTGGTGAACCCAAGCATATAGGAGCCTTTTTACAAGAAAGGACCTCCTTAACAATATGATCAGATGTATCTTAGATGTTTACTAGTAAACTCAATAACACTAAAGAGTTTACTGAAGACCACCTTTAAGATCTTTCTACACTTCTTTCTAAAAAATAATTCAAGGAGGTATACATGCCGAAGGTATTTTTACACTTTCCTAAAAGTATTTTACAAATTACCAAAGGTATTTTTACAAAAACCAAGCTCCATTAGGAGGTGGCATTGTCATGCACACTCCCCCTCAATGGAAAATCTGACAATCCAAGCTTTTCATGAAAGTGATAAAACTTTTTAGCACTCAAGGACTTTGTGAAGATGTCGAACTTGCTCTTCACTCAACATGAACTTGAGATTTATCTCATCACTTTGCACCTTCTAACGGGTGAATCACATATGAATCTCAATGTTATTGAAATTTTTCTTAATCAAGAGTAATACAACTCTGACCACCATATAGAAAATAAATACTTCCTTTATCTTCCATATGTATCTCTACAAACAGTCATTGCAGCCATAGGTCTTATTTACTTCTTCCATTGTACTTCTCTTCCTCAGTAGAAAAAATGGAGACTGTTGATTGTATTTGTTGTTCCAAGTAATGGTTCCTACACCAAAAACTTGAACACATATCCAATATATTTTATAACACAACATTAGTATGGTTAGAATCACAAAATCCATATAAGATAGCATTTTCATTCTTATTATAATGCAACCCATAATTGATTGTTCCTTTCAAATATCTAAAAATTCTTTTTGCAAGATTCCAATGATCTCTAAAAAAATTCCTGCATAAACCTTGAAGTAATTCCTTTTGTATAGGAAATATCTGATCTAGTTATAGTTAGATAAATCAAACTATAAACTAACAACACATATAAAATAGGATCAACCTTTTTCATATGTAGATTTATGATCAATATTTATTCCAACTTCCATTGAAGTAGAAAATGGTTTACAATCAATCATAAAAAAATTCAATACAATGGTTACATATAGTGTTTTGAAAAATAACAATAGAATGAAACACAATGATACAAATAACATGATATGAGATACCTAACTCATTCATGTCAAAGTACTGCTTCAATTTCTTTAATCCTATGAATTAAATCAGAATTGTCACCAGACATAAGAAAATCATCAACATATATACATATAATAATAATATGCAAGTCTTATTACTTAATGAATATATCATTGTTAGAAGAACAATTAACAAAACCTAACAGTTTAAAGAAGGAAACAATTTTTGCATACCAAGCTCTAAGAGCTTGTTTTAAACCATACAAGGATTTCTCAACTTATAAAGTTATTCTTTTAAATCACAATTCAAAAAAGTATTTTTCTTATCCATTTGGTGGATTTCCCACCCAAATTCAAGGAAATTGCAAATAAGGCCCTAATAGTACTCATTTTAGCTACAGGAAATGTCTCAACATAATCAATACCAAGTTTCTAAGTGAAACCTCTAGCAATAAGTCTAGCTTTATGTTTGTTAATACTACCATCACCATTATATTTTACTTTGTATATCCACCTAGACCCTATAATACTTCACGACTCAGGTTCATACAAGGTAATTAATGCATGGTACATATGATGGCTTCTGGTCATTTTCCTAAGGTTAATAGGATTTGAGTTTTCTAACATAGATTGAGCCCAATTTAATTTCTTATCTAGGAAGATAAGAGTTTCAGAAACATCTATAGCATCAAAACATCATCATGACCATTTACTAAATCAAAATCAAAACTATCATTTAGAAACATTTAATGAAGTAACTTCAAGAGAAGAAGACAACACATGTAAACCTTTCACTAGACTATATCTATACATTTCATATAAGCTTTGATAATTAACATGTCCTAACCTTTCATGCCATAGTTTTAAATTATTCAAACTCTGAGATATAAAACAAGATGTAGAAGAGAAATCATCAAAAATATATAGATCATTTCTTTGAATTCCTTCAGCTATTATACTCTCATTACTATCCTTGATATACCAAGTATCCTTCATGCATGGATTCTAGTTGTGTCCATACCTCTTTCGATGTTTGATATTACCAATGTGTAGAAGGTACTCATCATTCACATTGCATAAAAAGAGCATCTTACATTCGTTGCAAGAATGTATTCATGTTATCTATAGTTTTTTGATGACCAGTGGGAGAAACCTCAGATCCAGAAACAATCGTCTAGAGTTTCCTCACCATAAATTCTATTTTGACCCAAATGTTGTAGTTGGTTTCATTCAGGATCTAGGTTTTGTCAAGATAGAAATAGTTAGACGTCATTGTTTTCCTAAACCTATAAAACACACCCCATTATAATATAAAATGTACCAAATATTTAGATACATATTTATCAATAAAAACAACACTTTTAATAGAATCGATCTAAATTTTATAGATCTAAATAAACTATTTGATCATAACTAATTTTTTCATTATAATACATACTAATTAACCTCACATGATCAAAATAATAACCTGCATTATAAAGGGCTCTACATTATACCCCATATTTATATAAAAAATATTTATTACCATATATAAGTGAAGAAGAGACCCCTAAGAATGCATAAATACTTCATTCGGAAAAAAAATTAATATAGACAAAAATCCAGCCAACTTAAATTTGACGTCTAAATGACCGTCATAATGGCTTATTTTTGGTCTATCGTGATGAAATTTGGCCATCAATTTTAAAATACTTAAAGTTTCTAGAACCTACGAGCTTAAATTTGACGTCTAAATGACCATCATATTGTCTTATGTTTGGTCTACCATGACGATCATTTGACCGTCAAATTTAATGAAGCCAAAACTTGTTGTGTATTTCCAGAATGTGAAATTCTAGAATTTCTTCTTCTGTATAATATTATGGAGGTTATATTTTAACACATTATAATAACCTATTATAATTTATAATGTAAAAATATATACACTTTTTAATAAAAAATATATATAATTTATAGAATGAAAATAAAAATAACATATAGTTCATAAAAATTATAAACTATAGTATATTATTTTTATATTAAAAAACACATAACCCTTATTAAAGGGGTTTAAAGGACATAGACTAGGTTAAAAGAATTTTACTAGGTGTAAGTAGATTAATGAGAGTATAGATTAACCTGCATATTTTATGAGGGGACAAATAATTTCACCCGACCAATGAAACAAATTGAAATCCCTATTTTCATGAGCCTTGTCTCCTCCTTCATTTACTCGTAATTTTACCCCACACACATTTAAAAGTATGGAAATATTACAAAATATTTTATATAATTTTTGCAAGCTAAAAATTTAAAACTTTTATGTGGCTATAACTACCAATATTTTAATAAATATTTACCACACTTCACACGGGCCACCAATAAACTAGCCCATTTTTTTAATTCTCCATTTATACTTAAGATTTCCACATTTATACCCGAGATATTATCTCATTTTATTCTCCACTCGACTCTTATATAAAAGAAAACCTTTAAATAGGTTTGTTTATATAGTGTTTATAAACTATAAGATCTAAATGAATGGGGCTACCCCTTTACATGAATATTATAAATGGTTAGGGACACATGTTAGGTTTTATTTAATAATTATTAAGATTTAAAAATTAATACCTTCATGGCCAAGATATAAATACGGCCCCCTTACTAAAAAAAAAGTAAGCACTTTGGTTTTTTTTAAAACATATATATACCAAATCTAATAAATTTTTTATTTTAAGCAGTTTAAAATAAATATATATATGTATATATATATAATATGATTCAAACTTAGGTTTGTTTCTTTTTTAAAACTATATATGCCTAGATTTATAAGTTAAGTTTAAATATAATTTAAACTTAAGCTTAGAATATGGTTTGTTGACTCTTCCCTCAATCCCATGTAATTTTAATATGGTTTAAGGCTTTTAATATATAGTTTTTTTCAAAACTATATAAATTTTAATATGATGTTTATATAAATTATTATATAAACCTTATTCTATATTATATATATTTTTATTTAAAAATAATAATATAGTTTTCAAATTATATAGGATATAGTTATAGATTAACTATAAACTATAGTTTTTCAAATCAAATCCTTTTAGAGGGGACCAAAGAATATGGGTATGAATTTACCTTCTGAAATATTTAACCTACAAACATTTGAAATTATAGAAAACATGAAAATTATTTCATATAGTAATAAATCATTTCTTTTTCTGTATGTGACTTTCACGCATGTAAATATTTAAAGCCCATTTCACCTGTGCACACATCAATCTCCAAACAAATATTAATTCTATATAATTTACAAAATGTAAATGAAATTAATAAGCATATCATATTACATCTCCCCCCAAAAAAATTAGGGTTTTAAAATTGAAAAACCCTAATTTTTTTACCGAGATTTTAATTACACAAATGTAATGCAAAAATAATTTGAAGAAAAAAAAAGGGGACCAGATACTTTTAAATTCCCTTTCAGGTTGGTTGAAAAAAACCTGTACAAATTAAATAAATAAAATACAAAACATTTGATCTTAATTTATTTAATTTACCTCGCTCTGCTCTGTTACCATGTTAAAATTTGAGGATTCTAATAAATAGGGATTTAATTAACTTGCATATTACATAATGTTATAATAAATATTTAAATAAATATTACATCATAACATAAGTAAATGAAGAAATACTTACAGAAATAAATAACATAGGTGACACAATATTTATAGTGGAAAACCCTAATAGGTAAAAACTACTTTCAAATAACATTTTACTTCAAAGAACTTATTTTACATCCAAAGAAGATCACCTCCTCCTTTGAAACCCTATTTACCAAGGGTAAAATCAAATCACTTGATTTACACACTTTTGATATATTTCTGAATATATTAAGTGAGGACCTAAATTCCTTTTTATATAAGGTGATCGGTATGTCTCCCGACCCACCTTTTCAACCTAAAATGGTTGACACATACACCTAGGTTTATAATATTTAATATTAGAAATATAATCATTTCATGATATTAAATATTTAACCTAAAGTATATACTAGGTTAGCATATTTAATAATGGAAATATAAATATTTCATATTATTAAATATTAACCTATATATTAGTGATTGACCTATATACATTGAGGGTTGGCTGTACCACTTAATCATTATGTTCCAATAGCGTCGAACCTCCACGTGGATAAGTTTTGAGTCAAGCGGGCCTTAGAGTTTTCAAAGAGCCCCACCGAGCCACATCCAACCAAAAAGGGCCACGTTTCCATAGATCTTTGAGATATAAATTTGATAGGGAAAACACACCTGTCAAACTGTAAAATGTAGGGAAATCACCATTTATGCCTAGAAATGAATCTTTCTTTCAAGACAGAGAATTTGGAAATGATATAAGGCCCAAATATGATCCAACAAGCCATATCCAATAAGATAAGATCACGTTTCCACAGATATTTGGGACAAAAATTGACAAGGAAAACAAAACATGATGACTGTGGAAGAATAGAAGGAAGGGAAAAAAACCCAATTTTACGCCCAAGTTACAAATTCTTTCACATGGATAGAGGAACGGAAAACAAACTCTAGATTTAAAGTGATCCTCAACCAAAGGAAGGGACTGATCATGGCAACCAAATGGAGGACAGAGTTTTCATGCATCAATACGGGGAGATAGAAAACACGACAGAGCCCGCAAACTGAAGAATTTCAAGGACAAATGAGGCAAGATCAAATTGAAAAATTCCATATCTTCTAAAAATTTAACCTCAATGTTTTATTGAAATCTTGAAGAATTTTCCGTCAATATAAGATTTTTTTACAAGCCTTCCTCAAAGATTGATTTTTTGTTATGAGGTTTTTAAATCCGTCTTTTACTTCCTCAAGTTGACTTTGTACTAATCAAGAGTTATATAACTATATATAATTCCTTTTACACCAAGTGTGGAAGTTCTTATGGTTTTTAGGGGTTTTACAATAAACCTTCCTTGTGTGTCTCGTACGTCTATTCATCAATTTCTTAAAAAATCTTTTTAACTTTTTAAATTTACTAAAATATCTATTAACAATATTTTTCCCTTGTAATGGCACAAAAAATTATGCGGTTTCATCAAGCCCAACCATTTACTCGTATCTTAATATGTCATCTTAATCCGTAAAGTTTCCTAAGGATATATGAAATATCTTTATAGTTTGGTTAGAGTATTGGTTAGACATACATTTGGAAAGAAAATTGTACTTAATTGATTTAAAATTGAAGAAATAAACTTATTAATTTAATACCATGATTTACAAAATTGAAATCACATATTTTATTGAATTGAAATGACACTCTAATTGAATTGAAATTAAATATTGATGAATTGAAATGATAAAATTCAATTAAACACACACACCTTTAGGTTTTATTATGTATAGAAATAGATTGAAATGATTTAAACTAACAATTTAAAAAGATAAGATAAAATTAAACTAAGTTACCTAAGAATATAGATTTCTTGGAGAGAGTGGTCCTTTTTCTTCCCTTAAAAGTGGTTAGAAAAACTAAAGTTATTTGAGAGGCTTGTATTAGTGAATGCAAATTGAACTTATTACTAAAAAATTTATATTCTTACTTATTAATTCTATATTTGTAACTATCTTATTAATTATATAACTACAATATATATGAGTATTCTAAAATAGAAAGATAATCCAAGTCATTTGAATCTCTCCATTTGTACTAAATCAAAACAAATCTCCGTATATTAAAGAAAAGAGGAGAGATTTCAGGAGCTTGAATAGGGAATCAAGTTAGACCCAACTAGATATGAGAGTCCAACTGGAATTTATTCACCTAAATTAAAAATACACTTGTGAAAATATAACTATGGAATTATAGTAATTGCTAGTTTTCAAAGAGAAGAGATCCATTCCGAAAATAGCACTTCAACTCTTCCTTAATTTGGGAGATCAAGTATTCTTTATGAATCTAAATAAATAACATTTATATCTTTTTGGGAAACCTCGAGAGGTAACTCAGAAAACTCTAGAGTTAACTCGAGAAACCTCTAGATATTGTCCAAAACAAAAGCACTTTATATATTTTTTATTTAATGCATACAAATGATGGTTTTTATGTTTAAGTGCATGTACATACAAAATCTAACATATTTCCATGAAATTTAGGGATTAGATTATTAAAAAATAACTTAAAATACTCAAGGAAACTCCTAAGATAAAAATAATATTCATCCTTAAACTAATCATAAGCATTAACATCTCTGCATTAAAATACCTAGTTAAGGATAAAAAGAAAATGAGGATTTGAAGGTTATTTCTTGATAAAAGTGGCTAAATTGTATGCTCATCAAAAGTGATTATGTATACCATAATTTTACTCTTCATATATAATATAAAATATAGGACTAATGGAATAACATACCCCTCCCCTTCAAAGAAACAACATCCCCAATATTGACCCACCCCGGATATTTCTACATAAATGCTTCATCATCCTTGTCTCATATTCATTTTCCATATTCTTCCACTTGATCGATACTCGGTAATGACTCTTGTCCTCATCATTTTGGTGCACATGTAAGTATCCATTTAGGTTCAAATAATATCCTTCCCTCCTCATCCAACTCAATAAGAACTAATTGGCTTGACACTTTCTTCCCAATGAATTTCCTCAAGAAATAAACATGGAATATTGAATGTATTTTTTTCCCTAACGGAGTTCTAGCTTGTGTGCCACACTACCAATTATCTACAAGACTTGGCAAGGACCATAATATTTAGGTACAATATTATTATCCTTATTTTTTAATTTTAAGGACAAATTCTTATATGGCTATATCCATACAAAAACAAAGTATCCCACTTCAAAGTGTCACTCACTACAATGTTGATCAACTTATTGCATCATACAATTTTTTTCCATTATCGAATTCTCTCTAAATCTAGAGAGTACCATGTGGTAGTGCTGAATGTGATATTCAAATGATTTTATTTAGGTTTTACCTTCAAGTTAGAGATGAGTGATGGAGTATGGTACTCGTATAGTGTAAAAATGGATACATTTTCAATGAGATATGAAATTAAGTATTATACCACCATTCTACAAGGCGCAACCTTTTCACCCATATTTCTTGGTTATCCGAAGTAAAACATCAAAGATACCCCTTGAAATTTTTTTTTACTACCTTAGTTTGGTCATTTTATTGGGGATGACAAGATGAAATATGATCCTATTAGGTACCCAAGAAAGAGAATAAATTAGTATAAATATTTCTCATAAATATTGGGTCACGATCACTTACTATAATTTTGGGTGTGTCATGAAGCTTTTGAACTGTATCCATAAAAGAGATGACAATTGTATTAGCTATAAAGAATGATACTGGGCACAAAAATGAGCATACTTGGTAAGTTTATCCATGATTACCATGATTACAATTTTCCATTTTTATTTAGGTAATATTTTGGTGAAATCCATAGAGACCTCTACCCATCTCTAACTAGGAATATAAAAATGTTATAAGAGACCTTGTGTATTAAAGATCCATCCCTTATTATGCTAGCACATTAAACATTCTACCGTAAATTTTTTAACATCACCTTTTAACCCCTCCAAAATAAATCTTGTTTAACTTGATGATAAGTTTTCAATAACCCAAAATGACCACCTAGTGGATAAAAATGAAGATCTAAAAGCATGATGTTTAAGTGTAGAGTTATTACAAAAATAAAACCTATCCTTATACAAGAATGTGTCACCCTTCCATATAAAGTTTTAAAATGTGTTTGGATCCTACTACATATTCTTAATGAGAGTATAGGTCTCTGCATATCTTTCTACCATTCTTCCCTTACTTGATTTACCTAATAAACCTTCAATATAGAGATGGCACACAACAATGCTTCCATGGAATCATCCCTCCTAGATAGTGTATCAACAAACACATTTTCTTTACATTTCTTATAAATGATATTGAATTCATATCCTAACATATTTGTGACACATTTTTGTTACTCTTTTGAAGTATTCATTAATTGAAGATGTATTTCAGACTATCATGATCGTTATTTACCTTGAAGTGTCTACCCATTAAGTATGGTCTCAATTGTTTGACCGCATATAAGATTCCAATCATTTCCTTTTCATATGTAGGCTTTAAAAAGTATTTCCTTTTATATGAAAACTCTCAAATTATATGGTATGTCCTTCTTACATGAGTACTATACCTATCCCATTTCCTAAAGCATCTCATTCAACTATGAATGTCTTGGAGAAATTTTGAGTCACTAACACCGAGTGGTGCACATTGCCTCCTTCAATTTATGAACTCCATGGAACCTTCCTCATTCTGATGAAAACACTATTTATTTAATAATTTTTTTATTGGTGTAGATATATTGTCATATTTATTTACACATATATGATAATATGTTGTGAAACCTAAGAAAACTCATAATTTATTGAGGGTTTTGGGAACTTCCCATTCCATTATGGCCTTTATCTTGTGAAGGTATACCTTGAAACCTTCATATAGATGATATGGCCTAAGTATTCCACTTCCTTTAATCTAAAAGGGAACTTTGAAGTATTTGTACATAGTTTACATGAGGTAGATGTTCCTCCCATGATTTTCTATAGATTCGGATATCATAAAAATTACCAAGTCAAAATTTTGTATGAATGAAAGAAATATGGAATTCATCAAACTCTAAAATTTGGATAATGCATTAGTAATACCAAAGGAAATCACTATAAATTAATAACTATAAATTAATAATGGGCTTGATGAGTTTTGAATGTTGTGTTAGGATTATCCTCTTCCTTTAATTTAATTTGGTGATAGCCAGAAAGTATATATAGTTTTGTAAAAATAAAATACACCATATAATTCATATAACAAATCATCAATGACAGGAATTAGAAACTTATCTTTGATAGTATACTTATTAATTTATTTGTATTTTAGAAACATGCACCACTTGTCATCCTTCCTATGCACCATTACAACTAGAGTTGATTAAGAACTCGATCGTGACATATAATACTCATTTCTAATATTTTATCCATCATATTCTCAATCTCACTCTTTTTCACATATGGGTATCTATAAGGAATGATGTTAGGGGATAAAATTACTACAACTAATTTATTGACATTATCATGATCTCTTTTGGGAGACAATCCTTTGGAATACTCAAAGAAAATTACATGTTTATCAATAACCTTATGAATATTAGGATGTATGATTGTATTATTTGGTTGAATTTCTATGGAGAAAAAGCATGTTATGAATCCTTCTACCCCCTTTTAAGAATATTCTACATTTTTTGAGAGATAACTAATTGAGGATATTTTTCCTATAGTCCTTGGAGTTCAAATTATCTTCCTTTAAAATGAAAGTGCATGAAAAAAATTCTATAATTTTAAATCTATGACACCCAAATTCATGAGCCATTAAAAACCTAAGATAATATAAACTTTACCTATGGGAATAATGAACATAGGGGACAATATTTTGTAGTCACCCATCATACATCTAATTTTATGGAATTTACCTAAACATTATATTGTGCCACCATATGAAATCATTACTTGAAATTCAAGTGTTGGGTAGATGAAAAAAATTAACCATGTTACCAACTTATTATTGATGAAATTATGGGTAATCCCGAGTAAATCAATACCCACACTTACTAATTATTGAGGTAATCGTATGCACCCAAATTTACATGGGGCTATATTTTTGGAGCAAGAATAATCCATGATGATGATAAATTTCAATTCCAATACAAATTATGATATCAAAGTCTAATTTCCTCACTTACATCATGTTTTTATAGCCTAGTTTACCTTTCTTATCTGTTTACTTGATTTTCCCACTTTCATAGTTACTTTTTTTATCCCTTATCCTTAGCATTTTAGCCTTATGTTATGTAACTATTGTGACGGTTATGAAACAACCACAACGGTTGCACAACCACCAAGATACCTAGGGGGGTGGTTACGTAACCACTCCGGAGGTCGCATAACCTTAGCTCTACGCACACCATTGGTTCTATGAAATTTTATTTGGGACTTAAATAATGTGTTATGTACATGTGTTGCCTACTTCCAACTATTATTTTTCTTGCATGTTTCTTGACAAATTAGTTGTTTTTGAGCTCATTAGATACATATGGACTTATTATTTTTACTTAATATTCTTAGTAAGTTCATTACTCCTTTGCATGTTGATTTAGAACTTCTTTGATTGCCAATTGTGTTATACCATTTCCCTACAAAACTTCTATAAAAACCAAGATTTTTCTAAAGCATCTGTTAGAGTCTCTTGAATTGTAATTACATTGTTATCTTTTTGAAATATTTCCAAGAAGCGCAAAAGAAAACAAAGATCATTTTCCTTATTACTATCTTTCCTATGGTGTTACCATACTGCCTAAACTAGCTAGCTCCTAAACTTCTAAATATTCTTATTACATACCAACCAACACAACTCCCGAGACAACATTGGATAATTCATTGAAAATAATTTGAAGGGATCTACAAAAGAAAAATCAACATTGGAAACTTTATCGGTTCTACATTTCTAGGTTAGAGGTGTACTTGAATTCCTAGAAGCTTTGTTTCATTAATTAGATTTCATTTCATAATCAGTGTAGAATCTACTTTTAAGGAAGTAGAATTCAGACATTAGTTTCATTTCATGTAAGTATCTTCCATCAAAAAATCCTTCTCATCTTAATGATGTGGATTTGTCTGGGAAGTATTTTGAGGAAGTTCTTATGGAGTATTTTATTTCTTCATTGTAAAATCACCTCTAGCTTTTGTTTCAATTCATTAGTTATATTATACGTGCATAAAATAAAATATTCCCTTGAGATATTTTCCTTGCTTATCCCTATAGATCTGCAAGGGAATAAAGTTTAAAGAATATTTTTGTGCACTTTGTTAAGTTTCTTCACATTAAAAAAGTATCTATAGAAATTTTAGTGTTTTACCAAGGAAGTTTCAGGGGAAGAATTACTTTTGATAATATTTTAAATATTCTCATGATTTTGAGGTAGAACAAAAGGAAATTAGATCCACATTTACAAATTATAAAAAAACATCTATTTAAAATTGATTATAATTAATTCATCCAAAACAGAGGATAGCCACATCCAACTATTTCATTGTTTTTTTTTTTCATTTCGAGTGGAAGAAGTTTTAATTTATTTAGAAGTAATTTATCCGTGTGTGTAGACTAGATTTATTTTAATTAATTAGTGAAAAGGTAGATGAAATTTTTATTTAGTTATTTTCCTTTCAAGTAAGTAGATTATTTTTTCCATTTCATTTTGGTTATTTAAATAGGAAGGAATCTAGGCAGTTAAGAGATTAAAACACATTTGTGTTTTAATTAAGTTAGATTTACTTTTCTTAATTGGTTAAAACAAACATTTCAACGTAGTTTAAATTTCAAATAAAACTAGATAATTAAACCATTAGGAAATTACACTACTTGTACATAGCCTCTAATTCCCTCTTGGATAACTTAGCTCATAGGAATTCACACTACCCATTCTTAGTCCCTAGTTCTCCTATAGCTCCCTTTCAACATTTCTCACAACCTTGAACATTCATGGTTGTCTCGACAGGACCTTGGGAGGTCGAGTGTTTCTAGAATCATGTGTTGATTATTAGGCGTAAAGTATTGATGAACCCGACATGAAGGACTTGTTTCTTCCTATTTATTTTTCTTTTATTGCTATTGCCTCACCTTTCCGTTTCTTCCCTATTTGGGTAGGTATTTTATACGTCCCAAAATATGTTTCAGTAGAGAGTTTGGTGGGCCATTTCACTTTATAGGTACTATACCAGTGTCCAACCACAACAATCCCCTTCACTTTCTGGATGGGATGATAACTACACGAAAAACATGCAAGCCTCCCCTAACTATGTCTTGAACCCCACTAGTCATGTGAGAATATAGGAGGTTGATAAACCTTTAAATATGCAATATAATCAATTTGATTTGAATATCATGAACTATACAGGTGACAACAATCCTTATACCAGAATATTTTCAAAACCTCACATTGCCATGGAATCTTCAAGATGACATATTTACATAGATTTATAATCCCATTCACCAAATATACAAGTACTTAGATAGTATGAAGATTCACACCTGTTAGATGTTTAAAAGTAATGCATCAAATACCTACCCTAAGATTCCTATTTTCAAGGAAGAAAAAATGACAACATTGAGAAATGTATAAAGGTGTAACATGTGTCCTCTAAACCAAATCTACATTACAGACACACTAGATAATAGGTTCAATCCTTGACCCATGATGTTATTTCAAATTTAGTGGGGAGGAATAGATAACTAGAGAGTTCCCAACATTCAAAACAAACCTATGTAGTAGGTAAGAACATGGGATATCCCATTAACAACAAAGGATACACCCATATCGGTGTAAAACTGATGCAATATTATGTGTAACAAGGTTATCCTATCTAATCAAATCTAGGTGATATTATCATAGGAGTTGACACCCTAGAGATGGGCCCTCACCCTTTTCACACTTATCCTTTGTAAGGGATGGCTGGAAGTACACTCTCAAATGTCATTCCATTGAGTAATGTGGCATTCCCTACTTTCATGCCCTCTATTCCATATCCTACTAGGTGTTCCGCCTTACCTACATATGTATTCAAAATCCTTAGATGGACATGTAAACCTTCCATACTCCTTATATGCCATATCAAGGAGCTCCATATATTTCATCCAACTCCTACAATGTAACCCATCCAAATCCTCCTCCTCCACCTCCTCACTAAGGAGTTTTAATGACAAAATCTTACACAATGGGCACTTATGCCGAGTATTTGAAATATCCCTTGAATTTACCATATGGGGTTTCATGTCTCCATTCCAATTTCCTAATCCTATTTATTTAAGGGAGAGGGATACCCGCATGCAAAAATCAAAACCTATGCTACTACCATTAGGGAGTTTCTTTCTTGGGATGTCAGAAGTAGCTAAGATATTTCTCAAGAACATTGAGGAATTTCCCTAGGCTATTACTATTAGATTCTTAAGGATTATATAGATTCCTTTAAACAACTTGTTTCTAAATTCATTAGACCATTTTATGTGAACAAGTTTCTTCAAACAAGGATTAGAAAGTTTTTGCATGGTCATAAGGAGTAAAAATATGTCACCCATTTCATTCAAAGATAGTGTCAAGTTATTTACTACTATGCAATTGCACATACCATGGAATAAATGGAAATTTTTGATATATTCCTTCACTCACTCAATTGAGAGACTAGGGAGGAAGTCTAAAAGTTTTCTTTCCATAGTTATAAATAAGTATTGTAAGGTGGACTTCGAATCTATGAAGCCACTATCGATAATGCGATCGTAATACTTATGGTATCAATGGGAAATTAGTGTCCCCTAATAAAAAAAAGTCAGTCATTAAAAAATGGAGCCAATAACGAAGGGTGTAAGGTATTGAATTATAATTGTGGTGCTACCATGGATGGTGTTATTGATCAAACAAAGAACATTTGTTCTACAAAAATAGAAAGACTAACAATCATAACAATAACAACAAAAATTCAGGAAATCAAAGATGCCTTTATAATATTTCCTTAATCAACATAGTTGATGTGAACCACCCCCCTACTTGAAAATATTAAACCTAATGCCCGAAATAATACCAAACCTATGTCTAAGGGGCAGTGAATTACGGTTACAAAAACTAGTTTCAAAACTACAATCGAAGTTATAATTAACAAAAAAACCCAATTTAAATGCCAAGAGACTACGAACTCAATCTTTACTATGGTTTTCATCCTTTTATTGGTCATGAAGCTATAAATATTAGGGATTGAAAAATTTCATGTATAAATAATCCCCAAAAATTAAAGACAACTATTTGTATACATGTTTTTGAAAATCCTCAAACAACCTCAGTAGCCAATCTATACAGGCCCGTTGCACCTCAAAATTTAAACCTAGGCATCTATCGAGATCCATTACCTAAAACTCTTGAATATGTTAAGGTGAATCCTCAAAACATAAACAAGGGCATTCCTTTTGGTAATAATGATCACACGGCCTAAACTTCTGACAACTCTCGAGTTGCCCCTAACCTAGGCTCAAACAACAATGTAAATATTGTTAGACTAGTCAAGTTAGAGATTGAATCAAAGATTAATGCAACAAATATGATGAGGGAATATGTTTCACAACCCCTTCCCAATCATTCTCTCTCATATGATGATGCTCTTATAATATCAAAACATGTAGGAGCTTATGATTTGATTTTGGATTTGAATAGGACACTTTATCACATCTTGTTTTTGGATTTATTGAACAATTAATCAGTGCATCATTGTTCATTGCTAGATGCACCTTTGTGTTAGTCACCTAATTCATGTTATACCTCCACATGGAGATCAAATAAATCATATTAAATTCAACATACAACCTTTAAGAAAAAGTGATAGGGATACCAGTTTGTCTTTGATATAAAAAGATGAATTTTGATGTTGAAATAGACCAAAGAAGTGATCCTACCTTATATTTTCAAGTCTAGGTTTATAGAAATTTCATCAAAAGAGCCATGATTTATGAGGGGGATGGTATGAATGTGGTTTCCTTATCTTTCATGTAGAATTTAGGATATGTGGAGACTAATTTCTCCTCTATAAGAAACACGCCGCTGAGGGTATGATAGTCTCAATACTACCTCAATTGGAACTAGTTCTTCTTTTCTCCCTCGGAAAAAGACTATTTTAAGAAAAATCTACATCATTTACAAGGAAAAAAATTATAACATGATCCTTAGTAGACCTTGGATTAACATGATGAAGGCTATCCCTTTCAATTTATTCTAGGAAGTTAGATTTCTCCATTTGTGGAAGGTATTTATCACTCAAGGGGATCCTAAGCCCATCAAAATACATTTGTAAAACCTAAAGAAGAAACCAGGGGTCCATTCAGAATATGATCTCCCTATGAATCAGTTAAAAAAATTGCTTCCATTAAAATAATTAGTCACAACCACCCCAAATGTTTAAAAAGATGAGGTTAATAACCCAAAAATGTTTGATGTGGAAAAAACAAATAAGGGAAAAGTAATATCCATGAAAACTATGTCCACAAAAACCACATCAAAGATTAGGAAACTCTTAGAGAGTAATGAACCAATCCTTATCCCCATTAAACCACAAGGAATGCGAAATAGTACGCACCCAAATTTACATGTGATACATTGTCAGAAAATGGTTCAACATCCCCAATGATGATTAAGGTATTTTCTGAAAGTGTTTGAGCTCCTTCACCTCTTTGTAGCTTATATTTGTAGCCTAATATTACCTTACTTACCCATTTTCTTCCCACATAATTTTGCCTTATTTTTAGCCTATAGTTATAAAACCACCACCCTTCCTATGAGGCAGTCCTATAACCACTGCCTAGATAAGGAGTGGTTTTGTAACCACTTCTTTGTAGGGCAAAGTGGTCATGTAGTCATCACCTTGCACAAGCAGTCTTGTATGAATTTTCTTTAACTCTTTTTCCTTGAATTAGATGCATTTTTCTTCACTTAAGTTCACTTTTAGAAGACATTTATCAATCATTTTTTCTGATTTTAATCTTAACTGACTTGTGGCAATCTCCTCTTTCATCGTGATTAATAATTGACTATTAAAACTTCCCCTTCATGTGTTGATGTGGCACCCCATTGCTACCAAGTGTGATAGTGAACTACCCAACCAACTTTCTCTAAAACCATCTCTTCTTCTAAAGAAAAAGGCCAGATAATTTTTTCATGTATTGTTATGTTATGCTACTACAATCCTGCTAGAGATTACACAATCAAGCTCTGTTCACTTGCATTGTTCTTCCTCTACTTGCATTGCCACAAGATTGCGTAATAATCCATTACTTGCTCCAACACCTTCTTCTATATTCCTCTACTTTCCTAAATTGCTGGACTCACATGGACACAAAATGTCAGACAAAAATACTGAGGGGAAACAAAATCACACAACAACTGGATTGCCACATCACTACAATTAAGAGGTTGGGGTTGTAATTGGGTTTGTTCATTTCTTTATTTATTTTTTTGTGAAATATGTATACACATTATTTACTACAATAGAAAAGGAAATTTCATTTTCATTGTTGTAATCATTGAATAGTTACAGTAGATCATTTCCTTCAACAAAGATTTCTTAGGATAGATATATTCCTTTTCCTATCTATATATATTTGCAAAGAGGTGATTCTGGAAGAAAGCTTTTGTGTTAATTTATAAATCAACTGAAGCATCATTTTATTTAGAATATCCTCCATAAAATCCTTCTTTACTTTTTTCAGGGAAGTTGCAGGGGAAGAAAAGCTTCTAGGAAGCTCTGATTTCATCCCATGTCTCTGACGAGAGTAGAGGATTTGATTCATATCCATAGTTTAGAGAAGCTTTAATTGTTTAAATATATTATATTTATTCTGTACAAATAAAAACTATATCTGGTTATTTGGTTTTTTATGATTTATTAATTATATTAGAAGCTTTCATTTCTTGATTCTTCATTTTCCTCTCGTGAATCCCAAAATCCATAAAATAAAAAATATTAGTTAAAATTAGATTAGATTAAGTTAGTTTGTTTTATTTGTGTTATTCCCTTTATGCAATTAGTTTCTTTTCAAATAAGTAGATAAATCAAGAAAATGATAGGGAATTTACGTTACCCATACTTAGCCTCTAATTTCCCTTTGACCAATTCAACTACTAGGAACTAACACTACTTGATCTTAGTCCCTGATTATCCTATAGTTTCCCATTAAAATCCACACAAAATTCTACATCATATTTCTCAAGACAACCTCGGGAGGTTGAGTGCATCTTGAAGATCACGTGTCGATTTTTATTCGTATAAATTGGTGAACCTGACGTGAAGGATTGATTCCTTCTTATTTTATTTTCTTTCATTAATATTACCTCACCTTTCCATTTCTTCCCCAATTTTAATAGGTATTTTATAGTTTCTAAAATATTTCTGTAGAGAGTTTGGTGGGCCATTTGGATGAGATATATATTATACCAACGTTTCTACCATAACAATCACATAAATAACATGCAAGCCTCCCCTATTTATGTTTCAAATCCCACTAGTAGTGTGAGAATAGAGAAGGTTGATCAACCATTAAACAAGTAATATGGTCAACCAAATGAAAATCACTTTGTTATCACGAGTGGAGAAAATCCTTACCCTAGGATCTTGTCAAGACCTCACATTTCCATGTAATCTTTAGAAGATGACATATTTGCATGGATTGTTAATCCTCTTCACCAAATAGATGAGTCCTTAGATAGGATGAAGATTCATGCATATGAAATGTCTAACAATAATACATCAATTACCTATCCTGAGATTCCTATTTTCAAGGAAGATAAAAATAATAATTATGATCAATTTATAAGGGGGTACCACATTCCCTCTCAATAAAATTGCACACCACATGAACCTAAACTAGAAACTCAATCCTCACCTCATGATGTTATTTCTACCTTAGTAGGGAGGATTAGAGAACTAGAGAGTGCCCAAAATTTATAACTAACTAATGTAGTAGGGTAGAACATGGGGCATCTCATCGTCAATAAAGGGTACACACATATCCATGCATAACCAATGCAACATCCTATACAACAAGGCTACCATGTCAAATCAAACCCCGGTGATCTTCTTATGGGTTCTGACACACTAGGGATGGCTCCTCATTCTTCTAAATCTTATCCTATGCAAGGGTTGGATGGAAGTGCATTCTCTAATAACACTCCATCATGCACTACAACATTCCCTGGTTTCACACCCACTAACTCATTTCTTGCACTGCTCTTCCCCTTAATTACATATGTATTCAAAGGTTCCCCATAATGACCCATATACATTTGATACACCTTATACATCATATCAAGGATCTCCATATGTTCTAGCTAATGCCTACAATACATATTATCCAACTCCTCCTCCACCACCTCCTCATCCAAGAGCTTATTGGTATAATCTTAGACGATGGGTACTTATGTTGATTATTTGAAATAAATCTATGAATTTACCATCCGAGGTGTCATGCGTCCACGCCCATTTCCTAATATTCCAAAATTTAATGGAGAATGAGATCCAAATGCTCACATCAAGGCCTACACTACTTCTATTAGGGAACTGCTTCCTCAAGATGCTATAGTGGCTAAAATATTTCTAAATACCCTTAAAGGTATTACTATAGACAGTATTATAGGATAATTGAGGCTTTAATACATTCATTTAAACAAATAATGTCTTAATTCATCAAATATTTTGATATGAACAAGTTTATACAAATAGGGATTAAGGAGTTTCTGCATATTAGGTAGGAGAAAAATGAATTTTCAGCTCATTTTATCAAAATATGGAATTAGGTGCTTTATCCTCTTTAAGTTCACCAAACATAGACCAGATGGAATTTTTTTCTTTTCCTTCACTCACTCAATCGAGATACCAATGAAGAATTTAAAAAGTTTCCTTTCCATAGTAATGACAAAGTATTGGAGGGTTTTCTTTGAATCGATGAAATTGAAATTGATAGTGGGCATAAGAATTAAGGTCTTAATAGGAAACCGGTATCCTTTAATGAAAAACAATGAAAGTCATCAAAACAATGGAGAAAACAACCAAGGGCCTAAGGCTTTGAATCATATTCATGGTGCTACCACAAATGGTGTTACTGATTAAACGAAGAATACTAATTATATGAACAACAATAACAATAATAACCATAAAAACAAAAAACAATATGAGAAATCAAAGAGGCCATAACACTATTTCCTTGGTCAACATGGTTTATGTGAACCATCCCCTCCTTAGAAAAATCAAACCCAAGGCCTAAACTAGTACCAAAACTCTAGACAAGGGAAAATGAATCATGGTTATAAAAATCAATTTCAAAATTACAATTAAGATTATAATCAACAACCACCAGATGCTTATCAAAGAAAAATAAATTACAATCGTAAAATATATCATGGTTTTCATAGGATTCGAGGCATTGATGAAAAATATTGTAGAGATTGTAACAAGTTCCTACAAAGACTCCTCGAGAATAAAAGAAAACTTTTTGTAGAGTTGTTCTTAATAGGCCCCGAAGTAACCTCTCAACCAAACTATACAAGACCCGTAGCTCCTCAGAATGAAAACCTAAGCATATTTCAAGATCCATTCCCTATGCATCCTGAAAATGTCAAGGTAAATCCTCAGAACATAAACAAGGGCATTCCTATTGCAAACAATGATCATGAATCCTCAACTTCCAACAACTCTCGAGTTTCCCCCAACCTCGAATCTAATGACAATACAAATATTATGGGATTAGTTGAGTTGGAGGTTGAACTGTGGTTAACATGAAAAATCAAACAAGGGAATATGTTCCAAAATTCCTCTCTCTCTCATCCTACTTCATAAGAGGATACCTCTATAGTTTCAAAACCTATAGGATCTTATGATTTGATTTCAGATTTGAACAAAACCTTCTCACACATATCATTTTTAGATTTACTAAATAATTCTCCTTCATACTTTGTGATGTGCTATTGGAAGCATTATGTCCTTGTAATCTAGTTGATGTCACACCTACTCCTAGAGATCAAATTAATCATACTAAATTTGGTTTTATAAAAATTTTCTTTAAGAGAGCCATGATTGAAGATAGGGCTGCAAGAAATGTGGTTCCTTTCTCTTTCTTACCAAATTTTAGGTACAAGGAGACTAACTTCTACTATACAAGAAACACATTATGAGGGTATGACAATTTTAAATAAATTTTAATTAGAACCATAGTTCTTCCTATCACCCTCAAGCCAAAAAAGATCTTAATGGATTTCTACATCATTGACAGGGAAACGAGTTACAACATGATCCTTGGTAGACCATGGATTCACCAGATGAAGGCCATTCCCTCAACTTTGTTTCAAGAGGTTAGATTTATCCATTTGGGGAAGGTCTTTGTTGCTCAGGGGATCCTAAACCTTTGATATTCATTTAGAAAATACCAAAAGAAACCAGGGGTTCATTCGAGTATAAACTACATGTGAACCAATTAAAAAATCCTCCACCATCAAACCAATTGGTCATGACCACCTCGAGAATTCCAAAGGATGAGTTAATTGACCCAAAAATGTTTTTCTTGGAAAAAATAGATAAGGGTAAATCAATATCTAGAGAAATTGTGTTTACTAAAATGACAGAGATCATGAAAATCCTGAGAGTAATGATCTGGTCATCCTCCCATTTGAATGAGAAGGAATGGGTAGCCTTCTTGGTATGTCCTCTCTTCCCATATATAGTCTTGATCTATGTCTAAAAATGATAAAATTAACAAAGGAAGAAGAGAGATAAAAATTAATATGGTGCCCATCAAAGAAATCCCTAGGGCTTGTTCTATTATGAACTTTGATCCAAATATAAATGTGTTAGAAATCAAGTATGTCATCTCCATGGGATGTGATTGCATAAGACAACATTAATCATGTAAAATCACTATGATTCATGCAAAACAAAAATTTAAGCATTTCAGTCATGCTCGCTTAAACATGATATTTTAAAAACATGAAAGACAAAGTTGTTAAATACCTCCTTCAAATAGAAAAATTAGATAAACATACATACACAATCATGGGTAGGGGTTGTAAGTCTAAACCTGGATAATAATTCCTTGTCAAGAGAATGGAAATTTCAAAGATCATGTTTCTTCACTATGTACTCTTGGGGGTGAGGAGTTTGACATCCTTCAACTCTCTTCACCTTAGACATTTCAGCATGTATTCCATTTGCATTTCCACATGTACACTATTGCATCAACATTGCATTTTAATTTGTTAGATTACTTTGTAAATGTTTAATCAAGGAAATTCCTTTTCAAACAAATTTTGAAACATTGGAAAACACTCAATCACATTTCTACAAATATACACAATATTATCATCAATATTTATAATCATTTCATGAATTCAACAATATAAGACAAAATTTTGACACTAATTCTACCAAGTCCTGCATACTTGGTTCTTCTTGTATTTTTCTTTCAGCATAGGTATATTTTCCCGTAGTCTATTCTAGAAGCTTCTTGGTATCATATCTCTCCCAAAAAACTTATTTGGTAACAAAAACATTCTAAATTTTTTTACCCGATTGTTTCTTCACCTATCTTATCCTTCGGTGTTGATCCCTTGCATCTTACTGGTTACATGGGGTTAAGGTTAGAGGAAAGTTCTCCCTCCCAAAATAACATATAAAAGTTAAAAATAAAATAAAATAAAATATATATGTCAATTCAAAATCAATACAATTTGTTTTATTTATACACTTCCCTACCCCACCAATATTTAGTGTTGAGCCCTCGCCTCTTACTAGTAGTTTGAGGTTGGGAAAGGAGGAAGTTCCCTTACTCACCTATTCCTCGTCCTTGGTGATGAGCCCATGATTCCTACTGGTAGTATGGGGAAATGTGTAGGGGTCTCTACAAATAAATTAATAAGTTAAAATCAATTTAATTCTATAAAAGTGCTTTTAAATATTAAAAATCCCAAGAAAAGTGAGTTACATGTTTCCGAAAGAGTTAAATCCATAAAACTAGATGTTTTCAATCATGAGCCCATCTACGGGTCTAAGTATAGATAAACTTACAAGAAAATAACATTCTAGAATGTGTAGTAAACTATGTGTAGAGTTAGGTTGTAGGTTTCTAATTGGATTTCTGTTAAAATCTTGTCTTTCTCTCACCATTTCCATCTATCAAAATCATACAACTCACGTCCCTTTTGGCTTTCAGTGATGATCCCTCACATCTTACTAGTTGTATAGGGTTAGAAGCATAGTTTCATTTTCTTATCATATAACATTCATCACATTTTTCTAATAATACAATAAGTATTAACTATTGTTTGAAAATCGAAGTTTCAGATTACACTTGGTTTGAATCACCATCATATAAAATAAACCAGCAAAAAAAATCATTCAGTTAGTATTTACCATCCACTGCATGCATTTTGAAAAGCATATAAAATTGAAAATTATAAACATCTTAGAGTACACATGTGAAGTAAACCATGAATGAAATCAACTCTTATGTAAAGGATAATTGAATCAAAAATAGATATATGTATATATCATAATAAACAAGTCCGAGTACAATGGTATCACACACTAGTTGTGGAAAAAACATTCACAATGAGCATGAAAATCCAAAAACATCATATATATGCCTTATAAAATGGTATTAAATAAATAAGGGCTCAATGTCCTATCCCTCTCTATGGGAACCCTGAGATGGTGCAAAATTGTGACTGGGACTTTTAATGTGGCTCCGATGTCATGAATGTGTTGAGAAGTGAGAGTGAGCATGAGATTGACCACTAGTTACAATCTCATTACATGAGTGGCTCCACCTCACCATCCTATCAAACATTTCATATGCAATTTTTTTTTCTCTCGATAATTCAAGAGATCTCCACCCTTCCAAAGAGGCATAAACACATCAATGTGTCATCCATCCTATAATGGTTGTCCCAAATCCTCTAGAAACTCTACATGAGTATTCCCTGTAGGGAGCCAAAAAGTATCAACACAAATCCTAAAAATAAGATCTTGCCAACTATCGGTAGTGACTGTAAAAAAAAAAAAGAGAACAACGGGGAGTTAGAAAACATTCAAAAGCTAAAAAGAAGTAAAATTCCTAAAATATTGAAATTTCTAACTGACAAGGTTGAGAGAAGAGTATCTACATAATTAGATCTCAAGGAATCCAAGTAGGATCAGTTGGAGTAGCTGGTGGTGATGGAACCATTACAGGGCACCTACTAGGCCTCACCCTCTCTTGGTACGATGTACTAACCCATCATAGAATTCTCATTTCCACCTCCCTCTCAAGAAAGTGGGTCCTTTGAAACAAGGGTCACCTCCTCTCTCTTTCCATATAGACCTCCTTTTTATCTCTCCACTCTATATCACTATCCCCTCCTCATCCCGGCTCTCCTCATCTACCTCCTCGATGACCTTCTCATCCTTCCCCCTTTGAGTAGGTGCAACCTCAATTTTGAGAAGATACTTGGGTTCTCTCGGGAAATAAGACCTTCTTTGTAGAGATAGGTACTTCGATATAACCAATTTCTGTCCATATAGGCCCTTGAGGCCATTTTTTTCCTCTCTAATGCTCTGGTAGATGGTAGTCATGACCGGAAGAACATCATCGAGCATAACCCAAACTATTGGGGTACCCTAGCAATAGGATGGACCTCCACCCTCACACTCACATCTACTAATTGTGAATTGGTATCACATGCAATCGTGGATAGTCCCATCCTAACCCCACAATCCAATCATATCCTGCTAGAGTCTCACAATAAAATCATCTATCATAAATGTAGAAGCGGGATGGTTTGGCCCTCTAAGAACTCACAAACCTGTCTATCTCACAGCCCTGATGGCCCCTAGATCTTGTATACCAACTCCCCTCTGATAGGGGATGATCCACTCATACACCCAACACATAACCAAAGAAGGGTGGCTCTAGGATTTTCTTAATATCTTCCCAACTTGATACAAGTCATGGTATGTAGTCGCCAAAATGTCAACACCCTAGGTAAAAATCCTTTCATACTACTCAATATGCATGATGATCAGAGCCCAATAGTAAAATATCTTGTCCCTACCTTTGTCTCTTACTAAACATGAATCCAAAATAATAATTAATGGCCTTATGTAGGTCGGGATAGGTGTGGAGGAAAAAGATAGAATTTGCATACCTTGCTTCGCTTGGCACCCTTTGATGCACCATCATCCCCATATAAGATTCCCATTGAATAGATCTATTCATGATCTCTCCACTCTCCAAGTTCAAACATATACCAATCAAAGGTACACCAAGAATCCCGTGAATGTCCCCCTGTGTGTGATGCTCCACTCTCCCATAACACTAGGGAGCCGGAAAGAGTTCCGGTCGACATCCCAATAAGATAAAAAGTCACACAGAATGTGGCTGGATAGTGCAATGTGTGGTAACTGATAGATCCTACATAACCCATCTTGGTGTAATAAGTCCATCTTAGCCTAACATAAGTAAGAACTAATACCTGGAAGTCAATCAAAATCTCTCGCTTTGGCTCCAACAAATGTATAACTCATTTTGCATTCATAAAAATAGAAAAAAGAGAAAGTAATATATTTCAATAGGAAACCTCATAAAAAAACATAACAAAACAACTCAAAATCCAATAAAATAGTCTAAGTGGGTCGAAATTGCTCTTTTCCTTGATAATTACGAAATCTCTACCATGTGCAAGGAAACAGATTATGTAATTTCCATAGCGGTATTATGACCACCACCTTAGGTAGGTTAGTGGTCCCCTTTGACCTAAAAACTCTAAAAATGACAAAAATAGACCCTTTTCCATGAAACAAAAGATGGACCAATCTAGACTACCCCCCTGGGAACATTTTAGCACAATAAATTTCAAAAATAACCCCCTAGGTGTAGATTTTTCAAATTTCACATTTTAGGTTTCAAATAAACAAATGTGAAATACTAGCCTTATTATTTTCCACTTGATCTCTCACTCGTGGGGCCATGATTGTGTCATCGCACTTGATTTTTACTATACTCTCACTAAAAACAAAGTGATGGTTGGTCCAGAGCTCAAAATATCAATGAATATGTGTAAATAAATTATAAAATGAATGGTTTTTTTATATATATTTGTTTTTAAAAAAATTATGTATGTGATTTATAGGGCTGAGTACTTGCATAGGTATACTTCTATCCTCCCATAGATAGTAATTCCTCTTGTCATTTTGTTTAAGTGTTTATATTTTGATATCATATCTATCTCGCACTTGATTCTTGCTTTTGTCTTGTAGGGAATGGAAGCTTAGATGGTGATATTTTGGTACATGTGCATGTCAAGTATAGATTCTAACTCCCCATTTTCAGAATGGCATACTCAGAGTCTATGTTTTATGCCTATTTATGTCTAAAATCCTTCTCTAAGGGGGAAATATTTATGTACCCAAAATTTCACATGCTACATTGTTAGAAAATGGTTCAAAGGCCCTAATCATGATTTATATCTTTTTTGAAAGTGTTCGAGCTCCTTAACCTCTTTGCAGATTATATTTATAACCAAGAATTATGTTACTTAGCAATTTCCTGCATTTTTGTAGATTCCCACATCAAGGTGACAGTCCTGTAACTTCCGCCCAAGAAGGGTGATGGTCCTATGCGAATTTTCTAGAACTCTTCATCTGTGAATTAGATGTGTTTTGCTTCACTTTAGTTCACTTTTAGAACACATTTCTCAATAATTTTATCGTATTTTAAGCTTGAATGACTTGTATAAATTTCCTCTTTCCCTTTTTATTTCTAATTAAATGTTTTAACTACCCGTTTTGTTGATGTGGCACCCCATTGCTACCAAATGTGATAGTGCACTGCCCAGCCAACTTTTTATAAAACCATCACTTATTCTCGAGCAAAAGGACAAATAATTTTGTCATGTATTGCTATGTTATGCTACTATAATCCTACTAGATATTACACAATCAAGCTCTATTCACTTACATTGCCACCATATTTCCTAGTAAGCCATTACTTACTCTAGCACCTTCTTCTAGCTTCCTATGCATTCCTAGCTCCTTGGACTCACATGGACACCAAAGGTCAGAAAAGAATATTGAGGGGACAAAAAGCACACCACAATTGGATTTCCATAGAACTACAATTACCAAGTTAGGTTTTTAATTTGGTTTCATCATTTATTTAATTATTTTTTTGTGAAATATGCATTGAATAGTTACATGATCGTTTCCTTTAACAAATCTTTCTTAGGATAGACAACTTATTTTTCCTATCACCGTATATTTTCAAAGAGGTGATATTCGAAGAAAGATTCTATGTTAAATTATAAATCAACTAAGAATCATTTAATTTATAATATCCTCCATAAAATCCTCTCATTTTTTTTCAGGGAAGTTGCAAGGGAAGAAAGCTTATGGGAAGCTGTGATTTATTCCCATGACTGCGAAAGGCGAGTAGAGTAGTTGATTTGTATCCATATTTTAGAGAATTTTTAATTATTTAAATAGATAAGATTTATTTTCCACAAATAAAAACTACATCTGGTTGTTTTTTTGTTTTATGATTTACTAATTAGATTTTAAGTTTTCATTTCTTGTTTTCTTCGTTTTCCTCATGAATCCTAGAAAGCCATAAAATGCAAAAATATTAGTTAAAATTATATTAGATTAAGTTAGTTCATTTTATTTTATTTATTCCCTCTATGTAATTAGTTTCTTTTCAGATAAATATATAACTCAAGAAAATGATAGGCAATTTACGCTACCCGTACTTAGCCTCTAATTTCCCTTTTACCAATTCAAATTCTAAGAACTCACACTACCTGATCTTAGTCCTTGATTATCCTATAGTTTACCATCAACATACCTACAAATTTCCAAATTGGTCATCCCACCATGACCTCAAGAGATCGATTTTGTCTTGAAGATTGCGTGTCAATTTTCATTCATATAGAAAATTCCTCAAGTATAGCCTCTCTTCCTACCGATGATCTTGGTCTAGGTGTAAACATGATAGAAATAAAAAAGCAAGGAGATAATTTTTAGATCAAGAAAATTCCCATCGAATCCACTCTAGGGATTCTTCCATTTTAAACCTTTGTCTAGACACAAACCTTTCAAAGCCAAGATTATTGTTTCTATGTGACATAATCCCATAACACAACAAAAACAAAATGTAACTATTACTCCCTATGTAGGGAAAAAGTTGATTAGTGTATTCCTACTCACATGAATATGATATTTCAATAATATGAAAAAGAGTTTCAAAATACCTCTTTCAAACTGGCATATTTATGCTAGGGTTAGATGATCGATATATGCAATTGTAGGCAAGGGTTGTAAGTTTAAACCCAAGGTAGTAGGCCCTTGTCAAGAGAATGGAAACTTCAAAGATCATGTGTATCATTTTTGTACCTTGAGAGGTGAGGAGTTTTACATCCATCTACTCTCTTCACCCTAAATGCTTCTATGCATAGTTCATTTACATTTTCATATTGTACATTATGGCATTCATACTATTTATCATCTTGTGAAATCGTAAAATGTGAAACTTACTTCTAAAAAACTTTCAAATATTGGTAGAAATAATTGATCATGCCTCTTCATGTATCCATCTTATCATCTCCAAATTATTCACTCTCTTTATCATTTTGGCTATTAAGATGGAATTTTGACATTGATCCTACCAAGACTCACACACTTAGTATTATTCATGGTTTCTTCTAGTTTAATTGTCTTTACCCGTAGTCTATACTAGAATATTCTTAAGATGTCATATATTTCCCTAAAAATATATCTCATGACATAAACAATCTAAAAATTTCACTTAGGGATTTTGTTCACCTATCTCAACCTTTGATGGTGAGCCCTCTTATCCTACGAGACTATGTGGGTTTGAGGCTAGGGAAAGTGTTCCCTCCCGAAAACAAAATATAAAATTAATAAATGAAAATAATAATAAAAGATAAACAAACAATAAATAAAAAATGATTTCTTTTACAAATAAAACTACACTTCTTTTCCCCACCAATCTTTGGTGATGAGCCCATGCTTCCTATTGGTGGTGTGAGGTTGGGAAATGAGGGAAGTTCCTTTACTCGCACATGTATTATCCTTGGTGATGAGACCATGCTTCTTAATAGTAGCACGAGGGCAAGATGTAGGGGATCCTGTCAATTAAATTAGTAAGTTGTAAATAAATAAAAAATAAACAGTTCTTTGAAATATTAAAAATCCCCAACAAATGATATAAATGTATATGTTACAAGAGTGTCAACCCTTAAAACTATATTTTTTCAATTGAAAGGCCATCTACGGATCTATATCTAGTTAAACTTGTAATAAAAATACATTCTCAACTGGTTAGTTGACCTTTCTTAGGGTTGAGTTATAGGTTCTTAGTTGGATCTCTATCAAAATATTGACTTCTTATCACCATCTTCATTCTTTGAAATCATACAACTAATGTCTTTATTTATTCTTGGTGATGAGCCCTCAAATTTTACTGGTTGTGTGGGTTTAAGAATGGAGTGATTTCATATTATTATTATATAACATTCATCACATTTTGGAAATGAAAACAAGGGGTAAATATTTCTTGAAAATTAAAGTGTCTAAGTTACTATTTGTTCTCATATGCATAATCATATTAAAAAAATCATTTTTGTATCACATTTGCATTATCATCCATGGAATGCATCCATAAAACATGATAAAGCATTGGAAATTCTAAACCATCTAAGAGTACACAAATGAAATGCACTATAATGAAGTCAAATCTTATAAGGAATGTTGAACCAAAAAAAGGTCTATATATCTATATAATGTCAAGTGTCTCGTATCGAATTTCGTAAAACTATAGAGCAAGTGTAGTCAAAATTCTCAAATGTGAGCCAAAAATACAAAAAAATTCAATAAATATAAAAAAATGAGACTAAGAAATAAAGGTACTCTTCCCACCCACCTCTTTTAAGCCCTTTACAATTACTTCAATTATGGATTTCCTAGAAATCCTCCTCTAATGCATTCCAAAATAAAAAATAAATCATAACACAAAAAAACAAATATCTCACATCTAACCTATTCTGAATCCCTTCCACCTTCATTGGTTCTAACAATGCCATTTCTAAATCCCTTCCAATTTAACCATACTCATGAATGAAACATTCGTTACAAATCATGATTTATAAATTCAGCAAACTTTCAAAACAAAAATGGTTTCAAAAATAGCAAAAGTAATGTATATATATAGTGAAAAATTTGTTTTATAATGTTTCTTCAAGTGGGTGTATGTATGTTTGGTGCATTAGAGCAAGTATATTTCTTACCCATATGGATATGGTAACTAATATTGTCATTTTATTTAAGAGTATTTTGTTAATCATGTTTTATATCTGCAATTGATTCTTGTATCTCTTTTACATGTTGTGGGAACATTGGATTGGCGTAATTTCAACACACAAATGTGTCAAGTATAATATCAAACTTTACTGTTTGGGAGCACAATACTCAAACTTCAAATTGTATGCCTCTTCATGGATTAAACGATTCTCTGAGGGGGCAATATGTACACACCCAAATTTTCACAGTTCTATATTGTTGGAGCAAGAATAATCCCCAATGAAGATAAATTTTGATTTTAATACAAATGATGATATACAAGTACAATTTCCTCACTTGCAACATGTTATTATAGCTTATATTACCTTTTTTATTTGTTTCCTAGATTTTCCTAGTTCCTTTTTAGCCCTTTTCCATAAAATTTTGGCCTTAAGTTTCGTAAGTGCGGTGGAAGTTATGTTACCGCTGGTCTACCTAGAGGGGTGTTACACAAATTTCATGAAAATTGCATAGTTTCCACTCTATGCCGACCAATAGTTCAATACACTTTTATCTTGGACTTAAACATCATGTTTTGTATGCATGTTTCATGCTTCCAACTCATTTTTCATGTATGTATCTAGACAAAATCAGCTATTTTTGAGTTTTTTAGATGCGTTTAGACTTCTTCTTCTTCAATTACTATTTTTAGTAAGTCAATTTTCCCTTCCTATAATGATTTGGCACTTCTTGGTTGTCAAGTGTGTTGCACCATTTCACTACCAACTTTCTATAAAAAAAGCTTTTACCCGAAGAATTAGTTGGAGTGTCTTGAATTGGAATTGCACCGTGATGTTGTAAAAATATTTCCAAGAAGCACACAAGTAAACACAGAGCCTTTCCATTTTTACTCTATTTCCTGCGTTGCTACAAGAATCCCTACGAACTAACTAGCTCCAACACTTCTACATATTCTTCTTGCATACCAACTAGCACAACTCCCTGGACAACATTGGATACTTCATTGGAAAAGAAGATGAGGGGATCTATAAAAGCACAAAAAACATTAGAAACTATCTCAACTCTACATTTCCAAGTTTGAGGTGTACTTGAATTCATAGAAGCTTTCTTTCAATAATTATATTTCATTTCATAATCAGTGTAGAATCTTGTTATACTGGAATGTTGGTGAAATTTTGTCGGTATGGAAAATTAAGGTTCTCCACCAAGTTTCACAGGGCTATGCCCTCTGCATTGAATGGTACAACTCCCATTATTTAATGTGACTAATATAAACCTAAAATAAATGATATTAGTTGGCCAAGTAGGCTAAGGATCACACAGGGAAACTCCACTAAACCTGTGGAAAAATGATTGTACATGGGTATAAGGGAGGAAATTATAGCTAGATAGGGAGAAATATGTGGAATTAGGGAAGGAAAGTTACTACCATGAGTAGACTAATTATATAGTTCACACCCAATAACTAGAGTAGTTCAACATTCAATATAGAAGAATAACAACCTTATTATAGACATCAAGATAAGATGAAACCATGAACACGAGTTTCAAAAATATATTTATCAAGAAACACAATAAAGTATTTTCTTATTTATTGACATTCACAAAGTTGTATGATGAGAGGAATAGAATAAAATATGAGGAAGGAAATAGAAGAAATATAACTATTTATTTCATGTACATTAACTTAAAGTTCAACAACTACAATCCATAATCGCTATAGAGTGAAAGTTTTCAAAATTCAAAATCCTTTGTAATGGATAAACCATCCCAATTTATAGAATTTTGAATTGACCTCTCACCTCCCTCATATGAATATTTTCATTCATAATCCACTTGTGATCATTTGTTATTGATAAATTAAGTATTTCTATTATAGTTTTGAGAAAATAATTTTACAATTTTAAAATAGGTCACTTAAGTGAATAGGAAGAAATACAATGATGAAGCCCAACAAAGAATTAGAAAGGAGAGAGAAGAAAGAGGGGGAAAGAGAGGAGGAGGGAAGAGATGAAGGAAATCCACTCCTTGCAATGATCTAATTGAATGCCTTGATGCATTCAAAAACTTTGAGCAAAGAATTATGACACTGATGATCCTCCACACTAGTGAATATTTCTCCTCTGAACACCTTTGAACACTTTGCACCAATTAGTGATGACCATAATCCCTTCCTGATACCTTATGTATAAACAACTTGGACTATAGGAGGATTGTTTAAAAACACTATTGAGAGTTTTGATGTCGATCCAGATGACCTATGGGAAATACTTGTGATGATCCTCCGTGACATTTCCATGTTCCGCTGATAAAGATGACTCCTAGAATGATGTACTTTTCCCATACACACTAAAAGGGGATTTACTAAAAATAGTAAATGGAAATTTTCCATCCTTTTTACTTTGGGCACTTTGTTTCTCCTTCTGGATGACCTCTGTATATTGCTTCCGCATAGACTACTCTTTGATATGACTTACTAATAATAGTAAGTGCACATGTAGGAAACTTACTATTTTTAGTAAGTGAGAACTTTCACCTTTTTTGTATTTGACCACTAAGATTGTCCTTTTACATCATCTCTGTGCACACTTCTTCCGCCAAAACCGCTTTCTACATAGGATTTCCAAAAAGGAAGTGCCTATGTAGGAGGCTTACTATTTTTGGAAACTAGGGTTTTGACCTTGGTTTTTGATGAAAAAACTTTTCTAATATGGGTTTTTTCTCTTCAGTGCACCTCTAAAGTTTCAATTCTACCTAGTATATGGAAATGGAGATTTTAATTTTAATTTTTTTACAACGGGAAATTGGGTTTCTTAGTTGCAAAAAAAATTTGAGTGTGCATGACAAAAAATATTCTTAGATTCTCATGGCCTCTCAAAAACTAGAAGATTGCAAAGAAATGGCATGTTGATCCATGTGCATGATTTTTAGTTATGAAAAATTCTCTTCAGGTTTTGAAGTCTCTCTAGCGAAGAAATATCATTTCTTGTTCTTCTCAAATCCATATTTTCTTGATTTTTTACTTGTTTTCACTTCATGAGATCATGGAAAAAATGTATAAATGGGAGAAGAATGAAAATGGAGAAGCAATATTTAATGGAAATTTTGGTAGAGTTTCGGTAGTGTGGGGAGCATGTGGGGAGAAATGAGAAAAAATGATAATTGTATGGATTTCTAGCTTTAGATTTCAAAGAGCGGGAGGGGTGAATTTTATTTACACCATTTACACCTTTGTTTTGGTTTAATGGGTCTAAAAATTGTGCCTTAGCCATATGAAGACACTTGGTGTACATGTGTTCATTAAGAGGATTGGAGGAAGGGGATACATTTGAGATGTCTTTGGGGGCCAAAAAGAGGTTATATGATGAACCCAAAGGATAAAAAGGGGAGGGCACACTATTTTACACCATTTTCACCTTTCATTTCTTTTGGAAATCACAATCCCAAAGGCTTTTAGAGGAGTTGCAACAAAAGAAAACACACATAAAAATAACATCACAGATGCTCAGTGGTTAGAGTATATGAGAATACTCTATGAATGGTATCAATAGAAGGATACTCTTCCCATAATTAATACTTCAACCAAAAATATCTACATGGAAGACATCAAGCATGGCATCATGAATCTAGAAATTGGTAAAGAACAAGATATTTATGGGCTTTAGGCTAAAGTTTTAAAATGGGGTTTGGAGATCCTCACTCCACACATAAGAAAATTATTCAATGAGATCAACCAGAATAGATTCTCATTGGAGTGGATGACTAGTGTTGTTATTCCTCTATTTAAAAGAAGTGATATCAATAATCCATAAAAATACCACACCATTATGGTCAATCTCTTTAGTAAAATTTTTGGGGCATGGTAGAAAGACGAATCAGCGGTTGAGCAGAAAGAGAGGGTAAAAGAGCAACAAGGAAAGTAGGTTTCCAACATAGACACTAAAGCATAAAACATTACATCACTCTTAGGCACTTGATTAAAGTTTTTAGGATATAAAAGGAGAGGAAGCTTATTGTTAATTTTTTGATTTTAAGAAAGATTTTGACATGGTGCTTAGACACAAACTTTGGAACAAGATGGAGGAACTTGGGATTCTAGACGAGTTTAGATCAACATTGCATATGATTTATGATCAAGTCGGAGGTAAAGTCAAAACCAGAGAAGGTATGTCAAAAAATTTTGGCAAAGTGGCATTGGTTTCAAGTAAGGTTTTCCTCTCTCTCCCACCTTGTTTTTCTTATACATTGACAAGCTTGAATAATGGTTAAGAAAAATCAAGGGAGGGGGCATACAGCTGATTGGTAGGTTATGTGGTGAAGTTACTCTTATATGCCAATGATCTTATTATAATTTCAAAAACAAATCAAGGATTGAGGGATGATTTAAAATATTTAGATTCTTTTTCCAGGAAGTAGGGATGTCGGTGAACATTAGAAAAACCGAAGTAACGATTTTTTTCTTTAAAAAGGAAAGAGAAACACCTTAACTTTATTTTTGAGGGGAGCCATTGGAAATTATAACAAAATACAAATATCTTGGGATTGATTTTCATAATAAGATTAGTTCAGATATATGTAGAAAAAAATGATATATGGAGGTTGGAAATCATATTACCTACTTCTAAATAGGTGTAGGACAGCTAAAATTTGGGATTGGAAGACTAAGAAATCCCTTTTTGGATTGTTGGTCACCCCAGTTGCTCTTTATGGTTGCGAATTATGGGGAAGTAGCATGTCAAATCATACATGGATAAAATTAGAAATAATTCGAAACATCTAATCACCAACTCTTAAATTTAATTCAACAAATCCCCTTATGATATCTTTTTGATGAAGCGTACTTTCCGATGGAAGCATCAACCATAACCCGCTTATTAAGTTATCTAAAAAGTTTGAAATCATGGATAATCATCGCTAGCCCAAAATAGTTGTGGAAGAAAAATTAGAGCATAGAAAGAAAACTTGGATGAAGAAAAAATAAATGGATGAAAAAATGGGGCATCAACTTCGAGGAGTGTCCTAACAACAAGGAAATAAACACTTTGTGATAGAAAAATTTAGGATTGCCATGTGGATAGGGTATATTGGTCATAAGAAAGATCATTACATCAAAGAATTTAACCCCACTTAGGAACACGATGAAAAATATTATCTTGGATCATCTATCAAGGGTAAAGAAAGTATTCTAGTAGATGTAATGAGGACTAGATTGCATCACCTTTGATATGAAACTGGTAGATGGACTATACCCAAGGAATATTAGGAAAGGAGAACATTTTTTTGTAGAAAGGGGTGGTCGAGAAAAAATGAAACTTCATCATGGAATGTTTAGATTATGAGGATATTCATATCTAGTAACAAAATACTAGAATGTGGACAAATTAAATGAGTCAATCGAAGAAACAAGGATTGAAAATATTGTGGGTTTTCTTCTCAAGATTCACAATAGAAGATCTAATATTGAAAGGGGTTTGAATTCATCTTAAAGTATCAAATTTTGGTCCCATATAATATTAATCTCATGGAAATAATTAAAATATTTTATTTCATTTCAATTTTTAATGTGGAAAAAAATTGCATCTCTCAGCACCATGTTGCCACATGTCCCTTTGAAAATTTAACTAAGTATCAAATAACATACCTTGGCGGGTGACTTGAAAAGCTCATAGCTCTATCTCCCATATGAGTTTTCGGGATATTATTTATATGATTTTGCATGAAAAATACCTTTTGAGAATAATGGAATGAGTTTCATGGATTTATTTATAATTAAGCACCATCAAAATGATCCTTATGTATTAGGATCGCTGCGGTTCATGGAAAAAATGACCTACTTGAAAAAATTCTTGAGGTTTGAAGTTGATCTATTTTTTCCACCATGTAGTTAGATGAAAATTAATTCCAATGGTATATTTTTGGGCTTGTAACTCGCTACATATATCCTAAAATCACTCTTTGATGCTCAAGTCCTCTTTCATGATGCAAGCTTCTTCAAGCTCAAAACCCACTTTTAGTGAACTAGCTCCAAAACCTTTGAATCTTCCTAGAATATTCCAAAATATATTCCTTAATATTTTTATCTCCTATATACACCTCCATAATTATTATGAGTCTTCCGAACTACTCTTATTATGGTGCAATTGGCTTAGAAAGGTTGATGCAAGCTCTCTCTAAGTTTTCTTAAAAAATTGCCTTGAGAAATACTGCTCCAAAGGAACTTGAATGCTTTTTTTCCTAATTCACCTAGGGGGAATAATGACACTCACAGATGGATCACTGGGGGTACATGATAAGACTTGACATAAAGGAACATGTTGATCTAGGGGTGTCTTGAAAGTCATGACATGGAAAATTTTGACACTAGGGTATGGTTGTCCCATTTTCAAGTGAGTTTTACCCATACAAAATCACGGGACAACATGGAAGTATAATTTACAAAGTATTTTCATTTCTTGTAAGTAGATTATATTAAAAATACTTCTTAACTTATCCTTGAGGATTTGGTTGGGAAGGATTTGGATGAAGTTTGTATGGATTATTTTATTTCTTCATTATCAAATCACATGTATTTTTTTATTTCAATTAATTAGTTATATATTTTTTTATTATTGGAAAATAGTTTTTTGAAAGGGACTATACCCTTGATTACAAAAGAAGGCCTAAAAGCCAGGATAAACAAGAGAACCAGAGAGAAAAGGATCAGAATCCAAATGTTACAATGAAGTTCAAAGTAGCTAAAAAACAACTACCAAGATGAGACAAAACAACAAAATTACTGCAAAAAAGTAGTAAAGGATCCGCAAAAAAATAGCAAAAAAACAAACAAGGACAGCAGAATCATCTGCAGCTACTTCCTAGTAGCTTTGTCTATGATGGTTTTGATATTCTTCTAGGATTTAAACATACCCAAAGTAGTCATATGGGCAGCGTCATTAGAATCTAGCTGCTCCAAGGTCTTCTTGCTTTCCTTATCAGTACCCCAAAGAGTTGCCGACACTCCGCTTAGGTTGGAGACACTTCTGACGTGTTGTTCAATAAATTCCTCAATCACCCTAAAGATGGCAATGTTGTAATCATGCCTAGTCTTGGCCTTCCCTAAGCGAGAGTCCAAGGAGTGCAATTTCTTGTATATATCTTCAATTTGGCTGCTATCCACATCCTCCTCCTCCTCCTTCCTCTTTCCTTTCTATTTTGTCAAGTTTTTAACTTCATCCTTTAACAATTTCATATCTGCCTCTAAGGCTTCCAGCCTTTTTGTAGGGATTTCCAATTGCACTTCCCGGGGGCTGGCACTGCTGATATGCAGGAGGTCATGAGCAATTTCAAATTCATGAGAACCCTTCTCCACAGCAAGGGTCTCAAGGTTAAGCTTCCTAGAAGCCCTGGTAACCGGTCTCCGTGAGGTAGAGGCCAAGTGGGGGCGGGAGCAGCAGAAGGGGAATGGGAGAAGAATCCTGAACGGCCGGCATGGGGGTGACTGCAGCGGTGGTAGGGGCAGAGAAAGGAGAAATAGGGCTGGCAGCAGCAGAGCTCGGCAAAGGGGGAATCGAGCTAGGGGAGGATGGGAGACCAGGAAACCTGAGGAGACAACATTTGTGTAACAAAAAAATGAGCCCTTGGTGTAAAGGAACCGCCCAGGAATGCTTTTGAAACTCAAGAATGGAGCGTTCAAGAGAGTTCAGCAAGTAATGGGGGAAACAAACCAGACGATCCCTACGAAAATGATTAAGAAAAATAAGGTGTTTCACAGGAACAGTGACAAACCTTCCTTCCAAGGAGATGAACCGTATCATCATGTGGGTTACTTCATCATATGGCGGAGGGATCGAGCTAACAAGCAGGCCCGCTGTTGTGTGGGTTAGTTTCTCCTCTCCCTCCACAAATCTTCTCTCTTCAACATCTCTATCGACCCTTTTGTTAAAGAATCTGAAGCCCTCCAAGCCAAGGCCGGCGCTTCAAAGAATAAGCTCTTCATTGATTAAGACCTTCTGCCCCCCATAATCCACTTTGTCCTCTCCTTCCAATCCTTTGCAAAATGCATAGAGATGCTCTGGTCATGCCCCTGAACTTTTTCCATGAAGTTTGTTATGCCACCCTTGCTAAGAATGCTCCACAGCTCAAAATTATCTTTCCAGTCTGGGTCCACACTAGGCTCAATTTGACAAGGAGGACCCCCCATCTTCTCTATTCTGAACTGATTGCAACTAATTCCTAACTGATTGCTAAAGCCAGTCCACTTTTTGCTATAGTAATCCGCACAAAAATGGAAATGAGAGCCGTTGCTATTCCCACGATCGGCTGCGTGTCTGCTGATCTGAGCCTGCTGAAAAACACGTGTGAGAATAGCCCACTCCCTGCCATCAATCACTTTATCACCGCCTTCGAGTTTCCGTGGAGGTTTGAATCTACCTTTTAACAGTCACAATGTAGCCCGCATGCGCGATTTTCAAAACCGTGTATCTCCACTTGAAATTCCCCATATGATTCACACTATCTTGATTATTAAACATGATTTGCATAAACCAATACTTTAAATCAACACGTGTGGGAGTATTTTTGATCCACACCCAAAATTCATAACTCATTTCAAGATATTGCTTACGTATGGAGTTCCGCCTGAATGCTATTTTGAAGCTATTTAGGGATGCTATTATTGTCCCAAATTGTAAGGTTAACATTAATGCCATAATTTGCCAGCACATCCACCAATTTATTACCCTCCCTATAGGTATGCATGATCTTGATGTTATTGAAAGTATGACTAATACTTATGGACTCTGCAATAAAATCCTTGATGCTCCAGCTTGGAGATGAGCACTGCTTAAGAAGATTAATGATATTTAGGGAGTCTCCTTCAATGATGAGGTTATGAATATTATTTTCCTGGGCAATTCTCAGACCCCAAAGAGCAGATAAAGCTTCAGCAAAATGATTAGTTTGAATTCCCATTTTACCAACATACGCAGCTATTAGATTGCCTTTATGATCCCATATCGCTCCTCCCCCTGCCGCATTCCCAGGGTTTCCCTTAGAAGCCCCATCAAAGTTCAACTTATACCAATTTAGATCAGGAGGATGCCATTTAATCAAAGATCTATCAATGCTTATTCCCGGAATGTTCCAACTATTAATTGATCCAATCTGCTAGTTGGAAAGAATGAATTCTTCATTTTCTGGATATCTCTTGTTCTTGGGGGGTTTAAATCCAGCAATATTCTCTTTGATACCATTAGAAATTTTCCCAATACTAAGTTTGTAGTTTTGCTTTTTGTTTCTGAAGATAATATCATTTCTGTCCTTCCATATTCTCCAGATTAAATGAGGGATAACCAGCTTCCAGATCCTTTTAACAACACAATGCTTAAAGGGTGGGTTCCATTGAGTCCATAGCTGATTGAGATCCTTCGGCATCACCCAGAGAGCTTCAAATTTAGAAAGGGAAAAACTCCATAATCTAGTGGCATACTCACAATGTATGAACAGGTGGCTGATATCCTCAAAATCTTTCTTACAAAGATGGCACCTATTAGGGATTATTAATCCTCTTCTCATCAGATTGTCATTGGTAAGACTTTTACCTCTGATAGCCAGCCAAAGGAAAAAATTTATTTTGGGAGTTAAATCAGACATCCAAATCCTGTTCCAATTGAACTCTGTTTGATTACAATGAAAGAAGTTATTGTATCCAGTTTTGACAGAGTAATTCCCATCATTGGAGTTAATCCATACCAACTCATCCTTGGAATCCATCTGACTTAATGGAATAAGTTCTAAATGATCTTGAAGGGAGGAAGTAATTTGTTTCAGATCATTTCTATCTACAGTAAGTTTTTTCCACTTCTTTCTGGTACCATTTTCCTCAATATAGTCCTTGATTTTGATGCCATACTTGTTTATAAGACTGTCCTTGGCCATCCCAAAACTCTCCATGAGATTTCCATTAAACCAATTGTCCTCCCAGAAGTTTATGTCCCTACCATCCCCCACTTTCCATTTACTGCCCAGCCTGATGAAATTTCTGCTTTTAACCAAATTGTTCCAAAAAATGGAACCATAGGGGAGCTGTTCATCAAGTAGAAAGGAGTACAAAGATTGATGCTTTAGGTATTTTGCTTTAATTAAATCTATCCAGGGTTGTTTCTCAGTCAGCATTCTCCAGCCCATTTTAGCAATGAGGGCCTCATTCATTTTCTCAATGTCTTTTATACCCAGACCTCCCATAAACTTCGGGGTGCAAACCTTATCCCAAGCCACTAAATGAAATTTGAATTTCTCATCCATGCCTTGCCATAAAAACATTTTTGGATCCTTTCAATCTTATCCCTGAAAGAGGAGGGGATCTTGTAGAGCGACATGATATAAATTGACAGATTTTGGAGAGTACTTTTGATGAGCAAGCACTTACTAAAGACTAGATAAAATGGCTCCTTTCCAACCAGCCATATTGTACATTAATTAGTTATATTGTACATGCATATGGGAAAAATTCCCTTGATAGCTTCTTCCTCCTTATCCTTGTGGATCTCCAAGGAAGTAAGTTCGAAGAAGCTTTTGTTTCATGCACTTCGTTGATTTTCTTCACATTAAAAGCTTGTGTATAATTTTTAGTGTTTTACTAGGGATGTTTCAAGGGAATAATTGATTTTGATAAGATTTTAAATATTCCCTTGATTATAAGGTAGAACCAAAGGAAATTAGATCCACATTTACAAATTAGAAAAATCCTTTATTTAAAATTACATAGATTTTTTTATTAGAGGTTAAAAGGGTTGAGGGGACCCTACCCCATATAAAGTATTACTAGATCATTACAAAGAGGCCAAGGGATTTACCATTGAATCCCAACCAAAAACCAAAAGCACCACAAACCAAACAACTAAGAGAAACCACCACAAAGTAAATGTTTCCAAACAACAAATAAGCAGTAAAATAACTAACAACATAAAAACAACTATGAACTAACAACATAAAACCATTATCCCATGTTTCTTCATCATTATTTTATCAGGTCCCCCATTATATTCATATAACCATTCCATTCTTTGATAAGGGATTCGATAGTAGATTTCCAATACTTGTAGTTAGGCTCAGGAATCTCCACTTTGGGACATTTTCCTTCTTTTTCTTTTTCCTTTGCAATTTCCATAGAATGAATCATCTCTACTAAGAGCTTGAGGTGGTGGATGGTGCTTTTAACATTGAGGAGATGGACATCATGAATCTAAAGAATGATTTCTTTCATCTTCAACATTTCCTTTTCCATCTCCAGGCTTCTTTCATTAGCATTTTTGAGTTGTTCACTAAGAACCAAAGAAGATAACTTTTCCACTTTTTCAGTTAGTTCCCTCAGGTCCATGGATACCATACTTGATCTTATGTCTATTAATATCAATATCAAGCCTATAATTCTCAAATTCCCGCATGAAAGCATGTGATTTGATAGCAGAGTCCTGGGTGGTAAAAAAATCGTTTGGGTAGTTTTAAGAGCATGCAGGATTTCAATGGCCTCCTCCGAGTTCTTTGAACGCTTGCCTTCAGAAGTGTCCAGAGATTTCTCGCTCTCCATCTCATCACTATTTTCCCCTTCAGCAACATCTTTATCCTTACTAGAAACAGAATGGGTTGGGTTTCCTTCTTGGTTCTCACCCAAATCTAAGATAACCTCCACTTCCTCACCCATCTTAGGTGCCTCTTCCACCCTTATTCTTTTCTTGACCCCACCTTGACTCGGTTAGATCTGGTTTTTTTAGACACAGTTTTCCAAATATATCCTCACTATTTATTCTTTCATAATAGAGGAATAACCGCATCGGCTATTTCATTATTTTGTTTTTTTCATTTTATAGAGGAAGTAGTTTTCATTTAATTAGAAGTAATTTGTCTCTATGTAGATTATCTTTATTTTAATTAATTAGTGAAAATGTAGATATTAGTTTTATTTATTTAATTTCCTTTCAAGCAAGTAGATTAAATTATTCATTTATTTTTGTTAATTAATTGGGAATGAATATATCTAGTTAAGAGATTAAAACAAATTTGTCTTTTAATTAAGTTAGATTTAATTTTCTTAATTGGTTAAAACAAACATTTAAACGTAGTTTAACTTAAATTAAACTAGACAATTAAACCATAGGAAATTAAACTACACATACATATCCTCTAATTCCCTCTTGGGAAAATCAGCTCATAGGAATTCACACTACCCTTTTTTAGTCCCTAGTTGTCATATAGCTCACTTTCAACATTTCCTGCAACCTTGAAGATTCCTAGTTGTTCCTACACGACCTTAGGAGGTTGAATGTGTCTAAAATCATGTGTTTATTCTTAGGAATACAATAACCCACCATCTAAATGGTTTATGGAGTAATAATAATAGATAAACCGTGACATGATATGGTTGGGGATCTCCAAATTCTTCCTTTGGTTTTTCCACTTCATCACTTGATTTTGTTTCTTCTTCTTCCTACTCACTAGTCCGTTCAATGTAAAATAATTTCTTCTCTATGAATTTATGTCCTCTAATAAATTTATTATCACAATTGAAACGTAAAACCATTTTTATTTTCTATTTAATTAATTGAGGATTCAACCTTTTACTTTGAAGAAAGGACGGTCTATGCAATGCTACAATCTCTAATGTTAGTGATAGTATTCCTCTTTACAACTAGAAAATTTTCCTCCACCCTATGTGTCATGATAATAGAATTAAAAATAAAGGACACATTAAACATTCATGCCTTGTGTTATATTTGATTCTTGAGATTGTCAACAAATAAATCATTTAGTAGATTATCATCCGGAATTGTTTCCACTCATAAAGACAATATTTGGAGGTACTGAATGTAATTATTTACTAGCCCTATTTTTCATAGATTTTTCAATTGGATAAAGTTGATATCATTGAAACTACTACTATATTGCATTGTTATATCCTCTATAAAAACTAACCAAGTGACATTAATATCCTTCTTCTTATTTTGAGTACATAACCAATGATACCAAGTGAATTGTTTTGGTTCTAGATATAAGGATGTTAACATCACCTTATTTCCATTTTGGAATTGATGTAGATAAAAAATACCCATTTTATTGATCTAGGTGATTTTATCATTCCCATCAAAATTTTGGATTTCCACTTTTGGAATAATTTGATGCCATTAGAAAGAAGATCCACCAAGTTGTGTAGATTATCCTACTTGGTTGGAGTGATTTTCATCAATGTGCATATTTATTGAGTAACCCCTATGAGTGGATTTATAGTTCATACCATTATTAATTCTGTAAATAGGGCTACACCCAAGATTTCTCTCATGAAACAACTCGGTTTGAGGTAGAAAATTATGAAATAATATTAATTTTTTGGTTTAGAAATAATTATTCGAAATCATTTTTAAGTTTACGTTATTATTTGTTATCTAAGAGTCAATTTTTGACACTTATTATGTTTCCGTACTTGGGAAATATTCACACATTACGTTCAAGTGATTGATGGTTAATTGGAAAACCCAATAACCATGTAAATACACCATTCATAAGGTAGGTTAAGAGTGGCTAGAAGAATATTTCATAATGATATTGACTAAGTCAAATAAACACTATTATAATTCACATATAGATAATTAATTTAGCTCTTATCTCGGTACTTGACATCTTATTAATGGTCCATTATAAATAATAGTCTAGTTGCATTGAATACATTTACGAAAAGTTTACTTGACATGATCATTCTTATGTTTATCCTCTTAATCTATTAAATCAAGGGTCTAAAATGGTTACCTAGTTCAAATGGAAGTATTTACTCTTCATGGTTTTCCATACCAAGGTAAAGGTAATATACATTTTAATTCAACACTAGGGTTAACTCTTAAATTTAGTCTTGTTTGAGATGAGTTTCCTTTATAGGTTTCGAGGTGTACTTACTCAAATACTTTAGTATTTTAGCATTCATTTATTATATTTCTGAACCTTATGTTTTAATAAGTAATTAAAACCCTATTATATATAAATCCTCATTTATATAATATGAGGGTCATTTATCTCCAACACAAGATATTCAATATAATATTTTTATCTAAAAGTTATAAGTTCCATAATAAAATTAGAACCATAGTTTCGATAATATACCTACAATAATTAAAGGCACCTATAAAATCAATTGGTAAACTTGACCAAGTGGAGGAGGAGGATAAAGTGTAGGACCTTAGATATGGCTAATTATCACCTTAGGATCTAGGGTATTTACAAACCCTACGTTTTCAACTTTTACCTTTTACTATCTTTTCTATCTCATTTTCATTTCATATTGTTTCATTACACACACTCTCTCTCTCTTTGCATGTTTAATATATTTAATTATTTTTATTTATTTTTTGAAAGGCCGAATAACCTCCTGTGTGTTTATGTTTGTATGTGTGTGTGTGTGTGTGTGTGGGTTTTGGGTTTCAAATCATACACTACATTTCAATTTATTTATTTATTCCGAGAGTGGTATTACTTATTTCTCCCCATAATTTTTATTTAGTTCTAGTTTAACTTCTTCGTACTTTACCACTTGTTCAAGAATTAATCACAATTTTCATTTTAAATAGTTTAATTTATCAAGACCCTTATCATTACTTATTTTCTTGTTAAAATATTAAGATCCATTAAAATAATTTACTCTTATCTTGCAAATTCATATTCTAAGTCTTATTCTTTCTCATATTTTCAAACCCCTTTGTTTAAATCTATGTTGTTAAAAACTTGAAGATTATATAGATTATTGTTAGGGATTACTATTATGTTTTTGATCTATTTCCCATTTTTCTTTCATCTTACATTAACACTTGATTAATTTATAATTACTTTTTTATATTCCTCTTATTGAATTACAAAAATGTTTTATTCTCACTTTCGATTGCACTATGATTGCTATAGTTTACTTCCTATTTTAATTATTTATACTACCTTGGTTCGAATTTTGATTTCTTCATCTTTGATTTTTTTACCACAATTTACTTATTCTCATCATTTTTATTCCAAAATATTCAATTTGTTCCTACTCAATTTAAATAGTGAAAATTATTCTTATTCCCTTACATGATTCTATTTATGCACATACCAAAACAAAATTCTATACACTTGTTATAATGCATCAATGATTCATTTACAACCATTTACTGTTTCATTGTATCCCCAAAGCTATGAAAAACTTGTTTGATTAATTTAAAGGATGATATAAAATTTAGCCTATTTTTTTCCTATCTTTGTTTGATTATTCCCATAATGTTTTCAAATAATTTCTTCTACTCCCCGACTTGTAATTTTTTCATTATTTATCATTGTTTAATTTATAGGACAAAATGAGTCCACATAGGTTTTCAAAATACAAAAATTAAGGCTCAAATTTTGACAAATTACCACTCATATAGGTGTTGTATAACATCCCGACAAAACCGGAAGGGAGAGGAAATCACATATAAATTATTGAGTAACAATACTATATCAAAAATCATGACTTAGAACATAACATTAGAATGGATAAAACTACTTAATTTCACATTTTCAAGAATTTTTAAACCATGGTTTATAATATTTTTAGAAACATACATACACACAAATTTGTATGATACACATCAGTCAAAATAACAACATTTATTAGCAAAACAACAAGGATTGACAAGAATCACAATGATTCACTCTTCAAGAGGGTTCTACAGTCCCAATTTATATGGTGGTATAGGATTCCAATGTGGGTATTATCAACTATAATGATCATGTTACCTACATGAGAAACAATTCCCATAAAGGTGCCCTCATCTTGTTAAGACTCTACATGTTGTACCACCGAACCTTATTGGATCTACACATACATGAAGTTGATTCTGGTTTTCTCACTACTAGCATCTCATGGTGCTACACCTATCATTGAAATATCACAATATCTCTATATAAAGGGAAGGTGGTTCCTCGTGCACCTTCATGAAGTTCTCTAACTATTTTTGTGGCTCATGATGAATATGTATGCGGTTTTGGGGTCCTTTCTACCTATCACAAGGATGTTTGGTGTGATCCAAAAGTTTATATGATATGCATTATTTATTCTAACAAATCCTCACTCGGTTGTTGTGTGCGACTAAGGGGTCATCAAGTTGACAATGAAAATGGTTGTTTTCTTAGTTAATCTCTAATATCATGTAATTTCTAGAGAATCTACATGCTCAACTATGTTATATTAGGTTGTTTTAGAACTATTACATATTTCAAACTCTCCTCACTTATCATTTTACAAAACTAACCAAGATTTCTTAGTTTCATAACCTAAATCAATTATCCCAGAGATCTAAGTGTTGTAAAACCTACACTCTAATACTAAGTGAAATACCATAAAACAAAGAATTAGACTCCTATTTATAGGAATATTTCAAAGTGGAGGCACCCTTAGGATCATTCCATGTGGCATGATCCATCCCCAAAAATAACTCCAATCCCCAAGCATGAAAATAAAACTCTTACACGTTCACATGGGTCTTCCTTACAAAATCATCACTTTAAATCTAACATGAATTGACTCATACTCAACCATTTTCCCAAAATCCTCACACAAAAATAAATAAAGAAATTGAAAAATAAAATAAATGGCTCACATCCACAAAACTTTATTTTCAAGCAACCAAAATGTCAATTCATCAAATCATAATAAATAAACCCAAATCCTAAAAGTCAAAAAGTAAGAGAAGTACTTACACAATCTCATTTTGAAAAGAGAGCAATATCACAAGCAATAAATGATGTATAAAAGAGCCCTCAAGTGGCCAAAGTGCCTTAAAATATACACCTACCCTATGGGTAGGTGTATGAGAATTTTTTTGGAGTGTGGGATAAGGTTTACTTGTCCCACACACCTTCCAAAATTGTCCTTAAAGGCCAAATTCGAGTTTTCCATAAATGGAAAACTTTCCAACCATAAAACATGAGCCCAAACATACCAAAAATATAAAGGGGATTAATGTAACAATTTAATTACAATATAATTAAATCAAATTATCAAAGATAAAAACTAGTGAATTTAAATAAAATACATTAAAACTAAGGTCACTTTGCATAATTACATTCCCCAAATCAAATTCCGAGCCCGAGTGACCCATTGTTGGCCAATGAGCCCCATGTGAGTTAGTCCCCCTTCATCCTCTTTTATTTGTTTTTTTATTTTGTGGTTCTAATCTCCCGAACACCTATATGTCATCTACAAACTCAAAAACACATCATACCTACTCGAAATGATATGAAAATCAATTATAACTATTGCACAAAACACACACACACACACACACACACACACACACACACACACACACACACACACACACACACACACACACACACACACACACACATCAAACAATTTACACATAATTCATATATATAATTTTTCAAGATCAATTTCTCAACATCAATTAAGTTCACCAAAATTCCCATGGTTATATATTTCCAATAGAACATGAAAACTTGTTGTAAAGACTAATTCACTTGCATCAATTATCCATCTACTTGTTATTTGTTATTCATCATTCAAACCAATAAATACATGCACACATACTAAATTATAACAATTAAATTTTATCAATAAGTTTCCATAATATAATAATTACCAATCTAATTTGTGCTTGCAATTCAAATAAGAATATACATAATTCACAATCATGTATATCTATCAAAACAACACTATATCGAAATGTAATATTGTATCCAATCTATTTAGATGATAATATGAATCCTATTTTATACAAGAACCCATACGATGAATCCTATGATATGTGGGAGGGAAAATAAAATTATTTCTAGATAGTGTCTAAGGAAGTGGGAACTACAAATAGTGACCACCATCTACTTCCTCAGTGACTAAAAACCAAGATACATTTCACCCTTAAGGTTACCTTCAAGTCATTGAAGGCTTCCTTCCATTTTACCATGAAGTATAGTAAGTTCATGGTTGAGGTCATCCTTACTTGCCATATTATGAACCTTTTTTTGAATTTATTTGACTACATCTAATACTCTAGAACTAGAAGATTATAAATTCCTATCTTCCTTATTCAAATTCATTTCTGAAGTGGCTTGACCCTTCCCTTAGCGTCTAGTTGATCTCTTTGTCATGATGTAGGGTTTGGATATGATGGTGAAATAGTTTGTCACTAGGAAAAATTAGTTTATTTTCACTAATACTCTAGGAATAACACCCTCCTTCTAGAAAATGGGACGCTTGTTTTATTATATGTGAATAAAAAAATCTTTTGTTGGCCACTAGGCCGGGATCCAACACTCACATTCCACTCGCACTAGTAGTAAATTCTTGCGCCTCATGTGAATGAAGAATTTGTAGAGAAGGTGAGATTATGGGAGTGAGAAATTAAGAGAGGGGGTTAATATTGCAAGTAGGATAAATAATATTCTTACAATTATTAACCAGAGTTTATCAACACACAATTTGGAAAGAAAATAAAAAATTCTAATTATGAAAAGAAAAAATGAACCATGAACATAAAATTTCATTCATTCACTCATCAAAAGTTGTTACACTTTTCTTGGTCATGTAAGATTGACATGTTCACAAAGCTACAAATGAGAGAGAGAGGAAACATATGATAGGGAAAATAGAATAAGTGTTATCTTTGCTTGTTCTTTGTAGCTATCTACTCTTGAATTCACAAAATTGACAACCCCTTTGAATGAATTTCATATTCCTAGAAAAGAAATTAAGTCCCTTTTCTATTAATTTAGGGAAAATTATTAAAATTTTAAACTATAGTCACATTAATGAATAAGGAAAAAGTCAAGAAGGAAAAAATGAAAAGTGAAACCCCTAATGAAGAAATAGAACATAAAGAAGAGAGGAAAGAGGTGGTGAACAGAGAAAGGAGAGGAGTTATCTACTTAGATAAAGATGATGCTGCACTTTCGATGGATATTCCTATGATAATGGAATCTTAGAATGTTCTTCTAGAGATATCTTGATTACTTTTAATTCCTTCTTATACCAAGCCGTTATGTTCACAACCTTATCAACTTGTGGAATGTGAAAAAAGCTCAAGGACTTGAGCCAATTCATGGAAGTGATATTGATCTTTTTACATTTGGTGAACCATTCCTAATGTTCTGTTTTAGTATTAGATATGATAGCTCTTATCTCAAAAATATACTTGATGTGTCTTCATTAAAATAAAATAGATCTTCGACCTCTTTCTTGATAAGATCTTTAAATCGTTACATTAGATCATCTACTAAAGTGTGTTTTTATTCACTACATATACTCTAAGTTTTTGTGCCTCAACATTTTTATCTTCTTGCATCTTATAATTACATTCGTCATATGAGTCCAGTTTACCTAGAGTTTGGTTGAGAATATTTTACTAAAAACAAGAGTTCTATCCCAAACTTGAGACAAGTCTTTGAATGCAAAAGTGATTGTTTTTGCTCAACAATAGGGAAGGGTTTACTTTTCCCATTTCTATTACTAGTGGAAACACTTAATCCTAATTATCTTTTTATTTTAAAATATCATCTCTAGTAATTTTCACCTTTGTGGTATTTTCCATCATGTACTCAAATAGTGATAAAATATCAGGAAACAATGTCTTATCTTTTTCTAAAATATTACTCACCCACTTATTCCCTACCATGCATTATGAAGCCTTGTGTTTTGGTGAAGGATTATAACTTGAAGATAATAATTAGAGTAAATTTCTCATCTAAGAGAGAAGGTGAACCATTTGGATCCATGAATTTTTGTATGTACAAGGTGAGTTTTCTGACATGATCTTCTAGCTAATCAATTTTCTCCTTACACTCTTGGTTTCTCGCAAGAAGGTGAGTGGAAGATTCTTTGAACACGTGGAGATACCCCTCATTTATTACCAGCCCATGTTTAATGGTTATAATTTAATATTCATAATGGGTCATAACACGAAAAGGATTGATTACCATAATCTAAAGTGTACTTTTGTGTATTGGTTTCCAAAACACCATTGTAGAAGTGAGAAGAAAATTGAGCCAACTTTCCTTTCTTCATCTTCACCATAGAGGATATAGATTGAAACTACAAAAATACCACTTGCTAAACTATGTGGGCCTCTCTACCATCATTTATTGTACCCATGGAAACATATCATTCATTTCAAGGTCAACATTTGGCATGATTTTTGTTTGTTGTTATGAGCGAGAAGAAACATCTTGCACTAGTTGAGCTAGTATAGATGCGAGAAGATGAGATACTTTGAGATTACTTAGGGACTAGAGGGATGAACTGGATCAATTTCCCTTGCTCCAAATCTAAGATAGGGTATTATGTTTCTTTTACCTTTTCATGTAAGATTTTGGAGTGAGGAGCTTCGATTCAACCAACATCCACTTTGAGTGATTCCTTTAATGAGTGTAAATTGAATTTTTATCATTTACCATTGAAGTGGAAAGGTGAGATGTTTTTCATTTGATAACTAAGAAAATTACATATTTTATGAGTGTGGCCTCAATATTTTTGAACCACTCTTTGGATATCTTGTTATCTTGCTTTAATTTTCTTACTTATATCCCCTAATTCATGAATGCTCCACAAGACTTGTTGTAGGGGATAGGCTTTCACAACTTAATACCTTGGATCATACATTTCAATACGATCATCCTCAACTCCTTTAAACCAATAAAACTTGAATTTTCTCATTTTCCTAATTTTCCTTGTCATACTATCTCTTTTCTTGACTTCAAAATCATCTACACAATTCACCCAATCATCTTCAATCTATGATGATACAATTCAGATAGTGAAATGTTTCTGGATTGCTCTAGATATCAACATTTTTTCTTAGAGTGTATGAATATAGGATCAAAGGAGAAAATGTAACTTCCAACTTAGCGAAATCATTATGAATTTTGTAAGAGAATATCTCTAGAAAGATAGGGAAAGAAACTATTTTCTTCTTTTAGTTCTTAAGCTTACCATTGATGTGAACAAATTGCCTATACATATCAAAAATCAAAACCTTTTTGTTGAGATACCATGGAAAATTATATGCAACAAAATCAAAACTAGAAACTATAATATAGGAAAAAATTGAGAACTATGTGAAGAAATACCCATACCATTCAATTAAAGTATCATCTTGTAAAGATAGCTTTAATTTAGGATTCCCTTTTAGTAACCAAATGACAAACATAGTGAATGCATCATTCACTATTATAATATGGTGGGTTTTCTGGAGGGTCAAATGTGGATACTTATCATATACATGAGCCTTCTTGGAAATTTTATAAGTGTCAAAACTCTAAATGGTCTTGTCTTTAGCAAGGGCATAGACCAAGTAGGATGTCATTAAAAACTTCTACATAGTTGGCAATTGGAGCAATTGATGATGTAGGTTATCACCGATTATTTACCCCAATCAATAATTTATTTTACCTTAATTATGGTAAGGTTGAATAGTGTCATCCAATCCTGAAAATACCTTGAAGCCTTTTATCCATCACCCTTATCATTAAGATGATTGCATTTGAAAATCCTTCATGAAAGCCACTTGAAGAGAGATATTTTTGCATACGATATGGATTCCTTCCCCATTTCAACCAAGAACCTAGTGTAATACCTTGAAGGCATGATTCTAGATTAGACCACTCACCTGATGAAAATTATTTTGTGATGACCACTATGTTATTTTAGGAAAGAATTTGTATATACTGAGAAATCACTTTAGGAGTGAACACCGCCATGATTGAGTTATCATTTGCCTTTTACATACTTATTTCTGGATCATAGTGATGGGAACATTCCAACACCAATTATGTGCTCTAAATAAATAAGGGATGACCACTCATGACATATAATCCACTTGTGAATATTTTTTCCTCCACTTTGGCTCTATCGGACCACCTAACATCCAGCTTCTTAAGATCTTCTAGGTCCATATGGGAAACATCATTGTCACCCACACACGATTATTCAAACACCGGGGCTCATAAAGGTCTCAATACTAAAAATTTAAACTTAATACTTATGAAAATAAACAATACGAGAAAAAAATTATGATGAAACTTTACTGCAACTAAAATAGAGAATTTGTTTTTAGGAGTTAGGGTTCAAGAGTTATTATTTTGGAAAATAGTTTGTTTTTTCTTGAAGTTAGTTTCCTTAAACCATAAACATGCTGAGAATGTATTCCATGATGTTTTTATATTTATTTTTAACATTTTCCATTTTTATAAAGTTAGTTTCTTTCAATTTTTCTTTTACCTTTTTATGTTTTTTTACTTGTTTGGTCAAAATTAACTAGTTAGTCATCTTCATTTTCCTTTGAGTGTATTGTTATGAGAGAAATTAATTTTATAGGAAAGTTAACATTTTTAGTAAGATAGGAAACCATGTACTTACTATTTTTATAAAATTAAATTCCCCACCTTATATTGAAATTAAAATGCAATCACCTGGATTATGCTCGCACTTGAGACTATGTGTTCAAAATTTCGATTCAATCACATAGTTAGAATGCTTGGAAAATGAAAAATCAAGATCTAGGGAATACAACTAGGGTTTCTACCTTTAAAAAATGAAGGTACCATCTGGTTTATTGTTACTTTATTTTTGTATCTTCCTAGGATGAGGAGCAACCGTGAAAATCTTGGTCAAATTTGTTCACTAGTTTGCAAGATATGTATTTTTTATGTTTTAAAGATTATAGTCACTCTAGATAAATTTAGGCATGGTATCTGGATAATTTTAATCTTTATTTGGTGTTTTAGAGAAGAAATTATGGAGTTATATAGATATAATGAGGTGAGTATGAGGTATTTGAGGTTTTAAAACTTCCCGACAAAACTTTTGGTTCACGAGAAAGAAAGAAGAGAGAAGAAACAAGCAAGACACTTGGCCATTTTTTTATGTTTTTAACCAACTTAGTATGGGGTGAATTTTCTTATCCCTAGTATCCCTAAGGGACAATAAAATAAAGGGCAGAAAAATATGCCTTTATGTGAGCATGACAAGTGGTGAGGTTTGATTGTTTGATGGAGGAAGGATGAGAAACAAACACTTAGCACCTAGGGGGTTGAGACTAGGTCACATGAAGAACCATGACATGAGCACAGATGGGGAAAATTTTCTTTTCCTCTTTATTTTTATGAAATAGGGACACAAGGGATACAAAATTGTTCCCTTATATGGTGGTGACAAGTGGCAGACAATGGTTTGATGAGGTGGGGAGAAGAAAGGGCTTAAAAATGCACTTCGGAGCTTGTTTCAAGTCACATGAAGATCCAAAATATAGTAAAATAATTGGGATCATTTCATTATCCCATCCATCCCCAAGGGACATGGATAGGAGGGACATAAAAATTCCCCCTTGCCCTAGGTTGATAAGTGGAAAACATTCGTTACACAATAGAAGGGTGAGAAATTAGGTGATAAGGGACTTGCATACCTTTAACAAGGTCATGTGGTGAAATAGAGGGAAAAATTGGAATGGGGAAAAATTTACTATCTCATATATCCCTAAGGGAATAGGACAATAGGAACAATAAAATGTGCCTCAACCTTGTCTTGACATGCATCCCCTAGCAAAATTTGGTAAGTATCAAAATCTCACCTAGATCCAAGAGGTTTTTGAGTGATTCTTTATATTAATTTGACTCAAAAAAATTTATAAGATGAATATGATTGGTATCAAGATCCAATTATTCTTGAAGCCCCCTCAAAAATCTACTTTTTCTCAGGACAACTAGGTGTGTCTACTAAAAATGAATTTTCATGACAAGTACCCAAGTCTTGTGAAAAATATGAAAGTACAATCATGTATAGGGTTGAATTATATTTTTAATGACTACTTGTTTTCCTCCTAAATCCTTATAGAGCTCCCGAATCATCTTTTGAAGCTTAGACATTATTTTAAACTGCAAGCTCCTTGACCCTCAAAAATCCACTTTCATTGTTCTTGTTCCTAAACCTATGAAACCTTCCTAAACCTTTTCCATTGCATTTTTAACACCTTGATACCACTCGTAGATTATTTTTATCTTTCCCATATATCTCAAAGGATGTACACATGTCCCAAAAATGCTAAAAATGACATTTCTAGGCCTATTGAAGAATCCACCTTAAGAAGAATTGTATTAAAATAACTTAATGAGATTATTACCATGTTTCAAATAATTAGGAAAGGTTTTCACAATACATATAAGTACTTGAAAGATTAGGATAAGCATGAAATAGAGAGAAAAGTGATTTGGAGAGGTACTTAGGTGGGTTTCCAAATCAAATTTTAACACTAGGGTAAATTTTTCATGTTTTCAACTTGAATTTTTACCTTACAAAAACACATAATAATAGGATATTAGGTACAAAGATTAGGGTAAAAATTTAGGGTTTAGGATTTCGTATGGTTATTGGTTAAAAAGAGAGAAATATAGAGAACAAACCCTAGCTAATTTTTGGCAAGATTTTTAAAAATATAAGAAAGTTATAAAAATTGTAAGTGTAGTAGCCTATGAATAAAATTTATGAAAAACCATAAAAACCTTACTTGGAATGTTTTGTAACTATGCATTTTCACTTTAAGTTATATCCTTTCTAAATATGCCATAATTAGTAGTTCAATGAAACATGGGATGATCTCTCAATGTGGTACTTGATTATAAGAGATCAACCTATGGAGAATGATGAATTCCTCTACCTATATTACTAATGTTAAAATATTCCTAGGATACATTATACTACCTTGACCGTGAATTGGGAATGGAGAAGGAATGCACGAAAGGGAAAATAAGATAAAGAGTGGTGATAGCATCAGAGAAATGAGGTATCTCTTTCATTAATTTGGAGAAGAAAGGAATGATCACTTAAGAATGAGATGGAATACATTGCCCATAGTATAAATTTTTGACTTCGTCAACTTGAAACCCTACATATATGACATAGTGAAATGAAATACATGTAATTATAGTCATTACATAATATAAAATGGAAAGAATAGAGAGGGAAGAAAATAATAATCTAATAAAATGGTGGACATGATCCACATTCGATGTATATTATTTTTATAAGGATACACATTCTTTTATAGTCACTCATAAGGCATTAGATGCATTACAAAATCTCAAAATAGAGCTTTGCAACTTAAAGTTCAGTCAAAATTTTAGCATGGTAAATTTAAAAAATGAAAATGAGATCCTTTACAATGAATAATAAGTTTATTTACAATGAATATTGAGTTGCATTATATAGAGAAAGGGAGAGAAGAGAAGAATATAGAGAAGAGACATTGACTTGAAGAGATCCAACCACCCACTACTACCAAGAATTGATTGTTTTGACAAACTAAAGATAGGTTGGCACCATCACATTCAAAGGAATGGTATAGGCATCATTAATCCACTTGTATTTCATCCAAATCATTTGAAAATGTGGAGCTCATCATGTAGGATTTAATACAAGTGGTTGGGACAAGTTCACAATGTTGAACTAAAATAGGAAGGAATTTGTTATGTTTCACAAAACTTGGATGATATGTAACCTTGATCCATTATTCCATGGATTTTTTATGCTTTTTCATTGTTCTAGAACTTTTTCTTTGATGTGTGGATTTTCCTTTATTTCGTATATTTTCCAAATCATGCGAGAACACTAAGTATCTAATGTTCACCGAACAATATATTTATTTTATCCATGGCTTTTCAACTTCCCACACTTATCCTTCTTATTTTGTTATTTTGTAAAGGTATTTATCCATGCTATGTGTAATTTTTAACCCGTAACCATGTCCCTTTATTTTGAAGCTTTTGAAATATATAGAACAATCCGCTTTGAGAACCTATGAAACACATGGTTCATAATTTTGTGGATTTCCACCTTAATCACATTCAACTTTCTTACCTTTACCTCATGGTGTATTGCGATATTTTTATTGCATCAAATATTATTATGAGTGGAATACATACATTTTTGTGTGGAATTGACCGTCTCCTTAAAGGTCCATATTTTCCAAGTCTCGCTAACATTGTATTTTTCATATCGTGAATCAATAATATTTTCACCAATATTGTGGAAGAATAACCTTCTAAATTCTTTTTCCATGTCTTCTAGCCTTGAGCCACCTGATTTTGAACTTGGATGAGTTATTAAAAGTATATATGGGTGTTATGCTAGAAAAAATATGGATAATTTTAAGGGACATCTACCTACTAGATGTAAAGATCGATAGACTCGAATCATTCATTGGGCATGGAGTCAAGCCTAAATATTGAATTTGATCCTTAAAAATTTATAAATATCCATGGATATACATGAATGACTAAACTTGTCTTACTTAAAAATGATATTTTTGAGCTTAAAGAATATTCTTCTCAGAAGACAACCCAAAATATTCTAATTTTCCACCATAAATAAAAAATTAGACCTGCAAAGCCATAAAAGGCCCACAAAAAACTATGTATAAAATATAAAGGGTTCATAATCCAAATGGAAATATGCAAAGTGTGCACGATAAATAAAGGAACTAAAACTATTACAAATACTAAATAAACTCATGCATAACAACACTTGGAGGAAAGTGGAAATCTAACACTCACATGTACAAGGTGACTTTTAATCTTAAATAACAATACTTGAGGTGTATCCTATTAACTTGGATATGGAATTCTTCCCCAATTTAGCTTGACAACTAAAAATAACTATGTGATTTAGAACTTGAAATAACATAAGGACCACTCCATATTGTGTCAAATTAATTGTTCTTACCTATTTTATCTCTATCTTTATCCCATTTGAGGACAATGTCTCCTTTATAAAAATTTCTTGCCACTATATTTTTGTCGAAATATTTTTCATTTAGGATTGATTAAGATCAATTATGTGCATGGTTTGGTTTCGATTTCCTCTAAATCCATAATCTCTACATATCTAGCTTCCATGACCTCTTCTTCAAACATATCGAGCTCACTTATTAGTTCTAAAACTAGTAACTCAATGGATATTGAAAATATTTCTTCTTTACCATAAAAACGCTTGTAAGGTGAGTTAATAGTAGACCTTTTAGGAGTAATCATATCAGTCCATAAGGATGATTTTAACATTGTGACTTTAATTTTCTTTTATTTTCCTCCAAATTTCTCCTAATAGTCCTTAGAATATTCTTGTTTTTCTATTAAAAATCCCATTACCTTGGGGACGGTAATCTGAGTATGTACTAAAATAAATCCAATTTTTTTAATATCCCACTCAATTTTTTTAGTGTCAAAAATGCCAAGGAATTATCTGATATGATTGTGGAGGGACTCTAAACTTGGTTACAATTCCCTCATAAAAATCAAGGATATTAGCTTCATCTGTTACTTTCAAGGAAACTTCTTCTATCCACCAAGTTAAATAATCCATTGTTGTAAATATCCATATTTTCCCAGGATTAAATTTGGATTGATTTCCCCTATAAAGTCTAACCATCAATACATGAATAGATACTCAAATACAATGGGGTGGCAAGGGAGAGCTACATGTTTCTCTTTTCCCATAAATAAATCACATTTTTAACAGTTGTTGACCCATGCATGGAAATATTTGAATATGTTCAGCTAATATTAGCATCCTTTCATGATTTAAGTGTTTTTCTCTCGGGTCATAATGTCCAATTATTGGTTCATCATGGAATTATTACAAAATACTCTCTCAATTTGATTTATGCTAACACATCTCAAGAGAATACTAGTGATATATTTTCTAACCATTAAGTCATCCACAAGAACATAAAGAATGAAGTGTATCTGAAATATCCCCTTCTAATTTTTTCTAGACCATGCGGGCACTCACTTTCTTGAATGGTATGGATCATGTTGTGAGTCAAATAGAAAGGTATTAAATTTATAGTTGATTTCTGGTCATCTTATAACACTAGGACAACATTGTTATCATTATGTAGATTAGAAGATAACTGCTCACATAACCCTCTACCTCTAATAAGATTTGTGACCTTGATATCCATAGCATATTCCATTATTTTTATGATCCAACCTACCCTCTTCTCATTTAAGTCCTTACTCAAGAGGATTTATTTTATAGTTGGATGTGACACCATTAAATGGGATTTTAGATAAAAATCAAGTGTTTGAACTATATGTAAATGTGACACTTGGATGTGATACACTGGATGATAATGTAAATGAATAATTTATGGTTGTTTTATTGTATCATGGTGTTAGTTAGGCTCTCTTCTATTAGTTAGGATATCTATTGTTAGTTTGTTTACATGATTATTTGGATGTTATTTTGACTATTAATGTTGTTACTTTGTACTAACATGTTTTTGTGGGATTCAATGGGTATACCCTTGACTTTGGTTTCTTATATTTGATTATGAATATTGGTATGAGTTAAGGTACCATCACACCTTCTTTACCAATAATAAAAAAGTGTATGAACTATATAAACCTAAAATTTTATTCTTCTAATTTTCATACTTGTTACTAAAAATTCTATTTTTCAGTTAGAGGTCCCTAATGAATATATCTATGGAATATGTTCCTTCAGGGGATCGTTCTAGGATAGGGGTATGGTTATTCATGTAATAATTGGGTTAGGGATGGTACATGGAGAGAAAAAATATTTTGGTCATAATTTTTCACCTTTTCCTTCTCACTTATTGTTGTTTTACTTTTCTCCCTTCCATCCACTTACTTAATCCATGACATTTATTTTGCATCATCTTTGACATTTAGGTCTACCTAGTCTATTCCTTGCTAGGCCAATGGTATATGTGTCAATTTTTTCAATGGGTGACACCATTGGCTGCATGAATGGTGTCGGTGATAATTTTTCTCTGGTGACACATTCATCTACGGAAAAATGATGTCATATATATACACACCATTTTAACATTTCATCACATCTTTGAAATATCACATAAGCTCTTTTAATTGCACAAAATAACACACAATTACCATTGTTCTCTTACTCCAAATTGCATCTTCATGCTCAAATTTTGGATTTCTTACATCTTAACTCTTGGCTTGGAGCTTCTTCTTTCTTGGATTGGTTTTCTTACACTTTTGGGTCAACTATAGTGAGTTAGGATTGGATTGTTTCCCCTTCTCCACCTAAAATTTGTTCTCTCTTGGTGTATGGTCCTTTGGGAGATAGATGCATCATCGAATTCCCCCAAAAATAAGTACTCTAACATATTTTGTCATTTTGTATAGAGTAGTTCCTTACATTCGATACATGCTCTATGTTAGATTAGTATTTTATGGACATGTTAGGTTAGCATATTACATTTTAGTTATTCATTTCATGTCACATGTTTTAATTTTTTTAGAATAGAATTTGCATGCTTTGATTATTTATCATCACCCCCATAGTGTCCATACGTCCATAGGGTTCCTTCCTCTTCTTTAACCTAAGGCCTTAAAAACCTCGATTTTTTCTCTCATGTAAGGTTTAATTCCATTAGGGTATGTGATCATATCAGTCCTGTACCCCCTTTAATTCTATCTATTTTTGTGTTAGTCTTTGTGTGTCCCTCACTCATTGCCTCAAATACCCCGATTGAATGGATGATAAGAGTGCACGGTGCCTAGATACATTTTTACCCACCATCCATCCTTGGTGAACCCGAAGTGAAACCCATTTTTTCCCATATGATTGAGAATATATCATTAAAATCATTTAAATGAACTTTTGTCTTGTATCGCTCTTTAAAAACTCAAAAACTCTACAAAACTTTTTTCCCGAGACCATCATCCTCCTGTATATTCCTAGTGATAGCGCCTTTATCCAAGGCCAATCATGTCGGTAATAGTTCATTTTCATTCTCGATGCCATCAGCCCTTGTGTAGAATCTATGCATTACTGATTGTGTATAAAATACAATTTTCTATAATTTTGTCTTCAATCTCCAAATTACATCAATATCTCCTCTCATGATTTTTTTGGATCAATTGAATTTGGTAAAATTCTTCATGGGTTGTTCATTCATGCTTACATTACTTCTTCACACTCTAAAGTGTTATAGTTCTCCTAATTCTACCCATGAATCTCAACTATACTCACCTTGTCCTTTTGACCACTCGAATAAGGTCACTCAATTTAGTGTAATTTGGTTAAAACTAAGCATTTAGATCCCAAACCCATCATTAAGAATATAAACAACAATGAATGTTTAATCCCAATAAAGATGGAGGTTTTCAAGGGTACTTTTTAGTTCCATTGAAATAACTAGGTCTCATCCTAATCAAAAGCACTTAGTCATGATAAGAATTTTTCCTACAAACTTGATCAAAATGAGTCTCCTAAAAATTCCAGTAATGAGCATAATAGTTATAGGTAATAACCTACCTCTAAAGGTTGATCTTATTCTATATACCTTAATATAGTGATAATAAAACTCCTAAAACATATGGACTTATAATAGGATTCCACCATAGCTAGCATGTTTCATATGCATAATCAAATATTATAATTAATATCTCAAAATATGGTGCCTAACACGACTTCTCATACACCTCACAATTTGGTAGGTGTGCATAAAAACTATTCCTCCTCCACCAAGCTAGAGTGAGATACCAAAAAAAATCCAAATTTAAAACAATCAGTCCTTATAAATCTTTCATTACAATCATCAAATTCGACATCATACAAGCCCCATGAAAACATCATTGGCACCACAAATCCTTAATACTATCAACATGCCTTAGATCAAATGAGATTTTGTATATTCAAAACCAATACCATTGACATTTCCTATGACATAAGAAAACTTATGTACCCTTCTATAACTCATCCACAGGATTCCCAAGATAAATACCCTCCTCTTCCGACACCTTTAGCCCTATTGGAAAATATTCTACATGGTTGATGATGTCTAAAACTATTTTTTTATCACATAAACCTTCATCCCCTATGAAAAATATACTACAAGTATGATGGTATCTGAAACTATTTTCCTACCCACAAACACCTTTGGCTCTAATGAAATTTTTTCTAATGGGTTGATGGTGTTTGAAAATGTTTTCCTACCCATAGATACATTAAGACCCTATGAAAACAAGACTTGTAGAGCTGATGGTGTACAAACTGAGAAACAAACTATTTTTGAAGTCTCTCCAGATATCATTATTTCTTATAAAATTATTCTTGAGGACTCCCATTAATCTCATTCCACTACATAGTCCATTCATGATATGTGGGGCCCTTTTGAATTACTTACCAGCCTACCTAACCAATTTCCTCCGATGAAACTACTACATATGTCCCCTCGCCATCTTGAGCATCTCATGATAGCCATGTTATTTATGAACATTCTATTTCTATAGTTTTTGGTGCAAACCCCCACATTGCATAGTTCGAACAAATCATTATCCATGAGTGTGAGATATTTTCTGTGCATACCAATCTTACCACATATGGTCAACCTTACATGTATATCACCTCATTAGAATTCACCAAAAATATTGGCTATTACCCTACATGAATAATGAAATCTTGTTACTATTACTAGTGCATGAGGTCATATTTTGAATAAAGGTGACAAGATTATCACTAATACTCTATGATCATTCATCTTTCTTTTGGCCTAAAATATCCTACTCTTGAAATCAATGGTCTTGAATCTGCATATCTTGGCTTCTTTCTCCTAACATCTCATACTATTGGAATTTTTGGTCTTTTTATCCTCACTTAGGTTCTTGACCTTGCTTAGATTAATTCATCAATCATCTATAACAATATTATCAACTCTTTCACCTCGACCTTTCATCTATAATTTCCATGCTCTTGTGCATCATTACTTAGGATCATAGTCTTGTTTGGATTTATTTTATTCTTATAGAATCTACCTAATGTTTTTTTTTCTTTTTAGCATTACTACTCACCATTTGGTATAATTATCCATGTTATCTTCATGTACACCTTTGGATTTATTTGAGTTCCTCTTTTTAGCTTCTACCATACATTTTTATGCATGTTTCAATGTTTCTACTTGGAACTTAGAGTTTAGCTTCATGTCATTACCACATCCATCCCATGGATAATTAGATAGGTGATTTATGTCTTATTCTACTAATGTTATTCTAGTGTTTCTTTTCAATTTTACTTCTCCATGCTTCTAGCAGATATGGATTATGCTCATACATAGAAGGATGACCAGGTACACATTATTGGGTATATTTCCATTTAGTTTCAAAGTGTTATGTATTGTTCTTTCTGATGACTACCCCATGTTTTTCGATTTCAACATGCAGCAATCAACGATGTGTATATGTATACACATAATTTTTATGCTTTCTATTTTCATATATGTTACTAACAATTATCTTTTCAGGATAGAGGTCATTAATGCATCTATCTCTAAAATGGGTTCCTTAAGGGACTTGTTCCGGGATAGGGGTATGGTTATTAATGTAACCATTAGGTTAGGGATGATACATGGAGAGATAACACTTTTGGCCCTATTTTTGTACCTTCTCTTTTCACTTTTCCTTACTTTAATTTGAAACCTTCCATCCACTTACTCAATCGATGACATTTATTTTACATCATATTTTACATTTAGGCCTTCTTATCGGACACCATCGAATGTGATGATACAACCATCAATCTGCGTAGATGGTGTCTCGTGTTAATTTTTCCCTAGCCGAAACTCTTGGCTAGGAAAATTGTGTCGCTAATAAGTTTTTCCCTAGCCGACACCCTCAAAAGGACCAATGGTGTTGATGATAAGTTTTTCTCTAGTCAAAACCTTCTTTTGCATGTGATGGCATCTTATATATGTATACCATTTTGACATTTCATAACATATTCAATAGACCACATAAGCTCTTTTAATTGCACAAAGGAAATTTCCATTAGGTTTTCTCTCTTGTGCTAACTTGCACCTGTTCAATCAACTTTTAGATTTCTTACATCTTGACTCTTGGTTTGGAGATTCTTCTTTCTTGGATTGGTTTGCTTACACTTTTTGGTCACCTATAGTGAGATATGACTAGATTGTTTCTCCTTCTCCACCTAAAAGTGATTCTCTCTTGATGTATGGCCCTTTGGGAGTTAGATGCATTAGTAACCACCCCCCAATAAGTAAGTTCTCTAACTCATTTTTTCATTTTATATAGAGTAGTTCCTTACATTTGATACATTCTCTTTGCTAGATTATTATTTTATGGACAATGTAGGTTAGTGTGTTGTATTTAAGTTAATTATTTAGTGTTACATGATTTATTTTGTTTATAATATACTTTGCATGCTTCTTTTATTTATCATTACCCCCATAGTTCCTATACCTCCATAGGGTTCCTTCCTCTTCTTCAACCTAAGGCCTTGGAAACCTTAGTTTGTCCTAGTGTAAGGGTTACTTTCTATAGGGCATGCAATCATAACGGTCCTTGTACCCCCTTTAATTATATTTATTTATGTTTCAGTCTTGGTGTATCCTTTGCTTGTTTCCTTGAATACCTTGGTTGAATGGATGATAAGATTACATGGTGCCTAGCCACATGTTTTCTTGCCATACATAAACTTCTTGAAACTTCTTATAACAAAAAGGACTTGTTTCTCTATAAATGAGTATTTTACATTGTAACCTTCTAAGCCTTGGCTAAAGAAGGCTATTGGTTTCTTCATGCCTTTATTAGATAAATTAGTATCAATGCCTCTAGAGGCATATCAAGTGAATTCTTTAGAAAAATATGGATTTATGATGGTAGGATCTTGTGATATAACTTTGCTAGTTTATTCAAAAATTATTTCCCTCTTTGGTCCAATTGAAAACCATATTCTTGTTCAACATAGAGGTTAGTGGCTTCAAAATTTTGAAAAATTAGGAATAAATATCCTAATAAAGTATATACTTCCTAAAAACTTTGTGGTACTCTTTTATGACTAAGAAATGAAAATGCTAGAATATTGCTTACTCTTTCAAGATCAATAGAAAACCATGTTTGGAGACAATATGGCTTAAAATTTTACCTTCATGGACTTAAAATATGCACTTCTTCACTTCAAGTGAGACTCCATACTATCTAATCCTTGTAAACACTTACCTAAGATGAGACAAGTGATTATTTTTGATCTTGTAAAAACTATAATATCATTAAGATAAACAAAAAAATGTTATTGATCGAGGCCAACATAGATGACTTCACCAAGATAGAAAAATTGAAAAACCACAGGCCCCCTCATGGGTGGCCAAGGTACTAAGATTGTAGCTTGTGGCTAGTTAAGAGGTTGTTCTTCTTCTAAAGGTAAGAAATAGGAATATTTCCTTGAAATACCAAACTCAGTATCTAAACTTGTTAAGGTGAAGATAGAACATACCATCCTAGCTAAGAGTCCTGGTGGAAGACTCAATATAGATGATTTCCATAAATGGGCCATCAGAAGGTGGATGCCTAGAGGAGCCATTGAGGTGGTGGCTTACTCTAATGCCTTTTTATGATCACCTTGGCTTTAAAAGAGGATGTCACAAACATCTTGGCTGGGGGACCGTGGTTTATGGGGAGATATTTGGTTTTAGTTCAAAGTTGGAAACATGGCTTTAATCCTTTAGAATCTCAGATGAGAGAGTGCCCAGTGTGGGTACGCTTACAAGGATTTCCACTTGAATACTAGAGCCTAAAATCATTAATGTCATTGCTAAGGTGGTGGGGGATCTCATTGTGGTTGATCCCATGACCCGAGCTAAATCGAGACTATTGCATGCAAGATTTTGTGCTAATGTTGTTATGGACATGGAACTACCAAAAATATTACTCTCACCTCTAAGTGGGAATAATATCAATAGAAGATAGACTATGAGTCTAGCCCATTGTTGTGTTTCTCATTGCTTCAAGGCTGGTCAATGCTAAATCATGTTTAAAACATAGAAACATAAAGAATAAAGGGAACAAGGTTTACCAAGCCAAGGAAGGATGGTAAATAAGATAATGGGGATCAGATGGAGGTTGGTGAATCTTCTAAGACTGTCTCCATTACAAATATAGGACTTGGATGCAGAACCCATTAGCTTGGTTATTGAAGAGATTTTGCAAACCAAAGAGGAAGGAGAAGAAGAACAAGGGTCAAGGTAGTCCCCCATTGCAAAGCCTGAGGAAGATCAAGAAAATTTAGAAGAAACCATTGACACGAAAGAAGAGTGTCAATTAATGTATTTAGTGGTGGAGGACACCTATGACATTCCAAGTTTTTTGACCCAGAAGTAATATTCTAACCTAGTTATGGTCACAACATGTTTGAGGCTATAGGACTAGAAGAGATCAAAACAGTGGAGGCTAGGCTCAATCTTGTCTCTACACCATAGTCACATCCCACTAATAATTTGAAGAATTCCACTCCTAAAGCGGATCTAGGTGGGTCTAAATAGGGAGTGGGTAGGCTACCTTCGAGAGTTACTAGAGAAAGACTTACAATGAAGGAAGTGGTTGAAGGAAGCCAGAGATCCTTGACTTCAGGTAAGGGAAGATCTAAATTTAAATGATAATTATATCATGGAATATTAGGGGGTTGAATAACCCCAAAAACATAGGATTCTTAGTGACATTAGGATAAATAACCATGTTGATATCCTCATGATCCAAGAAACCAAAATGAAGGAGGATAAGTTTAAAGAAATTAAAAAGTTTTAATGAAAGAGAGGTTGTTTGTATATGTGTTGACTCTGTTTGGGCTTCAGGTGACTTGCATGTCTGTGGAACTAACTAATGTAGAAGGATAATTTTAATTCAAAATAGACATCATTTAGCTATTTTCTTCACATACCTAATTTCAAAAGAAAATGGATCCTTTCAAATGTTTATGCCCCAAACTCAGTTTTGGGAGGAAAGATCTATGGAATGAAATGGACCTTCAGAACAACTTCGAGGGAGTGGGATTGGATGATAGGGGAGACTTGACTACTCCTTCTGCCCCATATGATAAAAAAGGAGTCACTACGTTCTTGGAAAGCATGGAAGATCTTGCTGATTTTCTTCATGGTAATGGGTTGTTTGATTTGGAACTTAGAGGATCAAAGTTTACCTAGTCAAATCGAAGAACTGAACAGAAATGATTCAAATCAAACTTGATAGATTCCTGGTAAATTTTTAGTGGGTATAAAACCATGTTTACTCACTATCATCTCTTGTTAGGACAAGATTAGATCACAATCCTCTGATCGAGAACTTTGATGAATCCTAAACCATAAAAGGGAGGCCATTTAGATTCAAAAAAATGTGGACCTTGCACCCTGAATTGAGTAAAAGGATTGAAGAATGGTGGAACCTACCCACCTATGGAAATAGTATGTTCAGGGTGGTCTCAAAGCTGAAGAATATAAAAATAACATTAAAAATGGAATAAGGAAGTTTTGGAGACATTTTTCTCCAAAAAAGCAAATCAGAGAGGATTTAAGAATTCTTGAGGAGCTTATGGAGGAAGGGGATGGAGTATTCAGAAAGGAACAAGAGAAAATTATGCTCTCATAATTTCATAACTTGCTTGCTAAAGAAGAAATTTATTGGAGACAAAATCCAGAATTAACTGCTCAAGGATGGGGAAAGAACACCAAGTTCTTTCATGTTTCAGCTACCATCAAAGCAAAAAAAACAAGAATTCTTGAAGTCTCTAAACCATGGATGGGACATTGGCCATGGAGGAAGAGGATTTAGTAGGGACTATCATTAGCTACTTCCAAAATCTATATGCTAAAGGAAATCAGGATGAGGGGAGGAGGATGGAGGATGCTCTTTCTCTCTTTGATAATGTTATCAATGAGGAGGAAAATAGAGATCTTATGGAAATTACGAAGGAGGGAAATAAGAGCCATTATTTTCCTAATGGAGGGGGATAAGGCCCATGGCTCGATGGATTCCCGGCCTTCTTCTTCCAAATGTATTGGGATATCATTAAGAAAGATGTAGTGAAAGTGGTTCAGGATTTATTTTCTTGGGGAATGATGCTAAAATAGGTCAATCACACCTTCTTAGTCCTGATACCCAAGGTGAATGGAGCTAAGGATCTTAAGGATTTCAGACCAATCAACTTATGCAACACTATCTATAAAATTTGCTCCAAAATTATGGCCTTCAAACTTAGGAGGTTCTGCAAAAATTTCATCTCTCCTAATCGGGGGCCTTTGTTCCCGGAAGACAAATATTGGACAATATCATTTCAATCCATGAAATGGTGCATTCGGTGGAGAAATCAAATAGGGAGGCTATGATGGTGAAATTGGACATGTATAAAGCATATGACAGAAGTGTCATGGGAGTTTTTAAGTCTGATATTAGAAAATCTTGGATTCAATCCCAAGGTTATCCAACTGATTAAGGAGTGTACCTCTACACCTAGCTTCTTAGATCCTGATCAATGGTAAGCCCCATGGCTTCTTTAAATTTGAGAGGGGACTTCGCCAAGGGGATCCTATCCCCCTTTCTATATATCATTATGGCTAAGAATCTTAGCTGAATTTTTTCAGAGGGATATGATGGATAGAAGACTAAAAGGTATCCAAGTTACCAATGGAGTTGATCCTATCATCCTACAATAATTTATGGATGAACACATTCCTCCTTGGGAAAGAAGATGTGAACAAAGCCAGGGTGTTTAAGGAAATAACTAAGGATTATGAGGAAGTATCGGACAACTAATCAACTTCCATAAGAGCTCTTGTTTTTTCATTAATGTCTCATCCATGATCAAAAAAGAAGATTGGCTGGCCATTATGGAGTGCAAAATCAAATCTCTACTGGATAGCTACTTGGGTATGCCCTTGTGTGGTAGTAAAGATAACTATGGAAACATGGAATCCCTCATTGAAAGGTTTCAAAGGAAATTAACATCATGGAAAGGATCTCTACTCACACAAGTGGGCAAAGCTAATCTCCTCTAGAGCTCTCTGCAGGGGTGGCTACCTATATCATGTCCATATTCAAAATCTTGGGCAAAGTTAGAAATGTTATTGAAAAATCCAAAGAAGGTTTCTATAGTCTGGGACTGAAGATAAATCTAGAATACCCTTGGTGGCATGGGAGAATGTTACAAACCAAAATATATGGGGGCATAGGGTTAAAAACTTAAAAATCATGAATGAAGCCCTAATTTGCTAAGATAGGGTGGAGAATCTACAAGGAATAGGATTGTGGGTGGATATTCTACAGAAAATATTTGCTGACTGTTGGCGGAAGAAAAGCTCTATTAACTCCAACTAAATGTCCAAAGGGGTCCATCTTTTGGAATAATCTTATTCAGAGTAAACACCTTCTCCTTAAGGAATCAAATGGAATATTGGAAAAGGGGATGAAATAAGGTTAGGAGGATTCTTGGCTGGACAAGAAACCTCTATGTGTGAGTGAGCCATGGAATGATCTCAAACTCCACTATAGTCATATTTTTGGGGAGAAAGTTTGAAACTATTGGGCCTTGATCCTCAAGAGACAAAGTGGGTGACTATTCTACCCCCTTCTAATTACATAGGGCCAATCAAACCTTTTGAGGAGCTCAACAACAGATTAAGGAGAATCCTTATTCCTAATAGAATGTTGGAGGATGAAATAATTTTGAGTAATTCGACTTCGGGTGAGTATGAAGTTAAATCAGGATATGAAATCTCTTTTGAAGATGAGGAGGAGCACAAGGACTGTGCAAGAATATGGAACAAATATCTTACTCCCAAAATCAATTTTTTCATGTGGGAATCAATATTGAACAAAATATTGACTGTGGAAAATCTTAGGAAAAGAGGTATGATCTTGATCAACCGATGCTCTCTCTGAGGAGAATGTTGAGTCAGTTTACCATTTTTTATGGAATGTAAGTTTACTTTCCAGTTATAACGGAGATATTGAATATCTTCAACATCCAACTCCCACTCTGCTGAAGCTTAAATAATCTGATGGAACAATGGAAAGCTCCTTTCAAACCTAGGCTTCTCAATCTAATATGGAAATGTTCGCTACCTCACATCCTATGGAGTATCTGGATCGAGAGGAATAATAGATTTTTCAAAACAAGTCAGCTAACATCTCTAAGGTGGTCAACAAGATTAAGCAAAATCTCAAGGACAACATTAGGATATATAAACATAAGTGGGAGGACCCTTTTTTAAGGAGGACACTAGGATTCTTCAAGCTTTAAGGATTAGCTCCGAAAAAGCTTGGTGGGAAGCTGGGGAAAAGGAAAACCAATTCTAAATGGAAACCACCCCCCCCTATGGATTGGGTTAAACTTAATTTTGATGGGTCAAATGCGAAGTTAAGGGAAGGAAAGGCTGGGGAGGCTTGATAAGGGATCATATGGGGAACTTCCTAATTTCCTATGCATGAGTCCGTTAGGTAATAATTCTAACAATTATGTTGAAGTGTATGCAGCTGTGTGAAGGGAATGAGGATTGCTAAAAGACTTAAGTTCAAGAAAATCATTATAGAAGGAGACTCTATGTTAATTATTAAAGCCATTGAAGGAAAATGCAAGGTTGGGTGGAACATAAAAAATATGATACTAGATGCTCAAAGTATGATGGGGTCTTTGATGATGTGGCCTTATGCCATGTGTTTAGAGAAAACAATTCCAACATGGATGGGTTAGCAAACCAAGGCAATGATTTGGTATACTAGGGAGAATGGGAGGGAAAGTTACCATGGAGCCACGTCGCAACATAATTAATAATGAAAAGCACAACCAAGGAAGCTCGCACGAGCCACAAAGGATCTAGATAGGATCAATGGGGTAGATTTGGGAATTTTGTTCCACTTGGCGATAAGAAGGGTGTTTATTTGCTGTCTCAAAAAAGTAGATGAAATAAGTGGAGTAATATGAAAATCCATAATGAGCACACATGGGTGTGGCGAATGTGTGCTGAGGATGAGAACCAAAATTGTTCCAATCAATTAAACAAGATGCCACTATTTGGAGGTTTCTGCGAAAAGGTAGGTTTCACGAATTTATCAAGTGTATCAAAGGTAACGATCTTGAATTAGCCATTGATTTTGCCAAATCTTGGGATCATGGGAGGGTTAATTTCATGGGGTTGAGATGCATGTCACATAAAATTTATAGCGATGTAATGGGAATGTCTATGGAGGGGCTTAAATTGTTCAAGGACAAGAAGTATAGGAACCACAAAATCTCCATCTTTTTTGGACCAATGAAAGGGTGCATTTGTATGATGATGGCATAGCTAGAATTGTCTCTCAGAGAGGTGGGCCGATGTTTGTAAGGTGGTTATGAGATATTTAACCCTTGAAGGAAAATTTTACAAAATCTACACTCACCACCTCTCTATCTTGAACTATTTCCATCAACTAGGCCATGAGCTTCCCATTTTTCCTATTGCATGCCCTAACTATTTCTATTTCAGATTTTAAGGAGGAAAATTTTGAATCCCCTACATCATGGCTTGATCTTGTTGCTTTTCTAGAATGGTAAACCTGATTTTCCCCTATCCCACAACCCACTAGCTTAGATGAGGAGGTCTTAGCCAACAAGCTAAGAAGGATGAAGAACCCGATGGTGAATGAAAGATTAAATTTTTTCATGGAGGTGTTTTTGGACATGAAGAAGGGGGATTCTTCTAAAGGAAAGGTTATTATTAAAAGGACGTTATTGGAGACTCCACTAGAGATGTTTGTACTTCTAATATGGAGGTTATTATTAATACACTACTCTCAAGTGATCAAACACCTTGTTCAAGATATGAGGGAATATCACATAAAATTTTCTTCCAAAGAAAAAATATTAATGGACTTAAGGATGATTTCATCATGCAATAAAAAGGTATCTCTAGTTTGCAGGATCAATTGAACAAATAGGACAAAAAAATAGGAGTGTTAGGATTGAATTCAGCTACACATATGATGATGAGAAGGGTGCGGACACTGGAACAACAAGAATGAAACACATCCGACTCCTATGTAGACCAAGATGGATGACCCAACTCTCACACTAGGAGAAACATGAAAAAGAAACTTTAGCTGACCTTTGGTGGACTAGTTCATTGGTCATGTCATTTTTTGTTGTGTTTGTCTTTAGTGGCTATATATATATATATATATATAATATATATATATAACTCTATGTATATGAGGTTTTGTTTTTCTTTCCCCTTGTTTGGCATTTGTGATGGTGAAGTTATTTTGTCCTATCTATCCACTTTCTAGTTTTTTGTGCTATTGTTTTTCCTAGTTACTTTATTTCCTTTTATGTAATGTGGGTTTTTTGGTCCCCCCAAAACTAAATAGTTAACTAATCTTAAAAAAAAGTTATTAATTAGCTCCTAAAATTTCATATTCATGGCTCTTTTAAAATTATCTCCAACATTAGAGTAACTAAAAGGCATCTCCCTATATGCTTTCGTACCCCATTTTTTAGAGAAGGTTGCCTCAAATCGGTCCTCTTCTTATACCAATATCTAGTTGTATTCGATATAGCCACGAAGGAGTGAGAAATATTGTGACCCTATCACCATTTGTAAGATCTATTTCATGGAAGGTAATGGGTAGTGTTCCTTTAGTGAAGCTCTATTCGGGTACTTAAATTCATCACATAACTTTATTTATCACTTATTTTCCTCATGGAGACCAGATTGGTAACCCAAGATGAGCGTTTAATAGGAAATAACATGTTGTCCTCTATTAATTTATTAAAATATTACTTCATGAGAGGCTCTACCTTCGGGTTTATAGGCCTTTTATTTTTCTTAATAGGATTGAAATTTGGGTCTAACTCTATAGTGTGTTGTGCTAATTTTGGATTAAAACCTTTAAGATCACGATATCCCCTTGTAAAAACGTCATCAAACTCTTGACAAGGATAAAAAATTCATTTTTGCTTTTATGGTACATACCTTTACAATGTTAGGAAACTCTTCCTTACCAATCGTGGTTTGTTCATATTCTTAGTTCTTAATCATCATGTTTAATATTTCTCCTTTGATTTAGAAATCGTATTTAAGATGGACTCGAGAGTGACCTAATCCTTAGGTATCTTGTTTGACCTTAATTTGATAATTTTATCTTTATATTATTTTTGTAACATGTCATGATTCATAGCTAGAAACTCGACTTATTTGTGTATAAAATTGATTATTTATAGCCCATTTTAAAACACATTCCAATTAGTTTTATTATCAAGTACAACTATCCTTAGAATGAAATTGGTATGCTGATGCAAATTTTCCTCTTGATGTGCTCAATAATGTTAAATTGTTCCCTAATGGCAGCTAGTTTATCAACATGTTTGTTCTCCTTCCTAGGTATGGACTGCACATTAAAAGCTTCAAATCCTCAATAAGGTCCCATTATCTATTCTTGTAGTACTTCAACAAAAAAATTCATTACATTGTACCCTCTTACCTAGTTCACACCTAGCTCACTGTTACTAAAGACTTGTAATTATTTTATTCCTCTCCTCCTAGCCCATTGGAGACCATGTACAAGGGCTTCATACTTAGCTTAATTGTTTGTACAACTAAACTAAAACCTAAGGGAAGAATAGTATTTTTATTTCATTAGATGCACTAACATGATACCTCCTCCTACCTCATTTCTATTCTCGTGACCCATCAAAGTACATGTTCCAAATACCATCATCATTCTCATTTGTCTTCACAAGTTTAGGAATAATAGATTATTCTTCATGGAAGAAATAAGTACCAATACTATCCTATTATATGTTATTATAAGTATTAAACTCATGAATTTTAGTACCCCATTCATTAAGAAATAGATCAAGTAATATTTCAAGAAGATTGTTTGTCTTCTTTTTAGCTAGTTGATCCTCTTTATCAATTATTATGTAAATGACACTAGTTTTATATTGCATATAAGGTTCTATATGGATATTTTTAATAGGTGTAGACCTTATGGTGATATTATTACCATAACTTATTCTAAATAGCATGTAACACCAATCTAATGATGAATATCCCCAATCTTGGCTGATTATGAAAGTGTATTTAAGAATTGAGAAATTAGGACATGCATGTAGAGTGAGGATTAATCCCTTGATGACACCAAAAATATCTATGGATGTTCCATCGAGTTTCACAACTCATTTAGAAATATGTTCACATTATAGACCATGTTTTTCAGCTACTTGTATGGGCATGACTAAACTAGTGCCTCCCAATCTATCATGTAATTTTAGAATAATTGGTTTCCACTGATCAATGACACATTGAAATGAGGGGATTTTATGTATTTACTTGAATCTTTTATTATTATTTTTATGTGTATTGGAAATATAAACTCTTGATTATTATTTGATAAGTCATTTTAAAGGTTGAGCTTAGATAAAGTGGCTTGTAAAAGATCCTTCTTCTATCCTAGAATAAACAAAGACTCCCATATTGAAATATTCAAACTAGTTTTTCTTCATTTTCTCAATAATATTGAAAGGAGTAGGAATGATGTTTTTTTACACTTTTCTTAAATAAGTACCTTATCATATTTGATCCGGAGGATAGTGTTGATTATATATGTTCCCTAAATCTCCCACGATTGGTACAATGTGAAAGTTAACTTCGAGAGCTTTTTGTAGACTATTGGAACAACGAAAATAGAGTTTGTATGTGAAAATGGTGACTAGGTAAAAGTTTGTATCAGAGCATGTTGTTGGCTTGCAAACTTGATAATCTCTGAGAAAATTGGTATCGAGAGAAAGTTATTGGCCCGTAAAATTTCTAATCTCTCGAGAACGCTTTGGTATTTGAATCAACTAATTTGACGGTGTGTGATTGCTTTAGTTGTGTAGTAGTTCATCGTGATTAAATAGGTACAGTGCACCATGGGAAAGATGTCTAAATAGGAAAATCTTGAAGAGGTTGAAGATTATAATAATCAAATCTAGGAAGATAACTCTCTTATGTGATCACTAGGGCTTCTAGAAAGCTTAACCTTGAGACTCTTGCTATGGAGAAGGGTCCTCATGAAATTGAAATTGCACATGACCTACTGAACATTAGCAGTGCCAGTCCCCAGGATGTGCATATGGAAAGCTCTTCAAAAAGGCTGGAAGCCTTAGAGGCTGATATGAAATTGTTGAAGGATGAAGTTAAGAACTTGGAAAAATAGAAAGGTAAGAGGAAGAAGGAGGAGGAGGTGGATATTGATAACAGCCAGATTGATGATATATACAAGAAGCTGAATTCCTTAGACTCCCGTTTAGGGAAGGCCAAAACTCGTCATGACTACAATATGGCCATCTTCAGTGTGATTGAGGAGTTCATTGAGCAACATGTCAAAAGTGTCTCCAATCTCAGCGGAGTTCCGGCAACACTTTGGGGCAATGATAAGGAAAGTAAAAGGACCATTGATCAGCTGGATAAGACTGACGCTGCCCACATGACAACTTTGGGTATGTTCAAATCCTGAAGAATATCAAGACCAGCATCGACAAAGCTGCCAAGAAGTAGATGTTGGTGCTTTTGTTGTACTTGTCTGTTTTTCTGCTATTTTTTCGCGGTCTCTTTACTACTTTTTTGCAGTGTTTTTGCTGTTTTGTCTTGTTTGGTAGCTGTTTTTTGGCTACTTTGGGCCTCATTGTCACATTTGGATTCTGATCCTTTATTCTGGCTCCTAGGCCATCTTTTGTACTCAAGGGTATAGTCCCTTTCAAAAAACTATTTGCCAATAATAAAAAAAAACTCTCTTATGTGATTAATGTATTACTTCTTGGAAGAGGATACAACTCATTTGAAAATGAAGTTACAAACCAAGAAATAGATATAGGAAAGACTCAAAGCAGGTGGTGATAAAAATAAGGATATTCCTTCAACTTCAAATTTAGAGACCATGGAAGATGATTACACTGTAATTTATTCACCATGTGAATCTTCTTCCTCCTATTTGATTTTGGATTCAGTAATAATGTATTTAGTTTGTTTGAAAAACATACTAGAGGCATTGAATCAAAATTATTCTTTAAAATGGGATTTGATTGAAGAGACCTTAGTAAAAATGGCCAAGGAATTATCAACCCAATACAGTCGAGGATCATCGTTGTTTTGAAGGATTGGGTTATCCTAGTGTGGGAATGGATATTAGAGATTGCTCCAAGAACACTAATGAGAGATAATCTTTTGAAAGAAAAGTAAATACCCCACTAGTCTTGTAGGAGTATTTTGAGTAGGAAACTTGTGCTTCATTGTCTTAGGAAGGATGTGGTAAGAGAAATCAATGAAGAGGTAATGCAATTCTACCTCTAGTTTCTTACCATAATCATAAGCACACCGAAACTTCCGATCCAATTATTTAGCTTAAGAAGTATGGTTATGATTTTCAGAAAATGTGGAATGCCTTTCCATGTATTTTTTGGATTACATAATCATTATGTGTTGAGATGCTAGAAAATAAGGACATTGATGAAGAAGTTGATGTTGTTTGTCAAGAACATGGTAAATTAGAAAGACCAATCTCATCATGCAAAGTCGAGAAATGGAAGAAAGAGCTCCTTATCCCAAAAGGGGAGTTTAAGAGGAATTTTTGTGCTCATTGCCAGAGGAATGGGCACCGAGTGGAAAATTACTAGAAACTTCATCCATCTCACCATCAGGGTAATGGAAAGCCAAAGATGGAATGGAGGCCTATTGCAAAGGGAAAAGAGGTTCATAAACCGCCACCAATTGACAATTCAACCCAAGACTAGGTAATACCTAAAAGAGAAAGTACTTTAAAATGGGTAAGTCAATAATTTTTCAATTATATATTGCATAATTCAAGAGTAGTATGCGGTATTTGTTGGAAGATCATATTTTGTGAGAAAATGCTAAGAGAAAGGTTTACCATACTCAGTGGATTTTCTTACTTATAAAATTTGATTAACGCTCCAAAAATATCTCATAATCAACTTATGAGTACCTTTTACATCTTGGATATAGGATTTAACTCATATTAATCTTGGAGATCTATCAGCCATATGTGCAGATAGTTGAGCTCACGGGTGTCATCTCAAAAATTCATTCTCAGTGCGTAGAGGCATTGTGGATCAGCATTAGAATGGTAGTTGAACACCATTGGAATCTCGATGAAAGAGGTCAAAACTTCATTTTGTGTAGAGGTATTATGGTCATAAAACATAGTAGTACTTGATAGTCATTGTCAATGTGAGGCTTTGTACCATGTATAGGCATTAAACGTGTAGGAGGGTAAAGTCACCATTTTTGAGCTCATGAGAAATCAACTCGGATCATCATTCTGTGTAGAGGCATTGTGATCGTGCAATAGAATGGTAGCTGATCATTGTAGATGTGACATATTCTGAAGTGTAAGACCTCTTGAAAGGAAGATGTCGAAGTACATATTTTTGGGTGTTTTCAAAGTGTAAGCCCCCTAGAGGGAAGATGTGGAAAAATCTACTTCCATGTAGATTATATGTTACTGAAGTGTAAGTCCCCTAGAGCTTAGATGTAGCAATATATTCCTTCTTTGTTGCTGAAAAGTAAGACCTTAATGATAAATGTGGCCACACAAACATCAAGGATTGTCTAAGTATAAGACCCCTAGAGGGAAGATGAGGCAATCAAGACAAAGGAAGAAGAATGGTGGGACCATAACCCATAGGGCCAAGATCGAGACCAAGTTATAAAAGTGATAAGAATGTAGTAACAGACTAGATAATGCACTACAATAGAAATTCTAATGTGGAAGCAGAGTATTCAGATCCAAGATAGGGTGTCAAAAGTTCCAGTATGCTTTTGGTGGAACAAAAGCCTTTCCCATTGGGGAGGTGTGATCCGGAGGAATTTTTTACCTTTATATCTTCCCATAATTATCTATAACATATTCAATATGGAATAAATTTCTGATAGCTTTCCAACGCATATTTGAACACGTAAATCGGACAACGTATGCTCCTGTGCGTGGTCAAAGTTTGGGTCAAAGTGTGGTAAACATTTGGTCAACAACGGTCAATAGGAAAATTTATGGTATTGAAATCATCTAAAGTTAGTTATTTTTCATAGAGCTCATTAAAACCTTTCCGACACATTTTGAATAGACCAAATCCGAGTTTGTATGCAAAAGATATGAGCAGTCAAAGTTCTGGTCAAACCCGACAAAAGAGATGACATGGCATTAATGTGGAGTGACATGTGGTGTTGTTGTTTATGGGCACTTGGATCTGTTATTTTTGGACACTTGGAAGATTTAAAGTGGCATGGTTTTTTAAAAAGAAAAAAAAAAAAAAAAAAATCATATAATAAACAAAAAGTAATTTTTTTGTTTTTTTATGTGGGAAACCCACGTGGGATTCTCCATCCCTATTAATGTGGGATATTCCCACCAAATATATGGGATTATTATTCCAAGCAATAAAAATGGAGGAGGGCCATGCTACGTGGATGGATAAGCCTATTAAAAGGCTATCTAAATTTTCATCCCACGTAATAGAGGATGGGATATTTATCCCAAATAATATGCAAAAGCCTATTTACAGGCTATGTAACCACATTTCAATAGTTAGAGCCCAAAAACATAAGGAAGGAAAATATTATGGGATAAATATAATCCCTAAACCAATGTAATATTATCAGGATTTGGGGAAAAAAAAGGATAAACCTTATATCCATTTATTTTGGCCAAACTAAGGCCTATAAAAGGCCCCTCATACACATACACTTTACACGGAACAAAAGCTATAAGCTTCCAAACTATTTTGTAAGGCCTTATAATTAATTATAGGCAATTTTTGGAGAGTAAGTCCTATTTAATATTTTATAGGCAATATTGTGGAAGCTAAGTCCTATTATTTTAATAGATAAATTGTAAAATTGGGGATTATTGGAAAATACCCAATTGGCCCATAGCGCCACACTTGCAAAGCCTGGAGTGTCGATCGGAGGGTCACATGACATATTGATAGCATCAGGAAGGCTGATCAAGTTCTAAATGAGATTGTGCACCAAGAAGGTGGAGGACGTTGTCTACTGGTCATCGGTTTTATTCGAAGGATTGGAGTACTATTAGGCAAGTGAAGTTCCATTAGGTTTTATTATAAGAAATAACATTGTACTTACAAATTTTGACTAGTGGAATAGTTTGATAAGAACCTGGAGATGTAGGCTATTTCCAAACTCCATAATCAATCCGTGTGTAGTGTCATTTTTATTCTTGCATTATTTTGGATTGTTTTACTTAAAATAGAGTAAATTTTATTGGTAATTTTAATAAGCCTATAGGGGTCCGAAGGTTGTAATATATATATATTGACTGGATTTCCAATCAATATTTGAGATAACTTAAGGTGACTTCTAGATTATTCTTGATCTTTTGAACGTCTAGTTTTTACGATTCTCTTACACATTTAGAGATGAAGTAGGACTATTAAGTCTTTAGTGTTTTGGAGAAGATTGAGTATAATTTTTATTATTTGGTTTCTCTACCTCCATTGCCCTTTTCTTGGACTTGGTGTTAGCTACCACACCTAAAGAAGAAACCTGATTGTGTCCTTACATCTAATTCACTCCAAAAACTCTTATGTTTTCCATTTAATGAGTGTAGCATCACTTTTGTTAACTCTTGAGTGTCATATTGTGGTGGTGGTACCTGATTTGTTGTAATTTTAGGAAATTATGAATTTTACACCATCAAGGCTTGATTTAGGATTCCATTTGGACAATTAGTTTGATTATCGGTTGGATTATAGGAAAACACAACTCATAGTCTTGTACTAGATTATTTTGAATAAGAACCTTTTCTTTAGAATTTCTATCCGCATTAGGGTTGTATGATTGGTTAGGCTTTGCATCATTAACTAGACTTAAAGGTACACTTTATGTGTAGGCTCATTAGGCTGGTAGGGTTAGTAGGAAGGTTGATAAGGGGCCTAATAAGGCCAATAATTTTGTGATTGTTAGTTTTTAGAGTTATTAATTCATTGCCAAAATTTTGAAGAAGATTCTTTACCTCTTACAATTCATTAGATGTATTTGAGGAAGTATTGAATTATATTACAAGTTGAGTAATTATCATTAGAATAGGTGTTATTTTAGGTATTTGAAATGGCATAGATAATGCTATTTCTAGAAATATAGGAAAATGAGGCCTTGGTGCAATCTTTCCAGCTTGTATGAGACTATTTTCTTCCCTAATAAATACCTCATAAGCATATGGAAGTGTTATACCATCCATAGATTGAATCGTTACTGAAATATCACTATTTATTTCTCTTAAATAACATAATAAGGAATATTAAGGGGTAGGTCTTACTAATCATGGATGTTTATCCTAGGTAGTTTGAAATATAAAATTAAAATTCATCATGATTTCATTAGGGGCTCTTTAAATAGTGGTAAGTTTTTCTGTGAGAGATAGGTGGTCACTCTTGTCTTCAAAATGATTGTAAATATTCTCCCCAAGCTCATCACATGTATGAATAGAAGTTGGTTGTAGACTGCTTATACCATTGCAATGTTTTCCTTTAACAAATGAGGCTAAGTTCCTGATGGCTACATCATCTTTAATGATAAGATGGATTGAACAGACATTAGCAACATCCAAGATGTGCTTAATAAGGGTGGTTGAATTTTCTCCTATAAATATTGGGATGCTTTTTATGGAAGATACTAGGGATATCATGTTGGGAATTCAAATCCAAGGGGATTTCACATTGAAATTAACAAAAGGTTGATTTATTTGATGATCCATGAGGGGAATGGGTCTTTGGTTTAGAAAAAAAGAGAGAGAAATGCCTAGAAAAGGGGGAGATGAGTGAACCCTAGGTGGTGGGGATGGAAACCTTTGAATAAATATTCTTCTTCTTCTTGGTGAAAGTTACAAGTATTAAAAATCTCCCATCTTGTTGTAATTCATATCAGTATGTACTCTTATAAAGAAACTAAAATACTTAGTTATTAAAACCAATAGATTTGAAGTTAGGAGTCACTAGATGTGTTGTTTTTTTCCTCTTAAGACAAATTACTACTAAAATACACACCAATATCAATGTATTAAATCAAAATTGAGCTATATATGGATTAAATCTCCTACCAGCGCCAAATACTATTGTCACTTGAAATTTCACCCTTACTAAATGTTGCATATTTAAAACCTCAATGAAACATGGGATGATCTCTTAATGTGGGACTTGACTATATGAGATCAACCACTAGAGAAGTTTAGCTTCCTTTACCTATCTTACTAATGATAAAATACTCATAAGCTAGCTTATACTACTAAAATGTGGGGAGGGAGAAAGAATACGTGAAATAGAAACTAAGCTAAAGAGTATTGATAGCACCGAGAAATTGGATATCTCTTTCCTTAAGTTTTGGGAAGCAAGGAAGGCTCACACAAGACTGAGAGGGAAAATATTGACCACAGTGCAGCTTTACAACTCCATCAACCTAAAACCCTGCATATATGACATAGTGAAATGAAATCCATGCAAATATAGTCCATACAAAACATAAAATGGAAAGAACAAAGAGGAAAGAAAAAATAATCTAAGAAAAAGGGAAGACATTATCCAAATTAAACAAATATTTTTTTACTAAGGGTAAAAGGTTTTTTGACTAGGGGATCCTCCTAGTACAAAAGTGGCCAATGCTAAGATAAACAAGTGAAATACCAAAAGCAAGTCAAGTCTAGAGAGAGAAACTAGACAAAAACTCTTGTAAATATCTATGATTTAATCAAATAAAAAAGCACATTACACAATAAAATAATAAAACCAAAGATATTGTAATTCATTCAGAAAAAATCCTAATGGAGATATTACATATAAATAGCTCAATGAACTCCTATAAGTAAGGAGTCAAGGCTAATCTCTAAGTCCTCTCAATATCCCAAATATCTCTCAACTATGAGTTATGCATTACAATTGTTTTGCACATTCATTTATTATTTTATAATTATTAAAAACCAATTACTACCAAATAACCCAAACCACTCCTAAGTTTTCACACTATGAACAATATTTCTATAACAGTCACCCCCTAAGTGTGAACATGGGGAAAGCTTATCTCCTATACCCGCTTATGATCTATAAAGAAATGAATGTTTTAAATTAGTACCAACAACTCAAACAATATGAGGTTTTCAAAGAAAACCTCCAACTCGTAAAATGGTTTTCTAGTGGAACCAACCACTACATAAAGAAAGTCAGTACATTATTTTACTCACATCATTGTTTCTAACTTAGAGGGATTACAAAATAGAAATTATTCTCGTGTAGGAGCTTTAAAAAAGAATATTACTTATGTTCATTATTACAACGGAAAGCAAACACACCACACAACTGAAATAAAAGGTCACCAATACAATGAAGCAATCTCTTTGTTGGTGAATAACAAGAGATGCCAATTTTCCTCCATCCTCCTATGCCTCCATCCTCCATCAGGCACTACTTAGTATAGGTAGTCATCTTCATCCTCATTCTATTCAGGTTCATCTTCTTCTTCATTCTCTGACTCTTCTTTAACAATTGTATTAGCTTCATCCATTTTTAGCTTTCCTTTTATGATGTCCTTGGCACGAGTAATACAAAAAGAAGATTTATGTCCTTTTTTCTTACAATAAAAGCATTCTAATTCCTCTTTGTTTTTGAAAAAATTAGTATGCTTCCTTTTAATATAAAGAGCAATTTCTTCCTCAATATCTTCTTTTGTTCTTTTTTCTTCAGCTAGTAATGCAGAAATCATACCTTCAAGTGAATGAGAAGGCATTTGACCAAGAGTAAAAACTACATTATTGTATTTTGGAGGTAAACTATTTAATAAAATAGCTTTTACATCTTCTTCATCTACCTGAGCACTTACTTCACATTGTCTTAGAAGAGATCTAAGATCATTAATATGACTTGACATAGTTGCACCCTCATTCATTTTCAACTTGAATAACTGCAACTTAAGTGAGAATTTAGCATTCATAGCCTTTGCACCAAATGTCTTACTTAGCAAATCCCATATATCTTTAGAATTTTTTTCTAAGTCTATATAATGCAACTCAATATCTGATAAAGCAAGCCCAATAATGGATTTTGCTTTGTCATCCCTAGTTTTCCATTCAAGCAATTTCATGCACTTCATTAGTTATGATTCTTTTCCACTCACAATTCCCCAAAGGTTCTTGTTCATTAGTTGTATTTTTATTTTCACCTTCCATGTGTGAAAATTTAATCCATTGAATTTATCTAATGAAATCTCCATAATAGGTGTCGAATTCAAATGTATTCCCAAAGGATCTTTGGTTTAGAAAAAGGATCCATAATGGATTTTGCTTTGTCATCCCTAGTTTTCCATTCAAGCAATTTTGTAGCATCTATTAGTTATGGTTATTTTCCACTCACAATTCCCAAAGGGTCTTTGGTTTAGAAAAAAATGAGAGAAAATGCCTAGAAAAGGGGAGTTGAGTGAACCCTAGGTGGTGGGGATGGAAACCTTTGAATAAATATTCTTCTTCTTCTTGGTGAATTTTCATTTAATCCATTGAATTTATCTAATGGAATCTCCATAATATGTGTCGAATTTAGTCGAAAATGCACCCTTCCAATAAAATTTAAACACTGAAAGTAAATTTTTTTGACATATTTGCAAAAAAAGGAAAAAATAATTTTTTTGTCCAACAATAGAAAACACATGATCAATGTGTAGAGATCGAAAAAATACACATTTTTTAAAAAAATGGCACATTAATCTGAGTTACTAGCTAAAAGTTATGACAATTTTAAGTTATAACTCCAACATCTTCTCGGACCCTTTCCAAATTTGGCAAAAGAGGTTTTCTCTACTTCTATTTTTTTCATCTACATCCAAAAAAGGAAATAAATGCAATACCTTTGTTACTGTGGATCCAGATATTGAAAGAAGTTATGTCACAACCAAGTATGGATTCACCTGAGTGAAGTGTCACCGTTATTGGTAGACAAACACGCAGGTCACAGATTTGACTCCAATGAAACATGCAGGTCGCAGACTTGACTCCAATGAAACATGTAGGTTGCAGATTTGATTCCAATGAAACAAATTTGATCCAGATCTAAACGCCTCACAAATTCCTATAGGTTATCATTGTGGTCTAACCCGCTCTGATACCAAATCTTGTAAATATCTATGATTTAATCAAATAAAAACAAAACATTGCACAATAAAATAATAAAACCAGAGATATTGTAATTGATTCTGGGACAAATTCCCAATGGAGAGATTACATATAAATAGCTCAATGAACTCCTACAAGTAAGGATTCAAGGATAATCTCTTAGTCCTATCAATATCCCAAATATCTCTCAACTATGAGTTGTGCATTACAACTATTTTGTAGACTCATATATTATTTTATAATTATTAAAAACCTATTACTACCAAATAACCCAAACCACTCCTAAGTGTTCACACTATGAACAATATTTTTGTAACAAAAAACATCACAAAATAGAAGGACATCAAACAAAAAATAGCTAGAAGGAAACAAATCCACAGTTGGGAACCCAAAGATAGTGATTAACCAAAAAAAACCCAAAATCAACTAGAAGTCAGCATGAAAACAACCCGAAACTAGCAAAGATGAGATACCATCCAAACTACTTCAAGATCTTCTAATTTTTTTAAAAAATGTTCAGGATCTTCTTGATATCTCTTAATTTAGTGCCTTTGTTACTCTTGTCCTTTCTAAGAATGTCAAATTGAGAGGTGAAAAGAGTGAGGAAATCTAGAGTACTCTTGTGCATACTAAGAAAGTCACATTGTTTAGTTTTGATTCCCTCCACTTCCTTTTCCATCTTAATGACTCGGGTAAGTAAGTATTACATTCAAAAATATTATTACTTATAATGATACATAGTTTATTACAATCAATTAGAAGACATTGATGCATTACAAAAGATAAAAATAGAGGTATGCAACTTAAATTTCACTCAACATTTTAGCATGGTAACTTTATAAAATGAAAAGGATATATCTTACACTAAATATTGAGTTTCATTTTATTAAGAAAGGGAGAGGAGAAGAATAGAGAGACGAGATTCCAACTTGAAGAGATCTAACCACCCACTTCCATCAAGGAATGATTTCATTAGTACCAGTAGATAGGTATGGGAAACATCATTTTCACAAAGCTAGGCATGGGTGTCATTTCTCCGCTTATACAAAATCTAAATCATTTAAAAATGTGGATTTCATCATGTAGGATTTAATGTTGATGGTTAGGACTAGTTCATGTTGTTGAACTGATATAGGCATGGATTTGTTATGTTTCATAGACCTTAGATGACCCACGAACTTCCATTTTCCATCAATTTTATATGCTCTTGTGTTGTCTCATGTATTTTTCTTTGATGTGAGTCTTTTCCTCTGTATTCCAACTTTTCTAACTCCACAAAACATTAAGTATCTGATGTTCATGGAACACTATTTTTTTCTACATATTTTCTACTTTTATGCATTTAGCCTTCTTCTACCGCTATATTACAAAGGTATTTCTCCTTGTTCATGTTATTTTTTACCCATGCCTATTTCCCTTTTTTGCTTCTTTTAAAATTTTGGAAAACTACACTTTGAGAACTTGCAAAACACATAGATATTTGTACTTTGGCTTCCCACCTTATTCGCATTCAATTTACTTTCATTTTCCATGTGGTGCCTCAAGACATTTTTTTCTTTCATCATGCCTTCTCCTAAGTTGACTACATTCTTTATTTCATATAATTAACCATCTCCATGGAATTACATATTTTCTAGGTCAACATAATAACACTATATTTTCCATGCCATGAAGCACTAATATTTTCACCAACACTATGAAAGACTAACCTTCTAAATTATTTGTTCTAAAATTCCAACCTTGAGCCACCTAAGTCTAAAATTTGGATGAATTTCTAAAAATATCATGGGGTGTTATTTTGGACAACACTCTAGTAAAACATTACAAAAACAATTTCTACCATTTTAGAGATATAGTTGAATTTTCACAATTAGGGTTTTGATATAATTTTAACCAAGATCTCCAATATGATACCACTTATAATGAAAAATTAGATAGATCTGAACATCATTCGTAATATAACACCTAAAACACCAAAATATCAATAAATGATCCCAATATGCAAGTAGAATGACAGCCAATTTGAGGGAGAAACCTCCAAACCATACAATAAGACTAAAATACTCCAAATGATGATTAAATACTCCTTATTACCTCCTATATATACCCTTCCTATGTTGTATCCTGATGGAACAATAGTGAAGTCAAAGAGAATAAACATAATAATATTATATTATATTATGCTTTTACAATGTCTATTATATAGCAATGGAGGTCGATAACTACCTCCTATAAATAAGAAAAAAATAATTTGTTTATAATATTATGGGTGTAAAAATTTAACAAACCAAACTCATTCATGTAATTACTATTAATAATAATTTGTAAAATTGAGAGGTAAAAAGAGTTGAGTTTTTCATTTTATTTGGAAATTAGTAAAATCACCTAAAAAATCTAGAAAATCATTTTTCCCCTTTTAGGGTAGGTTTTATTAATTTTTAGATAAAAGGGGGTTGAAGGTAACCTACACCATTACAAGAAGGTACACCAATAGTAAACAAATTAAAATAATTACACCTACAAAAATATATCGATAATCCAATAACCAAACTAACAACATATTAAGAGTGAAACAACTGACCAAAGAGGCAAAATAGAACCAAGACACACAAAGATATAATGATAAAATATTTAATGGTTTTAACAACCGCCTTCCACTCCATATCCAAATCAGTGTTAAAATTTCTTATGGGGATTCCCTATCCTCCGTCTTTAACTTCTTTTCTTTCTCTTTCTCTTCCTCCTCCAACTTAATATTTGTAATATATGTCAAGGATTTTAAATACTCGATAATACTATTTATATTTAGATTACTACATTTAAAAATGTGTTTGAATTTAGAATTTATGGTTTCAATATATTTCTCCTTTTGAGACTAGCCTTTCTCCATCCTTTAGATTCTTTCCTCAAAGAAAATCACCTTGTCAACCCTATCTTTTATCACATTCCAATATTTAAGCCAACATTCAATATATTTTTATTTAGATCAACATCCATCTGCACCTATTTGAAATTCCCAAAGACCTATCTCTAAATTATATTTGTCATTCATCTTGAACTCAAGTTCAACTATCATTATGTCCTTAACATCCTTTTCACAAGCGTGTGACCCTTAAGATTCATTATAATTTTTACCTCAATAAGAAGCTTTGTATCCACTAGGGTAAAGTTGTAATGAGTTTATAAGGAGTTAGAAAGCTAAGAATAAAACTCCCAACTCTATTTAGTAGATGAGAAAATTCCATTTTGGATTAAGAAGTTCTCTTCTCACTAAGAATGCCTACCGGCCGAGTGAAATTGACTAACTATGAGACATATACAAAGGTAAAAAGATGCATATAAGGGTGATCATGGAAGCATGATCAAAAGAATTACAAGAGTTGAAACAAGTGCATAGAAGGAAATATGGCAGAAATTAATAATCATTCATGAAGGGTTACATGTAGGAACACCTAAGCTAGCAGCTAGTTTGGTTTGCAAGGTAGGATAAAAATAGGAAAAAGGAATTGATTGACGTGATGACCACGAAAAAGATAAAAATTTACAAAATCATGGATAATCATACACATGATTAAGAATAGACTTAAATTAGGCATGGAGGAGGTAGATATATTAATAGAATAAGTAGTAAAATCCATTTATAATGCACATGATAAATATGGAACTTCCGATTTAAAGTTGGCCACTTTTGAAGAACCACATGCTAGGAATATATTTACAGAAATGTGAGTTGAGAAGCATACAAGCTATGTAAAGGAGTGATCTAAAATAGATTAAAACATGTAAGTAGTGAAGGATAAGTTCCTACCCTATGTGTGTGTGTGTGTGTGTGTAGTTATATATGTGATCAATATGTTTTTATAAGTGTGTGTGTGAATGAGATAATCGAGCAAGTCCAAAATAAAGTTTGAGTCCATGTATGAGTCATGCCTTGCACATGAGTCTATAATGGAGGTTGGATGAGCCTATCATATTGTAATACATCATGAGTATACTAATTATAAATATACTTTTGTTGATGAATAATTATCTCTTCACATGTTATAGTAATTCATGTTATTAATAGGATTTATTTGTATGTTATGTTATCCATGGTTACAGGAAGTAAATATTGGTAGTCAAACAAAGGAGGTACCTAGTAGAGTTATGTGTGCTTTGAATGAGAACTTAGGTTGTACCTAGGTGATGTGTCATTGTACCTGACAACATTACACTAAATCTAGAATACGATGTGATAATTTGCTTATGTCTCTTGACCTTATTTCACTTTGACTCTCAAGATGTGGTTTTCACATGGTGTTTCTATTGTCCTTGGATAACATTTAATGTTAGGTACACAAATGTGAAGAGGAGTTTTCAAAAATATAAAACACCATAATTGATTTTAATCTATGCAAATGGGTCAAGAGAACCTATATGATAAGCTTTATGAGACATTATTTAGCTTCTTTTTGTGGAAATTGTATGAATGTTTTGCAGAAGTATGCACACATAGAGGAAGTAGGATCATATGGAAGCAAATATAGAGTCGAGTAGGTATCAAACATTGGCTAACTTGGATGTGATGTGGATTCACATTGTAGATGATTGGTAGGAAGGTTTCTGGATGAATTACACTTTGAATATGTGATATCTACTTATTCATTATCGAGGAAGCTGAGTTTAGGTTTCTTAGTGATTCTAAAGGACCATAATTATGCACACTTCCAATCACTATCAAAATTAATGACTGAAATAAGATTTGAGAAATTTTCAATGGTGAGATAAAAACCTCTCATACACAAGGAAAATTAAAGGCATTAGTAAGGATGTCATTCCGCTAGATGGAAGTAGAGAGAAGAAAGAATGTGCAAATACAATGATGCATGAGAAAGGGAAGTTGAAGATGCATTAAGATAGAGAGGAGTAGGGCCAAGTGGAAGTATTGAGAAGCCTAAGAGAGAATGTATAATTTTTTTCTCTAACATTGGGGAAGAATAGAATAACCTCCTCAACATCTAGAGAAAGTGACTCCAGAAAGATTTGGGAGCCATCGAGCACATCTAGACCACCTTTGAACCTTATCCCTTACGAATGGTACTTAGGATTTAAAATTTCATATAGAGGATCATCGTAGTGATGGTGAAAAATAAATTAATTAGGGATCACCACATTTGGATGGAGATATAGGTAGATATGTAATAGTACCAACTCAGGAGGTGCCACGATAAAATTAGTGCACTGATAAAGTGGCTACTACCACACAACATTATTTTATAGCCGGTTAGCAGAATTTTTTTGGAAGTAACCTCGTAGTCACAACATTAGGAAAAAAATTTGTGCCCTACTCACTAAAATTTGTCCGCTATGAAGGATATAAGGACAAAGTGTTGGTACATAGTTTAGTTCTACCTCAGGTGCACTGATGAGATCTTCCACAGGACTATAATGTGCTCCACCTACAGTGTCTTGAAGGTTCTGGTCCTCCCCCTAGTGGAGGAAATCCTAGTGGAGTTTTGGGGTAAAGATTTGGTCCTCCCCAAGTGAGATTAATCTAGATAAGGAAATATAACACCACAATAACCCCTTCATATTTTCTATGATATATATATTAACTTGTATGAGTATAGAGGTGTAAAGGATGATTTTGAACATGTGCAAGTGTGAGATCTTATGGAGATATAATGGGATCACTACCTCAGATAGAAAGTATAGTTAGTTCACTACTACATTACAAGGTCATGTGAATAATTAGGATATGAAGTATGATCCACATCATATAGATGTGGATTATGACACCTCATGTATTTCCTTCTTATTTGAGTTTCACATTCTTGAGTTGGAGTACTAGAGCCCAACATGCTCAAGGATATCAAAAAAGGAATATCTGAAATTTTCTAGGAATATGATGTACAATTGAATATAATTTTGTTAAAGATCTTGTATGATATCCATAAAATTCAACACTTTTAGAAAAGACAAGGATTGTGAGGAGAGGGGTGAATCAATGTTTCTCAAAAATTTCATAATACTTCAAACACTTAGAAAAACATTCATTCTTAATCAACTTTTTCATGAGATAACAAGGAGATTCTAACATGAAATAACATATGGAGATACAGCTTTAATGTGGGAAACTCTTAAAGGGAGAAAAACCCACTAAAATCAATGCAATAGTGTGGACAATTATCCTATAAATATTACAGAGATTTAAATTTTTTGAGAACCCACTCAAATTGAATCACCCACTCAAAAAATTTTAGTCAAACACCCACTTGACATGGAAACATTAACTCCTAATAGTTTAATCGAGCACTCACTTGATCTTTTCAAGCTTCAACTTGCAAGGAAGCACTAAATCCCTATTTTTCTAAGTATCAACTTAGATTTTTTTAAAAAAATTATGACTTTCATCTAGTTTCTTGATACAAAAAAATTTGATCTCTTATTCATCTCATATTCTCTCTCTTTTCACTTCTTTCATCACCTATCATTTCATTGCTTCATACTATTGTAAGTATAATCTTCAAAGCCTCTTTCAAACAAGCACTACATACCTCATTTACACATGAATGAACCCATATTATACCTTTACACTTCACCATTATCATCATCTCATTAATATTTAAATTTAAACTTAAAACCAAATTCTTATTCTCCTTGATTCACTTATGTTTCATGTCCTAGTTATGCTCTAAAATCAATACATCATCAAAAGATATTTTATCAAGAACACTTATCTATTATTATAAAAGAGAATATAATCTCTTACACCTCTTTTTCCCATTCTAACCTCTTAACATTATAACTTCCTCATTTTAAGACTCAAATCATGAAATGGAAAAGAGAAGGGGGATTTTCATGATTTCCAAAACATTAGAAATTTTTCAATAATTCAGTGTCAAGTCACAAGACTTTATTTCATCTCTTCTTCTCAACTTTAGATTCACAATCATGACAACTCCAAAACACCATCATGAAGATTTCTTCACTAACATCAATATAATATCTCAAAACTTATAAATTTTTGGATAAGGTTTTGATAACTATAGTTCACCTTCAAAACTTGGATCAACTCAATCACCTTCATTCCAATCATGATGATTTGGAAATTTATCAAAGGGTATTCAAACACAAAACTGGATTTGGTGTAAAATGATTTAGCTCATGTACATAAAAACATATTTTTCTACCTCCTATGTTCTATTTCATTTGTGAAAATATTGTACTTATGTAACTCATCATGTCTATATATTCATCATTTCAAGGCATACTACATAAAATAAAGTGTCATTTTTAAAAATTTAAACGACTTTCAAAACACCAAAATATAATTGATTGGATTATAACACAAAAATCCAACTTTCATGAAAAAATGGATTGTAACACTTCATGAGACCTATAATTCATTTTAAAAAAATTGAAGGGTGGAATATTAGAGATGGTAAAAATGGAAATGGAATCTATAGGGGGATATTTATACCAGAGCCACAAAAAAATTCAGAGATAGTTTCATTGAGGTATTTTATACACTTATGGATCACATGATCATTATCAACGCGAGTGACCAAAGAACATGTCTTGTGCATAGTGTGAAAAAGGGGAAAAGGTATGATAATACCCATATTTATATGTTGACCTATGTAAGAATAATAATGAACAAAGTACCATAATGATACAAGTTGAGCGTGCCATATAATATCAATGGAATCAAGGAACCATTACATTACAGAGAAAGAACCCTTGTTTGTTACCACACACATAGAAGTTTCATGTGTGTGAGAAAAAGTGAGAAAAAGACCACTCATACAAGATAATAGGTTATGTAACCTGTCAAGTATCATAATGTAGGGAAGTAGGAGGTCTTTCAAGAAAATATGGGCTTGATTAAATATTTACATGGGGAGATGCAATGCTTGAAAGAGAAATTGTAGGATACAAAGCACATAAGGCATAAATTAGTACTTAATAATGAAATTGATGAACTTAGGAAAGTATGTCGATTATTAGAAAAGATAATATCATACCCATACTAGGAAAATGGCATTGCATGAGAAATAGTTTAAAAACGCAATTCTTCGCTTCAAAGAATTAATTCATAGTTTAATTCCTATTAAACCGCATCCAAGGTGATTTAATTCTAGGAGGTGTGAAATAAGAATTACCTTTTTATCATAGTTTAATAGGAACAAACTTCCTTCAAAGATACTAGCATATGATGGAAAAATATCTCCCATGGCTCACATATAGGCCTGTGAGAAGAATTGGAGAGAAGGACAAAGCACGCTACCACCATCCTTATGGGTATATATGTTCTATTTTAACTTTCATGAATGTGCACACACATGGTATATATATGTTGAGATGAAGCTAGAGACTAAAAATTGGTAAGATATGACATCATGTATGGTGTAAAAGTTTTAGTTAATTTTCATTTAAAAATCTAGTGTATAAGGTCTTATAGTTGATGAAGAACATTAATTTTGGAGATAATGTCAAAGTAGAAGACATTTTAGATCAGTTATATGAATATACCATTTTATATGGGCACACCAAAAATGTGGATGGCTAGAAACTAATGAGGATCTGCTAGAGCACACATAGAAGGAAAAGGAGAAAGGAAAGATGGTATTCCTGATTGGTGATAAAGAGGTTGAATATTTTAATGTAGAACATATAGAGGATAAGTGAAATGTCTTAGACAAGGTATATGAGAAGGCGCATGCATTCCATCTACTAAAAGATAAAGAAGGTAAATATTTGGACATATGACAAGCCTAAGGAGGTAATTATTGGAGCCTAATTGTCTTGTGAAGAAGTGGAAAATATAGTGGATTTGTTACGTGACTTCGAGGATCACTTTATTAGGGATACCATCAAATAAAGGGTTTTCACCATTCACTTTAGAGATGAAAATCTAATTAAATTAGGGCACGAAAAGTGAATAAAATACCATACATGATGAATCCAAACTTATGCATCAAAGTAAAAAAAAATATCAAAAACATGATGAAGGTATCATTGAGCCAATTGAGGAATCAAAATGGATCAACCCCATGGTCATAAGAATAAATTAATATGGAAGGATAAGGATTTGTGTGTATTACTGAGTGTTGAATGCTTCTTATATTATTGATCCTTTCCCTACACAATTTACTGAGGATATTCTTAAGGGTGTACCGGTTAGATTATGGAAGAAAATAACATTAAAGGGGATCTGAATCAGTCCTAAAAAAATTTCACTTCATTTACCATTATTGCAACATCTATCAAGCATCCATTCTATCAAATACATTTAACATTAGCCTATAATGTGTGCACCATACATTCAAATGAACACAAAACATGAGATAGAACTCATAGACACAAGATGTAAGTGGGAAACAATCAAGAGGAAGAAATCCCACTAAAAATGTTTCTATTATTACTGAGAACAAATAATCAAGTGAATATTATACATCACAAGAGATTTATTTAGTGAGGTACCAACCCCACAAGGAGCACCAACCCCTAAACTCTTGTTGATATTACTCACAACAAGAGACTTGTATGAATATGAATCATCACAAAATATGTTGATAAAAATATAAATTATGATATGCTACAATAACTCAATGGATGGTGATCATAATATTTAGTTGTAAAATCCTTCAAACCCTCTTCAAACACACCTTCTTCCAAATCATTCTTTCTCACACTTTCATGACCTGTTTTGATCTCAGAAAATTACACACAATATATATAAAATTCCTCATCCTTTCACAAATTTCCTCAAATTTTAATTTATTCATCATACCTATTACACACTCACACTTGGGTCACACTTTATCTCTCTTGAGGATAGTTCAAATTTAAACTGAAACATTCACTTTATACCCTTCTCAAATCCAAATCATGAAACAAGTCAATATTATTCCTTTTTATCAACAAAATTTTTTTTAAAAAATAACAATAAACTTATTCAAATTCATAAAATGGACCCATTTAGGTCTACCATTCTCAAATGCACTAACCAAGCCCAAAATAAGCTCAAAACCCCATCACATGATTCATTAAAGACCATAAACCTCATTTCCATGATTATTCAAGCTCCCAAATTCATCACACATTTCAAATATGACATAAAAACACCATATAAGGTATTAAATTATCTTCCACTAATAATATTCTTCATAACTCACTCAAGGGCTCATATCCTTCTCAAAACATCTATTTCTAGAAACCAAAAATGTATTTACCTGTGAGTCTTAAGACCATAACAAAACACCTGAACTATGGAATTTATTAACTCATTGTAAAAACAATGACCTATAGATGAAATCCATTATTTATAGATATCTTTAAACATCCATACATGTAAACCACACAAACTCTTCTCTTCACTAAACCGAGCTTCCCAAAATATATTTTTAGAAACAAAACTAGTTTTCAACCTTTCTGTCACTTTAAATACCTCCAAAGGCCTTAAATAGGAACAAAATTCATCCCTATTCAATCTTTGATTGATATAAATAAACAACATATCTAGAAAATGCATCATATACCTCCATCTTTCAACCTGTGTAATCCTTTCCGAAAATTAAAAACCTTATTCTTCACAAACTGACTTGGATGACCTATCAAACCTCATCATCATGAGACAAAACATACACCATTGGAAATATCTCTAAATCCTCTTTCCATAACACCTTACATTTCCATCAAAATATAAGTGGACGGCCTTCAACCATTTCTATCTTTGTTACTTGTCATTAATACTTCTAAGACTCAAGAACTAGTCTTCGAGTCAACTTGCTCCATCACTTCCAAAAAAATTCCAAGCTTAAACAAATAATGTAACACCCTTATAAATGTTTTTGAAGAAATTATAAACCTTTAACAAGTATGAATAACTTCAAACTAATCACTTACCTCATGAAGCTACTTCAAAACATGATTAACCAAACATCCTCTAGATTCGACACTCAAAGAATAGGTCATAGCTTATTCATCCCTAATCCAAAAATTAATTTTGATATATAATTAGAAATTTATCAAAACTTGGATTAAAAAAAAAAACTTAAATTAAGTAATAACTCCACATGTAGCTCTTGAAATTCCTCTTTTACCACAAACTACACCAAACCCCCAAAATCAGTCCTCATAAATATGGAACACTTTTCCCTTTAGAACCTCAACCATGATATGAAACTATCATGTACATCTATAATATTTTTCTGGCTACAAAAATGTCAATTTATTCATCACCTTCTTTGGATAGCATTACCACAAACTAAACTTATTCAGAAACATGAATTTTTGAGTGGGGCCTACATACAACACAACAAGATCTAATTTACCTTTCTAAAAATATGGATAAGTCATATATAATCTCAAATCATTAATTTTTGAAAACTAATCAAGACAATATTAGTACACTCATTTTTCTCCAAGCCACTTTGAGCTAGGTTTTAGCTAGGGTTTTAAAGTAACTTATCTTCTCAAAAATCGTTCATAAAAACGTGATGATCAAACCAACTCATTATTTTTTATAAAACTTATTATTTCCATGAAAAATAATCCCCCAAAATATTTGGTTCCCAAGAAAAGTATAAAATTCACAATGAGCATCAAAAATTCAATTTTTACCTCTAAATCACATTCTAGAACACCTGGTTTTGCCAAAACTAATGTATCTTACAAAATATTATTCACTTTAACCTGAAACTTGTGATGAATAATCATGACAACATTATATAAATTTCCATACTCACCATATAGCTCAAATAGTTATGAAACTCTCTAAGATATCTCATTTACCTATGCTTGCTTAGTTTGTTTCCATCATACTTCCCCATAACCTCATACATGCACTAAACCTCTGAGTAATGATTTAAAACTCATCATACAGGTCATGTATTATATCACCACACTATTAACATCATTAGTTAGGACTTATCGACTCTAAAATGCATACCTCTATACCATTTTGCATGCTCCAGGGTTAAGGATAGGCCTATAATGACCTAAATCAACCATGAAAAACCATGATCTGACCAAGATGACCTCATAAATACATATTGAAACTTGTCACACACCTCTAAGACCATGACCAACCTCATAAATACATTCAAAAATCTCAAGAGGACTCAAACTATAATGATACACATTGAAACATGCTCTAGGACTTCATATAACAACACCAAACATGATGCTCTACGAATCAACCTTCATTTTTTACCATTGAATAACACCTCATAAATAATTACACAACACCATGACACCCTTTAATCTATATGTGCTTTACATCAATGAAAACACTAACATAAAATCACCAACAATCTCCCCCTTTGTCATTGATGAGAACCACCTTGAAAAACATGATGGAAACCACACACTACCTGACCTCATTTCCATGTTTCTCATGATTTTATCCCCTTTTAAATATATGAAAAAGTATAAAATTATTACTAGCTATGAAAATGAAAAAACACAATGAAAATAATACAAACAATGCACAAAACAGAACTTTCATGAGTGACTTCCCTTTGACCATCCTCTTTCTTTTCTAACCTCAACAATAGTAAAATGATCCAAGGACCTTAAATGAGATTTCAAATAAATACCTTCCATTGTTTGAGAAAACAAAACATATTCTTCTAGTGATATCATAACTTCTTTTAGGACCATTTTCCCTAAAACAATTCTTCATTGCACTTTAGACTACTTTCTTCATTCTCTAAAGCCCAAACACACTTATGACACAACTTCTTAAAGACCCCTAGGATTATTACATCCAAATATAACTAATGATACAAATATTTGAGTTATTAACTTGTTTACATACCTAGGGTATTGATTAATCACATTTCCTTTGTCTAAAGAAGCATTTTAGTCTTCTTTACCTTATTTGTAAGAAAATGGTAGGTCACTTATGTCACTTGACTTACTTTACTTACAAAAACCAGTTTTGATGTCTTTCCTCCCTTCATAACGTATTTCATTTTTTTCATGATCAAGATGAGATTCCCCTAATTTCATTACCTTTCTTAGACTTGTGGTATATCATAACATTCTATGAATTTCAAATCACTTCTAGAACACTTGATTAACTCTTCCTTGATGAAAATATTATTCACTTTAAAAAACTTGTCATGAATACTAACATAATACCTCCTATACATCTTCATCACTTGATTGAGATTAAAAAGTTATGAACTCCCTACCTCAATATCCTCCTACATACCTATGCTTGCTAATAATATTTTCTCATAATTCTTCCCCATAAAATATTGCCTTGTCAAGACAAAAATTTAAAACTCATCAAAAGAACTCTTTAATGATATACCACACTATTAACTCATTTTAGACTTATCGACTCTAAAATGCATACCTCTGAAAAATATCATTTTGACACTGCTCCAATAATACTTAAAGCTTATCACGATCTAAATTTCAATCTTATGCATATTTTAGCACCATGCCTTTGTCTTAGACTTTGTATACCTCTTTGCTTCCTCTAAGACATTCTAGAGACTCTTAATGAATATTTAAGAAATGTAACTCAATATTTTAAGAACTACACACCCCATGAAATACCTAGAGAAAATGAAACTAGCCACTTCCTTTACATTAGGGAGTCAATATGCTTAAATAATCCTATTTTTGTCCAAATTTCTTGTTCATTATGTAAATGAATGCACTAGATACTAAAGAAACTATCCAACTCATAAGGATAAAGGGTTTATGTTACCTCGAAGTTTGATACTTGATACAGTGCGGATGATGAATTAATTCATGTAACAAGATCTACAAAACTAAAATAGATTGGATTAAATAGATGTATGTGGGGACTTCATGAAAGTGTTGGATCCAAGAAGTGGTTACATTCCTTGGTGGATTTCAACCCCATGTTTAGATAATGATGAAGTAAAGAAAAAGCATGTAGAAATAGAGCTATCATGAGAAATATAAAAATTACAAATGACCTAAATATAGTTAGATGAAAATAACTACAAAAGGAATATTACCTATTCTAGGTCGACAATGAACCAAAATCTACACAGAAGGTCGGTAATGACTTGAGAGAATGAATCTGGAGCTATAGATGAAATATGTAGACTGTAAAGTTTAGGAGCAAACTAGAAACCGATGAGGACTTTTACATGATGTAGGGGTCTGCAGAAGATGATCAAGGACTCGAGAGATAAGAGAGATGAAAAAAAAGAGGATTTAGATAGGTTTTGAATAGACGAGACCCTGGTCAGTGGTGAACAGGGAGGATCATAAGTGACTGGAGAAGGATTTGAATGAGGTCGAGAAGAAATATCTGAATATGGAAACTGAAAAACACTAAGGCTGGAAATGAAGGTTATTGAGTGATGGCTAGATGTTACTCTAGAATTATAAAATATTAATCTGTAAAATAAAATTTAATTTGATATAAGACTTGATAAAAGTGATAAATCTCATGAAGTAATATAGTGAGTGATGAAAACCACGTTGGATGATGGACGAGATGTCCGTAGATGTTGTTGGAAGCTCTAGTTGTTGTTTGATTGTTTAATTGTTGAGTGATTACCCATGGTTGCATGATCTCCATAATGGAAGGAAAACATTTTTTTTAAAGTAGGTCGATGATGACTAGGATAGGTCATCACCAATCTCATGGAAAGTTTCCCCAATGGGCATGATTTTTTATTTACGACAAGATTTGGATTTTTTTAAGGCTTGGGAGAATGCTTTAAAGTATATTAGCGGGATTAGATGACTTGGGGATGAATCTAAGGTAGTTAGGGCATAAAAATATATGGGATGACATCTAGGAAAGAAAGATGATTTATATGTACGATAAAAAACATCCTAATTAGAAAGTTGGTTGTGAAAATGGATGAGGGTATTAATTAATTAATAGGAATTAATTAATTAATAATAGGATTAATGTGGATGGGATAGTTGGGCATGTAAAATATTAAATAATTAATTAATTAAAGTATCTTAATTAATTAATAAGGATTGGAATGGGTACTTTATTGGTGATGAGGGTGATTGCATTAAAATATGCACATGCGAAAAAATGAGAGCATATAAAACAATTTTTGGTGTCTACATTTTTTCCCTTTTTATTGAGTCTCTTGTGGTAGCAAGGCATGTGATAAAAACAAAAAGGGTTGAATGAAGATAAAGGATTGATAATAAGTTCCCCATCAAATGGGAAATCGATGATGCCAAAGGATATAAGTGGTGCATTTGAAAAGGTAGATGATGAATGGTGGGTGGGTGATGAAAGAGGGATGTAATATTAACTAAGGAAAGATGCCCCAAGAAAGAAGGATCATAATTATGATGAAAAATTATGGCGGTGACTCCAATATCACATTAGTAGGGGACAATTGTAGTCTCAACCGAGACATGCAACAATGTTCTATGGATGAGTTTGTGGGTGAAGATCACTGCAATATGGATGCAAGCCAAGATGACTAATGGGTCATGGGAAATTCATAAAAAATTTCACAACTATATGTGAAAAGTATGTGAAATCATTTGTACATGAGGAATTGAGCGAGTAGGTAATGTGCCCACAAGGGACGAGGATAAAAAGCATGGTTCCCAATGGGGCATGGAAAATTCCAAAAAGGTAGATTCGAGAAGATATGGATGGAGAGATAATATTCCCCAAGCATGGAAAGTATGGCCATGAAGGAAAAAGGGAAAAAGTAAAATATGCCCCAACTGGGGAAAAGGTATGGCCGTAAAGGAAAAGCAAAAAAGGGGAAAGCATGTCCCAAGATGGGAAGAGTATGACCACAAAGGTGGAATTTGATGAGAAATAGTGGTGCCTGTATGAAAGACACAAATATGGCCAAAAGAGTGGACTTGATTTAAATAATGTAATGCATAAATAGAAAGATGAATATGGCCTCAAAAGATGTCTTTGTGTGCAAATAAGATAGAATTATAAAATGAAATTCCCAAAAGAGAAGGGATTAAAATATCTGAAGGAACAAAGGATGTGACCACAAAGGTGGATTTCGAAAAAGAAAGGAAGTATGCCTGAGAGAGGGATAGGTAAATGGCCACAAAGGTGGACTTTGGAAGAATGAATATGCCCAAAGGAAAGGTGGATAAATATGGCCACAATAGTGGACTTTATGATTGGATTAGAACACCCAAAAGGGAAATAATTATGGCCACAACATTGGACTTTTTGAAGAATTCCCAAAGGGAAGAGTGCAAGGATGAGGGAAATCCAAAAATTAGAATTGTGAAGGCCATTCGATGGTGATTGAGGCCAATCGATGGAGAACAAAAGGGGTCGAGGGTGATCTAGTGTCAATGAGAGATATAAGCCCAAGGACCGGTGATGATGCTCATTTTCATACACAAATGTGATAAGAGAGAGAATATAAATTGAGAGATGGAGGCTGTGGTGTTGAGAGAAAAGGCCAAAGGGTACAGAGGATGGGGAGTAACAAAACCCATGCTTTTTTTTAATTAAACTTAATGTTTTATTTATTTATTTGCATTCTTTTTACAAAACTTTGATGACACCAAGGGTGGTTAGCAAAGGACCCGAGGTTGGTTGACATTTATTGGGCCCTAGGTCACATCGATTTGACCATGGATATGCTGATATGACCTGGGTCAACATCGATTATAGGTAGGATTTCAAAAATTAAGCATTAGATTTGATTTAGATTGAAATTAATGCATTTTGAATGAATTATTTTTTATATCATGGACCTGATGTGCATATGATTATTTGTTGTTGTAGGCCAGAGAGACCTTATATATCAGAGACAAAGTTCCTACTCTTTACGATTAAATCATAGGAGATGTTATGAATGCTAAGTAGTATCACTTAGACATAGTAGCGCTAGTGGCTTTATATTTTATCGAGAGGTTCTTATGGTATGCGGGGCTTATGATTGCCTTAGTAGAGAGAGATGGGATTAACAGACTTACACATTTTGGTTCAAGACAGGGGAGATGACTATCACCCTAGAGGATGTGTATCAGATTCTTATGCTACCGATACAAGGGGAGAAGATAGTCCCCATCACTAGTGATGATTGATTGGTAGTTTTGACATGACTCTTTGGATTTGATCGGCCGAAAATCATATTTTCTTTTGGGGATTTCTCTTATGATAATAGATATGAGTTTGGGGTATCACACACCTGATTTATTTATATGGTGATGATGGCAGTGTCTTGCTATGCTTTTCTAGACTCGGGAGGAGCTTAGTTTCCATGGGCGTTAACTAGTGTAGTGGTGACATTTTTGACCACCGACAATATTTTCATTTGGGACCGCATTATTGGCTCAATTTTATCATGAGATAGCTAAATACAAGGAAAATAGGAGATCAAGACCGGGATGTCGATTCTTACTACATTGTTGGGATTATGATCATATTTCTCGATAAGTCCACTAGGGCTTCCATGGGTCACATGAGACCATACTCACCGGGAGGTGGGATTCTTGAGGTGGAGGGCTGAACAGGTCTTTAGAGATAGAGGGAACCACTAAGTTGATTGGTATGTCAACTAGATAGTAGATCTTGATGTTGATTAGGTTAGGTGGCATCCATATAATAATTTCCCCACTTGGCCGATGTGGATGTAGAGTTACAAGGTATGAGATAAAGACAGGCGAATCTAGGGATGGAGGCACGAGATGGTAAAGGTCATTCAATTCGACAAAGTGAGACGAAATTTTGGGTTCATTCGATCGATGCCGCATGATCCCATCTTTTATATGAGTGAGGAGATGAATAGAGAGCTCCCAAGAACTATTATGGGAGACACGCTGGAGGAGGAGTCTATGTTGTGGGATGATGATGATGATGATGTTGTGGGATTAGGAGTAGGGAACTCCGATTGGTAGAAACAAAATAGATAGCTTAGGGAGATAAGGAGGGAGGAGAGGAGGAGATTGGGGATATGGAGGTAGATATTAAGGTGGATCCTGAAGGAGGTGGAGGTGATGGAGTAGAATATTCTTCGAGATGGCATACTTGTTGGGGATAACACACTTTGGTTTTATAGACAATATATCATATCTAATCATACATGCAAATAAAAATGGATATTCTACCGGAAGAAACATACAAAATAAGAGACATAAATCAACACGAGATTTGTATACCAAGAAATGAGCCAATCTATTATCCAAAGCTTTGATAAGATATATAATGAAGATTTACAATCTTCGACACCTCTCGAGATGTACAAGATTTTATTTCCTCAAGATTTTTCTTCATCACCAAGAATTCTCTCTCTCACCAAATTTTTTCAAGTTCTTTCTAATTCTTGTTTAATTCTCTTCCTTCTAAACCCTAGCTTCTATGCTTATATAGTCATTTATAGACTTAGGGAACTTAACAAGGAAATTAAAATCAAGAGAAATACTTTAATGCTAAAAATAGGTCTAATTCCTGAGATTTAATTAAAACATCCTTGCACAGGTAACCGGCGTTGGTTATCCCTAACCACTATCGGTTCCTCCCTTGCCTAGTTGATGCCAGTACTTCCCAACTGATGTCGTTCCTAGGTGATTGATGCCAGTTCCCCTTTGATCGATCATGGTTACTGTATTTTCTAGAAAGTTTTCATTACATGTTAAATTGAAGTAATGGAGTTCCACAACTCAAAAATCTTCCACTTGGAGATTAATTACTGCACCACACCCGTATAACATCATTCTTGGATCCTTCCTTAGATTTGTTTCTTCCTCTTCCAACGAAGTGGAGTGTAGATCCAAGTTATCTTTTTCTAATGGCTTTGTTGGCATATCCACAAGGTTCTTTCTTGTATGAATCTTTTCCATATTCAACTGTCCATCCTCCAATACCTGTCGTATGAAGTGATACCTCAACTAAATGTGTTTCATTCTCGAATGAAATGATGAGTTCTTTGCCAAATGAATTTCAATCTAACTGTCACTATGAACAATTTACAATCACCTTGCTCCTTTCCCAACTCTTCCATGAACCTACTCATCCATATCATTTCCTTGCTAGCCTTTGTAGCTACAACATACTCTACCTCTGTAGTAGACAAAGCCACAACCTTCTGCAATCTTGAAATCTAGCTAACTATTGTTCCACCTACTATGAAAATATATCCAGTAGTGCTCCTTCTACCATCCATATCTCCAGCCATATCTAAATCAACATAGCCACATAATGAAATATTTGAACCTCCATAGCATAACTACATACTAAATGTTGCTTTCAAATACATGAGTATCCATTGTAATTTTTTTCCAAATGAATTGCAATCTGAATTTCACTGAAGAGTTTACTATCACCTTGCTCCTTTCTCAACTCTTCCATGAACCTCCTCATCCATCTCATTTCCTTGATAGCCTTTGTAGCTACAACATACTCTACCTCTGTAGTAGATAAAGCCACAAGCTTATGTAATCTTGAAATCTAGCTAACTCTGTCATTTCACCTCTTTGTGAAAATATATCTAGTAGTGCTCCTCCTACCATCCGATCTCCACCATATCTAAATCAACATACCCACATAATGAAATATTTGAACCTCCATAGCATAAATACATACTAGATATTTCTTTCAAATACCTGAGTATCCATTGGACTACTTTCCAATGCTCTTTACCTAGATTAGCCATATATCTACTCACAACTCCCACTTTGTTTGTGTAATGTATAGTTTGGTACAAACCATAGCATACATGAGACTTTCAACTTCTGAAGCATATGGTACTCATGTCATGTATTTGACCTCCTCATGTGATGATGGACACTGATCTTTACTCAATTTGAAGTGTCCAGCCATAGGTGTACTAACAAGTTTAGCATTTTGCATATTGAACCTTTCTAACACCTTGTAGATATAATCCTCCTGAGAGAAATACAACTTCTTGTTTTCCCTTCTCTATGTATTTTAATGCCAAGGATTATTTTTTCAGCTCCTAAATCCTTCATAGCAAATGTGTGAACTAGCTTTCTCTTAAGCTCTCCAATGTCCTACATACTAAATCCCGTAATAAGCATATCATCCACATACAAGTAACAAAATAATATAGCTCACATTTTCAAGCTTCTTGAAATTAACACAATGGTTAGATCCACATCACAAGTAATCATGCTCATGCATAAAACTATAAAATGTCATGTACCATTACCTTGGAGCTTGCTTGAGCCCATATAGGCTATTTTTCAACCTGCACACTAATTTCTCCTTACCCTTGACTTCATACCCAAGTGGCTGCTGCATATAAATCTCTTCATCCAAATCACCATGAAGAAAATTCATCTTCACATCTAGTTTCTATAAATGTAAATATTCTACTACAACTAAACTCAATACAGTATGAATAGAAGTCATCTTAACAACAGGAGAAAATATTTCACCAAAGTCAATACCTACTTTCTATGTAAATCCCTTTACTACAAGCCTTGCCTTGTATCTTTTCTGTCCACCCTCTTCTTCCTTAATCCTATAAACCCACTTGTTCTACAATGTTCTCTTACTTGTTGGCAACTTAACCAAATCCCAAGTGTGGTTACTTCAAGAAGGAGTCTATCTCATCATCTATGCCATGATCCTACTAGATGTGGGTCTTATCCTGCATTACTTCTTCAAATCTCCATGGTTCACCATTATCGACAATAATAAATAAAATAGAGGTGTAAATATTTTTATAAGTTTACTTACCGTTTGTGACCTTCTCATGGGAGTTTGGGGTATTAGAGGCTCAATCTGGACCTCCTGGACATTCCTATCCAAATCGTGATGGTGACACACGACCACCTCTAACCAATGTTGGTTCTACTAACTAAGGCCGGTTTGGATCTTCTATAACTGATATCAGTTCATCTGATTGGTTCCGGTCAGGGGTTAACTGACATCGGTTCCTGTGTAACCTTGTCGGTTTCTCTTTTAAATTTGAGAGTTCATTTTCATTCACAAAATTATCAACCAGTTCATCCTTGGGTACCAAAATTTGATTCTTGTGCATTCTCTTTTCATTCCATTCAACATCACGAATCCTAATAATTTTAAAATTATCTAAATCCCAAAAATGGAAACCAAAATCACTAGATCCATAACCAATGAAAGTGCATCTCTTGGATTTTACATCCGAATTCTTTCTATTTTCCTTATCAACATGCACAAAATCTTCTGAACCAAAACAATTATGAAAAGAAAGATCTACCTCTTTTCCGGTCCAATATTCTTCTAATATTCCTCCATCTAGTGAACTTGAAGGCCCACGGTTAATCAAATAAACCATTATATCAACTACTTCTACCAAAAACTACAAGGGAAATCTAGATTGTATTCTCATACTTTTAACACATTCCATGATTGTCCTAGTCATTCTTTCTGTAACTCCATTCTCCTGTGGTGTTCTTGGAATCATTATTTCTCTACAAATTCCATTCACTAAAAAATAATCATTTAAAGCCTTGCTACAATATTCACCACTGTGGTCAGATCTAAGGCACTTTAACTTAGAATTTGATTCATTCTCAATAAGGGATTTCCAATTTTTAAGTCTCAAAAACATCAAATTTACATCTAATACAATAAACCCATACCTTTCTTGTAGCATCATCAATGAAAGTAACATAATACTAGGATCCTCCATGAGAAGCTACCTAACTGGTCCCCACACATCTGAGTGTATAAGCTCCAATTTTCGCTCCTTCTTAGTTGCCCCAAATTTGAGAAATCTCACTCTATTTTTCTTTCCAAAGATACAATGCTCACAGAAATCAAGATCTAAATCTTTAAAATCTGATAAATTACCCTTAGCATTTAATATTTTCATTCCTTTTTGATTCATATGGCCCAACTAGGTTATGCCACATGCATGCATACTGAATCAAGCGAGATAATGCAGAAAATGAATTAGTAATATAGGTAGATAAATATAATGCTCCTAACTTATTACCTCTTGCCAAAGAAAAATAACCCTTGGTGACTTTCCAAGAGTCTCCTGTAAAAGTAACCATGCAACTAGATTCACCTAGTTGCCTTGCAGAAATAAGATTCCTCCTGAGGCTTGGCACATGCCTCACATCTTTCAATACCCATGTATTTCCATTCTACAATTTTAGATGAACTTCCCCTTTACCATGTACTGCAAGGTTCATCATCACCCAAATAAACATGCCCAAAATTACCCTAGACATAATTTCTAAAATAACCCTTATTAGGGGTTGCATGGAAAGAAGCTCCTGAATCTAAAACCCATGATTCAATTCTATTATCTAAATAAATAATAAGATCATCTTGCATTACCTCTGATGTAGTAAGATTTTCTTCTTTACCTTTATCTGGTTGTTGGTTCTCTTTATCTTTTGACCAACAATCTTTCTTTGCATGTCCTTTCTTTCCACATTTCCAACATGTAATTCCCTTACTTCTAGATTTAGATTTGTTATCCCTTGACTTTGATTTCCCATTAATCTTACTCTTGGATCTCTCCTTCTTCCTGCCTCTACTTTCTACATTCAAATAATTTCCAGATGATGATTCCTTTGTACTCTTCCTACAAATTTATTCATTCAAGATTATACTAACCACATCATCAAACTTCAAAAAATTATTAGTAAATGATGTATTACTAATAACCATTACCAAGTTATCCCAACTATCGGAAAATAACACAAGAGTTAAAGTGCTTTTACTTCATCATCAAATGGTATTGCAACTAATTTTAATTGATTTATAATACATTGGAAATCATTCAAATGACTAGATGCAGATCCACCTTCATGCATCTTAGAACTAAATAGTTTCTTCATCAAATAAAAATTATTTGAAGCACTAGGTTTTTCATATAAATTAGCAAGATATTTCATTAACTCTACCATAGAACCCACTTTTGTAATATTGGAAGCCACAGATGCTTCCCAGCTCAATCTTATAGATCCCAAAGCCTTTCTACCAAGAATATTCCATTCTTCATCATTCATCTTCGTAGGTATAGACTTCTAATCCACTAGTAAATACAAATCTCTTTGATACGAGATAATCCTTAATCAGATCTTCCATAATTGATAATTATGACCATCAAATTTCTCTACCTTGTATTTGTTTTCTTCACGCCATTGTTGTAGTTCCCACTCAATCAAAAAACCCTATGTGAGTAAATTTTTCAACACAAAAAACCTCCAAATAAAGCTTTGATACTAGTTGTTGGGGTTATCACACTAGTTGTATAGATAATATATCTTATCTAAGCATACATGTAAATAAAAATGGATATTCTACCAGAAGAAATATACAAAACAAGATACATAAATCAACACCATATTTAACGTGGTTCATCCATTGTGGGCTGCGTCCACCAAGAAACAAGCCAATCTATTATCCAAAGCTTTGACAAGATATACAATGAAGATTTGCAATCTTCCACACCTCTCAGATGTAGAGTAATTTATTTCCTCAAAGAGTTTGCTTCATCACCTGCAATTCTCTCTCTCACCAACTTTTTTCAAGTTATTTCTTATTCTTGTTTAATTCTCTTCCTTCTAAACCCTAGCTTTTATGCTTATATAGTCATTTATAGACCTAGGGCACCTAGCCATGAAATTACAATCAAGAGAAATACTTTAATGCTAAAAATAGGTCTAATTCACGAGACTTAATTAAAATATCCTCACACATGTAGTTAACGTTTGTTATTCCTAACCACCGCCTTCCTCCCTTACCTAGTTGATGCCAGTCATTTACCGATGCCGGTCCTAGGTGACTGATGCTATTTCCCCTTTGACTAATGACGGTTACTATATTTTCCAGTAAGTTTTCATTGCATGCTACTGAATGAAGTAATTGAGCTCCACAACTCAGCAATGCTTACATGTCAAGCTAGATCGATGAGGTTCGAGAGATACTAGACACATATAGAGTGAGATAAAACTCTACAAAAATGGTATGCATTCAAGTAGGAGTGAGATCGGATGGTTCAAGTTAAGAAAAAAATTATTGATGGAATTTCATAATTCACCTTACTTAGGACATCTCGATATTACAAAAATTCTTGTCAATGTAAAACAACAATATTTTTGGATAGGGATGAAGAAATATTGATACCATAGGCGGAGGGAGTCCTATAGGGCCCACTTTAGAGATTTTACTACCATCGTAGTGACTGAGGTAGCCAATGGCATTCAAGAAGCATTTCGGGGTCAAGAAAGATGGCACCCCTAACATGATTGGGATGGATAGATACTTAGCGTTGGCCATTGAGGCCAAATATTATGAGGATATTGTGATCCACAGGTTACCTCGGATGATGAGATACTAAAAGAATCTTCAAATGTAGTTGACAGGAGGGGATAGACCATAGAGGAGTACATCGAGTGTATATCGAGACATGAAAATAGGAGGGAGGCCATGAGGGTGGTGGAGATGTGTAGGGGTTAAGTGTTATACCTAGCCTAGAGGGAGAGGTTTGAGAGTGTCGACATGTAATTTACTAATTTTGATGGTATTTCTTCTTTGAGGGATCCCCCTATAGGGCCATGATTTATTGACACTAATTTTGTATACATGATATATGATATATTATTTTGATTCATGGATCATTATGTGTTATATTTTTCCATGTGTTTATTGTATAATGTGATGATTTAAATTCTATGTGATGTGATGATCTAAATTCTATATGATGTGATGATTTTAGATTAGATTTATGATGATGGTTGCTTAGATGAGATATGCTAATGATTTTTATCTTGGAATGCATTTCAATTTATATTTGATGATGATGGTGAAATACATGTGTGTTTAGATGGCTATTTTACACTCAAATGTGAGTATGGACATAAATGTGTGATGTTAGGACTATATGATTCTTATTTAGATGTGATGATGATAATAAATATATAGGATTAATCAAAATGTGTGTAATGTGGTAACATGTTTTAATATTAAATTATAATTATAGTGATTAACATCTATGAATAAGATGTGATGAAAACAAATCAAGAATGAAAGCGGTAAAATTATGGACGTAAATTTGGATAAATGTGTTATAAAATAGATAGAAAACATATAGATGAGTAAGATGGAGAAATATTTATTACGGACAGGAATTAGAAAAAAATATTCCTTGCAATAGTAGCAACCTATAGGTGTGAATGACACTACGTCATACTTGAGAAAATATTCCTCTAACTGCATTGGAGGTAAATAAAAAGGGATCCGGGTAATGGAAGGTGCATGTGACCAAAGAAGATGTAAGAAATTAACCAGTGATGGTTATTCATTTCAAATATCATGAATATACATGGATGATATGATCTCATAGACCTAATGTTGACATGAAAAAAGGGGTTTGAGATGCACTTGTACAGAGGAAAGAGGATCTTCCAAAAGTGGTGTTCCCTAAACTATGACCCAACTCTAGGAAGGAGAAAGAGAAATTTGTTTAATTTGGGAAGCTTTCTTAGGATGATGATAGAATGGAAGGTTGATCAATTTGGGAATATTTATAATTCCATAAGGAGTAGCCATCTTTTGAGGGTATTGTCTACTTTATATAATAGATAGAAAGAATAAATGATATCCTTCCTTCAAGGAATCGGTTTATTTATTTGATTTTTGATTTTGATTTGATGCTTTTATTTTTATTTTTAAATGAACAACTATCTTTTGAGAGATAAATCTATTTTTGATACTTTCACTTTTGATTTTGGCATCCATGATTTTTGATTTTGCATGGGGGATAGATGGAACTCACTAAGTAGACCACTTTGGAGGGGATAAAGAGTGTATAATATACACCCATAGACCCTATGTATGGGTTCATTAAGTGAATAAGAGGGTGATGGATGTGATGATCATGGATTTCCCAAAAAGGGGAGAACCTATCCATAAGGAATATGTTATGGGAAGAGTCGTGGTTCCTATATTTAAGGTCACATCTACAAAGTGATGGAAAACCACATAGTTCTAAATCATCACAATTATAATGGAAAGGGGTTGAGATGGACGAATGGTTTGAATTCATGACTAAGGGAACATTGGTAAATGTGATATCAATAAAATGGTCACAGGTAAAATGTGTTAAGGGGTTCCACTTTTGGTTTAACATATAGTTTTATCCAGCTTACGGAAAACCTTATGTGTTTTCTTGTTTCTAGATTAGTGAAATTTTGATAAGGTTGGTGTCATGTTTTGGAGGATGGGATGAGATGAAGGAATAAGAGTGAGAACAAATTTTTAGGAAAAGGGAGTGACATGTGTCTTAAGATGAATAACTAGCCCCCTAGAGGGATAGGATAAATTAGGATCAAATGAGATGGGTTAGATAAATATGTATGAAATAGGCACTCCAATGGCAGGTTCAAAGCCATGGTGCTTCCAAAGGGAAGAAAAATATGGCCATAAATGTGTTCATAGGAATATGGGAAGAAAGTATGATCGGATAAACCAAGGTAGATGAGATAGGATGATGTCGAATATGGAAAGGAACTAGTCCATGAATAGACAAGTCCTAGAAATAAGTCCCCCTAGCATGAGAAGGGTGAATCGATGGGAACAAGAAGAAGGGTGTTAAAAATTGAAAACATGTGGAAGATGCTCCCCCAATGAAAGGGATATGGATAAGATAGTGGATATCAAATGATATGGATGTCCTGGAAGATGATGTATTAAGGAAAACAATATCGATGAAAAAGGTATGACCCTTGCCAAGAGGTTGATTGGGTGGCAATGCAATAAAGGGGATCATATGTGTTATGGATGAAGTAGTAGATGGTGAAGGGGACCCTTTGAGGATGTCCTTTTTCTTAATGAGATCGAGAAACTGTCCTGGAGGGCCTTATAATTATCAATGTCATGTTTTGGGGTGTGATGATTAACACATATGTGATGAGAGTTGAACCATAAGGGCTTTGAATAGTTTAAATTGAAGTCTATGATAGTTGGAAGTATGATGATAGAATTCTAAAGAAAATGTTGGAGGACTTCTACATATGATTCAATATGGGCACCCAGAAAATTCCTATAGGATGGTGTGGATGGCGAAGATAAAGGTGGATTGGGTCAAGGTCTAGGTGGTTTGGAAGAAGAAGCTGTGGTGGATGGTTTAGGCCTAGATGAATGGATAATTAGAGGTGTTTTTTATGAAGGGGTTGGCCCTAGGAGAGAATCAGATTGTTTGGATTTGGATGGGTTGATTGGTTGTGATGGAGGAGGGGATCCTAAGACTAAAGGATGAGGCCCCAAGATAGAAGATGTAGATTTGGTCTTGATTGGAGGGATGTTGATCTTCTTATGAGGATGCTCAAGGGACCACTGTGGAAGGATGCCAAGGTCTTTAGGTTTGGATTTTTGAGGTGTAAACTTAGTGGGGGTGATAATAATCTCTACTAGGAGATATGGTGACGGCATGGTGACTTATGGCGAAGTAAAGTAGCTTCTGCATGATGGACTCTAAGGAGAGTAAAGATTGCCAATATTTGAGAACATCTAGTTTTGTAGATGAAATAGAAGGGTTGTATATAGTTACTACAAGTTGAAGGGATCTCCAATATTTTTCAAATGATGTAGGTGGTGTAGAAGAAGAAGGAGATAATGGGGATGTGGTCACAATAGTCAATGAGGTAGATGTGGGTAAAAACATAGAAAGGGAACCAATATCGAATTCAAGGATGACACAAGAGGCAAGGGTAGAAGATATTTGGATGGGGGAATAGGGTCTGATGTAGTGGATTGAGTAGGTTCGGTGTAGAATCAATAATAGGAGTAGGTGTGAATAAAAATAAAGGTTTTTGGATCATGTGGTTGATGATGTCTATGTGAGATGGTGTAGATGGTGGATGGGTAAGGATGGAAGAGGGATGAGTTCCAACCATGCTTATTTCAGGTGTTTTGAGAGGCCTATAGGTGGGTTGGGGAGATTTGACAGATGTAGATGTGGATGTGGGAAAATTAGGTATCAAGACACTAAGTGTGGATGACATAAGTGTGGTTGTCATAATCGAGGAGATAATTGGTAGAGATAGAGGAACAAATACAATGTCGGATGATGTGGGTATAGGAAAGTAAATGTGTGAAAATGATTTCAATGGAAGTGTGATGACATGTACATATATAGAGGTAGGTGTGGCTAAGGCTGATGTAGATGTGGTAAGAGTAGGACTGGATGTGGTTGTAAGAGAAGCGGTAGAAGTAAGGGAGGTAGGTAAGGTAACTGTAGATGTGATGGATGTAGGAATAATGTTAGAAGGAGCCAAGGGAACAATATTTAGGATGGAAGTAGATGAGGAAATGGGTGAGACTAATGTGGAAAGAGGTGTCTGATGTATGGTGTTGATTGAGAAGGGGTTAATTTGATATGATGTAGTAGATGAACTTGATGGTGGGGGATTGGGAAATGGTTGTCTAGATATGTTATGTGATGAAGATGGGGTATCTTGGGAGGATGTAGGAGTATGGTGATGAGTGGGATCATAATGATATGATGGAGATGGGGAAATAATGGGGAGATACAATATGATAGGCTTGTTGGGGGTATCCCTTGGTGAGACGGGAGGAGAGATGTCATAAGATGGAGTAGGATGTGTTGACTGATACCTACGAGATAAGGAAATCATGGATGGTTTTTTCATTAGGAATATCCATAAGAGATGTATGTATGATAATAGGAGGTGACACAGGAAGAGAATGGGGTGATGGGGTTACAGATGGTAAATAAGAAACATGTGAGGATAAGGGTGATGGGGAAAAAGGTGATGAGATATAAGGCACTAGTGTATAATGTGACATATATAGAGGGGATGATGTGTAAGGAAATGGGGATGAAACATGGTCCACATATTGATATGGTCGAGATACGTGAGGTATACAAAGAAGGTAGTCATAGATAGGACTAGAGGAAATCCTAGAAACAACCGATCCGGATGGGGTCACCGAGGATTGCTCAAGGAAAAGTTTTGTTCCATTTTTAAACAAGAAAGAAACTAAAAATTTCTTTTTATGTTATGATTTAAGAAAGTGTGAAGAGGATGGATATGAATAGACCTAAGATATGACAAACTATGTTTGGTTTCAGGTAAGTTATGGTGAAAATGTCTGAAATGGTCTCCTGTTGGGTGATCAAATCCCAATCACGTGAACCAGTGAAAGGAATATTTTGATGTGTTAATTATTTTGTAAATATTTAGGCTATGTGTGATAAGATGTGTGAGATGCGAATAATTAAAACCCTATTTAGACTATGTGAGAAAGCATGATGTAAAAAGAAGGGTTATTTTTAATCCCAATACAAAAATATGACATTCAATGAGTACATAGAAAATAATTGAAGGTATGATGCAAAACCAAGAAAATAAGGAAAATAAGAATACCTGGATAACAATTTTCCTATTTATCTACACTTATTAAGTGATGAGTGATCCAAGCCATGAACCGAGAAAGAAATAAAGCAAGACCTCACACTACAATGTTAGTATGGAAAAACAAAATATAGAAAATAAAAAAAAACAACTAAAGGGTGGTCCCACTAGGCGTGCAAGAATGTTGTCCAAATTTGTTGTTTGTTATGTAAATAAATGCACTAGATACTAGAGAAAATATAAAAATCATAAGGATAAAGGGTTTATGTTACCTCGGATGTTTGATACTTGATATGTGTGTTGAATGATGGATTGCTACTACAATAAGATCTACAAAACTGAAATAGATTGGATTAAATAGATGTATGTAGGGGATTCTTGGATAGTGTTGGATATGAGAAGTGATTATATTCCTTGAATGCTGTCAACCCCATGTTTAGATAAGGATGAAGTAAAGAAAAATCATGCAGAAAAATAACTATCACTGAATATGAAAAATGGAAGAAACTGATCTAAATCTAGTTAGATGAAAATAACTGCAAAATAAAGGTTACTTGGTCTAGGTTGATTACGACCCAAATTTCTACACAAGAAGGTTATCATCAGAACCCAGAGAGGATGAATCTAAAGTTATAATTGAAATATACAGACCTCCAATGTTTGGGAGAAAATTGAAACCGATGACGACACAGTAGCTACTATAGGGGGTCTCAAAAGAGGATCAAGGAATGGGATATATGATATATGATAGAAAGGAGGGTTAATATAAGTTGTGGTGAACAAGGAGGATCGAAGATGACTAGAGAAGGATTGGGATGAGGCCAAGAAGAAATAGTTAAATATGACAACTAACAAGAACTAAGGTTAGAACTGAAGATTTTTGAGCAATGGATAGATACTACTATGGACCTACAAAATAATAATCTATAAAAAGAAAAGATAATCTGATAGAAGACTTGATAAAATAAAAAAATTTCATGAAGGAAGATCGTGAGTGATGCAATACATGTTAGATGATGGATGGGATATATGTAGTTGTTTTTGGAAGCTCTAGAAGTCACGAAGAATCCCTGGTTTCTATTTGATTGCTTGATTTCCAAGTGATTTACCATGTTCTCATGATGTCCATAATGGATGGAAAATACTTGTTTTAAATCATGTCGATGTTGACCAGGCTAGCTCAACACCGATCACGGGGAAAAGTTTCCTAATGTGAATTTTTTTAAGGTGGGATTTGGATGCTTTTAAGGCTTCGGTGAATTCTTTAAAGTATGTTTGTGGGATTAGATGACTTGGGAATGAATCTAAGGTAGTTAGGGAATAAAATTAGATGTGATGAAAGCTAGGAAAGTAAGATGATTTATATGTAGGATAAAAATCATCCTAAGTAGAAAGTTGGTTAGGGAAATGGGTGAGGGTATTAATTAATTAATATGAATCAATTATTTAATAATATTAATGTGGATGGGATACTTGGGCATGTAAAATATTAAATGATTACTTAATTAATGTAGATTAATTAATTAACAAGGATTGGACTGGGCACTTGACCGGTGAGGAGGGTGATTGAATTAAAATATGTGCACATAGGTGAATGATAGCACAAATACCAATTTTAGGTGTCTACGCCTATAGAAAACCTCAAGTCACTCTAACCCCTGCAACCAAGAGTCTCAAGAGCATTCCAATACATGTAGACCTATGAAGCACTATTAGACTCCACTATAGCACTTTGTGGTCTGATAATGAACACAAGTTAGTCATAATTTCAACACATTCAACCACCTATAATATTTCCTTAGAAGCCCTTAGGCATTATCACAAACCAACATTACGATGGGTTTCTTTTCATATTCATTGATTTGTTTCCTAGTTCAACAAACCTTTTATCCCTATCATCTTGCAATTTCAAGGATAATAATTCACGTATGAGATACTAGAAATATTATAATACCTTTTCTAACAAACTTTATACTTGTGTTTCCACCATACGAGTTTTATCTTCTTGTTTTAAGAAAAAAACTTCATTTCACTATTTTTTCTTTCGTAATTAAGTCTTTTAGCACTATAATAGTGTCTAAAGGGAAAATGTTAAAGATAATTATAGTTTCAAGTACTTACAATCAAATCTTCCTTCAAAATATATTTGGGGATTTTAACAATAATTTTATCTCAAATTCTCAAGATTTCATTTCATGGTTAAAGACTTCAAACGTATAAGTTTATCTAAACCCTAACTATATGACTGAGATAGCTCAGATTAATGAGTAAAATATTAAACATTCCTTGAAAAGATCAACTTATCTATCATAATCATCAACAAGCTCCTTGAAATGACCTAGAATCCCTTTCCATACTTTGCAAAATTTCAAGGACTCCTTCAAATTCTTTATTAAACAAGTGATTTCACACAATTTAAGGGTACATATAACATATCACCTAATCTTTGAACACCTCAATAAAATGGCATTCAAAAAATACTTCCTTGATTTATACAAGATCTCTTTGCTCATGTATCAAACTATGAGCACATTATTTTGATCCTCATGATTTAATTTTAAGTGCAACTATTGGCCATTCAAATGTGCACCCACATCTCGATTCAGAAGAGCTGAGCCATTTGAGACCATAATGAAACTATCCCCAAGTTGTGGGACCTTTTGAACTTGGGAAGGATCTCCAGAGAAGGATAGTTCCTCTATATATTTCTACTACTACTACTCCTAGTGTTGGAAGAGAAAACTAAGCTAATACACCCAAGGGATCAAGGATAGAAGGATAACATGAAAGAGAACTACACTAAAAGGAAATAACACCAAGAAGAGGGTTGACCACTATCTGCATTGCAGTGAAAATGAAGGGAAATGTGTGAAATAAGTCTAGGCACATGTAACACAACTTAAAACATATTTACCTGATTAGTTTCATGAAACACAACTAAATATGGGGTTGTAAGAGTTGTAGAATGGAACAACGATCACACAATGTAAGAGAAAAGTAAAGAAGAAGGAATGCAAACATGTTAGGAAAAAGAATATTCACAAAATGATGCTTATTTTACTTCCATAAATGCATAGATCTGTTATAATGGTGACAAAGGCCAATATCCACATGCAAAAACTAGATAAAGAGGTCTAAAACTCAAAATACAGAAAATATAAATTCCTTAGAAAAATGTGTAAGGATCCAGAGTTTCCAACATCATAAATGACCCCAAATATTACATTTATAGATGATTCCATGGAAGAAGAAGAGAAGGAGGAAAATCCAAAATTGAAATGTAACCACCAATAATAAGCATTCAATTCCTACAAAAATTGCTATAAATCTTTCAAATGCACTTCCCCAAGTCTATTTGGTGTGTTGGAAAAGGAAGGAGGAAGAATCGATAAAATTGGGTGGTTAGAGAAATTAAATCTACTAATCAATGTCTAGAATTTTGTTTTCCCATTTCTCACCTACCAGATCCATCAAGAATTTGAATTTGAATGTCTAACAATGTATACTACGTCAGTAGTTATCTGTGAATTCTAGATGTGTACCTATTAGAGCTCTGTAGAAAAATATACAACTATCAGAAGATGTCGAGCCGTTAGCACACATAGGACACATAGTGTGCATGGATTAGCTAGATGGATGGCCAACTATGAAAATGTTTTTTCATTTCTACCTTGTGTCACTCATTAATTTTTTGAAGAATTTGACACCATGTTGGTGCACTTTGATTAGTTGTGTGTGGCACACGCAAGTGTGTTAGAGGATTACCTTGCATAAAATAATGCAACGAGGTCCGAGGATATGCACACAGAAGGAGGAAGAAGGAAGGCACCACATATGATGCATGCAGGAAATGAAGAAAATTTTAAGGGAGAACACATGATGAAGGAACAAATATTACAAGATAATGTGTGGGGCATGTGGAGGGACAGGGAATTAATAGAATGAATCAAGTTTGAAGAGAGTGCGTATAACTAAAAACTACTAGGAAGAAGGCAAATGCGTAGAAGATGCATGAAAGGTATGAGTGGAATAAAGAGGAAAACGAGAATGGAAAGGGAATAAAGGGAGACATACGATGAATTTGCAGCCAAGGGAATGTGCCAAGTGAACTTGAGCATGCATAACCTTACAATGAATAGCTTATAGCCATAATATGTATACAAGTTACCCAAATAACTAGGAGAGTTATTTGGATAACAGTTTTTTTGGTGAATTTTGGGGCCATCTTCCTACTAGATGAAGGAGATTAGTAGCCTAGAGCATCCATTGGGTATGGATTCTACTATGTAATCATGAAATTTTGATTTGTATCTTTGAAGAGCTACCCCTAAAGTTACTTGAAGGATCATTATTGCACTCCGGATCCTCCAAACCGATAAAAATGATGGAAAAGACCGCCTTCTGGAAGGAAAAGAAGAGTGCATGTAGGAAGCACGCAAGAAAAAATAACTATGTACAAAAAAACAATGTGCACATAATGCACTTATAAGAATTGAAACTACCCTACTATATACAAAATGATGCAACAAACTTAATGGAAGGGTTTGAGATAGATCCCATTTAATAGGGTCTTCACCATGCCTCCATCAAAATGAGTTAACTTGAAATAGTTAGCCACTTTGCAAGAACTGATGGTATATGGACCACTCAAAATTACAATTTTTTTGAATGGAGCCCTATTTTAGCTCTGTTAGCATCCAATTTCAAAACCAAGTCACCAAATTTGAAAGTGTGAGGTATATGATTTTTGTCAAACAATTTCTTTGCTTCTTGTTAGTGTTGGTCTAGCTTAATTATGATAGAGTTCCTTGACTCTTCAAGATTAACCAGCTCTGCCATTCTAATTTCTCTTTGGTCTACACCCTTAAATTCTAGATGTTGGGAAAGCACCAATGAGTTCAACTTGAGTGTCACAGAAGGAAGCCTCCTTGTCATATAAAATATTGTAAGGAAAAGTTCCCAGTGCCTTTTTAAATGTGATTCTATCTCCCTAGAGTGAACCCAAGACCTTTGTATGCCACTATCTTTGGCTAATCTTCATTATATGTTTAATGATCTTGATCAGTTTTTGTTTGTTGAATATTCCAGGACCATTGCCTTTGGGGTAATAGTTGGAAGAGGTTTTCAAATAAGTGCATATATTTAGATCCCAATCAGTAATTTTGGTCCCAAAGAAGGATTTTGCATTATCAGAGATAATGGTTTAAGGAACGCAAAAACTTGTGATTATACCTTCAAAAAATTCAAGGATGACTGACTCGGTTGATTCCTTAAGCACTACAACTTCTTTGTATCTAGAGAAGTAATCTATATTTGTCAACACCCATTTATTTCTAGCGTTATAAGGTGGATTGATCATTCCTATGAAGTTGAGACCCCATTGCAAAAATGGCTGATCTGCTTTAGATTGGTCGGAGGGGAAGCATTGCAAATATTTTATTTCCCGTAAATAAAGTGCATTACTTGCATTTTGTGATGCACTTCTTTACATAGGCAAACAGAGTAGGACAAATTATACCTACCATTATGATCTTCATTGTATTTTTGATAAAGAATTTTCCACCGGAGAATCCATTGTGAAATTATGCTAACACCTTTTGAATTAGCGTGTTGCTAATACATATTAATAGTAAACCATCAAGATTACTTTTAAACAAGATTCCATCAATGAAAACATAAGAGATAGATTGTAACATTAGATGTCTCCTCTTTGCTTTGTTTAAACCAGGAGGATATGCACCCTTAGAAAGGAATGTGACCATGTCCTTCATCTAGTCATGCCTGCTAGGATCTGTAATTTTCTCAAGTTATATGCACGGTAGGTCCTCATCCAAAAACAATGAAGTCTCAAATTTATTATCCACATCCTTAGCAAGCTTCTTGTAGAGTGCACTACCTCTTACCAGCTTTGTGGATTTTATAGTCACATCCTATTCCATGATTTTGGCCACCCATCAAGCTCTCTTTTCACTAATTTTTGCTCCCATGATGAAGTATATGATAGAAGAGTGAGATACAAACACCTTGATATGATTTTTGGTGAGCATAATTTTGAATTTATTGAGCATGTGCATGATGGTGAATACTTACTTCTCCATGTGACTATAATTTAGTTCATAATCCTTTAGTGTCTGGCTAAAGATAGCCACTAGTTGTTCCATCCCTTGTTCATTTTATTATGTTAGAATACCAACAACACTTGCATCGATGCCATAAGAATAAATTATGAAATCCTTCGAGTAATCTAGGTTAGTGAGTGTTGGCACAAAAGCAATTTCTTGCTTGATCTTGTTGAAGTTTTCTTTTCCTTCTGCTATCCATTTGAAAGTTATGTCCTTCTTGAGCATTAGGGTGATGGGCCAAACCAATCTTGAAAATTTAGGGATAAAACACCTAATGAAATTAATCTTGCCAAGGAAGGACTATAAATCCTTTTTGTGTGTTGGCAGGGAAAGAGCTAGGATAGATGAGATGTGCTCGGGATAAATTACAATACCATCCTTTTAAGCCACACTACCTTGTGCCACTGTAAAATTACACTTCTTGGGCTTAAGAGACACCCCATATTTTCATCATCTCTCAAAAACATTATCTAGGTGTGGCATATGATCCACGCTTTTCTTTGAGAAGACAATTATGTCATCTATGTAGAGAAATATGAACTCATTGATGTAACCATTGAAGGAAATATCCATGGCACACTGAAATTTTGCATCCACATTTGAGAAACCAAAGGGAATTTTTTTATATGCATATGTTCCCCACTTAGTTGTAAACGATGTTTTGAATTTATCTTCTTGCTTGACTAGGATCTTATTGAAACACGAATACCCATCTAGCATTGAGAATCTCTACACACTTGACCATAGTCTCAGTAGAATCTGCTCCATGGAAGGAAAAGGATAATGATCCTTTAGAGATTCCTTCTTCAAATATCTAAAATCAACACAGATCCTAATTTCACCATTCTTCTTACACACTGGAACTAGATTTGTTACCCAAGTAGATTACTTGATGGGAAAAATAATCTTTTCCTCAATGAATTTGGATAATTCCTTTCTCATGAGGGGATTGACTAGTCACTAGTCATTCTTTCCTGTACGATGGCTTATACAGGGATCAATTTCAATGGAGTGTTGAGCAATACTTGGATCAAAACCTTTGAGTTCTTCATACCCCCATGAGAATATATCACTTTATTTTTGACACAAAGAGATGAATGCATGTTTTTTTATGCATGTAAGATTTACTTGTAGTAGTATCTCTTTTCTGTGTGCAATAGTCACTTGAAAGAAGTATTCTTGGGGTACGCATATTATTTTCTTTACCCTTGAACTAATCATCAGGGATAAAAATATTCTCTAAGGTAACCATCCCTTTAGGAAACTTATTTGACTTTATTTGAATCACCTGGTCCCCATAGCTATCATGAAATTCAGCTTGCACTAACTTACATGCTTGATGAGAACTCAACTTATTTTTGGATGAACTAGATGATTTATGCATCACTGTTAAACACTTGCCATCTATTATTGTTGTATGGAATGGATGGTCTAATCACCATCTTAATGTGCTAAGTGTTTCCTTTGAAAAATTATTTAGTAGGAGAGAACTACAAACCAAGCATGACCATTTGATCAGCTTCCTAAAACTCTTGAGGTCTAAAACTCTGTGCATATAAGATTTGAGAAGCTTATCCTTTTTTGGTATTTTTTTGTGACAAGATGGATAATCAATTTTGTATCTCCAAAGATTTGTTACACCTTGATCTTCTTTTTTCAGCAATAAAGCGAGACCATGCACCAACACCTCATATTTTGCCACATTGTTAGAATAGGTAAAATACAATCTATGTGCAAAGAAGAATTTATCATCCTTGGCATAAATGAGGATGAAGGCTACTCCCATGCCATTTCTACTTCTAGATTCGTCAAAGTATAACTTCCATAGACCAATGTTCTCTTCATTTTTCTTGAGCCCATGTGGCAGCATAGCTTCTTCTTTTAGGATGCAGTAAGTACCAAGCCCAGTTTCATAAGCTTCCAACTCTTTAGCATATGGGTAAAATTTATGGTGCCTCTTCGACCACTCATCAAGTACTATATCAAGAATATAAGGTGGAAGAGGCTGCTCTTCAAGAACTGAAGCATGTTCTTGTTTGATTAAATATTTAGCTTGGAGAGGGGATGGGACATATTATTCTACATGATAGGAAAATATTAGCTCAACTTGTATGGTAAACTAGGTATCATACCTTGTCTTGAGTAACATTTGAGACCAATCAGAAGACAAGTAACCACCCATTTTTGCAGTAAATTATCTTGATAGACATAGGGAAAACAAAGGAGGTAGGTCAATGATATATGTGTCTTTAGCTATGGTGAGGCTTTGACATGCATGAAGGATTAACTCACTATCCTTGATGTTTCCTAGGGTAGTGACAGTTGAACCATCAAGCTGTAGGACTCCTTTAGACAAGGGACTATACCTAAGACCTATGACATCAAATATCTTCTTGGGCATAATAGAGGTACTAGCACCTGAGTCTATCATGAAATTATACACTAGGTGTTTTCCTATGATCAAGTATATATAGAAGGGTGGGGTTTTAATAACTTTACTTACTTATTTCTTCTCTTCTTGAAAGATGTTGATAGAAGCATGTGCCTTCTATAAAGCTAGATCACTACATGGGAGTTGCACCAAAGCTTCATAAAATAGGTCACATTGGGATGGAATGGTCACGACATCCCACATTATGGCATTTATATTTTTCTTCTTCATCTAGTTCACAATGTTGAATAGATGTCCCAATAACTTGTGCATTTGAGCAACAACATTGTTACTTGGTTTCTTTGGTGCAAGGGTAAGAAATTTAGCTAGCGCAGAGGCTTGATCTACCAAACGAGGGCCATGCGCCAATTCTAAAGGAGATTTGTGTTGAGCCCCAGGTATAGGCATTTGAGTACTTTTACTATTAGAGGCCTTGGGTGCATCTTTCTTCTTTTGAGGGTTAACTTGTGTTACTAGGACTGTGACTGCGTGATAGATTCAATCATTCTCTTCTTATATCTTTTGTTATCCGTAACTTGTGTGCATAGTCTACTTGCATCCTCTACTACTTGGTTGATTACATAGAAGTACTCAGTGCTAAAAACATCAAATTTTCCTTTAGAGGATCTTCTGGTCTTCTTTGGTTATCTTCTTTAGTGGAAATTGTTTAAGGCTCATAGATGGAAGCAATCTAGATCATGTAGGCTTGCACGCACACAAAATTGGCACAATGATATTTAATATGAGGCATGTTGCAAGGGAAGCACCATTCTGAATCCTATGCCAAATTGTTCTGAACTAGAATAAACACTTGACTGCACTAGGTGCTAAAAGAGAGGGCATGAGAGGAACAACTTGCAAGGGAAGATGTGCATTAGCATGTCATCTATCATTCTATTTTTGGGTGCGTATCTTTAATTTCCATATTAATTCTACCAAGGTTGATTTCTTTGGCTATGTGCCTAATTAGAACTACCTCTATAGGCTTGTGCCTATTGTTTCTCTAATGATATGACTTTGTTTGACAAATTTCTAATCAGGGTCTTCAACTCTTCATCTTCTTTCTACTATGGTGGGGAGTAGGATGTTAATGCAATAGGCTACGTACTTTGATCGGGGATAGGAATAGGGGCCATAAAAGGTTGGGGTGCTTGTGAAATTTGTGGAAAAAAGGGAATAAATTGTCTAGGAGCTATCTTTCCCACTTGAATAAGATTATTTTCTACCCTTACTACTATATTATAAGTAGTTGGTAAATTTCTACCTCTCATGGATTGAATCATGACTGAGATATCATTGTTTGGTGCCTTTAGATAATACGAGAAAAATCATGATGGGATGTAGGTCTTACAACAAGAGGGATTCATCCCAAGTTTTCTAAAATCTAATGTTTAAATCAATCATCTTCTCGTTGGGTTCCCTTCTTGTTTTTGTCAAGTGCCTCACAAGACATAAGTGATCGGAATTATCTTCAAAATAATTACGAGAGAGTTGTTCTGACTCATCCCAAGTGGCTATAGATCCAAGTCTTAAGCCCTGGTACCATTGAAGAGATTTACCTTTGAAATAGACTGCAAGTAGCCTAACTACTACATCATCATGTGTGATCAAATAGAGTGAACATACATTTTCTACATCCTAGATATGCTCCTAAGGGGTGACTTGATTCTCACTAGTAAAGTATGGAATAATTTTGAGTGTGTCATTTGGCATATCATGTTGCATGGATAGAATTAGGGGTCTTCCGCTAGTAAAGTTAGCAAAGTTCCTTAGTGAAGGAGTTGGCTGATGTGTCATTGCGGGTGCGCCGACTTTCTATTATGACAAGGAGTTGAATGGGCGTGGTGTGATGGAAATGGAGATGTGCATACTGAGACTTTCTAGAATGAAAAATTCTTAGGGATAATTGTAGGTACTTGAAAGAATCTTATGGTATTGCACTTTTCCTTGTATACACTCTTCTCATGAAAGATGCTATGGGTTGCAAAATAGGAATTTTGGAAATTTTTGGGAGTCGCGAGATGTGTTGAAATGAGCCTCAAAAGGATGAAGTACTAAGTCCACACACCGTAACTTATACATATGAAATTTGAGATTTTGATCTTGGTCCCACCCAAAGTGTGCCAAAAAATATTTTCATTCAAACGTGCACTTACATCTCGGATCTAGAAGAGCCAAGATGTTTGAGACCATAATGGAATTGTCCCCAAGTTTTGGAACCTTGCGTGCTTGGGATGGACCTCTAGAGAAGGTCGGTTCCTCTATCTATTTCTACTGCTACTACTACTCCTAGTGATGGAAGGCAAAACTAAACTAATAAAGTCAAGGGACCAGGGATAGAAGAATAACATGAAAAGAAAACTACACTAAAAGGTGAAAGCACTAGAAAATAGGGGTGACCATTATCTGTTTTGAGAGAAAATGAAGGGAAATGAATGAAAGGAGGCTAGGAACATGTAGCACACTTAAAATGTATTTACTTGATCAGTTTCATGAAACACATCTAAATAAGGGGCTACAACGGATGTAGAATGGAATAACGATCATGTAATGCAAGAGAAAAGGAAAGAATAAGGAATTCAAACATGTTAGAACAAAGAATAGTCACAAAGTGATGATTCTATTACTTCCGAAATGCATAGAGTTCTTACAATGGAAAAAGAGGTTGATATCCATATCCAAGAGCAAGATTCAAAGGTCTGCGCTCAAAATATAGAAACTATAAAGTCCATAGAAAAATGCGTAAGGATCCAAAGTGTCCAACATCATAAATAATCCCATCTCCTACATTTATAGATGAGTTCATGGAAGAAGAGGAGGGAAACCTCGAATTTGAAATGTAACCACCAAAAAAATTAATTCAATGCCTTCAAATCTACCTATATCAAATACACTTCCCCAAGGCTATTTGGCATCCTGAAGAAAGAAGGAGGGAGAATCGGATCAAAGGAGGTGGTTGGAGAAATTAAATTTGATCATCAATGTCCGAATGTAGTTTTCCCATTTCTAACCTAAGAGATCTGCCAAGAATTTGAATTTGAATATTTATCATTCTAGCCCATGTCAACAACTATCTGACAATTCCAAGTGTACACCGATTGGAGCTTTGTAGAAAAGGATATGGCTATTAGAAGATTTCAGAGCCATCACTGCACATAAGGCACGTGGTGCACATGGATTAGGCGGAAGGATGGCCAACTTTACAAATGTTTTTTTATTATTGCCACTTATCACTCATTGTTTTTTTCCAAGGATTCGGAGCCTTGTTGGCATGCTATGATTGGTTGCATTTGGCACACTCAAGCATGTCGAAAATGACTTGGAATAGAAAGGCACAAAGAGGGTGTGAAGATATGCTCATAAGGAGGCGGAAGGAAGGAAATCATGATGCATGGGGAAATGATGAAAAATTGAAGGGAGGATACATGGTGAAGGCATAACTATTACAAGATAATGTGCAAGCGCGCAAGAGGCCCAGGGACTTAGTGGATTGCAGCAAGTTTGAGTCGTGCACACAAGATAAAAACCTACTAGGAAGAAGGTGAATGCGCGAAAGGTATTAGTGGAAAAAGAGAAAAAGAGAATGGAAAGGGAGAAAGGGAGGCACGTGAGAAATCTAAAGAAAATGGAATGTGCCAAGTGAACTTGAGGATGCATGACCTTGCAATGAATATCTTAGAGGTAGAATATGTATACAAGTTACACAAATAACTAGGAAATTTATTTAGATAACAATCTTGGTGATGTTTTGGGCTATTTTCCCGCTAGATGAAGGAGATCAGTAGCCTAGAGAATCCATTGGGTATGGATTCTACTATATAATCATGAAATTTTTATTTGTATCTTTGAAGAGCTACCCCGAAAGTTACTTGAAGGATAATTTCTTGATTTGTACTCTGAATATTGAAAACTACTAAAAACTATTGTAAAAGACTGGATTCTTGGAAGAAAAAGAAGAGCTCACGTGGGAAACACGTGAGAAGAAATAACTATTTACAAACAAAAATGTGTGCATAGTGCACTTGGAGGAATTGAAAATACTCTGCTATAGAAAAGATGATGTAGAAAAATTAATGGAAGGGTTTGAGATAGATCCCATTTACTAGGATCTACAGCGTGCCTTCATCAAGATGAGTCAAATCAAAATCGTTAGCCTCTTTGCATGAACTGATGGTATATAGGCCCCTCAAAAGTGCATCAAATTTTGAATGGCTCCCTAGTTTAGCTCTATCAAGATCCCATTTAAAAACCAAGTCACCAAATGTGAAATCTTGAGGTCTATCCTTTTTCCAAACCATTTCTTTGTTACTGTTCATGCTCATGTAACTTGATTATGAAAGAATTCCTTGAATCTTTAAGATTAACTAGCTCTTCCATTCTAATTTCTCTTTGGTTTGTACCCTTAATTCTACCGATGGGAAATATCCAATGAGTTCAACTCAAGCATCATAGGAAAGGTAGCATACTTTCTATGGAGTAGCATGTAAGGCAAAGTTCCAATTTCCTTTTTACCGTGATTCTATCTTCCCGGGCGTGCACGAGACCTTTGTATGAAACTATCTTTGGTTGATGTTCATTATGCATTTCATGATCCTGATTAGGTTTTTATTTTTGACTCTACCAAACCATTACCTTGGGGGTAATAGTTGGAATAGGTTTTCAAATAAATGCCCAAATTTAGAGCCTAGTTAGTGATTTTGGTCCCAAGGAAGGATTTTGCATTATCAGAGATAATGGTTTGAGGAACACCAAACCTTGTGATTATACCTTCAAGAAATTCAAGGATGACTGACTCAGTTGATTCCTTAAGTGTGAAAACTTCTATCCATCTGGTGAAGTAATTTGTAGTTGTCAACACCCATTTATGTCTAGTGCTTGAAGGTGGATTGATCATGCCTATGAAGTTGAGACCCCATTGTGCAAAATGACAATCTTCTTGGATTGGTCGGAGGGGAAGTGCTACCAATATTTTCTTTCCTACAAAGAAAGTACATTACTTACATTTTGTGACCCACTTTTGTGCATCTGAAAATAGAGTAGGCCAAATTATACCTGCCATTATGATCTTGATTGTTGTAGTTTTGGCAGAGAAGTGTCCACTAGAGAATCCATTGTGAAATTATTATAACATCTTTTCAATCAATGCGCCGCTAATACATCTTAACAATACGCTATCAAGATTCCTTTTAAAGAGGAGTCCATCGATCAAATCATAAGGGATAGATTGTAACCTTAGATGTCTCCTCTTTTCTTTCTTTAAACCAGGAGGACATGCACCCTCGGAAAGGAATGTGACCATGTCCTTCATCAAGTCGTGTACGTAAGGATCTCGTAATTTTCTTAAGTTCTACATATGGGAGGTCCTCATCCAGAAACAATGAAGTCTTAGATTCATTATGCACATCCTCAATAAGATGCCTCTAGAGCGTACTACCTCTTAAAAATTTGTTGCTTTGATAGTCACATCATATTCCATGATTTTTGTCACCCATCGTTATCTCTTTTCCGATTTCTACTCCCATGATGAAGTATTTAATAGAAGAGTGAGAGACAAACACCTTGATATGATTTTGGTGAGAATACTTTTCAATTTCTTGAGCATGTGCATGATGGCAAAGAATTTCATCAAATTTTAAATGATGCCCTGGTTTAGCTCTGTTAGCATCCAATTTCAAAACCAAGTCACCAAATTTGAAATTTTGAGGCCTAGTCATTCTGTCAAAAAATTTCTTTGTTTCCTATTGATGCTGGTCTAGCTTGATTATGGCATAGTTCCTTGACTCTTAAAGATTAACTAGGTCTGTCATTATAATTTCTCTTTGGTCTGCACCCTCAAATTCCAGTTGCTAGGTAAGCACCAATGAGTTAAACTCGAGCATCATAGGAAGGGTACCCACCTTGCCATAGAAAATATTGTAAGGTTAAGTTCCCATTTCCATTTTGATTTTGCTTATATCTTCCCAGTGTATGCAAGACCTTTGTATGCCACTCTATTTAGCTGATGTTCATTTTACATTTAATGATCGTGATCAGGTTCTTGTTTGTTGACTCTGCCATACCATTACCTATAGGGTAATATTTGGAAAAGGTTTTTAGATAAGTGCTTAGATTTAGAGCCTAATCAATGATTTTGGTCCCAAGGAAGGATTTGGAATTATCAAAGATAATGGTTTGAGGAACACAAAAATTATGATTATACATTCTAGAAAGTCAAGGATGACTGAATCAGTTGATTCCTTGAGTGTAATAGGCTATGTCCATCTAGCGAAGTAATATGTAGCTAGCAACACCTATTTTTGTCTAGCACTTGAAGGTGGATTGATCATGCCTATGAAGTCAAGACCCCATTGCGTAAAAGGTTGATCTACTTGAATTGGTTAGAGGGGAAGTGTTACCGTATTTTATCTCTTGTAAAGAAAGTGCATTCCTTATATTTTGTGACCCACTTATGTACATCTACAAACAAAGTAGGAAAAATTATACCTGTCATTATGATATTCATTGCTATAGTTTTTATAGAGAAGTTTCCACCATAGAATCCATTATGAATTTCTGCTAACACCTTTTCAATCAGCGTACCATTGATACATCTTAATAGTGCACCATCAATATTCCTTTTAAAGAGGATTCCATCGATCAAAACATAAGGGATAGATTGTAATCGTAGATGTTTCATACTTTATTTGTTTAAATTAGGAGGGTATGCACCCTCATAAAGGAATGTTCCCATTTCCTTCATCTAGTCATGCACTCCAGGATCTATAATTTTATCGAGTTCTATGCACACGAGGTCCTCATAAAAAAATGAAGTATCGATTCATTATGTGCATCCTAAGAAAGCTTCCTGCAGAGTGCACCACCTCTTACCGCTTTGTGGCTTTTATAATCACATCATATTTCATGATTTTGGCCACCCATCAAGCTCTCTTTTCACTAATTTTTTCTCCCATGATTAAGTCTCTAACAGAAGAATGATAGAAAAACACCTTGATATGATTTGTGGTGAGCATAATTTTGAATTCCTTGAGCATGCACATGATGATGATGACCTGTTTCTTTGTGTGATTGTAGTTTAGTTCATAATCCTTCAAAGATTCAAATGAATAAAGCCACTAGTTGTTCTAGCCCTTGTTCATTTTCTTGTGTTAGAACAACAACAACACTTGCATCGGTGCCATAAGTATAAAGGATGAAATCCTTGGAGTAATCCAAGTTGATTAGTGTTGGCACACAAGAAATTTCTTCCTTGATCTTGTTGAATTTTTCTTTTCCTTTTGCTATCCATCTAAAAGCTATGTCCTTCTTAAGCATCAGGGTGATGGGTGATCTTGCCAAGGAAGGACTGTAAGGCCTTTTTGTGTCCTAATAGGGAAAGAGGTAGGATGGATGAGATGCACTCAAGATCAACTATGATGCCATCCTTTGAAACCACATCACCCAAAAGCTTTCCATGTGCCATTGAAAATTTACACTTCTTAGGGTTAGCAGACACCCCATACTTTCTACATATCTAGAATAATTTCTCCAACTCGTGCCATATGATCCGTGCTTTTCTTTAAGAAGAGAAGTGATGACATCTATGTAGAGTAAGATAAAATCATTGATGTAACTATACCTACCAAAAATTGTAAGGTATTGTCTTGCGAGCAACAATGTGACACGTACCCCATGATGATACAGTCTCCTCACAAGGTGTTCGGGATCTAGAAAATCTCTCTGAGTGTGTGTTAACATCCCACATGCCCCGCTTAGCCCCCACGTGCTTTATTTTTCCTTTTCCCCTCTTTTCTTAACCTTTTCTCTTGGTGACAAAACCACCGCCCTGGCAGGCAGCGGTCTCGTGACCGCCACCCTGAACAGGGCGGCGGTCCTGTAACCGCCACCCTGCTCAGGGCAGCGGTCCTTTACGCATTTTCCAGAAAGCTCTTTTAACATGACTCACGTAAATTCATCATTTTACTATCTTTCTTTCACCACCATGAGCTTGCATTTATGATTCTGGTTCCCTGGAATAGTGTTTTTCCATTGTTTATAGTTTAAGAGTTCTATTTGGTTTTTACCTTGGGTAAATGCAAATGGTATAAATAGTTGGCTTGTGCTCAAGAAAATGGCCCCTCATTCACTTCTCATCTTCTCATTTCAGTAATTCAGTCTTTTATTTTGCTTAGGATTCATAGTTTAGTTCATTGCATGCTTAGTTAGCATTGTTTTACTGTTGGTAAGCCACAAATCCATCTTGTGCAAGAAGTGTTGTTATTTCATCCAATCCATTGGAATAGAATAGCTTAGGAAGCCATTAAAGTTGTAGGTTTTTCTCCTCAAACAGGATAGTTTCGTGTTCCCGGATTCTTTATGTTACATGACTCGCAATAGATCCCGCTTTAGGAATTGCATAAGCCAAGCTCTCGTACTCTTGCGCTATCCCTCTCCTACTCGCATTGTATTCATCCAGTATCTTGAGATACCTTTGTCCCAATATCTCGCTTCGCTTGATGCTAGCATTACATGCTTTTCTGGATCCATGTGAACACGAAGGAACGAGGAGATCACACTGAGGGGACAAGATCACACACACCATCGATTCGCCACTGTTCTGCAGAATCCAAGTTCTAGCTTTCAAAGTTCTAGTTAGAATCATATCAAATAGAGTAGTTAATTACTTTATTTTAGTAAATTCTATTCTCGATATTGCCAGGGAAGCTGTGGGGATTGATAGTTTCTGAGAAACTATGATTCACTCCTCACTTCTGAGGTAGGATCGAGAATCTTGCAAATAGATTAGATAAGCTATTTTATTGTTTAGAATAGATCTACAAATTACACAGACAAATAGCTACACTCGGTTATTTTGTTTGTTTTAAATTGATTATTTTAGTTGTCATTTCTAGATATTTTAAATAGCTACTTTCTTAAATTCGTAAAGTTCATCAGAAAACACAAAAAAATAGAGAAATCATATATAGATATATTCGACATAGTTAAGTTTCATTTTACTGTAGTTCTTTTTACATTATTGCTTTTGTATGACAATCACGGGACCTAGAGAGCCCAGAGAATACGTATTCAAGACAATCGTTCCTTAACCCAATCTCATCGCAGTGATAACTGATATAGATCAAAATTGTAGGTTTCAAGTCTTCCAAACAATGGTAAGCTTGCAAGAAATCAATTCCCAATTGAATGGGTTAAACGTAGAAGATGACCAAGCACACACGTTTTGGTCAAATCAACCGAACTATAGATTACCCTAGGCAACATTCATATGACTGTAGAAGGGTTTGAAAGAGAACAAACCTTTGGTTGTGATCCTTTGGTCCCACAGCTAGATGTAGGAGACACTCTTCTAGATATAGATACCAGCCTAAGAATCCAGGTTGCACGAACACCTGTAGGGTATTATGAGAAAATCACATAGTTATTGATCCTACATATAGAAGCTAAGAAAGCATATGATTACTAGATACTATGGATTAGGACTTGATTCCACGCATGATCATAATAGGTCCACAACAACTAAGAATCTACGGTTGTGACCCAAAATCCCACAGCCCAATGAATCCATAGGAGAATTAGACATAGACACTGGCCTACGCACACTAGTATTCAGATCTACCCCACTTCCACCTATCATTATCAAACAATTATCCTTGCTAGACACAACAGCTAACAGAGCTAGGGAATTCTGGACTAGGCTAGAGAATCGTCCATAGAATTGACTATACTTACCATCCACCATATGACCCTGTCCTGGAGAAATACACGAAACTATCCCGGTCATTTTCCACGTATTCCACAACCTATAGATCGAATCATGCCAGAGCTCGATATTGATTGGAGCCTTCGAGCAGTCATCCTTTCTGATCGATCTATCACACTAGTTCAAGTTAGGAGGGCCTTCTTTGCCTTAGACTCACAAATTCCGCTAATGCGTATTGAAGACATTAGATTGCCTAACTAGTTTGTCTACATCTCACACATATTCCATACCCACCAGCTGTCTTGGCACGACCTCGGGAGGTCGGGTGTGAGGAAGAGTCACTTGTAGATTCCCACACTCACATGTCACTTTTCCATCATACAAAATTGGTGAACCCGACGTGAAACAAACAACTGTTTCACCTTCTCTTACCTCATTAGCCTTCACATCAGCTTCACCTACAAAATTGGTGAACTTGACATGAAACAAACAACCTGTTTCACCTTCATACCTCATTAACAATCATTTTCACTCCCTCCCATTATTCTCAGGTATTCATATACCCCCAAATATGTCGAGATTCGATGCATATGGCACCTCTTGGGTCTTGAGGCATATTACGCCCAAAAAATAGGCAATCATCACCCTCACTCTCAGTATGGGGTGACAACTACTCAACTAACAAGTTGTCAACACAAACTCTGAGAATCAGATATAACTCATCATTTCAAACTGAGGAGTTAGATCAGCTCACTCAAATGCAACAAACAGAGCCTTTAGGCTTGAATAACATGACATTCACCGGAGAATCTGGTTCATCCCCTCAGATGCTACTTAGACCACAAATTAGTAGACAATCAGACTCATACCAAGGTTTAGATGATGAATATTCGGTACATTATGCTAGGAATGACCAACGTTCTCGAAGTATGTATCCACCTGTAGGAGGTTTACAAAAACAACCCAAGGTCTCTTTTCAAGAAAATACCTCTATACCACTGCATATAGGAAATACCCTCGGAGAAACTTGGCAAGATAGTGATCAATTCATAGCGGGGTATCACGTGCCTATACAAAACCATGGTATACAACAAACGCCACTACGGAAAAACACTGTGACTTCACCAAATGAAATCATTTCAACGTTAGTAGAAAAGGTTAGAGGATTAGAACTTTCCCAAGCAAGTCAAAATTTGCAATTCATGCAAACAGGAAGTTCCAATCCTCCACACCATCCTAGCCAAGTAGATCTCCTTACAGGATTAGGCATGTTAGGCATGACTCCACAGTATTCACAACAAATGCCAACTAGACCCACCATCTCTAACACTGTTCCTCCCGGTCTAGTACAAAACAATCCATTTTTGGACAGTACCCCATCATACTTAAACATAGACTCCAAATCACCACAAGGGGATATGTTCTCCTCTCCCGGCATGTTTGCTCAAACACGGGGGCATATGTTCTCCTCTCCATACCAACAAACCATCCCAACACTACTCCTTAACGAGCAACTGTCAATGGTTGAAACATATGCGATAGGGACATACTCAGAATATTTGAAAGAGCCCTTGGATTTCACCATACGAAGCATCATGCTTCTAAGACCTCTTCCCGATTTGCCCAAATACAAAGGAGAGGGAGATCCAAATGCACATATCAAAGCTTACGCTACGGCCATTTGAGAACTACTCCCATGGGATGGGGTTGTTGCTAAAATATTCCCAAAAACCTTGGAAGGCATCGCTCTCGATTGGTATTATAGAATACCTGAGGCTTCCATACATTCATTCAAACAACTCGTGTCAGAGTTCATCAAGGCCTTCGACATGAACAAATTATTAAGAACAGGAATCAGAGAGTTCTTACACATCAAACAAGAACACAACGAATATGTCACCCATTTCATCCAAAGGTGGTGTACAGTTCTTTATTCTTTGGCAAGTGCTCCAAATATGGATCAAATGGAACTATGTGATTTATTCCTTCATTCGCTTAACAAATAATTGAAGGAAGAAGTCCAGAAGTTCCCATTAAGAACTTACGATGAAGTACTTGAGAGTGCTCTTCAAATAGATCAAGAAGCAATTGATAGTGGTCGCAAAACATATGGAGCAAATGGGAGGTTAATCACCCCAATCAGAACACTACAACTTATACCACTACCACGAACGTCAATCAAGGACCTAAAATCCTTAACAAAAATTGGGGTGTAACAACAGATGTAGTAACCGACCAGCCTAAAAAGGTAAATGTTGTCAACACTCCATCACAAATAAACAACCAACGAAACAACAAATTTACCCCGACAATCAATGTAGTGGATTTTAATCATCCACAACAACAACAACAACAACAACGGCAAAATCCCATACAGGGTCCAAGCCAAAATTCAACTAGGTACCAAAACCAGAATTCAAACCAAAGACAACAAACGCAAAATTTTAATAGACAACGGTTTGATCAAAATTTTGGGCCACAATACACATCAAATCAACAAACTAGGAATTACAATCCTAATTCGTACTATGGTTTCCACAAAATTTGGGGCCATGACACTAGAACGTGCCGTGACTACAATAAATTCATGCAACGCTTGCCAGATGAACAAAAACAACTTTTTATGGATATTTTCTTAGCAGATCCTGCATCACCAATGTCAAATACCTTTTCAGGGGTAGTTTCCCATCAAAATGCACCCCTGAAGATCTTTAATGATCCACTCCCAAATCACGATAACAATAGGCTAAATCCAACTGGGACGAACAAGGGTGCAATGACAGGAAACAATGATCATGAAGCCTCGACCTCGCTAAATCCATTAGTTGCGCCGTAACTAGGAAGTCAGCCACGACCTAAGGTAGTCAGTTTAGTAGAGTTAGATGCTGAGCTACCCATCGAAGCTATAACAAGGACGTGAGATTATTTCTCTCAGCCAAGTCCAAGCCACCTGCCAGAGGCGGATGACATCCAACAAATCGTAGTAAAACCTGTGGGAGCCTATGATTTGATTAACGACCTAACAAAAACCTTCTCGCACATTTCATTCTTAGACTTACTAAAGAACTCTCCTACCCACAGGGCTGCTCTTTTAGAAGCATTAGGTTTAGGTCATCTAATTAACATCACTCCACCACCTGAAACATAGGTAAATCATGTGGAATTTGATGTTCATCCTCCAGGGCAGGTAGATAGGGATGTCGAATTCATATTCGAGATAAACAAAATGCCGACAGATGCTGAGATCGCACGCCGAGGTGATCCAACCTTACATTTGCAAGTATGGGTTTATAACAACTATGTAAAGCATGTAATGGTTGATGATGGGGCAGAAGTTAACATAGTCCCCTTCTCTTTCCTCCAAAAGCTAGGGTATGGTAAAACCAATTGCTCCACAACTCGAAATACACTAAGGGGCTATGATAGTCTTAAAGCCACCTCGGTTGGAACTATAATATTACTGGTCACCTTAGGACCCAAAACCATCTTGACTAAGTTTTATATTATAGATTGGGAAACTAACTATAATATGATCCTCGGCCGACCTTGGATACACCGCATGAAGGCAATCCCTTCTACACTATTTCAAGAAGTAAGGTTTTTACATTTAGGAAAGGTATTCGTAGCCAAAGGTGATCCAAAACCATTTGATGTACACCTAGCTGACTTAAAGAAAAGACCAGTGTACACTCGGAGTTTGAACTCCCAACAAACCAACTTAATAAGCCTACCAACGCAAAAACAAAAGAAAAGTTGGTACCTACGACAGATCTTGAAACTATGAGCCTAGCCAAAGCAACCCCAACCCCCAAAGATGAGGCTAAAACTGTAGAAGTAGTATCATTAGGAACTACTGCAAAGATCGTTGAACTGCTAGAAAATGATCTACCAATATTCTTACCATTCGATTCAGTAGGCATAGGATATTCCCTAGGCATTGGCTCTCTTCCAGCAGAGGATCTCTGTATGGTGGAAGTAGAATATGCAAACACAACAGATATCCCACCGTCCATATTCCCAGTCAAATATTGGACACTCCATTTTGATGGAGCTAGATGTCGTTACGGAGCGGGGGCAGGTGTAATCTTCACTTCCCCTGAAGGAAAAGTCTTACCTTTTGCCTTTAAACTAAATTTTGAGTGCACAAACAATGGCACTGAGTACGAAGCCCTCCTCCTTGGCCTCATCTTAGCTAAAAGAATTGGTGTTGATAACATCAGAGTCTTAGGAGACTCGCAATTAGTAGCAAACCAAGTCTCTGAGGCATATGAAACCAAAGCCGAGCACTTACAACTTTACAAAAAAGCTGTATTAGATTTAAGCAAGGAGTTTGACTTCATATCAATTGAAGCAATCCCGCGAGAGAAAAATCTTCTCACCGATTCAATAGCAACTTCAGCATCACGTTTTACTCCAAGCAATGAGTTAGAGGATACCTGTTTCATGGTATCCCTTCGTGATGAACCATTGATAAAGACAATGACAAATTCTCTTTTAAACAGAAATGAATCTACTATCCTAGACCATGTTGATAGTGATATGGCCACTTTGGATTACTTAAACACCTATGCGGCACTACATCTCTCCTATCATATGATAGATTTTTCCTTAATCCCGCATTCATCTTCCTACTTCGGAAATCCCATGATGGATCTTCCCTCACAAATGGAACCTAGCATTTGCACAGTAGAAAATGGGGATGATTTGGATTTACCTCCAGTGCCACCTGAGTTTGAAGAGGGTAACGCCTCTTTGATCAAAGAAACAATTGATATTAACATCGGAATGGAAGACGAACCAAGGATATTGAAACTAGGGTCCTCGTTAACCCCAGAGGAAGTGGAAATACACACTCGGATCCTCAAAGAACATCAGAAGGCATTTAAATTTAATTATAAGGAAATGACAAGGGTTGCACCCCACATCGCGGTGCACAACCTCGTCACTAAATCTGATGCAAAGCCAGTTAAACAAAAATTGAGACCCATGAAACCCAAGGTAGCTCTCATGGTAAAAGAGGAGGTAATAAAACTCCTCCAAGTAGGATTCATCAAGCCAGTCAATTACTCTCAATGGGTGTCTAACATCATTCCCGTTCTCAAGAAGAATGGAAAGATATGCATCTGCATAGATTTCCGAGACATCAAAAAGCATGTCCTAAAGACGACTTCCTGTTGCCATCCATTGATGTTATTGTTGATGCAATAGCTGGGTTTGAACTTTTTTCTCATGGATGGATTCTTAGGATACAATCAAATCAAAATATCTAAACAAGATCAAGCTAAAACCACATTTATAACTCCTTGGGGAACCTATTACTACGCTGTTATGCCATTTGATCTCAAGAATGTTGGTGCTACATACCAGCGAGCTATGACATATATATTTCATGATTTAATTCATAAAATCATGGAATCCTACGTAGATGACTTATTGGCTAAGGCCAAGAAGTGTTGTGACCATCCGGAAGTACTCCACATCATTCTCTCACGGCTGATAGAGTACGGAGTCACGCTAAATCTAGAAAAATGCATCTTTGGTGTAACAGGAGGGAAGCTCCTAGGTTACATCATATCGTCACGAGGGATAGATGTTGACCCAACCAAAATTCAGGCTGTCCTCGAAATGGTTCCACCTTCGGATGAATCTAGAATCAGGTCATTTCTCGGAAAGTTGGGTGCAATCTGAAGATTCATCCTGACTTAAGTTTCACCATACATCCAATCAACAATTTACTCAAGAAAGATTATAGCATTGATTGGACTAAAGACTGCAATAAAGCTTTCGACGCAGTTAAGTGTTTCTTGTTGTCACCACCTACGCTAATGCCACCTAAGCTAGATCGCCCATTAATTTTATACTCACGAGCTACCAATGTCTCGCTAGCCTACATGCTGGCTCAAGAAGATGATGACAAGAGAGAACGCGTGATTTATTTCATTAGCCGAATGTTGCTCGACTATGAAACATGTTATACACAAGTAGAACAGAATGCCTCGCCATAGTCTTTGCAACCAAATGCCTAAGACATTATATGCTAAATCAAGAAACAAGGGTCATGGTAAAAACAGACCATTTATGAACTTTCCTCACACAAGGGTCCTTGTCTAAAAAGATGGATGTTTTATAACCTTAATGGGAGAATTCAAATTAAGATTTGTAAATCAGAAGTCCATTAAGGGACAAATCATCGTAGATTGGTTAGCTGATAACCCATTAGATGGAGGTGATTTAGTAGATCCGACTTCCTGCACGAGAAGTGCGTATACTACATTGAAACCTAAACTTCTATCTCTGAGTGTCCTTGGTACATGGGTATCATTAATTATATCATGGACCATACGTATCCAAAAGGGGCTACGCCATAACAAAGAAGGTGGTTACATATTATCGTAGCTAAATACGTCATTATAGAGCAAGTGCTCTATCAGAAAGCATTCGACGGAATGCTTCTAAGATGTGTTGACACAGAATAATCCAAGAAGATTCTCCATGAATCTCACAGTGGAATGTGTGGAGGCCACTTTGGTGGCCATGCCACCGCTTGTAAAATACATCGAATGGGCTATTTCTGGCCTACTCTAGAACACGACGCAAGAGAGTTCGTGCGCATGTGTCATAAGTGCCACAAATTCTCCCATGAGATCCATATGCCGCCACAAGCTCTCGTAACCAATCACTACTCCATGGCCCTTTTCTACATGGGGCCTATATCTATTAGGGAAATTCTCTCCCTCATCCACAGACGGCCATAATTTTATAATCACGGCCACCGAATATTTTACCAAATGGGTAGAGGCTATGCCTCTTACTACCGCACACCGGTTCTCAGTAATCGCCAAGTTCATTTTGAACCAAATCATTTACAGTACACGGTATCCCACAAATCAAGTATCTCTCGATAATGGAACTTCTTTTAAAAATTAAGAGGTTCACGAGCTATGTAAAAAATTTAAAATAAGCCATCAAACGGCTTCTTTGTATTACCCTCAAGCCAACGGACATGCTGAAGCAACGAATAAAACACTAAAAGCCATTCTCCTTAAAATGGTGAAAGAAAACAAATGAGATTGGCACTTGAACCTCAACCTCAATAAAAACACCAATGGGAGAAACTCCTTTCTTGCTAGTATTCGGGGCAGAGGTAGTTCTCCCACTCGAGGTTGAAATACCCAGTCTCCGCATTTCATTACAAGGGATTTTGGATGAAGATGTTACAGGGAAGCATGTCTCTCCCAATTAGAGAGCCTAGATGAAGCTAGGTTAGATGTTGAGCAATGGCATAGAGTCTATGCCAACCGGATGTGCCAAAGCAATATAACAAGAAAGTCTATGAGTGTGACATATATGAAGGTGATCTAGTTCTAAGACTAGACATGTACCGGTTGACAAGAAGACCGGTAAAGGAAGGAAATTCCAACCTAAATGGTTAGGCCCATACTGAGTCATGAAAGACTATGGGAATGGTGCATACCTCTTATGTACACTAGAAGGTGAGGAATTTGGTGAAACAGTCAATTCCCTACACCTCAAGTGTTTTTACGCATAAGCAGCTAGCACTACTTATATATATATATATCTACATTATATCTTCATATAGATTAGGATCATGTTGTCCGCTTGTTCATACACAAATTGTGATCAAGGAATCTATTCTCAAAGAAATTCATTACAAACTCATGATGTTGTTGGCATAAACTCTTTAATCATACTTCTCCATTTTCATGATATCATCAAATTATCTCGGAATCATTTTATCAAATAAAGCTAGACATGACAAAGTCTTAATGGTAACCATACCAAGATCTGCAAGTTTATTCTCACTTTGATTTCTTCTTAGGGTAGGTGTCTTGCCTATGGTCTATTCTAGAAGCTTCATGGTGTCACATCTATCCCATATGTATATCTCTTTGGAAATAAACACATACTAACATTTTACTCAAATAAACAAGTCAAACATTGATCAAACAGAAAATTTTAATTTTACACATTTCCTTGCCCCACCAACCTTTGGTGATGAGCTTACGTCTCTTACTAGTGACGTAGGGTTGGGAAAGGATGGGAATGCCCTTACTCACCTATACTTTTCCCACGGTGATAAAACCACGCTTCTTACTAGTAGCATGGGGAAAAGTGTACGGGGTCCTCTTGACAAATAAATGCAAAAAGTCATACACAAACAATTTAAACTTTGAAACTTTGAGTAAAAAACAAATGAATCAAATGTTCAAAATCCCAAGAGAGTTAAAATCCTAAAAACCTAGATTTTGTCTACTATGTGGCCATCTACGGGTCTAAGTCTAGATAAACTGCAAAGCAAGTTACATCCATAACTATGAAGTCACTCGAGTGGAGTAGACTTGTGGTGTCCTAATTTGGTTCCACCAAAGCTTTGTCTATCTTTCATCACTATCATTTCACTACACCTCATAACTTGTGCCCTTCCCAACTCTTGGTGATAAGCCCTCACATCTTACTAGTTGCATGGAGTTGGGGGTAGGGGCAGGTTTATCTGTTCATCGTACCGGTTTATTTTCATCACTTTGCCAAAAAAAACATGAAGTATCCAAAATTGCTTATAGAAACTAAGATTCAAAATCACATTATATCTACATCATCATATATCAAAGATCATGAAACACAAAAGGAAAGTAAAACACTTGCATCATTTGTTCACCATTGCATATATCCTAAAAAGAAGCATATAAACATACATCATAGTATAGGAAACTGAAATAGAAATTAAACCATGCATACCAAGAGTTTGATCCAAAATATATATATATATATATATATATAAATGATCAACGTTTATATACAATGCCATCATGCACTAAGCATGGTCAAAACACTCAAAGATCCCGGGATATACAAAAGAATATATAGTAAAAAATCTACGAGAGCCAAGTGGCTTCTCAATCCCTATGGTACCCCTCTAAAGGTGCACGCCCACACCTAGGACTCTGGCTATGCCGGTGCTCTGAATGCACGGAGGGCTCAGGATCCCGAGGGGTAGCCACAGTCTCACCACGAGAATGGCTCCTCATCAAGTGCTCAGCCGTCCTGTACCCCGCGAACTCTATGTGAAGGGTCGATACCATCCTGGCCACATGCCAGACTGGAGCAAAGACATCAGTATGTCTACTGGCTGCTGAGGGCTCCCCAGCATCCAAGGATATCTCTACACGGGTCCTCTCCATGGGGATCATCAGGGTATCAGTGCATACCCTGTGAATCAAGTCCCACCACTCATCGGCGGTCTCTGCAAACAAAGGAGAAAACAAATTAGAAACCAAACAAGAAATTAAAAGATACAAGATAGCAACTAAGGAGATCCTAATAAAGAAACAAACACTAGAAGGGAGAGAGGGTAACTTACTCGGATCACCAGGCCTCCAAGATGGATCTATGGGGTCAGCGCCCGCCACGGATGCCACTACCGACTGAGGGGCTGCCCCTGTAGCTGGAGCAACGTAATGGCCTATAACAAAATCATCCTCCCCATGGCCCTGGGAGAGTGGCTCCTCTGAAACCAGAGTCACCCTCTCTGCACTCTGCTCGGCCCTCTCCACCTGCATGATGTCCTGGGTATCGTGCCACTCAGGATCACTATCCTCGGTCTCCTCCTCTGTCTCCCCCCCGTAAACTCCTTAGACTCAGAGTCTACCTCAATGGGGTCATCGCTGTTGTGGGCAGGACCTACGGAAATCTGAAGTAAAGGTGCCTGAGGTGCACCGACTCTCCCTCTGGCATGAACTATCCTCCTAGCTGCAATAGGAATGCCAGGAGTAACCACTGTCCTAACCCCGCCTCTAGGCCCCCCTCTGGCCTCTCGAACTGATCTGTAGACTGGCGCCACTGGGGAAGCATACCCATGTATGGTAGGCCAAACTGCTGAGGAACTCGGCCAAAGGGGTGCATCTCCACTCGCCCCACTCTATCAATAAGCTACCCTGTCATGGAGCAGGAGATCAAGGTAAGAGCCTCCTCGCCCCATATGCCTGCCATAGTCTGGTATGGTGTGGCCTCCATGTTGACAGTAGTCAGAGGAGGCAACTGGCTGATGAGGTGCTCGAGCACCGACATGTCTATCCATCTAGCTGCCCTCATAGCTCCAGGATCTGCCACCTCCACACCCCTGCCATAAGGGATGAAATGCTCATAGACCCAACTCATGACTAGGTCGGATGACTCAAGGATCGCCTTCGTAAATGGACCACCACCCCGTGTATAAGTCATGGTAGGTGGTCCCAAGAATATCTGCTCCCCAGGCATATATCCGACCGTGCCCCTCTATCTGTGTAATAATGGGGGACCAACAATATAGTAATGTATCTCCTCCCTTGTCCCCGATCAGTCTCGAGGCAAGGATCCCCATGATGGCTTGCGAAGTAAGGGGATGGGAAAATAAGGAATAGATCAAACTCTCACCCCCTTCTTCGACCCCGTGGAGATGACTACATCTCCCATATATGTAGCCCACTATGCAATCTATGTCCGTGAGCCTGCTGTCTCTAGGGTGAGTTGTCTCCCGATGATCGCGACCCCCAGAATATGATAGATGTCCTCCAGTGTAATAGTCCACTCACCGTGGACCCCTGGCAATCGGAAGGTGTTTCGATTTGCATCCCAAGATGAGAATAAGTCACAAAGGATGTGACTGGATGGTGTATCGTGGGGCACGTGTGAAATGCACAAGATCCCACCCCCAAGAATGTCCTCCTCATCCCGTGAGAGGGCATCTAGAACCCCGGGAGTCAATCACACTCCCTCCTCTACTCCACCGGATATACTCCTCTCTCACCCGCATACACCCAAAAACACACAAAAAAAAGCAAGTTAGCATCCAAGTAATACTGGAAAAATCATAAAAACATGTAGAAATGCTAAAAATACAAACACAATCTCAAAAAGAGGTTCCTTTTACATTCAGTGTAAGACCACCACCCTGAGCAGGGAGGTGGTTTTGTAACCACCGCCTTAAGGGTGGCGGTCATGTAACCGCCGCCCTAAATAGGGTGGCGGTCATGTAACCACCGCCCTGGGCTGGGCGGCGGTCATGGTCTGAAAACCCACGCAGGTTTTTAAGCTTAAAAATCCTAAAAACGTAAAAATGACCATTTTACCTAAAGAAAAAGCCTACCCAGTAGGCGCCCCCTAGGTGGACCTTTTAACACTAACATTTTCAAAAATTACCCCCCCATGACAAAGTATTTAGCATTTCAAATTTAAGGGGGTAAAAAGGATAAACTGAAGAAAACTAACCTGTGATCTCGCGGGTCATTGTTCCACATGTGGAGGCATGATCGCTATGTCGTCATGGACGCTTTGACTCTACTCACACAAGAAACCGTCACTGTGGGTCCCAGAGCTCAAAATCAATGAAATCGACTTGCACAAATGAATAGGAAAATGGGCCCACTTTCATATATATAGCACCCTGGTTCATTTTAAATGACTTTTTCATAGGTTTGGAGCGCCGACGGAGATAAGTTCCTATCCCCGCACAAATGGTATGTTCTCATTTCCCTATTATTTTAGCGTTTATTTTCAAACTATTGTGTCTATCTACACTTGAGTTCTCTTTTCATTTTGCAGGTAGCGGGAATCTTGGTCGGCGTCATTTCAACACACGGATGTATCAGGTATAACTTCTAACTTCCCATTTCAGACCGCCATACTGGGCCACCATTTTATGCCTCTTCATGGCTAAAATGCTTCTACGAGGGGGCAATATGTACGTACCCAAAATTTTAAGGTACTTTACTACCAGAACAACGTGACACATGCCCCAATGATGATATAGGTCTCCTCAAGGTTTCGGGATCCGAAAATCTCTCCGAGTGTGTGTTAACATCCTGCATGCCCCACATAGCCCCCATGTGCTTTATTTTTTCCTTTTCCCTCTTTTCTTAACCTTTTCTCTTCATGGATTTAAACCACCGCCTCGCTGGGCGACGGTCTCGTGACCACCACCCCTAAACAGGCGGCGGTCCTATAACCGCTGCCCTACTTAGGATGGCGGTCCTTTACGCATTTTCCAAAAATCTCTTTTAACATGACTCACGTAAATTCAACATTTTACCAGCTTTCTTTCACCACCGAGAGCTTGCATTTATGATTCTGGTTCCCTGGAATAGTGTTTTGCCATTGTTTATAGTTTAAGAGTTCTATTTGGTTTTTACCTTGGGTAAATGCAAATGCTATAAATAGTTGGCTTGTGCTCAAGCAAATGGCCCCTCATTCACTTCTCATCTTCTCATTTCAGTAATTCAGTCTTTTATTTTTTAGGATTCATAGTTTAGTTCATTACATGCTTCGTTAGCATTGTTTTACTATTGGTAAGCCACAAATCCATCTTGTGCAAGCAGTGTTGTTATTTCATCCAATCCATTGGAGTAGAATAGCTTAGGAAGCCATTAAAGTTGCAGGTTTTTCTCCTCAAACAGGATAGTTTCAGGTTCTGGATGCTTTATGTTGCATGACTCACAATAGATCCCGCTAGGAATTGCATAAGCCAAGCTCTGTACTCTTGCACTATCCCTCTCCTACTCGCATTGTATTCAGTCCGTATCTTGAGCTACCTTTGTCCCAATATCTACTTCTGTTGATGCTAGCATTACACAATTTTCTAGATCCACATGAACACGAAGGAATGAGGAGATCACACCGAGGGACAAGATCACACACACCATCGATTCGCCACCGTTCGCGAATCCGGGTTCTAGCTTTCAAAGTTATAGTAAGAATCATATCAAATAGAGTAGTTAATTACTTTATTTAAGTAAATTATATTCTCGATATTGTCAGAAAGCTATGGGGATTGATAGTTTTTGAGAAACTATGATTCACTCCTTACTTCTGAGGTAGGATCGAGAATCTTGCAAATAGATTAGATAAGCTATTTCATTGTTTAGAATAGATCTACAAATCGCAAAGACAAATAGCTAAACTCGGTTATTTTGTTTGTTTTAAATTGATTATTTTAGTTGTCATTTCTAGATATTTTAAATAGCTTCTTTCTTAAATTCGTAAAGTTCATCAGAAAACACAAAAAAATAGAGAAATCATATATAGATATATTCGACATAGTTAAGTTTCATTTTACTGTAGTTCTTTTTACTTTATTGCTTTTGTATGACAATCACGGGACCTAGAGAGCCCAGAGAATACGTATTCGAGCCAATCATGCCTCAACCCAATCTCATCACAGCGATAACTGATATAGATCAAAATATTAGGATTCAAGTCTTCCGAACAATGGTAAGCTTGCAAGAAATCAATTCCCAATTGAGTGGGTTAAACGTAGAAGACGACCAAGCACACACGTTTTGGTCAAATCAACCGAACTACAGATTACCCTAGGCAACATTCATATGACTATAGAAGGGTTTGAAAGAGAACAAACCTTTGGTTGTGATCCTTTGGTCCCACAGCCAGATGCAGGAGACACTCTTCTAGATATAGATACCAGCCTAAGAATCCAGGTTGCATGAATGCCTGTAGGGTATTCTGAGAAAATCACACAGTTATTGATCCTAAATATAGAAGCTGAGAAAGCATACGATTACTAGATACTAGGGATTAGGACTTGATTTCATGCATGACCATAACAGGTCCACAACAACTAAGAATCTACGGTTGTGACCCACAAATCCCGCAGCCCAACGAATCCATAGGAGAATTAGACATAGACACTGGCCTATGCACACTAGTATTCAGATCTACCCCACTTCCACCTGTCATTATCGAACAATTATCCTTGCTAGACACAGCAGCTAATAGAGCTAGGGAATTCTAGACTAGGCCAGAGAATCGTCCATAGAATTGACTATATTTACCATCCACCATATGACCCTATCCGGAGAAATACACGAAACTATCCCGGGTCATTTTCCACGTATTCCACAACCTATAGATCGAATCATGCTAGAGCTCGATATTGATTGGAGCCTTCGAGTAGTCATCCTTGTTGACCGATCTATCACACCAGTTCAAGTTAGGAGGGCCTTCTTTGCCTTAGACTCATAAATTCCGCTAATGCGTATTGAAGACATTAGATTGCCTAACTAGTTTGTCTGCATCTCACACATATTCCATACCCACCGGCTGTCTCGGCACGACCTCGGGAGGTCGGGTGCGAGGAAGAGTTACTTGTAGATTCCCACGCTCGCATGTCACTTTTCCATCGTACGCAACCTTTGAAGGAAATATCCATGGCACACTCAAACGTTGTGCCCACATTTGACAAACCAAAGGGAATTTTTAATATGCATGTATTCCCCACTTGGTTATAAACGTTGTTTTGAATTGATACTCTTCCTTGACTAGAATCTGATTCAAACCTAAATACTCATATGTTATTGAGAATCTCTTCTCATCAGCCACATTTTGCATAATCATCTCCATTGGAGGAAAAGGTTAATGATCCTTTAGAGATGCCTTGTTCAAATTTCTGAAATCAACATAGATTCTGATTTCACTATTCTTCTTGTGCGGAACTAGATTTGTGACCCAAGTAGAGTACTTTATGGGAAAAATAATCTTTGCGTCAATTATTTTAGGTAATTCCTTTCTTAAGAGGGGATTTATCCTTGTATTGACTAGTTATTGCTTCTATCTAATGGGCTTGATACCAGGATCAAGGTCAATGGAGTGTTGAGTAATATTTGGATCAAAATTTTTGAGATCTTCATACTCCATTAAGAATATATCACTTTATTTTTGACAGAGAAATGAAGGTCTTCTTTTCTTCATGCATGCAATATTTACTGAGCATCATCTCTTTTCCACATGCAATAGTGACTGGGAAGCGCCTTTCTTGTGGCACGCATATACTTTTCTTTATCCTTGAACTCATCATCAAGGATAAGAATTTTATCTAAGTTGACAATCCCTTTAGGCATCTTATTTGACTTTATTTGAATCTCCCAATCCCCACATCTATCATGTAAGTCAGCTTGCATGCTTGATGAGAATTCAACTTCATTCTAGATTAACAAGATGATCTCGCATCATCACTTTCAAATACTTTCTAGTCGGTGTTGTTGTTTGGAATGGATGGTCTGATCACCATATTAATGTGCTAAGTGTTTTCTTTGAAAAATTCTTCAGCAAGATAAAAATGTGAACCAAGTTTGGCCATTTGATCAATTTCCTAGTTCATTTTATGTGGCACCACCTATAGATTTAGGGCACCAAAACTCTCAATGAGGTCCTAAAATTTGTACATATAAGCTTTAAGAAGATTATTATTTACATGGAATTTGTTGGTGACTTTATGGATAACCAATTATGTATCTCCAAAGATTTTCAGCACCTTGATCTTTTTCTATTCAACAATAAGAATACCATGCACCAACACCTCATATTTTTCCACATTGTTAGAATAGGTAAACTACAATCATGCGTATAGAGAATAATTTATCATCCTTAAGGGAAATTAGAATGATTCCTACTCCCATGCCATTTATGCTTCTAGATCCATCAAAGTATAGCTTCCATAGATCAGTGTTCTCTTCATTTTTCTTGAGCATACATGGTAGCATACCTAATTCTTCCAAGATGTAGTAGTAGTACCAATCCCCATTTCATAAGCTTCTAAATCTTCATCAAATGGGTCAAATTTATGTTGTCTCTCTTCCAACTCATCAAGTACTAGATCAGGAATAGGAGGTGGAAGGGTGATCTCTTTAGGAACTAAAGATTGTTCTTCTTGGATTAAACAATTGGCTTGGAGAGGGGATGGGACATATGGCTCTAGATGATAGGAAAATACTGGCTCAACTTGTATGGTAAACTAGGTACCATACCTTGTCTTTAGTAACATATGAGACCAATCAGAAGACAAGTAACCACCCACTTTTATAGTAAATTCTCTTGATAGACATAGGGAAAACAAAGGAGGTAGGTCAATAATAGACACATCTTGAGTTATGGTGAGGCTTGGACATGCATGAAGGGTTAACTCAAGATCCTTGATGATTCCTAGGGTAGTGATAGTTGAACCATCAAGTTGCAGGACTCCTTTAGATAAGGGATATTCCTAAGACCTACGACATCAACTATCTTCTTGGGCATAACAAAGGTACTAATACCCAAGTCTATCATGCAATTATGCACTAGGTGTTTTCCTATGATCAAGGACATATAAAAGGGTGGGGTTTTAACAAATTTACTTACTTGCTTCTCCTCTTCTTGGTAGATGTTGATAGAAGCGTATGGTTTCGTAAAGATGGATGAGCACACAGGAGTTGCACCAAAGCTTCATGTAATAAGTCACGCTATGATGGAATCATCATGACATTCCACATTTTGACCATTATATCTGTCTTCTTCATCTGGTCCACAATACTGAATGGAAGACCCATTGACTTGTGGATTTGAGGAAAAACATTGTTACTTGGTTTCTTAGGTATAAGGGACAGTAACCTAGCTTGCACACAGCTTGATATACCAAAAGAGGGGAACACACCACTTCTAAAGGATATTTGCATAGAGCCTAAGGTATAGAAATTTGAGTACTTTTACTACTAGAGGCCTTGGTTGCATCTTTTTATTTTTTAGGGTTAGCTTGTGTTGTTAGGACTGTGACCTACGTGCCAGATTCAATCATTCTCTTCTTGTATATTATGTTTTCCACAACTTGGGAGCATGATTTTCTTTCATCCTTTTCTATTTGGTTGATTGCAAAGAAGTCATCAGCCCAAATAACATTAAACTTACCTCTCGAAGGAGCTTCTGGTATTCCTTGGTTATATGCTTTAGTGACACTTGTTGAAGAATCACATGTGGAAGCATTCTAGATAATGTAGGCTTGCGTGTGTACAACATTGGCAAAGTGATATTGATTATGAGGCATGTTGCAAGGGAAGCATCATTCTAAATCATGTACCAAATTGATCTAAACTTCAACAAGCACCGACCTACACTGGTTACTAGAAGAGAGGGCATGGGAGGAAGAACTTGCAAGGTAAGATGTGTGTTAGCATGTCATCTATCATTCTCACAGGATGGGTGCGTATCTTTTATTTCAATATAGATTCTACCAAGGCTGATTGCTTTTTCTATGCTCCCGATTAGAACTACCTTTATAGAATTTCACCTATTGTTTCTCTAATTATACGAATTTGTTTGATAGATTTCTGGTCAAGGTTTTCAACTCTTCATCTTCTTTTTACTACGCCGAGGAGTAGGATGATGCCTCAGGTTACATGCTTTGATTATGGATAGGAATAGGGGCCATAGAAGGATAGGTTACTTGTGAAATTTATTGAAATAAGGGCATAAGTGGTCTAGGATCTATATTTCCCACCTTGATGAGACTATTTTCTACCTTTATAGCAATATTATAAGAAAATGGTAAAGTCCTACCTCCCATGGATTAAATCATGACTGATATATCATTTTTAGTGCCTTTAGATAATACAAAAAATCATGTTGGGATGTAGGTCTTACCACAAGAGGGATTTTGTCCCACGTTTTCTGAAATCTGATGTTGAAATCAATCATCTACTCATTAGATTCCCTCCTTATTGTTGTCAGTTTCTCCACCTGAGTAGGTGATCTAACTTATCTTCAAAATAATTACAGAGATTTGTTCCCAGCTCATCCCAGGTGGCTATAAATCCAAGTCTTAAGCCTCGGTACCATTGAAGCATTTTACCTTTGAAAGAGGTTGAAAGTAGCATGACTACTACATCATCATGTGTGATCAAATAGAGTGAGCATATGTTTACTACATCCTGGATATTATCCTCAAGGGTGACTTGATTCTCAGTATTAAACTATGGAATACTTTTGAGTGTGCCATTTAGCGTATCATGTTGCACAACTAGAATCAAGGGACTTACTTCAATAAAGTTAGCAAAGTTCTTTAGTGGAGGAGTTGGCGATGTTCCATTGCAAAGTGTGTTGGTCATGTCATCATGAGGAGGAGTTAAATGGGCATGGCATGATGGATATGGAGATGCACGCATGGGATTTTTGGAATGAACTCATCTCAAGGATAGATGGAGGTACTTAAAAGAATCTTTAGCTGCTACACTTTTCTTTGTATGCAATCTTCTCATAAAAGGAACTCAAGGCTGCTAAATAGGAATTCTCAGTAATGTTTGGGAGTATCCAGATGTATTGAAATAATCCTCTAAAGGCTGAAATACTAAGTCCACACACAATAACTTAGAGATATTATATTTAGGCTTTAATGCTAGTCCTACCTAGCATGCCGAAATTGTGGATCATTCAAACATGCACCCACATCTTAGATTCAGAATAGTCAAGCTATTTGAGACCATAATGGAATTGTCCCCAAGTTGTGGGACCTTGTGTAGTTGGGACGGATCTCCGAGAGAAGGATAGTTCCTCTATATATTTCTACTATTACTACTAATCGTAGTTCGGAAGGGATAACTAAGCTAATAAAGCCAAGGGACAAGGGACAAAAGGATAACATGAAAGAGAACTACACTAAAAGGTGATAGCACCTAAAAAGAGGGGTGAACACTATCCGATATGAAAAAAATGAAGGAAATGCGTCAAAGGAGGCTAGGCACATGTAGCACAACTTAAAATGTATTTATCTTTTCAATTTCATGAAACACAACTAAATAAGGGGCTACAAGGGATGTAGAATGGCACAACAATCACACAATGCAAGAGAGAAGGTAAGAAAAAGGAATATGAACACATTAGGACAGAGAATAGGCACAAAAAAATGCTTCTATTACTTACGAAATGCATAGAGCTATTACAATGGTGAAAGAGGCCGATATCCACATGCAACAACCAGATACACAGGTATGCAACTCAAAATACAGAAAATATAAATTCCTTAGAAAAATGCGTAAGGATCTAGAGTGTCCAACATCATAAATGAGCCCATCTATTACATTTATAGATGAGTTCATGGAAGAAGAAGAGGAGGGAAAATCTGAATTTGAAATGCAACCACCAAGAAAAAGCATTCAATGTCTACAATTTTTCCTCTAAATATTTCAAATGCACTTCCCCAAGTCTGTTTGGCATGTTGAAGAAGGAAGGAGGTCGAATCATATCAAATTTGGTGGTTGGAGAAATTAAATTTTCTCATCAATGTCTGGAATTTTTTTTTCCCATTTCTGACCAACTATATCCACTAAGAATTTGAATTTGAATGTCTAGCATTGTAGCCTATGTCAAGCAGCTATCTGACAAGTCTAGGTGTGCACCGATTAGAGCTCTGTAGAAAAAGATATGGTTTTCATAAGATGTCGAGCTGTCAAGCACACACAAGACACGTGGTGCATGTGGATTGGCTGAAAGGATGGCCAACTATGTAAATGTTTTTTCATTTTTTCCACGTGTCACTCATTGATTTGTTATAAGGATTCAACACCCTATTGGCACACTTTGACTGGTTGTGTGTGGCACACTCAAGCATGTTAGAGGATGAACTAACATAGAAAGGTGTAAGGAGGGCGCAAAGATATGCATGAAGGAGGTAGAAGGAAGGTGTGTGTGACACGTGTAGGAAAATGAGGAAAAATTGAAGTGAGAATGCATGGTGAAGGTGCAACTACTACAAGATAATGTGTGAGGCACACAAGAGGGCCAAGGACTTAGTGGATTGAAGAAAGTGTGAGGTGCGCGTGTAAGATGAATAAATGCTAGGAAGAAGGTGAATGCATAGAATACACGTGAAATGTATGAGTGGAACAAAGAGGAAAAGGAGAATATAAAGGGGATAAAGGGAGGGGCATGAGGAAACTACATCCAAGGGAATGTGCCAACTGAACTTGAGTGCGCATGACCTTGTAATAAATAGCTTAGAGCCAAAATATGTATACAAGCTACCCAAATAACTTGGAGAGTTATTTGGATAATAACAATCATCAATGTATAACCATTGAAGATTATTTTAAGAATCTTGATGCAAGCACTCATCATATTTTCACAATCTTACACTTTAAAATATCTTTACAAGTTGTTGAAATAGATATAGTTCTTTTGAGCATGTGCAATATTCAATCCTCTTTTTATAAGTTCTATGAAGCATAAATACTTCAAGAAACAATAAATATAACACTCCATCATAAATAAAAAATTAATTCAATTCAAAAGTTCATCCTCAAACCTATAACCATGTATCTATTCTAAGAAATAGGATTTGGAATCACCATTCCTCTATATCACCTAATACTCTGAAACACTTGTAACTTCTCACAATGTCATACCTTCCTCAAGAGTAATCTCATACCATCACATTCTTGTAACCTATACTCTTCCAAAATCCCCCAGGAGAAGTAATCTTTCTCTTGGCTTGATTATCATACTAGTCACTAATGAACCTATGTCTGTAGAATCATTTTCACTATACTATAATCCATCATTCTCTACACAAAATTTAATTTAAAGTGCTTTACTTCTCATTAGTCAAGATTGTGAAGAATATTTCAAGGAGATTAGGGAAACTAAGATTTGACTCACCTTACCATAATCGAGATCCAACACTGCCACATGAAGTAATTTTTACATCAATCTTATGAGATCATTCACACTTTCTTGATGGATTCAGGCCTTCATAGAACCAGAGAAATTTCGAAATATTTCATTTTAGATTGAAAAAATCTCTAAATCTATAATTAAGAACTCATTCTTTACAAATATGTATGGTGATATAGACCTACAAATCTTTAAACACATTCAAATTTAAAACACTAATTTAGGATACACACTTTCTTGATGTAAGACTTTAATGTGCACACACAAATATTTTAACATACCAAACATATTTTCATGTTTCTTATGACAACCATACCTCTAATAAGACTTCAACAAGATAATGATGACACTTTGCATCAACATATTTTCCTTATAACACTAACTCAAAACCCATTACTCTTTTACATGATGAGAACAAAGACTTTGACAAGTAACCTCTAGGGACATGACATAAATTTTATGAATGGAATGACTCTTCACAACAAAAAAATTAAACATAACTAACTAGACTAAGATAAACCTTGACTAGACATACCTTATCAAACACCATGCTTCATTCCCACATGAAGATGAATCCGTGAGTAATAATGGAGGCACCCATGACATATACATTCACCTAGCAAGGTAGAACATCCATGTCCACATGGGACATGATACCAAGATCCTTCATCAAATTTCTTAGCTTCTATATATTTTCTTCTCTATTACTCTCCTTTAGGTATTCTTGAGAAGATAGTAACAACTCTTTAGGTTAAAAATTACAAAGATACTTTTATGAGTAATAGTATCATCATGATGGGATAAAACAACTTAAGGATCATATTTTTCCTTCTTGACAGGACTATACTTTAGTTCTTCCTTTGATTTATTAACATGATCAATCTTGATCTCTTATTTCCTTTTGTATGTGCTTGTATTTACTCTACAATATCTTACAATGTAGCAAAACTTAATACATTTGAAACAATCTAAAGGACTCTTACCTCTAGCAGATCCATCTCTTTGTCTAGATCCCTTTTGATGACAATGCCTAACTATATGTCCAATCTGATTGCAACCATAACATCTAACCCCATGTTTATATTTATTTCTCCTAATCTAACTAGGAAACTCTTGATGATAAAAATTGGTAAAGTTCCCTTCTTATGGAAATTTCAAGTATGTAATACTTCATGAATGATATGAATGATAATACCAACCATTACTTCATGCAAATTCATTATTAAAAAACCTCCTACAATCCCTAGCTCTATGACCAAAAGTATTGCAAGAGTAAAAACACCATTAAACTTATAAAATTCGTTGAATTAGGCTTCTTTATAATCTTATTGACATATTTAACATCCTTAATAGATTTAGCAACATTTCTAGGTCCATATTTGTCAATTTCATACATCTATGTATGCTCTCCATTACATCCTAAACAAGATTTGTCATTTGTTTCTTTTTTATTGTCCAACATGCCATTTAGGGAATCATAACTTTTATCCAACCTCTCGAAGGTTTTTAATCTACTATATACCTACTCTAATTTTAATTTTATCGATATCAAATCATCTTCACACCTACCGTAATATTCTTCTTTGGCCTTTAGGGTTTTAGAAACCTTCTCTAGATGTGACTCCAAGACCTTAATTTCTTGAGCATGCTCATTTTCCATGCAACTATTTTTTTCTTACAAACTATGAATAATTGATTATGTAACTTCAAAATTCTTTCTTAAGGTTTATTCAACATCTGATGGTTTACCCTTTGCTTTGTTCTTCAGGATATCCTCCAAGTTATTAAAATTACTTCTCAAGGACCTGCTCTGATATATATTATTATAAGTAAAATGGACTAAGAGTGGGGCTGAATCAGTCCTATAAAATTTTCACTTTTTTACCATTGTTTTGACATCCATAAAAATCTATTTAATCATATACATTAAACATTATCTTATTATGTGTGAATCATACATTAAAATAAACATGAAACAAGAGAGAGAACACAGACAAAATATGTTAGTGGTAAAACATTAAGGGAAGAAAATCCATTGATAAAATTGTCGATATTACCAAAAGAAAGAATCAAGTGAATATTAAACATCACAAGAGATTTATTTAGTAAGGCACCAACCCCACAAGGAGAACCAACCTCTAAAAACTTGGTGATATTAATAAAATGAATAGACTTAAATGAATATGAATCATCACACAAGATTTTGATAATAAGATCACTAGTCATATAATGTAGTAACCTAGCTGATGGTGATCACAAGATTCATCTCCAAACTCCTTAAAACCCTCTTCAAATACACATTCCTCAAAATCACTCTTTATCACACTTTCATGACCTCATTTGATCTCAAAATATTACACAAAATCTCTCTAACATTCTTCATCCTTTCACACACTTCCTCAAATATGAAAATTTTCCTTCAGACCTATTACACACTCACACTTGTGTCACATTTTATCCCTCTCTCTAGGCTATTTAAAATTTAAACTCAAACATTCACTTTATACCCTTATCAACTCAAAAACATGAAATAAAAAGGTCCCTCTATTTTATCTCAACCAACAAAACTTAAAAATAATAATAACACATTTATTCAAATTCATAAAATTGATCCATCTAGGTTGGCCATGCTTAAATGCCCTAGACAAGCTTAAAATAAAATCAAAACCCCATCACCAGATTCATCAAAGACCAAAAATCCTTATCACGATTATTCAAGCTCCCAAATTCATCACACATGTCAAATATGACATAAAAACACCAACCAATTTCATACATTAGCTTTTACTAATCAAATTCTTTAGAAATCACTCAAGAAGGCTCATCTCCTTCTCAAAATAACTATTTCGAGGAATGATTATTTACCTATGAGCCTCAAGATTGCAACAAAACACCTAAAATATGTTATCTAACCAATAAATGGAAATAACTTTACCTTTAGAACACATCCATGCTTTCTATATATTTTTATGGTAAAACTTGGTAATATGCATGTTCTTATGGAAATTGTAGCATGTAATACCTCATGACTAATATGAATGATTTTACCATCAATTGTTTTATGGAAATACATTCTTAACAAACCTCTTACAATCACTAGCTCTATGAAAAAGTATTCCAAGTGTAACAAACACTATTGAACTAGTAAAATCCATTGTATTAGGATTCTTGATAACCTTATTGATATATTTAACATCCTTCATAGCTTTAAGCAACATTGCTAGGTCCATATTTTTCAACATCATACATCTCTGTATGCTTTCCATTGTATCCTAAACCATATTTTTCATTTTTTATTTTGGATTCTACAACATTTCATTTAGGGATTTAAATTATTTTTCCAACCTCTCATAGGTTTTCAATCTACTATGTACCTACTCTAATTCTAATTTTATGGATATTAACTCATCTTCATACCTGATGGAATCTTCTTCTTTGGCCTTTATGGTTTTAGAAACTTTCTCTAGATGTGACCCCAAGACTTCAATGACTTGACCATGCTCATTTTCCATGCAACTGATTTATTCTTGCAAAATCTGAATAATTGATTTTGTAACTTCATACTTCTTTTGTAAGGTTTCTTCAACATCTGATGATTTACCCATTGCTTCATACTTTAGGATATCCTCCAAGTGATTAAACTTTCTTCCTAAGGACCTTCTCTGATATAAATTTATGGAAGAAAAATATGTTGAGAGGGGGGTTAATAAGTCTTATAAAATTTTCACTTCCTTAAGCATTTTTTCAACATCCATCAAACATCCATTTAATCATAAACATTCAAAATATCTTATTATGTATGAACCATACATTAATATGAACATGAAACATGAGAGAGAACACATAGACAAAATATGTAATTGGTAAATCCTCAAAGGGAAGAAAAACCATTAAAAATATAGCTCGACATCGACAACAAAGACTCAAGTGAATATTACGCATCATAAGATATTTTGTTAGTAAGGCAAAAACCCCACAAGGAGCACCAAACCCTACAACATTGTTGATATTAATAAAAAATGAGACATGAATATGAACGATCACACACTATTTTGATAATAAATATAACTAATGATATGCTGCAATAACCCGATAATGGTGACCAAATGATTTATCTTTAAACTCCTTCAAACCCTCTTCAAACACACCTTCCAATTTGATATTTCTCACACTTTCGTGACCTAATTTGATCTCAAACTATTAACAAAAATATATCTAACATTCCTCAACCTTTCACACACTTCCTCAAATTTGAAATTATGTCTTTGTACACTGTTACACACTCACACTTGTGTCACACTTTCTCCCTCTCTAGGGTAGTTCAAATTTAAACTCAAACATTCACTTTATACCCTTCTCAACTCAAAAACATGAAACAAGTAGGCCATCCTACTATATCTCAACCAAAAAAAATTAAAAAACATAATAACACACTTATTCACATTCATAAAATGGACCCATCTAGGTTTTCCATGCTCAAATGCACTAGAAAATCTCAAAATAAACTCAAAACCCCATCACCTAATTCATAAAAGACCACAAACCTCATTACAATGATTATTAAAGCTCCTAAATTCATCACACATAGTTAATATGACATAAAAACACCAACCAATGTCATAAATTAGATTACACTAATCAAATTCTTCATATCTCACTAAAGAAGGCTCATATCCTTCTCAAAACAATTGTTCCGAGGAAGGAGTATTTACCTATGAGCCTCAATACCAAAAAAAAAACCTAAAATATTACATGTAACTAGTAATTGTAAATCCCTTGACCTTTAGATCACATACGTGATTTCTATATCTCTTGAAATATCCATACATGCAAACCAAACCAACTTTCCTCTTTACCAAAATGAGTTGCATAAAAAGTATCTTTAGAAAAAAAAAAGTGGTATGCACCCTTTCTATCACTTTCAAGACTTATAAAGGCCTTGTCTAGGAAAAAAATTCTTCCCTCTTCATTCTCTAAATGATATCAAGTAATAATGAATCCAAAATGTATATCATCTACCTCAATCTTTTGGCCTAAGAAATCTTTTCCTGAAAAATAAAGAACCTTCTTAAGAAACTGAGATGGATGACCTATTAAAAGTCACCATCATGAGAAAAACCATAAAGCATTAAAAATTAATCTGAATCCTTTCTATAACACCTTAAATTTCCTTCCAAATCCAAGTGGAATGCCATTAACTAGGTTCATCTCTACAACTACTCATTTAAGATTCTAGGAATCAAGAATTAGTCTTGAGGTCAACTTGCTCCATCACCTCCAAACACACTTCAAAGCTTAACAAAATAATGTAACACCCTTAGACAGGTTTTCTAAGGACTATTAAACCTTCAAAATCATGAATAACTTCAATCCAATCACTTACCTCATGAAGCTACTTAAGAGCATGCTTAACCAAACATCCTCCATATTTTAACCTAAACTCATGTTCATAAATTCTTCATACCTTATCCAAAACTCATGTTTAATATATCATTAGTAATATCTCTTAACAAGGATCACAACAAAACTTGAATCAAGTCTTATATCCACATATAACTCTTGAAATTCTACTTTTACCACATGCTATACCAAACTACCCCAAACACCGGTCTTCATAAATATGGAAACATTTTCCATTTATACCCTCAACCAGGATCTAAAAATATAATGGAAATATAGAAAAAATCCATGGATACAAACCATGTCAATTTATTCATCACCTTCTTTGGATACCTTTACCAAAGACTCCACCTTCTTCATAAGCATGCATTATTGAGTGGGGCCCACTTACAGTCACAAGATATATCTTACCTTTCAAGAAATATGGAGGATTCATATATAACATAAAATAATCACTTTTGTAAAATCAATCCAAACAGTCTTAGTACTCTCCTTTTACTCTAAGTATCTTTGAGATAGGTTTCAAGAAACTTATCTTCTTAACAATCGCTCATAAAAATTTGATAATAAATGCACCTCATTATTTTTTATTAACCTTCTTAGTTACATGGAAAAAATCCCCCAAAATATTTTTGTCCCATGAAAAGTATATAATTCATAACAAGCATTAGAAGCTCAAATTTTACCTCGAAGCCATATTCTTGAACACCTAGTTTAGCCAAAATTTACATATCTTTTAAAATATTCTTCACTTCAACCTAAAACTTGTCATGGATAATAATGAAAACATACTATATTTATCAATACTCATAATATATCTCAAAGATATCTGAAAGTATCTTACTAATATCATTTACATGTACTTACTTCACTTGTTTCCATATTCTTTCTTCCCAAGGACCTCATACATGCACTAAACCTATGAGTACTAACGTCAAACTATTTGTATATGTCATGTATACTATCAAAATTCTGATACCATGTTTAGTTAGGAATTATTAGCTTCAAAAATCATACTTCTATACCATTTTGCATGCTCAAGGGCTAGGGATAGACCTAGAATGACTGAATCAACTATGAAAAACCATGATCTGGACAAGATTACCTCATAAAAACATATGTTCAATTTTGACACAACTATAGGACCATGCTTTACCTCATAAAAACCTTTGACCATCTCAATATGAGTCAAAATTTGACCACACACATTGAATCATGCTCCAGGACCTCATACAACAACACAAACATGACACTACCAATCAAACTTCATGTTTGACCATGCACTAAAACCTCATGAAGAATAACACAACACCATGAAACCCTTTTCCATCAATAGAAATGACATCAATAATAACACTAACACACAATGGAAAACAATTACAATATATATTCTTTCACAACTATTTTTTCATTATATCATTAAGTTAGGATTATGTGTAATGATCAAGCTAAAACCACATTTGCAACAAAATAGGGTTTCTATATGTATACGGTTATGTCGTTTGGATTAAAAATGTGCTAGAAGTGTTCTCATGCATTGTTGTACAATATTTTTGAAGAATTCATCCAAAAATTTATCTAAGTGTATCTAAATAATTAGACAATATATGTCCTAGTTAAGGATCATTATGATTGTTTACGTCTAATTTTTGAATGATGTAGGAATCTCATTATATCTTTTAACATCCAAAATTTCATCTTTGCTACATCATTTGGTAGTTTTTAGGCCACAATCTATAAAGAGGGTCTTCTAGTTGATCTAACAATGACTACAGTTATATTGGGATTAGAGGGGCCAACTAACCAAAGTGAGGTGTGTAAATTTCTTGGGCTTATGATATATTTCAAGAATTCCATCAAGCTATATGTGAATATAGATACACCAATGGAATATTTTCTAAAGGATAATGGTAAATCAAATAAGAGGGATGCACAAAAACAAGATTTTGAGATGTTGAAGGAAAAATTGAACACTATTCCTATCCTTAGCTTTCCTTTATGGAGTTTACCATTTCTTGTTGATATGGATGCCATAGGGACAAAAATTGGAGATATGTTAGCATAACCTATAAGGTAATGTTGATCAACCGATTTTTTTATGAGTAGGAAGCTAACATCCGAAGAACCTAATTACACAAATACTTGAGTGTGAGGATTTTTCTATGGTGTACGTGGTTCATAAATATTAGGTAGTATATTATCACCAATCTATTCATACTTTAACTGCTCACATGTCATTAAATTATTTGGTCAAGTTAGTTTTACAAGGTTGCATACACAAATGGATCTTGTTTTTCCAGTAATTTGAATTTACAGTGATAATCAAGATATGTAAGAGAAATTTGGGAATAGACCATCTCTTGTACATAAATTTTAGAGAGGAAATATAGAGTATTAATAACTAAGACATATGAAAAATTATTTAAGTTGTAGTGTGAGCCTATATATTTGGATGATATAGTGGTATTCTTGCACATAGGTAGTGCATCATAAGAGAATGAAGATATTGGAGAAGAATTTTTCCATACACATTGTGTCATATCAGATGATTGGGGAAGACCTTTAAAATATGGGCCATGAAGAGGTATTGTGTGGATATGTTTTAGAGCATGAGTTCCAGGAAATCATAGAAGAAGCACATGGTGACATTGTTGGAGGAAATTATGCTACATAAGCCACCATGTGCAAGATTATCCTTACAGGAATATGGTGGGGAAAATTTACAAGGATAATAAGGATTTTCAAGGATTATGGCCATTCCCATAGGATTAGAAAGACAAAAAAATGGATGAAATTCCATTACACCCCATACAAATGTAAAACCATTCAAAAATAGGCTATAGGCTTTGTTGGACCGATTAAGCCAACTATGTTACATACGGGATCACAATACATAATCACTTGCACTAATTATTTAACAAGGTTGAAAAAATCCACACCCACCAAGGATTATACTGCTACTAAAACTATGCACTTCTCATAGGAAAACACTTTTAGTAGATATGGATGTCTTTTGATAATAAAATTTATAGGGGAACTCATTTCTTAATGAAATAATTAGAATATTGTTGGAATAGTTCATGATGGACCATCACAAGAAAACTCAATATCACCCATAAGCTAATGGCACAATATAAGCATTTAATAATATCTTGGGTCAAAACTCAACTAAAATTTATGATGTGGGAAGAAATGATTGGGATGATAATGTATCACTTGTACTTTGCACATACAAAACTACATTCAACATGTTGAACAAGATCACACCCTTTTAGTTTGTGTTTTACGTAGAAGCAATATTTCATGTTGAGTTCATGTTATTGTCCCTATGTATTGTGTGTGTAGGAGGACTTGACAAGTTAATACAATTGAAATTTTTATGTAATTAGATAAACAAAGCATAATTTCATGATGGAGCTAGAAGACAAAAAAGTCTAGAAAAAAATCTTGGTATGACAAGCACATAAGAAACAAATCTTTTATAGTTGGGGGATTAGTGCTCCTCTATTATTCAAAATTTTTACACCACCTAGGAAAGTTGAGAGTGCATTGGTTGGGACAATTTAAAGTAACTAATAATTTTTAAATAATTACATGTAAATTGTAGGTGCTTGATCGAACCATGTTGTCTTATTACTTTAATGTGAGTAGGCTGAAGCCCCACTATAAATCATCTTCCTTTCATTATATTTGTAATAATACATTGTTACCACTTAGATTAGATTTCCATTTCAGTTTTGTTATTTTGTGTTGTAATAAGCACATTTTTGCACAAGATCTAATGTATTTGTTGAAGCATGATGTGAAACACAATTTACATACTTTTAGTGTGGGATGGTAGAAGGTAAAGCACTTGAGTAAGTTTCATGGTTACACAATAGTGGATTGTAAAACCCATGGGTGTGCACGGTGGTGGAGTGTGCAAGTGGATTGTTTTTCTCATTTGGTGTATCAAATTATCTTTCTCAATGGTGTATAAGGAGACTTGGTGGAAATTATATCATATGTAATGGAAGGTAGGGTAACATGAGGTAGATAGCATATGAAGAAAAACTACCTAGTATGTATTCTAGAGGAAGGAAAGATGTGGCAAGGGAAGGTATGCATGCGAGGACATATATCTTTATACCGTAGTTTTGTAGGTGTAAGAATGCACATAAAAGTGATTATGCAGCTAAGAAAGTTGTTATGTGCTAGAAGGTTATGCATGTTGTGTATGGAAGGAAAATTTGGAAGGTCTACAATTGATGGAAAAAATTGGGAAGCGCAAAAAAGAGAGAAAAATCTCACCTACTATACCTATCAAATTTAATGCACTCAAAAATTTGAAATATCTAAAAGGGGGGTGTGCGTAATTGTAATTATCACATTGTGGATAGAGATAATTGGTGATTTTTTGATTTATAGTGATTGATATGAACATAAAAATGACAACTTAGAGTAATTAAGTAACTAGCAACTAGTTTCCAGAACAAGAGCTCCTTGTGTTTGAAATTAACAACATCCAAATAGTAGAGTGTAAGTTATAGAGGCGGTTGGAGAATAAAAGTATGAGATAGAGTTGTAAGATTTGATGGAAAGGAGTTACAGGAGCTAAGGCACGTTATATTGAAATTAGACACTAGGGAAAAATGAGAATTTTAGTAATTTGAGAAGTTGATACTAAGAAGAACATTGAACATATAATTATGACTAAATGATAAGGGTTTCTAAATTTATGGCATGTAACTTTCTAATTTTTCATTTTGCATAAGTAAATTCACACATAATAGTACTAAAAAGAAGGAATCCAAGGGAATTAAAAACATGGAGGATGTGTCAAATGATTGGTTTTTAGAGATGCAATACCCACATGAGGTGATTTTTGGAAAGACATGGGCATCATAGTTATGGAGATGCATGATTAGTGAATATAATCACCATGCACTAGGGCATAACATGAACGTTAAGAATGATACAATGAAGAGGGTAGGTGCATACACCGCAGAAGGCGATTAGTTCTAGATGAGAAAGTGTGTAAGACACTCGAGAGTTCTAGAGTCTTGAAAATTTTTGAACTACCATTTTTGTTAATTACATGTGATTATTCCAGTTGTTGATGTTGTGATTCCAAGAGGAATATTTTAATTTTTCATGTAGGAGAATGCACATCACCCCATAATTGATTGACAAAGATACTAGGTTGCATGAAAGAGGGGAAATTTTTTTGATGGATATGTATGCGATGAGGAAATAATAACGATGACAACCACCACCTTACATTATCAAATGGAAAGTCACACATTCAATGTTTCAAATATTGCTGACCCCAGGACTAGCATGTCTACCTACCTAGTAAGTTACAAACTCATACCCTCAAAGATATGAACCAAGGTAAATAAAATGATATTTTATATTACACACAAGATGACATAATGGAAAAAATATAAAATTGTGTTGTACATCATGGAAGGCATTGTAGAAGAAGAAAATACCCAACATGAAAAAGGATAAAAAATTACATAGGGTTCAATTTTGTTTTTGATTGTTTTCTAGGAAATTGGCATTCTATATGGCCTAAATTGGAAATAATGGGATCATCCCATTAAAAAAGGTATCCAACAAATAGATTGTCAAAGAAAACTTGTGACGACACAAAAAAATGCATAAAAGGCATGCATAGATGTATGGTATAATAGGATGTGTGATGTATTTGAAAATGAATGACACATATCGAGGGAGCTTCCCATAGAATCAAATGGCCAATCATACTTTGCTATTATGCATCATTTCTTCTTTGTGATGTTTTTTTAATGTAGATATGGGGACTTGATGCAAAATTTCATTTTTATTTACAACCATATACTTAATAATCATAGTAAATTGTATCAAAGAAGTGGAGCCCTTTAAATTCAATGCTAACAAGGTAGACATAAAGTACCATACTCTTTACAATATTTATGGTTATATTACAATGAATACTTAAGAAGAAATAAGTGAAATTGATGGGATGGACTTAAATATCATAATTACATTAGCATTGGCAAAGGAGGCTTGTTACATGTACATGTAATTGCAACTGAAGCTAAAGGATAGTAATATGGTTAAAGTGCATGACAAAAATCTTACACCACCACCTTAAGGGAGAATGACAAAAATACACCAATAAATAAGCACAAGCTATAGAACGTCCAAAAAAATTAGTAAGGAAGAAGAAGAAGGAGAGATAGAAGAGGGTTAAATGGACAAATTTATAGAAAGAGGAGGTGGGTGGAACATGGAGATGGGTTGATAAGCATCCCTCCAATAACACCTCTAGTAAGTGTAGTTGAGACTGCGCACACACCAAGCTTAGAAGAAGAGGAACGAGATGAATAAAAACGAGGACTTAAGAATCGGAGGGGGGGAATGGGCTGTCATGTTATTCATATTGTAGAGGAAGATCTTGTGTAGTTTGAGAAAGAGTATGAAAAGAGAATGAGAAAGATCAAGAGTATGAGTAAGAATAAGAACATGATCAAGAAGAGGATCAAGAAAACCAAGGCACGAGATAGTACATCGGTCCTATGCATTTTGACATTGCACAAGAGACACCAGAATAATGCATGGTAGTATCAATACCTAAAAATTCATTGAGATGGCATAGAAAAATCTCACCTCCTCACCCCCACATTGGATATATTGATGAATCTTCCAATGTCATAAGGGCCAAGTTTTAGAGTTCTATGGAGGCTGATATTTATTTTTTTGGGACATGCTAGAATAATTTGAATCTCATGTCAACACGTGTAAGATGTTTTCCTTTGTAATGTATACTCACATGTAAAATTTGGAATTTGAGTATATCAAAGAGGCCATGGATGAGATGCAAGAGAGGAAGGACCCATTGAAGACCCTTCCAATTTTGGTTTTTACACAACTTTCAAACATAAAGGAAAGTAATTCCTTGATAAAATGGAAAAAGGCTACATGCTAAAATAATGATAAAGGGCCACATTGTGTAATAGGTAGTGGAATTTTGAGGATGTAAGTCGGAAGAATAAAATTTTAGTCCTCATAATTAAATAAGTCTAATAATAATTTTGTGGATGTAGATAGTAAGGTACAAAAAATAATGAATAACATCACATGCCTATGTCCTAAAGTAATTATGGATGTCGATCTTTAAGAGTCAAATACATTGAAAACTTAGAAGAGTTATTCAATTTGTTACTAATAAGATCCAAAAAATCATGCGAACAGATGACAAAGGAATTAGTGATGGATAATCAGAGGAATATTGATAGTGGGGTAAAGTTATCAGAAGATCTTGGCATGGAGGTAAACTATATTACACTGACAACATACAAGATCTTCATCAAGTTAAAGCATAACTCAATTATTGATGCGTAGCTTACAAAAGAGGAAGCATTATTAAGAAACCTCAATGCTTCATCATATACAAGGGATAACGCGATGGACATAAAAGGGTTTTAATAGGTAGAGGACATCAAGAATAACATCAAGATTATTTGGGACAAACTTGAAGCAAGGTTAGGAGAATTACAAGCCATGTTGATGAAAGGAACATGTCTTGGAAGGACTAATTCTAAATGGAACATTGTTTTGAATGATTTATAGGATAAGGTCAAAGGAATAACCCCGAGGAGTATATTGAAAATTTTCAAATCATTTCCATGAAGTTCGAGAGAACATGCTATAGAAATGGAAAGGGCAAGGAAAATTCATTCATTCATTCATTTTTTTCTATTTATGAGGATGGACAATATACCTTATGTGGGGTAATGTTGGGTTGAGAAATTAATCGAGTATGAGACATATATGAATGTCAAAATATGTGTGCAAGGTTTCATGTGGAAGCATGATCAAATCATTTTAAAAGGTTGAAAAAATTACATGGAAGGAAACATGGGAGAAATGAAGAATCATGTGAAAAGGGTTGCATGTAAGAATAACTAAGCTAATAGTTAGTCGATTTATAAGGCAAGTCAAAATAGGAAAAAACATGGGTTGATATGATGACCAAGGAAAAGCTAAAAAATAAAAAAACATGTATAAAGCAAATATAGGGATAAGAATAGACTTAAAATATACATGGAGAAGGCTGATATATTTATAACATAAGTGGTGGAAGCTCTTTATAGCACACAAGATAAAGATAGAAATTCCATATTTAAAGTAGTCCACTTTTGAAGAACTATAGGAAAAGCATCTATTTATAGGAAGTGTGAGTTGGAGAAGCATGCGAGCTATATATAGGAGCGATATAAAGTTAGATTAAATCATGTAAGTGGTGAAGGATAAGGTTCTACCCTGTGTGTGTGTGTGTGTGTGTGTGTGTGTGTGTGTGTGTGTGTGTGTGTGTGTGTGTGTGTGTGTGTGTGTGTGTGTGAGTCTCGGTAAAGTCTGAATAGAGTGTGAGTCTATGTATGAGTCCTTCCTTACTCATGAGTCTATAATGGAGGTTGGTTGAGCCTATCATATTATAAATACATCATGAATTTACTAAATAAAAATCTTCTTTCAGTTGATGGATAATTATATCTGCATATGTTATAATAATTCATGTTATTCATAGGATATATTTACATGTTATGTTAGCCATGGTTGTAGGAAGTAGATCATGGAAGTTAGAAAAAGGAGGTACCTACTATATTTACACACACTTCAAGTGAGCACTTAGGTTGCACCTAGGTGATGTGTAATTAATCTTGAAAACATTTTGCTTAACCTAGACTAGGGCACAAAAGGCCTCTATACTTGTCTTACTTGATGATATCCATTTTACCAAATTTAAAGAGCATCAAAATTAAACCGTGATTTATGGAAACCACCATGATGTCTTTTTTAGATCTATTAACCATCTTAGAGAGTGAATAGAAAAAGAAGTGGGTGTTAGAATATTTTTCATTGATGTCAAAGAATGATTTGGAGTCTGATCAAATTACTTTGGAGTCTGAACAAAAAGATTTAGACTACGAAAGGAATGCTTTAGATTCTAACCAAATAGCTTCACATTTTGACAAGATTGCTTCATATTCTAATGAAAAAGTATTCATTGTCTGACTGTTACTTTGGAGTCAAACCAGAAAACTTTGGAGTCTAAAATTTTTCTTTTAAGTCTGTTCTATTACTTCATGGTCTAACTATAATGCTTCAAAGTTTGTTTCAATTCTATCGTTGGTGTTTTTATGGGACCAACGAGTCTTAGAAGATGGTTATAATGCATTTTGAGATTGTTGAATGAGTTTTATGATCATATTTTTCCTTTCTTCATCTTGTTTAGATGCCAAAGTTAAGAGAGTGAACGTATATAAAAGGAAATATAAAATCAATAAATGGTATAGAAGTTGAGTGGAAATAAATGAATATGTAAACAATGAAGTTGTTAAGGGAGTGTGCATGTATGGATAATATGGAGAAGTAGACAATTGTGTTTACCATGAAGATAAATTACTTTATTTTTATAGTGATTATGGTGTGATGGAATTTAAATGTGAGGAGAGACAATGATTTGTTGTGAAAAGAGAGGAAATGTGAAAGACAAAGAAAGATGTGTGATAGGATGCATAAGAGAGAATGCGAAATGAACTGTTTAGTGGATAATGTGAGAACAATGAATGTGCAACAAATATGCAATGAATACATAGTGAATGTGAAACAAATATGCAGCTAGTATGTAGTAATAATGTATAAAATATGCAACACATATACAACATATATGAAGTGGCGATGGAAAGACAAAGGTATTTTATTGAAAACATTTTATCTAACCATGAAAGGCCAAAGATCATTAATAAATGAAACATTATAATAATTAAGAAGTGTTAGTGGTTATTTTACTTTGGTGTTTCATATTCAAATTCTAGTCCTTTCAAGTTGTTTTCATGCCCAAGAAATGAAGAGTCATGTAAGAAAATATCGAGACCTGTAAAATTTGAAAAGATAACTGAATAGGAAATGGTAGATATAAAAAATGAAGTAATTTGTTTTCAAATACATATATATAAAATAAGGCTAACATATATGTTGAAAGAGTGATGTTGTAGAAGAAGAAATAAGAAAAGATTATTTAGAATCAATAGCTGAAAAATGTATAGTAGAGAAGAGAAGAAGGAAAATGATTTGTTGAAAGATATATATAGTAGAATTCTATTATAGCAGAAAAAAAGAAGAATAATTTCCTTAATTTGGTTGAAGAAGAAACTATAAAAGGTGGAAGATCATATCCTTGAGGTTTGTGCCTCAAAACATTTGGGGATTGGTGTCTCTAGTAAGTTAGAGATAAAACAAATTGGTTGATTTGGAGCTCAGATTTGGGGATTGGTGTATCCAGTAGGTTGGTGCCTATAAAAAAGTGTAAAGAATTTATTTTAGGCTATATGTAGATGGTGAATCCAAGTAGTCTTATTTTTGGTTTTTCCCAAGGTATAGTTTTCCATGTAAATATATTATTGCTCTATGTTATGTTCTTTTTAAATGGTTTTTATATTTTAATTGTTGATATAAGTTTTAATAAATAGAAGTTTATCTTATAGTGATTCACCCCCTCTTTATAAGTTTGTTTTTAACAATTGGTATTATAGTTAATACCTTTAGATTATTCTAACCACTCGAAGGTTGTTGTAAAAAACACACATGGCTAGTCATCAAGTTCAAGAAGGTTTCTCAACAAATAAGGCTCCATTTTTCGATGGAATAAACAATGAATTCCAAAGCATAAGGATGAAAACAAATCTAATTTCTCTTGTTTTAATATTTGGCAAGTAGTAATAACTTGATATATAACGCTAAAAACTTCACTAATGGATACAAATGGAAAGAAGGTTGGTGAGAATAATTTTAAAAACCATGAATGCAATTTTATATGGCTTATCAAAAGTAATATTTGTCAAGGTAATCCATTACAATGTAAAAAGGACATCTAAGATAAACTTCAGAAAATATATGAGGGTGAGAGTAAAGTAAAAAAGGAAAATCTCTAGACTCGTAGGAGACAGTTTAAAATATTAAAAATGAAATATGAAGAAAATGTTGCAGCATATCTTCTACATGTGGATGAGGTTGTTAATATCATCGAGGGCTTGATAATTTTTTTAAGAATCTACAATAGTTAAAAAAATGTACTAATATATTTACCTTTAATATTTGATGCAAAATTTTCTGTTATTAAATAAATGAAAGGCCTAGACTACTTGAACATGGATGAGTTACATGGAATTATCACATCCTATGAGATGAGGATAAAATCAAAGAATCCATAAATAAGGAAAGAAACTTTCAAAGCTTTAGAGAAATTGAAAAATAAAGAGTCTAAATCAAGTGATGAAATAGATGAGGAGGAGGCCCTATTCATTAGAAATCTTAAAAAGGGATATAGAAAGTATAAAGGTAAGCTACCTTTCAAGTGTTTCAATGTAGTAAAATATGACATTTTGTTGCCAAATGTCCACATAAGGATGATAGTGATGGCGAGGAAAATATTGTTAAGTATGGGAATAATAAGAGAAGTAGATCTCAAAAAAGAAGAGAAGAGCTTAAAAGAAATTAAAATAATAAACATTTTGGGACATAGAATAAAATCCTCTACTCCAAAAGGGTTAATAGCTTAGATGAGGAAAGCAATGAAGGAATATCAGAAAAATGACAAAGAAGAATATTTGTTCATGGATATAGAAATAAAAATCAATTCATATATAAATAAAAACACATGGGAAGAGGAATAATACATAAAATATGAAGGAGATGTAGATCTTGATGAAGATATCATATGTGCTTTGGGTGAGTTAAAAGGGGTTAAGAAAAATAATCAAACTAAGATTAAATATTTATAGATATAAAGAAGAAAAGTATTTTTTGGAAACAAAACTGTTACAGAATTTAGAATAATTGAAAAAAATGGCCATTAAATTTAAAAGTCAAATTGAAAAATAAAATAAATTAGAAAAAAAAGGTGAAACTCCAACTTGAAACATAAGAAAAAAATAGTGAAAGACTAGAATATGAAATTGTCTCCTTAAAAAAGGAACTTGTGAAAATAACCACTAAGTTAAGTAGATACCTCACGTTTGAGAAGATATTTGAATTTGTAGATGACATGATCAATAGCCAAATATCACCATTTATCAAAACTGGTCTTGGATATGTAGAAAACTAGAAGACTACAAAAGAAGATCTCAAAGAGCCACCAAAGGAAAAAAATGAAAATAAGCCAAAGATCTATGCAATTTTACTAAAAGATCATAGCAGAGATGAATGTAGTCAAAAGAATTAAAATAATTCTCTTAATAATATCAGTAATCTTCCAAAAGGTGATTCAAAAAAAAATCTCATTTCCTATGAGACAACATTACATGACTAGGTTTCAAAACTACTTCTTTAGTTATTGCTTTTAATGTAATGATTTTGGTCATAAAGTAGTAGATTATATAATTAATACAACAAATATCAATTGGAACAAGAATGAAATTTCTTATGGGTATTCAAACAGAAATTAGAATTCATTTTCTCCTCTATCATATTTCATTGAGAATGATAGAAATTACAATTCAGCTTTCTCCTATATCATATTATATTGAGTATGATATTGTATGTTATAAATGTAATAAATTTGTTCATATAGAAATAATTTTTCAAAATGGTTTTATTAAATTTCCTAGGAAGAATGAGAATGTGTATGCCTCTACTAAACAAAATGAATAATATATAAATTGTGGAAAAATAAGTAAGAGAAAAATAATTAGAAGAAAAAAATATATGCTTATGCAAAGTATGTTTTTTTACAAGACAAAGGACAAAAATTTTTAATTGAAAATGGATTCTCATGGGACATGATTGGATACAAAAAGAAATTATCACCTTGCAAGAAATAAGCATAGGAACAGTAAAATTATGAGATAATTCCACAATGCAAATAGCTGGAAAAGGAACTGTTAGCCTTGATAATCAAAAAACAAAAATAGAATATGTATTGTATGTTAAAGGTCTAAATCATAATCTTCTTAGTGTTAGTGAGATGTGTGATCAAGGGAAAAATATCACATTTTATGCACAAATTTTTAATATTAGGAAGGAAGATTCAAGAAAACTAACATCAAATATGCACAAAATATCTAATAATGTTTATGTGCTTAGTGAGATCAAGGAGAAAATGCTACAGAGGATATTCAGAATAAAGATCAATATTGCATAGAAGAATGGGCCATATGAACTTCAATAATTTAGTAAAAATCAGCACCAAACAAGTTGTAAGAGATATGCCCAAAATTACAAAACCTTCAAACACTCTTTGCAAGCAGTGTCAACATGGGAAATAGAAAAGGGTAATCTTTAAGTAAAAGGTGTAATATATAACAAATCCACAAGAAGTTATTCATATAGACCTTTTTGGGATTACTAGAACACAAATTTTACAAGGCGAGAGCTACTTTATGTTGTTTATAGATGATTACACTAGAATGACATGGGTCACTTTATTTAGAGAAAAATCAGAGGCATTTGAGAAGTTTAAAGCCTTTAAAGCCTTGGTTGAAAATGAAATAGATTTAAAAATCAAGTGCTTAAGATCTAATCAAGGAGGTGAGTTTACCTCAAATGAATTTGAGGATTTTTGTGAGCATCATGGAATAAAGAGGAACTTCTCAATGCAAGGACTCCACAACAAAATGGAGTTGTAGAAAGGAAAAATTGAACTATATAAGAAATGGAAAGAAAAATGCTAAATGAATCTAAGATATCAGACACATTTTGGAGAGAATTTTTTAGCAACAACAGTTTACATTTTGAACAGAGGGAAATCATAGTAAATAAAAACAAAACTCCATCTAATTTATGGAAGGGAAGACCAATAACTATTAAATACTTCAAAGTGTTTGGAAGTAAGTGTTACATAAAGAGATATGATGAAGACTTGGGCAATTTTGATTCTAAATCTGATGAAGGAATTTTCCTTAGATATTCTTCAAGAAGCAAATCTTATAGATGCTATAATAAAACTTGTAGAACAATTGTTAAAAGTACAAATGTGAAAGTGGATGAAATAAAATATCAAAAAGGAAAAGTAGAAGAAATTGACTACACAAAATAAGAAAGTAACAAAAAGGAAGATGAAGAAAAAATTGAAGAAGAAGAGACCGAGTGGAAAGATACAAAGAAATCATCTAGAAAATTTCAAAAGAATCATCTAAAGAATCAAATCATTGGATATAAGGATGATGGAGTGCATCGAAGAAGAATATTAGAAACTACATTTGAACATTAATTTTTTTCATTCTTATCTACAATAGAACATAATTTTTTTCTAAAGCAAGTGAAGATAAATAATGGATTGGAACTATAGAAGAAGAGATGAATCACATTAAAAAGAATGAGACTTGGGAGTTCTTATTCTAAGAAAAAAATACAAAAACGTAATTGGCACCAAGTGGGTTTTTAGAAACAATTTGAATTGAGATGGTCAAGTTGTAATAAAAAAGAAAGGTTGGTATGTAAATGTTATACAAAAGTAGATTCATGTATTGGTTTTGAAGATACATTTTTGCTTGTTTCTGTTTATAAGCCATTACAATGTTTTTGGAATTTTTTTCATTGTTACTAAAAATTTAAAGTATATCAGATGGATGTCAAATCAGCATTTCTAAATGGGAATTTAGAAGAAGAATTCTATATTAAACAACTAGAAGGATTTATTTTATCAGATGATAAGGATTATTGTTCATGGTGAATAAATATATTTATTGAAAGAAATAAGCCTCCGAAAATGTTACTTGAGATTGGACAATTATTTGAAACAACATGATTTTAAGAAGGGTATTACAGATAATAATCTTTACATTAAAACCAAAGGTGAGAATCAACTAATCGTTGTTGTTTATGTTGATGATATAATTTTTGGAGGAAGTAATGAAAAAATGAGTCAAGATTTTTCTATGGAAATGAAAAATGAGTTTGAAATGTTTATGCTTGGTGAGTTATCATTTTCTATTGGTTTACAAATTTCTCAATCAGACAAAGGAATATTTATTTCATAAACTAATAATGTTAAAGATATGATGAATAAGTGTAAAATAAAATATTGTAAACATGTTATTAATCCCATGGTTACATGATGTAAGTTAAGAAAGGATGATGAGTCTCCTCAAGAAAATTACACTCTTTATAGATATATGATTGGAAGTTTATTATATGTGACAACATCAAGACCTGATGTGATGCAATTAGTAGGATTGGTGGAAAATTTTCAAGATGATTTAGAATAAAATCATGTGATGGTTTCAAGAGAATATTCAACTATTTTAAAGGTATATTTGATTATGGGTTATGATAATAAAGAGAAACGTATTTCACTCTAATAATGTATACTGACCTTGATTGGGAAGGAAGTGTTGATGATAGAAAAATCACAAGTGGTGGTGCATTATTTCTTGGAAATAGATTGGTATCTTGGTTAAGTAAGAATAAGGATTATATTTAATTATCTACAACAAATGTGGAGTACATTACACCTTTTTCATGTTGTACACAATTTCTATGGATGAAGAAAAAATTGAACGACATAAAGGTAGATTTTGATTTTCTAATTTCTAATTTTTGTGATAACACTAGTGAAATAAACATATCAAAGAATCAGGTTATGAATTATAGATCACATAACCATCAAGTATCATTTATTGAGAGATTAATTTGTACAAATACATCTTAAATTAGAATATATTGGCTACAAGAGAACATATTGCTGAAATTTTTACTAATCCCCTTCTAAAAGAAATGTTTGAATATCTCAAACAAAATCTAGGAGTGATATCATTCTCATCCAGTCCACAAAAGGAACTATAATATCGGAGGAGTTAATAATTATTTTATCATTTACACCCCATAGGTGAATTTGTAACCGAAAATCAACGGGTGAACAATCCAAGATAAAGCGTTTTGAGAATTTTACTCCTTTTTCATTGATGTCAAAAGGGGAGAGATAAAGAAAGGGGGAGTAGTTCAGAATTTTTTTAAAAAAGGATCATGTTGTAGAATAGGGGAGAAAGATACATTGTTGGTTACCATTAATAACAAAGGGGGAGTTATTGGAATTTATTTTTTGATGTAAATGGATGCTTCAGAGTAAAACCATATTACTTCAGAGTCTTACCAATAAGCTTGGAGTCTGACTAGATTGCTTCAGAGTCTAACTGAATAAATATGGAGTTAGACCAAATTTATTTGGATTCTAACCAGAAAGCTTCAAAGTTTAACCAAATTACTTTGGAGTTTTTCCAAAGACTATTTTATTGCTTCAAATTCTAACTAGATGCTTTAGAGTTTTTCCAAAGTCAATGGTTGGTCTTTTTCTAAGGCTAACATTCTTTGCTGAAAGTTGTAATGCATTTCTAAGATTTTTGAATCAGTTTTATGATCATATTTTTCTATCCTTCATCTTGTTTGGATATAAAATTTAAGAGAGTGCACATTTATGAAAGGAGATATAAAATCATTATAGGGTATGGAAGTTGAGTGGATAGAAAGGATTATGTAAAGAGTGTAACTATGAAGGGAGTGTTCCTATATGGATAATATGGAGAAGTAGATAATGAGGTTGACCATGAAGATAAATTGATCAGTTTTTATAGTGAGTATGGTGTGATAGAATGTGAAGGTGAGGAGAGACAATGTGCTATTGTGAAAAAGGAGGAAATGTGAAAGGTAAATCAAGATGTGTGAAAGGATGCATTAGGAAGAAGGAAAAATAAACTATTAAGTGGATAATGTGAGAGCATTGAATGTGAAACAAATATGTAGTGAATGTGTAGCACATATGTAGCAGTACACAACAAGAATAAAACACATATGCAACATGTGTGAAGTGGCAAGGAAAGATAAATGCATTTTACCGCAAACTTTTATATCTAACCATGGAAGGCCATAATTCATTAAGAAATGACAAAATATAAATGTTATGAATTGTTATTGGTTATTTTATTTTGGTGTTTCATATTATAATTATAGTCCTTTCAAGTTGTTTTCACGCCCAAGAAACGAAGAGTTGCGTAAGAAAATATAATGACTGTAGAATTTAAAAAGAAAACTAAATAAGGCAAAGTGGTACATATAAAAATGAAGTAATCTATTTTCAAATACATACATAGAAAAGAAGACTGGATTCTATGGTGAAAGAGTGATGTTGCAAAAGAAGAAATAAGAAAATACTATTTAAAATAGATAGTTGAAAAACATACAACATAGCAAAAGAAGGGAAAATGGTTTGTTGAAATATATATAGCAGAATTCTATAATATCAACAAACATGAAGCATAATTGCCTTTATCTTGTTGAAGAAGAAACTACGTAAGGTTGAAGATAATTTTGTTGATATTAGTGCCTCACGAAATTTGGGGACCTGGTGTCTCCAATGAGTTGGAGGTCACAAAAATAAGCTACTTTGGTGCTTGGATTTTTGATTGTTGTCTCCATGAGGTTAGTACGTAAAAAAGTGTAAATTTTTATTTTGGGATAGATTTGGATGGTGGATCCAAGCGAGTCTAGCATTATTATTTTGTGGTTTTTTTGCAAGGAAGGTTTTACATGTAAATCTTTCGTTGATCTATGTTATGTATTTTTGAATGGTTTTGCATATTTTAATTATGGATGTAATTTTTAATAACTAAAAGTTTATCTTATATTGATTCACCCTCTCGGTATAATTTTGTGTTAACAAAGTGGGAGAAAAATACTAAATATCATTCCTTAAGTAACTCAACATATGGGAATGTTATGCATAGAGTGCCTTATAACGGACTTCTACAGTATATATTGCATAATGTGTTGGTCTATAGTGTCAAAAGGATTTTAAACAAATTCCCTCAAAAACCCTCCAAAATGAGGCTCTAATCTCTCTTCTTGATCCATAAACTACCCAAATCATAGATCTCTATGCTCATGAATATGAATGAAACATGCATGAGTTTTTATTAACTAGTTATTATGTAATCACCGGAATGGAGGAAAAATTGATAGGATTCAAACACTTTTATGACAGGGAATGGAGGAAAAATTTAAATATCACCTAGTTTCCTGGGATCAAGTATGTACTCCTAAAAGGATTGGGGGCTTGGGCATAAAAGACATTAGAAAATTGAATATGGCCTTAATTACAAAAATGGGGTGGAGATTGCTCTCGGAAGAGCAACCTTGGATTGAACTCATTAAGAATAAATATTTAGAGCAATAGCTACTTCCTCCTTCCTACATTCTCGAATCGCTTCCCCATGGCTCCATTTTCGGAATAACTTGACTCTTACTAGGAATTTTACTAAGCAAGGTTATAGATGGAAAGTGGGAAATGGAAGGGACATTAGTTTTTGGAATGATAATTGGTCTAATTGTATTCTCAAGGATATATTTGGTGTTACTAAGGAGAATTTGGAGTATAAATATGGTACTAAGGTAATAGATTACATAGAAATTGATGGTAATCAAAAGAGATGGAAGAAACTTTCCGTGGATGGCTTGGATTTCAACTCTGTGGTGTCCTCTCTTCAGGAGCAGCTAGACCTCATCCCCTTGAATCAAATGGATGTAAAAGATGAAATTGTTTGGTATAATTCTAGAGATAGGAACTATATGGTTAAATCTGGGTACAATTCCTATTTTGTGAATACCTAGAATGAATTTAATTGGAGAAAAATATGGATGAATGAGTTAACCCCTAAAATAAACTTTTTCTTTTGGCTCGTTATAATGATAACCTGATTAAGAAAGGATCCATTATGCCTAATAGATGTCATCTTTGCAAAAAATATTATGAAGATATCAAGCACCTTTTTATCCACTGTGACTATGCTACCATGATTTGGAGCTATGGCCTATCCAAGTTCAATGTTCTCTGGACATTTCCTAAGGACTTCATCCAATTCTGGACCCAATGGAACCCCCCTTTTAAACATTGTATTGTGAGAAGAAGTTGGAAACTGATCATGCCCCATATTATCTAGAGAATATGGAAAGATAGGAATGATATCATTTTCAGAAATAGCAAGCAGCAACACTACAAGTTTAGTTTGTACTAAGATTGGGCATGTTGTTAAAGATAATATTGGGAGATTCAAACCCCCCAAAAATAAGAAGTATCCTATTGATGAAGAGTACATTCTTTCCAATTGGAAGATTGGAGCTGCTAGAATGCATACTAGGAATACCTCAAATATTGATAGGTCTTTGGTCCATTGGATTCCTCCTGAGAGAAATTGGTATAAACTTAAATTTGATGGCACTTCCAAGGGTAACCCTGTATGGCTACTTGGGGGAGGAGTTATCAGGGATCACAAAGGTTGTTTAGTTATTGCTTATGCTGGTAAAATGGGGATTCAGACAAATCATTATGCTTTGAAGCCCTTGCTGCTCTTTGGGGGCTTAGGATTGCCAAAGATTTTGATATCCAAAACTTAATTTTGGAAGGGGACTCTCTTAATATCATCAATCATTTAAACCAAACTTCTCCTCCTAGCTGGACCATCAAGGACTTCATTATGGAAGCAAGAAATATTTGTAATAATATTAAGAATATCATTATTAGACACACCTATAGGGAGGGGAATAAGGTTGCGGACACTTTGGCCAATATGGGCATCAATATTAATCTTACCATTTGGAATAATGCAAATAACATCCCTAAGGAGGTTCAAATCAGCATTAAGGTGGATAATAATGGAATTACATACGTGGCATAATTTTAATTATGACATGGAGTGGGTATTTATGGAGGTGAAAGATATCACTTGTGTGATTTATCCCCCTTTCTACGGCCACACTAAAGACATCAAGCCTCATACAGATGGGAGGTATTTCAAAAATAGGATAGACACAAGAAAATTGTAGTCCCTTACGAGGGTTTCGAGCAGGATATTTGTAGAATTTGTAGGGAGAAGGAGAAAATGGGAGGGGCTCCATGTTAGTTGGAGCCAAGTTGTGACCCGGCCTAGAAGAATAACGAGGTACTCTAGAACCTCCTGCACAAAGGGGGCATTTCAAATTTCATTGATCAAATTCAGGGTCATGACCTGAACATTTCAATTCACTTTTCTACGGAGTGGAAGGACAAGAGGGTCAAGTATGGTAGGCAGCACAGGGGATATTGTCGGTGAGGCGTTAATTGCGAGGAAATGGGTCCGGAACTAGAGGGCTACCATTTCTTCAGATAAGAGGGTTGACTGTGGTCACGCTTGAGGCTAAGAAATTCTCAGATGAGGGTGAAGAGTAGGATTTTGTTGTGGTGGGCTTACAGCTAAGTTCTATTCCCATGTTGTATGATGAAGTGAAGAACATGATGGTCAAATACATTTCATTGGAAGGACATTATAAAATAGTCCTGTTAAACATATTGTTTTTTTAAACCATTTTAGAATTAACTTCATGGTCTGCTTTCCCATATTACCTTCTTAACTCCTTCAACGCTCTATTCTATATTTTCAAAAGCATGCCCATGTTATTCCATTACATTAGGGCCTCATCCTTTTACTACACAAGCTTTGTGTTACCAAGTTTCCTAGATTTCCGATTGCTCCTAGTGAGCCACTCATTACCACCTCCTTTGTTCCCACTCCCACTCTTGTCACCCCTTCCAAGCCCAAATCCAAGAACCCCATGAAAGTAGACACCCCTCTCACTGGCAGGATCCTCAAAAGCTCTAAGGATTTGGAGGTTTCTCAAAACCTACTTCATATCAGCAATGCTGGTATTGAACAGGCCCTACATCTAGAAGAGTCTAATGTGCCTACTAGGTTAGAAGCCCTGGAGATTGAGATGAAACAATTGAAGAAGGACCTTCAGTGACTGGGTAAGTAGAAAGGTAAGAGAAAGTTTGATGAAGAGAGTGACAATGGTAAGGATCAGTTCACTGATATTTATAAGAAGTTGAGCTCCCTTGATACCAAACTAGGGAGAGATAAAGATAGACATGAGCATAACATGGCCATCTTTAAGGACATAAGTGATTTCTTAGAAGAGCAAGTCAAGAGCATTGCTATGCTAAGTGGGATCCCTACAACTATTTAGGGGAATGAGAAAGAGAGGAGTATGACCATCTCACAATGGACACTTCAGATTCAACGCACATAACCACTCGGCACTTTACCTCGTTGTATATGATTCACTCCATAATTGAAAGAGAATCCAAGAAATAGTTTGACTTGGGATGGTAGAATCCGGTTTAGTTACTTTTTTTGCGTTCTTTTTGCTGTGTCAATGTCAATGCTTTTTTTTATGGTCTTGAGGTGTTTTGTGCCCTTCTTTTGCTTCTTATTTGTAACCTAGTCTTGGTTACTTGTGGAAACATGGTTATATCTGGATTTTGATCTTTTGTTGTTGTATCTTCATTTTTATATCTGATTGGTGAGCCCTCCTTTTCTAGGGTATAGTCCCTTAAAAATATTTACCAATAATAAAAAAACTAGTTATTGTGTAATATAACCACAAGTTAAATGCAAATTGAAAGGAAATAAAGAAGTATGAGATCATATTTATCTTAGAGAAAACCGAAGGTGGGAAAACTCCAGTGGGTGAGAAAATTATCTCCCCTTCACTATGTAATCCCAAAATGATACAACTTACTACCAAATTGGCCTTCAAGGAAGATAAACACCACTCCTAATTGTATGTACTTTCTCTCAAAATCCCAATGAAACAAGACTCTTGACTATGAGCAAACAAGGAAAGAATTGACTCTTCAAACTTTACTCACACTTGAATTACACTAAAAACACTTTCTTAAAACCTTACAAAGGCTCAAATTTATAGATGTACAACCCCATGGAGGTTTGGAAAGCTAGACCAAACCATCTAAAAGCCTAAAAATTTCAACTATTGAGATTCCCAAGTTTCTAGAACATTAGTTATAAAATTTCCTCTTTACGTAGACTAGTGGTTACAAAACTACCACCCTATAGATCGGTGGTTAAAAACCACCACCATGCAGATCGATAGTTAAAAACCTCCACCCTGTACTGGGGGCGGTTCTATCATCATACAAAGTCCGGTACCTTCTGAACGTCATAAATTTTGCATATGAACTCAAAAACAGTGCGGTTTTTTTAACTTGCACGATTTTTCAAGAGGCACACAAATATGAAATCATATTTGGATTTTGATGACATATTCTTGGTGTTTAAGTTCCAAAAATTCATTCGGAGGTGTTTGGATGACCCCATCTTGAATAGACCATCTTGTCATATATAAACATGCTAATAACCTCTAGAGAAAGTACCGATATAAAGATTACATAGAATTGGGCTATTCTTGATCCATTTTTGATCATACCTCCTCAATTTAAGGATTTTAAGGCCCTAAAACATTCAAGGAATGATGAGTTGAGGAAATTTATTCCCGAGATATTCTCTAGAATACCACTCTCGCATCTAAATGTGTATCTATTGGATTGTTCTAATGAACATATATTTGTGGACTTCTAGTCCAACTTTTTCATTAATACGTGTATGGTAATTAGAAAAAAACATCAACTAATATCTTATGAAAATAACCATAACATGTCTCAAAACTATTGAAAAGGTTAATAATTGATATCCGTACGTTTGGCCAAAAATCATACATGTATAGGTGCTCAACATTCTTTGTCACAATAGAGTGAAAACCCCTGAAGTGTGTAATTTATCAAATAGGGGTTGCAATTTTTGTTTATTTTCATAGGCATCCTTTATGGACTACCTATGGAATCCCAAGTATGGAAGTGGAACTTATGGTAACAATAACCGTATCACATGCTCAATTGGCCTATTTTGGGAAACCCCATAGGCTCTTCCTGAAATGTTGAATTAAATCTCCCATCTACTTCTTATATTTGTTAGTAATTGTGTTGTGAGTGGTTTTTGTAACAACTTCCTCAAATTTTATGTGCATTAGAAGAAGTAAAGAAAATCATCCACAAGCATTAAGTTTATGGAATTCATTTGAAATCACAAACAAAAACTTTGAGTCTCCAAATAAAGGCAAAAATGATGTAACTCTTACCATCCTTCATGAAATGGTATTGGTTAGATCTTCTTCCTAAGATGACATCTATGATATAAAAATACGAGAATGCCAAAACCATGCCACTCAAATCAAGGGGAACAAAATCTACAGTGACTTCATCAATACCAAAAGTAATCTTACGGTGTTTAGTAACCTTGACATTTATACCTTTCTTTACCCAACCCAAAGAGTATAGACTTGGATGATTGTAATTTTACAACATTAGTCTATCAACTAGCTCTCTAATAATATAATTAGCTTGTGAAAAAGAGTCAAAAGAACATCCACTTTGGTCTTATTTAACTAAAGTTTTATTTGAAATAGCTTGGTAAGTTCATCCTCTTGAGCATTACTACTATTACCCAAACATACCTCTCTAAGGACATAGGCACAACACATGGTATCATCCACCTCTTTGATACAAAACACTTCCTCTCCCTAGAGAGCATCCATAACCTTTTTCTTATTTTTCTTATTCTTGAAGGGATGTAGTTCTGGGTGGAGCTTCCACCATGTTTCCTTGGAATGAGTGTCAACATCACAATGCCCACAATGAATTTTAGTATCCTTTTTAGAAATAGAATTATAATTACACTTACCTTTCCCTTTTTCCTTTCCTTTATGCTTGGTGTCATATTATTTGTCTGATGCATAATAAGAGGTATATGAACCCTTCATATTTTCCATATCTAAATAGTGAGTTTGTGTACAATTCATCCACATCTGTCAACTTGGCCAAGAGAATGGGTCTCTTGAAGTGGCTATGGATTCCACAAAAATATTTCATTAACAAGTCCCATCCATTATAACCTTTCCATTCTGAATCACTTTCTTTTGGAACTCACTAATGTACTCTGTATAGTCTTGCCTTCCTTCTTCCTAAGATACTACAAATACATGGACCTCTCTTCCTCAGAACAAATATGATAGAATTACTTTTTGATTATATTTTAAAAATAATCCCACTTAGTAATCGGAGGATGATTCTTAATAACCAAATAATAAATATAGTTCTTTCAAACTAAGGTAAAGCATGATTGGTCGATTTTAACCGGAAAAGGAAATCGATGACTTTCATTAATTTGATGCAAACTGAAATATACCTCTAGATGAGCTAGCCAATGGTATAGCTTATTATAATTCATGTCTCCATCATAAGGCTAAATATCTATCTTGGCCTCTGCTTTGAATGGAGGAGGTGTGGGAATGGCATGGGATGGTTCTTCTTCACGAGTCTTGACATCTCATTCGTAACACCAAGTTTCTCCATGATCAGTCCTATCATGGACTCTAATTTCCCAATGGACAAGGAAATTCTACCAACGTCCTTGGAAATACTTTCCTCATTATTCTCTATCTTACGAAACATTCTTCACCGTTGTCCTCTGCATCTTCTCTTTGATCCATCTCTCAAATTCATTTCTTCCACTTCTTTGTATAAATCTCTATTTTAAAAGGAATGAAGCTACCTTCACTAATTTCTTTTCCCTTTCAGTCGAAGGGACATCTTGCTACAATCTCAACACAAATTAACCATACAAAACTTGAAATCTAACCAGCTCTAATACTAATCTAGTCCGTAAACTACCCAACTTAAGCAATTCACAGACCACTATGCTTGTGAATATGAATGAAACATGCATGAGTTCTTTATTAACCAATTATTGTGTAATATAACCACAAGTAAACTGCAAATTGAAAGGAAATAATACAAATACAATATTTATCTTGGAGAAAACCCAAGGTGGGAAAAACTCCAGTGGGTGAGAAAATTAGCTCCCCTTCACTATGTAATCCCAAAATGATACAACTTACTACCAAATTGGCCTTCAAGGAAGATAAAAACTCCTCCTAATTGTATCTACTTGCTCTCAAACTCCCAATCAAACAAGAACTCTTCACTATGAACAAACAAGGCAAGAATTCACTCTTCCAAATTTTCTCACACTTGAATTCCACTCAAAACACTTGCTTGAAACCTTGTAAAGGCTTAAATTTATAGATGTACAACCCTCGGGAGGTTTGGACAGATGAAAAAAACCTCTTAGAAGCCCAAACATTCACAATTGTTGAGATTCCCACATTTTTAGACAATTAGTTACAAAACTTCCACTTTACGTAAAATTGCGGTTAGAAAATCACCACCCCATGGACTGGTGGTTACAAAACCACCACCCTATAGACCCACATGATTCAAAAACCACCACCCTACATTAGGGGTGGTTTTGTCATCATACAAATTCCACTAACTTCTAGAGGTCCTAACGTTTGCGTATGAACTCGGAATTGGGTGCCATTTTTTTTTAACTTGCATGATTTTTTGAGAGGAACACAAATATGTAATAAAATTTGGATTTTGATGAAATATTCATGGTGTTTAAGTGGCCCAAATGTCATTTAGAGGTTTCTGGATCACCCCCATCTCTACTAGATCGTCTTGTTAAGATATAAAGGTGATGAGAACCTATAGAGAAAGTACCTAATATAAAGATTACATAGAATTGGGCTATTCTGGCCCATTTTCAAATCACTTCTTCTCCCAATTTTTTTTTCTATTCCTATTTTTTTCCTTATCTCTTGCTTAAAAAATATGGTTCCCAAAATTGGGAAGCCATGTGTGACCATTGAGATAATGTTTTTAGACACAATAAAGGACACACCCTTAAGCCTAAATTTCCTATCATCCCAAGCAAAAACAAAGACAAATGAAAGAACAAGATCGTGTTTAGAAAAAATAGAAATAATTTAGTTAAACCTTTTTTAAAAATATTCCCACTACTCCTTTATTTATTCGATGAAAGAAGGCTCAATTCACAAAGGTAAATCACCTCACATTATAGATAAGAAAAAGGTCCATTTTCCCAAGAAGATATTCCCATGACAAAAATAAAGACCTTCTTTTATAGAATGATCCCTTATGAATATAAAATTTTAAATCCCATCTAAATATTTTACATCACCTAGCACATGCCATGTAATATTAATACTTTTACTTTCTTCCATTATCATTTTCTTGACATAAATTTTATTAATATGATCATAATCTAGAGTTGAAACCCCAATTTTAATCGATTTATTCGAGAAACATACCCCAACAACATAACATTATTACCTAGACATTTCACCATTAATATTTTCTACCATGTGTCAATTTTTTCAATCACCACTAAGGACAGACTAGAAACACACTTTTTAGCAAAAACATCTACCACCTTATTTCTATAGACACAAAATCATGCACTTTGGGTAAATATTTAGTCCCGATTACATACTACTATTCATGTGATTCCTAAGTAAGAAAATTACTAATTAACCTATGTCTTTGGCCACCTTTCTTTTCTTTCTATCACTTCTCTTGGTCTTACATATTTACTTTCTCATTTTACCCTTTTATATCTCATAATTTACCATCCTAGACACCAACACCCATCCGGGACTCTAGCGCCAAGTTTCCTCGTCATCTCTGGGGTGCCCCTAACCCATTTCTACTTTACTCACACTTTTTGGGTCCTTTCTATATGTTTGAGCATGTCATCTTTTTGATAGTTGGCATTTTCAAGGTTAATTCCGAAATTCAAGAAAAGGAATCATATAAATATAAATTTAGGTGATCATAATAATGAACCAAACACTAATAATTAGCTATCACTACCTAAGGTTGCATCTATCAAGTATCTAAGAGCTCCATTAGATCCATCTAGTGCCATCATAAGGGACATAAGGGTTGACTATTATGTATATAGTTCATAGGAGGAGTTCATTTTATTCCATGCACACATCTATTAGATTTCTTTACATCTATTTTATTTACTCGCTTATCAAGTGAGACATGCACAAGATCCACTTAGGGCATGATTACACGGTTACTGAACACGTGTAGAACTAACTTGGGATTGAGATGTAGTGAAATGATTAATTATAAGTTCAACATTGTGACAACTAAGGACAATCTGATCCCTCATTACAGTATCTTTCTTTTCTAGGATTTGATGTACATTTGAGGGTTTTACAGGTTCATATTTCATTGCAGGTTTCTAGGGACCTCGAAGATCATTGTGCGAAAAAGGTGATTTTTTTTTAAAAAAATTATGACCAAATAGAGAATGTTTCTTGAGATTTTATACAGAACCAAGTGCCCAAAAACATGATTAGGGCACCCACGGTTTTCCTTGTCGTTATCGAGGAACCCCGAGTCTATATTGTCTCTCTAGATCTACATTTTTATAGGTCTTTGTGTGATGCTCTTGCTACTTTGTTCACTTGGTCAGAAATTTGGTACACTCCATATTTTATTGTGAATCAACTAAGTACCTCTTTCTCCTCCTCGTAATTAGGGTTTCATAATTTATTGCTTAGTTTCTTGGGTGTAATTTCTATACTTAATTTCTGCATTTATTTACTATTATAATAACATCAGATTATGCTTACATTTTCACATTTAGCTTAATCATTTTCGTGAATCCAACGCTTTCACGCTTATAATCTTCATTTTTCATCTATCATGGGTCGTAAAATTCCTCAAATTTCTATCGATTTACATCATATGCATCTAATTGTTGTTTATTCTACCAAAAACCTTAGACACCTTGTCTTTTCCTAAAGATACGATGCCACACAAAATATTTCCTATATTTGACCATGTATTGAATGACCCTATTCTTTGTGATCCTAAATCTAATCAACCTATGTTGGAGTCAATTCAATATTTACATTCTTTATTTCAAGAAAAATTTCAAGCTATGGAATCCATGATTGCATCTCTTAAATATAAAATCCAACATCTTAAGGATGTTTCTCAAGATCATGTTTGTTCTCCTTCTACATCTCATCTTCATTCTATGTCTTCTACATGTTCTCATATCAGTGATCCTCAAGTCATACCATTACTAGAGCCTCTCACATTTGATCACAATACTAAGCAACATGACATTCTTACTGATCTCCTTAGTCATCAATTGATCACTTTACCATCTACTCAAGGCTATCAAGGTTTCCCATATTGAAATTATCATCAAATCAAGGGACATAATGACAATGATTTCTATGCTTTATAATGAAGTATTAAGAACCTTGTGCATCACATTTTTCTCTCATTCGTTGCACAACATTGTAATATAGGCCCATCTCCAAATGAAAATTTTCACACTGGGCTCATAAAGTTGCTCCTTCTATGTCTAATGAGCAACATGCAAATGTTACCCAAGTTCCTATACAATAATTCAAGAGCCTCATAAGAAACTTACTCTCAAAATCAGTCTAAATCCTAATCCACTCAAGTCACCTATGAAGTTATCAAGTCAACCTAATAATCTACCTCTAAAACTTAGTTCAACACCTCTTCCTACTAACTCTCTGCATTATTACACAATAATCCACCATTTTAGCATCTAATCATTTTTTCCAAAGAAACTAATCCCTTTATTGGGTGTTCGTACACATCTCAAATTCTGCTACCATCACATGGACATATTGTTTCTTCTTCCACGCATGCTTCCATTTCTTCACGCTAACTTGGTCTTTGGTAGGTGACTCATGTCACCTTACCTCTTGATGAAACACTCATGTTCTTATGGTTCTTACATGACTATTGAGGGATTTATTATAATAAGAAACCATTTCATCTTCCTATTCTATACACCTCTGCATACTCATTCATACATGCATACATTTATCACCATCTATTTACACATAAAATACACTCTCTCATCATCTGTCAATAAACATCATTCATCAAATAACACATTCATCACCATATAATCAAGAGGCATCCCACTTCCTTCCCCCTTATCTTCTCCCATAATCAGCTATGTTCCATCTTACACACATTATATCTAGTCTTTTACATTAATCATGAATATATTGATACATTTGCATCATCATTACCTAATGACACATTCTCTGCTATAATTCACACTTGATTATTGATGACATCTTATACACATGAACATCACACACTACACACTACACACTTCGTACATACTCGACATCCTCTTATCGTAGAATATACTACATATTACCCTCCTTGTGTATCTTACTCATCTACTTCTACACGCTACACATCACACTACCTACCACATTACACATCGTATTATTTCTCACACATAATCATTACCATCAACAAAATATAACACATTTTACATACTCAACATGTAAACAATACATATTTCTCAAGCTTATTCATCAATATAAAATGAACACAACAACAAACAACATATAACCTCATCGCATATTCAACATAACACACAACACAATCAACAATTTTTGTAATTTTACAACATATATATTTTACATCACACAACATACACATCTCTCTTCCATGTAACAAACATCTCCCATAACATGCTTGGTACAATCACCATATAACAACACACATAGTGCTTTTCATGACATATCTCCTCTGCATCATCTATCTCTCTCATATTACATGATACATCTCTCTCACACACAATCAACATAGAAATATTATACAATCTACACACCCAAAACACATAACGACACACCCAAAACACATAACGTAATCAACACTTTGAAATTTCACACAACTTAATATAAGTATGATGTATTTATCATACATTTTAACCTCAATTTTTTCATGATCAATCTCTTTCGAGACATTCGACATATTCAAAACATTTACCACAATATAAAAACTCACACATACTACAAAAAACATAACCAATACAACCTATTGCATGTCTATTACACAATGAACATGACACATTACCATATGATGCAATCTAGTTCCATGTTTCATACTAAACTACTCAGGATATACATCTCAAACAAAACTCATCGAGTCATGCATTCAAAAATCACTCACTCACATGCTTTCACTCCACACTTTGTGCTTTGACGATCATATCTTTCAAGTACAAACATTTCAAACCATATTCACTCTCATTTATGGTTCATTATTGACTTTTGAGGGGAACAAAGAAATGAACCTAATTACATACATACACATCCACTTGGGGGAATGCTTTCATTCAAATTGCATTTTGTTTCATCTACACTCCACAACATGTTGCATATCTTGGTCACATTTAGTCATTCTTACATTTACTTGTTATATGTACACTCTTTTACACATGCTACATAGATATCTTATATGCCTTTATCTTTATCATAAACACATGCATGTTCAATTTCCTTTCTAGTTGTGATCGCAAATTCTACTGATTAATACACAACATAGATGTTTAGTGTGGTACCTAGTACCGAGTCCCATGGCTCTGGGGACATCCAATTTCGTACATTATAGGTTCTATTATTTAATTTTATTTCATAACACACTAATTTATCGAATTATACACATTTTTACATGAATTTTATCTTTATAACTTTCTAATGGGTGCTTCATGTGCAACATTTATTATGCAAGTCTATCTATTTCCATGGTTATCTGTTACATTGCTTGTAATTTATTGTTCTTTTTATACTCTTATTTGTAGGATTTCCCATTTTACTTGTGTGTACACTTGTTTTCTTTTGGACTATTCAACCTTGATTTTCTTGAAGCATCTTGAGTGGTGTTTGATGTTTTCACCCCTTTTTCACCATTTACATTGTCTTATTTATTGCTAACATTATCTTCTTGCATATTATATTGCATATTGTCTATATAACATAAATTTTGTCTTCTATATGTGTTTTTATTTTGTTTTACTAACACTTGTTTCCTAGTCACCTTGTTTATGTGTGCCTTGGTTTCTACCAAGAAAATTCCCTCCCCTACAGGGAATAACTTCAACATAGTGGTTAGTCCTCCTTTGGTTTGCATACTCATTTAGGGACGTCGTATGCACCCCAAATGAGAGGGGCATCATTTGGGTGAATCAATCACCCTATACAATGTCATACAACTATCACACATCACAATACCAGTACAAAATAGTTGTTATTTTTAGATATGGCTCATAATTAGACTTGGTTCCTTAGAAAAATGATGTCCTTCTTGGATGCTAGTAACTGGGGAAGTTACATAGTGATAGGTGGTTTAGCACGATCTATATAACTTCGCACAATTTTTTTACAATGCATACATTCATTAGAACTTGTGTTTATACACATCATATGTAGTGGTGTTCTACATTACAAGAAGAAAGTAAAGGTTAGAGGATAACACCAAAAATTTATCCCTACATTTATTCTAGGAATTGGAGTGAGATAGCCCTAAAAACTTACGAATGACACAACTAACATGATTTCACCCAATAAACTCAGTCTTAAACAATAGCTACGGGATCCTTTATACACTCTTTTCTCGTCACGGATTAGGTACATATGTTCCTTTTCACATTTTTAATTTTACATAATTCTTTATATGCTTTTTACACATATATATGCATATTTGACTAATTTTTCATTCTTATATTTTATAGGTCCATCCATATGGAAAGCGATAGTATATCATTCACAACATCACATCACACATAATAAAAAAGTGACATCAACAATAGGCACATAGTGACATTTACACATGAATTTTTCCCCTAGGTTCATTTTCATCATTACATTTTACACTTTATCCTCATTAGCATCCATGCCTCACATCGTATCACTTGAAGCTTTTCCATTTCTCTTGAAATTATTTCATCATCAATCTACATGGTTGTCAAGTATGCATCTCTTTGTTATTTTATGTTACTGAGCTTTCCACTCAAAAAAATAAAGTGGGGAAAATGTAGACACAAAATCACACACTTTGGGTAACTATTTAGTCATAATTATATACTACTATTCATGTGATTCCAAAGTAATAAAATTACTAATTAACCCATTTATTTGACAAACTTTTTTTCCTTGTCACATCTCTTGGTCTTACACATTTACTTGCTCGGTATTGTTTTTCTATCTTGACATTTATCATCCTAGACACCAGTGCCTAGGAAGGATGTCAGCGTCAGGCATCATCCCATATGGGTGCCCATGACCCCTTTCTACTTTACTGTAGTCACTAAATTATGCCCTTTGACTCAATATTTAGTATCGATCTCCTACTACGATTCATATGGTTCTTGAGTTAAAAGAATAATAATTAACCCATGTCTTTGGCCATTTTTACATTTTTTGTTGTCATATTTCCAACATTACACTTATTCTTTTCTACTATGTATTGTCATTTTACATCTTTCTTATTTATAAGCTGGGGTTCCTAGCTAGGATTAGGGTGCCCAGGGGTCCATGGTCCCCTATAGGGTGCCCTAATCCTCTTTTCACTTTACTCTCACCTTTGCAAACTTTATAACCATTTGAGATTTATATCTTTTTGTGGTTGTACTTTTCGAGTTAATTATGAAATTAGAACAAGAGAAGCATATAAATATAAATTTATGAGACCATAATGAGGGACCAAGCACTAGGAATATACTATCACCATATATATTTGTATCTATCAAAGACATGTAAACCTACATTTACATCCATCAAGATCCATCACAAGGTACATGAGGCTGGTTCATCTACATCACACATCATAAGAGGGGAGTCTATTATTTCCATGCACACATTTATTACATTCTACATCTAGTTATTTCTCGCTACGGGAGAAAGTATGACTCACACAAGATCAACCTAGGGAACAATTTGCACACTCACACCTTGAAATACATTGGGTTTGATATTTAGTGCGGTGATCATTTAGTAAGTACACCATTGTGGCCATTGAGGATAGTTTGAAACCTTCATATACATATTTCATTTTAGGGTTTTGATGCTTTGCACGGGATTTGGTAGGTGATTCCTTATTGCAAGTCTTATAGTGATATATAACATAGTCCATTGACTTTAGTGAAACAATAAGAAAGTATAGGAGAACATCTAACGACATCTTAGTGGAGTGTTTCCAATCATTTCCACATACTAGTGTGCCCAGATCTCGGACTAGGGTGCCCATAGGAGCTGTTGTACCTTCCCGGGAACTCCAGTCCATTCTAAGAGCTTGGAACTATGTTTTCTCGAGGCTCTTGTGTGGTTGTTTCCTCCTCCTATTCACCTGGTTTGCAGACTTTGCGACATATTCCCACACCTTTTTCGAATCATTTAAGGATCTCTTAACCCTCTCTTGCATATTAGGGTTTCACATTTTTATTTACTTAGTTGTTTGGGTCATTTTCTTTATTTATTTAGCTATTATTTACTACTTTGCATAACATTAGATTAGGCTAGGATAATCCCATTTTAGTTTAATCATTTTTGTGAACCCATACTCAATATTCATGCCCTGAGGTCCTCATTCTTTGTTTATCATTCTAAAGTATAGTCATCATGAGTATCTCAATCAATGATTATTTACTTGCACATCTTTATGTAAGGTATAGAGTCCAACATCTTCTTGCTACCACTCGCATTTGTGCCGATATGCATCCTGAATGAATCTATAAAACCTTTGTAGTTGCATTTTCTCAACATATAACCTTAAAATATAATATTACTACTAATATTAACACTTTTGAAAATGATCCACACTTTCATAGAATGATTCATATTTACAATATACTTTTTAAGTGTACTTTAATTGACAATGGATCCAAACTCAACTTATGTCCCATGTCATTCCTTGAGAAGATAGGTCTTTTTGCTCATGATGTTAGTCCATCATCTCTCTTGCATTGTGCATATGATAGTTCAATTTTCCCATACATAGGTGTAGTCACTTTTCCTACTCCCTCTAAACCCCAAGCGGTTTAGCATATCACCCAACCTCGAATAGGCTCTCACCCAAGGCACACGAGGTGCTACTCTCACCTCTATTATGTGAGCCTTGTAAGAATGATTCACCATTAATGGAGGAATATTTTTAGAAACAAAAACACATGTATTCATTCTAGTACAAAAGTGAAGAAACTAGTTCTAAAAAAAGACACACTATAATATAAAAGTAAACACTACCACATCATAAATAAATCATATACGAACCATGAGAAATATGAATAACACTAGGGTTTAAACCCATAAACAGATATATTCATAACAATCCATCATATTCATTGATTCACAACTATTTACAATAACCAGATTACATCAAAAGGGTCATAACAAAATGAATACATCATGAAATAACATCCTATCCCTAAACAATGACTCTTCTCAAAGGGTTCTATCCATGCTCTCTCCTATGCACCCAGAATATATCGTACCTCACATCACATATCCTATTCCTCTTGCATCATCCCTCATTTCTTCACATCCCCATACACACATGCACCACCTATTTTGGACCCAATTTCATTCTTAAATAGAGTGGGATATTTCCCCCACCGCCTCAAGATTACTCATGAGTAGGCCGTATGCAAGAGGGATCATGCTCCACCATACTTGAATGCCTATGCCGGATTGTTAAAGCCATGATTAATTTCCACTTTGTAGATCCTTAAGCACAATGATTAACCATTTATTATTTCTTGGAATATTATTTCCTTTGGTCATAAGTCTTCATGCACTAATCTTATCCAATTATCATGCCTACCCACATCCTCACTTGCTTTCCATCAAACATCATTTTCCATAATGTGGATAAGTATCAGAACCCTCCTTTGTTCCTACGTGCCAACCTCCATGCGTTCTATGTTTACTCAAGCCCTTAATTCGGGAACAACTCAAATTTCAAAGCTGTTCATGGGCACTTAGTTCTCCTACGTGCTCTTTGTCATAGACCTTAATCCTATATTTCCTTCGCGTGCACTCATCCACTACTCTGGGACTTATAAATTTCTAGGATTAACATTACCCCAAAATATATATGTTGTTTGTCATTGGAAACAATATGATTTCCAACAAAGAATAAATAATGGAAGGAAAGAATAACTTGTATCCAGATTATGCGGAAAAACAAAATAATTTTGTTACTATTGTACAAGGATTGGGAAAGTCTTATTCAAGGATTCTTCAATCTCACTCCAAGCATCCACCTCATACATTGCCCATGTAAACAAATCCCTATCGGTGTGTTGAATTCATCAAATATCAACTCTTCACCCTTAGCCTTCATTGTAATAATGATATTCTCTATCTAGTTGCTAAGGTTGTTTAGTGCATCAATCTTATGTGTAACTAGGGGATACACTTCCTTTACCTTAATTTTAATAGAGACCCTTAAAATCTTAATTTCCTTAGATTTATTCTCAACATCCACTAATATTTTTCACGTTCCATCATATAGCCTTTATTCTTGTCCCAGAACTACTTTAAATCTTCCTTGTGCATAACAACTAACACACTTGCCACTCTATCTTTGTCTTCACAATTGTCATAGACAACCTCGTCCATGTGCATTACGGTATTTATTGAAGCAAGGAGTTCAAAGTAACGAGTTATGGTTTCCTCAATCTTTGATTTCTCCTGTTCTTTATGTCATGCAATATCTTCTTCCACTGACTCTCTTTTGTAAGTAGTTGGTTCTCCATCATGATTAAGTTTGTTAGATCCTCTAGGAAGTGGAAGGTTGACTCATACTTCTATTCATGGGGGAATAAATCAAGAGCTTCAAAATAATGGAGTCTGAGATATTCTTATCTTTCTTATAGGATTCATGCATCTTCCCATTTTATTCTCTCAACTCAACCCTCAACTGCGAATTAAAAACTCCTTCCCCTTTATCTCCTTGTCTCTCTATGATTTCCTTATTCTTCTCCTCTAACTCCTCTAATGCTTTGATTATGTAATTCCTCCCAAAAAACCACCTTCGATTTCCACCAATACCTTGCTCATTGCATTACACACTTGCTTATCGGTTAGATGATGTGAATCCACAATGGAATTTTCCTCCTCGGAGTTTAGTGTATATTAAAATGCATCTACATTGACATCGAATTCTAGTTCATCAACATGGGACTCAAAATTCCATGAAAACATATTCTTTGTGTGTGAGTACACACTATCTTTGTCTAATGATGACCAAAAAATATTTGGTCAGAAGGCACCGTACTATAGAAAAACACATGTAGGACCTTGTTTGGATCATCTTTGTAAGTCATTGCACACCATTTATATGTTATTGCTGCACCCTTGCCACTTGTGCACACTCTATCGGGAACCTGACTACTAAACTCATTTCTCAACCCATGCTTCCATACTTCTCCTTTTCTACTTCTCTCGTGTTGTACTCCACCTCATGCTCTACCAAGTACTTTATGATGCCCACCACCTCCTTCTCCACTGTGTCCTCTAATTGTTCACCGGACAAGTATGTGGTATCATGTTCCTTGGTCCACACTTATTCTTTAATTATTTCTCCCTCATGAGTGCCCTCGAGGATTCACCCTATCCTCATTAAATTCATGCACATTGTATATAGGTGGGTTCCTTTCTTCCTCATGCTCCTTGTCCTTGATCTCATTACCATTCATGGTGTCCATCCTCTTAGTGTCTGAACATTATGCTACCTTCTACTTCTTTTTCAATGGTGATTCCTCTATCACTAAGGACTTCTCCTTCATGGGATACTTCTTCCTCTAAGTATAAGTTCTTGTTCCCACACCTCACTCATGTGCTCCTATGGTCTAAATCACACATGTGTTCAATTACCCACTTGTTGGAGTTCCCTCCGTATATTTCTTCATTCTTTTCTTCTTTTCGGAAGTGTCTTAAGGGATGGAGATATCTTCCTTAATGTATGTTCCCTTTTTAAACTTAGGCCCTATGTGTATGTACACCCTTGTCACCATTTTCCCTACAAGTGGTAATGTTACGGGACTTAGAATATGTACTCCATGGGAGACATACTTCTCCACATATGCCCGCTTCTTAGGAAATAACAATGTCTTGTGCGCAACGTGTGGTACTCCTAATCTACTTCACTTAGATAAAATATAATTTTCTTGGCCTCCTTAAACCTGTTGACTATGTTCTAAAAATATTTTGTTGTGAATTAAAAAGGTTGTTTACACCACGAGATCTTGGTTCCATCTGTCAACCTAAACGTACCAATGCGAAATATTGGTACACTTTAAATTCATCCTCATCCTTCACCAAGACTAGAAGATATTCTTGAATTCTCCACTCTACTCCAAATTCATTGCACATCCGTTTATACCACTTATCTAAATCTCCTTGTAATAATTTTTATACCTTGAACCTCTTAGGTGGGAGGGTTTCTCATCGGGTATTCCCAAATGTAGTTGTTTGGCCCATCGGGCACATCAATATCTAAAAATACACATAAAATAAGTATATTACCATACATTATTTTATCTCCATCACCTACACGACATCTATTATATCCTCTACATGAAGTATGAGATGTTGTAGATGGTCGCTTCAAATATTTACGTAAATGTTTAACCATCTCTTGTCCATTAAACTTGGTGAGATAGTGTGTGGTCATCTTCATAACTGGGTCAATGATCTTAGAAATATCGAAGTAGTACCCACCCTTTTTTATATTCATGTGTTATTTATTTCGATAATAGCCCCCTTGTCACCAAAGTTATCATCCAGTGACTATCCTGTGTAGATAAGCCCAATGTACTTGGAGATCAACTATGTAGTTATGCACATTATCGTTTGTTCACAATTGACATCATCCATTGGTATAACCTTTTAGGTTTGCTAAAAAATGGTAACTCATAGAGTTGTAAAATATCAGCCTTCTCTAATTTCCTCTTCACAAAGTCATAATACCTTTGGTCTTTCATCTTTTGTTCTTTCTCTTGTAGGTCAAACAAGATCCAATGTAATATCTTTTTAGTTGTATATTTCCTATGGTTATAATCACTTATAACCATATTGTGTATATGAGATATCCAATCCTTCCCTAGTGAAACATCATCTAGGCATTGCATCTATATATACAACTCTTCATTAAAACTTCTTGATGCAAGTAATTTTCCCTTACATTTTCCTTTCTTCTTTGGTGAAACATTTTATCCCTTCCTTGGTGCCATTTTCCTTAATGATTCCTTTCCAATTATTCCTTATGTATTTTTTTCTTACTACTCAATCATTTGATTCCAATCCCTCTACTCAACTACTTCAAAATCATGCCCTAATTTCACAAAACCTAACCTAGAAATCCCTTCTTCCACAAGAAAACATAAAAAATCATAGGAATCCTTCAACCAACCACTTCCTTGTATTCCCATGTAATTCATCCTAATCTAGTTCACAAATATTTCAAATTATTCACTTTACACGAAACTTTATCAAATTTATCGCAAGGATGCCCTAGTTTGCAAGAGCCCTCCAAAAAAAAAAAAAAGGTGAAAAATAACATACACCTCACTCCTATTTATAGTTTTATAATTTTTTCCACATTAATTTCCATTCCACCTACCATCGTACTTCTACAATAAATTTTTATTTTCCAGATGCTTTCATCCTGTGCATTTATTGTAGCACTTTTTATTCCATGTAGACACTTGTGTGTAGCCTCCTCAACCTTATGGCACACAAACCTATATAAAACACATACCCTTACATGTGCTCTCCATGTTGAAGTCTATCTATGAACCGTAAATAAAACTTTGGTAGGCAGCAACAAGGAAAACTATATTGACCACATACCCTTACATGCACTCTCCATGCCAAAGTCCATCTTCCTCTATGTCTTAAACCTAGTTTTCCTTGTTACTACCTACTGTAGTTTTCTTTACGGTTCATCACTATACATAGCTTTTATAAAGATTTTTGAAACCATTTCATCTTTAAACCTTATCAACCTGTTACATGTGTTCCTTCTATAATAACCCGTGCTTACGTTTTTCTCTCTTGGGCCACCAATCAATAATTTCTCCAACCGTGTGCTACTTCTACATCCTCCGCACTCTCCTACCACCTGCACAAAAAGTATGCATGGTTCTCTGCACATGTAAACCTCTTTAGATAGTAGTTTTATATACACGTGTAATCACACTTATTACAAAACACACCAAACTAAAAGAAAAATATTAACAATGATGAAAGGAAACACATATAAAGGAAAACACACTTAAGTGAATCATAAGCTAAATGACAACATTTCCTTATTTACAAACACCAAGAAGGATTATTTATAAAATGGATTCATCATAATCCCATTGAAGTAGTTGGGAAACTATGTTCTAACCAGTTCTTATAATTTTTAAGCACCTAGATCAAGTATATGTGTTATAACATACAGTCCCAACAATTGCACTTTGAGTTTCCCAAGATAGCGCATAAACTTTGAATATTTCAAAAGAACCATCTCCCAACCTCAAATTTAATTTTTTTAATATGCTCATCATGCCATGCCTTCGGCCTAGATTTCTCCATATTTTGACTCCACCTTGAAATGACTTACCTTTCATCTAAATTCATAAGTTTTTATATGCGCTCTTCAAGTGCTTTCTCATCAACCAATCCTCATGCACTTGCAATATGTAGGGATTGTAACATAAATTCAATGGGAAGAATATCTTCCATGCCAAAAACCAACTGAAAAGGTGTGGCCTTGTAAAACCTTTTATAAGTCTTTCGATATACCCATAATACTGTAGAGACTTTATCATCCCAAGTATCTCTTTCCGACATAGAAAATCTTAGTCAATGTGTGGCTCAATATCTTGTTAAAGGCCTCACCAGTCATACTATCATGAGGGTGATAGGGCATATTTTTTTGATGAACCACCATAAACTCTACCAATAAGATTATAACAGTCTCATTCAAGAAATGAGTACCCCTATCACTTGCTAAACTCAATGGGAATCCACTCCTACTAATTATATTCTCCCATAAGAACCTACTTGTTGTAGAAAATGTGTAATCCTTCGTAGGCACCACTTCTTCCCATCTTGTAAGATATTTTATATAAGTTATAATATAAAATGAACCTATCCTACATGCAGATGGGAAATAGGGCCTACAAATTCAATTGCCCATTTTTCAAATGAATCTGCACTAGCAATAAGTCTTAATGGAATTTCATTTATTTTCCATGGCTTCCCAAGGCACTGGAAATGTTCACATGCCTTGAAATATTATATACAATCCTTATAAACTGTCTCCCACTAAAGGCCCACCAAAAGGATCTTTTGAGTAGTCACATTTCCTACATAGTGATCACTGCAATGCCACCATGAGCTTCTTCCATGATTTTAGTATGCTCATGTTTCAACACACACCGATAAAAAAGCTCATCTCAGCCAAGTTTTAATGGGTCTCTACTAACCAATATATAGGGCACGACATGTATAGCCAACCACTTCTTCTCTAGAGCCTTCATTCCTTCAGGCATCACACCTGTTCATAAGAAAACAACAGTATCTTCCAAATCAGAGGGCACACTTTGTAATCGAATAACCATGCCTCTAACATTTTTCCTTAATGCTTTTCCTATCTTCACTGAATTAATCATGATAGATGGTCACATGTTAAATTACACTTTCCTAGTTTTAGTATGACTGAAAATTCAAACTCCTAAAATAACAAGATCCAACACATATGCACCCTTGAAAAATCTTGTTTACCAAGTTGATTGAGTTCCATGTGATCTATGTAAAAGATAAAAAGAGTAGCCAACAAGTACTGTCTAAATTTATGTAGTGCATAAATCATTGACAACTCTTCACTCTCCTTTGTGGTGTAATTTTGCATAGTTGGAGTTAACGTTTTACTAAAAAACACAAAGGGTGATCAACAATCCTTTCTCTAGGATGTACTATCATTTATCCTATTTCTATCCTAGATGTATCAACATGCACATAAAATGGCTTGTCCCATGAGGGAAAGTGCAAAATGGGCACAGTAGTAGGTTTTTCCTTTAATGTGTCAAAAGCCACTTGTTCCACCTCACCCCAATTGAATTTACTCTTATGTTTCAAAAAATCTTCCAATGGCACAGAGATCCTGACATATCCTTTGATGAATTTTCTGTAGTAACCCATATTTCCTAAGAGTCCATGCACCATGCTTTGATTGGTAGGATCATCCAATCCCAACATAACAAAAAATTTATCGGGATCTACTAATAAGCCTTCCTTGTAAATAGTGTGACCTCCCAATGTGCCAAAAGGAGTAGTAAAGACACATTTCTTAATGTTTAGAGACATACTTAACTATCTCGCACGTCTCAAACATCAATCTTAAGTTTTCATAATTATCTCTTACTAACCCATACACCATCTAATAATCTATGTAAAATTCCAAAATTTATGGATGAAGTCTTCAAATGCTTGCACCAAAATACATAAAAATACATCAAGCACATTCTTAAGTCCAAAGGTCATAACCATGTAAGCCAAATTTCCCCATTCAGTGGTTAAAATAGTCTTCTCTTGGTTTTCCTTCACAATCCTTACCAGGTGATAACCTAAAAAACCATCTCTAAAAGAATAGATCTCCCTCCTTGCTACACATTCCAAGATCTCTTTAGTAAAAATGGTTAAAAAGGATCTATGACACATGTAGCACTCAAATATTTATAGTCTATACATATCCTTATCATCCCATCCTTCTTGATACTAATAAATATTAATCTTACCCATCTAGATTCTCCAATTACTTCAATGATTCTAGATTCTATCATATTATCAATCTCCTCTTTAACTTTTATGTGCAAATTTGGATTCATCCTATAAGACTTATTCCTAACTAGGCATGCAACTTCCTTCAACTTAATCCATATTTCTCTGAATGAGTGATGAATTCCTTTTAACTCATGGTACTGTGTGGGAAAAATTCCAAGAACTCACGCAGCACTCAATTATCTTTGAAACTTCATAGTCCATCTAGTAATATCCAAAGTGACAACTTCATTTGGCTTTTATTCGTACCAATGTTGACCTTATTCATCTTTTAAGGGATCTTGATAAGCGTGCACTTTCTCATCTATACTTTCTAATACTTAGTGCATACCTTTTGTATGATTAACATCTAAGTTTTCTACTTCCTCATCATCTATCAGGTACACTAACTTTCCCTTTTATTGATCTAGGTAGTCGTGCTCAAAATGTATTTCCTTTGTTTCTACTTCCTTTAAGCATGCCTCCAAACCAAGTTCCCCAAAAATCTAGAATTTGAACTTCAGCCATAGCAAAATTACCCTGAGTAAGGTACTTGAAAACTTGTAACACCTCATTCACCGATGGATTAGGACTTATATACTCAAAAATTTTGAATAATATCCACCATCAACTCTTGCCAATTTCCCATCTGACAACTTAACTCTAAATGGACATACCATGCGCACAAACAACCTTGCAAGGTGGAATAGAACTTATCCACCCACAGTGAGGGAGGTAAGGCTTTTAGGCCTACCAAATAGGCTCTCTCACATTATTAGACATGAAATAAGGTAGATTCCTTCCCATCATAGTCATGTATTTTAGAAGGTACATTTCTCTGGAGAAACCTAATAGAGAACATGATTCTCACTTCACATTATTCTAGAAGATTGTTTTGATGATTCACCCACCAACATGCTATTGTTCCACGTAAGGTATAAGTTGGTATATTCCTCCTTTCTACTTGACATGTCCACCGGATCTCCATTGTACACATAAAGACATTAGGGTTACCTTCCCTAGTATAACTTGGTAACCTGTCTTCATCCCAAGTGCTTAACTAAGAATTATATGGAAACTCAATTTATAGTTCCCTTTAATTATCTTCCAACCAAGTCATAGGTCCCATGCACCCAATTTTCACACACAATGCTAGTTTTATCATTTATAGGCTCGCATATTCCCACCGAATGACTCCTCTTGATGGATGAATAGCCTCGAGGTCTCTAATGGAGCACACATGGATTCTCTCTAGGTCTTCTTCTCCTAAAGGCTCTACATAAGGTGCATACCTCTCAACAATTAGTGGAAAAATGATGTGCTCCTCTTTGTTCTCAAAACTAATGTATCCCTTGCTAAACCACAAGTCAACATTAATTTCATAACACCGGAGGAATCCAAGTAATTCTCATAAGTTAATTACCTTGGAAAGTGCTAAGACTTTAAAATACCTAGTAAACTTAACCCCTTGAATGGTTATGGATGTTGGGGTGTGGAGCTTGTTTTTGGTCTTCTTGAATCAATGTTGAAGTGCTAGAGCTCGAATGGTTAAGTTTGGAGACTTCAGGAGCATTCTACAGTCGTTTGTTGTGATGTTGTTGTGTAGTCACTATGTCATTGCTGCGACATTGCTGTTAACATGTTGTTAATTGGTTGTTAACATCGGGACTATTTTTCCAGCCATGGGAAGTTGAAATATCATGACTTTCAAACTTCTAGGGTCAGCTTTAGGAATTCTTAAAAGGATTGTAATCCTATAAATAGAGGTGTTAGGGTATCTTGAAGATATCTTGAGTGTTCAAGAGGTATTGAGTCTTAATGATCAAGAGGTGATCAAGAGTGATCAAGGTTAAGAAATTGGGTGTCAATTGTGGTTTAGATGTGGTTTAGTATCTTTGGAATTCTGTTGTGAGTTCATAACGAGAGAATACTTGTGAGAGTTGTTTTACTCTTTTTGATAATAAAATCTGAGAAAGTTCTTGGTGGACATAGCCCACATTGGGTGAACCACGTTAAATCTTGTCTTGTCTTCTTTTGTGCATTATTTATTTATGTTGTTATATTTATGCAAGTATAATTCTACTATATAGTTTCCTATTGTTGTGGTTTGAGGAATTGTTTTCGCATATTTTTCTCTAATTCTTAACAATTGATATCGAGCTTTGGTGGTTTTTTACTGAAGTTGTAAATCATAGGGAAAGTTTAGATTGAGTGGGAGCTATGGCGGATGAGGGTAGATCGAGGTTTGAGAAGTTCAATGGGTAGAACTTTGGTTTGTGGAAGATGCAAATGGAGGATTACTTATATCAGAAGGACCTCCATGTTCCTTTGGCTAGAAAATCAAAGAAACCTATAGCCATTTCGTATGAGGGTTGGGAGTTACTGGATAGAAAGGTGCTTAGGGTAATTCATTTATGACTTGCATGTTTGGTTGCTTTCAACATATCGCTAGAGAAGACCATAGAAGGTCTCATGAGTGCATTGGGAAGTTATATGAGAAACCTTCTACCTCTAATAAAATATTTTTGATGAAAAGATTATTTAATATGAAAATGTTTGAGAATGGTTCTATTGCTGATCATTTAAATGAATTTAATATGGTTTTGAGTATGTTAAACTCGTAAAAATTGACTTTGATGATGAGGTTAGGGATTTGTTGATTTTGTGCTCCTTACTAGATAGTTGGGACAACTTGGTTATGGCTATAAGTAATTCAGTCTCTAATAACTCAAAGCTGAAGTTTGAGGATGTAATAGGTGTGATCCTAAGCAAGGAAATGTGAAGGAAGAGCACCAGAGATTCTTCTACTTCTAGAAATGCTTTGACGATGGAGAGTAGAGGGAGATAAAAGAACAGAGGGAAAGGTAACCGTGGGAAGTCGAATGATCATGGAAGGTCAAAGTCCAAGAGTAAGTTAGAATTTTGGCACTATGGGAAGGTTGGTCATGCTAAGAAATATTGTTGGGCTCTTCAAGATAAGAAGAACAAGAAGGAGGAAACTAAAGAGGTAAATTTGGCAGCAGGTGATGTTTGTCAAGATGCCTTAATTCTTTCTTTAGATAATATTGTTGAATCTTGGGTGTTAGATTCAGGGGCTTCTTTCCATGTCACCCCACATAGACATTACTTTACTAATTTTGTTTAAGGTGATTTTGGACATGTATATCTTGGTGATGATGAACCATGCAGCATAGTAGGGAAAGGTTGTGTTTAGGTGAAAATGTAGAATGAGAACACATGGCTACTTAAGGATGTCAGGCATGTGCCTAAGTTGAGGCAGAACTTGATATTATGGGACAACTAGGTAGTGATGGTTGTATGGTTAGTTTTACAATGGATTCTTGGAAGGTTACCAAGGGATCTCTTGTGGTTGCAAGAGGTAAGAAAAATGGTACTTTGTATTTAACCAGTGGTGCTGATTATTGCAATTTAGTTGCTGCAGATGGAGATGCAACTTTGTGGCACCAGAGACTCGGTCATATGAGTCATAAGGGCATGTCGATTATAAATGATAGGTTTCCCAGTTAAAGGATCTAGATTTGGACTTCTGTAAGGACTGTGTTTATGGGAAACAAAAGTGGGTGAGATTCCTCAAGGTTGGACCTACTAGGAAGGAGGGTAAGTTGGAGTTAGTGCATACAAATGTATGGGGGCCAACTAAGGTAAAATCTATTGGTGGTTCATGTTATTATGTCACTTTCATTGATGATACAACTAGAAAAGTTTGGGTATATTGCATTAGAAAGAAATATAATGTGTTTGAAACTTTCAAAAGATGGAAAGCCTTGGTTGAGAATGAAATAGGTCTCAAGCTGAAATGTCTCAGGTTGGATAATGGAAGGGAATATTGTAGCAATGAATTTCTTGATTACTGTTCGGTAAATGGGATCCACAGGCAAATAATGGTTCCAAATACTCCACAGGAAAATGGAGTGTTAGAGAGAATGAACAGGACAATCATGGAGCATGCTAGGTGCATGAGGTTACATATAGGGCTGCCACTCATGTTTTGGGTAGAAGTGGTAAGAATAGTTGTTTATCTGATTAACGAGAGGACATTATATGGCCTTGGATGGAGATATACCTAAGGAGGCTTGGTCTTGTAAGAGAATTGATTACTCATTTCTTAGAGTATTTGGATGTGAGGTATTTGTTCACATTGATAAAGATGATAGGACCAAGTTAGAGGCTAAGTTTAAGAAATGCACCTTTGTTGGATATGGTGAAGATGATTTTGGTTTTCGTGTTTGGAGTCTTAAAGACAAGAAAATATTTCAGTCTAGAGATATTGTCTTTAATGAAAAAATCATGTATAAAGACTAGTTGCAGGAATAGAAAGAGAAATCAAAGAAAGAATACATAGTGTTAGAGGACATTATGGACAACAAGGTGTCCAAGGGGTTGGTTCAGGTTTAGTATGTTTCAGCACATCTAGTTCAAGTACCTACTCATCAAGAACCCCAAACTCCTGAGGTAAGAAGGGAACCTGAATGATTTACTCCATCTTTGAATTATTTATTGCTCACTTGGAAATGGAGAGATAGAGTGCTTTGAGGAAGCAGTGCAGGTGGATGCTAAGAATAAGTGGGAGTAGGCCATTGATGAAGAACATATATCTCTTATGGAAAACCAGACTTGGGATCTGGTGGAGCTACCCGAGGTCAAGAGAGCATTGCAGAATAAGTGGGTGTATAGAATAGAAGAGGAAGATGGAGGTAGGAAATGATATAAGGCTCGGTTGGTGGTCAAAGGATTTACATAGAAGAAAGTTATAGACTTTGATGAAATTTTTTCTCCAGTTGTTAAAATGACTTCTATTAGGACTATTCTTGGTTTAGTTGCAGTAGAAGACCTGCACTTAGAACAGTTGGATGTGAAGATTGCATTCCTTCATGATGAGTTGGAGGAGGAATTTTACATGTAGCAGCCACAAGGTTATGAGGTCAAAGGGAAGGAGAGGTTAGTGTGCAAATTGAAGAAGAGCTTTTATGGCCTGAAACAAGCTCCATGGCAATGGTACATGAAGTTTGATAGTTTTATGCAGGAGCAGGGTTACTCCAGGTGTACATCAAGAAATTTATTGACGGTATTTATATTATTTTGTTCCTGTATGTAGATGATATGCTTGTTGCAAGGAAGAGCATGCAGGAAATAAAGGTACTCAAGAAGTAACTAGGTGACTCCTTTGTTATGAAGGATTTGTGGGCAGCAAAACAAACCTTGGTATGAGAATAACTTGTAATAGGAAGGAGAGGAAGCTGGTATTATCTCAAGAAGTGTACATAAAGAAGGTCTTGGAGAGGTTTAGTATGCAGGATGCTAAACCAGTTGGTACTCCTTTGGCAGGTCACTTTAAATTATCAAAGGAGAATATTCCCAAGACTGAGGAGGATAGAATATAGATGTCTAGGGTACCATACTCATCGCAGTAGTTTTAGCTTGATGTATGCTATGGTATGTAGTAGGCCTGATATTACCCATGCAGTGGGAGCAATGAGTAGGTTTATGAGTGATCCAGGTAGAGAGCACTGACAGGTAGTAAAGTGGATCCTTCGGTATTTGAGAGGGACCATGGGAGCAACATTGTGTTTCGGTGGATCGACACTACATTACATGGATATGTAGATTCGGACATGGCAGGATATTTGGATAGTAGGAGGAGCATGAAAATTTATGTATTTATGGTTGGTGATACAATAGTGAGTTGGATTTCACAGTTATAAAAGGTTGTGGATTTATCAACCATAGAGGATGAGTATGTTTCTACCACAGAGGCAAAACAAGGAGATGATTTGGGTATAACAGTTGCTTGATGAGTTGGGTCATAAGAAATAAGTTGGGATACTACACAGTGATAGTTAGAGTGCTATTAATTTGGTGAAGAACTCCACTTTCCACTCTAGGATGAAGCACATTCAACTGAGATATCATTTCATTAGGAAAACTTTGGAATAAGATAAGTTGAAGTTGGAAAAGATTCATACCAGTTAGAATCCTATAGATATGATGATAAAGGAAGTCACAAGGGAGAATTTGAAGTTGTGTTCAAATTTGATTGGCCTTCATGGTTGATAATGAAGGGTTAAGAACTTTGTTCAGTGGAAACAGTCTCCAAGTGGGAGATTGTTGGGGTGTGGAGCATTTTTTTGGTCTTCTTGAATCAATGTTGAAGTGTTGGAGCTTGAATGGTTAAGTTTAGAGACTTCAGGAGATTTATGCGATCGTTTGTCATGACATTGCTATGAAGTCACTATGTCATTGATGCGAAATTGTTGTTAACATGATGTTAATTGGTCATTAATGTCGGGACTATTTTTCTAGCCATAGGAAGTTGAAAGATCATGACTTTTAGACTTCTAGGTTCAGTTTTAGGACTTCTTAAAGGGATTGTAATCCTATAAATAGAGGTGTTAGGGTATCTTGAGTGTTCAAGAGGTCTTGAGTCTTAATGATCAAGAGGTGATCAAGAGTGATCAAGGATAAGCAATTGGGTCTCAATTGTGGTTTAGATGTGGTTTAACATCTTTGGAATTATTTTGTGAGTTCATAACTAAGAAAAGACTGTGAGAGTATTTTTACTCTTGTTGATAATAAAATCTAAGCAAGTTCTTGGTGGATGTAGCCCACATTAGGTGAACCATGTTAAATCTTGTCTTGTCTTATTTTGTGCATTATTTATTTATGTTGTTATATTTCTACAAGTATAATTATGCTATATAGTTTCCTACTCTTTTTGTGGTTCGAGGAATTATTTATGCATATTTGTTCTCTAATTCCTAACAATGGAAGCATCCTTCAAGACTCCGATGGGATAGCCTTTTTCCTATTTTCCATATACAACACATTTAAAGAGGGATGTAATGGAGGCTTCCACATATGTTTCCATGCGTCCAAAGTAACGACATTGACCTCTACATTCATGTTAATTAATATGTTTCTCGGATACATCCATCAACAAAAAAATTCAGAGTAATTTCCTTGTCATAATAAAGACTGTGAGGGGGAAGATTAGCAAGTAATACTTGCCTCTCACACTCATGTCCCATGCCTGACACATTTTTTACTAACCAATATCATAATCGAGGAATAATGTTATCCTAGAACATAATTATTCACACTTATCTAACCTCATTCATGTATTTTAGAGGGACATCAACATTATTCACCTATTCTAACTTCCTTGATTGTTGCTTCAAACATTGAATCTCTCCTTTCAGGTTCCTAATCACTTGTAGGGTCTCTTGGTAAACCTCTTTTTGATGGGTTAGATCAAGATATTTCCCATGTAATACTTCTTCTCTTGTAAAGAGATTCCTATTCTTTGGTACTTATCTAGAGTGTGCATTCTCACCTCTATAGTTACTAAAACAGGTTCTAACTCATGGTTAAGTGCTACCTTAGGCGTCCATAGTGGGTCAATTTTCTTTACACTAACAATCCTCACGCCTTTGTCCTTATTCTAGATCTAGCTCATGTCGTCATAAAATTTAAGGCACTCTAGATACATATAATTCTTTCCACACCATGAGCACTATAGAAAATACAGACATTCACACTTGTAGTGTTCAATAGATCCACAATTGTAACAAGTCCCATAGGGGAAGTCACCCTTCCTCCATGACTGCTACGACCTCTAAATAATCTAGAAAAACCTCTTCTCTACCTCCACTATCTACTCACCCTTCATAATGAAAATGCTCACCCTTAGAAATACTCCTAATGTTGTTCGGTGCACACCAATATCAATGACATCATGAATTTTTTCTATCAATTAGCAATCCTTCATATTGTGAGTAGTGGATGTGCAAATATTACAATAAGAAGACACATTCTTACGGAGCACGCATTATAACAAAGGGAATCTACTTGGATCATGATCCCCATGAAATATTTCATAATCTAATGACATGGCATGCACTAACCTTCAAGGGAAACTATCCTTTGTGTGTCCTTCCACTTCATAATCTGTGCACCAAAGTCCATTGCATGTTTCATGAGCTGAATTCACATATAATTTTTCAAGCTTCTTTTCCATGGTATCAATTTGTGCTTTTGAAAATGGGCTTACCCCAGTTTCAATGCTTCTAATTAACTCATCATGCAGTATCCTCCAAGTCCTTGCACAAATCTTTGGAAGTCTTATGGGAGAGCACTCACCTAAAAGGTGTTATCAATCCTCCAACAAACCACTGAGCATGCTACGAGGGATGGATATCATAAGATATATTGGACAAGAAAGTCTTAAATATTGTATCATACTCTCATACACTCTTTTTCATACCCTTTTGAATCTCCTTAAGCATGTCGATGCTCTTCTCGCTTAAATTCGGGAATGTGGAACTCTTCAAAAAAGGAATCACACAACGTGGTATAATTCACCACCTTCTAATGTGGTTCATACTTCAAATACTAGCCATGTGCATGCCCTTGTAATGTGGTTACAAACTAACTTTCCTTCCACTCCAAGGTAGTGATACCCTTAGCATGCGATTACAACTCACACTTGTGTACATGTTATGTAACATCCCTAACACCTTTATAATTAGGTAGATGCAAAGACATATCATAAAACACCTGATGAGGTGGTTGAGGTCCTTTCACACCAGGTCTAGAACCTTGGTTCCATCCCGTGTTTCCTCCACCACCACCACTACTAGATCCACTAGCTCTTATCCCTCTAGATCCACCAGATCCTCCTTGTGTAGTAGGAAAAGGGCCCAAAGAATCTCTAATATGCATCCCCACTGTTGTGCTGAACTACATGCCAACAGTCTACGATTTCGAACCACTTCTAGATGTGATACCCAAACTATGTGTATGCACACCTTGTCCAAATGATGAGCTTGACATGATTCCATCAAACACCATAAATGTCTGCAAGACCATAGATTAATGGAATGAAAAATTATATCTACACGATGCAACTTTCTTACCAATGCCAACTAAATTATAAATACATGTCTTATAAATTGGGAAACTAAGTGTAAGGGTTTGGTTGCATAGTCACCTTATATGCATGCCTAGGATTCTTCTCCTTTCTTTGTATGACATGTTCTCATTAGAAAATGGGGGTTCTTATCTTGTTCTTGCAAATATGAGGTAGCACAGATCGCTCAAGTTTCACGTCCTCTGCGTGAACCTCAAATCCTTTCCATGCAAGATCTCGCCTACATAAGTCCATTGATCCTACAACTTTGCATTGTATTTACAATTCCCTCTCTCATGCTTCAATATACTTGAGCCCTCTCTCCTCTCTCTCCACTTCTTTCGTAGGATCCATAATCTTGCACCACATAAGCTTCCATGCCCCACACCTAGTGGGAATTTAGCTAGCCATAAGAACTTCTTCAAAATTCGTAGTTATGATCGGGATCTTGATGGATACTGGTATAACGCATAAGAAATATCCTCTTGGTTCTCACAAGAACTCAAACTAAGTAACCTCTAGGAAATAATAGGTAGAAATCACATACTCCAACGTATAGCTAGTCAACACACCACTCCACCAATGATCAACAACACAATTCCAAGTTAGATCGACATCTTGAAGAAACTTATAATATTCTTGTGTCCAAATATGAGGTTGATAAACCCAATTGTTCCTTGATGCATATGCCGACAACCATTCATACAATTGTACTGGAAAAAAAAAATAACATCTCATAAATCTTATGATACATATGATCCTCTACCCATTTATGTGCATCAAATGCAGGTTCGGTGTTGAATCACTATGTAAAATCATCCTATGTGTTCTTAAGCTAAGTATCGATGTTTTCCAAGGTCAAGAATTTTGTCATCACACATCATTCTTAGAAAAATTCAAAAGAGGTCCCGACAATGGAACCAAAATGTAGTCACCTTTCCATACTCCCTTTAAACCCCAAGCATGCTAGCACATCACACAACCTTGATTGGGTGCTCACCTCAAGTGCGTGAGGATGTCGAATCCCTCCTTTATGTGACCCTCAGTAAGAATAATTTTCCTCTAATGGAGGAATGTTTGCAGAAATAGAGAAACATGTATTCATTCTAGCACAAAAGTGAAGAAACTAGATCTAAACATAGATACACCATAATGTAAAAGTAAACACTACAACATCATAAAGAAATCAGATCTGAACCATGAGAAATATGAAGAACACTAGGGTTTAGACCCATAACTAGAGATATTCATAATAATCCATCATATTCATTGATTCACAATTGTTTACAATAGCCAAATTACATCAAAAGGTTCATAACAAACCAAATACATCATGAAATAACATCCTAGCCCTACAAAATGACTCTGCTCAAAGGGTTTTATCCATGCTCTCTCCTATCCACCCGAATATCTCATGTCTTGGATCACATATCCTCTTCCTCTCACATTATCCCTCATTTCCTCACAGCCCTTCACATTTCCATATACACTTGCACTGTCTCTGTTTTGAACCCAAGAACATTCTTAAATAGACTGGGATATCTTCCCCACCGCCTTAAGATTACTCATGATCGGCCGCATGCAAGAAGGATCATTCTCTACCATACTTGAATGCCTATGCTAGCTTACTCAAGCCATGATTAATTTCCACTTTACAACTCCTTATACATAATAATTAACCCTTGATTATTCCCTAGAATATTATTTCCTTGGGTGTAAGTATTCATGCACTAAACTTATCCACTTATCATGCCTACTTACATCCTCATGTGCTTTCCATGAAGCACCATATTCCATAATGTGACCAAGTCTCGTAACCCTCCTCTACATCCATGCACCAACCTCTCGCACATTCCATGTTTACTCAAGCCCTTCATTCCAAAACTAATCAGCTATTTAAACTATTCATGCACACTTAGTTCTCCTGTATGCTCTTAGTCACATGTTGTCTTCCTATATTTCCTTCTCGTGCGAGCTCATCCCCGCTCTAGGACTAAGTCATTTCTTGGCTCAACAATAGGTCACATTTTTCTTCTTATCCATGTAGGGCCAAAAATCTCAACACATTCTTCTTTCTCGATTGACTTTCTCGGTCTCATATAACTATTTTTATGGTAAGCCATGTCTACATGCCATGCAAGATGTTTCCTCTACTATACATCATTGAGTCAAATTCATACATGAAGGTGGTGAATATACTATGTTTTGTGACTATGAAACTTAAAAATATTGTGACCGAGATCCTAATACTACTCTTCATATTCCATGCACTCATACTATAAATGACCCTCAACCAATAGATGAACTACCTCATTTGTCACCACTTGAGGGTGTTATTCGTGTTATGATGTGGTCCCTTCCACTCCACTACCTCTTCCCGCCACTACTAATAGTATGGTATTTTTTCAGGGGTCTTTCTCTACATCGATGTTATTTTATCTCCTCCACCTTCTCACATGCCATCTTCATCACCACGATCTCCATTAACATGCACACTCTTCATAAATGATTCATATTGGGAATTTTTTCCAATTGATCCTACTTGTGAAAAAAATATATGTTCACATACTAGCTTGGATAGACTTGGATTCACTTTTGAAGATCTTTATCCTCTAATGTATAATCATCATCTCTATTATGGACTCATCACTATTATTACAGACTTATGGTCTACATGTATTCCATCTCACAAAGATACCTCCCGCATATACCTCCTTCTACTCTTCTCATAATAGGATAGTCTTATCTTATATATATAGGATCTGAATTAGACCATGATCATACACATATATTGTTTCCCATACCTTTTGGCCAAGTATTAATTTGAAATAGTTCTTTTCTTGGGTATACAAAGAACCTCACTTGCTGGTATGTGCATGGATTTCCCTTACCACCCTTTAATGATGAGGAATAATCTATGGGCATGTATTTTTGTGCCTTAATGACTCCTTACACAAAAACCCGACACTATAACTTATCAAGTTTCTCATACAAAACCCTATGACTTTGACCCTGAAATTGCTGATCTCTTAGATGACATTACATGATTGATTCTTCATCTTCCACAATTGGGGTCATAACATTCCCACAACCACACTTTCTAGTATCAACACATGTTTCATAGTCACATTTACATATAACCACATTCTTGCATAGGCATTTTCATCTACATATTACCATCATCATGACCGTATGAAACACTCTTGTGCTTCAGTTCACACTTAACTATTGAGGGCATACTACACATGAATCTCACACACTACACCATAGGTACTACAAATTATGTCTCTCCAAACATCTTACATTACATCTCGCATTTTTCATACTACATATTTAAGTTACTCTACATCATTTATATTTCAATATTTGCACATCATACTAATGTTCATCACACATGTGTCACACTCTTATTGTGTATGATTCTAGCATTAAATATTACATAGTACACATTTCACACTATTAGGCTATCTACACACATTTTAATTCATTCTATACATCGCATATTCATAAATTTTTCTCATCACACACACTACATCCTATTCTATTTGTTGCACTCACTACTTGATGACACACTCTAGTCTCATAGTCCATACTGGACCATTGAGGGTATTAAAAAAAGGACCACATCACACTCACGCATTCATAATTCAATATTCTCCTACAAAATTCCTAGGATTATTGATATACACCTTAGGATATAGGGTCACTTATTATAACATCAACTTATGATAGAATACACCATCAGCTTCACTTACATTGTTTAGTGATATACATTTTAGGATAAATCGCCACCTCTTTTCTATTCATCTATTCATGATATACACATATGCTATAGGGTCACATACTGTCCATATCTATGTTGTGTATCATCACCACACACTCATCACAATGCACTACATAGAGCACATGGTTTGACCATTTCTTAACGATGCACACTCATTTTTTTCGGTCTTGACTACTAAGGGGGAATACTAATGTCACCTCAATGTATACAATTCCATTCAATTAGGGGCATATGGATCCTATCATCCATACTACATTCCATTCCATCCATCTAAAGCATACTACATTTTATGGTTGTATTTACTCTTACTTACACTTGTCTTTACATGTTCACTTTGTTACACATTTTAGATAAATCTATTATATGTCATTACCTTTACCATACACACATGCGTGTTCACATCCTTTTCTAGTTGTGATCATATATACATAGCTAATACATGCAAACTTAATGCTTTTGCACTATCTATTAGGGGCATCTACATTCGTACACTAATGGTGCTATTGTTTTACTTTTTCATAACACGCTACTTTTTTTTATAAACGCTTTGACATACTTTCTATTTTTCTCACATGTTAATGTGTGCTTCATGTGTAACATTTTTTTATACAAGGATAATTTCTTCCATAATTTATTTTTGGTTTTCTAATGCTTGTTATTGTTTGTGGGCTTTTCCTTTGTTGTGTGCACACACTTGATTGTTTACTGCTATGACAGCCTTTCGAGTGTCTTGCGACACTATGAGTGGTACCCCATGTTTGTACCTAATTTGCATGATTTATGTTTGTATCTTTAGGTCTTTATATTGTTTTTCTCATGATTGTTGTTTGCTTTGTACTTGTTTCCTACATGCATTCTTGTTTGTACTAAAACCTATTTTCTAGCCACTTGTTTGTCTATGCCTTGGTAGTTACTAGAAACATTCCCTCCCCCTTGTAGGGTAGAGTTATAGTATACATGGACGGTCATCTTTTGGGGATGAATTATCCTACCCGTGACGTAACATAATACCCTAAAGTGGGGGAATCAATTCAGGTTTACACATGGTACCAATCTACAATTTAGTATACAACTTATTCTATAGTCATCGTCCATGGCATAATTCCATTTACAACGAGTGAACTCGGACCAATCTATGAACCCCATGCATAGTGGATTTTATATGGAAGATTGTCCTTAGAATTCTAGGGAGTAGTTACAGGTTGCATTATACGTTGGAATTTCTTCCCTACACTACTTCGGCCAGTGGTATCGATTTCCAAATAAACCAGATAATAGAGAGATCTCTTTACCAATCTCGGGGAAGTAGTTACAGGTTGGAGAACAAAAAAATGTCTCATTACACTACTTTGGCCATATTATTTTGAGATTTCCCAGAAAATGCACACTTCAAAGAACATTTACATGATATCCTTTCTATACTATTTGTCTCATCATGGATCGTACACATGTTCCTTTTTCATTTTCATTTTCATACTATTTCTACATGTGTCCTTACATATATATACATGTGTATTTGATTACTTGTTCATATTCTCCTTTATAGGTCCATCCATATGGGAAGCAAGTAGTCAACAACAACACACACATGGTGATTATATCACACACACGATATTAACCATGTAGGTAAACTACACACATGGGCAACTACACATGCATTTCCACCCTAAGTTCACTCTCATCACTTTTTTTACAATTTTACATTTTTAGTCTCCATGCTCCATATTTTTTTGTCACTCCATGCTTTTTCTAGTCCTTCAACACGTTTCAAAATCACTCTACAAATATTATTGAGTACACATTTCTATCTACTTTATGTTATTAAAATTTTCCCTCACCAACATAAAGTGGGTAAAAATGTAGTCACTTAATGTAATTTAAGTGAATATTTAGTCCCAGTCACATACTATGATTCGTAAGGTTCTTGAGTGAAAAGATTAATAATTAATGCATGTCTTTCACCAATTTTACATTACTTAATGTTGTATTTCCGACTTGAAACCTATAATTTCTCAAAGATATATTGTAATTTTTGTCTTTCCTATTTCTAACTAGGGTTCTCACTAGGACTCGGGTGTTCTGCACCTTATTCCCCTCTAGGAAGCCTTTATCCTATTTTCATTTTACTCTCACCTTTAGGCACTTTATAGCCATTTAATCTTTCTATATTTTTGGTGGCCAATATTTTGGGGTTAATTAAAAATTAGAACAAGAGAACCGTATAAATTTCAATTTATGAGACCATAATGAGGGACCAAACACTAGGTATATATTATCAAAATCTTTATTTGCATCCATCAAAGGAATCTAAAGATACATTTACATCCATCTATATCCATCACAAGGCACACAAGGTTGGTTCATCTATATCAAAATTCATAGGAGGGGAGTCTATTCTTTACATGCATGCATTTATTACATTATACATCTAGTTAGTGCTCATTAGTTCACAAAGTATGATTGGAACAAGAGCAACCTAGGGCACAATTTACACACACACAAACACACACACACACACACACACACACACTATAACTACATTGGGTATTAGATGTAGTGCAAGGATCAATTAGTAAGTTAGTCATTGTGGTCGCGGAGGATAGTCGGACTTCTTCATATAAATATTTATTTCTTAGGGTTTTAATGTTTTTCTGGGATTTATAGGTGACTCCTTATTGCAAGTCTTACAACAACATCAAAAGTAGTCCACTAACTTTAGTGTGATAAGAAGAAAGTACAAGTGAATATCTAATGATACCTCGTAAAAGGGTTTCAAACCATGTTTGTAAAATAAGGCACCTAGATCTAAGACTAGGGTGCCCATGGGCACCTTTGTACCTTCCTGTGCCATAGTCCAATCAAAGAGCATAGATATTTTTTTATCAGTGCATGTGTGGTTGTTTCTTCCTCTTATTCACCTAGTTTTTACTTGTGACACATTCCCTCACCTTTGTCGAATAAGATAAGGCTCTCTTAACAGTCTCTTACACATTAAATTTTCACATTTTTATTTACTTAGTTACTTAGGTCATTTCCTTTTTTTATTTAGTTGTTATTTACTACTTTGCAAAACATTATGTTAGGAAAATCCAACTGTAGTTTATCATTTTGGTGAACCCATACTCGATCTTCACGCTCTTAGGGTCCTCATTATTTGTTTACGATTCTAAAGTATAGTCATCATGATTATCTCAATCAATTATTATTTTCTTTCACATCCTGATGTAAGAAATAGAGTCCAACATATTGTTGCTAACACTTGTATTCATGTCGATATGCATCCTGACTTAGTTTATCAAAATTTTGTAGATGCATTTTATCAACACATAGCATTCAAATATAATCTTCCCACTAATATTAACACTTTTGACAATGATCCACCCTTGCATATCATGATTCACATTTACAATATGGGTGTTAAGCATACTTTAGTTGACAATGGATCCAAACTCAACTTATGTCCCATGTCATTCCTTGAGAAGATAGGTCTTTCTACTCGTGATGTTAGTCCATCATCTCTCTCACTTCATGCATATGATGGTTCAGTTCACCCATACATAGGTCACATTGTTCTTCCTATCACTATAGGGACAAAAAATCTCAACACAATCTTCTTTTTCATTGACTTTCTGGTCTCATATAACTATTTGTTTTGAATGTCATGGCTCCATGTCATGCAAGTCATTTCCTCTACCATACATTATTATGTCAAATTCATACATGAAGGTGTTGAATATATTGTTATTTCTGATTTTGATGCCTACAAATAGTATGAATGAGATCCTAATACTACTCTTCCTATTCCACGCACTAATACTACAGATGACCCTCAACCAATGGACAAACTACCTCATTTGCCACCACTTGAGGGTGTTATTTGTGTCATTGATGTGGTCCCTTTCACCTAGGGAATGAATATGAACACACTCACACGAGAACTGCATTGGGTCTGAGATGTAATGCAATGCTCGGTTGTAAGTTAACCATTATGACTGGTGAGGACAATCGACCCGTCATTCTCGCATCTTTTGGTTTTTGAATTTGATGTATATTTGATGGTTTTGTAGGTTAATATTTTATTGTAGTTTTCCAGGTGACCTTGGTGATCATTGTGTGACCTTAGAGAGACCAAAGGTGAACAAAAGAGGACAACTTACAACCACTCGGAGGAGGTTTCCTATTATTTTTACAGACCTAGGTTCCAAGAAATTAGCCTAGGGTACCCACAAGTGCCCATGTCCCTCTCCAGGTTGCCCCATTCCAACATGTCTCTCTAGATATTCATTTTTCGTGTGTCTATATGACACTCCTGCTACTCTGTTCATCTAGTCAACACTTTAGCACACTCCTTATTTTATTACAAAACATCTAGGTTCCTCTTTTACCCCTTGTAATTAGGGTTTCATAAATTATGGCTTAGTTTTATGGGGTTTAATTTCTGTAATTAATTATTACATTTAGTTACTTATTATAATAGTATCAAATTAGGTTTACATTTTCACATTTAGCTTAATCATTTTCCCTCTCTGAAAATGTGTTGAAATTTGATTTGGAAAAATGAAAATCTAAGGGTATAAATTTCATCTATAAAATATTTTATGGTGTAACGAACAACATTATTTTTTTGAACAAACTTTATGTTATTATTTTCATGTAAATGTGTAACATGAAATTTTCTAAATTGTCGAGCATGATAATGGATCCAATTGTAAATTTTTTCCAAAGCTCCTCCTAAGTCATCATATGGGTTAAGATACCTTTTGTATCATAACCATCTTATCCTTAAAAATATTCATAATGTGATGTACATCCTTCCTAATTTTCTAAAATGAGTTCATGAGATAACCCATTTCATTCAATGTAATGTTTTCAAGAGTGGAAATTTGTACTAAGCCTAGAAAGGTTATTCCCTAGCCTTTCTCGAGTTGGTGTGCACCCTCGTGGCTGATAAAGAAGCCTATAATCATATATATATATATATATATATATATATATATATATATATATATATATGTCATTGAAGATCCTAAAATACAATGGAACAATTTTATGGAAGTTTAGAAAAGTTTCAGAGGTTTTGGAATCAGAACAATGAAAGTGGGTTTTGGAGGCTTGAGGAGCTTGTAGTGTAAAAACACATTATCTTCAACAAAATATTTTTGGGATGAGTCAAGATTAAAATAAGATACCATTAGAAATATAAAAGGATATACATGATGTTTTTTTACATCTTTCACAACACATAAGTGTTTATCTATGCAAAACCAATCTCAAAGCAAACTCACCTTACGGTCTGAATGAAAAAAGTAGAATTTTGTGGAGGAAGAATCAAGTATTGAAAACCATCCCATTGATATAAAAATGTTTTTAGGAGTAAAATTGATATACAATTTCACCTTAAATATACCTCCTATAACTATGGGAAATTTGATTTCATCATTTTAGTAGTTAGTCAAATTCGCAGTTGGAAGCCTAGCACAATTGTTGTGTTTGGATTGTCTCAACTGTCTTAGACAATGAAGACAATAAGGGAAAACAAAATGTTCCCTACCCAGTAAATTTAATCCCATGGACCCTCATGTGACCTCGTTCCCCCACAAGGTCTTTGGGGTGATTTTTGACTAAGTATTGTCATTCTAACCCTTGGGCACGTTTTTCTACCCCAAATGTTTGGGAAAGTCAAGATAGTTGGGACATTGAAATGAACCCAACCCTAGCCAATGCTAAAGTTCTTAATATGACTCGAATTTCATCTCTTGTATCTTCTATTCTCTCTCTCATACGCCATGCTTACCAATAGTTTCGTGCCACTTATCAAGCCTAGGGAAGGAGTACATTTTTTTGCCCAAACTATCCCGAGAAAAATGGGGATAGTGGGGACAATAAAATTCAACTCTTCCCTTCCTTAACTAGTTGTTTGAAGTCTTGGAGATTTTTAGAAGTTGGATTATAAAGAAAAATATGGTACTTGATCTTCTCATTGATGATTCTAGGAGCTTCGTAAAGTGTTAGGATTTAATTAAATACTTATTGGAAATATGAAGAACCCTCTACATGACGAAACTCTCACTTTTTTCACAAGTCTTGTGAGATTCTTCAAATAACTTAATTTTTGAAAGCACATTCTATTGTCCCAAGATTAAAGGATCCATTTTAGGGAATTATAGAAAGAATTGAAGAATTTTATCCCTCTCATTTATCTAGGAATTATGTTTAGAGTCAAAATCATATAAAACTTCACCAAAAAAGATGACCTGGAGCTCTAAGAAATGCATTCTCAAGTTTCCCATACTTAGTCATTTTTAGTTGGAGAGGTGGAATTATTTATCGTCCCAACTATCAAAGACATTGGGGACACAAATGTGTGTTCATGCCAAATTGTTACCTCTTGTCCATCATATGACCTTGGTGAAGCTTCATGACTCATTTTAATCTCTTGTTCACCTCATTCTAGCCCTTCCCTAAACCAATGTCACAACACCACTTATCAATCCAAGGATCAGGGTAAATGGATGATTTTTATCAATTTCAAAGTGTCAAACCTACACTAATTAATTCCATGACACAAAAAAATTGTATGGAGGCACCTCTTCACTTCCAATAGATCCGGTAGTTGGAATCACTCAAAAAAAGGAGGAAATGATCCTTGAAAAATCTAGTTTCACGTGAACCATTTTTCATGCCATGAAGTCCCTATTTTTTAAGGATATGGAAGAATGTATTTTCATCATCATTTCAGAAAAATTAAGTTTTCCAAAGATCCAACAGTGAAATCATCCAAAATTTGGAGGAAGGATCTTCAAAAATCTACTTTCACCAAAACTATTTTTTATGCATTGAAGTTAATTATTTTAAGAGATATTAAGGAATAAATTTTTCTTAGTATGATGTCCCTTTGCATACTAAAAATAATAATTGCTATGTACCTTTGGATATGATAATATAATATATATGGGTTAATGGAGATGCCAAAATGTGGCATACATCCCCTTAGTTATATGTATGGGTTCACATGGGATATAATATTATAATGTATATGGGTTGATGGAGATGCCGACATGTGGCACACATCCCCTTAGTTAGTTATATGGGCTCACATATGAATTAATTATATTGGGTAATGGTTCAGCATACATTGGGATTAGGTGTTACCCATCCTATTCAAAGGATGTGAGTATCGGTATGAGGGAATGGATGTATGAGTTAAGTCTTATACTTGGTATGGGTATATTGGAGGTGTCCCCTCGAAGTGGATTCCCATCTTGGGAGATAGCGGAGTTAGTCCTTCCTTAAGTGGCATTATATGGTGTCACCCTACCTTAAGGGTATTATTCTACATATATTGATATTAGGGAATCTTGGCCCCCATATCTCTTGTGTTTTATTATCTTTTGAAAAATTATCGATTTATTATATGCGAGGTTCTTATCAAGTGGTATCGAGCAGGATGATCTAGGCAATTTGTGGAATTTTTAGAAATGTTTTTGGTGAGTGGATAGATAGTTCAAGTGATCTTCCTCCGAATTTCATATTTTTGGAGCTATTTTGAAAACATTGTGTCGGTTTTAGGGTTGAAACCTAATTTTAAGGTCTCGTCTATATATTACGAATAATAATGAATTACAAAATTATTTTTTTGGGTTGTTGGTAATATATTAAATGGTGATACCACTAAAATTTGAGAATTTTGGATCTATTTTGATAGATTTATTTAATGTAACAAACTGTTACACCAAAACCTTGAGGTGTTAGTGAAATCCACACATGAGGATCATAACATCCCACCATGCTTCCATGAGAGCCCGACTCGGGTTGGGTTTACATCCATACTACCATACGTACGAGCCTTACTTCACCGATGTTTAGGTTCCCCATGGTCCCTATCTACATGACGTAACCAACTGAGTGGGATTTGAACATGGGTGGTCAATCGATACCACTTGATAAGATCCTTTCATATAGTAAATCAATAAATTACAGAAGATAATAACACATAAGAGATATGGGAGGCCAAGATTCCCAAATAATCAATATATGTAGAATAATACCCTTAAGGTAGGGAAACACCAAACAATGCTCCTTAAGGAAGGAGTAACTCCACAATATCCTAAGATGGGAATCCACTTCGAGGGGGACACCTCCAATATATCTCTACCAAGTAGAAGAATCAAATAATACAACATTACCTCCTCATAATGATACTCACATCCTTTAAATAGTATTGGTAACACCTAATCCCAATGTAGGTTGACCCATTACCCAATATAATTAATTCCTATGTGATCCCATATAACTAACTAAGGGGATGTATGCCACATGTTAGCATCTCCATCAACCCATATACATATTTATTATCAAATCCCATGTGAAACCATACATATAACTAAGGGGATTTGTGCCACATGTTGGCATCTCCATCAACCCATATATATTATATTATAATATCCCAAGGTACATAGCATTTCCTCCCTCTTTGACATGTTTCGTCCCCGAAACATAAGAAGAAGCCATATAATGATTATGCTTTAAATTATTGCACACTTGTCACCATGCTCGATCATCTAACCACCCATATGAAATCCTAGTGGGTGATGTTACTCTAAACATGATTCCATATTCCATTGTGCACATCTCATTCCATCCTAGTCCATATGTGTTCCTCGGCATCCATGCATATCCATAATTATTATTCATGTGATTCCATGACATATAATTATTGTTCCATTGATTCCATGTATAGCCAAAATTATTACTCCTCCAATTCCCTGTATATCTATATAGATTGCTTCCTTGTGTGTCCTAGCATGTCTCCATGATTTTTTCCTCTCATGATGATGTGGGTGTCTATATGGTGCAACATTAGTATGCTCAACCTTATCAATCTTTTCCTCCACTTTCTTTTCCTCTTCCAACTTGTTTGTTATTTCTTTTTTCTCTTGACTAGAGAAACTATTTTTTACTTTTTCATCATGTTCTTCATCCTCTCCTTCTGATTCATTGTTATTCCCTTCTTCACCATCTTCAAATTCATCTTCATGATCCAATTTTACAATTTTTTTCCTTGCTAAGTTTGATATCTTGCAATGTAATTTCTTTCTCTTGTACCATAATTTCATGAATTTATTTTGCACATTAATATTAATTTTTCCCAATGTCTCTAACCAAGGATATCTGAGGAAAATATCCATACCATCCATATCTAAAGCATAAAAATCTGAATGTAAAACATATTTATCCATAAAAAGCTTTAAATATTCAAAAACTTGAATATGCTTACCATCCATTTGAGATTCCTTGATATGATTTGTTTGCACATGTAGATTGTGAGCTACATCCATATTGATGAAGTTATATTTGCTGCTAGGGTTTATGGAAACAATTACCTTTTTCTTTGAATGTACCCTTCAAACTGAAATATTGAAGCTTCCTTCCTTAGAGATGCACTATCATGGGTAACAGCTTCATCATCAACATTTTCTTCTTCATCATCATTAACATTTTCTTCTTCTTGTTCTTCTTATTCTTCTGATGCTTCTTCTTCTTCTTCTTCTTCTTCTTTAACAAAATTTTGTTTCTTTTTTGCTTCCCATTTCCTCCCAATCCCATTCCAATAGATCTATATCCAAATAAGAATACTAATGTCATGCTTTCCCACCAAGATGAAGATAAAAACTAACCCATACTAAGCATTCTTCAAAATACATTTGTTTAAATTGTATCCACCATTTTTTGCATCAATTTCCTCATTACCATAGAAAATTGGTATATCCATGATGCATAAAAATTATAATTTCACAAAATTACTCCTTTGAAAAATATTTGAACTGATGATTTCATCAATCATTCAGCCTCAAATCTGAAACCACAAATAAGTAACCCCCGCTAAAATTTTCATAGATTTTTGAAAATATAAGAAATTTAGGAAAATTCCTCAAATTACAGCATGTGGAGAAAAATAGTGAAAAAAATAAAACAAAAATAACTTTGTCAAAATAAATCCAAAAATTCTAAAATTTTAGTGGTATCACCATTTAATATATTACCAACAACCTAAAAAAATTATTTCGTAATTCATCATTATTTAGAATATATAGATGAAACCTTAGAATTAGGGTTTCAACCCTAAAACAGACACATCTTTTGTAAAATGGCTCCAAAAATTTGAAGGTTTGAGGAAGATCACTTGAACTATGTATCCACTCCCCACAAAAAATATCTAAAAAATTCCAAGTTGATCTCAAGATATAGACGAATCACCAACATTAGGGTTTCATCCCACAAATTGCTCGGATCACTTCCTTGATACCAAATGTAACAAACTGTTACACAAAAACCTTGAGGCATTAGTGAAATCCGCACATGAGGATCATAAAAATAATTCACTAAATATTTTGATCACAAATCACCCAAAATAATCATGAATGGTGGAAATGGAAGGTAAAAGAACATTGGCAATTTTCCTAAAATAGTAGGTCCGAGAAAAGCCAATTGGTAAAAATAAAAATGCATCATCAACAAAATAGAATTGATTATGGAAGAAGGTTTTGAAGGTTATATTTTAGTGAAATAGGTAATATGTGCCAAAATAGCAAGTCCGATCCTACCCTGCTAAAAATAGAAAGTCTCCATTTTGGATGGAGAAAGACACATATGGTTCTATTTTGACTCATGTTTCCAATTTTTGAACTCTTATTAGGATTTTAAGATGATATCATAGCTCAAACAAAGACAAAACCTCTAGAAGGGTCTTGGAAACATATTTTGGATTTAAAATTTTCCTAGGAGCATGGCAAAGCATAATAGAGGAATGTCCATATCACTAAACAACTCGATTAGATGGATGAATTCATCATGCTTATCATATAGGATTGAAAACATCATCATCTCATCAAGATGAACTAGTTGAAGTGAGAAGGTTGAGCTGACTAAGCTGAACTCGAGTGAGCTAGATGATCTGGTGAGTTGGGTTCTTTCTCGGTTTAGAGTGCATATCAAACAAGCTAGTTGTAATGAGTTGAGCTGACTAAGTGAGTTGAGTTAATGTGATCTCATAAAGATAACTGGATAATTGGGTATATTAAGGTAAGTTGAGTTTGAGTTGGTATGGTTGTGGTATTGAGCTAGTAAATAACTTTTCCTTTTCATGAATATTCCTATGTAAGTGAGCCAAGTTAAGCAAGTTATGTGAGCTAGTAGAAATGTAGTGAACCAAATAAGATTGGGAAATATTGATTATATGGTTAGAGTGAACTCATTGATCTCAATGAGCTCTATGATCTAGGGATTTGATCATTCAAACATCAAGGGGATCTCTCAATAGTTTTTATAAATACTCATTTGTTAGTCTGAGGTGTCTATTCATCATTCTTCAAATAAGAAAATCTAAATCGAGGTTGCTTCTTGAACAAATCATTCAATACCTATCCCTCCTTCTCTCCTATCCCTTTCTTCTAATTCTTCATTGTACACAATAATTGTATATTTTTCTAATCACTTAAGTGAAATATTTGTAATTTTAAAACTTTTTCTCTCAAAATTATAAGAGAGATACTTAATTTGTCTATTTTAGGGGAATTGAAAGGTCACAAGTAGATTAGGAACATGAAGATTCATGTTGGTGGAGATGACAGTTAAATTCACAAAGAAATAAATTGGGATGGCTTCCTTGTTCCAAAGGATCCAAAATCTTATTTCTTAGTAGTAAGTATGAATTTTTGTAGATTGATTGGTGCTTTGTATTCATCACTACAGAAAAAATGAAATCTACATTCTTCCTTTCCTTACTCTTGTTTCATCTATTCTCTCTTTTGTAACTTTGTAAGTATATTAATAAAGAAAGAGGTATGTTGAGGTTAGCACACTTTGGTTGTACGATAATATATCACATCTAAGCATACTTGAAAATAAAAGTGGACATTCTACCAAAAGAAATATACATAACAAGAGACATAAATCAACACGAGATTTAACATGGTTCACCCACTGGACTACGTCCACCAAGAAACAAAACAATCTATTATCAAAAGCTTTGACAAGATATACAATTGAAGATTTACAATCTTCCACACCTCTCATATGTAAAGTACTTTCTTTCACTCGAAATTTTGATTCTTCTCCAAGAATTCTCAATCTTACAATTATTCTCACAATAATCATCAACTTTTGCAACTTATTATTAATTCTTACTTCTAAACCCTAGCTTTCATGCTTATAGAGGCATATAAAAACTTAGGAAATTAGCCATGTAATTACAATCAATATATCTACTTTAATACTAAAAATATATCTAATTCCCGAGATTTAAATAAAACACTCCCGCATAGGTAACCGATGCTAGTTATACCTAACGATGATGGTTCCTCCTTGCCTAACCAATGCTGGTCATAGGTGACTGATTTTGGTCCCTCCATAACCAATGAAGGTTACTTGTGTTTTGAAAAAAATTCATATTACATGCTAAACCGAAGTAATTGATTTCCATAACTCAACAATCTCCCACTCGAGATTAATTACTTGCACCATACCTATACAACATCATTCTTGGATCCTTCCTTAGATTTATTTCTTCCTAGAGTATCAAACTCAAAGGCCAACAGAAGTGGAATGTATCTCTAAATTCTCCTTTGCTAATGACTTCGTTAGCATATCCACAAGGTTTTCAATTGTATGAATATTTATCGATTCAACTATCCATCCTCCAATACCTGTTTTATAAAGTGATACCTACCTTAATGTGATTTGTTCTTGAATGAAAAGATGATTTCTTTTTCAAATGAATTACACTCGACTATCACCGAATATTTTACAATCATCTTGCTCCTTTCCCAACTATTCCATAAACCTACTCATTCATATCATCTCCTTGCTAGCCTTTGTAGCTACAATGTACTTTGCCTTTGTAGTATATAAAGCCACAACCTTCTACAATCTTTAAATTCAGCTAATTGTCATCCAAACTACCATGAAAAATATCCAAGAGTGCTCCTCCTACCATCTAGATCTCCACCCTATCCAAATCAACATAACCACATAATGAAATATCCAAACCTCTATAGCATAACCACATGCTAGATGTTCCTTTCAAATAATCGAGTATCCATTGGACTACTTTCCAATGCTCTGTAGTCATTTGTATTCCATTCTCAAAGAATCAAGGAAATCCCATGCGTGTCATCCTATCACCCAAAGGAAATTGGGTGCACCCGAGGCACACGCGGGTAGTCCCTCCTTTATATGAGTTGTGTGAGAATTCATTATTTACGATAGAAACTTAAGTGAACAGATTGGAAAGGAACCATACGTTAATCTTAGAGCTCACAATGAATTCTAGACCAATGTGTTCATTCATATGAGAAAAACATTATAGAACATAGATATGAATCATAAAAGAAAATAAATGCATAGGGGTTTACACCCACTCATATGAAATATATATATATATATATATAATTGATCCATACATATGTAAGTAGAACTGGAACCACACATATATTCATATTAAGCATGTTGATAACCACATTACATTAACTCAGGAAATCATAGATTCATATGATATTGCAAATCAATGTCATGTGGACTTAGGCCCTTCATAGTATAAATAAAAATGTTCAAACCCATCCCCTTAGTACAACATACTCCTACAGATCCTCTAAACCCAACCTATGGAGCTCTCATAGTATTCTTGCATAAATTCACCTCTTTTTCCTTCTATATCTTTTTCTTTGTCGGGTGCTTGTATTTATAGCCTTAGTAAGCATCGTCATGCCTTTATGAAGGTGTAGATTGGGTGCCAAGTATCCAAGTGGTCCACCATGGGAGCATGATTATTTAGATGTGAGCTCTCCATCCTTTGTCATGATGAATGTATGGAATCTTCTATTGCAAGGTATATTCCTTTCATGGGCTCCAAGCTACTGGTGACACCTTATCCACCCTACATTTACATTCGGTCATGCTTTCCTCGTATTCTTCCCAATATGCCAAATATGGCTAAGTCCCATGATCTTTTCTCATCCTTGTGCACACCATTGGTTCTCCTAAAACCCTGTCTTGTGTGCTTTCTCCTTGCACACCCTTCTTCAAATAGGCCTTACACACCCATGCGCCTTCTTGTACTTAGCCAATATTTTAGGGGCCCAACATCACCCCACACTATGCCTATTCTCTACCCTCGGAAAACCTTATTAATGAATAAAGAATGACTGTCCTTGAATAGTTTGGAGAAAGAATAAAGGAATGAATAATTTTGGGGAAGAATGAAAGAATGGGGAACTATGATTATTTCTGTAAGAGGAGAGGGAAATATTTTGTCAAGTTTTCCTCTAACTTATTCCAGGTATTGACTTCACTTTGTGCTTGTTGAAAAAGTTCGCTGACTAGGGCACTCACCTCTTCAAAGCTTAGCCCTTCTCCCTTGGCACTCATGGTTTCCACAACCTCTTCCAATTGCTTTCCCATATCCTCAAGTGCGTCCATCCTATGAGTGATCTGGGGATATAATTCTTTAAGCTAGTTCTTAATTGAGCCCCACAAGGTCTCAATAGCCTCTGATTTCTTCTCAACCTTGGCTAGAATTTTGTCATGTTCCACCCTATTCCCCTTGTTATTCTCCTGGAACTCCTTGAGCTCCACTTCATGGGTGGCAACCAAAATGCTCGCCACTTTATCTCTATTAGTACAATTTTCATAGGTGGCCTCAACAACTTGGGTGACAACTTTCACATCCACAAGGAATTTATTATATTAGGCCACAATGGCCACAACCTTCATCTTATCCTCTTTTTCTCGTGTGTTGATGCCTCCTCTACAAACTCTATGGCTAGTGGTTGCCTTTCCATTGTGAGAATGCAAGTTAAGTGTTCCGGGCATTATAGGCTTGATTCATATCTTTGTGTAGGTTATGTCAAGTCTTGATGCTTCAAGATAATGGCACTTGTGATCATCTTGACCTTATTGGAGACTTTGTGTACCCTTTCCTTCTCTTCATTTAATTCATGCCTTAGCTGAGCATTGACTAGTTCCTCATGTTTTAACTCCTTAGTTATTTTCTCTAGCTCCTCTTCCTTCTTCTCCATCTCTTCCTCTAGAAACTTCACTCTATCATTCCTCTTAAAGAGTCTAGCCTCTACTTCCACCGTAATGTTATTTAGCGTGTTGAAGATTTGTTTGTCTGATAGCCACTGAGCATTTACGAAGGGGTTTTCACCTTTTTACTCTGGTACCTTTATTATTTCCCCTTAGCTCACTTCAAATTCTAGTTCAATGATGTGGGAATCAAATGCCCAATAAATCATTTTCCTTGTCTGAGGGTATACACCTTCCTCATCGAATGATTCCATAGCCAAGAGTTTCTCTATTGGTATGGTGCTTTGATAGTGTGTGCACAACACCTTCTTTGGGTAATCAATATAGCCCATCCTCTGAACCTATGATGCCTCTACACTTTTTCTCCATGTGTATGCAGCCTTAGGAAAGCTCACAGCCAAACTAGGATCCCCTCCCATGCTGCCATATTCCTTTTCTATACTTCCCTCCTTTGCTTCCTTCATCACTAGGTCCACGTTGCGTTCCATCTCTTTCTCTACTAGGTCTTCAATGATCTTGGCTACTTCCTTCTCTGCGGCCTCATCTATTTGTTCCTTAGTGAGGCTTGGGGTCCTTTGTTCTTTTGTGACTTCCTCACTTACCCCCTTGTTATGAGTATCTTCTTCTTCCTTTTCATTCTCCCTCTTGGAAAATATGTATTCATTTTATTCTTCCTCTCCTTCCTCCTCTCGAGTCATGAACCTCATAGATAGGATGGTCCTCGCCTCCTGGTTCATCTTCATCATCATCATCTCTCTCACCTATATAGGCCTCCAAGATATTTTTGTCCTTCGAGTAATTTTATTTTGTCACCTTCTGCTTCTTCCTAGTAGGAGATTCTACTTCCTTCTCCTCCTCCTCTAGTTACTTCTCCTAGGTGAAGGGTTCTTCGTGCTATGGCGCTTCTTCCTCTGGATTATTTTCTTTCACCAGGGACTTATTTCTCTACATTTAAGTACTAGGCTTAGGCTTATCTCTGGTGCACTTACCATTTGTGTATCCTAAACACTTGGTGCTTTCTACACCTCTTCTCTTTCCCTCTTCTTTGGCGGGGATTCTTTCTTCCTGTGGGGTCCTTAGGGATGGATACATCATTTTCCAAGTACACACCCTTCTCAAATTTTGGCCTGATGTGAAGGTATATTCTTATTACAGCCCTTCCAGTGATTGGAAAATTCATTGGTTTCATCATTTGTATCTCATGGGAGACATATCTCTCCATGTATGTGCACTTCTTGGGGTAAACCAAATTTCTACGTAGCTCTCTATGGTCTTGATCTACTTCACTAAGGTTAAATCTTAGTCTCTTAGCCTATTTAAACCTATTCAACCCTACTTAGAAATATTGCATGGTGAAGGAGAAGGGAATCTGGCACCAAGGGCCCATGTTTTCACTTGTCAACCCAAATCTGCCAATGCAAAAGTGTTGATATACGATGAATTCTTCCTCTCCTTTCATGAGCACAGGTAATTGTTGTAGAATCCTCAATTCTACCCTAAATTCATCCTCATGCGCTTGTACCATTTCTCTAAATGCACCTTATGAGTGGTTGTCATTGTTTCACAAGTATATTTTGTGAACCGCTTCATGGGTGAGGGATCCTCTTCTGGGTACTCCCAAAAAAACCTTTCGAACCATCGGGCACTCCTATTTCTAAGAATAAAATTTTAAGGAGAACATTTCCAAATAGTATCTTCTCACCTTCTTATGCACTGCTGATGATTTCATCCGCGATGAAAGTGGACAAGTTGTAGATGGTCCCCTCAGATATTTTCTGGCACACATTCAGCCATGCCTTGTTCACTTGATTCCATCTCTCTTGGTCATTGAGCTTGGTTACCAAGTGTGTGGCCATCCTCATCATGGGGTCTAGGATCTCTATAATGTCAAAGTATCATGATCCTTTCTTATAGTCATATGCAACAACTATTTCCTTGATGGCCTCCTTGTCACTTAGGTCATCATCAATGTTATCCCCTTCACAGATAAGGCATGTGAACTTGGAAATTAACTAGGGAGTTATGAAATATTTTTTCCCCACAAAATAAAACTTATCTTTGTGAACGTGCACCATTAGCCATTGCTATAGGCACTCAATTTTTCTGAAGTAAGGTAATTCATAAAGTTGCAGTAACCTTGCCTTCTCCAATTTAACCTTTACTTCATCACTGTAGATGGGCATGCCTTCTGGTGTCCTCTTATTTGTTGGGTGAACCAAATCCAAAGCCATTTATTTTTCTGTCATGCTAGTGCAGTGATTATAGTCACTTATAGACATCTTCCGTAAATGAGATTCCCATTCTTTTCCTAGAAATACCCCATCTGGGTATTGCATCTCTACGTACCATTCTTCATTTGTGCTTGTGATGGCAGCCATTTGCTTCCCCTTACCCTTTCCCTTCTGCTTCTTAGGTGAGATGGTTGATTTCTTTGGTGTCATTCTTCTAGTTAGGTTATCACTTCAAGCGTATTTTCCTTTCTCTACTCTACCACTTTATCCAACCCTAATGCACAACCTTGTGAAGAAACCCTCCTACACCATGCCCTAGCCACTAAACCCTAACTGGAACAATACTTCCACAACATGACACTTATCAACAACTTCTTCCATGCCCATATAATCCTTTCCTAATGGTTGTGGATCTTATCTAGTCACTTCCTCTCGATTTATTCAAAAAAATTTCACAGATCACCTTTAGATGCCCTAGTTTGTGAGAACTCTCTTTACTTGGTTAACACAAGGTAAAATAATGAAGTACTGACTTCTTATTTATAGATTTTCCTTCTTTCCAAATTAAATGCTATTTTACTTACCATCGTACTTGACACTTTGAATGTAACTTTTTCCACCAGTCCATCCTTACACCCTTTCACTTATGCACCCATCTTGTGCACAATATTCTACAACCTTCTAGCATGCAACCAATCCATCCCGACGAAAGACTCGTACGTGTGTGTTAACAATGTCTTTGAAAGCACTTCTTCTATTCTTCACCTGAATTTTTCTCTCACCTACCTCATTTTTTTTTCGTGCTTATTTCTCGTTTGTATGTGGTTTCTATGAAGTCTTATCCTGATACAAAACTTTTCCATCCACCTCTTCTTCCATGCACTTTCTTCATTCTGTGTGCTTTGTATCCATCAATCGGGCCATTCACTACAATTTCTACTACCAGTTATACTTATAGTATTGGCCTATACTTCACATCACTCCACCCCACACTAAAAAAATGCATGGTCCTCTATGCATGCAAAAACTTAAAAATTAATGTGGTTACCAGCGCCCAAGGTGCAAAACAAACAAAAAAATATACGATGAGAAAGGAAAATAACAGAAAAAGAAATTACATAAAGGGAAACCTAAACTAACTGATAACATGACCTTATTTACAAACACCAAGAAGACTTATTTATAGTAGGGCTTCAGCCTACTCCCATTGAAGTGACCTGGTAATCTTGTCCCATCTAGTGCTTGTAACTGGCAAGTTCCTAAATCAAGAATGTATGATATGAGGTAAGGTCCCAACCAATGGAATTTTAACTTCCCAGGATGGTGCAATACTTGGAATCATACAATAACACCAAGTACTCCACTTCAAACTTCTTGTTATTAATAGGATGCTCATGCCATGATTTTTTCATTTCTTTTTCTATCTTTTGACTCCACCTAGCAAGTGATTTCCTTTCATCTAACTTCATCAATTTATCAATTCTTTCTTCCAGCACTTGCTCATCAACTAAACCTCTTGCGCATGCTATATGCAATGATGGTAACATGAATTCCACTGGTAAAATAGCCTCCATGTCAAACAAAAATTGAAATGGTGTGCCATTGTTCAACCTTTTATAGGTTGTCATGTATGCCCATAGAATGGTTGATACCTTATCATCTCAATCTTTTCTTCTGACGTCAAAGATCTTAATTAATGTATGACTTAGTATTTTTTTAAATGCCTCAATAATCCCATTTGCTTGAGGGTGATACGGGGTAGTCTTATGATGGGCCACCATAAATTCTACCAATAGGATCTTGACTATTTCATTGAGGAAGTGTGTACCCCTATCACTTGTTACAATTAAAGGGAAACCATATCTGTTGATTATATTCTCCCATAAGAATATAGCATTGTCGTCACTGGTGCAATCCTTTGACGTGTTGCCTCCCCACCATGTCAAATAATTAGTGCAAGTGATGATATACCGTAAACTAATCCTTTGCGCCACTTCGGAGATTGGTCCTACAAACTTGATAGCCCATTTTTCAAAGGGTTCAAAACTAGCCATTGGTCATAAGGGATTTTCATCCCTCTTTCAAGGTTTTCAAGGCACTTGGAAATGGTTACAAGCCTTGCAAAATCAATACAATCTTGGTAAATGGTTTCCCACTAAATCCCTACAAGTAGAATCTTCCACGTGGTTTCATTTCCTGCATAGTTTCCTCCTATAATCCCACCATGTGCTTCTTCCATAATTGTAATGCACTCATGTTCTAGCATGCATCAACATAGAATATCAACTAATAAGTATGTAGGGTGTGGTGCGAAATGCCAATTGCTTTCTCTCCATAGCCTTCATCCCTTCTGGGTGCCACACCTATTTTTAAGAACATTGTGATATCTTCCAAATATGAGGGCGTGCACGTAATCTAAATAGTTATGCATCTGGCATGGTATCCTTAATGCTTTGCACATCCTCTCCCAAATCAATCCTTGACAAGTGGTCAGGCCCTAAATTATTCTTTCTGGCTTCACCACCACCGTAAATTCAAATTCCTGAAATAGAAGGACCCAATGACATATGTGCCCTTGCAGAATGGGTTTGTTGACTAAGTACTTTAATGCCATGTGGTATATGTAGAATATGAAGGGTGTTGCCAGTAGATACTACCTAAACTTATGTAGCATGTAGATCATTGACAATGCTTCGTGCTTAGTAGTTGTGTAATTCTGCTCTACTGGTGTCAATTTCCTACTTACAAAGCTCAAGGGATGATCGACAATTCCTTTGCTAGGTTGTGCTAGTACTTCCCCCATTTTTTTCCCTAAGGCATCCACATGCACATGGAAAGGCTTATCCCAAGAAGGAAAATGTAATATGGGCACTATTACGAGCCTTTCCTTTAAAGTGTCAAATGCCTTCTACTATGCCTCTCCCCAATGAACGGCGCTTTTGTGTTTCAATAATTCTTCTAAGGGAACAACAATTTTGGCTTACCCCTTGATGAACATCTTGTAATATCCCATGTGACCAAGGAATCCATGCGTGGTGCTTTGGCTAGTAGGCTCCCCCAAACCCACAATGACTGCAACTTTGGTGGGATCTACTAGTAAGCCTTCTTTGCATATGATATGCCCTAATAAGGTTCCAAATGGGTTAGCAAAGATACACTTCTTGATGTTGAGGGATATCCTCAACTGTCAAAACATTTCAAACATTAGTCTCAAGTTATCACAATGGTCCTTGATGAGACCATACATAGTCCAATCATCCAAATAGACCTAAATAAATTTATGGATGAATTCCTAGAAGGCTTGCGCTAATGCGTGAGAAAAATCTTTTTCAATCCAAAAGGCATGACCATGTAGGAAAAACTTCTGCATTTAGTGTTGAAAGTTGTATTTCTCTAGTCTTCCTTTGCAATACGTGCACTGGTGGTACCCGAGAATCCATCCATGAAGGAGTAGGCTTTGTGCCCTGGACACTCCTTTAATATTTCTTTAGTAAATGGGGTAGGGAAGGGATCAATGACACATATTGTATTCAAGTCCCTGTAGTCAACATAGATCCTAATCCTCCCATCCTTCTTGATGTTGATGACCATTGGGCTTATCCACTCTAGCTCTTTAACCACATCAATGATACTTGACACTATCATTTTGTCTATCTCTTCCTTAACTCACACACGTAAATTTGGATTCATCCGATAAGGTCTCTTCTGAATTGGGTGCACACCTTCTTTCAACTTGATCTTCATTTCTCCCAAGGAATGGTGGATGCCTTTGAGTTCATGGTACCCATGAGGGAAAAAATCTTGGAACTCATGTAATAGATCAATGATCTTTAAAACTTCCTTTTCTGACCAATAGTCACCGATGATAGCCTCCTTAGGTTTGGCCTCTATCCCAATGTTAACCTTCTTTGTCTTCAAAGGCTCATGGTAGGCATGTGCTTTCTCATCAGTGTTGTCTATGACCTCACGTGTACCCTCCGAATGATCAACATATAACGTCTCCATCTCTTCCTCATCTATGACATAGACTAATTTTCCTTTTTCTTTTTCCATACACACGCACTCAAAATGTACTTCCTCTAATTCTTCCTCATTGAGGCACATCTCCATATAAGGATTTTCTAGTAATTCCAATAGCCTATCCTCAGCCATGGCACTATCTCCCACTATAAGGTGCTTGATTGTTTGCAATGCCTTATCCACTGATGGTTTGGTGCTCCTATACTCAAATGCTTGAATGAGGTCAGCCACCAACTCTTGCCAATTACCTGTTTTACGACGCATATCTGAATGAACGTACCATGTGTGTGCATAGCCTTTCAAGGTGGATTATAACTTGTGCACCCACAACAAAGGTGTTAATGCTTCCGTGCTTCCCATCCAAGATTCCTTACATGCTTGGATATCAAACAAAGTGGTTTCTTTTCCATGGTAGTATTGTATAGCCGTGGGCGATTACTCCTTGTAAACCTTATAGAGAGCACGATTCTTACCTCGTGCCACTCTAGGAGGTTATTTTGATGTGTATCCCACCAATGTGTTGCAGTCTTGAGTAGGTTATAGCTAAGAATTCCTCTTCTTTCATCCTCATTTCTCCATTGAGCTTCCATTTCCTATAGGAAAATATCAGGGAATGCTCCCCCCGAGTAGCTAGGAAACTTCTTTCCTCCTAGATGTTTGACTGAGTGTACCTTTTTCACCCTTGTTACAGAGTTCTTTTAATTTTCTCCCAATTAACTCATAGGTCCCGTGCGCCCAATTGTCACATGCCACACTAGTGGTATCACTCATGGACTAAGTGTCTTCGAATTAGATGACCCCCTCTGTGGGGTGAATTACCTCATGATCTCTGATAGAGTGCATTTAGATTCTATCAAGGAATTCTTCTCCAAAGAGATTTGTGTAGGGCACTAAATTCTCATCTGTCAAAGGGATGACCACTCATTCGTCCTTTTTTTTGAAACTGATATATCCTTTGTTACACCTTATGTCAATATTATTCTCGTAAGACCATGGGTGCCCAAGCAACATTAGAAAGTTATCTACCACAATGAACACAAAGACTTTGAAGTTTCTAGTGAACTTGGCCCCTTGAATGGTGATAACTACATCCTTCAAGACCCCAATGGGAATTGCTTTAGTCTTGTTCACCATATACAACACATTTGAAGATGGCTGCAATGCGGGCCTTCCCATCTGATGCCAAGAATCTAAGGTAAGAAAATTCACCTCTTCTCTCGTGTTGATGAGGATATTTCTCAGAAGCCATCCATCAACAACCACATTTAGAGTAATCTCCGTATCATATTCAAGGTTGTGTGGAGAAAGGTTTACATGCAAAACTTGTCTCTTGTGCTCCACTCCGGTGTATGGTACCTTCTCCCTCAGCCATTCTCCCAGCAAGGGAATAATATTCTCTTGCCTCAACATTTTACATCTTTGACCTCATCTAGGTCACTCCTTGGAACCTCATTATCCTTTTACTACCCCACCTTCCTTGATTTATCCTTGAGACATCGTATCACTCCTTGTAAACTTCGAATCATGTCCATAGTATCCTTGTATACATCTTTCGATGGGCATGGTCTAGATACTTTCCATGTAGCACCTCCCCTCTAGAAACTAGTGTCCTTGGTCTTGGAATCTCCTTGACACACATGACCTCTGCTTACATTGTCACCAAGTATGGGTTCTAGTTCTAACTCACACACCACTCTTGGAATCCATTATTAATTAACCTTTTTTATGCTCACCATAGTAGCACCATTATCTTTCTGGTGTTACTAGTTCATATTCTCATAGAGTTCTAGACACTCTTCGTACTTGAGCTTCTTCCCACACCATGAGCATTGCAATATATCAGAACACTCACATTTATAATTCTCTATAGATCCAAAATTATAACATGTTCCTCATGGGAACTCACTTCTCCCTCCACTGTTGTTACCGTGACCATGAAATCCTCCGTGAAAACCTTTTCCACCTACCCTCCATCTACGTGTTGTTCATAATGTTATTCATCATCCTTAGAACTATCAATGCAAGGCTAGTTTGGTGCACACCTAGATCAATAGCATCATGGATGTGATCAATCGATCTGTAATCCTTGGTGTCATGGGTTGTCAGGCATGCATGTATTGCAGAGTAAAAGAAACATTCTTATAGATTGCATGCTAGAGTAGAGGGCATGTACTTGTATCATGATCCTCGTGAAAGATCTCATAGTCTCTCACAGCATGCACCAAATTCCGAGGGAAACTATCCTTTTCATGTCCCTCCACTTTGTAATTTGTACACCTGTTATCCCCTCAATCCCCCCCCACCTTCTTTTGAAATCCAATTTCATGAAAAATTGAAGTCTTTCCATGGAGGAATTCATGTTTCGAGCCCCTAAGTACTTATTTTTATCCCCTATGACATTTTATGCATTTCCTCAGTCTGCTGCCATTATAATGTTCTATCTATTTCTCATGGATGGGAGGGGGTTTATGATCTTATTTTATACATTTGAAGGGAACGAAACATACATCCTTCACATATTAACCTTATGTGGAATTTTGAGATAATGGATCCATTTTATTCTCTAAGCCATTATGGAAAAGGGTGAAAAGTTATAAAATTACCCACAACCCCGCTCATGCGAAGGGATAAATTTTGAGTTGAAGCCCGCAATGTATCAGAAAGGGACACGTTTGTCTACATTGAAAATTCAATGGTGGGGACATAGACTTTTGAGGGAAAGGTTGGAATTTTTCCCCTTTTCAAAAGAGATAAAGTATAAAATCAAAGCACATCCCCACAACCAATCAGGTGATGTCATGTGTTGAAGAATGAAATTGGGACATGTGACCATTTCTCAGTTCATATATGATTTGGCGGGTTAGCGGAGGAATTAAGGAATTTTATCTTTGTTTCCACAAAGGGTGAAAAGTTCTAAAATGACCCGTGGCCCCGCTCATGCGAAGGGATAATTTCTAAGTTGAGGCCCACAACAAATTAGAAAGAGACACATGGCCTATGTTGAAAATTCAATGGTGGGGGCATGGACTTCCAAGGGAAAGTTGGAATTTTTCCCCTTTTCAAAAGTGGATAAAGTATAAAACTGAAGTGCATTCCCGCAACTAGTCAGGTGATGCCACGTGTTGAAGAATGAAATCGGAATAGTGGGCCTACGAAGAAATTGAGAATTTGAGCCTTTTTCACCAAAGGGTTAAAATGTTGCAAATTGAGCCACAACCCCTTTTCCAATCGTGGTGTGCCACGCATTCATGTTGAAAAGTCAAAGCGGGCCGGCGGAGGTTTTTGAGAATTTGAGATTTTTGTTAAAAAGAGTTTAAATGGCATATTTGAACCGCATTTCCTCAACCACTCAAATGGTGCCACATGTCGGCCATTGCGAGCTACGAATGGGTGGATAAAAATGAGAAATCATGCTTTTTCTCCCAAATGTTAGGAAATGTAGATTTCTCCCCCAGGGCCATCGTTGCTTGGATCTTGCCACATGTAGGGTCCAAATTTGAAGGTAAAAGGGGGAAAAATAGCCAAATGCACTCATATGGTTTTCAATGCCATTAACGAACTAGAGCTCCAAAGAATGCAAATGTGAACCATTCTTCATTCTTCTCTCTTTGTTTCCTTTTCATTTATAAATGAGATGCATTTTTGTTTTTGTGGAACTAAATTGATAAATTTAAAGAGATGTAAAGTTTGATTATCATAAAAAGGAGTTTCTTAGACATATGCAATAAAAAGGGGAAAACATACCAGAAGCACTCAAGTGTTATGAAAGTGGTTAAAAGGTGGAAATGGTAGGACCACATAAAGAAGAAAGTCATGAGATGCCCCTGCTAAAGTAATCATGCTCGAACACCTGAAATATTCACCTTTTTGAACCTCTAGTTTTCATGAGTGTGTTTGTTTCATCTCACTTTCCAAAAGTGGATCTGCAACAAAAATTATTCGTTTTAGATATTCTTTTCTTGGGGACAAAGTATGGATGTACATGAATTGTTATAAGAACATGTTTTGGCCATGGAAAAAAGGGATTCTAGTTTTCTAGGAATGTTGTAAATTTGGAAGTAATTCAATACATAAGATTTTTCTTTCTCATTTTCCTCTCGTTGTATCTCTCTCTCTCTCTCTCTCTCTCTCTCCTTGCTCAATTCAATGGATCATTTGTCTTTGCATTCAAAAGAAACTTTGTGTTCTTGTCTGTGTAATCTTTAGAACTTTGTGTCTGTAGATTCACATTGGTGATGAAGTGATTGATATTTTTCCTATATTTTCTTGGTTCAATGTGAGTAAGGATATATTCTGCTACCTATATCTCTTGAAAACATTTTTGTTTTCTTCCTTCTTCATCTCTCTACTCTTCCAATCCTTTATATTGATAATATTTTAAGTATGAAAACATTCTAGAATATCAGGGTCCAAACATTGAGAGTTGTATATTTGTACATTTTTTTTTCCTTCTTTCAATAAGGGAACCTCTCCCATTAAAGAGGAGGGACACGTTTGTCCCCTGATTGTGGTTTCTAGCCATGTTCCATTCTGAAACCCAACAATTTTTGGTGAATCCATTAGGGAATTCATTGCAAATGGATTCCAAGTTTTTAATAACAACTTCTTGATCATCTTTGATCTAGCAACTCCAAGATACACTCGGGTAGAAGAACCCTTGGGGAAGAAGACCCTCATTTCCAAATTTTGGATCATCAAGGTTTCTCTCTCCCTTCATTAAGAAAAAGAAGAGGAACAAGATTTGCAAGCGCTCCTCCTACTAGAGAAAAAAATTATGGGAGTGAGATCCCTCAAGATAAAATCAGTCCTAATTTACATGCTTTGATTCTTGTTGGTGTTTTAGTTCCTCTCCAAACAATATTTCCAAGGATGGTAGCTCCTCTACCTTGGGGCCAAAGGGTTGGGCCTCTTGCTCTTCCCCAGCCATTGCATGAATTTCCTAGAGGCAATAGAAATAATTTCCCTAAATTCAGAGGTGATGGGAAGGTTCATCTAGATGAGCATATTATGGCCTTCATTGTTGCTTGTGGTGTTCTCGAGTTGAACATGAGGATATCTCTGTTAGACTTTTTGTAGAGACATTGCAAGATAATGTTGCTGATTGGTTTTATCATCTCCCTGCTGGATCCATCACCAATTGGAACACCATGATGACCCAGTTTGAGTAGTGTTTCAAACCTGCTAAGGATGTACATGCCCTCTTGGCCTAGATTTCTCAAATCAAGAAAGAGTCACATGATCCCATGAGGGAATTTGTGGCCAAATTCAACAAGCTAGTTAACAAGATCCCACAAAACACATGCCCTATGGATCAGATTCAGAAATGTTTCTTCCTTAATGCCCAACTACCTGAAGTGAGCTATGCACTTAGAAGAGATAATCTTGCCACTTTAGATGTTGATCGAGATTTTCTGTTAGTTTTGAAGATGATCTAATCATGTCTGGCAAGCTAAGGAGAGAATCATCCAAATCCAAAGCATCTCCTTCTTCCACATCTTCTCCTAGAGCTAATGCAGATTAGTTGGTATAGAAACTTTCTAATGATCTCATTTCTCTCAAGAAGTAGTTAGCCCAACATGCTCCTTATCAGGATGTTCCTAGGAAGAACTTTCAACCCAAGAATCGGTTTCCCTCTCCTCAGACCAGATTGGTAATAGAAGTCCCACCATTTAAATTTCCAATTAATGCAACATGTGAAGTACTGGAGCCTGATGACTAGGAGGAGAATGAAATCTATGAAGAAAATGAAGAGGAAGCTAATGAATAATTAGAAGATTTGAGTGGATCTCATGTCCATTTTCTCACCACTGAAGGTATAGATGAAGAGGATGATTATGAAGAAAGAGTTATAGAGATGAAAAATGAATCATATGCTCTCATGACTCGTGAGCAAGTCAACAAGGAGAAAGTGGTGCAGCCTGCTAAAAGATCTAAGGAACCTCCTACAACCATTCCAGTGATTGCAAGGAGAGGAGATCCTATTCCAACTTCTTCCACACCTAAGGTAGGTTTTGTTGTTCCTTCCTCCTCTATTTCTACTCCTAAAAATTCTTTCCTCTAAATGATAGAGTTGATAAGTCAAAAGTTTCATCTACTCCTATTAATGATGCTCCATCTACCTCTGGTTCTTTTGACATTATTGACCATCTCAAAAAAACTAAGATCTAGATCTTAGAAGCTGAATTCTACCAAACCCATCCCAAGGCCTTTGCTAAGATGGTATACTTCGTAAATTCCAAATCCAAGCCTTCATCCCCTAGTTACAAAGGTATTTTTCCCACTCCTCATACATCTCAACCAAGCCTTTTGTAACAGATCACTTCATCCATGACAAGATCACACCATTTTATGTCACTCTCCTCATAGCTGGCCACAAACTCAACAATTGTGTTATTGATTCTAGTGCTTTAGATAATGTGATGCCTGTTAAGGTATCTCATGCCCTAGGCTTAACCCTAACCCACACTTTTGGTTCATGTTACTCAATGGAAAGTAGAGAAGTGCCATTGGTTGGAAGGATCAAGGATGCACAAGTAGCCTTTGTTGCTTTGCCAGAGAAGAGAGTTTTAGCCACCATTTTGGTAGCTGATATTCCCCCTTCCTATGGCATGTTGCTGAGTAGAAATTTTTGCAAAGATGTTGGAGGAGAAATCATGATGGATTGGTCACATGCTCTTATTCCAGTGAATGGGAAAATGAAGAAGCTATTGCCTGAGAAACAAACTAAATATATCATGTAAAAAATAGATGACCCAAAGGCACAAATACTTTATGAGGACATTGGTCATGGTAACTACATGATCATGTCACAAGATGAGGCTAACCATCCTAAGGAAGTTCTTCTTGATCCTAATGGAATTTGGATTTTGGAATTTGATGGGAGCTACTCCTCAACTGGTTCTAGAGTTGGTGTGGTGCTTATTTCTCCTGAAGGGAAAATTCATCCTTTCTCCTTCAAGCTCCAATTCAAAAAAACAAATAATATAGTTGAGTATGAGGCTCTCATCCTCGGTTTAAGCATGGAAAAAGAGATGGGATCAATAATATCCTTTCTCGTGGAGATGCAGAGCTGATTGTAAAATAGGTCAGAGATCTCTTTCAAGTGAAGAATAAAAGGTTGAAACATTACAGGAATCTAGTTTGGGATTCCATTGAGTTCCTTGATGCCTTTTCCATTGAAAGCATGCTAAGGGAAAGAAACACCAGGGACTGATTCCTTGGCTATCTCGGGGTCTCTACTGATCCCTCATCCATATTTCTCCCAAGATAAATTCACCATTGAGATGATTCATAGGCCTAGTGTGCCTGACAATGCAAATAATTGGCAAGTCTTTAATGATGATCAACACTTGCTTTCCTTCCTTGAACTTAGAGATAATTTTGACCAGTTGTACTTTGAAGGAAGTGGAAATCTTCCTAGAGAGTGTGTGCCCCCAAATGAAGAAGATAATAAAGAAGAAATGGATCATGATGGCTGCATAAAACTGAAAGGTAATAAGATACCTAAAGGGATGGTAAGTTTGGAAGAGTTATTTGATAAACATGATAGGTACATCAAGTCCAAAACTTCCAAAGGAGCTCAACAGTCTGCTGAATATGAAAATATAAACATTGGGAGTCTTAATGAACCCATGTTGGTAAACATTGGAAAGTGCTGCACACAAGAGGAGAGGGAGAAAGTAGTGAATCATTGAAAAGGTATGCTGATGTTCTTACATATTCTTATGATGACCTCAAGGCTTTTCAACCAAAATAGATGAAAAATTTCATTCCTCTAAAACCTGGGATCAATCCCTTCGGAAAAAGTAGAGGTAGTATAACCCTAAAATTGCTAATACAATCTTTCAAGAGATCTAAAAGTTATTGAAGGCTAAGATCATTTTCCCCATTCACCATTCAACGTGGATTGCTAATATTGTGCCTATCAGGAAGAAGAATGGTGAGATCTAGATTTGTGTTGATTTTAGGAATTTGAATCAAGCCTCTTTGAAGGATAATTATCCTCTCCCCATAATGGATCAAGTGTTGTAGGTTGTTACAGGTTTAGAAATGTTGTCCATGCTTGATGGATTCTCAGGATATAATCAAGTAGAAGTAAGTGTTGTAGATCAACATAAGACTTCCTTTACCACTCCTTGGGGCACCTTTTCTTACAAGAGAATTCCTTTTGGCCTCATCAATGTTGGTGCCACCTTTCAGAGGGAAATGGACCTGGCCTTTGGCAGTCTTAAGGGAAAATGCATAGTTTTATACCTTGATGATCTAACTGTGTTTTCAAAAACTAGAGCTGATCATTTCCAACACCTTGAAACTATCCTCCAAAAGTGTAGAGAGCATGACATCTCCTTGAATCCCAAGAAATATATATTTTGTGTCACGAGGGAAAATTATTGGGACACATTGTCTCCAAGGAGGGAATCAAGATTGATCCAGAAAGAGTCTAGGTAATTCAGCAGATCCCTCTCCCCACAAGAAAGAAGGGTGTGCACTCTTTCTTTGGAAAGATCAACTTCTTAAGAAGATTCATACCTAATTTTTCTGAACTTACTTTGAACATAGCCCACATGATGAAAGGGAAGAAAAATTTTGGTTGGTCCTTTGAAGGAAAGGTTGCATTTGAAGACATCAAGAGAGCTATAGCAAAGACTCTAATCTTGGCATGCCCTGATTATAACAAGGACTTCATTATCTATTGCTATGCTACTGAAAGTACTCTAGCTGCTATGTTAACCCAAGAGAATGCTAAAGGTCATGAAATCCCCATAGCATTCATGAGTTATATTTTGAAATCCCATGAGCTGAAGTACACCATGATGGAGAAACATGATTTTGCAGTGGTCAAAGTGTGAAGCAGTTTCATTTTTACATCCTCAACTCTCATTCTATTGTGCTTATGCATGATACAACTATTAAATCCATTCTTACACAACAAGAATTTAGAACCAAGAGAGGAAATTGGGTAGCCAAAGTTCAAGAGTATGATCTTGACATCAAACCCACCAAGCTAGTTTGAGGAAAGGGCTTATGTGAACTCATTGTTGAAGGAGCTGATGCCAAATTGTCCAAGGAGGAAGTTGATATCCATGTTGTTCTTTTCCTCAGCTCAATGAAGAATGGTATGTTGGGATTCCACACTTTCTTACTTATGGAGAATTCCCATCCCATTTGAGTGCCAAGGATGAGAGAGCCATCAAATTAAGGTCTGCATAATATGTGTTGTGGGAAAAATGCATTGTTCAAACAAGTTATAGATGGAAGGTTTTTGAAATGTGTTCACAAAGAGCAACAAAAGACATTTTTCTTAGCCTTTCATGACCAGTCCTGTGGAGGTCATTTCTCTTTTGCTTTCATACCCCAAAAATCCTCTGTACTAGATATTATCACCTCTACGTTGTTTAAAGATGCATCAAAGTGGGTAGGCAAGTGTGAAGCATGTCAAACCTTTGTTGGAAGACCGAAATTTGCTGCTTTACCTCTCAAAAAAGTGGTGATTGAGGAACCTTTTCAACAATGGGGTTTAGAATTCATTGGGACACTCAATCCACCTTTAAGTATAGGGCATACTCATGTATTGACTACCACTGATTATTTCACCAAGTGGGTGGAAGCCATTCCAGTTAAAATTACTAATTCTTAAGTAGTATGCAAATTCATCAAGGAGTACATATTAATAAGGTTTGGGATACCAAACAAGATTGTCACTGACAATGCTTCAAATTTTTTGTTTGCTGAGATGATGGATTTTTGCAATGGCTATGGAATTTACCTTTCCCACTCTTCAGATTACTATCCCTAAGGGAATGGGCAAGCATAATCAACTAACAAGAATATGGTCACCATTGTTTGGAAGCTTGTTAATGACTCTCATAGAAATTGGCATAAGAAACTATATGATGCTTTATGGGTAGACATGATTACACCTAAGAGAGCCATTAGAATGTCTCCTTTTATAGTGGTATATGGAGTTGAAGCCCAGCTGCCAGTGAAATTAGAACTGCCAACCTTACATCTGATGAAGGCCATTAAGGATGCTAGCTTTACCAATTCATTGGACAAAATAATTATGTACCTCTAGAAGTTGAATGAAGATAGATTGCAAGTGGTTGACAGAATATTAGCTCATCAACTCAAGGTAAAAGCTCTATTTGACAAAAATGCTAAACCCATAACTTTTCAAGTGGGAGACAGTGTTCTTCTTTAGGAAAAAGGCATGAACCTCGAGGCAGCCATGGTAAATTTGATTCCCTTTGGCTTGGTCCTTTTAAAATTAGACATTTTGCTGGTGAGAACTCTTTTTACCTGGATTACATGGATGGTTCTCCTCTCCCACTTCCTTATAGTGGGAAATTTTTGAAGTTGTTCAAAACCTAGGAGTTTTGGCGGTCCCTCTATACATTTTGTATAGCATTTTGTTTCTAGTTTTTCTTATTTTTTCTTGTTTCCTTGTGTGCATTGTCTTCTGTGTTGATATTACTTTTTGACTCTGTTGCCCAATGGATAAGGCACTGATCTATTCATCCCTAAAATTCTCTATGGTTCTTGATTTTACATCTTTCCTCTACCAAATCATCCCCAGAAGGAGCCAGTTGTTGTCCCCTCAATTTCCCCCCTTTTTTTTTGAAATCTAATTTCATGAAAATTGAAGTCTTGCCATGGAGGAATTCATGTTTTGAGCCCCTCAAGTGCTCATTTTGATCCCCCATGACATTTTATGCATTTCCTTAGTTTGCAGCCATTATAACATTCTATATATTTCTCATGGATGGGAGGGGGTTTATGATCTTATTTTATGCATTCAAAGGACACAAAAACTTGCATTCTTCACATATTAACCTTGTGCAAAAAGAAAATCTTCATCGGGTGTAAAAATGGTGTTTTCCCATGCTCTGCGATTTTCTACGTTGTTTTCCCTGTCAAATTCTTTCTTAGAAAGTGAAGCTGCATGTTTTTTTCTCATTGGATGGGTCCATATGGTTTTTCTTTTGAACTTATCACTTTTTATGATTTTGGAAAAAATGTTAGATTTTCCCCGCATCCCCACGGGTCCCTGATTGGTTGGAGTAGTTTTGGTGGAAGTTTAGGGTGATGGATCCATTTTATTCTCTAAGGCATTATGACAAAGGGTGAAAAGTTCTAAAATGACCCATGGCCCCGCTCATGCGAAGGGATAAATTCTAAGTTGAAGCCCGCAACGAATCAGAAAGGGACATGTGGCCTATGTTGAAAATTCAATGGTGGGGCATGGACTTTTAGGGGAAAGGTTGGAATTTTTCCCCTTTTCAAAGAGATAAAGTAAAAAGTGAAGCACATCCCCGTAACTAATTAGGTGATGCCATGTGTTAAAGAATGAAATAGGGACACATGGTCGTTTTTTAGTTCATATGCGCTTTGGCGGGCCGGTGAAGGACTTTAGGAATTTTAGCTTTGTTTCCACAAAGGGTGAAAAGTTCTAAAATGACCCGTGGCCCCACTCATGTGAAGGGATAATTTCTAAGTTGAGGCCAATAGCAAATTAGAAAGAGACACGTGGCCTACATTGAAAAGTCAATGGCGGGGCATGGACTTCTGTGGAAAGTTGGAATTTTTTCCCCTTTTTAAAAGTGGATAAAGTATAAAATTGAAGTGCATTCCTGCAACTAATCATGTGATGCCACGTGTTGAAGAATGAAATCGGAATAACGGGCCTGTAGAGGAAATTGAGAATTTGAGCCTTTTCACTAAAGGGTTAAAATGTTGCAAATTGAGCCGTGACCCCTTTTCCAATCATGGTGTGCCACGCGTTCACATTGAAGAGTCAAAGCAGGCTGGAAGAGGTTTTGAGAATTTGAGATTTTTGTTAAAAAGAGTTTAAATGGTAGATTTGAACCAAAATTAATTAGCCACTTAGATAGTGCCACATGTCCGGAATTTAGCGAAGCTACGGAGGGGTAGAGAAAAATGATAAATCGCACTTTTTCTCCTAAATGTCGAAATGTAGATTTCTCCCCGTGGCCATTGTTGCTTGGATCTTGCCACATGTAGGGTCCAAATTTGAAGGTAAAAGCGGGAAAAACTAGCCAAATGCACTCATCTAATTTTCGATGCCATTAACAAACCAGAGCACCAAATAATGCAAATGTGAACCATTCTTCATTCTTCTCTCTCTATTTCCTTGTTGTTTATTCATGAGATGTGTTTTTGGTTTGTTGTGGAGCCAAATCGATAAATTTAAAGAGATGTAAAGTTTGATTATCAGAAAATGGATTTTCTTGGGCATACGCAATAAAAAAGGGGGAAAACTTACAACTAAGCACTTGAGTGCTATGAAAATGGTTAAAAGTTGGAAATGGTAGGACCACATCAAGAATAAAATCATGTGATGCCCCCTACTAAAGTAATAATGCTCGAACACATGAAATATTCACCATTTTGAACCTCTAGTTTTCATGAATGCATTTATTTCATGTCACTTTCCAAAAGCGGATCTACAACAAACATTATTCCTTTTAGATATTATTTTCTTGGGGAAAAAGTATGGATGTACATGAATTGTTATGAAAACATGTTTTGGCTATGGAAAAAGGGATTCTAGTTTTCTGGGGAACGTAAAAAATTTGGAAGTAATTCAATACGAAAGCTTTTTATTTCTCATTTTGCTCTGTTATATCTCTCTCTCTCTCTCTCATTGCTAGATTAAATGGATCATTTTCTTTTCATTCAAAAGAAACTTTGTGTTCTTATTTTTGTAATCTTTAGAGATTAGTGTCTGCAGATTGAAATTGGTGATGAAGTGATTGATCTTTTTCCTATATTTTCTTGGTTCAATGTGAGTAAGGATATATTATGCTACCTATATCTCCTAAAAAATTGTTGTTTTCTTCCTTCTTCATCTCTCTACTCTTCCAATCCTTCGTATTGATAATATTTTAAGTATGAAAACATTCCAAAATATCAAGGTCCAAACATTAAGAGTTGTATATTTGTACATTTGATTTCCTACTTTCAATAAGGGAACCTCTCCCATTAAAGAGGAGGGACAAGTTTGTCCCCTGACTATGGTTTCTAGCCATGTTCTATTCTGAAACCCAACAACACCAAATCCCACTACAAACCTCATGTGCTTGAGTTTACGATAGCTTCTCCAATTTCTTAGCCACAAAGAAAATTTGGGCCTCCAAAATGGACTAACACCAATATCTAGACTCCTAATAGTTTTAGCGCATAAGGTAGCCTCTAAATCCTTGCGTGGGTTAGCAAATTTTTATGTGACAATGCCCTCCTAAATGGAGTGATCAACCCTCCAAAAACCATTGAGCATGCTATGAGGGGTGGATGTCATATGAAAGTTTGGACAAGAGAGTTTTAAACTATGCATCATACTCCTACACACTCTCTTCCATTCCCTTCGGATCTCCTTTAAAGCATGAATGCTCTTCTTCTCATACTGAATATGGAAATCAGAGGAAATAATTTTTCAATGTTGTATAGTCAACCACTATTTTATGGGGGTCATAGTTCTTATACTAGCTATACGCATGCCCTTGCAATGTAGTTACAAACTGGCTTGCCTTCTACTCTTGGCTAGTGATCCCTTTCACATGCCATAGTAAGTCAAACTTGTGCACATGTTATGCAACATCTTCAATACTCATATAGTCTCGGTAAGTGCAAAGACATCTGGAAAAACACTAAAGGTGGGTGGTGGGGTCCTTAGCCTCCCGATCCGAGCCTTGGTTTCCTTCGGTGTTTAAATGCGTTGTTCCCTCCACCAGATCCACTGGGTCCACAAAGTCCTATTCCTTTTGACCCTCCAGATCCACCAAATCCACTAGGTCCTATTCCTCCTGACCCACTAGATCCACCAAATCCACCGGTTACAAGTGGTTACGCTAAGGGTTCCCAAATTTCCACTCGAACTATGTACCAATGGTATGTGATAATGTCCCACTACCAATAGTGTGCCCCATGCCACTCCCAGATGCAATACCAAAGGATTATGTATCCACACTTTTCCCAAAAATTCCTCCAAACACTAGAATGGTATGTGCAGCCATGGATGTCCCAAATGAAAAATTATATCTCTTGGGTGTCGATCGGTTACTCCCACCGATACCAACTAGGTTAATAATAGTCTTTCCTTGATATAGAAAACCAAGCACCAAGGATTGGTCATCAGGTGGGTTCGGATGCGTGTTGAAGGATATTCTTTCTCCACATGATGAACTCTCATCAGAAGCTAAAGGGGATTCTCTTACGCACTTTCCAAGATGGGGTAGCATAGACTTCTCAGGCTCCACATCCTCTGTGTGAACTTCAACACCCTCTCGCAACGTCTGCCTCCATAGATCCATAAAAATTACTACCTCGTGCTATCTAGTCATCTCCCTTTCATGAGCTTTATTGTACTTGAGTCATCTCTCCTCCATTTCATTTTCAACCATAAACTTTTCCATCTTCCTCCACCCTAGCTTCCTCTCCCATCACTCGGAGAGCTTAGTCGGCCATGGGGAATGATTCTAAACTCAAAGTAATGACCAAAATCTTCATAGTCGAGAGAATAACACACAAAACTGATCCCGTAGCCTTCCTTAGAAAATAAAACTCAACAACCTTCAAGAAATAATACACCAAAATGGCATATTCCAAATTATAACTAGTAAACACCCTCTTCCACTAGTGCTCGCAACATGTGTCCACATCGAGATCTGCATCCTGCACCTCTCGAAAGTCATATTCGGTCCACATGTGTGATCTACAAAACTATCTTGATCTAGATGCGTATGCTGAGAGCCATTCATATAGCTCTACTATGAAGCAACAAAATAATTTCTCATACAACTCATTATATAGGTTCTCTTCTACCCATCCACATGTACTTGAACTCAGGTCCAATACTGAATCTTTGAGAAAACTCATCCTCCATTCTCATGAACCATGTTTAAACACTTTCTAAAGTTAGGTGCTCTGTCATTACACATCAAAAAGATAAAAACATATGCCATTTCTCACAATAACTTCAAAAAGAGGTCTCGGCAACGGAACCAAGATGTAGTCATTTTTATGCCCTTCTCAAAGAATCAAGGAAATCCCATGCGCATTGGCCTATCACCTAGTGGGATCTAGGCACTCATCTAAGGCATGCAAAGGTGTCGAGTCCCTCCTTTATGTGAGTTGTGTGAGAATGCATTATTTACTGACAGAAACTTAAGTGAACAAATTAGAAAGGAACCATGTGTTCATCTTAGAGCTCAGAATGGCTTCTAGACCAATGTGTTCATTCATATAAGAAAAAATTATAGAACATAGATTTGAATCATAACATAAAAGAAATGCACAGGGGTTTACACCCACTCATATGAAATATTTATATAACCGAGCCATACATATGTAGTAGAACTGGAACCACACATATATTCATATTAAGCATGTTGATAACCACATTACATTAGCTCAGGTAATCACAGATTCATATGATAATGTAGATAAATTTCATGCATCGGAACTAGACATAGGCCCTTTATAGTACAAATAAAATTTTCAAACCCATCTCCTTAGTACAACATACTCCTACAGATCCTCTAAACCCAACCTATGGAGCTCTTATAGTATTCCTACATGGCTTCACCTCTTTCTCATTCTATATCTTTTTCTCTGTTGGGTGCTTGTATTTATAGCCTTAAAGAAAACAATGCCATACTTTTTTGAAGGTGTAGATCAAGTGCCAAGTGTCTAAATGGTCCTCTATGGGAGCATGCTTCTTCAAATGTGAGCTCTTCATCATTTGTTATGATGACTTTCTAGAATCTTCTATTGCAAGGTATAATCCTTCATGGGAACCAAGCTACCAGTGATGACACCTTATCCACTCCACATGTGCATTTGGGTCATGATTTCCTTGTATTCTACCCGATATGACAAATATGGATAAGTCCCATTATCTTTGCTCTGCCTTGTGCGCACCACTAGTTCTACTAAAACCCTCCTAAAACCCTATCCCGTGCACTTTTTCCTTGCGTGCCTTCTTTAAATAGGCTTTTCTCGACCCATGCACCTTCTTTTACTTAACCAATATTTTAGGGGCCCAACATAGGAAAAGATCTATTTTTTCCTTAACACTTTGGAAAGTCGATGTAAAAATCTGAAATTATGGAATGTGACCAAAAGTCCTTCCCAACCATTTATTCGGGCATACCTCTTGGAAATAAAAGAACTATTTGTGGAGAATGGAATTTTATTATTGAAATATTTGAAATAAAGCTTGTGGGATGGAAAAAAAAACTTGCTATCTTAAGCATGGAAAATTACTTTACTTAAAATTTCTCTCCAAAGCCTCCTAGTGTATGTAATGTCCCTCTACCAACTCCCCAAGAAAATAGCGGAAAAACTGGAAAAGATTAAAAAACATTTCTTATTGAGTGGTACTAAAAGTAAAGAAATAATTATGTTGGTGGCTTGGAATAGGGTTTGAAAACGTAAGAAGATAGGGGGACTTGGTCTTAGAGATTGGACTAAAATGAACAAATCCCTTCTAGCTAAAATTGGATGGAGGCTAACTAAAGAAGATGGGGTGTGGACTAGAATTTTAAGGAAAAAATATTGGATGGATGCAAATGATGAACGATGGATATTCAAACAAGCATCCTTCAATGGGTCAAGTATATGGAAAGCTATTAATTGGGCAAAGGAAATTGTGGCAAAGGGTAGTAGGTGGAAAATAGGTAAAGGTAATGAAATCTTCTTCTGGACAGATAAATGGGCTGGTAACTTTACACTTGAAGACAAATTCCCCCAAATTTCTAAGTTGTTAGAAGATAAATATGGGGAAAAAATAAATAATTATATGGATGATCCTGGGAGCTTTCAAACTTGGAAGTACATAGAATTGGACAGGCATGAATTTAGAGAACACACAGTTACTCTCAATGAATTATTAAAAAACTATGTGTCTTATAACAACAAGGAACAAGATAGAATTGTGTGGCATAAAGAACAAAATGGTATTTTCTCAGTCAAATCATCTTATGCTTTATTCTTTAAGGAGGAGACTAGTGAGGAAGATATTTTAGCTAGAAAGATATGGAACAAGAATATCATCCCCAAGGTCAATATTTTCAGCTAGCTTATGGTGATAAACAAGATTCTTATAATTGAAAACCTCACCAAAAGAGGTTTCCATATGGTAAATAGATGTGCTCTATGTGAAGAGAATTTGGAAATGGTAAACCATTTGTTCTTGGAATGCTCTTTTTATTTTCAAATTCTCTCTTCTATTCTAGGTATGTTCTCAATTAACTAGGTTAGTCCTAAGGAGGTCCAATCTTCCTGGAATTAATGGAAATGTCTATTCATAAGTCAAGGTCTGAAAAATCTGTGGATAATGAGCCTTGGACATTTGTGGTGGGAAATATGGAAAGAGAGGAACATGAGGATCTTCAATGGTAAGAAACTTCCCAACAGGTTGATTTTTAACAAATGTTTATAGGCTGTTAGAAACAATTTCTCTATCCTAAAGAACAAAGAAGTGGAAGTTATGGACAAAGAACAACATATCATAAAGAAATGGAACTTAATCTATGACCCCCACCCCAAGAAGAGTAATCCTAGAGAAGGGGTAAGATGGAATTCTCCTAGAGAAGGTTTTATCAAACTCAATTTTGATGGTGCTACTAAAGGGAACCATGGTAAGGCTAGAGGAGGATGTGTTTTTAAAAATGCTAAAGGTATGTTTCCCCTAGCATAATTTTTTAATTTGGGAATTTAATGTAATCATGTTGCAGAGGCATCGACGATGTTTTCGGGAGTTAAGTGTTAATGTTTTAATCTACTTTGAGAAGAAAATGTCAAAAATGGTCATATTTTTGTGAAGATTCCCCAAGGCCCGAAATCCAAATTTTGGACTTCGGATTTTGGATATTTTCTCTTTTGAAGTTTAATGGAGTGAGTCTTTGAAATTTATGAAGTCCAAAACCCCGAAAGTCCAAATTTTGGACTTTCAGACTTTCGAGGTTCAGAGTTTTTACTATAAAATTGACAACTTTTAACCTCGAGTTCGAAAGTCCAAAACCCGAAAGTCTTAAATTTTGGAATTTTGGGCTTTCGGGTTTTATAAAATTTTTCCCCATTTTGGTTAAATTTCTTTTGAACTTCTGAATTCTAAAATTCTGAAAGTCCAAAATTTCAAACTTTCAAGATTTCAGGTTTCAGAATTCTCCGAGTCATTTTTTAGGATTTTCACTTTCGGACTTCAAGTCTGAAAGTCTGAAATTTTGAACTTTCAAGCTTTTAGGTTTTGGAAATTTTCATTGCCAATTCACATTTTCATCTCCCAATCTTTAAAGTCCGAAACCCCAAAATTCTGAAATTTTAGAATTTCGGGCTTTTAGGTTTTAGACTTTTGGAGTCCTTCATGCAATTAATTTTTCACCAACCCCATACGGATCAAATTTTTTCCATTAATATCGGGTTTTCTATTTAAACTCATTTTTACTCGTCATTTTTACCTAACACATTTTCTCTGACATTTGTTTTCTTGTACCTTTCAACATCTTTTTCAAGTATTTTATTTTTGTTATTTTCCATTTTTTTTAAGATCTCTTATTTTCATTTTGTTTGTTTTCTTTGGTTCCTCTTCTATGTATCTCTCAAAATGAAAAAATCATTTCCTACCATGTTTCCACATTCTGATTTTCCATAGGCATTCAAAGTTTTCAAGACTCAAGTTCTCTATTTTTCCCACTCAATACTTCTTAGGATTTGAAGATTAACATTGTTTAGCAATTTCCTTCTTAGATTTCGAGGACTCAAGATGTGTATCTATTTTAGAAATCTTGATTTCGATTTTTCAGAATTTCATTTGAAAATATTTTCGAACATTCTGTTGGAAAATATTTTTAGAAACTTTCTTTCGAAAAATTCTTTTAGAAATTTCATTTTAGAAAACTTTTTGGAACTTCGAGTATTTATCTTCGGACTCTTTTTTAGGATTTTCGGAAGCTGATATTTTTGGGAGTTTGGGACCTATCTTTTAGAGTATTGCACTTCATGTTTCAGACTTCTCTTTTTCAAGATTTTTGTTTCGACTTCAGCTTTCATTCTGATGTATAGATCTTGATGTCTACTTCTACATTAAAGGGAAAAGAAAAGATGAAGTATTCATTTCTTAGAGTTTCTCCTCACTCCTTCCTATTTTCCGACGTAGGGAATATAGGGGACACTGACCTAGGGAAAATTAATTTTCCAAAATTCTGGGAAATATTAAACACTCCTAACAAGAAGTCATGGATGTAGGCCATCTACGACACTGGGCTTGCCATTTCTGCCACTTTTCCCACATCCATACATTTCCCAGAGTTTATTTTAGCCATGGCATCCCACTTTGACAAAGAATCCATGTTAGTCAAATATATGATGATAAGGTGGTAATCCGTTTGGACCTAGACTTCTTCGAATATTTTCTTAAACTTCCCAACGTTGAAGATTATGCCACAATTTCACTAGAGTCAGCAGTGGAACATTGGGACAAGGAAGAGGAAGTATGCACGAAAATCATGATGAAAACTTATCTGGCTAAGAGCTTCACCAAATTACCCAAAACCATGCATCGGTTAGATTTTATTCAGGAGGTCGAGACCTTATTGTGCTACTAAGCAGAGTTTCAGGTCTCACTTTTGCAAAGGAATTTAAGGGATGGATGTTCTTGTACATCACTACCATCAAGAAAAATAATGAGTTTATCTAATGGGGGAGCATATCAGTAGCTCCATTTGCTATCAATTGAGAAAGGTGCTTTCCACAAAGAATTTCTATATGACATCCTTCTTGGTTTATGCGGCCGTTGTTATGGGATATTTCTCTGGGTTGAATACTAAAGGTATTCGTAGCACCTCCCAAATCTATGATTTCTATCCTCAGCTCACACTAAGTGAAGGGAGTAGGCATTTTTGTAGGGTCAATGATGCCTTCTTTATGGTTATCCTCTACCATTTTGACAAGGAGTTATACAACTAAAGGATTTCTGATGAAGCCTTCAAAGAAGTGTGTGAGTGGGGAGCCATCTATTTACAGTTCCCTACATTCACTTACATTTGGGTTCTAGGATTTATAGGTTCCCCAAAAATTTCCAAGGTGCCCCACTGATAAATGGGTTCTACTGAATTGGTCCAACAATTGTTGGATTATCATCGAATTCAAAACAAGTGCCACAAATTGGGAATACATTTTCCTATTTCAATTGGTAGATACACCTGCCTGAATATTCATGATGCCAAAAATGTGGATGTAGAATTGGCCAAAGTAAATTTGTGAACCTTTCAACCAAAAACTAATTTCGATTATTGGGGTAAATTTTGTGAAACAAGTCGGTCCAGTGCCCACGTGCCCCAATTAGAGGATATCTGGATTCATTATCGGGATGAATACATCATGCAACAAAGGGATTATGAGAGGTTGACCTTGGATGAGGTTCGATAGTTTAGCTTGGCCGATGTCCTAAAGGAGGTGCAAGATAATGATGAGGTTATAGATTTGGCATACAAAAATGATAAAATTTCCAATCAACCATTATTATGGATTGATTGGTATGTAGAGGATTGTTGCAATACAAAGAGAGGGCGGTGTGGCCATTCTATAGAGAACTTACATTTGGTTGGTTACCTTGGGAATTTCAACCAAGGGAGTAGAACAACCTACAAATATAGAGTCCCCACTAACATTGAGCCAATAAACACTCAAAAAGGGGAAAAGGTCAATCCAAAAACACATATGACTCCCAAAAATATTTCATTTGTTTTTTTTGGCTCATCTCTCTCTAAGGATTCCATTTCTATGCCATGTCTCCTAAAGATCCTTGTGAATAGAAGTGGTTGAAGTCAGTGAGTCCCCTAGTATCTCCCAAGATCCATCACATCTTCTTCCTCCTCCATTAGCACTTTCAATATCAATTCCTTCCACTTCCACAATTATTTATTCTTTCCCATCTCTTTCCATGGCCCAGGTTTTCTCATCCCTTCCAGTTCTCTCAGGATAAACTATCGGGTCACCCATTTCTTCTTCACTTCCCTTAACACTTCCATTTCCCTCCACCTCATTCCCAAGCATCATTTTATCAACTCCTATGGTTGTCCTTATGTCCACCCCATCCATCATGGCCACTTCTACCCAAATATCAACTAATGTTTCTAATTCTCTTTCCATATATAATGTTTCAAGTATCAAATCTACTATCCCATCTTCATCAGCATTAGCTATTCCTGAATGGTTGTTTAGAAATAATCCAAAGCAAAAGAAGAAGGTGCCTCTGGGAGATGTCATAGATCTCAGTATATTAGAACAGATGCCCAAAAGATAGGCCAAGAGGCCAAGAACTATTTCAAGTATGACAATGAATCCATCTGGAGAGTGAATTGTAGAGGTTGCTACCCCCGTTGAGGGAAAAAATAAAGAGACAATTACTATGGAAGATTATCAAATCTCTCGATTTTCATTGGGAAGAGCTACTCATGAAGGATCCAAACAAGATGTGCACACTGCTCTCAGGGCTCTGCTAGAAAAATATGACAAAGATAAGGCCACAAAATATGAGCTCAAACTCAAGGTTGAACAACTCACTTCATTGTTACGCAAAGTAACCCAACCAACTCCATCTACCAAAGTCTCAACTACTACGGCCATGAAAATTTCTTCTACCATCGATGAAATTTCTTATCATGAGCTCGAGAAGCTAGGCCAAAAAGGGAGATCGGTAAATGGATGGATTGAACACATATTACAGAAGCTAATCCCTTAATCAAGGAGATTGTCAAAATATATCATGATCTGCAGGTTAGGAAGGCTACTATTTGCAAAATGGATGAGGATTTTTTTAGGATAATAATAATCTGAATTTAAATTTAGCAACATGGAGTGATATCAGAGAAGAAGACCCCAAATTTTTCCTTTAGGAAGAAGTGATTGATGATTCCTCAAATTTATTTGAATACCAAAATGCCATGGAATTCTAGTGCAAAGTGTTACAGGAATTAATCAAGAAATTGGAAGATAAACGAGTAGAAATCACGGATGCCCTAAATGACATCTTAGAAGAGTTTGATATTGCTAATTGCAAATTATTCAATGAAAACATCAATGCTCTTCCTGAAGATCAAATTAAGGAAAATTTCAAGGATTTGGTGAAGCGTGATGATGAAGTCACCAAAAATTTCAATAGTGACTCCATTGAGCTCTTGTGTCAAAATTTCATAGGGAGGCTGAAGAAAGTTATGATTAAAATTTGAAGAGTACCGGCCAAGAACACAAGGAGATCGAGATGAAAGATGTAGTAAATCACTATGCATGTGGGCCGAGATGAAGAAATTCATGGAATCATCAAGCACTTCATTGAGTATAAGCATCGAATGATTGTGTGGGAAGGAGAAAAACAAAAACTTGCAGGAGAGGAAGGTGTAGCTGAACAAATGCAAAACTCAAGTGGCCATGGAGGGTCGATCAAGATCTGATCGGTCGAAGTTGTAGGGTTGATTGAGTCAAACCCTTGCAACAAATTTTCTATTTTCATGGGAGCATGTTCCCTTAATTTAATGACATTTCTATTTTTAGAAAATTTTAGTTAAGGGCCCAGCTATAATGGCTCAGCCTAAGAACTTATAAATAGTTGAATGCTTTAAGCTAGTAGGGGGATTATATTTTAGAGTGAGGTTTCTCTTCAAGCTTGGAAGAGTGCTTCAGAGAATTCTAAAACCTTTTAATTATATTTAGAGTTACACATTGCAATTGGGAATCTGATTTATTGTGTTGAATGGTTGATCAATGCTTACTTTTGAATATATGATTCCTTAGTGTGAGTGGTTAGTTTACCTTTATTTCAGGTTATCTATTTCATGTTGTGAATGAGTAATGTGATTATCTTTTATAACATTTGTGAAAATCTTATTTTCTTTCTATTGTTAAAGTTGCATTATCATTATTCGTAGTTGTTGAAATATATGTTTGAGGAGTGCATGTGTTCCTTTCTCCTTATAAATTAATTGTGTGTTGAATTAATGTTGATCTATCCTTTATGTATGCTCAAGTTTAACAAAGGGAATGTGCATTTCTTATTTTGTAGTATTTTATACCCTCTCTAAGTTGCGGTAGAGGTGAAGTTGATCTGTGGCGTATGTACCCTCTTTGAATTAACCCTTCCCGAGTCCGGAAATATCCTTTATTTGATTCATCACCATCCCCAATATAGTTGCATTTTTGTAAATATCTTTCCTAAAACCCCATGAATATGTTATCATAGGATTAGATAGCCATTTATCACACTAGGAGTAGTAAAGCACTTATTTTAGGAAGAGGAAGCTAGCCTTCTCTAGATTCACCTCGATCCCAAGTCCCATAACTTGAGAGGTGATCCCATGTGTCCTAATCATACCGAATGTCATGTTCACATTTTGGCCATTGACGGGGTATAATGATTTGGAGACAACAATTTTTGACACGCACGGTGGGACAAGTTGGTACTTATCTTCTAATTACCATAAATCAAAGTACTTGATGACTCTATATCTCTTGATTCCAAATCTCATTACATTCACTTATGTGTAGAATTTAGACAAGAGATTCTTCAAAGCATGGAAGTTATCAACATATCAACCTTTCCATGTCTCCTCCCAAGAGAAGAAGCAAAAGTATTTTAACACCATCAACTGCAGCTTCATCTCATAGAGGTCATTCAACACCTCCATACGAAGGTTTCCTCCATTAAGGAATAATCAACCTCTTTTTTCTATGGCACATAACCAAGTTTTTCCCCCTTTCAATGCAAGCAGTCTACTTCTATTGGCTCAACGTGACCCTATACCGGTTGTGGCACTCAAAATTTTATCCTTTTACACATGAGAAAATCATGTCACTTCGGTAGAACACATTCTTAATGTAGCCAAAATCTGTGTAGTACACAACATCACAGTGGATAATGTTTTTGTCAGATGTCTAGCCACTTCCTTCAAGGGAAAAGAACTTCAATGGTTTCGAGGGTTACGTATCGGTAACATAACCACTTGGGATGAGTTAGGAGAGAAGCTCTATAAATATTTTGAAGACAAGAGTGATCACCTATCACTCTTAGAATAGCTCACCACCATAAAGAGAGCTCCCTAGGAGTACATGAGTGATTTAAATTTCTGATTTCATAGGACGTGGAATAGGATTTAGAACTCATCAAGCCCTCTCCAAATAATGCATTTTTACTATTTGCGAGCTTTGAATAGCGATGTAGCAGTGATGATTCAATCCATGGGGGACTACATTACCTAATGCTTATGACACAACCATAAATGTGGAAAATTATTTGATCCAGGATGGAAAGATAGCTCCCCGACCACCCATGCCATTTTCTCTAGATCTTACAAATAATCATCCTATCATTGTGCCTATTCCAACAACATCTAATCAGCTAGCTCAATCAATCCTAACCTCTTCAAATGATCTATTTGAAGTCAAATCACTATCAGCAGACCTTCAAAATGAGCTAGTAGCAATGAAAAGGAAACAGTCCCAATATGCTCAACCATTTCAATCACAATATCAAGCAAATCACCCTCCCTTTCAAGGAAATAATCAGGCCCAGAACTAGGTTACCAACCAAGCAGCAAACATAAAGCCTTTGAACTTCTGAAACCCTTCCATTACTAGTTCATCTAAAGCCATAGTACCAGTCTAGAATAACCTCATTCAAGATTATGAGTGGTGCTACCCTTTTTCTTAGCCTCACAACCAAAATCTTTTCCCAAATGGAGTTCTGAGTCAGGCCCTTATGGTCCAAAGCATATCTACTCTACCTAAATCATCTGTCACTGACCATCCACTCATGAAAGTCAAGACCAACCTTCTGATGAAACTACAATACTAAATTGGAAAGAAGAAGAATTTTGTGGCTTGAATACTAATGCCTCCACTATAGCATCCAACACACATTCTCAAGAAAAGGGCAATAGACCCACAATCTTCCAAAACTGATCAGGCATCTACTTCTCAGTCCCAAACACAAATATCAGATGATAAAGGCATGGGAAAGAAATCACCAGAAGTATCCATGGATCAATCTACAAAGAAGAATGGGACTTTAAGTATCTCAATTTCCAATAGGAATTTTCTAAAAGAAGACTCCAATGCCCCAAAAGGTATTAGAAAATTTGGGGCGATTCCATTCAACATTGTGGAGAAAATGAACAAGACCAATTTTAGTGTCACAATGTGGGATGCACTCTCAATTCCTTCTCAGAGGAACTTGCTAGGGAGGCTTTGAACAAATTTGTCACTACCAATAGATCATCAGGTCAAGAATTCAAAGTGGTAACTAACTTATGCCAACCTGAAACAAAAGTATATGCTAAGCCCAACAATCCTCCACCATTCTATATCTTGTTAATTATTGGTGATCATTTGGTACACAATTGTATGATCGATTCTGGAGCTAGTAGTTTCATAATTCCCAAACATATCACAAATATATTACAAATTCCATATACTCCAATTTCAAGAGGAGTTGTTCAACTAGACGGTATTACAGTCCAAATTATGGGGGTCATTAAGGGGCTTCAGCTTACTATCCATGTATGTCCTAGCTTGACATTCATGCAAGACATATATGTTATTGATCTCCCTCCCCTTTTTTCCATTTTCTTATCATGGGAGTTCACTACCAAGATGGGTGGATATTTTCATCAGACTGGTCACATATGATCCTTAGAACTTGGTATGGGACAAAGGTTACTATAAGAGATGAACCTATTTGTCATAATCATGTGGAACCATACACCGCCAAACCCATAAATGGAAATTATGCCATTGGTGACCCAGATGAAGAAGATGCAGATCACGAGCCAACTACTCTCACAAAGGAATTTCCTGACACAATGCTTGATGAAGTAAGTATCAACCACCAATATGATCCCTATGCTGATTTATTAGCAGATGAAGAATCAGGTTTGCTTCTAAAGAAATAGGATTGGGTACATATTGCATTCATGAAGAAAATACCATCATACCTCAACTTTTAAGACATCAAATGATACAAAAAGACTATGGAAAATGTTCTTTGATGGCTCATGAAGTAAAAATGGATCTAGTGTAGGGGTTATGTTAATTTCTCCATAAGGAAACAAATATTTATCTTCCTTTTGGTTGCAGTTCAGCTGCACTAATAATGTTGCTGAATATGAAGCTCTTATACAAGGAATTCAACTGGCCCAAAGAAGAGGAATCCAAACCTTGACCATCTTTGGTGATAGTGAATTAGTTGTACACCAATTTAATTCCCATAGTGCATCAAAAAATGATCTATTGAGGTCATATAAAAATTGGGTTTGGGATCTGATAGAAGATTTCAAATCTTTTGGAATTCATACAATTCCCAAGAAGCAAAATCAAGATGCTGAAATATTGGCTACTATTGGCTCCCAATATGATGTACCTATGGACATCATGAAAGAAGAGAAACAGATATTCAAAATGGTGGTCCATCCTATAGTACTAGATAATGTAAGTAACTTGCAGTGTGTTTGATAGTGATCAATAGATTTTTCTCTTCCAACAAAGAAGAAGTGGAGTTCATTGCCAAACATCAAGATAAACTTCAAAATTCTTATGAAAATCAAATTATACAACTGAAAGGAAACAAGCTACCAAAAGGCCTGGTTACATTGGAATCCATCTTCAATTCAGATGATCAAGCCAAATGATAGAGCACTAATATGGTGGTCAAGGAGGAGGATTTTGAAGAGGTCGAGGTGGCAAGTGAATTTTTTTAAAAAGTTGGTAAGGTATGCACTACTCAGGAAAATAAAGATTTCATTGAACTATGTCAAGAGTATCATGATATTTTTGCATAGAGCTACAAATACCTGTGTGGTTTCATCCTGGTTTAGCTCAACATACCATCGAGCTGGATCCTAACTCTAAGCCAGTTCATCAAAAATAAAGGCCAATCAATCCCAAAATTGAGCCGCTAATGAGGAAAGAACTAACCAAGATTATTGAGGCCTGCATATTTTTCCCATCAAGCATTCCTCATGGGTAGCCAATCTGGTGCTTGTAAGGAAAAAGAATGGAGATATTTGGCTATGTGTGGACTTTAGGGATTTGAACCGTGCCTCATTAAAGATCATTACCCTCTTCCATCAATGGAGAAAATCCTCCAAAAAGTGATAGGAGCTCAATTTTTTTTTTTCTTGATGGATATTTAGGATATAATCAGATTCTAGTCTAAGAATTTGATCAATTCAAAATGGATTTCACTACTAAGTGGGGCACATATGCTTACAACAAGATGTCATTTGGGTTATCCAATGCGGGGATAATTTCCAAATAGCCATGGATATGGCCTTTAAAGGACTAATCAACAATATTATCTTGGTTTACCTTGATGACATAATTGTCTATTCCAAGCATGCCAAAGATCATATCACACATCTAAGGAAGGTTTTTCAAAGATGCAGAGAATTTGGGGTCTCACTGAACCCTAAGAAATGCATTTTTATAGTTCAAGAAGGGAAATTGTTGGGACATATTGTTTTAGTAGAGGGACTATCCATTGATCTAGCTAGGATTCATTCCATTATGTCCTTATCTCTTCCAAGTCACAAGAAAGGTCTCCAAAGTTTCCTAGGAACCATAAATTTTGTGTGAGATTCATCCCTCAGTTTGTAACATTGGCTAAACCACTCACAACCATGCTAAAAATAACATTCCATTATCATGGATGAAAGAGGGGAGGGAGAGTTTTGAGGCTATCAAAATGGCCATTTCCCAAGCTCCCACATTGGTAAATCCCAATTTTGACAAAGATTTCATCCTTTATTCTTTCATGCGGCCAGAAAGTATTTCAGGATTCTAACTCAAAAAAATGATGATCTGATGGAACAACCAATTTCCTTTTTCAGTCAGTCTCTCAAGGAATATGAGCTTAAATATTCCTTCGTTAAAAAATAGGTCTTTGCAGTCATTCGAGCTTTGAAAAATTTAGGCACATGTTGTCCAACAACAAAGTCCACTTAATGGTCTCTCATCCTAGCATCAAAGACTTTTTGTTGAATAAAGAGATGAATGAGAAATGTGTTGGGTGGATTACAAAAGTAATGGAGTATGATATACACATTAAAGTCACTAAGCTTGTCAAGGGCAAGGGTTTATGTCAGCAGCTGGTTATGGACATGGAGATCAAGGATATGGAAGATGTTACGCTCTTGAATGCTGAGGAAGGCAATGACCAAATCGATTGGTTGACTAAGATGCAAAATTTCCTCCTCTCAGGGGTATATCCTCCAAGTATGGATAAAGTTCAATGACGTAATTTTTGTCTCTCAGTCCATTCCATATGCCTTGGTAGATAATGTTCTTTTCCAAAAATATTTGAATGGTGCTCTTTTACGTTGCATCAAGCCAGAGTAGGTGAATAGGATGTTAGAGGAATTTCACAATGGTCTATCTGGAGGGCATTACTCTACACACACAACTACTACCAAGATCATGTGAGCAGGTTATTATTGGTTAGATGTTTTCAAAGATGCTCATCTTTGGGTAAGGAAATGAAAATAGTGTTCTCTTTTTGTAGAAAAAAGAGGTTGGTATCTCTCCTTTACATCCCATTCAGGTAGATCAACCTTTCGTTTAGTGGGGGTTAGATTTTATTGGAATGATCAATCCTCCTTCTAACAATGATAGACATAAATGGGTCCTCACCATGAAATAGATTATTTCACTTACTTGGATAGAAGTGGTGGCCTTGAAGGAGAGCAATGAAAATACCATCCTTAAATTCTTAGAAAATATAATGACAAGGTTCGGTGTTCCATTTACCATCATCTCTGATAATGTAATGGATTTTCTTGGTCTAAAGTTAAGTGAGTGGGAAGTTATGAATGGGGTCTACCTCAAGAATTCATCCAATTATTACCCATAGGGAAATGGGTTGGCTGAATCCAGTAACAAGAATCTCATAAGGATCATCAAACAGATGATGGAAGCTAACAAAAGGACCTGGCATACACAACTTAAGACTACCTTGTGGGTGGATCAAATCACACCTAAAAAGGCCATTAGAAACTCACCTTTTATGTTGTATACTGGAAGGGAGGAAAAGCTACCAATCTCCTTGGAGTTACCTTCTTTGGAATTGGCTCATCAACTCAAAGTTATGGAAAATGGCTCCTTAACAGTGAGGTTTGTTGAACTCATGGAATTGGAGGAAGTTTGAGAAAAGGCTATGAAAACTTTAAGCCAACATCAGGATCAAGTTAAGAAATCCTTTGAAAAAAAACTTCTAATAAGCATTTTCAAGAAGGAGACTTGGTTCTCAAATGGGATGAAGACAACTAAACTAAGGAAAGCATGCCAAGTTTGATGCCCTTTGGAGCGGGCCTTATATTATTACAAGTTGCAAAGAGGTGAATTCATTTCATCTATCTAGACTCAATGGAGAATAATTTCCCATTCATGTGAATGGGATACATCTCAAAGCTTGCTTTTGAGATTGTTCCACCCTATACAAGTGTTCTTTTCTTTTCCTCCAAGTGCTTTGCACATCGTTTGTTTTCTTTTCCATTTCTTGTGTGTTTTCTTTTAGTCTTATTTTTTAGGACTCCTTTTCCCAATGTTTTTCTTAAGGCTACTAGTCTAAAAGCTTAACAGAAAGATTTCCTAGAGGTCACCAAAATGTTAACGTTTTAATCTACCTTGAGAAGTAGATGTCAAAAGTGGTCTAGAATTTTTGTGAAAATTCCCCCAAGGCCCAAAATCTAAATTTTGGACTTTGGATTTCAGAGATTTTATCTTTCGGAGTTTAATGGTGTGAGTCTTTGAAATTGTGTTTCAAATTTCCAAAGTTTGAAACCTCGAAAGTCTGAATTTTGGAATTTTGGGTTTTTCGGGTTTAGAGTTTTTACTATATAATTGGCAACTTTTTAACCTAAAGTTCAAGTATGAAACCCTAAAAGTTTGAAATTTTAGAATTTCAAGCTTTCAAGTTTTGGTTTTTGGTTAAATCCTTTTCTCGACTTCCAAAGTCTAAAATTCTAAAAGCCTGAAATTTCAGACTTTAGGCTTTCAAGTTTCAAATTCTCTGAGTCATTTTTAAGGATTTTCACTTTTGGACTTCCGAAGTCCAAAGTATGAAATTTTTACTTATGAGATTTTGGGTTTTGGAAATTTTCATTTCCAATTCATTTTCATCTCCCAATCTCCGAAGTTCAAAACCCAAAATTCCTTAAATTTATGGCTTTTGGGGTTTTGGAATTTCAGTGCTTCGTGCATTTAATTTTTCACCAACCCCGTACGGATCAGATTTTTTCCATTAATATCGGGTTTTCTATTTAAACTCGGTTTTTACTCATCATTTTTACCTGACACATTTTCTACATTTTGTTTTCTTGTACCTTTCAACAAATTTTTAACGTATTTTAACTTGGTTATTTTCCTTTTGGTTTAAGATCTCTTATTTTCATTTTTTTGTTTTCTTTGGTTCCTCTTCTGTGTACCTCTTGGAATGACAAACTCATTGCCCACCATGTTTCCACGTTTTGAGTTTCCACAGGCATTCAAATTTTTCAAGGGAGCTCCTCAAGTTCTCCATTTTTTCCTCTTAGTACTTTTTGGGATTTGGAGATTAGCATTTTTTGGTGATTTCCTTCTCATATTTCGAGGACTAGAGGTACGTTTCTGTTTTAGAACTCTTGATTTCAATTTTTTTGAAATTTCATTTCAGAAAACTTTTTTAGAACTTTTCTTCTGAGAAATTTTTCAAAATTTCATTTTGGAAAATATTTTTGGAACTTTATTTCAGAAAATATTTTCAGAACTTTCTTTCAGAAAATTCTTTCGGAACTTTCTTTCAGAAAATTCTTTTCATAAATTTCATTTCAAATTTTTTTTCAGAACTTTGGATTTTTCTCTTCAGGACTCTTCAGTTTGGGTTTTCATAATATTTTTAAGATTGGACCTATCTTTCAAAGTATTGCACTTTGAGTTTCAGACTCTTGTTTTCAGGATTTTTTTTTCAACTTCAGATTTCATTCCGGTGTATAGATCTTGATGTCTACTTCTACATCAAAGGGAAAAGAAAAGATGAAGTATTAATTTCTTGGAGTTTCTCCTCACTCCTACCTATCTTCCAAATTAGGGAATATAGGGACACATCGACCTAGGGAAAATTGATTTTCTAGATTTCTAGGAAAGAGTAAAGGCTCCGAACAAGAAATCATGGATGTAGGCCATCTACGATAGTGGGCTTGCCCTTGCTTCCAATTTTTCCCACATCCATGCATTACCCAGAGTTTGTTTTAGTTGTGGCAGCCCACTTTGAAAAAGAATCCATGTCAGTCAAAGATGATGATGATAAGGTGGTAATTCTTTTGACCTCGACTTCTTCAAGATTTGATCTTCTCAAACTTCCCAATGTTGAAGATTACGCCACAATTTTTCCAAAGCTAGTAATGGAACATTAGGACAAGGAAGAGGAAGTATGCATGAAAATCATGATGAAAACTTATTTGGCCAAGAGCTTCACCAAATTACCCAAAACCATGCATTGGTTAGATTTTATTTAGGAGGTCAATGACCTTATTGTGCTACTAAGTAGAGTTTCAGGTCTCCCTTCTACAAAGGAATTCTAGGAATGGATGTTCTTATACATCGCTACCATCAAGAAGAATAACGATTTTATCCGATGGGGGAGCATATCAATAGCTCCATTTTCTATCAATTGAGCAAGGTTCTTTCCACAAAGAATTTCTATATGACATCCTTCTTGGTTTATGTGCAGCCACTTTGTTATGGGAGATTTCTTTGGGTTGAATATTAAAGGTATTTGCAACACCTCCCAAATCTATGATTTCTATCCCCAACTCACACTGAGTGAAGGGAGTAGGAATTTTCGTAGGGTCAATGATGCCTTCTTTATGGGTTATCCTCTACCATTTTGACAAGGATTTATACAACCGAAGGATTTCTGATGAATCCTTCAAAGAAGTGCGTGAGTGGGGATCCATCTATTTACAGTTCCCTACATTCACTTACATTCGGATTATAGTATTTATATGTGACCCCAACAAATAGCCAAGATGCCCCACTGATAAATGGGTTCTACTGAATTGGTCTAAAATTATTGGATTATCATCGAATCCAAATCAAGCGCCACAAATCGGGAATGCATTTCCCTATTTTAATTGGCAGATACACCTATCCGAATATTCATAAGGCCAAAAATGTGGATGCAGAATTGGTCAAAGTAACTTTGTGAACCTTTCATCCACGAACTAATTTTGATTATTGGGGTAAATTTGGTGAAACAGTTGGTCCAGTGCCCACATGCCCCAATTGGAGGATATGTGGATTCATTATCGAGATGAATACATCATGCGACAAAAGGATTATGAGAGGTTGACCTTGGATGAGGTTCAACAATTTGGCTTGGCCGATGTCCCAAAGGAGGTGTAGGATAATGATGAGGTTTTAGATGTGGCATACAAAAATGATAATATTGCCAATAAACCATTGCCATGGATTGATTGGTATGTAGAGGAATGTTGTAATACAAAGGAGAGGGCATGGCCCATTCTACAAAGAACTTACAGTTGGTTGGTTACCTTGGGAATTTCACCCAAGGGAGTAGAACAACCTACAAATACAAAGGCCCCAACAACTATGATCCAATCAACACTCATAAATGGGAAAAGGTCAACCCAAAAAACCCATATGAATCCCAAAAATATTTCATTTCTTGTTGGTGTCTCATCTCTCTCAAAGGTTTCTATTTCTAAGGCCATGTCTCCTGAAACACTTGTGACAAAAGTGGTTGAAGTCAGTGACTCCCTAGTATCTCCCAAGATCCATCACATCTTCTTCCTCCTCCATTGTCACTTCCAATATCAGTTCCTTCCACTTCCACAATTATTTCTTCCTTCCCATCTCCTTCCATGGCCTAGGTTTTCTCATCCCTTCCAGTTCTCTCAGCTGGAGAAACTATCAGGTCACCCATTTCTTCTTCACTTCCCTTAACACTTCCATTTCCCTCCACCTCATTCCCAAGCATCATTTTATCAACTCCTATGGCTGTCCTTACATCCACCCCGTCCATCATGGCCACTTCTACCCAAATATCAACTAATGTTTCTAGTACTCTTGCCATATCTAATGTTTCAGGTATCGAATCTATTGTCCCATCTTCATCAAGCATTAGCTATTCCTGAATGGTTGTTTAGATAGACTCCAAAGCAAAAGAATAAGGTGCCTCTGAGAGATGTCATAGATCTCAATATATTGGAATAGATGCCCAAAAGATAGGCCAAGAGGCCAAGAACTATTTCAAGTCTGATAGTGAATCCATCTGGAGAGTGAATTATAGAGGTTGCTACTCCCATTGAGGGAAAAACTAAAGAGACAATTACTATGGCAGATTATCAAATCTATCGATTTTCATTGGGAAGAGCTACTCACGAAGGAGCCAAACAAGATGTGCACACTACTCTCGGGGGTCTACTAGAAAAATATGACAAATATAATGACAAAAATATGAGCTCAAACTCAAGGTTGAACAACTCACTTCATTGTTACACAAAGTAACCCAACCAACTCCATCTACCAAAGTCTCAACTACTACGTCCATGATAGTTTCTTCTACCATCGATGACATTTCTTATCATGAGCTCGAGAAGCTAGGCTAGAAAGGGAGATCGGTAAATGGATGGATTGAATGCATATACAGAAGCTAATCCCTTAATCAAGGAGGCTATTGAAATATATAATGATTTGCAGGTTGGGAAGGCTATTATTTACAAAATGGATGAGGATTTTTCCAAGATAATAATAATCTGAATTTAAATTTGGCAACATGGAGTGAGATCGATAAGAATAACTTGACTTGATCCTTTAGGAAGAAGTTATCGATGATTCCTCAAAGTTATTTGAATACCAAAAGGCCATGGAATTCCGATGCCAAGTGTTGAAAGATTTAATTAAGAAATTGGAAGATAAACAAGTAGAAATCATGGAGGCCCGAATGATATCTCAGAAGAGTTTGATATTGCTAATTGCAAATTCTTCAATGAAAACATCAATGCTCTTCCTGAAGATCAAATTAAGGAAAATTTCAAGGATTTGGTGAAGCGTGATGATGAAGTCACCAAAAATTCAATAGTGACTCCATTGATCGATTGGTCTTGTGCCAAAATATTATAGTAAGGATGAAGAAAGTTACGAATAAACTTTGAAGAGTGCCAGCCAAGATCACAAAGGAGATTGAGATGACATATGTAGTAAATCACTATGCATGTGGGCTTGAGATGAATAAATTTAGGGAATCATCAAGTACTTCATTGAGTATAAGCATCGAATGGCTGTGTGGGAATGAGAACAACAGAAACTTGTAGGAGAGGAAGGTGTAGTTGAACAAATGCAAAACTCAAGTGGCCATGGAGGGTCATATCTAATATATGGATCGGTCAAAGTTGTAGGGTTGACTGAGTCAAACCGTTGTAACAAATTTTCTAATTTCATGGGAGCATGTTCCCTTAATTTAATGACATTTCTATTTTTAGAAAATGTTAGTTAAGGGTCCAAATGTAATGGCTCAGCCTAAGAACTTATAAATAGTTAAATGCTTCAAGCTAGTAGGGGTGATTATTTTTTTGAGTGAGGTTTCTCTTCAATCTTAGAAGAGTGCTTCGAGAATTCTAAGAAAACTTTTAATTCTATTCAGAGGTACACCTTGAAATTGGGAATTTTATTTATTGTGTTGAATGGTTGATCAATGCTTAATTTTTGAATATATGATTCCTTAGTGTGAGTGGTTATCTTATTTTTATTTCAGTTATCTATTTCATGTTGTGAAAGACTAATGTGATTATGTTTTATATCATTTTGAAAATCTTATTTTCCTTCTATTGTTAAAGTTGCATTATCATTATTCGTATCTCGCTAAAATAGATGTTTGACCAATGCATGTGTTCCTTTCTCCGATAAATTAATTGTTTGTTGAACTAGATCTATCCTTTACGTATACTCAAGTTTAACAAAGGGAACACATGCTTCTTAGTCCAGATATTCTATAACATCTTTAAGTTGCATTAGGTGAATTTGATCTGTGGCACATGCACCCTCTTCAAATTAACCCTTCCCGATTCTAGCAATACCCTTTATTTGGTGCATAACCATCCCTACTATATTTTCATTTCTGTAAATCTCATCCCCTAAAACCCCATGAAGATGTTAGCATTGGGCTAGATAGCCTTTTTATCACACTAGGAGTAGTAAAGAACTTAGTTTAGGAAGAGGAATCCATTCTTCTCTCGAAGGTTCACCAGATCCCAAGTATCACATCTTGAGAGGTGATCCCATATGTTCCAATCACACCAAACGTCCCGTTCACATTTTGGCCATTCAAATGGTCGCGTTGATTTGGAGACAATATTAAGCCGGCTAAGAGAGGTTTCAAGTACCTAATTGTGGAAGGTGACTCTATGAATATAATCTCATATATGAAAGGAAAAACTACCGCTTCTATATCTATTGAAGACTTCATTAAAAACACCAAAAATAAAATGTCCTCTTTTAATGAAATATATTTCCAACACATCTACCGTGAAGGAAATAGACTAGCATATTTATTTGCAAACAAGGGGGTGGATGCTATGGATTTAAATGTGGTTGAGGAACTAACCAATTTAGAAGATAAATTCATACACATTCTTGAAGGGGAATATGTCCCCAATAACATATCTTATTAATGATGATGGATAAAGGTGATAATTCCTCCGAGTGACGTATCTAGATATTATGATCCCTAGACTCATGCCAAACATTATTTCCAATCATCCCAAGGATTGGACTGAAAATAAGAATCTTCTCATTTATTTGTGTAAGGAGGTGGAGGAGTTGTTAAAAAAGGATGGCCTTACAAAAAAATTCAAAATTTTTGATGGGTTCGACGAAAAAAGGTGAGTGAAGGTGTGGATAAATCATGGAATGAAGGCCATGTTTGGGTAGGGAATTTATCTTTCACTATCTCACCAAAGTTTATTGCAAATGTGACAGGCCGTCTCTGGAAGGAAAATGTACCATCACACCCAAGTCTTACTATCATTTGGATATTGATAGCTTCATGTAAGGTAAGGGTGTGCCTAAAATTATTCATAATGGTTATGCTAGAGAGGATTTTCCTTATCCTTTCAAAGAAATAGCTTTGTTAATCATGTCATATATAACTCTGGAAGGGAGATATAAAGTGATCTATGGGTATCATTTCCCTATGCTCAATCATGTTAGGAATAACAGACTCTACAATTTCCCCAATTTTTTTGTATATTTCTCTGGCCAAATCTATTACTCAGGTTGGGAAAGGAACTTTCACCCTTCCATTGCATCAAGGGCTCATTAAAGCATTGCTAAAGATGGGCACTCCTCTCATTGGTAAAAATGAAAAAATTGGGGCTATTTCTGGGAACCCGAATCAAGAAAGTTTAGAGAAAAAGATAGCTTGGAAGACAATTTGGTTATACCTAGTATGGAGGAAATGGGGAAATTGGTGGTTGGTGACCAGGTCTAATTTGGCCAAAGAAAGTGTCAAGAAGAAGAGGAGGGAGAGTGTAGCTTCGGAACTGCAGAGAATTTTGAAGTTATCTCTAATTCTGGGGAACAAAAGGAAGAGAAAGCCAACTAGTTTGACAGTAGTGAGGAGATGGAGGTTGGGAAAGGTTTGAAGAACTCGGGGAAAATATCCCAAAATACGGAAGAATCTATTGAGAGTCTACATGCTCTCAAAATTTCTCAGAAGAATTTGTTCAAAGCTCAGGATACGACTGTCAAATCTAATGTCTTCCTGAGAGAGTTTGAAAATTACAGGTTGGATACAGATATCAACAGACATAAGATTAGCATGGTGTCCATTGATTTGAGGTAACTTCAGAAAAATTTAAGAAACTCATGTCTATTGTTCTTAGTGAACAACTTAAGAACGTAAATGAGAGATGTCTGGCCATGGAGAATGATATGCTGAAAATGAAGGAGATTATTTTGTAGATCATGGATATACACATCCTCAATGTCAAGAGCACCATTCACCATCTTAAACTATTGGTTGAGATGATTCACTCCATGGAAGTTGTGAAGAATAAAGAAAAGGATGGTTCTAGGCCTAAAGTGGAGATAGTTGAACTGGATTACCATGTTTGGAAATCTACTATTACTACTTTGGTCAAGGAATGGAAAGGGTACATGCACATACTGGGAGACATGATTAAATAATGATTGGTTTTATGCCTATCTATTTATCCAATTTTCCTATTTTGGTCTTGTTGTTAGTTTCCTGGCTCTTGTTGTTAGTTATTTTACTTTGGACCTTTAGGTTTGTTTTCTTGATCATGGGTTTGTAGTTTTGTTTTTGGTTTTGGTGGGGCTTCAATGGATACTCCCTTGGCCCTTTTTCTAGATATTTCATACTATGTATGGGGTAGGGTCCCCTCAACCACTTTTTACCTCTTATAAACAAAATTCTATTGTTTCCCTCAAAAACATGAATCGCAAAAAGAATCATCTTGTCTATTTTTCCACGTGGAAAATTTGTGAGCCATTCACATTTTTTACTTCCATTAGATATGATTGGGACACCATGTCACTACCTTTCGATAGTTTTCCAATCATTTCTTTACTTTTGGTGTGCAAGAAACCCTTTTTTAATAATTCCTAGGTGGTTCCATATGGCTTGATGTGACATGTAATCCTTTTCACCTTTTGAAAATATACCTCGAGCAATACATACCTATGTTCATGCCTTTTAGAACTAAGTGTCCTTGCATGGATTATATCACATCAATAAAATTCCTTCGTGCATAATTCCAATCTTTCTCAAATTTATTTCCTTTGTGTGAGCTAATAAAAAATATTCTTTCATCTGATGGTAGTGATTTTACTCGACTCAACGTGTATGTGTCATTCTCATTATAAAATCAAATATACTTTCTCATCAATATGCATTTATTTTCCAAACTTGAAAGTGAATATTTTTTCAAAAATTTCATAACCACAATGGTGAGTGTGGTTGTACCAAAAAGTTTGAAATATATTTCTTGAGAAGACTTAAACTAAGTGATCCAAAAGGGTGTTTTATTTTTTCCACTTTTAAACGCTTTCAAGAATCTTCAATTTTAATCAACTTAAAATGATTGTATACTTCCAAAAACTGATCAAAATATGATTTATGACTGAATTCAAACTGAAATTAAGTTTGCAATTTACTCAAAATTTTACTATTTGATCCAAGCACCAAAAATCATTGTTTCTTGATTTTAATCGATTTTCCAAAGTTGTCAAATATTGATTACCATTGCATCCACATTATTTTTATGAAATTCAATTATTGAAAATAATTAGAAACTGAAAAATAAAATCAGAACACAACACCAGATTGTTTACGGGGTTCGGAATTCCTACGTCCCTAGGTTCGTGATGAACCAATCCATTAATAATGTTAAAAATGTAAATACAATAACATTTACATTAACCAATAATGAATCAAAAACCTACAAAACTATGTTTCATACCTTTGAAGGATGTTAATGGAGCTCAGCCTATGTCCTTCACCTTCCTGATCCACTTGTAGCAGTGTCTCCCTTTGGTTCTACACCTTTATGTGACTTTAACAGAAAATAAATCTATCACAAAATCTCCAAATTGATAAATTATCACACCATTGTGATTTTCTCAAAATTTTGAGAAAATTTCATATATAACTTGAGATCTAGAAGTGAGTAGAAGTGCCCCAAAATTGCACTTTTCCAAAACGCCTACTTATTTTGGCAGACAGACATTGACTTGACACTTGTCATTACAAATACAAGTGAGCTTTATTTATACCACTTACAAGAGGGTGGCGGGTTGGTAAGGATGCTTATATTTTTAGATGAGGTTCTGGGTTCAAATCCCCCTTCCATAGGTTTAGGCACCCAATTTAACCATTGACCCCACATTTGGTGGGAAACAGATAGGATAAGCCTATAAATAGCATTTTGTCCACAAAATCCTCCTTACCCATGGGATTAGGCTTACTCAGGTGGAATGATTAAACAAAATATTATTATTATAATTTTAAATCTAAATCCACTAAAATAATTCCAATTTTCATGCCCATAATATGTCATTTGTCCACATCAGAGTGTGTCATGTTATTATTTGATGACAACTTTGACTATGAATATCTTTCACATACGAACTCGCATTTGGTCCGCTCAAAATGCGTCGGAAAGATTGCAATGAGATCTATACCATGGAACTGATTTTAAAAAAATAAAATATGATTAATTTTTCCTTTTCACCAGTTACCACGTGTCACCTTGTCATTGGTCCTCTTGTTGACATGTTGACCAAAGTTGACTTCCTTGTTGACTAAACTTTGACCGGACATAACTTGAGCTTAGAGTGATCGTTTTCACGTTATTAAAGTTGTTGGGAAGCTATCTGAAGGATCTAATGTATTGGAATGGTCTAGGGAAGTTTAGGGAAATTTTGACACTAAAAAATGATAAGGATTTTTTCCACAAAAAGTTTTTTATCAACCCTCAAATAATGTTATCTCTTCCTGCATTCCAAAAACACATACAAGAACCCAAAATAACATTATAGGTTAAAATAAATGTAAATAGTTGATTAGCTAGTCACATAACCAATCAGATAATAACACCCAATTAAGCTAGTGTTCAACTAAAATGTTGCAACCCTGTCAACTCTGCACACAACTGTGAACTGTCATACCCCATTGTAATGCCATCACAAATAATGACCAGATAATAACACCCATTCTATTACGTAAAGATAGTTTTCAACTATCACTTTTTGATACAAACGAAGCACTTAAATTACAATTTCATAACATAGATTAGTATACAAGACATCTAAACTACCCATAATTAGGCTAGTGCCCACTGTCCATCTAAAACTGTAACAATTGAAATTATTCACTATCCAGAATAAAATAGACTATCAACACTAAAAATAGCTATAGTTAACAACTAAATCCACGTGAATCTACCAAAACATTGTATCACCATCACAAATAATAAGTCAGATAATAACACCCATCTATAATGGAAGCTAGTGTTCAACCGAAATGCTCATTATGCTAATTACAACTACAAATATTCACTGTCTAGAATCATTAAACCATCAACGCCCAAAATGGCTATATTCAAAATCTGAATCAACGTGACTATGCAAATATTTGATCCATACATCGAACTGTAAAGGGATAGATTATAAACTATATGCTTACCAAAATTGGTGAACTACCATAATCTATAAAATGATAACCTTGTACCTTTACAAACCAGTTTGTTAGTGTAAAACAATTACACCCTAATTACAACCACATCTGATAGTTACAAAAATCAAATTTTCCTAAAATGAAGGTCTTATAAATTAGTGCAAATAACACATGTGGATACAACAAGTTTTTCTATTTATTACAATATCAAACAGGTGTCCGAATGGGTCTTATAAGCATCCATAATATTTACACAAATGACAACACTATAAAACTACAAGTTTCAAAATAGACATTTTGATGATGCCCATATCCCTACATACTGTTGTCAGAAATGGAATAACCAACCACAATGTGAGAAGATGAATATGAGTATGATGAACCTATCACTCAAATATTCTCTACGGATGCTTCCAAATTATTTCAAATATAAATATAAACATAGGATAAAAATCCCTAAAATATAGCTTTGAAAATGTTTGCATACTATCACTAGTTACTGTAATGCAAACATAAAGTTGAGGAATGTTTTACCCATCTAATTACTTGGATTTCTCCATTTAGGTGGTTTTACTTCCCAATACTAGAATGAGCATTTACATGAGTTAGATCAACAAATTTTGGTTTGACATTATTTTCCTTTTTAACAACTTTCCAATGTTGCACTAAAGGAACATACCAACACATCTTAACATCATGACCATTCCTTTTACAATGGGAACAAAATTTAACTTCCCTATTTTTAGGAGTCTTACCCATTTTGTCATTCCTTAAACTCTGTCTAGGAGAATGATTCCTCTGTTTAGGAGAGGTAACCTTTTTTCCATTTCTCACCTTACCAGGAGAGATTGGTCTTTAACACCTACCTTATCATTCACAAAAGGCATTAACTTCTTTATCATATTTTTCCTCTTCCAACAATATGCTGCAGAATGATTAGTACCTTCACAAAACGTGCAAGGAAAACCATACTTTTGTCTACCGAAGCTATATTGTTCAGACTGAAAGAGAGTTTTAGAAGTTTTAGGATTTAATTTCCCCTTAGTGCTATTTTTAGTGTAAGTGGGAGGAGGTGGAATTTCATTACCTCGTTTACCTATTTTCTTACACCTTTCATTGTTCCTCTTGATGGTGGAATCCTATAATTCTAGTGGCATAGATCCTTGGCTATTGGAAGCTTGTCTTCCTTCAGGCTTTGGAACTTTCTCTAATTTCCATTTTCCCACTAGAATAACCCAAACCTACAAGCCAATGTTGATCCTCTACCTATATGGGATTAGCATCACCTTTTTCATTTTTACCAAGGCCTTTTCTATTATATCCCATTTTAACCATTCTTAGACCCAATTCCTTAGTGTTTTTTTAAAATGACCCAAAGGAATACCTGAAACTGAATGAGAGGAAGAATTAAAATGTGAACAACTTACGCTGCATTCTCATGTCATAGTACTGGATCTGATTTGGAAGGCATTTCCTTCTTTTGTTCACCTTGTTGCAGCTTTGCCAAGAGGGCATCCTTGGTCCGTATTTCTTCCTACAACTCTTTAACAAATCCAATCAACTTCTTGCTCTCTGCAAGCATTTCATTGACATACTCCTCTTTCTTGGTTATAGAGGATTGTGGCTCGATTTTAACCACACTATTTCCTCTTCTAAGGAATAGAATTTATCTCTCAGGAAAGAGTTTTCTTCCTGGAGTTGGTGGTTAATGGCTTCAAGCTCATCCAGTTGCTTCTTTGGATGACTTGCCCATGATTCCTTGTTCCTACAAACACAACCTATACTTCCAAAACTACACACTTGCAAAAGAAGATTAACAAGCCCCAAAATGTTTACACACTAAAAACTGAAATCAATATTGAAACTGAAGCCAAATTTTCACACACAATTAGAAGCTAATCTAGCAATCTAACTGCTCTAATACCAAACTTGATCCAAAAATGGGTGTTTTATTTTTTCCACTTTTAAACACTTTCAAGGATATTCAATTTTAATCAACTTAAAAGGATTGTATACTTCCAAAACTGATCAAAATATGATTTAGGATTGAATTCAAACTGAAATTAAGTTTGCAATTTACTCAAAATTTCACTATTTGATCGAAGCCCCAAAAATCATTGTTTCTTGATTTTAATTGATTTTCCAAAGTTGTCAAATACTGATTACCATTGCATCCACATTATTTTTATGAAATTCAATTATTGCAAATAATTAGAAATTGAAAATAAAATCAAAACACAACACCAGATTGTTTACGGGTTTGGAATTCCTACGTCCTGGATTCATGGTGAACCAATCCATTAATAATGTTAAAAATGTAAATACAATAACATTTACATTAACCAATAATGAATCAAAAACCTACAAAACTATGTTTCAGACCTTTGAAGGACATTAATGGAGCTCAGCCTATGTCCTTCACCTTCCTGATCCACTTGCAGTAGTGTCTCCCTTTGGTTCTACACCTTTGTGTGACTTTAAAAAAAAAAACTCTATCACAAAAGCTCAAAATCAGATAAATGATCATACCATTGTGATTGTCCAAAATTTTCAAAAAAATTCATATATAACTTGAGATATGGAAGTGAGTATAAGTGCCCCAAAATTTTGCTTTTCTAAAACTGCATGCTTATTGGCTTGGCACAAACCTGACACTTGTCATTACAACTACAAGTGAGCTAAACTTATACCACTTACAAGAGGGTGGTGGGTTGGAAAGGTCACTTATATTTTTAGATGAGCTGTTGGGTTCAAATCCCCCTTCCATAGGTTTAGGCACCCAATTTAGCCATTGACCCCACATTTGGTGGGAAACAGATAGGATAAGCCTTTAAATAGCTTTTTTTCACAAAATTCTCCTTATCCCATGGGATTAGGCTTATTCACGAGGAATGGATTAAAAAAAAAATTATTATTATTATTATTTTAAATACAAATCCACTAAAAACCTGCCAATTTTCATGCCCATAATATGCCATTTGTCTATGTCAGAGTGTGTCATCATCATTTGACCATAACTTTGACTATGCATATCTTTTGCATACGAACTCATATTTGGCCCATTCAAAATGCACCGAAAGCTTGACACGAGCTCTATACCATGGAACTATTTTTCAAAAAATTAAAAGACCATCACTTTTTCTTTGTCGCAAACTACTACGTGTCACCTTGCCATTGGTCCACTTGTTGACATATTGACCAAAGTTGACTTCCCTATTGACTGAAATTTGACTAGACATAACTTGAGCTTAGAGTGTCCATTTTTCACGTTATTATAGTCAGTCAAGTTACTATAATGTGAAAAATAACATGATTATCTACTACCGTGGAGGATAAGGGCAATTCTACCCGCCAATCTTCCATTCCAAAGGTAATGAGCTTCTTTGATGGAGTAAACACTATCAAGACATTATCGTGTTCCTCTACTAAGGGAGTGCCCACCTTTCATAGAGATTCTTAGGGGTGGGTCTAATTCTAAACCTCCTACTCCATTAGGTCCAAGGGACATAATGCTTGCTCTTACAGATACTCTAGATGTTCCCCCTCGGTCTACTAATTATAATTGTACTCCTTACAAGGAAAAAGGGAAGACAAAATTTTCCACAGGTTGTTTGAATCTTCTGGATTGGATATCTTCTTATCAGAAGAAGATCAAGTTGGGAATATCATGGATGGTCCTAGAATGACCCTTGAATCATTGATGGATATGGGGATGTCCCAGAATCTGTGGGGTTAGTTGTATTTGTTCAGATAGCTCAAGGTTCAAATGAATTCACATCAAGTAAGAACAGGTTTTTAAACAAGATTCCTCCATTGATAGGAGAGAAAATAGAAACCTTTTAAATATTTTCTTCTATCAATTTTCCCATTTTTGATGTAATTTTTGAGAATTTATATTTCTCTCCTAGGTAGGGGCCCCTATAGAATCCCCATTTTGTCCTATTTCAGACAAAGAAAACTCAAATTGTTACATCAATACACATGCTTGATAATGGATTTTACAATTCTATCAAATCCATATAAAATTCTAATGTGTCACATCAAATTACATCCATGTCTGAGAGAAACAATTTCAAAATGATATTTAGTTTTCATGAGACAAGAATAATAGCCAAAACAATATGAAAAGAAAGGTTTTAGAGAAAAAAAAACCTACACCTATTCATTAGTCTCGACATCTACAACTTCATATTCCATCACATGAGCTTGTATGGTGTTTGAAAATTCAAGGTTTGCATGTTCATATCATATCACACTAAACCATATTTTATTTACGTTCCCGAGGATTTGATTGTAACTATGCAATTCCTCTAGTCTCATAAATGGTGCCCCTGATTTTGTGAACCCACCAATTTTTATGTCTTCATTTAAGAGCCTCAATTCTAATTTTTAGCCATGCCTTCAAATGAATGCCTTGAGACTCAAAACATCATTCAATTTTTCTGAACATAGATTCCTCTACCTATTTTTTTAGTTCTTTCTCTAGTGGTGGCCGCTTTGCGGGACATGTGGAGACCCCACTCATCTTTAGGTCTTCTTTCTCTATATTTTCTTCCGAATCTACCCCGAGTGACACGTGGAGACCCACGAGCTTTCACTCTTTATCTTTGACTAATCAACCTACTCGGATGCCTTGTTACACCTTTTTCATGTAGTGGATCCTCACTCCTTGAGAGTCTCTAATTATTTGCGCCTTTCTAAATGTTCTCCAAAGGGACATGTGGATACCTTCCACGTCTAATTCCACACTTAGGAAAAATTAAGCCCCGTAAAACACAAAAGAACACCAGAAGGACAGAGGGGCCAATTTTCACATGGATTTTTAGGGGAAACATAACTATTACGTTCCTCAACCAAAAAAGAGGATTCACACCCTAAACACGAGACTCACATTATCATCTAACACAATCCTATCTTTTAAGCATACATTTTTTCACCTAAGAAAACCAGTTAGAGTGAGTTTTTGAAGGAAGACACTAGATAACAGGGTGAGATCAAAATGAGCACTAACATTGAGTATCCATTGTTGGTTAGTTTCATGCACAAATATTTCCATGAAATTGACAGGGCTAAGGATTTTTATTCCGTTTAATGGATCTGGAAACATTTCTTACATTGGTTGGCATTCTTCCAATGTTGAAGGAGATAAATACATTGATGAAGCATGCACAAGAGATATCAAAATAATTTTTGATTTTATATGAATGAGAAAGTAGGTATGTCAAAATATTGATGCCTTAGACTTGTCATCATAAAGTTTTGATGTAACTATTTTTGATCAAATGGAAAGTTTTATTGGATCTTAAGAATCCCAATAATTATTTGAGATTTAATATACATGATCACCTCCATGTCAATGTTAATGGTAGGGAGACACCACTACATAGTTTGCAAAAATGTCAAGATATTACAGAGTTGGAAAGAGAAGAATTTCATGTCAATCATTTTCTATTTGATTTTGGTACGATTTGAGACATGAATAAAACTTTTTTAAAAATTAGAATCCTTAGCATCCGAAATAAGAGAATGCTTTAGTAAAGATAAACTTGTTGAAGCTATGGGTGTCATGAATCCATGATTTTGGAATATTGAAGGTGTTCGTGTAAATTTTGTAATTAATTTGTTTATAGGTAGAATAATGGAGCATTTCACCAAGACGTCGAGGTTAGCGGTATCAAATCAAAGGTATACTGAATATTTACTTAATAAAGTCCCAATCAACTAATTTTGCAATGACAATGATTATCCAAGTATAAAATTTTAAATGAACCTCATGAGAGTTGTGCTATTACAAGGCTCTGACAAAAAATATAACTAAGTAGTGTGTTACAGGAAGACATCAATGAATATTTCAGATTATATGAGTTGTGTAAAACAATTATTTTGGGATATATGAAGGATGGAAGGATTTTCAATTCTTTATCCTTTCTAAAATCAAAACTTCTAAATGGGTTGGGTGCAAATCTAGAAAGTTTCATGAGGTTACATGTTTCACACTACTACTTAGAAACATTTCATTTTAACAAATCCATTACACATTGGAATTCCCTTATTGATAGAAGAGGTGTAAATAATATAGCTACAAATACAAATGTTCTCAATGATGATACTTGAATTAGTGCATCTTCAAAATCAGTAGATGTGAATATCGACTATGAGGAGGATATGAAAATTCAATGTTTGAGATTTAACTATGATTTCAAAACTTATAAATAATAGGTATCACCTTGACCTTACATAAATTATTTGTCACCTTACATTTTAAAGTTATTTATGTATTCAATTTCATAGTAATATATTCAATTTTTTTTTATAGTTGGACATAAAAAATTTTTAATGAGATTGGATTTGGTACATCCTTTAATTCTATACATGCAAAAATAGACTATGAAGAGGGTATTTAAAATGTATTGTTTCAACTCTAGTTATCATTTAAGATGCTATAGGTATATATACTTACATTTATTTAAATACAATTAATTATAATAATTTTTTTATTTAATTGAGATTTTGGAATTTTCAAACTACTTTGATGTTGTTTTTGTGACATGTATTTTTGGAATACCAATTTGCAAGGCCTTAAGATCTTTAGTTTCTGTCATTGTTCTAGATATTGACACTTGTTTTGCCAACATGTAGAGGCTATGGTATTCTTTAATTTTCTTAGATCAGATCTGCATTTTACTTTATCTTCATTGCATTTCAATTTTTGTTTCTTGCTTCATCCAATCAATTAATATTTCATTTTTAAAATCGAAAACGTGGGTTGACATCCATCCTAGGAAGCTCTCACTTGTTGGGTTTGATATTGTCAAGAAACCTACCCATCTTTTTACTAATCTATTTTTCATGCTTTGAGTTCTTTATATTTGAAGGTTATCTTAGATCTAGCTCACTGTGAAGGAGGATTTCTCATTTTGTGCCCATATACATTGTCACCCATCTAGAAGACTAGAGGTACCTTAAACCCTATCATACATGGAGTTATAATAATCCTTTTTTATTTATTTTTGTTTTTTCAAACTACTGTGATGTAGTTTTTGTGACATGCATTTTTGGAATACAATTTTTTAAATATCATAATTATACGTAAATAATTAAACTTTCAAAATGAAAGCAAATGCATTACGTACTTCTATGATTTTAGGAATGGTTACAAAGGTAATGTGAAGAAACCTGATACAAATTCAAATTCTACAAGTAGAGAGAAAAATATTTTTTTATACTAAGTGGAAGAGAATCATTACATGAAATATTGAATGTAATTAGGTAATGTGAAATGGAGTATTCAATTAAATTACGTGTAAAAAATGATATTCCTAAAAAAATCGCATTGTAAATAACTAAAATTTCTTCATTAAATAAAATGCATTCCAAACTTATTTTGATATCAGCACATAACAAAAAAACTATAGTGTGATTCTTCCTAAGGATTTTCGAAGGTTTACAGAGGTAATGTGAAGAAATGTATTACAAAGTTTGAATTTTACAAGCAGAGAGAAGATGATTTTTTTGTATTAAGTGGAAGAGAATTAATAATGTCTAAATCAATCTATCACATCTTGTCACAATCATGCCACATTCTATGTCTAAAAATAATCAATCATCATCATCCATGATTATGCTACATCTATGTCCAAAAACATCATCATCCACATATAAATCTATCATCATGACAAGTAGAGAGAATAATATTTTGTTGTATTAAGTGGAAGAAAATCAATAATTTCTAAAGAAATCTATCACACCTCACAATCATACGACGACATTCTAAATTTTCTTAAAAGATAATCATTTACATTCATTATCATCATCCATCATCATGTTACATATATTTCCAAATACAATTCATCGTCATCCATATCTACTCTAATGTCATCATCCACACCTAAATCTATGATCATTAAAAGTAGAGAGAAGAAGATTTTGTTTTATTAACTAGAAGAGAATTAATAATCTCTAATGTTTATATCCATTATCATCATCTATGAATCATGACCATGTTGTATCTATGTCAAAAACAATTCATCATCATCCATATCTACTCTAATGTCATCATCCACATCTAAATCTATCATCATTACAAGTAGAGAGAAGAATATTTTGTTGTATTAAGTCAAAGAGAGTCTAATGTTTAAATGCATTATCATCATCCATGAATCATGGTCATTCTACATCTATGTGTAAAAATAATTCATTGTCATCCATATTTACTCTAATTTCATCACCCACATCTAAATCTATCACTATTCTATTTGTAACCATCACATCCATATCAAACATATACAACATTAAAATCATAAATCAAAACATGTGACACATAGCAAATAAAAATAAAAATCACACTATATATAATCTATAATTTCTATATATATATATATAGCATAACAACATATGCATTCCAAATTACAGAATAATACATGTAAAAATGATATTTCATTAAAAGTAAAACCATTGCAACATATATTCAACTTCAAAAATTCTTCAAATTAAAAAAATATTCAAGTTTTATGATTAAAACTATTCAATATTAAAACTTTCAAGTTCTATGAACTCTTTTCAAGTTTTCCACAAATAAATTTAGATTTGGACTATTTTCTCAATCATTAATAGGTTCCCCACACCCACTAGCACTTTCCTTTCCAATTTCTGTAGTGACTTTTTTTGCTTTGCTTCTTCCAATGGATGGCACTCCTCTATTCTCTTCTTCAATAATTCCATAACTAACAAGATTCTCTACAACAATGTTTAGATTCTTTATGATTACTTCATCTTCCTTCGAAGAATCTCCATGGGATACCAAGAAGGATTTGCATCTACCTTTTCCTTGAAAAAATATTTGCATCCAAGCCATTCTCTTTAATTATCAACGTAACTATATTATTTTGTTTGTTAACCAAAACAATAGTTTTCTTAAGTTAATTGATGCGGATAAACTTTTCTTAGCAGTTTCCAAGTGAATTTGGAACACCTTTTCTTGAATTTTTTATTTTTCATATTTCAAACAACAAAAAAATTGAGCTCAATAAAAAACATATTACAAAAATAAGAAATTAATAAAAAATATTGTTTCAACTTGATAATACTTATAACAACTCTATCTCTTTTCACATTTGCAACTACCACCAAATATTTGTCCTTTGACCATTTTATGAAATAGGCCTAGCCTTCAACATTAATATTTCCTAATTTATTCAAAACTTTATCTAAAACATTGTTGTTATAACTATTTTTATATGTGACAGTCCAACCTTGTGCTTGGTTTAGTAAGGCATCCATCTTGGCAGGTTTATTTTTTATTACAACATATAAACTGTACATTTGGAAATGGTTATCATATAAAAATTTTATCTCTTTGATTAATAATTTATCCCTTCGCTCCCATTCTATGAGATGACTTATATGTGGCACAATAAACTCTTTGACATGGGTTACACAATCATAAAGAATCAATTTATCTAAATAAAATGATGTCAACTAGTCACTATCCTTATCTGAAGAGGATTTTTCCGATAGAGAGGTATGGGGATTTCGGGTTGACAGCCTATACTTCCCATTTTTACCTTTGTTCCTTGATACTATTTGAGATAAAATAAATTCATATTAAAATTGTATGTGATAAAAATTAAGATGAGAGTAGAAATTTATATGTATTATCAATGTTAAATAAAGTACATCAAAATGGAAATATACCTGCGGGCCTGGAATCATATTGCATGTGTTAAAAATACCTATTGGGTAATTGCTATCAATGCACAAAAATATTCATATCAATTTATTTTATTTAAAACTTATTTTCCCATTGTGCTGGGAAAGCCACCAAAAGAGAGGTTCAAAAATTCATAGGGAAAGTTCACTGTCCCACTAGGGGCCAAAAGTTGAATCATGTGTTTACCAATGGTCTTTTAACGTAAACCTTTTGTGTTCATTTTGAATTGTAATGATTTTTTGGTGGAGGACATGTCGGTGACATTGTTTGAATAGACGACAAAGGAATAGAATGCACTTTGTAAAGTCCAAGAACAAAATCATTACTAACTAATATAAAAATTGTTAAAAATTACAAAAAGAAAAAAATTATACTTTGTTGAGAGGTAACCTATGGATGTACTTGCAATAGTTGTGTTAGAGTTTGAATTCATTGTGTTGCAGCTATGGTTAATAGGTATCGTGGAGAAATATGTTGCATTTGCTGCAGTTGATCATCGAAAAATGCACTTAAATGGACTCGGTAAGTGAGTGATGCTTGTTGATGTCCCACTCTACCAAGGTTTTATTCTACCCTTAGTCAAAAGATTTACTCTCGACATTGATAAAATTGACAATCACACTAAGGCTATGGAATTTTATGTTGAGGAAGAGGATTCGGGCTTGGAGGAGGAGGATTCTAGTAAAGATTCAAAGACATAGGAAGATGATGCTTCGGGGATGAAAAGGATGTAGTGGAAATAGATACTACTCAAAATCTTAGCGAGATTAAATCATAGAATGCTAAAAGTTTATCCATTAATACCAAAAGGGAATCAAGCATGAAAGGGAACCGGGTTCTGTGAATACCCAATTAGAGCAAAAGATTGAAGCATTGGGTCAAATGGGACCCAAGAAAGGAGATAATCATCTTGGTAAGATGACGATGGATATTGAATAACTTAAAGAAGATACGAGGCTAACAAATATTTTTGTCTAGTTCCTTTTTAATGACTGACACACTATGAAAAGGTAGGTCATTGATGTGCCGAAATTACTAGTGGGGTTGATCTTGAAATCATGAAAGCTAACTGCAGTAACCTCTCCAATGAGGTGGATCACATTAGAGCCATACTTCATAGTTATATGGAATGGAGTATTGTTACTGTAAAATCCACACTACAACATCTTCAAACCCTCGATCAGTTGGCTTATGCTTATAGACATGTGGATGAGCACAATAATTCAAATAAAAGGAAATGTGAAGTTGTTGATTGTGACTGGATTTGTTGGGATAAAACATTGAGTCTCTCAAAAAGAATGGGCCAACGTTTGAGATGGTTTTGAAAAAGATAAAAAGTACTGTGTGTCCGGGTGGCTTTTTGTTTATTTTTTTGTTATTTTACTATGTTGTTAGTAATCCTTTAGTTAATTAGGTGTTGTTCTTACTAATTTTTTCTATGTTTTGAACTGGTTTATATGCTCATTATGTAACATCCCAATTTGTCACTTTGTCTCCAGTTTTATTTTTACTTTATGCATCTGATTTAAATACCCATATATATAAATCTACATAAACCTTAATGCAATCCATTTTCGATAATTGTCATGAACCATGTCTAGCTATATGAGAGAATTTTGAACCTACTCATTCTACCTCAATGCTCTGTATGAGCCCTTACACGAAATGTAACCTTTGGTTCTCCTTTTTCAAGGTATGATATATAAGTGAATGCTCCTAAGTGTCTACCTGGGTTCCACCTATGAAATCCACAGGCATCCGATAACTTAGATTAAAGGGAAATCTGGATAGTGTAATTAGTAGCTTACACCACTTTACGCAAAGTTTCTGAGTCATGTATGTCATGCTCAATTCCACGATGGCACACTTGTCATAAGGAAATTTTTGTTTCACCTTAATCACTTATTCAATTATATGGATTCACAACTTAAATACTGTAAACACCTACAAGCGTTGAATAAGGTACAAACAAGTTTAACCTACATGAAGATGTACCTCTATATCATCCTGTGATGCCTATGGGAAATAAAGTTTTATCGTAAAAACTCCCCTTGTTACTCACCCACATCTCTTCCCGTAGTCATCATAGGTTGATATTAGTGTCCGTACCTAGGAGATCCAATATGTCTTGTAACTCTATCAAGGTTTGTACTTAGGAAAACAACATACTACAATCCAATATCCTGATGAGACAACTCATTACAGATGCTAAACGACAATATCCTAATGGTGACAATTGTCACCATAGAGATACAAATGTGTAGTATATGCAATGAGTTCACCCACCTAGAATCCTATATTGGTGCATGGTGTTTATTGTTTTCAATGTAATCATTAAAGAACAATCTAGGACTTACAAAACCTTCTCCCAAATGGGTTGTACCTAGGGTCTGGATTGAGTTGATCTTAGGACCCCCAATCTCTATAACATTTTAATTACCTTTCAATATCTCATACCCATGTTAACCATTGATAAAAATAATATTATCAATGTCAATGACCATTATTATAGTTTCAAAAATTGTCCTGGCTTTAACATTTAGGCTCATGTTCCTTATTTCATATTCTAGGGATATGTACTTATATGAAGTTAAGTATTTAGGTATGATTCATTCCTTGAATTAAGTGCCATAGGCTATATATTACAACCAAACATCCTTTCAAGTAAGTTTAAGCACATCACTTTTCTTAATTACAACTCTCTTTAGAGATAATTATTGACTAGAAATTCAAATGTTCATTTATTTTACTATCTCCAACAAGTAAGATATATTTGGGGTATTCGATATGGTAGATTTGATGAACCACTTACCCATTTATCTTTCCCTATCTTTCCCTATCATCCTTTTTTAAAAATATAGAGATAATTACGGTATTGACTAGGGATAAATTCAAATGCTATGTTCTTTTTAACTTAGTAAGCATGTTCCCATATTACTTCCATTTTGTCCAACATGCTTATGTACTCAAAAAGATGCATCATGGAACAACCTAATTAAAAAATTCCATCTCTTAGATAAAAATATTTCATAACACGGGTAAGTGCACCAAGTTGGGGGACCTTTTGCATAGGGAAATATAATTTTAAAGTGAATAGAAGAGGATAAATATCACTAATAGTAGGTCTTTAAGACACTTTTTCTAATTCTCTTTAGAGATAATTATCAGATGTGATAAAACTAGGTGAAATTCAAACATGTTCAAAAAAAAATTATGTTCTTTTTTGAAAGTTAGTAAGCATGTTCCCACTTTCATTAAAAATTATTACTCATTTTGTCCATCCCAACATAGATAGTGGCATATAACTTCTGTACTTTTTGGTCAAAATTGTGGGCAAACGATGCATCATGGAATATAGCAATCTTGTCCATTTTTTAAAAAATTCCTGGATCTCTTCATATTAATATAATTTTGTCTAATTTTGAAAATAATCCCTACAAGTTGATATTTGTTGTTATTTGCATATGATGTCACAATTTATCACAATTACTTTATCACATTCTACAATTCGAAAAGTGAAACCATAATCAATATATAGTCATGTTAGATTACCATAAGCCCATCCTATTGTAGCTTATGTGTATCATCCTAGTATAGGACTTAATGTTTATTTCACTTAGAAATCAATATTAAATTATTATATCTTTTATAAGAGTTATTATAACCTGAGTTTATAAAACAGCCATAGCACATAAGTACCTGATTATCATAACCTTTCCATGGTTTCATGATAATCTAGCTGCTTTCTTAGCAGTGACCATTAAGATAAAACAATCTTACTTCTAGATATATTTTACAGGTTGAGGACATTCTATACAAAACCTTTGGATAACTTAACACAACTTTACAAGTAGGTTGATATATTGCACTTTATAATGAGGTAGTTATCCATTAGAAACTTCAACTATTTCCAAGTATGGTTAACATATGGTTCATTAGAACATGATATTTTAAAGCAACGTTCCTCCAATAGTCCATTATATGATCCCTATAATCTCACACATAAGATGTGTATAGCACTTACTACATGATTGATACTAATGATTAATACAATAGTATTGTAGATGTTGATTTCTTAACTTGATAGATTTATAACTCATAACTCATTAATTGATAATCAACCACTTATAAAATAATATATAGCAATAGGAAATATGTATTAATTACATTTATGAGATAAATACATCTCATATCTATAAGCATGACCAAAATCTTTCATTTTAATGAATAAACCATTTACATTAAGTAGTAATCCCTTTTTCCATTTTCAAGGAGAAGTATTTCATCTTAAGAACATTTAAGTCAGTCATATCTTCAAACCTTCCTCATACAAGATAATATACAAGACTAAATACTTCCACCTTCTTTCTTAGCGTTTATCTACAAAATTGTTAGCATGAGTCAGTTCACATGAATTGAGCATGATAATCCTTAACTCAACATAACAACATACTCTACTTAATTATTTCATAACAATAAACCATATTATTTTTATGAATCAATATTGCAGAACTTAAGTAGATAAACAATTATTTCTATAACATGTCGAAGCAATAAATCTAATGAACTGAGAAAGAAATCAATTTGAGACTTAATTTTCTATAAAACTACCTCAACTTCTCAAAGACAGTCATATAATTCATAAGATACATAATAATTATAAGTATTCAAAGACTAGCTTATAAGAGTATCAAGATTTCCCTCATGCAATCCCATACTTGCATGCCCGAAATCATTTTACTCAACAATTAAGTAACCATATAATTATCAAAAACACAATCAAGCAATCTCACAATTCTTCACAACAGATCTAACAAGGATTTCATACACCCATAATGACTGCTAAGGTTCGGGCTATACTAGCAAGACATTAAGATTATTTGGTTAACGAAATACGATATTAGAGTGTTTAACCTTGAGGATAATAGAGAGAGAACATTCATGGCATCCTGCCATATAGTAATCAGGTATAACTTGAGTAACATGCTACATATTTAATACTTACCTCAACTTAAGCACTTAATGAACATTCTAAGACTAGAAAAGAGTACACAATTCCCGGTAAGTCAAGACTTCACATGAATATAAAAATGATCTCCTAACCCATTCTACTGAACAAGGTTAGATCATACTAAACTAAATTCATGACACAACCAGGAAAGGTCAATAAGGAGCTTCCAAAATGTCAAGGAAACCCCATATTTAATAAATGAAACTGAGTACAGTTTGCTATTAGAGAAAGAGTCACTTCTGGGTTTGCTTTGAGATACCAAATAATTCAAATCAGAAATATTACACCCGGCGAGGATCTATCATATCTTACGGACTCAGTTAAATGATGAATCCAGTTATCATCTATTATAAGAGTAGGAGTATATAGCTTAACTATTTGGTCCCATATTGGGTTATTGTACAAAATCAATGCCTCCAATTTCTTAATAGAACACATAGTATGACAATGTGATCAACAAACTTGAAATGTGTTAATTACTACAGAGGGGTAATACCACCAAACTTTACAACCCTGAAGCCAAGAGACTTCCTATTTTGGGACAAATTTAATCCCCAACCCTATTTAATGACTCAAATTCCAACATCTAAAACATAAAACCAGCTTCTGACAAAAATGGTCAGCCCATAAAAAGGAATCATCAAAACTCAAGGGATAGCTCAAGGTCTTTCCCTTAAACCTTCTAACAACTGATTAAATGGTGAGTCATACTAATGATAATTAATCATCAAACCTTTATTATAGGTTTTGATCTTTGAATAGGTAATCAATAAACCCAACAAGCACAGATAAGAGTGTAAGGGTCAAAGAAATCAAACTCAACTATCATTACCAACTCATACATTGAGATGAGATGTACCCAATAAAAGGAACTGTTTAACAACTTTTCAACCATAAAATCTAATGCATAAACTTCTAGAAGATCAGCTCACTTTTTAGGATGGTTTCCTAATGGACAACAATGAACTACATCTCTTACAAGAGGAAGGAGATTCTTAGTCGAAGTTGACATCACTTTTGAACTCAACAAGAATTACAAGAAAAACCAAGCTTTAGTAATAATAGTGAATAAATTATCCCACTAAGTAACATACAAGGTTTTACAGAGAATTTCCATCCTCCATTATAGAGGCTAAAATGGAACATAAGTGACGATTTTAACAAGTTGGTCTTAACCATCACAGTAATCAAATCTCAATATAACCTTTCTGCAACCGGCTTTAAACCTCGAAGAAGTCAGAATAGTTCCAGAATTATTAACGAAGCAACAAGGAGATCGACATGATATAATAGAATGAAGTATCTGGAACTTATACAATCTTAAATTGTAAACAAGATACAATAGTTAACTATTAGGAAACTCAGCTATTCAGCTAAGCCATCATAGTGGCTCTGGAGTAGACCAAAGGTGCCATTCAAAATTCCCATTCAAGGGTCGAAGGGCAGGCCTTGAAAATATTACAACTATCCTTATTATCTACAACTCCATGATAATATTAAATTCAGTTGTTTTTCTTCAATACAAATACTTATTTTAAATAAAACTAGGTTGATTATAAGCACCGACAATGCCTTCTACAAGACCAACATGAATCCACAAGCATATATTTATTTAGAGAATCAAACCCAGTTTAAGGTAAATCCAACAACACTAGGTCAATGAAAGACATCTGCAACAAAAAATCACACAAAACAATTTCCAGAATTCCACAGTATATCTTGCTATATTTATTCATATCCTTGAAGAGATAGGTAAAAAATTAAACAAGTTTTCTACAGTATGGGTAGATGTCAATTCATAGTTGTAAGAAGATTTCAACAATACTGGCATATTAGAACAAACCCCTTAATCATCATAGTAGCAATCCTCAAACATCTCAAGAGTATATTTTTTCTTAACGATAATAACCCTCATTGAAGCCTGTACTTAGTTAATCAATTTTAACAACATACATCATGAAGCCATATTAATTCATACTCTATAGAGAAAGTATAAAAATGATTCTACATCTCTGAAATTATAAACACAAATTTCATTCAAGGAAAGGTTATTTTTGTGAAATTACTAAATAGAGCAAGAAATTATGAAAATTTTAGAGCGTATCATGCTTGTTACACTCGATGTTTTCTTTCCTTGCAAAAATTTCACGATTACTCAGGAAAATCCCCAAACCTTTGAAATGAGTTCCTTCATTCAACAGATCACAAAGTTTGTATGATTATTTAATGAGTCTGGGAACTTATTGTTCAATCAACTCAACTCATGTTTTCTTCCTGCAAACTTGCATCAAAACAAAACTAAACTTCCTCCTTGCATTCCGAGCTTCTCCAAGTTTCTAGCCATGAAATGAATCGATACCAAAAATTCCCCTTTTTAATCCATCCATGCACTTCTCAAGGAAGGTGGGAAATAAAATACATTAAATGTAGAGTTAATGGAGCTTGCCGCCAATTTACAAACCAACTATTCTTAGCTCTCCTTTAAATTTAGCAAACTCATACTTCATGCCATGCAAGGCAATTTAGATAACTAAAATATTTCACTCCAAAATCAGTTGGTAGAAATAATTAATAAACAATTAAGGGACTGTGAGTACAACTATTAGGTGGTGGGTGCCACCTCATCAATTGTTTGAATTTGAGTAGCCTTATATCATTTTCAAATGACCAACCAATATCTTATACAAATATAAATCTGGATGTCCTTCCTTAGCATAACTTAAGGCTTCATAAAATTTTCATATGCATATACATCATTTCAAATAGATAAATTAATGCACAAGTCAATATTCTCAAGGATAGGTTCATATGATAAGTTTAGAACTATACCACTAGGATTAGATTGTCCTATTTTTACATTTAGCTAATAAATCTACAATAGTAGTTACTTAACTACTTTAATCTTTGCAAATTCCCTTTTTGCAATCTATATATATGTATATGTATATATACATATTCACATGTATATATATATATATAATGTTAGCATTGATCAAGAAAGTTGTTCATGTATGCTCGTAAAAGTTGATGCCCTTAACTCTTAATAATTAAGTCCTTGATGACGACTATAGCCCCTTTATCCTGTAAATACCATCATGATAATATTAGTCATCAAATGGGGTATACTATCGATGGTCGGTTTAATACTTATTATAAACCAACAGAATTCGTGTTCACATTCCAAATTAAGTCACTAAGCAAACTATCAAAATTTTCAAAGCCTCAACATAACTTAGTTATAAAAAACTATAATGTTAACAATTTAATAGAGATAAGCAACAATATCACAAATCACTTTTGAGGCTTAAATTTACACCAAGGATTTTATGACTTACAACATTACAACCGATGTAATGTCACCTTAGCAAAAATAGTTCATCAATAAGATAGACCCCAGATTAACAGGGTTCTCATCTAAGGAGATCATCCTTAGCTTATTCATGATATTGTGATTACATGTTCACATCAAGTTTCCATTTAATTTTTGATACGCAAGGGTGCCAACAACATAGGATAAAACCATTTGTCCTATCATTACTTTGAAACGATGTAATGAAAGCATGGAGCATTATATATCTCCCCTCTTAAAATCATCATCGTTCCAATGATGTGTTCCTTGCTAAATAAAATCAAAAAATTCCACGTAGGATATAAGAATAATTACTATAGAATAGTTAATGTTCCTTAGAATTTTATGGTTTATAGATTGGAAAATTTAAATTCGTGTATGTTGCATCGACTTATCAAACTGTAAATAGTCACGTAGTCTGAATTATTTCATGATTACTTCACTAAAGTAAATAATTTTTGTACAATATATATATATATATATATATATATATATATATTTGATATACAGAGGATATAGTTAAAACAAGCTTACCTAGTACCTTTTAAGGAAAAACTATTCCTTTTTCCGGGATTACAAAGGTGTATGGATCTATGGTAGTTCATTTAGACAAATCTCCTTCCTCAATTATGTTAAAGACTTTTTGATTTGAGGTTCCAAAAATCCACAACATTGGGTCCAAAAAGATAATGTACCGACATTCATTCATTCATCTAAACTTGGATTTTTTTATTTCAGGTTTTCAACTAACTCAACATGCTTTATACTTTTTATCTCCTATACCTGGTCCAATCAAGAATGTTGTCAATGTATGGTTATCCAAGCTTATGGATTTGCCAAATTTGTTTATTTTTTATTTTTAACAAATATTAACTCATGAATGAGTATTGACAACACATTTTCTTATCCTCAAACAAGAGGTCTTTAAGTTTATAGATGTTTGAGAAAACCAGTTTGCCAAAAACCTCTCAAAGTGTTAAGTAAAAAGGTTACCTTATTAGATGTATACTTTGACATCCACAACATTTTTATTCCGGTATTAAACCTCCTCAGTGGATTCACGGAATCAGTGCGATCCCGATATTACCAAGGTCAAGTAAAAATTCCACTTAGTTTTCATGAGGGTTTCAAATAAGTAGTGTATTGCTTGTAAAATATTCTACTTTAATGTTTATAAGTATGTAAATGAATTATGTCATTTAAAAACTTACTAAATTCTCTTGGAAACTCTATACAATCCTTCATCTTACAAGTCATCATATCTTTCTCCCAACATATTGTAAAGCATATGAGTTAAGCCTAAAAATATAAGGCTTGAAGATGCCATGCAAAGTTACATAGAAACTGTCATAAGAGAGGGATTTCAAAACACATTCCTTGAGCCTGAACATGCACATTTCTATAGGTTCATATTAGTGAATTATGAATTCCCTTATCTTAGTTCAACTAAAAATAATAGAATCGACCACAAAAAACCATGAAAGTTCACGTAATTCATAAACTAGAATTTCCACATAGCCACAACATGCCACAATAGGTGAAAAGAAGGGAATCATGTTGTGATAGGTAACATAAAAGAAGTCTTGCCTCTAGAGGTACTAGATATTACCAGAAGCTAAATATAACCTCATACGATCTATGCTTTTAGATGAGTCGACCTAGAATGAGCCATCACCAAACCTTTTGAGTATTTTAAGCGATAGATTGCTGAGCTGCTAGGTTCAAACCTAAGATCCTCCTTTCAATGTGATGATACCCCAAAAAATTTGGGTACTTGAGTAATATAACCCCGAAGTAACATATACCAAAATAAATAAATATATATTACAACCACTGTTAAGAGTCAACAGACAGATTATAATATTTTTAGTTCCTTGGAATTGAAATATTAATTATGTAAATCAAATATTTGATAGAATACAAAACAATCACTCAGATCAATGCTACCTAACCAGACATAAGATGAAAATTGAGCATTTTTATTCCATATTACCAAAAAGAGTTAGGGTTCACAATTTTTGACCAGTTTTCATTGAGTACAACAAATCCATATTTTCTTTCTTTTAGTATTGAAGAATACTAATCTCATGGATCTCTTCACAATTTTCTTTGTATCCTGCTAGGGATACATGTTCCTTTCCTTTGTTAACTTCCCTTACAACATGCTTCATCATTCGAGACTTGTCCATCTTCTTTAAATGACATTGGTTGGCATAATTCCCTTTTCCACACATAAAACATCCACCAACGAGTCTGATTGACCGCTTTTAACTTTTCCATTTGCAACAATATTATGCTTTTTCTTGCAGGTTATCACTACAAGTTTTTGGGCAAATTTATTTTTGGTAGAACACATTTTCTTGCTATGCTTTTTCCACCAAATTTTCTTAGCATTCTGAGATGAAGAAGAATTATCATTTTTATGTCCCTTTTAATTTTTATGAGTGGGAGTGTCTAGAATATTTGGTTTCAGCACACTGGCTTTTCCAAATATTATCTTATCGAAAGAAGATCCATGTTTATCCAATGCTTCCCTAATTTTTATTTTAGTTCATCTTTAGATTGGTAAGTCCAAAACTTTCCACCAATGATTAGTTCATCATTTAAATAACTCTCCTATTATTTATTCACAACAAAATTAAGTTGTCCTTCATCAAACTTATCACTTTCACCCATCACCATTACTCCAAGGCATCTATCCGGTTATGGGTATAATGAATAATTACAATAAAATTGTTTAACTTTTACACCGTTGAAACCATAGAAAAATCAGACCCGGTTATTTCTTCTTGGTGCATCCTTCCCGTTCCATTTTTATTCTGAAAAAAAAATTTAATTAGCGTAAGAACCCAATAAGTCTAAAAGTTGCAACCTTTAGATATAATACCAAAATGTAACATCCCAATTTGTCACTTTGTCTCAATTTTTTTTTAATTTATGCAGCTGATTTAAATACCCATATATTTAAATCTACATAAACCTTAATGCAATCCATTTCCGATAACTGTCATGAACCATGTGCAGTTGTATGAGAGAATGTTGAACCTACTCATTCTCCCTCAATGCTTTGTATGAGCCCTTACATGAAATGTAACCTTTGGTTCTCCTTTTTCAAGGTATGATATATAAGTGAATGCTCTTAAGTGTCTACCTGGGTTCCACCTATGAAATCCACAGGCATCCGACAACTTAGATTAAAGGGAAATATTGATAGTGTAATCAACAACTTACACCACTTTGCACAAAGTTTTTGAGTCATGTATGCCATGCTCAATTCCATGATGGCACACTCGTCATAAGGAAATTTTTGTTTCACCTTAATCACTTATTCAGTTATATGGATTCACAACTTAAATACTGTAAATAGCTACAAGCCTTGAATAAGGTACAAACCAGTTTAACCTACATGAAGACGTACCTCTATGTCATCTTGTGATGCCTATGGGAAAGAAAGTGTTCTCGTAACAATTCACCTTGTTACTTTCCCACATCTCTTCCCATAGTCATCATAGGTTGATATAAGGGTGTGTACCTAGGAGGTCCAATCTATTTTGTAACTCTATTAAGGTTTGTACTTAGTATAAAAACCATACTACAATCGAGTCTCTTAATGAGACAACTCATTACAAATGCTAAATGGCAGTATCCTAATGGTGAAAATCATCACCATAGGGATATAAATGTGTAGTATATGTAGTGAGTTCACTCGCCTAGAATCCTATATTTGTGCAGGGTGTTTAATGTTTTCAAGGTAATCATTAAAGACTAGCCTAGGACTTACAAAACCTTCTCCACGAATGGGTCGTACCTAGGGTCCAGTTGAGTTGATCTCAGGACCCCCAATCTCTATAACATTTTAATTACCTTTCAATATCTCATACCCATGTTAACCATTGATAGAAACAATACTATCAATGTCTATGACCATTATTACAGTTTCAAAAACTGTCCCAACTTTAACATTTAGGCTCATGTTCCTTATTTCATATTCTAGGGATATGTACTTATATGAAGCTAAGTATTTATGTAGTGCCCACATTTTTATAGCTCCAGTTATCTATTGGTTCCTTTATTCCTAGACATGTTTTGATTGAGACTCTGATAGACTTTGGACATTTTACTATGATATTTTATCCTCTTGGACATTATGGCATTTTGGGCGCGTAGCACCAATTGGATTAGATTCATATACTGATATATTTTGTATGATGTGATGACACTAACAGGGTTATATGATAGACTTATCGGTTAGATGTTAGTCTCTTGTGGTTAATTTGATTGATGATATAGTGTTTTGGATTTAATGATGGTGATTTTCATGCTAACCTAAGTATATGTCGTTGCAATTTTAATTGTGGATGATTCATGGCAAACTATGTGGATAATTGTATGCATTGCACTATCAATTGTAAATTATGTTCGGACATTATAAGTTTGATTGAGATTGTGATGTATAGATGATGTTTATTATATTGGACAGGTGCGGTTAATGTGTGCAATGAGTGTGCAGGTGACAGGTATAGGAGAGCATGGGTTTCAGGGCAGCTACGCAATTGTGCACAAGCGGCCCACGGGCTGAGTCCTAACCATGCTAAATGTTTGAGGCCTTAGATTAGATGTATTTAATTGGGCACCATGGGTGAACCCTCAATTTGTAATGTAATTGTGTCTTGTAAAATTAATTATGTTTAGGGTGTGTTTTATTAAGTAAACTAGCTTAGGGGTTAATGATCTTATCTTAAGTTAAGTGTTGGTTTTGGGAAGTGTGTGTGTGTTGGTAGAAGGGATTGGGGACCACATGTGAACCTTGGGTGGACCCCACACCCTCTACCCATGTGCCCAAGCATGCCAAACCCGAAATTGGGTTATTTTGGGTAATTTTAGGGACCCCTTTTGAGTTTGGGGGTTCCCTTAGCATGAAAATGGGCCCTTGGACCCTACCTAATAGGTAGGGGGGCCTATTTCCAAGGTTTGGAGGGAGTTTCCCTCCCATTTAGCCCTCTTTAGTCACCATCCATGTAAGATGGTTGGATTGTGTGAAAGTGTTAAAAGTTGCTCCACTTTGTTTTATTTTAGTTTTTGGTATTTTGGGTGAAAAGGGATAAAAGGTGAGTTTACTCTTACTTATTTGGTTTTTGGAATCTTTGACTCTTGAGAGGAGAGGAGGTGAAACTTTTCACTTTTTCATTGGTGAGGAAACTTTTGGGTTCCTCTTTTTATTCTTCCTCATGTGGGAAGAATGGGTCTTCTTGGTTCATTTTTTTTGGAGCACTTGGAGAATTTTGGGAGCTTGGAAGGGAGCTTGGACAAAGGGGAAAAGCTTAGAGTCTTGGAAAGCATTATAGAGGTAGGGTTCTTAACCTTCTTCTTCTTAGTTTTGCTTATCTTGTATGTATGTTTGATCAATGAAATAATGTGTGTGAAATATGTGTTGAGATGTGTATGATGAATGTAGTTGTTGTTTGTTCTTATTGTTTTCTTGTTTTCTCTCCACCATCATTTGGATTGATGGTTTTTGGAGAATGTAGGGGAAGAGAGAGGGATTTCCCTCTCAAACCTCATGGTTGTTGGTCAAGCCATGAAGGTCCCTTCTCATCCCCTCATATGGTTTGAGGTGGGAGAAAGATTCATATGGGTTGAACCTTTCCCCATTCTTGGTGAGGAAACCTTTTTGGGTTTGAAAATCCTCCCAAGAAGGATTTCTATAGTATAAGGAGGAATAAGGAGGATGAATGATTAGGAGGTATAAGGAGTTTTGTATATATCTATTTATTGGTGCTCCTATGGTTGGACACCTTGATTTGGGCATCCTTCTTCCTCTCTTCCCCCTTGTGAGGTTGATCTTATTCTCCTCATGTTGTGGTTTTTCATTGTATAGTAGGTCTAAGTGGTTGAATGGTCTTATGTTTTCTCTTGTTGTGTGTTTAATCCCCATTACTTGTGCACATTGTGGAAGCTAGTTCCTCTCTCCCATGGGCTTGGGGGAGGCTAGCATGACTTCCAACCATGGAAAGGCATGTGATGATGCCTATTGGTTGGGTGGTAAACAAGCCATGTTCTCTTGGAGTGGATTCTTGTAGGAGCATTGGAGTTGGAGATAATAGAGCCTCTTGCCATCTTGGTCTTTCTCATCCTTGGAGGACATTGCCTTCACTTTGTAAATAAATGTGACTTGTCAAGTCTATACACTCTTGTAAATCACCATTATTGTAATTATTGCTTCTTGTAAACATTGGTTGTTACTAAGAGAGTTGCTATTTTTATTGTTGCTAGAATCTTGAAAGATTGTCATTTGAGTTTATAATGAAACTAAGAACTTTTTATTTTCAATGCCTTCTTTTGGAAGAAATGTTGTTTAGAAGTATGCAAAATATATAGTTATGAAATATACACTTGAAATATTTAGTTGTGCATTACATATAAAAAAAAAAAAAAAATAGTGTGCTTGCATTTCATTTTCAAAAAAATATGGCTCTACATTTGGTATCAGAGCCGTGGTTCAAACACACGGACTCTTTGGGTAATTTCTGGTTTCGTCATCTTATTGCCTTGTTTCAAAAAAAAAAAAACTATTTTTTTGTTGTTGGATTCCCCCTTGTTGAAATCTGCATTAATTATTTAGCTATTTTGCATTGAAAGAAAGTTAATGTTATTGGGTTGTAGGATTTATTGAAATAATGATGTTAGTTGTTTTATAATAGTTGTTAGAAATAATGTTGTTTTAGCCCTTTTGTTCTTGCAATTATTGATAACAATGTGCCAAGGAAATGAAAACAAACTTTATATAATTACAATTTTATTTTATTTTATTTTTTTGTTTTCTATTTATAACTATATTTTTGCTAGAGTGAACAAAAATAAATAAATAAAATAATAAAATAATAATATATATATATATATTTTGCTTTTTTTGTAAATTATTTACAGCATATAATATTCTTATTATATAATATATATTTACTATACATTATGTAATATATATAAATTATATATATACATATATAAAATATATATATGGGATTAAAAAAAAATTCAAAAAAAAATCAAACAAAACACACACACACACACACACACATATATATATATATATATATATATATATATGGCCGTTTGTTTTATTTTTATTTTTAAAATAAATAAATAAATAAAACTAAAAATCATAAAAATAAAAATAAAAAAAAATAAAAATAAAAAAATAGACTGTTTGGGGCCGAACCCCCAAACTTTTCCCCATGTTGCCCCAAATTGTTTCCCCAGGAAGCCCCGCACCAGCGGACCCCGCCTCGGACCCTCTACCCTACGCCCCCTGTCCCCCGTCCCCCTTCCCATGTCCCCCTCCCGGGCTCTGCCCCACCCCGAACCCTTGTAAACCCCGCCCCGCAGACCCCCAAACCCTGTCCCTTTCCCCGAGCCCGGTTTCTGCCCCACCCACTGCCGAACCATGCGTGTGCCAACCCCCCGTATCTCTGCCATGCACCCCACACAGATCCGCACCCACGCGACCCTGTGCGGCCCGACCCCCCACCCCCCCTACATCGTTGGTCTTTCCCAACCAGCGGCGCCGCCCTCTTATACCTCTTTCCGAGAAAATAAAATAAAGAAATATATGTGTATATGTGGATATAAAACAAAACAAAAACAAAACAAAAAAACAAATATATATGTGTGTGTTCATCAAACCGCATTTCCTCAACAAGATTCATAAGAAAAAAAAATGAAATAAAATATATATATATATGTGTGTGTGTGTATATATATATATAATTCACAAAAGAAAAAGAGACTCCATGAAGCCAATCTCCTCTAGTTCCTCCACCTGCACAAAGAGAAAACAAGGAAAACAAAATAAGAGAAACAAGAGAGAAGAATAAACAAAATGAATGAACAAATAAATGAAAAAGAAAATAAAAACACCATAGAGAAATCTAGGGCAAATTTAGGGCAAGTTTGAAATCAAAGGCCAAGATTTGTTTTATCCAAGGGCTCTCTTTAAACCCTACACCCTTTAAGTCATGATCTTTTATGGGAATGTAAAATAACTTATATGGTGTGTGTGGGTAAAATAAATTAAAAGGGGGAAAACAAATTAAATTAAAAAGGGGTGTGTGGGAAAATTAATTAAAAGGGGAAGACTAATTATTTACAAAAAGTGTAAATTTTTATTTATAACCCTAAGGAGCTTAATAGATTAAAATAATTAAATTATTGCGGGACGGTATTAATTTATTTCGGAAAATAAATAAATTAATTAATTAATAATTATTATAAATTAATTATTAATGGGAAGGGGCATTGCTTCGGTGTTATAATGATAATAACAATAATAATAATAATTAAAATAATAAAAATAATGATAATATAACGCTTCCAACAAACGTTTAGAAAGTTTATAAAATTTTTTTTTTATCTTGGGCTCAGGATGGCACCCAAGAGGGGACGATCGGCTCGAGGTTCGGGACGTAGTGCACCTACGCGAGAGCCGCCGGCCCCGATTTTGGGCCTCAGATATTGGAGACCCTACAGCAGCTGATAGGTGTCGTACAGGAGCGTCTTCCACCACCGCAGGTGCCGAGAGAGGAGGACATTCAGTTAGGAGATGAGGAGTTGATTGGTGAGGACGCACATCCAGAGCCACCTGAGCACGACATTCTCGAGATGAGAGAGGTCACGCAGCCCTTCCATCCTTGGCGAGAGGGTGGCCTCGTTTCGTCACAGCCGATCACACAGCTTCGAGGGACCTTTTGGAGATATGTGACCCCTCTCACCTGTTAGACCACACCGTCAGGATCGAGACACAGGTAGTGTGATTCGAGACCTTCTTCGCCTGCAGCCGCCTACGTTTACTGGTTCGACAGACGGCTTTGGGGCGGAGTCCTGGCTCCTTAGCTTGGATAGCTGCTTTGGCTTGCACTCTCATGAGAGCAACGTCAAAGCCAGGTTCGCCATACACCTCCTCCGAGACGCAGCAGGCGTTTGGTGGAGGAATGAGGAGCGGTTTAGAGCCCGGTATATGTCAGAACATTTTGTGCAGAAGAGGATCGATGAGTTCCACGACTTACGATAGGGTTCTGGCTCAGTGGCACAGTATGAGAGTAGATTCTTAGATCTCTTGCAGTATGTAGACTACCTACAAGATGAGAAATTGCAGGTAAACAGGTTCATTTGGGGCCTGAATGCAGATATAGCAGGAGCTGTTAGGATGTTATCTCCTCCCACGCTTGAAAAGGCCATTGAGAAGGCCTACTTGGCTGAGGAGAATAGGACCAAGGCTTAGGAGCACAGAGAAAGGAACAAGAGCAAGTTCCAGGACAGGATTCAGCATTCCAGAGTCAGAGGGCATGGGGAGCAGCACCACCCCCTAGAGGAGGATTCTGGTCTTCTCCAGCAGCATCGAGAGCTCCTCCACACCCATCACAACAGACACAACATCAGGGACACCAGCATCAGAGGGGTAGACAGACTCAGATTTTTCAGCGAGGTGGGTCTAGAGGTGGTTTTGGTGTGTCTAGAGACAGGAGGCTGGGTACTCATCACTCACAAACACCCCACTTGCCCTCTCGCGGCGATCTGCCCGGGGTTGGGCCCAGTAGGTTCGATTCACCGAGTACAGGAGGGACCCCATCTCAGCGGGGTACAGGAGGATGTTTTATTTGTGGGGCTCCAGATCATTATGTGCGTATGTGTCGCATAATCCCACTACTACGGATATCTTTGAGAGCCCCTAGATCCGAGCAGATGGTGAGTGACGTGGGACGCGCCATCGTGTGTATGCAGTGGTTGACAACCGCCAGGATGAGCATCAGGCCACAGTCATTGAGACGATAGGTACTATCAGGGGTATTTCTATCTCAGTACTTTTTGATTCAGGTGCTTCTGATTCTTTTATATCTCCTTCTGTTGTAGACCAGTGTGGGCTAGTGGTGGCTAGGCAGCCAGATAGTTGGCAGGTTGAGTTGGCCTCTGGGGCTAAACTCACCATGGACTCGTATGTGGAGAGTTGTGTACTCGATTTGGGAGTCTTCTCCACTACGCTTGACCTCCGAGTTATTCCTTTAGGATCCTATCAGGTAGTGTTGGGTATGGATTGGCTCGAGGCTCATCGAGCCAAGGTGGATTGTAGAGAGAAGGTCATTGAGTGTCAGGATGATTTGGGTAGTGCAGTTGTGATTTCAGGGATGCAGAGACCCATTTCCTTGCGCATGATCTCGGCTAAGCAACTCAAGCGGAGCATGCGTAAGGGTTGCCAGTTGTTTGCTATCACTATCAGTGATCGTTCGGATAGTACTCCAGAGCATTCACCCCTTGATGATCACGTAGTTTTGAGGGAGTATGCAGATGTGTTTCCAGGGGAGCTTCTAGGTTTACCACCTAGTAGGGAGGTGGATTTCACCATTGACTTAGTGCCTGGATCTGCACCAGTTTCTAGGGCACCCTATCGGATGACGACTTCAGAGCTTCATGAGCTCAAGATTCAGTTAGAGGAGTTGTTAGAGAAGGGTCTCATTCGCCCTAGTGTATCTCCTTGGGGAGCGCCAGTCATATTTGTGAAGAAGAAGGATGGTTCTCTCAGGATTTGTGTAGATTTCAGACAGCTCAACAAAGTCACAATAAAGAACCGTTATCTGCTCCCTAGGATTGATGACTTGTTTGATCAGATGCGGGGAGCTAGAGTGTTCTCCAAAATTGATCTCAAGTCAGGATATCATCAGTTGCGCATTTCAGATGCAGACATTCATAAGACAGTGTTTCGCACACGTTACGGGCATTATGAGTTCACAGTGGTTCCATTTGGTTTGACTAATGCCCCAGCTGTCTTCATGAGCCTCATGAATGGAGTATTCAAGACATTTCTGGATCGCTTTGTTTTAGTGTTCCTTGATGACATATTGATTTATTCTCGTTCCGAGGAGGAACATGAGGAGCATTTGAGGCAGGTACTTCAGGTTTTGAGAGAGCAAAAGTTGTATGGGAACTTGGAAAAATGCAGCTTCTTTCAGACAGAGATTCAGTACTTGGGTCATATCATATCAGGCGAGGGTATCTCCGTAGATCCCTCTAAGATTCAGGCTATCTTGGATTGGCCAGCACCCACATCAGTCATTGAGGTGAGGAGCTTCATGGGTTTAGCAGTACTACCGTAGGTTTTTACATGACTTTTCTAGGATTGCTCACCCTATTACTTCTCTTTAGAGGAAAGGGAAGAAGTTTGATTGGTCAGAAAAATGTGAGCAAGCCTTTCAGTTGCTTAAGGAAAGGTTAACCACGGCACCCATCTTAGCAGTTCCAGACCCAACAGAGGATTTTGTTGTTTGTACTGATGCATCACTAGAGGGTTTGGGAGCAGTTCTTATGCAGGAGCGTTGGGTTATTGCTTTTGAGTCTCGTAAGCTCAAGGACTATGAGCTTAACTATCCTACTCATGACTTAGAGCTTGCAGCAGTTGTTCATGCACTTGTGCGTTGGCGACATTTCCTTTTGGGTAGACCTTTCATCTTGAGGACAGATCATTGTAGCTTACAGCATATCTTCTCTCAGCCGAACCTCAACGCTCGTCAACGGCGTTGGATGGAGTTCCTTTGTGAGTATGACATGGAGGTGCAGTATATCAAGGGAAAGGAAAATGTTGTTGCAGATGCACTTAGTAGATGATGGCATGTGCTTGCTTCTTTGACACTGCAGTCAGATTTGAGAGGCAGGATACTTGAGCATCTTCCAGAGGACAGGTTTTATGAGGGTGCTAGGCAGATGTTGGATTCTCAGGGTTCTTTTGAGGGCAGATATTCAGGATGCATGTTAGAGTCAGATGGTTTGCTTCGGTTCCATAGGCACATTTATGTGCCTAAGGCAGGTGATCTGCGTAGTTTCATCCTTACTGAGGCTCATCGAGCCCCATATGCAGCACATCCAGGAGTGAAGAAGATGCATGCCGATTTGAGAGAGTTATATTATTGGCCAGGTCTTCGTCGAGACATAGCAGATTTTGTAGCACGGTGTCTTGAGTGTCAAAGAGTCAAGGTAGAGCATTCTCATCCCGCAGGACTCTTATACCCTCATGACATTCCTGAGTGGAAATGGGATGTGATCTCCATGGATTTCATAGTAGGACTTCCTATGTCCTCTTATCGTCATGATGCCATTATGGTCACTGTGGATAAGTTGACCAAGGTTGTGCATTTCTCGCCAACCAAGGTCACCTATAATGCACAGGCCATTGCCAAAGTGTTCATGGAGGATATTGTTAGATTGCATGGGATTCCGAAGACGATCATCAATGACAGAGACACTATCTACACATCAGTTTTCTGGACTTCTTTTCAGGAGGCCTTGGGTACACAGATTAATTTCAGTTCAGCATATCATCCAGAGACAGATGGGCAGACAGAGAGGGTTAATCAGGTTCTTGAGGACATGTTGAGGATGTACGTGATGGACCAGCAGAAGAAGTGGGAAGACTATTTGCATTTAGTTGAGTTTTCCTACAATAACAGTTATCATAGCTCCATTGGCATGGCTCCCTATCAGGCTTTGTATGGACGACCTTGCAGGACACCTTTGAGTAGGATAGACTTGATGACAGGATTATTTTGGGGCCAGCTTATCTTCAGGATTTAGAGCAGCAGGTTGTTCTGATTCGGCAGCGTCTTGAGCAGGCTAGAGCATGCCAGAAGGCGTATGCGGACACCAAGAGGATCGATCGTCACTTCTCAGTGGGTGACAAAGTCTTCTTGAGGGTTCGTCCTCATAAGAGTCTGATCCGTTATGGAAAGGGTTCTAAGCTATCACCTCGTTTTGTGGGGCCTTTTGATATTCTTGAGGTCATCGGTCCAGTTGCCTATCGCCTAGCTTTGCCACCACGCCTTGCACGGGCCCACGACATTTTTCATGTTTCTGTACTACATAGATATGTACCAGATGTTTCTCATGTTTTGGATTGGTTGGCATTACAGGTAGAGGACGGAGGGTAGTGGAGATTGGAGCCCGTATGCATACTGGAGCACGGAGGTTGGCCCTTCGGGGTCGAGATTTGGACCAGGTTAGAGTGCAGTGGGACCGATATGACGAGTCATCAGCTACCTGGGAGGATGCTACACCACTGAGGGCTAGATATCCCTATCTCTTCCAATGACTTCCAGGAGGAAGTCTAATTCTAGGAGAGGGGGATGTAGTGCCCACATTTTTATAGCTCCAGTTATCTGTTGGTTCCTTTATTCCTAGACATGTTTTGATTGAGACTCTGATAGACTTTGGACATTTTACTATGATATTTTATCCTCTTGGACATTATGGCATTTTGGGCGCGTAGCGCCAATTGGATTAGATTCATATACTGATATATTTCGTATGATGTGATGACACTAACAGGGTTATATGATAGACTTATCGGTTAGATGTTAGTCTCTTGTGGTTAATTTGATTGATGATATAGTGTTTTGGATTTAATGATGGTGATTTTCATGCTAACTTTGAGTATATGTCGTTGCAATTTTAACTGTGGATGATTCATGGCAAACTATGTGGATAATTTTATGCATTGCACTATCAATTGTAAATTATGTTCGGACATTATAAGTTTGATTGAGATTGTGATGTATAGATGATGTTTATTATATTGGACAGGTGCGGTTAATGTGTGCAATGAGTGTGTAGGTGACAGGTATAGGAGAGCATGGGTTTCAAGGCAGCTACGTAACTGTGCACAAGCTGCCCACGGGCTGAGTCCTAACCATGCTAAATGTTTGAGGCCTTAGATTAGATGTATTTAATTGGGCACCATGGGTGAACCCTCAATTTGTAATGTAATTGTGTCTTGTAAACACACCCTCTACCCATTTAGCCCTCTTTAGTCACCATCCATGTAAGATGGTTGGATTGTGTGAAAGTGTTAAAAGTTACTCCACTTTGTTTTATTTTAGTTTTTGGTATTTTGGGTGAAAAGGGATAAAAGGTGAGTTTACTCTTACTTATTTGGTTTTTGGAATCTTTGACTCTTGAGAGGAGAGGAGGTGACACTTGTCACTTTCTCATTGGTGAGGAAACTTTTGGGTTCCTCTTTTTATTCTTCCTCATGTGGAAAGAAGGGGTCTTCTTGGTTCATTTTTTTTGGAGCACTTGGAGAATTTTGGGAGCTTGGAAGGGAGCTTGGACAAAGGGGAAAAGCTTAGAGTCTTGGAAAGCATTATAGAGGTAGGGTTCTTAACCTTCTTCTTCTTAGTTTTGCTTATCTTGTATGTATGCTTGATCAATGAAATAATGTGTGTGAAATATGTGTTGAGAAGTGTATGATGAATGTAGTTGTTGTTTGTTCTTGTGGTTTTCTTGTTTTCTCTCCACCATCATTTGGATTGATGGTTTTTGGAGAATGTAGGGGAAGAGAGAGGGATTTCCCTCTCAAACCTCATGGTTGTTGGTCAAGCCATGAAGGTCCCTTCTCATCCCCTCATATGGTTTGAGGTGGGAGAAAGATTCATATGGGTTGAATCTTTCCCCATTCTTGGTGAGGAAACCCTTTTGGGTTTGAAAATCCTCCCAAGAAGGATTTCTATAGTATAAGGAGGAATAAGGAGGATGTATGATTAGGAGGTATAAGGAGTTTTGTATATATGTATTTATTGGTGCTCCTATGGTTGGACACCTTGAGTTGGGGCATCCTTCTTCCTCTCTTCCCCCTTGTGAGGTTGGTCTTGTTCTCCTCAAGTTGTGGTTTTCATTGTATAGTAGGTCTAAGTGGTTAAATGGTCTTATGTTTTTTTTTTTTTTCTCTTGTTGTGTGTTTAATCCCCATTACTTGTGCACATTGTGGAAGATAGTTCCTCTCTCCCATGGGCTTGGGGAGGCTAGCATGACTTCCACCATGGAAAGGCATGTGATGATGCCTATTGGTTGGGTGGTAAACAAGCCATGTTCTCTTGGAGTTGGATTCTTGTAGGAGCATTGGAGTTGGAGATAATAGAGCCTCTTGCCATCTTGGTCTTTCTCATCCTTGGAGGACATTGCCTTCACTTTGTAAATAAATGTGGCTTGTCAAGTCTATACACTCTTGTAAATCACCATTATTGTAATTATTGCTTCTTGTAAACATTGGTCTTTACTAAGAGAGTTGCTATTTTTATTGTTGCTAGAATCTTGAAAGATTGTCATTTGAGTTTATAATGAAACTAAGAACTTTTTATTTTCAATGCCTTCTTTTGGAAGAAATGTTGTTTAGAAGTATGCAAAATATATAGTTATGAAATATACACTTGAAATATTTAGTTGTGCATTACATATAAAATCAAAAAAATTTAGTGTGCTTGCATTTCATTTTCAAAAAAATATGGCTCTACAATTTAGGTATGATTCATTCCTTCAATTAAGTGCCATAGACTATCAATGACAACCATCCTTTCAGTTTAAGCACATCACTTTTCTTAATTGCATCTCGAAAGAGCGTTCATTTATTTTACTATCTTCAACAAGTAAGATATATCCGGCATATCCGATATGGTAGATTTGATGAACCACTTCCCCATTTATCTTTCCCTACCACATCCTTTTGAAATATCAACTTCTAATTCTCTTTAGAGATAATTATAGTATTGATGAGGGATGAGATTCAAATGCTATGTTCTTTTTAACTTAGTAAGCATGTTCCCATATTACTTCCATTGTGTCTGACATGCTTATGTGCTCATAAAGATGCATCATGGAACAACCCTAATTAAAAACATTCCATCTCTTAGAGAAAAATATTTCATAACACAATTTATCACAATTCTGCAATTCCCGAAAAGTGAAACCATAATCAATATATAGTTATGTTAGATTACCATAAGATCATCCTATTGTATCTTATGTGTATCATCTTAGTATAGGACTTAATGTTGATTTCACTTAGAAATCAATATTAAATTATTATATCTTTGATAAGAGTTAGTATAACCTGAGTTTATAAAACAGCCATAGCACAAAAGTACCTGATTATCATAACCTTTCCATGGTTTCATGATAATCCAGCTACTTTCTTAGCAGCAAGGCCATTAAGATTAGACAATCTTACTTCTAGATATCTTTTACTTGGTTGAGTACATTCTATACAAAACCTTTGGAGAACTTAACACAACTTTACAAGTAGGTTGATATATTGCACTTTATAATGAGGTAGTTATCCATTAGCAACCTCAACTATTTCCAAGTATGCTTAACGTATGGTTCGTTAGAACATGATATTTTTAAGCAACGTTCCTCCAATAGTCCCTTATATGATCCCTAGAATCTCACACATAAGATGTGTATAGCACTTACTACATGATTGATACTAATGATTAAAGAATAGTATTGTAGATGCTGATTTCTTAACTTGATACATTTACGACTCATAACTCATTAATTGACAATCAACCACTTATAAAATAATATATAGAAATAGGAAATCTATATTAATTACATTTATGAGATAAATACAACTCATATCTATAATCATCACCAAATTCTTTCATTTTAATGAATAAACCATTTACATTAAGTAGTAATCCATTTTTCCATTTTCAAGGAGAAGTATTTCATCTTAAGAACATTCAAGTCAGTCATATCTTCAAACCTTCCTCATACAAGATAATATACAAGACTAAATACTTCCACCTTCTTTCTTAGCGTTTGTCTGCAAAATTGTTAGCATGAGTCAGTTCACATGAACTGAGCATGATAAGCCTTAACTCAACATAACAACATACTCTACTTAATTATTTCATAAAAATAACCCATATTATTTTTATGAATCAATACTGCAGAGCTTAAGTAGATAAAAATTCTTTCTATAACATGTCGGAGAAAGCAATTTAATAAACCAGAAAGAAATAAGTTAAAGAATTACTTTTCTATACAAATACCTCATTCATTGAAAGACAATCATATAATTCATAGGATACATAAGAATTATAAGTATTCAAAGACTACCATATAAGAGTATCAATATTTCCCTCATGCATTCCCATACTTGCATGCCCGAAATCGTTTTACTCAAGAATTAAGTAACTATATAATTATCAAAAACACAATCAAGAAATCTCATAAATCTTCAAAGGATCTAATGAAGATGTATAAGGATTTATTAAGGTTGAACAATAATACCAAGACATCAAGAGTATTTGGTTAATGAAATAATATATTAGAGAATTTAACCTCAAGGATAATAGAGAGAGAACATTCATGGAATCCCGCCATATAGAAATCATGTATAACTTGAGTAACATGCTACATCTTTAATACTTACCTCGACTTAAGCACTTAATGAAAATTATAAGACTAGAAAAGAGTACATAATTCACAGTAAGTCGAGACTTCACATGAATATAAAAATGATCTCCTAACTCATTCTACTGAACAAGGTTAGATCATACTGAACTAAATTCATGACATAACTAGGAAAGGTCAATAAGGAGCTTCCAAAACATCAAGGAAACCCCGTATTTAATAAATGAAACGAGTATAATTTGCTTTGAGATACCAAATAATTCAAATCTGAAATATTACACCTGATGAGGATCTGTCATATCTTACAGACTCAATTAATGATGAATCAGGTTATCATCTATTATAATAGTAGGAGTATATGGCTTAAGCTGTTTGGTCCCATATTGGGTTACCGTAAAAAATCAATGCCTCAAGTTTCTTAATAGAACACATTGTATGACAATGTGATCAACAAACCTAAAACATGTTAATTAATACAGAGGGGTAATACCACCAATCTTTATGACCCTAAAGCCAAGAGACCTCCTATTTTGGGACAAATTTAATCCCTAGCCCTACTTAATGACTCAAATTCCAACATCTCAAACATAAAACCAACTTCTGAAAAAAATGGTCAGCCCATAAAAGGGATCATCAAAACTCAAGGGATAGCTCAAGGTATTTCCCTTAAACCTTCTAACAGCTGATTAAATGGTGAGTCATACTAATGATAATTAATCATCAAACCTTTATTACAAGTTTTGATCTTCGAACAGGTAATCAATAAACCCAGCAAGCATAGATAAGAGTGTAAGGGTCAAAGAAATCAAAATCAACTATCATTACCAACTCATATGTTGAGATGAGACGTACCTAATAAAAGGAACTATTTAACACCTTTTCAACTATAAAATCTAATGCATAAACTTCTAGAAGATCAGCTCACTTTTTAGGATGGTTTCCTAATAGACAACAATGAATTGCATCTCTTACAATAGGAAGGAGATTCTTATTCGAAGTTGACATCACTTTCGAACTCAACAAGAATTGTAAGAAAAACAAATATTTAGTAATAATAGTGAATAAATTAGCCCACTAAGTAACATACAAGGTTTTACAGGAGAATTTCCATCCTCCATTATAGAGGCTAAAATGGAACATAAGCGAAGAGATTTTAACAAGTTGGTCTTAACCATTACAGTAATCAAATCTCAATATAAACTTTCCACAACCGGATTTAAACCCTGAAGAATTCAGAATAGTTCTATAGTTATTAACGAAGCAACAAGGAGATCAACATAATAGAATGAAGTGTCTGGAACTTATACAATCTTAAATTATAAACAAGATATAACAATTAACTATTAGGAAACTCAGCTATTTAGCCAAGCCATCATAGTGGCTCTAGAGTAAACCAAAGGCACCATTCAAAACTACCCATTCAAGGTTCGAAGGAAGGCCTTGAAAATATTACAAGCTGTCTTTATTTTCTACAACTCAATTATAATATTAAATTTAGTGGTTTTTCTTCAGTACAAATACTTATTTTAAATAAAAATAGGTCAATTATAAGCACTAAATATGCCTCCTACAAGACCAACATGACTCCACAGGCATAGATTTATTTAAATAATCAAACCCAGTTGCGTAAACCCAACAACACTAGGTCAAGTAAAGACATTTGTAACAAACAATCACATAGAACAATTTCAAGAATTCCACAATATCTTGCTATATTTATTCATATCCTTGAAGAGATGGGTAAGAAATTAAAAAAATTCTATAGTATGGGTAGATGTCAATTCACATCTATAAGGAGATTTCAACAATACTGGCGTATCAAAACAAACCCCTTAATCATCATAGCAACAATCCTCAAACATCTCAAGAGTATTTTTTTCTTAACAATAATAACCCTCATTGAAGCATGTACTTAGTTAATCACTTTTAACAACATACATCATGAAGCCATATTAATTCATACTCTATAGAGAAATTATAAAAACGATTCTACATCTCTGAAATTATAAACACAAATTTCATTCAAGGTAAGGTTATTTTTGTGAAATTACTAAATAGAGCAAGAAATTATGAAAATTTCAAAGCGTATCATGCCTGTTATGCTAGTGTTTTCTTATGTTGAAAAACTTTCACGATTACTCAGAAAATCCCCAAACCTTTGAAACGAGTTCCTTCATTCAACAGATCACAAATTTTCTATGATATTTTAATGAGTCTGGGAACTTGCTGTTTAATCTACTCAACTGATGTTTTCTTCCTGCAAACTCGCATCAACACACAACTAAACTTCCTCCTTTCATGCCAAGCTTCTACGAGTTTCTAGCCATGAAATGAATCAATACCAAAAACTACCCCTTTGTTCCAATCCATCCATGTGCTTCCCGAGGAAGGTGGATAATAAAAGACATTAAACGTAGATTTAATGGAGCAAACTCAACTATTCTTAGTTCTCCTTTAAATTTAGCAAACTCATACTTCATGCCATGCAAGGTGATTTAGATAACTAAAATACTTCACTCCAAAATTAGTTGGCGAGAGATAATTAATAAACAATTAAGGGACTGTGAGTACAGCTATTAGGCGGTGGGTGCCACCTCATCAATCGTTTGAATTTGAGTAGCCTTATATCATTTTAAAATGACCAACCAATATCTTATACAAATAGAAATTTGGATGTCCTTCCTTAGCATAACTTAAGGCTTCATACAATTTTCATATGCATATACATCCTTTCAAATAGCTAAAGTAATGCCCAAGTCAATATTATTAACTATAGGTTCATATGATAAGTTTAGGACTATACCACTAGGATTAGATTTTCCTATTTTTACATCTATCTAATAAATCTACAATAGTAGTTACTTAACTACTTTAATATTTACAAATTCCCTTTTTGAAATATATAGAATATATATATATATATATATATATATGTATATGTATATATACATATTCACATGTATATATATATATATATATAATGTTAGCGTTGATCAAGAAATTTTTTCATGTATACTCGAAGGAGTAGATGCCCTTAATTCTTAATAATTAAGTCCTTGAATGACGACTATAGCTCCTTTATCCCTAGAAATACAATCATGATAGAATTAGTCATCAAATGGGGTAGACTATCGGATGGTCAGTTTAAGACCTAATATAAACCAACAGAAGTTCTGATCACATTCCAAATTAAGTCTCCAAGTGAACTATCAAAATTGTCAAAGCCTCAACATAACTTAGTTATAAAAACTATAATGTTAACAATTTAATAGAGATAAGCAACAATATCGCAAATTAATTTTGAGGCTTAAATTTACACCAAGGATTTTATGACTTACAACATTACATTTGACGTAATGTCACCTTAGCAAAAATAGGTCATCAAGAAGATAGACTCCAAATTAACGGGGTTCTTATCTAAGGAGAACATCCTTAGCCCATTCATGATATTCGATTACGTTTTCACATAAAGTTTTTGTTTAATTTTTGATACGCAAGGGTGCTAACAACATAGGATAAAACCATTTGTCCTATCATTACTTTGACAATAGTAATGAAAGCACGGGGCATTACACATTAAGGATCTTGGATGTACTATTTTCTCTATATGTATATTTTTATGATTGGTAATGTCTTATCTACTCATTTCGAGCTCGACTTGTAAGGGTAGGGTCCTCCCAACCCTTTTTACCTATTATCAAAAATAAGTGAGTGATGCTTGTTGAAAATATGGTGGATAGTCTAATGTCCCTAAAACATCTACATGTTAAATAAAAATGCTAATTGGTAAATAGTAAATAGTAAATCATAAGTGTAAAAAAACCTATATTAAATGTTAAGGGTTTTAGGCTTCATCATTTAACTAATGTAAATGATTGAGGGTTAGGAAATGAGTGAGTTTCCATTTCAATTTGGGAGTCTCCTAATGCCTTAGAATGTTGTTGGCCTATTCCTCTTGATATTTTTTTTTGTGGAAGGGCCTCCAAAATATTTCTCTTCATACGGTAAAGATGCAAACAAAAGTACATAATGTTAGTAGAGAGAAGAATATTTTTAACAAAAGTGAAAAATCAATACAATAACATGACTAACATTCAAATATAAACTATTAACTTGTTGTTATTCAATAGGAATTTAAAATTGCTTCATTGTGTCACTTGTACAATTGGGCATTGGTTCACATTTTAAATTATAATACTACTCATAATAAAGACCAAGGAGATAGTCGGTGAAATAAATGGTTTTTCAACAACTCTAGCATTTGTAATATCAAATTTTATCTTATTAGAAAAAAATGTGGACCAATAAAATCTTTTATTTTTGATTGATGCAGAATGTATGCAATAGCCCAATTTGAAATATTAGTTTCCCAACACTTCAAAACAATTTTGGCTTATAAAAAATAAATCAGTAAGTGAAAAAAATTGGTTTCCAATTCCTTATGTATTTACTCCTCATTTTGATTTGTTGAAATTAGCTGCAAAAATTCATTGGATGTTGAATTAACGACAATTTATATAAAAAAATATTACAACTAAAATCATGTTACACGTCACGATCAACATGGAAATTGAAACAAGATTTGAGGTGAATCTTATCATCTTCAAGGGTTTATTTGGTTATTACAATGGGGAATATTTAAAAGGAAGACATGTCAATCAATGGATATCAATTTGGATCAATCCGAACCCGAATGTACAATCATCGGGAAAAGTAAAATTTAATTATTTGTATTTTGTATTGAATGAGGAGAGGAGGTAGTTAAGAATGTCATGATCAATTTTGAACTATGACATTTTAATCGATCCTATGAATTCACATGCTTATACCCAATACTTTTAATTTTCATTCATTTGCAAAACAACATTAATGTGCAGACACCTCAAGCTCCTGTATTGAATCTTGGGTAGGACTAGGGGTTTTCTTGTTTATTTTGAGGTTCTTTTTGATCTTGAGCTTAAGTAGCCACAATGATGTGAGGTAGATATTTGAGACCTAGAGGTTATATTATGTTTGGTTGATTTGTGTTGATGTACTAGGAAAGAGAGTTAAAATACACCGTAGAATTGGGAGAACAGAGAAAAAAGTTGTGAACTGGGAAGTGTGAAGGTGAAAATTAGGTTCGGAGGTGGATTTGTAGGGGAAATATTAGGGTTTTAGTGTTGGGATGCATGGTAGTAGGGCACCTATTTCACATGATAGTAAGGATTGCTAACGTAGGAAGTTAAGCCTTTGTTGTTGTGTGATAATACTTATTGTTAATGCCCATAAAAAACTCGATGTCACACAACAACAAGAGTTGTTGACACCCAACAATAGAATTTGTTATGCGTTAACAAGGATTGTTAACACACACAAAAATATTGTTGTCGCATGAAAATAAGGTTTTTTTTCATGTGTCAGTAACCCTTGTTGACCCACAACACCAAAATTTGTTGTCGAGCGTCAAAAATGGTTTTGTCACATGAAAACAATCCTTACTATCGTGTGACAACAACCTTGTTGTCACACATTAATGTGTTATGTTATCATTTGTCACCAACTATTTTTGTCATGTGATTTTTTTATTGACGTGCATAAACCATGCGTCAATGAAACTTTATTTCCTACATTAATAAAACAAAACCTATCAAGAAACAACATTCCTCTCTCTAAAGAAACTACAAGTGAAAATTTTGTTTTGAAACCCAAAAAAATTCACCTTTTCGATGAAAGTGGTTACAAGTATATCCACCAAGGATTTTCCACCTCCAATTTACCAAAGGCTTATTAAAATGAACCATGTTTTTTTTCAAGTTACAGGTACCCTTGGTGATCAAAGAACAACCTACAAGATACCAAAAAGAACAATTTGTGACACTTATGTGATAATAGTAAAAACTAGATTTTAACTATTTGTGCGATCACAAGAACCCAATACCAGTCTCTAGTGCCCAAGATTCAATGTCCTTGCATGGGTGCCATGTTTAGCCTTATTCCTACAAATTTGAATTTTTCCTAAGTATATTTTTTTATTAGTGGTAAAAAGAGGGTTAAGGGGACCTTACGCCGTACATCAAGAAAGATCCATGAGAGGAGATAAAACCAATTATAATAACATCAAAAAACCATAGTATAAAAGTTCATAGTAATAAGGGCACTTATGATCCCATATAGTGATACTAATAGCAATAAAAACCATAGTGAAAATAACAACATCGAAGGAACTAACAACCATAGACAAAGATAGTGAAAAAATAGATCACCTCGCACTAAAGTCATTTGTAGGATTTTTCAAGCCCCTCCAGCACCTTAGCCCATTATTTTACAAGAGCATCAATATTAACAGCCAAAGATCCCAAGTCTAAACCATCTGGGGTCACCTTCTTTCCTTCCTTGACTATCCACAACACAATAAGAATTGGCAAGCTGCCCTAGAGTTTGAAGGTGTAGCAGGGTCGACTTAACAGTCACGATGCTCCATTCCATATAGCTATGGAGGATAGCTTTAACTTGATCCATATCCTTGGTTATGGCCCCAAAGTTGGCCTTTAGGATCTCAATCTTGCCACCCTGCCCATTGCTAACAGCTTCCTGCACCTGCTCCTTCATCTTGTGCCAATCATTAAAAAGAAACTAGACTGAGCTCTTAGTGAGCCACATGTCCCCCTTGAGCTCATTGATATCAGCCACCATCTTGGCTAAGTGATTGTCCCCTTTGATTGATCGACATGACCCATAGCCTCATAGTGTTATTCCAATTGAGCATTTATAGGATTCTGGGACACCTGTTTGCTAGACTCACCCTTAGTGTTTGGCTTAGTGCTTGGGGTCTACTTAGATTTAAGATCCTTTAGGTTTTGGGCTGCGACCACCTCCACCTCATCCTCTTCCATGTCACCATCCAGAGAATCTTCATCATCGCTTGAATCCTCCTCCTCCGAATCGAACCCAAACCATCCGCATAAGCTTCCAAAGCCAGCTTGAGAGCACCAATTTTGTCAATGTCCAAGGCCACCCTTTTGACAAGGGCAAGGATAAATCCCTGGTGGAGAGGGACAGAGATCCTACGTAATTTAAACTAGTGAAACAAAGGCACATAGAGAACGATACAAGAAATAGGGAAAACTAAAATCCTACCCCCATCTAAAATGGTTTAGCATTGGGAGGTGGTAAGCATGATACATTTGTGGTGGCCTTCCAGGGTTAAGAATTGAATTAAGGTGAGAGCCACCTCGTCATAAGGATTAGGTAAAGACATTCTAAGGTAGCCAACAAAATGGGAGGTGAGATTCTCATTACCTTTAAGAAACATTCAGTTCTTTAGAGGCTTCTTCTTTAGTTTGCATACCTCCTCCCCACCATCGAAATTCCCATAACTTTAGCCACCGAACCTAAAGTGATCTCTAGATTGATTCGCTTCATCTCAACAATAACACCTTTTTTGGTAACTTTCCATTTACTAGAAAATTCTTTCTTTGAGATTCTCGTAGTTCCCTTCAAATATTTTCAGAAAGGGGGTAAAACCATTGCTATCAAATAGGGACATAGTATCGGAGTGACCCCGAGGTCAGCAGGTTCAATCCTGACGAGATCCCCACCCATTCCACTAAACAACAAAGGCCTCTTCACAAAATGACTCAGAAACTAGAGAGCCGAGAGCTTACTCACACACCACAAAATGATTCTACAATAGCGGTTTCCAGATAGAGTTCTCCAAAAATACATGCAAATCACAAACCTGATCTTCTCATAATTAAGAAATAAATGCAAATTCATCATACAACAAAGAATCATGACAGGATAGACACCCCATGAAGATACCTTATACATGAGCATTAGTGTCTTTTAATAAGTGTGCCCGCACCTTGGGATTGAGAATTTCCACCTTCCTCAAAAGTGTCAAATCATGCCCATTAACCCCCATATTAGCAAAGAAATCTGCCACAACATTTTCTTCCCTATACACATGTTTGAAGGAGATAAAATTAAAAGAATGGGCCATTTTCTTAATACTCTTAATAGAGTTAAAATTGGCAATAGAGATGGGACCTTTCTTATTTATGTTGTTAATTATGTTTAGGGAGTCGCCTTCCACTTCCAGATTAACAAATTTGTGTTGAAGAGCTATAGATAGACCCCAAAATACCCCAACAGCTTCAACAACATTATTAGTTTGAGTTCCCAAATTGTAGAAGTATCCAAGAATAAAACTTCCTTTAAAATCATGAAAGACCCCACCACAACCAACTCGACTAGGATTTCCTTGGAAGTGCCATCAAAGTTTAATTTTAAATAGTCCTTGCTAGGTTTGACCCATCCATTTAGTCTAGGGTTCAGACTAGGGGGCCTAAGGGTAGAAGGTCCCAGACCCCACTTCAAGGAGAAACAAGATTCATGCTAAGAGAAAGACTTCTTTTGGGAGTTCAAGATAGAGAAGTTAGCAAGGATGGATCTCACACAACGGGCTCCAATTTTAACATGGGATTATTTTTTCCTTTAAAGATTATTCTATTTCTTTCCTTCCATATTTACCAAGCTAAATGTATTATAGAGAAAATCCATAAGAACTTCAGACCTTAGCTCTTACAAGGACTAGTCCATTTGATCTACAACAATTTTATGGAGTCCTGGAAGACCAGCTTAGTGATTTATCCTAAGTATTGAAAACATTTTCATCTCTTATTTAGTAGTTTTCCCGAGTGTAGAGCACTTCCTGAATAAAGTGTAAATCAACTAAGTCATGATTTTTATATCTCTTTCTTAGGGTTTCATACTGACTTGATTATTTGATTTTTTCATTTTGTACTTAGCACTTGTATATCATAGTTTACATCAATTTCTCGAGAATTATGGTTTTACAAAAAAAAAATTTAAAAAAATCATTATGTGAACTCATCACTCAAACACAACCAATCTTCTAGGAATATTATCATCTTCTTAACATGCCTTAAATTTATCCACCCTTTTTGAAAAAGACCTTTGTGATCTCAATGTGCATATTCTTGAACATCCACAAGATTTAGATATGATTTTATTTTCTTCTCATGATGACACCACCAATATAACTAAGTTTAACCCTCCCACATACAATATCGCTTCTATTCCTATTGCATCACAACTTCCTTTTTCTACACTTCCAACTAATTCTATTGTTCCATTGTTTGTTCCTAATCCTACCAACCATTTCACTCTACCTCTTATTTATCACAAATCGAAAAGTCTCTTCTTTTGGAACACAAGACCTAGATTCCCTCTATCACGATTTACAAGTTCCAATCCATCACTTATGGAAGGCTACTAAAGGCTCATTTCCATCTCTTGACTCATATTTACTCCTTCACACTCCTTTCACACCCATCATTTCTACTTATCCACTTACTCTAAATTTCATCACCCCTATGTTGTTCACTTTCAATGGCTATGGTGACCTTCACGAAAATATTCAATTTTTCATGTGGCATGTCTAGATTATGCAGATGATCATACATTGTTTTCTAAGTTATTCCCTAAGATTTTTAGGATTATGCCATGTGTTGGTTTAATGATATAAATGTTTATTCAACTTATTTCACACATTTATCCATTTATTATCTCACTCATTTTTCAATCAATATCAGCACTAAGATCTACTATGCACAACTAGATCAAATTATACAACAATCTAAAAACATCTATCAAAATGTGTACTACGTTATAAGAATAATGTAGCTAATATGAACAATGTACTTGCTAATACCAAACTACTCAAGATATATTCATGTAAAGTGTTTTACCACCACTACAAGATAGTGTTATCTATGAGACCTTTCCTACATTTGATCAATTATGCCATATGCTTAAGATGCAGGAAGTCAAGCTTCTATCTATGAGAAAACTCAAGTATCATGATTCTCCTTCATATTCTTCTAATAGGTTTCAATATAAGTAAACATTCAAACCTTCTCATAAGCTCACTAAAGAAAATACAACTATCATTGTCACATCTCCTCTTAAAAATCTTCAATGACAACCTCCAAAGAATGAATTCACCAATTTACCATATTCACCTTGATTTTAAATTCTTCAAATTCTCGAAAGAAATCTATTCACTATTCCACCACCTCTTAATCTCTATCCATCTCACCCTCATGGATGAAATTATGATGAAAATGTTAAATTTGAATATTATAAATACATTTGATATCCTACCGATCACTACTTCAAACTTAGGCATCTCATTCAGGATCTTATTGACAATAATTCATTAGAGCTCTTTACTCCATCTTCCTCTTCTAAACTAGTCAATGATAGTACAAATCACAAAATATTTAATGACCCTTTGCCTAAACACATTGAAAAAGATACTGAAATTTAAGCTAATCATACATATCACGCGGCTCCCCCTTCTTCATCAGGGCCCCTTGATTTTCTTATTTCTTTTGTTGATGCATCGCGACCATATATTCCATTTTCTGATCATGATTATCACACACCATTTTCTTATGATTCACTACACATCAATGTTTCTATCAGTTTATACACTATCAATAGTACCATGATCTATCCAGAGGCTTCTACCAAAGATGTGCTCTATTTCACATCTTATGTCTATCGAATTTCCAATATATGTTATTTCCTATCAAGTTTTATATTCTCTTAGCTACATCAAGTTAGTCATTATAGATTGGGCCTCTTACTATTATCATGTCATTCACTATGGCATCTTTAATAAAAGGATGTCAAATGTCCTTCGATCTCCATTGTCTCTTCATCGTGAAAATATTCCCCCATGAATAATATTTTTCTTAACTCCATTTACACTAAACAAGTTACCACTATTAAAGGTGTTCCACCTTATCCATCATTGCCTTTACCTCCTCTTGATGACATTATTCCACCGATTCAACTTCTAGGTCTCCTAGACCTCTCAAAGGCATATTTTGTACCTAGTTATCCTACTCACACATATCCTACTCCATGATGTTGTCATCCTCATAGGTTCACTATTCCATCTCATCAAGCATAATTCCCTACTCGAGACAACCCCTTCATATAGGTGTTCATCACCTCCTCCACCTTATAGGTCTACTTCACATAGGTGTTCACCACCTCCTTCACCACGTAGGCTTACTTCACATATACACAATCCTTCTCATACACCACTAATCATGGAGAATTGTCACATGCCTTTATATACTTAGATGTTAGATGGAGGGCCCTTTTCCTTCACTATCATTGGATAGAATTTTATCATTCACAAACTTGGGGGAATCCTAATTTCTTCCCATTCTTTAATCATTTATAATTCTTTCTAGTTTCTATGTGTACACCTTAAAATGCTTATTTAACTAAATTGGGACTTATTCCAGTCCTAGAAGCTAAAAAATATAGCCAATATCATAATCCAATATTGTTATTTTTGATTCCAAAATGTCAAATATCATAATTATCTACACTCCAAAATCACACATATTAGATTCCAAAATTGTGCATATTTGATTCCAATATCACATATATTGGAATCCAAAATGACCTATATTGAATTAGATGTACTCCAAAGTTCCATATATTGGAATCCAGAAAATCAAATATTGGAATCCATTATACGGACTAGCATCTGCTATGCATTATTTATTATTTTTTATGTACATAACATGTTTCTATTTTATAAGGGCTAGCGGTTTTTGGCCATTATTTACGCTATGTTACATACAGAAAATGGTTATGTTTAAAATGGGCTAGTGGTCGCTGGCCATTATTTATGCTATGTTATATATAAAAAATTGTTATGTTTTAAATGGGCTAGTGACCGCTAAGCATTATTTATGCTTTTTCTTAGTGAATCTCCAAAAATAAGTTCCCTTGAATTCGGTTTTTGATCAAATATCATCCCGAACATCTTCTCTTGTCCTTCAATGGTTACAACAAAGGCCACAACATGGTGTTAAATTTGATGCCTATTTAGACATTTTTTTATCATTTTTATCCGTAAAATAGTTACAAATCTTTGAAATAACCATCACATATGACTTGCATATTTTAGATATGACCATCAATTTTTATAGATTATATATATATATATATATATATATATATATATATATAAATTATATTAAAAACAATCAAGTATATATAGTATAGTTTTATATTTATTTTATGAACAAAGTAAAAATACTTTTTACAAACTTTCAAGGGAAAATTTTTCAATAATTCATGACATAATTTATTCAATCATAGTTTCATCTTATAATCAGTGAAAATATAAATCCTCCCAACTTATATTTCGACAATCTCAACATAATAGAATAGAGTTATGTAGTACATTTCATAATAACATATGAATGTATATATTATTGACAATGTTAAGTAGTACAATCATAAAAACATTCTAAAAAGATAAATAGTTATTTAGCATTTTCTTGCTCCAAGTATTTGATGCCCTCTACCACATTCAATCCCCGAGACACTATTTGTGATATTTTTTGTACAAATTGGCCATCAACCATTTATCTTTTGTACAATATTTTCGTATCCTTTTCATACCCACCATAAAATTTTTAAGGAGGGTTTCCTTTACACCTAATGTAATACAAATAGTGTTTTTAAAACTATATGAAAAATTGTTTCTACTCCAAACCTTTTATAGGTCTCTTATTGTTATTCCCTCGACTATATTGCAATGTTCCTTTCCCTAAGTGAGTCTTGGATTCAATATGGTCGATATTTTTTATTGAATCTTGTTGATATCTTTTTATCATCAACAGAAATGAGAGTGTCACCACTGAATCCCAGTTCACAATATGGTGATAGTAATTTTATAAATTCTTACAGTGCCACCTCGCAGTCAACAAATTTCTCGTGCCGAACTTGAATGATATTTTCCTATTGTCTATTTTTTTATCCCATATAGCATGTCCTCCATATCCAGAATTAATAAACAAATCTTATCACTACTTGTAGGGAAGTAAAAAAAAATTATTCATCATTCGCATATCAATTAAAACCAATTAAAATAAACCAAATTTTATCTTGTGGCTAATCTGCACCGATTGAGATTGCAGATTGGATTACACCACCTGTAAACACTACTAGATTTGGTGATGCAATAGCTATTTCAAATAAAAAATCATCAATTCATAATCTATTTCATCCTATTGAAAATGCGAGCATAATGTATTTGAATAAACATTAATCAATTCATAATCAATTTCATGTTGTGGAAAAATTAAATGGATAAATATAACGGTTTATGTGGTGATATGGTAAGTAAAATATCAATTATTATCTGTATTATAATTCAAATATAATGGGTGTCAAGCTACTCTTATAATCTTCAAACCACCATTTGAAGGAGAATATTCCTCACTATTGATGAGGATTTGCGACCACTAGGTTATGCCATCATTGGATGAACTACACTTAGTTAGAAAACCTTTAATGAGGCTAACCAAGTGTTGCTTTACATATGTACGAGTTGGATAAAGCCATATGTATTTTTTTTTATGATGATTTTGAAGCCAAAACAATGTTAATTCAATGTAAGTAGTTAGTATGTAGTAGTGAATCGGTGAAACATTGTAGACAATATGCAGATTGTAAATCAATGAGATATTGATGAATGTAAGGTTTTTAGTCAAACCATTTCTATATTGAATGTGGATTCATATACTCTATTAAGCTATATATAATTCATTTTAAATTGTTATCTTAGCTTAAAAATGGATTTCCTTAAACTTTTCTTTGACCCTAAGCCAAGAATATAAACTATTGTCATTAGTTATCATTTCCTATAAATTTTTGGGCCTTATAAATAATTTTGTTGTAAAATACACATGGATATCATATTGTTTCCTATAAATTTGTGGGCCTTATTGGTTGTTTGCATAATAATTTATTGTCTTATAAATTTGTGGGGCTTATTAGCAGTTTTGTTTATAAATTCACATAATTATCATATTTGGATCTCGATGGCATAGTTGTGGTCGATGTGCCTACATCCTCCACACATCTCTCATCTCGAACTATAAAAACATAAATTTGTTAAAAACATAAAAAACCATGACATTTGAAGATAGATCTCATTAAGCATATTTATAAAATGATTGAAAGTAAATAATCATGTTGAATTGGTTGTGTAGTGTCATGGTGAAACGATTATACATCAAATTTATAGCTTTGTGGTTATCTCAGTATTAATAATAATTGTATAAGTAGTGTATTTAGGTTAAAATCCATTTAAAAATCACTTATTGAAGTTGTTTTAAGAGATGAACCTTTCTTCATATGAGAATAGCAATCTTTCAAAACATTCCTTGACTATGTGTCTCAATAATAAAAAGGTAGATTGATTGGAATCCACCAATGCATAAAGTGTGACAATGCCTCCGTATATCACTAGTACTAGAGAATTTACAAAAAAACATCAAGTGAACATCTCATCCCATAAGCCATACGATATTTCGCAAAGAAAAGGATGAATGTTTCCTTGTAGACCAATTTCTCTTATAGTTATCAATTTTTGTGGTAGATTCTCCATCCAATCCATAGTGACCGCTATTAGGGTTAGCACAATGTTGTATGATAATATATTAGATTTAAGAATACATGCAAATAAAAATGGATATTCTACCAGAAAAAATATACAAAACAAGAGATATAAATCAACACCATATTTAATGTGGTTCATCGGTGTGGGCTAAATCCACCAAGAAACAAGCCAATCTATTATCCAAAGCTTCCAGAAGATATTCAATGAAGATTTACAATCTTCCACACATTTCTAACATAAGATGCATCCCTTCATAGATGTCATTTTTTTATGTTTTCCTAATGTAATACTTTTTGAAAAAAGTAGTACACAACTAAAAATTACATAAGTTTTAATGCACCATGCATGACCATACTTTAATGCACCATGATTTAAAACAAAAGACCTTCAAAAGATGACATGTAACTAAAAGAAAACTCATGATTTCAATATGATAATATTACAAGATTCTTGCAACAATAAAGTAAAAACTTTCTTAGTAATGACTAAAGTTTACAAGAAGCAATAAGTACAATAATGGGTATTTACAAGAGTGTAAAACTTCACAAAGCCACATTTATTTACAAAATGAAGGTAATGCCCTCAAAAGATGAGGATGACCAAGAGGACCAAGATGGCAAGAGGCTCCAACTATCTCCAACTTGAGTGTTCTTCCAAGGATGCTGAAATAAGAGACAAGGCTTGTTTACCACCCAACCAATAGGCATCATCACATGCCTTTCCATGGTTGGAAGCCATGCTAGCCTCCCCCAAGCCCATGGGAGAGAGGAACAAACTTCCACAATGTGCACAAGTATAAAGGGGATAAAACACAACAAGAAATACATAAGACCATTTAACCACTTAGACATACTACACATGATAAAACAACAACATGAGGATAACAAGGTCAACCTCACAAGGGGGAAGAGAAGAAGTAGGATGCCCAAATCAAAGGTGTCCAACCATAGGAGCACCAACAAAACATGTTTACAAAACTCCTTATTCCTCCTAATCATTCATCCTCCTTATTCCTCCTTTATGTCATAGAAATCCTTCTTGGGAGGATTTTCAAACCCAAAAGGGTTTCCTCACCAAGAATGGGGAAAGGTTCAAGCCATATGAACCTTTCTCCCACCTCAAACCATATGAGGGGATGAGAAGGGACCTTCATGGCTTGACCAACAACCATGAGGTTTGAGAGGGAAATCCCTCTCTCTTCCCCTACATTCTCCAAAAACCATCAATCCAAATGATGGTGGAGAGAAAACAAAAGAAAACAACAAAGAACAAACAAACAAACTACATTCACCATACAACTTCACAACACATCATTTCACACACATCATTTTATTGATCAAAGCATAGTTAACAAGATAAGCACAACTAAGAAAGAAAAAGGTTAAGAATCCTACCTCTACAATGCTTTCCAAGACTCTAAGTTTTTCCCTTTGTCCAAGCAAACCTCCAAGCTCCCAAAATTCTCCAAGTTCTCCCAAAAAAATGAGCCAAGAAGACCCCTTCCTTCCACATGAGGAAGAATAAGAAGAGGAACCCAAAAGTTTCCTCACCAATGGGAAGGTGACAAGTGTCACCCCCTCTCCTCTCAAGAGTCAAAGATTCCAAAAACCAAATAAGTAAAAGTAAACTCACCTTTTAGCCCTTATCACCCAAAATACTAAAAACTAAAATAAAACAAAGTGGAGCAACTTTTAACAATACACACAAACCAACCATCTTACATGGATGGTGACTAAGGAGGGAAAAATGGGAGGGAAACTCCCTCCAAACCTTGGAAATAAGCCCCCTACCTATTAGGTAGGGTCCAAGGGCCCATTTTCATGCTAAGGGAACTCCCAAACTCAAAAGGGGTCCCTAAAAATGCCCAAAATAACCCAATTTCGGGTTTGGCATGCTTGGGCACAAGGGTAGAGGGTGTGGGGTCCACCCAAGGTTCACATGTGGTCCCCAATCCCTTCTACCAACACACACACACTTACCCAAAACCATCACTTAAATTAAGATGAGATCATTAAACCCCTAAACTAGTTTACTTAATAAAACACACCCTAAACATAATTAATTTTACAAGACATAAATACATTACAATTGAGGGTTCACCCATGGTGCCCAAATAAATACACCTATTCTAAGGCCTCAAACATTTAGCATGGTTAGGACTCAGCCCATGGGCCACTCGTGCACAATTGCGTAGCTACCCTAAAACCCATGCTCTCCTATACCTGTCACCTGCACACTCATTGCACACATTAACCGCATCTGTCCAATATAAATCATCATATACACATCACAAATTAATCAACTTATAATGTCCTAACATAATTTTACAATTGATAGTGCAATGTATACAATTATACACATGGTTTTCCATGAATCATCCACAGATAAAATTACAACGACATACACTTAGGCTAGCATGAAATTACCATTATTAAATCCAGAAAACTATATCATTAATCAAATCAAACACAAGAACCAACATCTAACCAATAAATATCACTATCATATAACCTTATTAGTGTCATCAACATCATAAGAAATATATCAATATACGAATCTAGTCTAATTGCGCTACGCACCCCAAAATACCATAATGTCCATGAGGATAAAATAACATAGTAAAATGTCCAAAATCTATCAGAGTCTCAATCAAAACATGTCTATGCATAAAGGAACCAACAGATAACTGGAGCTATAAAAACATGGGCACTACATCCCCCTCTCCTAGAATTAGACTTCCTCCTGGAAGTCATTGGAAGAGATAGGGATATCTAGCCCTCAGTGGTGTAGCATCCTCCCAGGTAGCTGATGACTCATCATATCGGTCCCACTGCACTCTAACCTGGTCCAAATATTGACCCCAAAGGGCCAACCTCTAGTGCTCCAGTATGCGTATGGGCTCCAGTCTCCACTGCCCTCCGTCCTCTACCTGTAATGCCGACCAATCCAAAACATGAGAAACATCTGGTACATATCTACAAAGTACAGAAACATGAAAAACATATGGGCCCATACAAGGTGTGGTGGTAAAGCTAGATGATAGGCAACTGGACGATGACCTCAAGAATATCAAAAGGCCCCACAAAATGAGGTGATAGCTTAGAACCCTTTCCATAATGGATCGAGACTCTTATGAGGATGAACCCTCAAGAAGACTTTATCACCCACTGAGAAGTGATGATCGATCCTCTTGGTGTCTACATACACCTTCTGGTGTGCTCTAGCCTACTCAAGACGTTGTCAATCGAAAACAACCTCTTTGCTCTAAATCCTAAAGATAAGTTGGCCCCAAAATAATCCTGTCATCTAGTCTGTCCCAGCTCAAAGGTGTCCTGCAAGGTCATCCATACAAAGCCTGATAGGGAGCCATGCCAATGGAGCTATGATAATTGTTGTTGTAGGAAAATTCAACTAAATGCAAATAATCTTCCCACTTCTTTTTTGGTCCATCACATACATCCTCAACATGTCCTCAAGAACCTAATTAACTCTCTCTGTCTGCCCATCTATCTCTGGATGATATGCCAAACTGAAATTAATCTATGTACCCAAAGCATCCTGAAAAGAAGTCTAGAAAACTGATGTGTAGATGGTGTCTCTATCATTGATGATCATCTTTGGGATCCCATGCAATCTAACAATGTCCTCCATAAACACTTTGGCGATGGCCTATGCATTATAGGTAACCTTGGTTGGTGAGAAATGTGCAACCTTGGTCAACTTATCCACAGTGACCATGATGGCATCATGATGATAAGAGGACATAGGGAGTCCTACTATGAAATCCATGGAGATCACATCCCATTTCCACTCGGGAATGTCATGAGGGTATAAGAGTCCTGTGGATGAGAATGCTCTGCCTTGACTCTCTGACACTCAAGACAACGTGCTACAAAATCTGCTATGTCCCGACGAAGACCCGGCCAATAATATAACTCTCTCAAATCAGCATGCATCTTCTTCACTCCTAGGATGTGCTGCGTATGGGGCTCGATGAGCCTCAGTAAGGATGAAACTACGCAGATCACCTACCTTAGGCACATAAATGTGCCTATGGAACCAAAGCAAACCATCTGACTCTAACATGCATCCTGAATATCTACCCTCAAAAGAACCCTGAGAATCCAACATCTGCCTAGCACCCTCATAAAACTTGTCCTCTGGAAGATGCTCAAGTATCCTGCCTCTCAAATCTGACTGCAGTGTCAATGAAGCAAGTACATGTCATCATCTACTAAGTGCATCTGCAACAACATTTTCCTTTCCTTTGATATACTGGACCTCCATGTCATACTCACATAGGAACTCCATCCAACACATTGACGAGCGTTGAGGTTCGGCTGAGAGAAGATATGTTGTAAGCTACAATGATCCATCCTCAAGATGAAAGGTCTACCCAAAAGGAAATGTCACCAATGCACAAGTGCATGAACAACTGCTGCAAGCTCCAAGTCATGAGTAGGATAGTTAAGCTCGTAGTCTTTGAGCTTACGTGACTCAAAGGTAATCACCCGATGCTCCTGCATAAGAACTACTCCCAAACCCTCTAGTGATGCATCAGTGCAAACAACAAAATCCTCTATCGGGTCTGGAACTGCTAAGATAGGTGTCATGGTTAACCTTTCCTTAAGCAAATTGAAGGCCTACTCACACTTTTCTGACCAATCAAACTTCTTCCCTTTCCTCTGAAGGGAGGTAATAGGGTGAGAAATCCTAGAAAAGTCCTGCACAAATCTATGGTAATACCCTGCTAAACCCATGAAGCTCCTCACCTCAGTGACTGATGTGGGTGCTGGCCAATCCATGATAGCCTAAATCTTAGAGGGATCTACTAGAGATACCCTTTCCTGAAATAATGTGCCCCAAGTACTGAATCTCTATCTAAAAGAAGCTACATTTTCCAAGTTCCCAAACAACTTCTACTCTCTCAAAATCTAAAGCACCTATCTCAAATGTTCCTCGTGTTCCTCCTCGGAATGAGAATATATCAAAATATCATCAAGGAACACTATGACAAAGTGATCTAGGAAGGTCCTGAACACTCCATTCATGAGGCTCATGAAGACAGCTTGGGGCATTGGTCAAACCAAAGGGGACAACAGTGAACTCATAATGCCCATAACATGTGTGAAAAGTTATCTTATGAATATCTACATCTGATATGCACAACTGATGATACCCTAACTTGAGATCGATTTTGGAGAACACTCTAGCTCCCCACATCTGATCAAACAAGTCATCAATCCTGGGGAGTGGGTAATGGTTCTTTATTGTGACTTTGTTGAGTTGTCTAAAATCTACACAAAGCCTAAGAGAACCATCCTTCTTCTTCACAAATATGATTGGCGCTCCCCAAGGAGATACACTAGGGTGAATGAGACCCTTCTCTAACAACTCCTCTAACTAAATCTTGAGCTCATGAAGCTCTAAAGTCATCATCTGATAGGGTGCCCTAGAAATTGTGTGGAGCCAGGCACTAAGTCAATGGTGAAGTCCACCTCCCTACTAGGGGTAAACCTGGAAGCTCTCTTGGAAACACATCTGCATACTCCCTCAAAACTACGTGATCATCAAGGGGTGAATGCTTTGGAGTACTATCCGAATGATCATTGATAGTGATAGCAAACAACTGGAAACCCTTACGCATGCTCCACTTGAGTTGCTTAGCCAAGATCATATGCAAGGAAATAGGTCTCTGCATCCCTAAAATCACAACTACACTACCAAGATCATCCTGACACTCAATGACCTTCTTTCTATAATCCACCTTGGCTCGATGAGCCTCGAGCCAATCCATACCCAACACTACCTGATAGGATCCTAAAGGAATAACTCGAGGTCAAGTGTAGTGGAGAAGACTCCCAAATCAAGTACACAACTCTCCACATACGAGTCCATGATGAGTTTAGCCCCAGAGGCCAACTCAACCTGCCAACTATCTGGTTGCCTAGCCACCACTAGCCCACACTAGTCTACTACAGAAGGAGATATAAAAGAATCTGAAGCACCTGAATCAAAAAGTACTGAGATAGAAATACCCCTGATAGTACCTGTCATCTCTCAATGACTATGGCCTGATGCTCAACCTGGTGGTTGTCAACCGCTGCATATACACGATGGGCGCGTCCCACATCACCCACCATCTACTTGGATCTAGGAGCTCTCTACATATCCATAGTAGTGGGCTTGTGCGGACACATACACACATAATGGTCTAGAGCCCCACAAATAAAACATCCTCTTGTACCCTCTGAGATGGGGTCCCTCCTGTACTCTGGTGAACTGAACCTGCCGGTCCAACCCTAGCAGACTCTTTGCAAGTGGGCTAGCTGTGAGTGATGAGTACCCTAACCTCCTGTCTCTAGATCCACCAAAACCACCTCTAGATCCACCTCACTGAAAAATCTGAGTCTATCTACCCCTCTGATGCTGGTGTCCCTGATGTTGTGTCTATTGTGATGGGTGCGGTGGAGCTCTCGATGCTGCTGGAGAAGACCAAAATCCTCCTCTAGGGGTGGTGCTACACCCCATGCCCTCTGACTCTGAAATGCTTGAATCCTATCCTGGAACTTGCTCTTGTTTCTATCTTGGTGCTCCTATGCCTTGGTCCTATTCTCCTCAGCCAAGTAGGCCTTCTCAACGGCCTTCTCGAGCGTGGGAGGAGATAACATCCTAACAGCTCCTACTATATCTACATTCAGGCCCCAAATGAACCTATTTACCTACAACTTCTCATCTTGCAGGTAGTCTACATACTGCAAGAGATCCAAGAACCTACTCTCATACTTGCACCACTATGCCAGAACCCTGTCATAAGTCGTGAAACTCATCGATCCTCTTCTGCACAAAATGCTCTGACATATACCGGGCCTAAACCGCTCCTCGAACAACTCCCAGGTCATTGTATCTCGAGTCAAATGGAGCTTCGCTCCTCATTCCTCCACCAAACACTGCTATGCATCTCGGAGGAGGTGTATGGAAAACTTAGCTTTGACATTGCTCTCATGAGAGTGCAAGCCAAAGCAGCTATCCAAGCTAAGGAGCCAGGACTCTGCCCCAAAGCCATCTGTCGAACCAGTGAAAGTAGGTGGCTGCAAGGTGAAGAAGGTCTCGAATCACACTGCCTGTGTCTCGATCCTGGCAATGTGGTCTAATAGGTGAAAGGGGTCGCCTATCTCCAAATGGTCCCTCGAAGTTGTGATCGGCTGTGATGAAATGAGGCCACCCTCTCGCCAAGGATGGAAGGGCTGCGTGACCTCTCTCATCTCGGGTATCGTGCTCAGGTGGCTCTGAATGTGCATCCTCGCCAATCAACTCCTCATCTCCCAACTGAATGTCCTCCTCTCTCTCTCTCCTGCGGTGGTGGAAGGCACTCCTGCATGATGCCTATCAGCTGTTGCAGGGTCTCTAATATCTGAGGCCCAAAATCGGGGCCGGTGGCTCCCACGTAGGTGCACTATGTCCCGAGCCTCGAGCCGATCGTCCCCTCTTGGGTGCCATCCTGAACCGAGATAAAAAAAAATGTAAACAAAATGGTTTATAAACCCCCTTTTTTTATTAAAATTATTATTATTGTTTTAATTATTATTATTATTATAATTATATAATGTAGTGCCCCTTCCTGTTAATAATTAATTTACATTAATCATTAAATTACCCAAAATCAAATAAACACTAGCCTAATAATAATTTAATTTATTTTACCCTATCAAGCTTCCTAGGGTCATGATTAAAAATCTACACCCCTAGAAAATAAATAATCTTCCTCCCTTTTATAAATTTTCCCTACACACCCTTTAAATTTAATTTTGTTTTCCCCTTTTAACTTAGTTTATCCACACACACTCCCCCTTTTATTTATTCATTTTTTTTTATTTATTCTCATCAAAATTCCCATGACTTAAGAGGGTGTAAGATTAAATAGGAACCCTAGGATCAAACCATTTTGAGCCTTAGATTTCTAATCTCTCCCTAAATTTTCCCTAAATCTGACCTAATCATCCTTATGTTTTCTTTTCTTTTCTCTTTTCTTTTCTCCTTCTTCTTTTAGTTTTTGTTTTTTTTTTTCTCTCTACAATGTGCGGAGGAGGAGCTTGAAAGTTTACCCTCATGGAGTTTTGAATTGATACATAACAAACATTTTGTTCCATTAATATTTAATATGTATATATTTATTTTTGTCTTTTTTTTATTATATTTGAGGAATAGGCCGTTGTTGTTTGGGGATGCATTTTTTTTGATGTTGCATTTTATTTTTTTTTGATGGGGTAGTGGAAGGATGGGGTTGTGGGAAGGGAAGCCGGTGTGGGAGTTGGGGGTGGGAGTGAATAGTGAAGGAGGGGGGAGCGTGGGGAGGGCGGGGGACGGGAGGGGGGGGGTAGCAGGGGGGTAGGGGATGGGGGGGGGGGGAAGCGGGGGATAGGGGGAACAGGGGGGGGTGCGGGGGGTGGGAGGTAGGGGGGGGGATGGGCGGGGGAGGATGGGGGTGCGGGGCTGGGGGTCCGGGGCGCGGGGGTTAGGGGTGTGCGGGAGGGGGTCAGGGGGGGTTTGGGTAGTCTATGGGGTTGGGGGGTTGGCCCCCAAAAAAAATTTCTTTTTTTTTTTTTTTTTTTTTTTTTTTTTTTTTATTTTTGTTTTACGTTTTATTTTTTAAAAAAAAAAAAAACTAAAATTTTTTTTATTTTATATTTATTTATTTATTTATATTATATATATATATATATATATATATATATATATATATATATATATATATATATATATATATATATATATATATATATATATATATATATATATATATATATATATATATATATATATATATATATATATATATATTATATATATATATATATATATATATATAATATATATATATATATATATATATATTAAATAAAACTACATATATATATATATATATATATATATTATTTTATTTTATTTTTTTTTATTCTAGGAAAAATATAGTTATAAGTTAGGAACTAAAAAAAAATATATATATATATATAATTTGTTTTCATTTCCTTGGCATATTGTTATCAATGATTGCAAGAAGCAAAGGGCTAAGACAAACATCATTTCCAACAACTATTATAAAATAACTAACATCATCATTTCAATAAATCCTACAACCCTATAACACTAACTTTCCTTCAATGCAAAATAGCTAAATAATTAATGCAGATTTCTACAAGAGGGAGATCCAACAACAATAAGAAAAGACAATTTTTTTTTTTTTTTTATAACAAAGCAATAAGATAACTAAAACCAGAAATTACCCAAAGAGTCTGTGTGTTTGAACCATGGCTCTGATACCAAATGTAATGCCATAAAATTTTACTAGATTTAAAAGAATGTTTAGCTTGTAAATTTCAGTTCTACATACATAGGATACACATGTACATAAGCCATTTCATAGATTTTTTTTTTTTAAAAACTTGAAAAGTAGACACAACTAAAAATTACAGTTTTAATGCACCATGCATGACCATACTTTGTAGATTTATAAACAACAAGACCTTCAAAGGATGACATGTAACTAAAAGAAAACTCATGATTTCAATATGATAATATTACAAGATTCTTGCAACAATAAAGTAAAAAACTTTCTTAGTAATGACTAAAGTTTACAAGAAGCAATAAGTACAATAATGGGTATTTACAAGAGTGTAAAACTTCACAAAGCCACATTTATTTACAAAATGAAGGTAATGCCCTCAAAAGATGAGGATGACCAAGAGGACCAAGATGGCAAGAGGCTCCAACTATCTCCAACTTGAGTGTTCTTCCAAGGATGCTAAATAAGAGACAAGGCTTGTTTACCACCCAACCAATAGGCATCATCACATGCCTTTCCATGGTTGGAAGCCATGCTAGCCTCCCCCAAGCCCATGGGAGAGAGGAACAAAAAACTTCCACAATGTGCACAAGTATAAAGGGGATAAAACACAACAAGAAATACATAAGACCATTTAACCACTTAGACATACTACACATGATAAAACAACAACATGAGGATAACAAGGTCAACCTCACAAGGGGAAGAGAAGAAGTAGGATGCCCAAATCAAAGGTGTCCAACCATAGGAGCACCAACAAAAACATGTTTACAAAACTCCTTATTCCTCCTAATCATTCATCCTCCTTATTCCTCCTTTATGTCATAGAAATCCTTCTTGGGAGGATTTTCAAACCCAAAAGGGTTTCCTCACCAAGAATGGGGAAAGGTTCAAGCCATATGAACCTTTCTCCCACCTCAAACCATATGAGGGGATGAGAAGGGACCTTCATGGCTTGACCAAAACCATGAGGTTTGAGAGGGAAATCCCTCTCTCTTCCCCTACATTCTCCAAAAACCATCAATCCAAATGATGGTGGAGAGAAAACAAAAGAAAACAACAAAGAACAAACAAACAAACTACATTCACCATACAACTTCACAACACATCATTTCACACACATCATTTTATTGATCAAAGCATAGTTAACAAGATAAGCACAACTAAGAAAGAAAAAGGTTAAGAATCCTACCTCTACAATGCTTTCCAAGACTCTAAGCTTTTCCTTTGTCCAAGCAAAACCTCCAAGCTCCCAAAATTCTCCAAGTTCTCCCAAAAAAAAAGCAAAGAAGACCCCTTCCTTCCACATGAGGAAGAATAAGAAGAGGAACCCAAAAGTTTCCTCACCAATGGGAAGGTGACAAGTGTCACCCCTCTCTCTCTCAAGAGTCAAAGATTCCAAAAACCAAATAAGTAAAAGTAAACTCACCTTTTAGCCCTTATCACCCAAAATACTAAAAACTAAAATAAAACAAAGTGGAGCAACTTTTAACAATTACACACAAACCAACCATCTTACATGGATGGTGACTAAGGAGGGAAAAATGGGAGGGAAACTCCCTCCAAACCTTGGAAATAAGCCCCCTACCTATTAGGTAGGGTCCAAGGGCCCATTTTCATGCTAAGGGAACTCCCAAACTCAAAAGGGGTCCCTAAAAATGCCCAAAATAACCCAATTTCGGGTTTGGCATGCTTGGGCACAAGGGTAGAGGGTGTGGGGTCCACCCAAGGTTCACATGTGGTCCCCAATCCCTTCTACCAACACACACACACACACCCAAAACCATCACTTAAATTAAGATGAGATCATTAAACCCCTAAACTAGTTTACTTAATAAACACACCCTAAACATAATTAATTTTACAAGACATAAATACATTACAATTGAGGGTTCACCCATGGTGCCCAAATAAATACACCTATTCTAAGGCCTCAAAATTTAGCATGGTTAGGACTCAGCCCATGGGCCTTGCTCATGCACAATTTGTAGCTCCCAAAACCCATGCTCTCCTATACATGTCACTGCACACTCATTGCACACATTAACCACATCTTTCCAATATAAATCATCATATACACATCACAACTTAATCAAACTTATAATGTCCTAACATAATTTTACAATTGATAGTGCAATGTATACAATTATACACATGGTTTGCCATGAATCATCCACAGATAAAATTACAATGACATACACTTAGGCTAGCATGAAATTACCATTATTAAATCCAGAAAACTATATCATTAATCAAATCAAACACAAGAACCAACATCTAACCAATAAATCTCACTATCATATAACCCTGTTAGTGTCATCAACATCATAAGAAATATATCAATATATGAATCTAGTCCAATTGGTGCTATGCGCCCCAAAATACCATAATGTCCATGAGGATAACCTTCTACAATATTGAAATCTAGGTAACTACCATCCCACCTACTATGAAAATATATCTAGCGGTGCTCCTTCTACCATCTAGATCTCCACCATATCTAAATCAACATAAAAACATAAAGACTCCCAATTACTTAAGAATATGGTACTCACTACACCCACTTCCATAAATCTACTCACTACACCAACTACAATAAATCTACTCACTACACTTTAATTAGCCATAAATCTAATCACTACACCCACTTCTTGTGAAATTTCTTATCTAGTACAAACCATAGCATACATGAGACTCCCAATTGCTTAAGCATATGGTACTCGTGTTATGTGTTTGACCTCCTCATTTGATTAAGGACATTGATATTTTCTCAATTTAAAGTGTCCAAAAATAGTTGTACTTACAAGTTTTGAATCTTGCATATTAAACCTTTCAAAGACCTTATTGATATAAGCCTCTTGAGACAAATACAATTTCTCGTTCTTCGTGTCTCTATGTACATACATGCCAAAAGGATTCTTTTTTCATCTCCTAAATCCTTCATAGAAAATGTGTGAGATAGCTTTCCCTTAAGCTCACCAATGTCCTGCATACTAGATCCTGCAATAAGTATATCATCCACATACAATAACAAAATAATATAGCTCTCATTTTCAATCTTCTTTCAATAAACACAATGGTCAAATTCACATCTCAAATAACCATGCTCATGCATGAAACTATCAAACCTCATGTACCATTGCCTTGGAGCTTAGTTGAGCCCATATAGACTTTGTTTCAACCTAAAAACTAATTTATTCTTACCCTTGACTTCATACCCAAGACGATGATGCATATAAATATATTCATCCAAATTACCATCAAGGAAAGTTGTCTTCACATCTATTTTCTCTAAATGAAAATCATCTACTGCAACTAAACTCAATGCAGTATGTATGGAAGTCATTTTAACAACAGGATAAAATATTTCACCAAAATCAATACATTCTTTACTGTAAAATCCCTTTTCTACAATCCTTACCTTGTACCTATTCTATCCACATTCTTCTTCATTTATCATGTAAACCTAATTGTTCTACAATTTCCTCTTATATGTTGGGAACTTAAAGACATCCCAAGTTTGGTTATGTTCCAAGGAGTCCATCTCCTCATCCATGCCATGCTCCCACTTTGCACATGTGTCTTATCCTGCAATGCTTCTTTAAAATTTCTTCTTCACCATTATCATTCAATAATAAATAAGATAGACAAGGTGTAAATATTTTTATAGGTTTACTTACCCTTTTTGACCTTCTCACAGAAGTTTGGGGTATCTGAGGCTCATTCTAAACCTCTTGGACATTTTTTTCCAATTCTGATAGTGATTGATGTTGGTCACTTGTAACTAATGTCATTCGCTAACTAATGCTGATTTGGCTCTTCATGGTAATCTTGGTTAATCGACTGATTACTGTTCATGGGTCAACTAACACTAGTTACTGTGTAACCTTGTTAGTATTATTTTTAAATCTAAGAGTTCATTTTCATTCAGAAACTTCTCAACTAGTTTATGTTTGGGTACCAAAATTTGATCCATTTATATTCTCTTTTCATTCCACTCAATGTCATGGATCCTAATAATTTAAGAATTCTCTAAATCCCAAAAACAAAATCTAAAATCACCAAATCCATAACCAATGAAAGTGCATCTCTTGGATTTTGCATCCAAATTTTCCTATTTTCCTTATCAATATGCACAAAATATTTTGAATCAAAAACTTTAAGAAAAGAAATATCTACCTCTTTTCTGTTCCAAGCTTCCTCTGGTATTCCTCCATCTAGTGAACTTGAAGGCCCATGGTTAATCAAATAAAATTTTGTATCAACTTCTTCTTCTCAAAACTGCAAGGGAAATCTAGAATGTATCCTCATACTTCTAGCACATTCCATGATTGTCATGTTCATTCTTTCTGCAACACCATTCTCTTATGGTGTTCTTGGAACCATCCTTTCTCTACGTATTCCATTCACTGAACAATAATCATTAAAATAATTACTACAATATTCACAAAAATTGTTAGATCTAAGGAACTTTAACTTTGAATTTGATTCATTCTCAACAAGGGATTTCCATGTTTTAAAAGTATAAAAAGCATGAGATTTATGTTTAATACAATAAACCCATACCTTTCTTGTAGCATCATCAATGAAAGTAACATAATACTGGGATCCTCCATGAGAAGCTACCTAAGCTGGTCCCCACACATCTGAGTGTACAAGCTCCAATTTTGCTCCTTCTTAGTTGCCCCAACTTTTAAAAATTTCACTCTTTTACTTTCCAAAGATACAATGCTCATAGAAATCAAGATCTAAATATTTGAAATTTGATAACTTACCCTTAACCTTTAAGATTTGCATTCCTTTTTTACTCATATGGCCCAATCGATTATGCCACATGCATGCATCTGAATCTGAAGTAGATAACACAAAAAAGGAATCAATAACACAGGTAGATAAATATAATATTCCTACCTTCTTACCTCTTGCCACAACAAAATTACCCATGGTGACTTTCCAAGAGTCTGTTGTGAATGTAACCATGCAACCAACTTCATGTATTTTCCCTGTAAAAATAAATTTCCTCTTGAGGCTTGGCACATGCCTCACATCTTTCAATACCCAATTATTTCCATTTTGAAATTTTAGATGAAATCCCCTTTACTAGTAATACTGTAAGGTTCATCATCACCCAAATAAACATGCCCAAAATTTCTTTGGACATAATTTCTAAAATAACCCTTATTAGGGGTTGCATGGAAAGAAGCTCCTAAATCTAAAACCCATTATTTTATTCTATTATCCAAAGAAATAATAAGAGCATCTTGGATTACCCTTGTTGAATATTTTCCTCCTTATTTTACTCTTTACCTTTTTTGGGTGTTGGTTCTCTTTATCCTTTGACCAACAATATTTCTTTGCATGTCCTTTCTTTCCACATTTCCAATAGGTAATTCCCTTACCTCTGGATTTAGATCTGCCATCCCTTGACTTTAATTTCCCATTATTCTTACTCTTAGATCTCTCCTTCTTCATGTCTTTGCTTTCTACATTCAAAGGATTCCCAAATGATGATTCCTTTGTACCTTTCCTATGAATTTCTTCATTCAAGGTTATAATCACCACATCATCAAAATTCAAAATATTATTAGCAGATGTTGTATTACTAACAACCATTACCAAGCTATCCTAAATATCAAGAAAAGAACATAAGAATAAAATTTCTTTCACTTCATCATCAAATGGAATATCAACCGATTTTAACCAATTTACAATAGATCTGAAAATCATTCAAATGACTGGATGAATATTCACCTTCATACATCTTAGAACTCAATAATTTCTTCATAAAATAAACTTTATTTGAAGCACTAGGTTTTTAAAAGAAATTATCAAGATATTTCATTAACTCTATCATAGATGTCACTTCTATAATATTAGAAGCCATGGATATCTTGCCAGGATCAGTCTTATAGATCCCTAAGCCTTTCTATCAAGAATCTTCCATTCTTCATCGAGTTATCTTCATAGGTCTAGAATTTTCATCCAATTGTAGAAGTACAAATCTCTTTGATACAGATAATCCTTAATCAGCATCTTCCATAACCGATAATTTCAGTCATCAAACTTCTCTACCTTGTATTTGTTTTCTTCTACCATTGTTGTAGCTCCCACTCAATCAGAAAACCCTTTGTGAGTAAATTTGTCAACACAAAAAACCCTCAAACAAATCTTTGATACCAGTTGTTGGGGTTAGCACAAGGTTGTATAGATAATATATTATATCTAAGAATACATGCAAATAAAAATGGATATTCTACTAGAAGAAATATACAAAACAAGAGATATAAATCAATACCATATTTAACGTGGTTCACCTAGTGTGGGCTACATCCACCAAGAAACAAGCCAATCTATTATCCAAAGCTTTTAGAAGATATACAATGAGGATTTATAATCTTCCACACCTCTCAGATGTATAATACTTTATTTCTCTCAAGATTTCCCTTCTTCTTCAAGAATTCTATCTCTCACAATTATTCTCACAATAATCATAAACTTCTACTTCTAAACCCTAGATTTCATGTTTATATAGGAATACAAAAACTTAGGGCACTTAGCCATGAAATTACAATCAATAGATCTGCTTTAATACTAAAATTATATCTAATTATTGTGATTTAAATAAAACATCCACACACAAGTAACCAACGTCGGTTAGCCTAACCGATTTCGGTTCCTACTTGCACGACCAATGTCCGTCATAGGTAACTCGAGTCTAGTCCCTCTATAACAGATGTTGGTTACTGTGTTTTATTACAAGTTTAATAAAGCATGTTAAGCTAAAGTAATTGAGCTCCACAACTCAACAACATCTTCTCTATAATCATTGTTATTGTTGCAATTGTGCACACAAGATATTGTGTACATAAGACACAAACTTTTGAATATCTCGTTGCTTATCGTAGAGTTTGTAACATTGATCAAGAATTAATATTCCAATGTCATTAACCTTTTCCATGTATATTTGTACTATGTCACTTAATTTTTTTGAATAACTAGTTGGTATTAAAATAATAATAATACAATCCAACACATTAGTTATGGTAACTGTTCGAAGCTCCATTATGACATTGGAAGAAATGTCGTTGGCCAAATTATAAAAATTAGTGATCACACATTCAAAATTAAAAGGATTAGTTGAAGGAATAGCTAATAAAGTTGATGGAAGTTAGAATGGATATGTTCATTTATAAGGAACATTGCCTTTGACTTTCACCCTTTTTGGTATATTTCCTTCCAGTGGCATCATGTAGTTGTCTAATATGATATGAGGCATGATGGTAAGAAACTCTTCCACCTAATGATTTTTTTCCATTTTTTCCATTTTTCCCCCAATATGGGAATCATATTTTCTTTTTCCATTTCTCTGTTCACCCAATAATATAGATAACTAGCGGTAGTGTGATTCATGCAATTTTAATTTTTTGATTACATTAGATTCACTGCAGGATGTTAATACAATATTATCTGGATTCTTATTTCTCAAATAATGTAGAAATTTTTCTTTCATTTTGTCGTCTCCTTTTATTTTCCAACAATAAGAATGAAATGTATTTGCTATTAAACTAGCCTCAAAAGACCCAGTTGATTTATTATTTCTTTTCAACCCATGTAATTTTGATTTAGATGGGTTTATCTCTAATTTATTCAAATATGTTCTCCTTAGCATAGTAAACAACTTGGCATGTTTCAGAGGTGAAAGAAAACTTTTTGTATGCAAAAAGTGACAAACGAAGATGTTTTATCGTTTCTATACACTTTTCTAAATACTTTGTAAATATACCATTTTGAATGAATTTTACATTTGGAAAACCAGCTTTGTCACAATCTGTTAGAATCCCCATATTCCAACTATATTTTGAACACGAATATGGTCTCGCTATTTTTGGAGGCATGAATTTCCGTTTCCAAAACAAAGAAACATCCAACTCTATATCCAAAATAAGATAATTATTGCTTTCAAATTCAAAGTATTCCACCCGGACACGCAATGTCCCCAAATAAATAACTTTAGATGATATACCAATACCAGCTTCCTCATGATTGTCATCTATAACAATAAATAATCACAAGTTGACATAGTAGTTTTGAGGGGAATTAAGTTCCACAAACCATTCCTCATCTATTTTCTTCTAACAAATATTGCCCATGATGAATGGAATTTTTATGAATGGAGGGTGAACAATGGATGACATTTTACCTATATTTATAGTAAAATATATTAATAATTAGGTCATTTCTGAAATTTAAAGTGTTTTTCTCACATTTTTGTTAAGGAATGTAAATAGTACCCTAGTGGACACCAAATTCTAGATTTTTTTACTATTTATCATAAAAAAGTAATTAATCGAATGGTTAGAGACCACTAGATTCCATAAGACATCTTATGTATCATTTAACTAGTTAAAGTAATTCAATTTTTTGATCAAATCAATAATAACAAAATTTATCTAAAAGTCTGAAATCGAATTACGATACATTAAAATATGCGAAACCATTTGCACCTTTCAAAGTACTACATATGATCCGTATGCTTAAGCCATAACATTATATAAATGGCATGATAGAAACGTTAAAAAATACAAACTTTATTGACAGATAGACTTCTAATCAACATATAAAAGAACATCCTAAAATAATTTTTAAGCCATTTTTAACTTTTTAATGATAAACCATAGAGGACATTAAGATGTAATATTTGGTACTTTGAAGAGATTTTGCAAAGATCTTGAGATTTTTTATTTTACAAGACTAAGTGATTTATGTGTATATCGGTCATACTGTAGTAGTGAGGATTAGATGTTTGTAACAAGACTAATGAACATGTTTAAAGGATATCAATCAGAAGATCTAATGTTTGGTATTTTGAGGAGAATGTTTGAGCAATAAATCACATTAATGAAGTTAGTGGTATTTCATCATTTTTGGTTATATAAGACAATGTGAAATATATGTATATTAAACATACTTTATTCATTATGTATAAATGTCTATAACTACTATAAGTATGATATTTTAAGTGTAGCGCTAGGTGGGAAATTTCACAACAAGCTATCATAAATAAATGGGATGGATTACACTTTTTCTAAACATAAGTATGGCCCTCGTCACAACGTTTTGTATCAAAAAAATATTTACCTAATGCTTAATTTCATTTCTTATCGAAAGTAACATCACATCAAACGCTACTGACAACAACTTCTTTTGTTGAAAATTACGATAAAATAATAAATTGTGACCTATTTGAGAGACCATGAGGATCCTACCATTACAATTTTTGATTGCTAGTGTTTTTCATTAATTATAATTATATCATGTTGGTTGGAACGCATTACCTAACAGAGACAATAATTGCATTGCATAACATATAGAGGGATCAAGACTCACGTAGTTCCCATAAGGTATATTGTTTGAAACATATAATTCACATCAGCTATTATGGGATAAAATGCTTAGCAAACACTAAGTAATTTTTTTGTATCGAAAGTAAGGGCATAGTGGATGATAGGTTCAATAGTTTAAATTTTTGAAAATAGCGATAAAATAAAAGGTCATGCTCTAGTTTAGCAATCATACTAGGATCCCATCATACTTGATTCGGTACTCAAAACTTGTCATTGATATTGTGTTTTTAGTTCATCTGATTGTAGTGAAATCTCACTGGAATGGAATTATAAATGGTCTTACATCAGCTTTTAACCTCAAAATTATATAATCCAAGTCGACTCCTCTCGCATCAACTTCCAAAGAAAAACCCCTTTCCCTCAACATAGCCATCACAGATTCAGGCCATTTTCCAACTTGCCAAACCCCAACCTTGTTGCAACCTTTGCACCAACACTTATGAGAATGTTTGTCAATGAGTTAAGCCTCATGCCCCAAATTCATAGGAAATGAGCTTTGTCTTGTAAAGTGAAAATAAATTATTACAAACCATAGCTAGTAAATATATTACTAGATATTACTTCTTATTTTGGTTTAATGCTTCTAGCTAATATTTACAGTCTAACATTACCAAAATAACTTAGTTTTATTAAGGAAATTAGGCCTATAAATACAAAGTACATTAAACAATAAAATACACAAACATTAAATAAGAAACAAAACCCACTATAAAAAAATTTGGCGTGCTCCTTTTTATTCAATGAAATACCCATAAATATTTAATCCATTGTTCCCCAATCAAACCTTAAAAACAAACAAATACCCAATACACTAAAAATCAATAAAACATACCCAAAACAAAATTGCTTCCTTCCGATCAATCCTTTGGAATCTCGACCTCTCCTTCATCGATATCTGATTGTAAATCCTTGGGATCCTTACCATCAACAATGCACCTAATAGAAACATGTGTACCCAAAATATCCTTCACAGTTCCCACAAGATGTTTTTCCATGGATCGGGGCTTCATGACCTTTGCAATTTCAATAACATTGTCCAACGAGATGTTCCTGGTATGTTTAATGTTTTTCATATTTTTCTTGTCATGTTCAGGTTCCTTCAAGGATTTAATCACCAAGGAAGTTGTGCTAGGAACAACTGTAACTTTGTCCTAACAATTTTATATAGTGAGCTTCACGGTAACCCTCAAACCCTTCCAATCTCTTACAGTCTCCTTTGCAATGTCTTCTCTGATTTTCTTCAGTGAAAGACCCAAAGGACCAATTTTAGGGGCCAATGAAGAGGTTGTTCCAACTTCTCCTCCTATCACATAGATAAACACCTCCACAACCTAAGATGGGTCCAACTTTGGTGGCATTTTTCCTCAACCCTTCGAACCATGCCTCTTCCACAAATCCTCTACAACATCATGGCATCTTGCTAAAAGGGAAGAATAGAAAAAACCCTACGTCTTTATATATACCTAGACTTAGGGTTGCTCTCTTTTATTTTCATTTTTTAAGTAATATATGTTGTTATTTCTTAAAGTGATTAAGGTACAATATTAAAGGAAGGTAAAAAAATTTCCCTATTTTTTGGGTCCTGCGATATTAAAGGTAGGTAATTTTTTCTTCCTATTTTTTCCCTATGTTGTTATTTCATAGAGTGATTAAGGTACATGAGCAATCATGTCTTACATATTTCTAATAAGGTATATTATTTTAAACACATAATTCACAACCGATGTTGTGGAGAAAATGCTTAGTGAACGCTAAGCATTTTTTCCGTCTCAAAGTAAGTGAATAATGGACACCAATTAAACAATTTAATAATTTGAAAATAAAAATAAAATAAAAGATTATGCTCTAATTTAGCAATCACTAGGCTCCCATTATACTTGCTCTAGTACTAAAAACCATCATCAATATTGTGTTTATAGCTCATCTAATTATAGTGAAATATCACTGAAATGGAATTATAGATGGTCTTACATAAGCCTTAAACCTCAAACGTATGCAATCCAAATTGAATCCTCTCGCATCAACTTCTATCATAACCCCCTTTCCCTTAACATAGCCATCACAAATTTAGGCCATTTTCCAAATTTCTAAACCCCAACCTTGATGTAGCCTTTGCACCAACACTTATGAGAATGTTTATAAATGATGTTAGGGTTAAACCATATAACATTGTTGCATGATCTAAAATTAGATAAAGAATACAAATAATGAATGCAAAAATAAGCTAGAAGATAAAATAAACAAGAGAAAGATAACAATAGATTTAACGTGGTTCACTCAGTATGGGATATGTCCACCAAGAAATGGCCAATATTATTATTTAGTGCTTTACAGAAGAAATACAATGAAGATATACTAGCTTCCAACACCTCACAGGATGTACAATCCTTTTCCCTCACTTAGCTACTCTTTCTTGCTCACCAAGAAAACTAACATGTAAGAAATTTTTATTTTCTTCTCTCATGCCCACATATAATGCATACATGCATATATATCTATTATTGAAACTAACTATGCTTTTATAATCAAGAAATAATCTTTAAAGAAAAAGATTTAATGTAATTTTCATCCAAATAAAAAAGCATTGTTGCAGTGAACGATGTCGATCCACTACCCGACCGATGTCTGTAACTCCTTGACCTATGTTGGTTACCTCCTCGACGGATGCTAGTAAGTGTCAAAACCAACAACATGTAAAAGCAAGCTTCTGCTTCGAAGTAATTAAGCTCCACATGATTCAGGCCATTTTCTAACTTGCCAAACCCCAACCTTGATGTAGCCTTTGCACCAAAACTTATGAGAATATTTGTAAATGAGTTAAGCCTAATGCCCCAAATTCATAGGAAACGAGATTTGTCTTATAAAGTGAAAATAAATTATTACAAACCTTAGCTAGTAAATATATTACTAGACATTACTTCTTATTTTGGTTTAATACTTTCAACTAATATTTACAATCTAACATTACCAAAATAACTCAGTTTTATTAAGGAAATTAGGCCTACAAATACAGAGTACATTAAATAAGAAAATACACAAACATTAAATAAGTAACAAAACCCACTATAACCAAATTTGGTGTGCTCCTTTTTATTCAATGAAAGACCCATAAATCTTTAAGCCATTGTTCCCCAATCAAACCTTAAAACCAACAAATACCCAATACACTAAAACTCAATAAAACATACCTAAAACAAAATCACTTCCTTCTAATAAATCCTTTGGAATCTTGACCTCTCCTTCATCGATATCTGATTGTAAATCCTTGGATCCTTGCCATCAATAGTGCACCTAACAGAAACACACATACCCAAAATATCCTTCAAAGTTCCCATAAGATGTTTTTCCATGGATTAGGGCTTCATGACCTTCACAATTTCAATAACATCGTCTAACAAGATGTTCCGGTATGTTTAATGTTTTTCATCTTTTTCCTATTGCATTCAGGTTCCTTCTAGGCTTTAATCACCAAGGCAGCTACATTGCAAACAATCACATTTTTAGCATGATGATTTTGTACAATGAGCTTCACGATAACCCTCAAACCCTTCTAATGTTTTTTAGTCTCCTTTGCAATATCTTCTCTAATTTTCTTCGTGAAAGACCCAAAGGACCAATTTTAGGAGCCAATGAAGAGGTTTCTCTAACTTCTCCTCCTATCACATGGATGAACACCTCCACAACCTAAGATGGGTCCAACTTTGGTGACATTTTTTTGAACGCTTTGAACCGTGTGTCCTCTACAAATCCTTAAAACCCTACATATTTATTTGTACTTGTATTTAGGGTTTTTCTTTTTTTTTTTTTAATTAATATATGTTATTATTTCTTAGAGTGATTAAGGTACAATATTAAAGGTAAATAAAAAAGTTTCCCTATTTTTTGGGTCCTACAATATTAAAGGTAGGTAATATTTTGTCTTATTTTTACTATGTTTTTATTTCTTAGATTGATTAAGGTACATGAGGGATCAAGCCTTATGTAGTGCCGATAAGGTATATTGTCTAAAACACATAATTCACATATGATCTTTTGGGAGAAAATTATTAGCGAACTCTAAGCATTTTTTCCTTATCGAAAGTAAGGGCATAGTGGATGCTAGGTTCAATAGTTTAATAATTTGAAAATAATGATAAAATAAAATATCATGCTCTAGTTTAGCAGTCGCTAGGCTCCCACCATTACTACCAATCATTATAAATACCATATGTATATAGCTTTGGGTCACTATTGTATTTTCATCTATTTTGTTTTAGATATTTAAACACTTTTTACAGGAGCTCGAAACCTAGGGATTGGAGGGATACCACTCAAGTAAAACATAGACCATACCGTAAACTAGCACACCCTAACCAAAAGAAAAAACATCTTCAAGCATGCAAGGAGAATAGAATCCCAAATTCCACAACAAAGACCGATAGAACAAAAAAGAAAGACCAAAACTAGACATAATAGAAAAATTAAACTAGAGAAACATGTCGGCAAGGACCAACCACCTTCTTGACTCCCAAATTCCCCCTTCATGATCAATCTAAAGGAGGAAATTTTAGTAAAAATCAAGCATGTGATGAAGCCTCACAATGCCCACACGCTCCATGAAGAATGGTGCCGAGAGACTTGGGAGATCCAATTTCTCAAAAATTTCCCTTCAGAGATCCCTTCCACATAGGCAACATGCACTACTTCAGCAAATTTCATCAAGAACACAATGCTAGCCAACAACTCCACTATCACTTGTTGTGCCTCCTCCAAATCTTGTCTATCTCAAACCGAGTCAGGAAAAGGCTGAGCTCTACCACATTCCTCTAGCGCTTCCACTAAGTTAGCTTGATGTATGGGTTTGATGAATTGAATCACTAACACCCTGACCTCCTAAATATTATGCCTCACCAAGAATATTCATGATTTCAAATAGGAAGCCACCTCAGAGTTAACATGAGAATGATCCGAATCTGCTAGATATTCTGCCCCTAGGATGTGAGTAATGGCTTCCCTAACAAGATCGAGTTGGCCTAGAAAATAATCTGCTGCAAGATAGCCTATGAAACCTCCCCATGAAAGGCCATCTCCCTCTTCTCTTTACGCAATAACAATAATGGTAGAGGCTGAAATACCATGGTAAACTAGAATGAAACGTCCACCATCACGGGCCACCAAAAATAGATGAGATGGAAACTGTACCACCTCAAATTAAATATTCACGGGCTCCCTTCTCAAAGAATAATTTCTTTAAAATACTCCTAATCACTCACATGCTCGAAATTACCGATCCGACTCTATTAATAATGCCCCTTTTAGTGAGAATATCAATGACACCATTCATCTCCCTATAAACATGCTTAATGTTCCAAATTGGGATTTTATTTAACCAAAAAAAAATATTTCTAATGAAATAATCCAAATGCCAAGACATATCCTTTCCTTTTCTCATGACATTGATTACCACTTGGGAGTCCCCTTCAATTTCTAACGCTTCACAACCAGTTTGGACTGCCAACTTAAGTTCCTTGAGAAGGGCTTGTGCCTCCACAACATTACATGAAGAAAATTTGAGAGGGAAAAAACTTGTTATTACCAACTTATCTTCAACATCTCTAATCAAGCACCCCACTCCTGATATACCCAAACTTCCCTTAGATTCTCCATTTGGGTTTTCATTTATTATGTAGTACTCACTTGTTGGTGCTCAAAATTGTCTCGCCCCATTTGTTCCCTTGGAAATTTATTGATTTATGGCCTCTTTCATTTTATCCTTCCCCATGATTGTGCTTGGCTAGTCTTTATTGCCATTTTTAGTCTACCCTGGGTCAAAGATCATGTATGGGTCCATATTTATCTCCTAGTTTCTTTGATCCTATAGAAAGGTCTGTATTTTGAGTCCCCCATGCTTTATCCTGGAAAAAACTCACATTTTCTCGATCCCTCTATTTCCACAAATCGTAATTTATCATTCTTGTCATTTCTACCTTAAATAATTGAATAATAATGAGTTGATATGTCCTTGAAGGAAATTTCATTTCCGGCTCAAACGGTCATTTTTCTATTTTATGGTTTGACAGCATTTCTCCTAGTCAAATTCACATCCTTTCATCTACGGGGATGTGGAAACTTTTTTTGGTTGGATGCGGCTCGACTAAACACTTCAAAAATTCTATAAAAAGCCTCAACTAAGAAATTTGTCCATGTGGGTGAATGGTGCTTGTTTGAAGATTTACATTTTGGTTTGGGCTTGGAGTAGTGCCGAGAGGACATGTGGAGGCTTCCAATGCTTGGCCCAAACTTGGACAATTTTTTTATGCAGTTGGAGCAGTTTTGCAGAACAAGACATGTGGCAAGCTCACACTCATTCAGGGTCTCCGCTTTGGGCACCATCTTAAAGAAGTGCCAGGATGACACGTGGAGGCCTCTCGCTTGCTTTAAATTTTACTTAGAATTTTCAATGGCCAAAAGGAGACTACCTCAGAGTATGACATGTGGTGCCTTCTACTGAGCTTCAAGCATTTAAACAAATCTTGTTGAAACAGGACACGTGGTGAGCCTGCGCTCGTTTAAGGTATCAAATTTTGGGACTGCCTCAAGGTGAACCATGGTGACACATGGTAGTTTGAAAATTCAAAGAGGTGGGGAGGCGGACCATTGGGGAAACTTGGAAATTTTTCCTCTTGTATTCAAATGACTCAAAGTATCAAACTAACCCATGAGCCCGAGGGTAAAAAGTCAAAATTCATCTGAGAAGTCAATAGTAGAGGTGCGGGCTAGCGGAGGAAATGTTAAAAAATTTCCTTCACAAAATATGATTAAAATATGAAATGAGAGCACTACCCCTCAGCCAATCATATGAGGACACGTGTCCTGTGGGAGGGTGGAGCCATAGAGGAAAAATGAAAATTTTTCCTTTTTCCAAAAAGATGCAAAATGTGTAAAATTGAGCTGTAACTCCATATCCAGTCATATTACACCATGTGTCAGGCCCAAATCTCATCGGCGGAGTGGTGGAGGAGCAAGAAATTGTGTAAATTTTCAAAAAAATTGTAAAAAGGTCAAAAGTTTCCTCGCGGCCCATTTTTCCGAGGATCGGCCATGTGGAGGGTTCAAATTTGAAGTTAAGGAACAGATCGATGGTAGTTATGCATTTCACCAATTTTTCCACCATTTGAGCTCCGGAGGTTTGGAGATGTATTTTTACATCAATATTCATTGAATTTTTTTAATTCCTATCGTTTTGGCTGCAGGGTCCGAATTGATCGAATTGGGGGCTCAATTTGTGAATGCAAAGCATTTTTCAAATGAATTTTTACTCTAGTTCATGAAAAACATGAACTACCGATCCAAAGTTCTGAGTAAAAAATTGGGAAATGAAAAGATGAAATAATGAAATGAAAGGGGTCTACATGCGTGGGGATGAAAAACATGCTTCCACTTTGAAGAATGATGAAATTTTTGTAATTATTCACCTTTTGAAAGAACAACCGACAACTTTTTGTAGGTTTGTTAAATGTCTTTTTAGAAATATTATGCAAAGGTGCTTGAATATTACACTTTTGGAGTGAATATTTGAGAGGTAAAGTGAATGAATGAGTGAGTGAAAATGTATATATTGCATGAATTTGTCACGCAAATGGTTAGAGAAACTTAGAATTTTCACAAGAAAATCTGGGAAGAAGCCCATTCTCTGAGAAACCACCTGAGAACCATTTTAACTCCTTTTTGCATCAAATTTTTATCATGTTAGGTTAGTTGTAGATGTATAACCACTAACAAGCTCTAAGATTGTTCTTATAACATTCCCCTGCTGATAAATTTGGTCATTCTAGATTATTTTGTGTTGTCTCTTGGTAAAATTTACATTTACTTATGTTTCGAATGTTTTCAATTTGTGTTTCTTTCTCCTATTGCAATTTGGTGTTTGGAATTTCCTTTTGATCATGCAAATCTAATTATGGTAACAACTTAGTGGCATTTGTAATTCCAGAATCAGAAGAGCTTTCATCTGATGAAGGGATAAACAAATTTAAATTCACTCTGCTTTCCTTGATATAGATTTGATTGTAAAACTTTTGGGGTACCTTAGGTCTAATAGAATAGAAATTTATAAATGCTTTGCTGATTCATTTAACTCAAGATTTTGTGATAAATCATTAGATATTGTGTGGAAGAGTACAAATATGGGCTTCCATTTGATGCACATATCCTAGTTGAAGGAACACCTTAACCTCTTTGAAGCATTTCTGTTGTCTGAGTCTTTCAAGTTTTGCAAAGGTCCTCAAAGAAGTTGGAAAATTCTTGTTAGTCTTGTTTGAATATCTCCCACCCCAAAATTCATTTCAAATTAACTCATCCTACCTATAATAACCTTGCATTGTATTGTGTGTCAACAAAAGAATACAATCCATTTACAAAAATGCACAAAGCAAATCAGGATCATACCATGTCTTTAGTAGCCTTAGCCTTGTCTTGAAAGCATTTCCATCATTTAGTAGTGACAGCTCTATTGAGTTTGAATAATGGGAAATTGATCATGTTTTCTCAAGGCCATCTCCATACAATCTGCATAGTACAAGGATATTTTCACCTCCTTCACAAAACAAAGGCTACAATATAGGTTCTCTTACCTTGGTTGATAGGCACAACCTAAAATAGTGAGGATTAGATCAAATCCTTCTAAGGTGCTACCCACTTCTTCAAATCTTGAGTGCTAACAAGTCAGATAAATTGCTTCCTTGGCTACAAAATGACATATAAACCATTTATCTACCTCTGAGTGTCTTGTAAAATCCATGATGCAGCTCAAGTTGTGAAGGAGATTAAATCAGGTACCAACACACTTCTGGCATCGTTTATGGGGATGAAGAATGCAATATCTATACTAATTTGTTAATCTACTTCTAGTTCATATTCTTTTGAGTCCATCAACACACTTTTAGCGCCATTTCCTTAGGCATTTTTCAGTATTTCAATTTTTCAAAATCCCTAGTAATACTTCTCACGTATTTTATGTGCAACTACATTGTTGAGCATCAATTTTTTATCAGATTTATACTAAGGAATGAGAGTAGAATTTTTAGTTTGATATGTTCGAGTGTCTCCAATTTTTATTTCAAAATTTACACAATAGTTGATAAATTGAGTGAAAGAAAATCATATCTGTTCAAGCTTTGCATAGTGCTAATATTTGCAGTCATTTGATAGATCTTCATAGTGCATTTACACAAACTAGGGTGAAAGTCCTTAGTGGTGACTCTTGGCTATTATATTTTGATAAATACCAGTACCTTATCATACATTAAGTGAAGTGTGTCATATAAATCTACAAACCTAGAAGGAAGAAGATCTCTCTTCAGGAGGGACCCAAGTAGAAAATTATTTCAAGAATTGGGAAAGACAGTTTTAGAGGAAAGAAAAGTTTGGAAGGTTTTTAAAGTTCAGACATCAAGAAAAGGTATATCCATTGGTGAGAGAGATCAGCCTTTAATAGAGGATTATCATTCTTCTTGCAGTGATTCTGATTCAAGCAATCTTCTCATAAACTTTTTTACTTCAACTAGTGAAGGTCTTTCTACTTGTACTTGGTGAGTTCTTTCTTCAATCTACACCTTTGTGTTTCAATTCTAGTAAAACTTTCCAAGAAAATCAGCACTGGAGAATACCAATATTGTGAACCACATTATTGATCCCCAAATACCTCACACTCCTCATCATCTTATGTCACCCCCAAGACCACGTCCACCAAACAACATGGCTCAGCGTCCACCTAGGCCTCCATTTTTGTCAATACCTTTGGCCTAATAAATTTTAGGGAATGGCTGGTTATCCTAATGTTGTGCCTTAGGATGTTAGAAGTAGATTTCCAAATTTCCAAGGAACAATGCCATAATAGGTGATCAACATTTGAAACTCTTTATTAATATGATGGAGGATTTTGAAATTGGATTTGAGGATGTGTACATTAAATTTTTTGTCCACACTTTAGAGGAGGATGTTAGGGATTGGTACAAGGCCTTGCCAAATAATTCAATTGATTCATGGACTGAAATGCAGAATGCATTCAGATTGCAATATGGTGACAAAAATGATCCCAGATTCCTCTTATCAGAGTTTGAGAATATCAAGAAAAACCCAAATGAAATGGTCCATGACTTCAACACAAGGTTCAATAAAACTTTGAGGAGATTGCCGGTAAATTTAAGACCATGTGATGAATCTTGTTTGATAAAATATTCTGATGCATTTGAAAAGAAGGCTGCATATTACTTGAGGGACAAAAATCCTAGAAATTTAAGGCAGGCCTTCACCATGGCACTTCAAATTGAGAACAATATCAAGGCTGTTGGGAAACCTCCTAAGAGAGATGGAGTTAAATTGGTAAACCCTGACAAGCCTCAAGCAAACAAGAGTGTAGACTTGGAGGAAGTGGTGAAAAATTTGGTAGGGGCTGTCAAAGAGATTTCCTACAAGTTGGCAAGAGCTGAGAAAGGAATTGGACAAAATTCATAAGGTTAGCCTAGGCAACAAACACAAGATAGATTTGGCAATCACCATAGGAATGAGCAGATATTTGATGACAAAGGTAAAGGACCTATGGGATTTGGAAATAGACAATCTCAGGCCAAAGAAAGTAAGGTTGTGCCTGATCCATTAAATGCTAGAGTGGTTGTTGTTGATGATGCAAATTAGATTGACTGGTGTGATAGATGTTTCTTACCCCATCCACCATGTGAAATAGATCAGAAAATTAAAGAGGAAGTTGATGATTATAATATGGATGATGATGCTTGTATGATGGACTACCCTACACACTCATGTCAAGGAGCAACATCCATTGAAGTGATAAGTGCATGGACTGCTGCTAGCTTTTGGGATTGCATCCAACGGGTACATCTTCTTCCTCCTTCTCATGTTTTAGAAATTGATAATGTACAAGCATTTGAGCTTCCCAATAATGATTTTGAGTACTTGAGGGCATTGATGATCAAGAAATATGATGGAGGTATACCCTCATAAGAGGATAGACAACTGCTTATGAATGTTCAATGTGGTGGCCCAAGAGAAGGAGTATAACATAAGAAGTAAGGCTATCAAGGGAGCTGGGCTTCAGGCCAAGAATAAAACCCCATTACTTTCTAATATCCCAAAATAAGTTCCTAAGAAAGAAACATCTGCTAAGAGCCCTGTTGTCCCAAGTAAAATTTATGCTTCACCCCATGCTCAAAATGTTAAAAACCTTGTGCCATCTGATGAAATTTCTAGCCCTCCTTCTACTGTTGTTTTGCCTAAATACATTCCCTATGACATTGCTCAAGTTCTGAGCCAAATCAAGGTTAGTGTTCCAATTGTTGAGCTACTTAGAATTCCTGAGCACAAGAAGAGAGCACTTGAGTATTTGGGATTGAAGGAGGAGAAGGCTGTCGTGAAAAGGAATGTGAATGTTGTAGAGGCTCCACTTGCTATTGCAGAGGTAGGAAAGACATCAGCATTGGAAGAATTTGGTGAACCACCGGAGGTATATTTGGGAACATCCTTGGTTGAATCTCAGTTGAGTGTTGACCCTTTCTTCACAACTTTGATCATCAAGGACAAGTTGCTACATAATTGTATGTTTGACTCCGGGGCATCATGTAATGTCATGCCTTTGGAAGTTATGAATGAGTTAGATATCAAAGTAATAGTAGCATATGGAAAGTGTACTACCATGGATTCTAGGGAAGTTCCAGTTGTTGGGTGTGTCAAAGGTTTGGTGGTGCAACTTGCAGCCTATCTAGGTAAAAATTTGAAACTTGATGTTGTAATTATTGATTGCCCTACCAAATGGGGTATGTTATTGTCAAGAAAGTGGGCTACAAGTGTTGGAGGGAGTGTCTAAATGGATATGTATTTTTCCACCATTCCCATTGAAGGTAGCCTTGTAAAATTATATGGAGAGAAGAAGATGTTGCATCTAATTGAGGATCCAAACAATGCTTCTTATGAAGTATTATTTGTTGATGTTGATGTTGATAATTTTATTGGGTTTGCTGATGGTAAGGAGCACAAGATGGATCAATCTAAGTGTCTTGAAGAGGTAGGCTCACCATGGACCTTGCTATTTGATGGAGCTTGCTCCAAATTTGGAAATGGTGTCGGTGTTGTTTTAATCTCTCCAAGCAATGAGGAATTTGTTTTCTCCTTCAAACTTAACTTTGAATGCACCAATAACATAGCTGAGTATGAGGCATTATTGTTAGGGTTGAGGATTGCTTGGAAGTATGGCATAAAATATGTTGTTGTAAAGGGAGATTCTGAGTTGGTTGTCAAACAAGTTAGAAAACTGTATGCAACAAAAAATCAGCAGATGAAACAATACAAACACGTAGTTTGGGATTTGATTGAGATGTTTGATTCCTTCAACATTCTTCATCATGACAGAAGTTTAAATATGATTGTTGATAAGCTGGCAGTGTTGGGGTCTATATTTGATAATTGTACCATTTCTCCATATTGTGAATATGATGTAGAAATACTCACTAGGCTTGCAGTCCCTGATAACATCAAACATTGGCAAGTATTTGATGATGATGCTCAGGTTCAGAGGTTTTTATAGAACCAAGGTGAGTTTTGGATCAACATATTGATTTGGAACCATTGGTGTGTAATTTTGATGGAAAATAAACCTTTTTTGGCAAGGATATCATTCAATTGAAGACTAACACCATCCCTAGAGGGTTGGTTGCTCTTGAGTCAAATTTTAACAATGTTGATTGTGTAATCAATAGAAACATGTTTGCATCTAGAGATTTTGAAGAGCATGACTTGGGAAAAAGGAAAAACCAAGGAAGATTTGGTTAGGGAGTGGTTTAAACAAGGAAGAAAAATAGTCCTACCTCCAATTGTTGAAACAATATCAAGACTGTTTAGCTTGGTCTTATGTCGGGATGAAATCATATAGAGAAGACTTATTCCAACATGAGATCCCTCTTGAGAAAGATGCCAAACCATTCAGACAAAAGCAAAGGAAAATTAACCCACTCCTTTCTATCAAAATGCAAGAGGAATTGAAAAATTTGAAGGATGGAGGAATCATTCAGCCCACAAGGTATTCTTCTTGGGTTGCAAACTTGGTGCTGGTCAGAAAGAAAATTGGAGATATCAGACTTTGTGTGGATTTCAAAAATATAAATAGAGCATCAATAAAGGACAACTATCCTTTACCAAACATGGAGAACATGCTGTAATTAGTGACTGGTTCTGAGATGCTTTCTACTTTGGATGGTTTCTTCGGTTATAACCAAGTTGTTGTCAAAGAATCAGAGAGGATTAAAAATTCCTTTACTACTCCGTGGGGAACATATGTTTTTGTCAGGATGCCCTTTGGTTTAATGGCTGCTGGAGATACTTTTCAAAGGGCCATGGATGTTTTTTTACTGGTCATATCGATTGTTTTATTGTTGTTTATCAAGATGATATTACTATTTTTTCTAGGAAAATAATTGACCACTTACAACATTTAGAAATAATGTTGATCAGATGTAGAGAATATGGCATTTCACTCAATCCAAATAAGTGCCATTTTGGAGTGCAAAGAGTAAAATACTTGGTCAAATTGTGTCTAAAGAGGGAGTTATGATTGATCCACAAAGGATACAAGCTATCAACAAGATCCCGATTCCCAAAAACTAAGAAAGGAATCCAATTCTTCTTTGGTCAAATCAATTTCTTTAGAAGGTTTGTCTTTAATTTTGCTGAGTTGACTCTCCCCATTACTTGCATGTTGAAGAAGGACTAGAATATCAAGTGGGAAGAGGCTTCCCTTAAATATTTTGATGGAATCAAGGAAGCATTGAAGCATGCTCCTGTTCTAGTAGCCCCAAATTACAAGAAACCTTTCCAAATCTTCTCCTTTACTTCTGAGCACACCATTGCATATGTTTTGTTGTAAAAGGATGATGATGGAGCTGAAAGACCTATTGCCTTATTTAGTAAGGCATTATAAGTAGCTGAGTTAAAATACACAATCATGGAGAAGCAGGCCTTTGCATTGGTGAAAGAAACTAAGGTTTTCAGACCTTATATTTTGAGTTCCAAATTTGTTGCTTATGTTCCTCACACAATGGTAAAATATGTCTTATCAGAGATGGATATTTCAAGCAAAAGATGTAGGTGGGTTAACAAATTGCAGGAGTATGATATGGACATTCAGACCACAAAGCTAGTAAGAGGTTTGGGTCTTGCCAAGCTCATGGCTAAAAGAAATTTGTAGAATGTTGAAGTAAATGAAGTAGAAGAAGAGAGGGCAGATGTTCTTGAAAAATTGTTGAACTCTGAGTGGTATAAGGATGTAATCTATTATCTCAGACACCTATACTTCCTTGGACATTTGAATAAAAATTAGAAAAGAGCTCTCAAGATGGCTTCTCAAAAATATATCATTACAAACTTTGGGTTGGCTTGGAAGAACCCTGAGGGAATCCTCTTGAGATGTGTGACTGAAGATGAAGCTCCCAAAATAATTTCTAATTTCCATGGGGGAGTTTGTGGAGGACATTTTTTTGGGAGGGTTACTGCACACAAGATTTTGAGGGCTGGTTATTGGTGGCCAACTCTTTTTAAAGATGCAACTCAGTTGGTTAGAAGATGTGAGAGTTGTCAGCGTTTCTCCGAGAAGAATGAAAGCTTCAAGATCCCTTCCTTTACATCCTGTATCAATTGAAGCTCCTTTCAAACAATGGGGCTAGACTTCATTGGTGAAATATCTGATTCATCAAGTGCTAGACACAAATGGATTTTGGTAGCTACTGATTTCTTCACAAAATGGGTGGAAGCAATCCCCACTAGGAAGGAAACACACCAAGTTGTAATGGAATTCATATTGAATCATATCATCTGTAGATTTGGAGTGCCAGTCAAGATTGTTGCTGATAATGCCATGAGTTTTAGAGCTGGACCTTTAGTGGCAATGTGCAAAGAATATGGAATAAATTTGACATATGCTTCTAACTACAATCCACAAGGAAATGCAGAGCTAAGTCCAGTAATAAAAACTTGTTGAAGATTATTAAAAGGACTTTGGAATTAAACAAGAAGAAGTGGGGTGAACAACTAAAGTTTGTTGTTTGGGATGATAGGATCACTACCAAAAGAGCTACTGGTAAAATCCCATTTGAATTGGTATATGGAACACAAGCTCTGACCCCCTTACATATGCAATTGTCTTCATTTTAGTTTGTTCAACAACTTGAAGATCAAGAAATAAATTCATATGAAGCAAGGATTAATCAGATTATTGAACTTGATGAAGCAAGAAGAACATCCCACTAGAGGCATGTCAAATTTAAAGAGAGAATGAAGAAGTTGTTTGATAAGAAGGTAACCCCAAGATCTTTCAGTATTGGAGATCTTGTGTTGTTGTGGGATAGTAGGCATGAAGATAAGGGAAAGCATGGTAAATTTGATGCTTTGTGGATGGGCCCATATTCAATTGACATAAGAATTGGTGAGAATGATTTTTCCTCAAGGACCTAGATGGGGAATTGCTTGAGATGTCTAGTAATGGCAAACATTTGAAGTATTTCTTGGATTGATCCCCAAAATTGAAGTTTGCATATCACTTGTATAGTGTACAATTTTTTTTCTACTTTGTTTTTTTTTTTGGTCAGTTTTTGGTTTTCCTTTGTGTGTGGTAGCCCTTTTTGTTGGTTTATCAGCTAGGTTTTGGGGTTTTGGCTTGTGACTCTATTTTCCCAATGGATATTTTGGCACTTGGTCTACTTTTATTCTTGTGGCACTCACTGGAGTGCCCATCCCCGAGTCGAGCCTGTGTTGGTGCTCAAAATGTCTCACCCCATTTGTGCCCTTGGAAATTTATTGATTTACAGCCTTTTTCATTTTATCCTTCCCCATGATTATGCTTGGCTGGTCTTTGTTCTAATTTTTAGTCTTCCCCTGGTCAAAGATCGTGTATGGGTCCATATTTGTCTCCTAGTTTCTTTGTTCCTCTGGAAAGGTTTGTATTTTGAGTCCCCATGCTCTGTCCTTTCAAAAACTTCATGTTTTCTCGTTCCCTCTATTGCCACAGTCATAATTTTTCATTCTTTTCATTTCTACCTTAAATACTTGAAGAAGAATGAGTTGATATGTCCCTAAGGAACATATTTGAGCCTTGTAACTTTCTAAACTCTCTGTCCTTGAAGGAAATTTCATTTCCAGGCTCAAATGGTCATTTTTCTATATTTTACGGTTTGACGGGTGTTTCTCCTAGTCAAATTTGCATCCTTGCATCTACAAGGGATGTGGCACCTTTTGGTTGGATGTGGCTCGGCTAAACACTTCAAAAATTCTATAAAAAGCCTCAACTCATAAATTTGTCCATGTGGGTGAATGGTGCTCGTTTGAAGATTTACTTTTTGGTTTGGCCTTGGAGTAGTGCTTTGGGAGGACACATGGAGGCTTCCGCTGCTTGGCCGGACTTGGACAAATTTTTATGCAGTTGGAGCAGTTTGGTGGAACAGGACATGTGGCGAGCTCACGCTCATTCAGGGTCTCCACTTTGGGCACCATCTTAAAGAAGCACCAAGATGACATGTGGAGGCCTCTGCTTGCTTTGCATTTTACTTAGACTTTTCAACAGCCAAAAGGAGACTACCTCGAAGTATGACACATGGTGCCTTCCGTTGAGCTTCAAGCATTTAGACAAATCTCACCGAAACAGGACACGTGGCAAGCCCACACTCATTCAAGGTATCAAATTTTTGGGACCACCTCAAGGTGCGTCATGGTGACATGTGGCAGTTTGAAAATTCAAAGAGGTAAGGAGGCAGACCATCAAACTTGGAAATTTTTCCTCTTGTATTCAAATGACTCAAAGTATCAAACTAACCCACGAGCCCGAGGGTAAAAAGTAAAAATTCATCTAGAAGTCAATAGCGGAGGTGTGGGCTGGTGGAGGAAATGTTAAAAATTTTCCTTCACAAAATATGATTAAAATATGAAATGAGAGCACTTGCCCTCAGCCAATCATATGAGGACATGTGTCCTACGGGAGGGTGGAGCCACGGAGGAAAAATGAAATTTTTCCTTTTTCCAGAAAGATGCAAAATGTGTAAAATTGAGCCGTGACTCTGTATCCAGTCATATTGTGCCACGTGTCAGGCCCAAATCTCATTGGCGAGTGGCGGAGGAAATCAAGAAATTTTGCAAATTTTCAAAAAGTTGTAAAAAGGTCAAAAGTGTCCCCGAGGCCCGTTTTTCCCGGATCGGCCATGTGGAGGGCTCCAATTTGAAGTTGAGGAACAAATCAATGGTAGTTGTGCATTTTACCAATTTGGCCACCATTTGAGCTCCAGGAGGTTTCATGATCTTTTTTTACATCAATCTTCATCGAAATTTTAGCCAATTCATGTCATTTTGTCCTGTAGGGTCTGAATTGATCAAATTAGGGGCTCAATTTGTGAATCGAAGGCATTTTTCAAATGAATTTTTACTCTGGTTCATGAAAAATGTGAATTACCAGATCCAAAGTTGCAGAGTAAAAATTTGGGAAAGGAAAAGATGAAATAATGAAATGAAAGGGGTCTACATGCGTGGGGAATGAAAAATGTGCTTCCACTTTTAAGAATGATGAATATTTTGTAATGATTCACCTTTTCAAAGAACTGACAACTTTTTATGAGTTTGTTAAACATCATTTTTAGAAATATTGTAAAGCAAAGGTGCTTCAAATATTCCACTTTTAGAGGGAAGATTTGAGAGGCAAAGTGAGTGAGTGATTGAGTGAAAATGTATATATTGCATGAATTTGTCATGTAAATGGTTGGAGAAACTTAGAATGTTGACGAGAAAATCTAGGAAGAAGCCCAATCTCTGAGAAACCACTTGAGAACCATTTTAACTCCTTTTTGCATAAAATTTGTATTATGTTAGGTTGGTTTCAGATGTATAGCCACTAACAAGCTCTAAGATTGTTCTTTTAACATTCACCTGTTGATAAATTTAGTCATTTTGGATTATTTTGTGTTGTCTCTTGGTAAAATTTGCATTTACTTATGTTTCATAATGTTTTCAATTTGTGTTTCTTGCTCCTATTGCAATCTGGTGTTTGTAATTTTCTTTTGATCATGTAGATCTAATTATGGTAACAACTTAGTGGCATTTTCAATTCCAGAATCATAAGAGCTTTCAATTGATGAAGGGATAAACAAATTTAAATTCACCCTACTTTCCTTGATATAGATTTGATTGTAAAACTTTGGGGGTACCTTAGGTCTGATAGATTAGAAATATCTAAATGCTTTGCTGATTCATTTAACTCAATATTTTGTGATAAATCATCAGAGATTGTGTGGAAGAGTGTATATCTGGGCTTCCATTTGATGCACATATCCTAGTTGAAGGAACACCTTAACCTCTTTGAAGCATTTATGTTGTCTGAGTCTTTCAAGTTTTGCAAAGGTCCTCAAATAAGTTGGCAAATTCTGATAGTCTTGTCTAAATATCTCCCACCCCAAAATTCATTTCAAATTAACTCATCCTACCTATAATACCCCTGCATTGTATTATGTTTCAACAAAAGAATACAATCCATTTACAAAAATGCACAAAGCAAATCAGGATCATACCATGTCTTTAGTAGCCTTAGCCTTGTCTTGAAAGCATTTCCATCATTTAGTAGTGACAACTTTGTTGAGTTTGAATAATGGGAAATTGATCATGTTTTCTCAAGGCCATCTCCATACAATCTATACATTACAAGGATATTTTCACCTCTTTCACAAAGAAAAGGCTACAATATAGGTTCTCTTACCTTGGTTGATAGGCACAACCTAAAATAGTGAGGATTAGATCAAACCCTTCCAAGGTGTTACCCACTTGTTCATAACCTGAGTGCTAACAAGTCAGATAAAATGCTTCCCTGGCTACAAAATGACATATAAACCATTTATCTACCTCTGAGTGTCTTGTAAAATACATGATGCAACTCAAGTTGTGAAGGAGATTAAATCTGGTACCAACACTCACAAGGATTATTATTTGTAACATATAATTCACATCTATTTTTACAATAGAAAATTCTTAGTGACTACTAAGCTTTTGTACATATTGAATGGAATTGCATAATGTATTGAATTGAATGGTATGGCTCAATGGACGCTAGGCTCCTACCTTTACCTCTTATCAATATAAACAATATCTTTATAGTTTTGGATAGATATCCTAAATATAAATTTCCCATAGGATACATAGTTTTCAACTCATATCTTATATCGTTTACAATCAAAGAAAGATCTTAGCAACCGCTAAGATCCTTTACTTATTGACGAAAACGACATATCTTACCATAGTCTAAAAAGTTTATTATTTTAAAAATAGCCATAAAATAACAACAAATCATGGTATAACTTAATGACCGCTAAGCTCCTCCATTTACCTCTTCTCATTTTAAACACTATCTTTATAGTTTTAGATCCCTAGCTTTAGTATGTAGTTCGAATGAGATACATGGTTTTCAAATCATACATCACATCATTTCCTATCAAAGAAATTGATTAGCATCAGCTAATATCCTTTACTTATTGACAAAAATGGCATTTCAGACCCTAAGCTCAAAATTTTCTTATTTTCAAAGTAGACATAAAATAATAAATCATGGTTTAGCTTAGCGACCGCTAGGCTCCTACCTTTACCTCTTCTCATTTTAAACACTCTCTGTAAAGTTGTGGATTGCTAGGCTTAATATGTAGTTTCCATAAGATACATGGTTTTCAAGACATATTTCACATCGTTTCTTAACAAATAAAATGTTTAGCGCCTGCTAAGCTCCTTTACTTATTGACGAAATGGCATATCAGACCCTAGGCTCAAACATTTCTTATTTTGAAAATAGTCATACAGTAACACTAACTGTAAGTCTTGGATTGTTAGCCTTATTATGTATCCAAAATATCTTGTTTGAACTTTCCATGTGGCACATTTTCATTGGATAATTAATTTACATTAGCACACACTATATCTAACAATGTAGAAATTGATTTTGATAAATAATGGAACATAAATGTCTGTATATTATTCTAATAATCTTCAAAACTATGTTTAGGATTTATTTCTTTTTTTTTAATATATTTTTTCTATGCTTGGTTCAATTATATGTTGTATAATATATTTGTTATTATTTTTATATTATTATAGGCTATAGACAATGAAAAATGTTTAGTTTTTAATTTTTAAACCATGAAAAATAAAAAATAGGAAATTCGAATTCCCCCGCATTTTCAGATATTTGAAATTTCAATAGCCCGCCCTTTTTCTTTTAGAGGAAAATTTTCAAATGTTTGAAATTTCAATAAACTCGCCATTTTTATTTTAGAGGGGGTAAGTTTTCAGATATTTGTAATTTCAATCTAGACTAATTTTTTTCTTTTATAGGGGTAAGTTTTTGGATATTTGAAATTTCAATAGCCTGTCCTTTTGTTTTGAGAGGGGAAAGCGAAAATTTCAAATTTTCATATCCTTCTCTTTTTCTATTTTTGAAATTTATTTTTGGAATGTGATAAACAAATTATTAAATATCTCAGAGAAATATTGAGTAGGGTTTCAAATTTTTTTAGTCAATAAAAATGCATGTCTTCAAAATATAAAAATACGCTACTGACCATAGATTGCAAGGATGAGTGTTTGAATCCTATTTTTTTCATGCAATTATAATTTTTTTCATAGATAAAGGCACACAAAAGAAGAATATAAAGGATGCACACAAAGGATGCACATGAAGGAGGATAAAAACAGAGGTTTTGAAAAGAATCGTGATGATTGTTTGAATGAGATAGTAAATGGAGGTTTCATAGAAAACATAAAGCATGAAATAATCCCAAATACTACTAAACCAAGTATTTATAGGAAAACTATACCTTTTTTATCATGGGATCTATTAGTTTCTTTGTATTCGACTAGTTCATGTGTTTTGCATGACATTCTAATCATGATCCACACAAGCCCTGGTTTGTCTTACCGAATCATGCTCCGTAGTCAAGCCTTTCTTTCCAGTTACTTTTGATCTCCGTGTCAAACTACCTTGTTCTTCATGAAAGCACACTATTTTTGTGTGTTAACGAAACAAAATTTTAATCACTTTTCTACTCTAGTATTTATCTATGTTTAACTCTTTCCCATTTTCATTGTTCTATGTCTCTCTTTGGCTATTTTCATTTTGAATTTTTCATTATCATTCCTACGATTTATTTTTACTATATAGATAGCTTCTTGCATAGTCACCTTATTTATAATTTTATTTTGGTTTCCAATTTGATATTTTTATGTAATATGCATTAATTATCTTCTTGTAACCTCACTAATTAATACATATTACATTTTTACATGGTTTCCTCTTAGATATTTTAGAAAATATATGAGGTGAAAAATTAATTCAAAACTATAAAACTATATTTTTATTATTGGTAAATAGTTTTGAAGGGACTATACCCTGTTACATAAAGGGCTCACCAGCCTGATATGACTATGAAGATTCAAGAAAAAGGATCAAAATCTAGATATAACAAGTGTTACCAAAAGTAACCAAGAGCAGGTTACAACCAAAAGCAAAAAAAGGACACAGACCGCAATAAAACCACAAAAAAGTAGCAACGTCACAACAAAAATATCACAAAAGAACAACATCTAAACCAAATCCCGCCAGCCCAAGTGAGTCTATTTCTTGAATGCTCTTTCAATTCGGACTTGATCGTCTGCAGCGAGGTAAACAATGCCAAAGTGGTTGTGTGTGTTGAGTCCAAAGCATCCAACTACGAAAAGGCCATACTCCTCTCTTTCTCATTCCCCCAAATAGTTTCGGGATCCCACTTAGCATAGAATGATCCAAACTTTCTGCTCAAGAAAGTCACTTATGGCTTTAAAGATAGCCATGTTGTGATCATGTCTATCTTTAGCTCTCCCCAGTCTGGTATCTAGAGAGTTCAACTTCTTATATATATCAGTAAACTGATCCTTGTCTTTGTCATTCTCTTCATCAAAATTTATTTTCCCTTTCTACTTCTCCATACTCAAGGTCCTTCTTCATCTATTTCATCTCTTTCTCTAGGGCTTCCAGTCTATTAGCCACTTGAGACTCCTCTTGATGCAGGGCCTTTTCAATACTGGCATTGCTGATATGAAGCAAGTTTTGAGCAACCTCCATCTCTTTGGAGCTTCTGAGAATCCTACTAGTGAGAGGGGTGTCTATTTTCAAGGGGTTCTTGTATTTGGACTTGGAAGGGGTGGCAAGAGTGGGAGTGGGAGCAGAGGAGGTGGTAGCGAGTGGCTCACTAGGAGCAATCGGGAAGCTAGGGAACTTGGAAACACAAATCTTGTGCAACAGAAAGATAAGGCCCTGATGTAAAGGAATAACACAGGAGTGCTTTTGAAAATCCTAGCAGTGTTATAGGGAGTTGAGAAGGTAATGCGGGAAATAGACCATGAAATTCCTTCTAAAATGGTTTAGAAAAATAAGGTGTTTAATAGGGACTGTTTTATAACGTCCTTCTAGAGAAATAAATCTGACCATCATATTCATTACTTCATCATACGGCGTGGGAATAGAACTTACCCTTATGCTAGTAGCAACAAACTCTAGCTCTTCACCCTCATCGGATAATTTCTTGGCCTCAGTGACCTGTCAATCTTATTACTAAAAAATTGGTATCCCTCCAGTTCCAAGCCTATTACCTCAGCAATCAACTCCTTGTTGACTATAACCCTATGCCCACCATACTTAACCCTCCTATCCTTCCAATCTATAGCAAAGTGAACCAAAATGTTTAGGTCATGACCCTGAATTCGTTCAATGAAATTTGAGATGCCTCCTTTGTGCAGGAGGTTCCAAAGTACCTCATTATTCTTCTAGGTCAGTCATAACTCGCAAAACTATAAAAATATATTAAGAATTCACTTATATGATAATTATTTCCAATGATATACATTTTTCCATGTAGAATTAACCAAATGTAATGTCTTCATAATTTTTATGGTATGTACATTGGAAATTAAACACATTATATATGTAATAATATTATTAAATATAATTTTAATCAATATGCATTTATAATTAATATATTCTTCCTTTTGAGCCCGCTAATTTATGCCAAAAATTAACATAGCTTTGAGGCTTCCATGATATAATTGGTTGTTTTGACAACCTATTTACGAAACCCCAATTCTATTTTGAATTACCTACAAGATTCTACACATATAATAATATATCCATTATATAAATTCTGGATTTATTTGTTATCATTTGTATTTTTCAATATGATTTTTTTTCTATGAATAAACTATACCATAGAAAAAAATTCTACCCATAGGATCCATTAGGCTATATTAAAAAGCATATTTATGTATCCATTATATAAACTCCATATTTATTTTTTATCTTTTATAGATTTTCAATATGATTTCTAGCAAACATTAAGAATTTAGATGTATAACATTTATGAACATGATATATTTACCTTCAGGAATAGCTTAACAACCACTAGGGTGCAACAAGTAGATCTCGTCGTATTTAAAAACTTGTAGTATAACTTCTTGGTTGCAAGATCACGGTTTATTTTCTTGTCCTAAATGTAAAAATATTATTCTTTTAAGTATAGCTTAATGCGGCTAGGGTACAACGAGTCCAAGTCTATACATATACTATTATATAAATTATATATTTTTTACCATTTATATAAACTCCTTTTTAATATGATCTAAATGAAAAATGATTCCTACTCTAGCGACCACTAGGATATAATTCTTATTTGAATGAAGTATTTGTTTACCTTTGCGGACTCAAGGATAGGTGGATTTTTTTATTTCTCTCGTGTTAAATACTTTTAGGTGGATTTTGTTATTTCTCACTTGTTATAACACTTTTTTAGTTCAAGCTATCAATTTGTTATTTCTCTCGTGTTAAATACACTTTGTTATTTTTAGGAAACACACTTTTTTGGGTCAAGCAATCACTTTCTTTATGACTAAGAATAGGTTAGCGGCCACTAGGCTTCATCAAGTATATCACATTGTATAGCATTAAGACCTTACGGTGGGTTGGATTAAACAAATGAAATTAAAATATTTTCTGCTAAGCTAAGTAGGCGCTAGATACTTCCATTTACCCAATTATATTTTAAGCTTAGCATCCACTAGTTTATGACACAACATAATATTTGGATCTTAGAAGTATCTAGGTTTCAATAAAATAAAGTAAGATATTATAAGCATAGCGGTGGGTAGGTTATGTAACATAATAATATGAACTTAGTGAATACTGGTATTAAGATCTTAATAGCTGCTAAGTTATTCCACGATATATAATTTGGGTATTCAATTCGCTAGGTTATGTATGAAAAACATGATATGTTATTTTAAATTAAGATATTTCGAGCTTAGCACTCGCTAGGTTATGCTACCGTATAATTATTGGAACCTAGTGGTAGTAAGGATTTAAAAACTAAATTGAGGTATTAAGACCTTAGTGGCCACTAGGTTATGCCACAATATAACCCAATTATATTTTGAGCTTAGCATCCACTAGCTTATGACACAACATAATATTTGGATCTTAGAAGTCTCTAGGTTTTAGTAAAATAAAGTAAGATATTATAAGCATAGCGGCGGGTAGGTTATGCAACATAATAATATGATCTTAGTGAATACTTGTTATTAAGAGCTTAACAGCCACTAGGTTATTCCACAACATATTATTTGGGTATTCAATTCACTAGGTTATGTATCGTAAACATGATATGTTATTTTAAATTAAGATATTTTAAGCTTACCTCCCACTAGGTTATGCTACCACATAATCATTACAACCTAGCGGTATTTTGGATTTCAATACTAAATTGAGGTATTAAGAGATTAACGGTTGCTAGGTTATGCCACAATATAGTATTTGGGTATTAAATTCACTAGCTTATGTATCACATACATTATATATATGATAAAGAAGATATATATAATTAGATGAATTGATTCTATTATTTTAAGATTTTAAATTAGGATATTTCGATGATAAGTCTTTAAAAAAAGTACACGAAGAACCAATCCATGATAATTCTTCCAACAATGGACTCCCATGATGATTACAAGAAACTTATCTTACTAAATATATGCCAAAATATGGGGAAGATATGTAATCAACTTCACTTCACCCACAAATACTTCCTATATCTATACACTTTGTTATACAGACATCCATTCCGACCTTAATAAAAAATTAAAGAGAAATTCATCCGGAATGATTTGGTCGTTCGGTCTCTTGGCTTCACCTTATCAATGATCTCGACATTTGTTTCCCCTTTACTTTGATTAGAGGAGGAGGAAAAATTGGCACATCATTACGACATTTTAACTTTAACATAAACAGGGGAGTTCTATACCTTGATTTTCTGTTCGCCTCGGACCATGCACAATCATATGCATCCCCAATGTCAAGGCATGAAAATTATACTAAAGGCTGACTAGATTCTCTTCCAACTTCTCATTCTCTTTATGCAAGATAAACTACACCAAATATCTGGACAATATGTTTTTCATGCTCAACCCTTGAACCATGTCAAAAACATTCCTTCATGATTTGGACTAGTTTGGGTCAAACATTAGTGTGCACATACTATCACAAATATCACTATCATATTATTATTTTAATAGATCAGTGATTAACGAGACCATCTTGATCCAATTCAACATTCCACATAGCTATGTTCCAAATTTTCTCTTCCACCCAAAAAAGTAAACCATTGCCCAACATCCTTGACTTTCATAACTCTCCATCTCTTCCTACTAGGACCACACTCCATGCTACCTAAGAAACCACCAATACCCATGTCACCATCATAGAGATATAGGAAACACAATTACCAAAGATGAAAAGTGGAAAGGGGTAGTGAAATTTCTAGCCGACCAATTTTAGAGATATAAAGCCACCAACGCAAAAACATGAAAGGAGGTAAGTGTGATAGTATCGAAGATCATCGATTAGATATCCTTATCATAAATATCACGCTTCCCATTAAGAATCTTAAATTTCCAATGCCATCTTACATGTCATGTGTGTATAACCCTTAATTGATTTCGTCTATCACACGAATGTAAACTATCGATGTCATAAATGACCATTAAAGTCATAGATGTAATATCTTCTTGTCTCTACCAAAAAGGTTACACCTCAAAATAATCTAATTATTTTTATTAAAATATTATAATTTGATACATCTTGACAAATTAAAGTAAGATTTTTATATCTTTTTGACCTCTAAGTTAATCAACCATGTTAAATTTGGATAAATGTATAACAATCAAGATCTGTATAAATTAGTTGACTTTATTGTATGATTTTAAGATTTCAAATTAAGATATTTTGATCATAGCGCCCATTATTTTATGCCACCACACAATCTTTACAGCCTATCGGTGGTTAGGATTTGATAAATTAAATTAAGATATTTTCAACATATCGCCACTAGGTTATGCCACAACATAATATTAGGATCTTAGCAGTCTCTAGGTTTCAACAAAAGAATGTCAGAACTTAAGAATATAAATATTTTGAGCTAAATAAACAATAGTATTTAACAAAATAAATAAATGCATTGACTTTGGAGATCATTATAGCAATCAAGACCAATATATATTATTTTAATTTTTGTATTCATTTAAGATTTGAAATTACAATATTTTGATCTTAGCTCCCGCTAGGTTATGCTACCACATAATATTTCGATACTACCGGTAGTTTTAGATACTTTGAGCTTAAGCAACCAGTAGCCTTTTCCAAAATATATTATTTAGATATTGAACTTAGTTGTGTTCAATAATACATAGTTACGATATTTTATAGCAGTTAACAAATTATAGGAAGATATTTATAACTTAGATAACGGTACTTTAAACAGTGAAATAATATATAGAGGTTACACTCGATATGATTAAACAAATTAAATTAACACATTTTAAACTAAGTGGATACCATGTACTTCTACAATATATTATTTTTATCATAGTGGTTTCTATCATTTAACATGTTACTAAATGATATTTTGAGCTTGACATCGATTTAGATTATGACACAACATAATATTTGGTGCTTAGCGCTCACTAGGTTTAAAATATATATATTATTAGCTTGATGCTATTGGGTTATTCCAAAAATAATTTTTGGATCTTAAAGGTGATTGGGATTTAGAAAATTTGAATAAAGACAACAATTTCTAGCATAGCAATCTTAAGGATGTAAGAAAACTCATTAAGAGAATAGGAGCATAGTTGTGACTACGATATGCCAAAACATAAAAATATTTGTAATTAGAGTAAAAGGGGTTTCCTAAAGACTCACATACTTGCACAAAAAATCCCCCATGGCTAAGTATTATAGTGAAACAAAAAGACAACAACCCCATATGTAACAAAAAAAAAAGAACCAAAATTCCCAAAATGGACAAAATGAAATTACAGGTTTATGGATATTCATGAGAGTAGTTGCTTCATCCTTAACATCAGAAGTAGAGCTTCCTTGAAGAATCCTATCCACTAACTTAATGTGTTCCAGAAGTCTTTGTTGATTCTCATCAAGGTCATGTCCATGTGAATTTTGATTCCTTGATAATGATACAAACTGTAACATAATATTCGATGGCCTCGCACGGATCGGAGATATCTTCTCTAAATTATCCTTGTGTTCCAAAGGCGGAGTGAGGAATCCCATTTTATCTCGATAGAAGAGAATCAAGGTAAACTGAGGAAAGATCTTGCAACACATCTAGAATTTCTGAGTCCATGATAACTTCCATGGGAAAAGGTGGGAGGGAAGTCAAACATGCTTCCTTGATCAGGTGAGTTGAGTCGGTTGTAGCCATTACAATGTCAGTGAAGATGAGAGGGGAACCTGGAAAAGCCTTAGCAAGAGGTGCAAAGGAAGTAAAATGCTAGGTCCAAAAGTGGTTCGAGACCTTAGGAGAGTGCTGCAAGGTTTCCAGAGGTTTATGAGCCACCGAGAAGATGAGGAAGACCCAAGAGTAAAAGAACATGGGATAATGATCATGATGTCTGAATCGGAGTCAAAAGGGAGACAAAGGCAACAATGACATATTAAGAAATAGGAGTTCGTTTCAAAGAGAAGGGGGACATGATGTTTCTCACCCGGCTTAGAGGGGAAGCACAATATTTCATTCTTGGAAGCTACCATTTTAAAGAGAAAATACAAAAGGCCTTGGTGTAGGACCTTCATCTTCTCTAGCCATTTTAAGGGACCTCTCAAGTGATTGAAATAGAAAATCCAAAAATTTTACCTTCCAATCATGTCAAATATGCACAAGAAGAAAAATATGAGATCCATAGATCACTTTATAGCATCGTTGAAGCATGAATTACCTCTTCAATTTCTCAGCAACCCTATCATAAGGTTTTGGAAGTGAGTCCCATTCATATCCTAAGTGATACATTGTCATATTTTCACTAGGATATAGAAAATCATCCATTTCCTCCTGAAGTAAGAGTTTAAAATAAATGTCTCCCTTCACGGGGAGCCCCTTTGCAGCCGCAATGGACTCTATCAAAATAATAAATTTAGTCTTTCCCACTTTGACTCTTCCTTTCTTCCAGGTTGCCAACACATTGTAGGTTACTCGGATAGAGTGACCAGACAATATTTCCATAAATGATGTAACACCACCATCATGAAAAATATTCCATACTACCGAGTTGGCCTTGACCTCTTCATAGGAAGAAGGATCAATGTGTTTGCTAGTGTTACCCATAGTGAACGGGATTTTTGACATTAATTGCCAAAGGCTTGATATAGATGATGCTTAAATAGAGATGTCAAGCACCTTCATTCCAATCTTCAACTCGTGTCTCCAAGCTTTCTAATTTAATTTTTTCCTAATTATTAATATTCATTAATTGATCTCATCCATCACACGAACGTAATCTATGAATGTCATAAATTCCCAAAAAATCCACAAATGCCTTATCCTCTTGCTTGACACCAAAAAAAGGTTATGCCTCAACATAACCTAACAAATTTTAATCTTAGTTAATGTTCAGCCAACCCCAACATTAATTAGTTAATGTTCTTGTAATTACTACATTTAGTGGAGGTTGAAGGTTTGAATGTTAGTGATATTATATGTATTTAGTTAATATATATTATAAAGGAAGAATCTACAAACAAAATGAAGCAAGGTGAAATAACTAACATTACTAGACATGATTTCATATTGTATAGATTATCAGACAACAAATCATAAAGAAATATCTTATTAGAATTTATTTATTGACACTTCTATTTGTTACATTTAGGTTCTCCAAGGTTGTTCATTCTACACATGGAAATGAAGTGGGTAAGCACAAAGATGTTACAGGGAGAACAAGAAGCACTTGTGATGGGCATTTGTTTGTGAGATTTGGTAAGGTGATTTCACAAAATACTGTTTGACTAGAATAAGATAGGGACAGTGTTGTCTAAAAAAATGCATCCCCACGAGTCCTCCCATCCCGGGGTCTGATTTTTCAACGGAGAGTAACATGTTTAGTTTAGACCAAGATAAAATTAAATGTAGATACAATTACATGTACGTGGCAAGAATAATATCCTTATTGGGTTTGTGTTCTCTTACAAGTACAATTGCATTCACAATTATAGGTATAATTACAGGTACATGACAAGAATAATATAATTTTTCATCTTTTAACTAGCCTTGTGGATGTTAAAAGTTCTTCTTATATTGAACCCTTATGTGAATTCAGACTGGTGTGGGTATATATATATAAACTTAAATCAATATTATTTTGTTGCAGGTACAATGGACAATTTGTTGTGTATATTACTTCAAGCATAGTGGTTTATTTCATTTAATAATTTACTAAATGATATTTTGAACTTAGTGTCCGCTAGCTTATAACACAACATAAGATTTGGATCTTCGTGGTCTCAGGGTTTTGAAAAAATAAAGTGAGATATTATTATTATTTTAGTGGTCAATGAGATTTAAAAATTAAATCAACCCAAATTGGAGCTTAGCGAGACGAATGGATTTGTATAATATAATATTTTGAGCTAAAGAGTCACTATAATTGAACAAGATAAAGAAAGACATATTGAGTTTAGTTTCCACTAGTGTCTCCAAGTGTTAATCTTGTAACGAATTTCCACGGTTTGAGAATTGAATTGATATAACAAAAAAAGGTATAATACTTTGGGATTGAAATGAAATTTGTAACATATTTTACAAAAAAATTTCTTGCTTCGAGCAAGTATGCAACTAGCGTCATGGATTTTAGATGTTATTATTATTAAAAGGATTGAAATATTTTTTAATTACTACAATATTCATTTTATGTTTTACTTATAATATATTGTTGTTTGAATGAAAAAATATTGAACATGTTTCTAAAATAGTTTGGTGTTTTTAAACGTCCTAGATCAATTGCTTTCAAAAAATTCTTTTCTTACATGCATTGATGGAGATCAATGACTACAATGTTTGATTATAAAACATGACATATCGGTTGTTGGACCAAACATATTTATTGTCAAAACATATGTTGTCTTGCAAAGGATTTTTGGAGGAAAAATTGGACTAAGAATTTACTCCCAATGGTCAACAACATGAAGATTTCCTACCTTAACTAGAATTGAAATGTAAATATTGGAGAATAAAAATTGTATTAATTTGAAATATTTATTACTTACTAAAAATACCTTCTCTCGTTGTACTTATAATATGTTGTTGTTTGAATTAAAAATATTGAACGTGTTTCTAAAATAATTTGATGTCTTTTAAACATTCTAGATCAATTATTTTCACATAAATTCTTTTCCTACATACGTTTATGGAGATCAATGACTATAATGCTTAAGTATAACACCTGACATATATGTTCTTGGACCAAACATATTCATTTTCCGAACATATGTTTTCTTGTAAAGGATTTGTAGAGGAAATTTTTTATTAAGGATTTACTCACCAATGTCAACATGTTTTTCTAGTTAGCTATTCAAAACAATATTTTAACACTAGACAATGTGAGAAAGGATATAATTAATAATTATACCATAAGCAATATCCTTAAAGATACTAAATAAAATTTGCTGAAAGATTTTGATAAATGTAATTAATTATTCACACCCGAGAAAGGGTAATAAATGTGTAGATTATCTTGCCAAATTGGGGGCTAAAGGTAGTAATTTTAAAGTGTGTGAGAGGGGAGATGATATCACCAATGTTATTAATCTCATTAAGAACATTAAGTATTGATGTGCCGGTGGTTATTTTCCCTCGTTGGGATGTCATCCTTGTACTTATGGTTAACAAGACCCTTCCCATGTGTAGGATATATGGTGGGATTTGTATTAATTTTACTCTTACAATTCATTTTGGCCATTGTTTCTTCCATTTTCAATATCGATCAACTAAAACCATGGGAGGTGGTCATTTGAGAACTAATCCCACAAGCTATGATACCTTGAAGGAAAACCCCTCCTTGTGGCGCATTTTTAAAATTGGGGGTTTAGGAATTTCATCTCAAAAATCATAGGGTTTGATCCTTATCTTGCGTTGGAGTTTGGTCAGGCATGGAACAATGACATCATGGTGATTTGTGGCATGGAAATTTAGGTTTCAAAGGATTCGATAGCACAGGTGACTGGAATGGATATAGAGGGATTAAAGATATTCAAATTCCACACTAGATGTAAGCATGAAATTAAGACTTTCTTCTATGGTAAATAAATGGTTTACCTGTTGGTAGATGATATAGCTAGATTCTACATCCCTGATATTTGGAATATGGTTTGCCTCTACCTTATGAGGTACATTACTCTTAAAGTAAATTATAGAAAGATATTTAATCACCATCTCACTATGATTAATATGTTTAGGCATAAGATTGCTATGAGCCTTCCCTTTTTCTTGTTTATGTCACTCTCTGCGTCGGTGAATGATTTTCAACAGGGAAATATTGATACCCTAATACACCATGGACTAATTCTTTTCTTTTTAAGAATGGTAAACTGGTGGTGGAAAAGGAATTAGATCCCAAATATGGGGATTCAGATGAAAATTGTACTCTTGCAGACCATATGAACAAACTAAGGAAAAAAAAGAGTAAGGTTCCTCGGGAATGCCAATCTTAGTACAAGAGTTGTAGGTTATCCGATTGATACAAAAGGGGAGCGATATAAAGGGAAATAGAGAGAGAAGATGTGATGGAATGTGGATTTTGATAAAATTTATCTCAGGGTGAGTCAGGTGGAAATGGATATGGAGGCCTTAGGTGAAGTTGGAACAGATATGGGAAATAATGTCATGCATTACATCGACACCTCTAAGAAAATTTACATCACCCAAAACTTTATCAGTGCTGATATGGTAGAGATCAAAAGTTTATTTTCGGAGTTATAGGGGCATGTGGTCAAGCTAAAACAGGGGACAAAAAAATCATAGGTTTAATCTCCACCTCAATAGTTCAAATGAGGAAGAGCAAGTTTAAGACCACATCCATATCATGAGCAAGAAGGATGGTAATATGAAATGATGGGAGGAGCGTTAACCAGAGGAGGAGTACAAATGTTTGAAGACTAACTAGTTCATTGGCTCTTAGAGATTTTATTTGACTGTTTGTGGATTGTATCATTTGGGATGTTTTCCCCTCCATGGTTTGTAAATTTTCCTTGTATTTATCTATTTGACTGTAGTTTGGGATAAGTTGTTTTAGCCATTTTTTCTTGTTTCTTATTTGTTCACTCTTGGTGATGCTCATGATGCATTATATTAAAATGTTTCTGGGTGCCTTAATCCATGTATAAAGTAGCCAATCATTATGTTCATTTATATTTAATAAACCTTATTAATAGTAATTTTTTAATGACCTTTTAAATTAAACAAGATAGAGAATTAAGTTCATGCCTCATGGATGAGAGATGTGCTAGTTGTGTGATCATGTTATTTGTGTGATTTTTTATTATAATTATGATTTTTAATTAAATAGAATAAATAAATGTTGCAACAAGGCCTCATATTTTTCAAATCAATACTAACTAGCAAATAAAGAAAAATATAAATAAGTTTCGTAGTTTAAAAAATTATTTAAATAAATTACAAACATTAGAAAGTTGAAAAGTTAATAGAATTTTTTTATTTTGATTGGTGGATTGAGGAGAAATTTTAAGTAAGATGTTTTGAGCTTAGCGCCCGCTAAGGTAACCTAATACTTCCACAATATAAAATTTTTAGCTTATGGATCACTAGCATGTAACAATTCAAATAATATTATTTTTAGCTTAGCGTCACTAGATTATGAAACACCATAGTAATTGGATATTATCGATTGATAGGAATTAACAAAATAATGTAAGATATTTTCATCATAGATTCTACTAGGTTATGCCACAACAACATATTCCAATGTACAAAAACTATCCATTTTTGTATAAGGGTTAATATGGGGGTTTTGAAAGGACTCGCATCCTTTTACAAAAAGGTCCTTAAGGCACGATATGGAATTGAAGCATAAAAGAGAGAAATCTTGTAGGCATAAAAAGAAAAAAAAACCACATAGCCACAACGAAAAATAGAGAAAATTTACATTTTGTGAATTTTTTTGAGGATACATGATGCTTCCATAGTAGTATCATCTTAGATTTTCCTTGTTCCTCAAATTCTCCTTTCATAAATTTATATTCATTCTTTTGTTCTCCAAAATCTGTTTGGTTCTCATAATCTTGCATTAGCATATTTTTTTGCAAATAGGTCACTTTGATCCAACACCAACACATTCAATGGAAACTCATTATTAACATGAATATATTCTAAAATACTATCATTGAAAATGTCAAGAATCTTGTAGCCATTGAATTTTCTTTGAGTATGTGCAACGGAGGACTATTTGTGAATAACAATAAGGCAAATAAAATAATATCAATTTTATAAAATACATCTACTCTTCTATTCCTATGCACCACTATGTCCCTAAATTTATTTTGATATTTAATTTTTAATCATGCAAATTGAGACACCATCCATACCACTAAGCTTCATTTTCAAGACTCAACAAAAAAAGTTCTTGGCAGATGTTTTTGGTTTTTAAAAATTATGCAAATCTTCCTCTCACATTATTATGTATTAAGCCATGTTGTTTCTCTATCAATATGTTCTCCATTCCATCCTCTTTCACTAATCTAATAATTTTTTACTATATTATGAAATTATTTATTTGATTAAAAAAACTACTACAAAATATTGAATAATAAACTTGCTTCCGTTTAATCATCTAAAAAATATGTACATTGATATAAGCCCTAATTAGCTATTGAAAATTTTACATGGATATAATCCCTAATCACTAATGGAAAATTTTCCATTAATAATTTTTTGTAATTTTGGAGGGACTGAAGGTGATAATGCATACCAATTTTTGGCACGGAGAGGAAATCAAAATGTTTCCAGAACTCAAGCATAGAATTTTTGACACTTGTGATGATGATTTTTTTATTGATGAATGAGCTTACACAATGACAAAGAGAATAGAAAGGAAAATGTTAAAACTATAAACTCAAAAACTGTCTACTTATAGTGATATGTAAACAAATCCAACCACCAATTTTGTTGAGTACGTGAATTTAAGAGGGCACACGTATGATTTTACATTGATTTTCATTAATGGATGGTTAATGGCTAACAATAGTTATATTATCCAAAAGGAATACATATTTTTAATGGTGCATGTACTTTTAAATGGAGAATTTTATATAACTTGAATTAATGGCTAATTAATGTTGAGGCAAATGACAACATTAATTAGCATTTTGCCTTACAAAATGGTTATCATTAATACTACAAATACTTGCAAATATTTGTAATAAATGTCACATGTGAATTGCATATTTAATATTTAACCATCAATTATTAATATAGATTTATATATAAATTACAAAAATTATCAAAATTTACATCAATATATATTAAAAATAATGAAATTTATACAAAATAATTGGTATAAATAAACATTGTTTTATATTTTTAAGGTAAGTGTTGAAAAATTACCATTACCCAAAAATTGTTTGATAGGTGAGTTATTGCACTTAGCTGTGTGAATCAAGACTCACACTTAGCGGTGTGAATCAAGACTCACACCTAGAAGTGTGAGTCGAGACTAACACATAGCAGTGTGAGTTGATACTCACACTTAAAGTGCGATTTGAGATATGTGTGACTCAAGGATCACGGTTAGACGTGCAACCAATCACACTTGTAAGTGTGATCAATCGCACTTATACACTTACAAAAATTATAAATGACAATTCTAGATTTTTAAATATACTTAATATATATGAATAAATTATCTATATAAATGTATATAAATATTGAAGGTCACCTTGTAAACATCTAAGTCACAAGTTCCAGTTCTATAAAATATTTGCAAATTGTTACTTCTAAAATCATGAAAATTTCCTAAACATCCATCAAATTTACCACCATTCAAGGAAGATCGGGAAGGGATTTTCAATGTCAACGTTTATTGATTTGAATAAGGTATGCATGAATAGTCATATATGTATGAAGATATTAAGATTGATATGTGGTATAAATGAAAAAAAATCATTTACACACTATATTGAAGTTAGCAACAACTTAGCATACGTAATTTAGCTACCGCTTGGCTTATGGAAGTTTACAACTTCTTGGGGTATGTAAGTTAGTAAATCGCTTGGGTTATATAAGATAACAAGTGCTAGGATTATGTAAGTGGGTGGCCATCAAGATTATGTGGAAAAATTAGAATCCAATAATAGCATTATTAGAATCCAATAATAGCAAAATTGGAGTCCAATAATAGGGAAATTGGAATCTAATATTAGTGAAATTGGAATCCAATAATAGAGAAATTGGAACTCAAATAAGTCCGATAATGACAATATTGGAATCTAATATTGCTACTAATGGAATCCAATATTGCTACTAATGGAATCCAGTATAGCCAAAAATGGAATCCAATATACGTAAAAATGGAGATGGATTTCTTCCAATACTTGAAATACTGGAGTCTCAATTCACTGGAATATGTCCCAATTTAGTGAAATAAGCATTTACGCTCTGTTCTCTACACCTAATCTCTCTTACACATATTGATGCATAACTTGAATCGTCATTACCCTATGACACAATCTACTTCCAAAGTTCATACTCGACTGTTAAGGGTCTAAATCTGAAATGAACCTCACCCACAATGACTCTTATGCTTCGTGTTTCATTGATCTATCCTTCTAGTGCACATTATCAAATCATATCCCGATGGAAAAATATTGTTATATGTTTCATTCTTGATTATTGAGGGGTATTTTATAAATGAACCTCATATCATACTCATCCACATCCGTTGGGGGCATTTTTGCTCCTATCACATTCACATTACATAGCATTCCATCAAACTCATATGATGCATATTACATATCTTGGTTGCACTTACTCTTGCTTGCTAATACTTACATATACAATTTATTTTCCATAGTAGAAGGATACTTATTCTATCAATATATCTTTTCTATATACACATGCATGTTCACTTATTCTCTAGTTGTGAATGCATACTTCTTACAAGTCCTTACATACTGCAATGATGTTTGGCATTATACCTCTTACCAGTCCCATCGAGGTTCCTAGAGGCATTTACTTTATCAAACAACATAGGTGTTATTATTTCATTATTTACTACTTCATATCACACTACTTTCCATTAGTACATACATGCTTTGACATGATTCTTATCTTTCTAACATGCTAATGGGTTCTTCATGTATAGAATTTTCCTTGCATGACTATTTTCCACCATGGTTATTGTTATCCACTTTTTCCCCTCGGGGTTAAAAAGTATAATGGAGGCCTATTGAATCCCGAGGTCACAAAATTCTTTCATGAGCACTCTAGATTATTTCGAGTGAATTTTACATTTGAGGAAAGTTTATGGAATTCTAGATAGTTTTAGATTCATCTTACACTATTCTTCCTTTTTTAGGGTTTTAGAGGACTCGATGTTCGATTATAGTAATGAAAGTGGTCTCAGTGGGTCTATCTTTAGTCAACACAACAAAAATATTCAAAATCTAAAACTTATTCTTAAAAGGAGTTTTATTCTGTTTCCATCATCTACCAATTCCAAGGGAACTAATTTAAAATTAGGGCAAAAGAAATCAATTTAAGGTCGAAGGGGTTATGAGCTAGTAATAGCTCGTTGAACAACTCAACGACTAGATTTGGATACATGGGTCACCAATTTTAAAGTAGCTTGGTCAAGCTATTTGGGGCATAAGGAGACATTACAATGCGGATGAGCCATATGGGTCCCGACGAGATCGGTTGGAAAACCCCGAGCTTATCACGTTAGCTCAACATTCATTAACAAGGAGGCTACTAAGGATCTTAACAAGGGCAAGTGATTTTATGGTAAATAAAAGTGGAGTCTAATGGATCATCTCGATGCAAGAGGATGATTTTGATGCAAGAATAAGGAATTTTGCAAGGTCTAAGTGACTCGGATAAGTTGTTTCAGGATCTATGAGTCGCCACGAGATAGGAATGCAAGTGGATCAAACTAAAAGATAGAGGAGATATGTCTCATGGAATTGAACTCATAGGTGAGCTTAGGGGTCCGCATGCTTTGAGTTTGAATGTAGCCTTTTTGATTTTGGTGTTGGGATGTCGATTTTGCAAAGAGAACAATCTCGTGAGCGGTGGCGTATTTCTGCATCATCCAAGGTATGTAAGGAATAACTTAGAAGCCACGATATTGACTTATTCGAGCTAGCCAATGGAGAAATCATCAGGTCGAGCCATAGTTGCATCAGGAAACTCATCAAGATCTTGAGTCGATTAAGGTAGAAAATTTCATGAGTGACTGTTTCAAATCATGAAGGGCTCCATGCAAAGCTCAGTTTGGAGGTAATTGAGCTCTAAAGAGAGATAGTTTGGAAGGAAGCACATGGATAAGTACAAAGGTATATACCTAGTTAGATGGCCAAAGGAAAATTCAAGTATAAAGGAGAGATCTTGGAGCTAAGTTCACAAAAGTTTCCCATGGCCCGTCGACACAAGGTAATGTTAATTCAAAGGCTCATCAAAGGGAACATAGAAGGCAAGAATTGGTAGCTCGTCAAAGTGTAAGCTAGGTCAAACATGTAGAGAATAAGCTTGATAAGGAGATCACAAAAGATGTATAGCTAGTTATGGGAAATAGCTTGATGATTGACCAATTCAAGCAAGTTATAGAGGTGTTCAAGTACAAGGTGAGCCTATAAGATGATTCTACAAAGTGGTGATTTTTTTGTGGAGTGTCATGTGAAAGGGTTGAGTTGAGGTCCAAGTCGACTTTACCAATTTTTGGTGATCGGAGGATGTGAAGAAGGAAAGACCAAGCCAAAAATGGCTCACACAGAGCTCAATGTTTGTGGATTTCAGCATCGGTGGGATCTCATGAGGTCATGTTCAAGCTTTCCATTTCATTATGGAAATGGCTTAGTAAATAGGTGCAAGGAATAGAGAATGAGCCAAGCAAAGGTGAACTTGATGAACCGAGGCACGCGAGTTGAAGATCTATGAAGAAATTCGAACTCATGTAGCTCGGGTGAGGAATTTTCTTAACCTCAAAGACTTGTTGGGGAAGATGTTGTAAATCCCGAGTTCAATTTGTTTGAATTTCGAATGTCTCAAGGAAGAATAGCTCATGTTTGAGCTCACAAAGAGATAGTTCAGCTTTACGAATGAGTTGCTTACAATGAAATGAGCACATCCGGGTCAAGTTTGACGCGGTGAGGGAGTTAGTTTGGTCCATCTCGATAATATCATTAGTCAAATGTGATAGATGAAATCAAGTTGAGATCAACGATGTCTTAAGCGGAGCTCGGAATAAGGTAGATCACTCACATAAGGAATAGACAACTGGATTTACCATAGATGAGTTGGATAATGAGATATTTGGTTTTGGAAGCACTCTCTCGAGGTGGACTAGTGAGATCATGTAGTGAGCTCATATGAAGAAGGTGATGAGCATTCACAATGATTCGGTGCCATAATGGTGAGTCCACATGGCTCAAATGCACAAAGAATAGAAGTAACACGGTGGAAACATAAATCATAGGTACTATCTTGTACAAGTTCATTAATGGATTGATGAATACCGAGTTATATGGTTTCAAGTTTGGAGGGCTCAAGCTTAAAATTTAGGTGGGAAAGATGATTTTTGGCTTGCGGAGAGACAAATTTGGATCCCGAAAGGAAGGAATGGCCATATCAATTCAAAGATTAGTTTATCACCATTTGGGGTATAATATAGAGAAGGAGCTTAGTTGTTGGTGCATTAGCAAGGGGCTAGAAATCGAGCTCAAAATCAAGTTCAAGGATTCCAAGCTCATTGATTCAGTATGGTCAAAGTAAAAATTTCTTCCGTTCTATGGCTTGGTGTCATAGTTGAAATACAAGTCGAAGGAAGTTACAATATTACATCGTTACTTAACAAAAATTAGCTCAAAATTTTCTTAAAATGTGTATGAGCTCAGTAAGAGCCAAAGCGGATGCAATGATGAAGACAGTGAGCCGAGGTATTCATAGATTTCGGCATCATCAAGCTAAGTATAATGAAGGCTCATGTTGCGAATAATACATGGAACTCATTGTCGAGAAATGGATTAGGCTTGTGGAGTTCATCATTGTGTTTTCCAAGTGAGAATACCGAGTTATGTTTGGCCGAGTTTGAAGAGCTCGAACTCGCATGAGGGTGAAAATGGTTCGATAAATGGATCAAGAAGAATGATGACAGAGCTTGGAGCTCGATCATGGCTGAGAAGAGCTCAATAACTTAGCTTCATGAGTGAGTTGCACATAAAAAAGGGGGATGGTGAGAGACCCAGCCAATTCTCAAAATGAGTTCATCCTACAAGTCTCACGGGGAACAAATTCAAATTGAGGCCAAGTTCAATATGGAAAGCCAAAGTGCATTCTACACTTGGGGAGTTTTGAGAGCCCACGAGCAATGGGATAATTTAGGCCATTCAGCCAAGGCATCGAAAGCACGAGGTGGGATCATGGGGTCTTTGGGTTATGATAATTGAATTTCCAAGGATGTGGGTAATTAAGGAAAGCAAGCCATGGAAACTCAAGATCCTTAGCCAAAGAGAGCTCAGATCTACCAAAGAGGACATGGAAAATGGAGAGTTCGATGCGGAGATTTCGGCATTGGTAGACCAATCTTTGAGGAACTCATTCGAAGTAGGTTAAATGCCACTCAATGTGGAATGAAAATAAGTTGACGAGTTATACACCGAGTTATTATCTTGTCGGTAGGTGGTATGCTAGACACGGTGTCATGATCAATCTAAAAAGTGAGGAATGCAATGGTTAATGTGAAGTGCTCACTATGAATAAAGGTGACATTAAATGTTACATGGTGGGATGATAAATACACCTAGAAAAGTGTTAAATGAGGAAATCATTGAGTCAAATGTTAATATGTCATGCCATCACGATTGGGAAATGAAGAGTCACAAGCTAAGCTATCGAGGGACAAAAATGTCACAAGCCCAATGTATTATGAGTGGCTCATAGGATAACAAGGGGATGTGGCAATGTTTTGATTTATGATCTTATCTAAAGTCGAGAGGATGTTAAAACTTAGGGATTTCAGATAAAAATGTGGTAGGGAAAATATCATAGTGGCCAAACCATGTGTGAAGAAATGAAGGGAACGTGGAGCTCGCTAACCAGACTTGCCAAGTTGGATGATGAGCTGGTTGGTCAAGTCAACATTAAAATCCTATCCCCAAGAACAAACCAGACCTCAAAGGAAAATGATATTTCTATTAAAATATTATATTTAACATATCGTTTTTATTAAAATATTTAATTAAAAATATTATTTTTAATTATTCAATTTTTTGAATTTATTAGGCATGATGAATAGGTGCAATCAAATGATGTAATTATCATGAAGGCCATCATGTGCCCTTATATATATGCCCTAGAATTTGGAATTTCTCCATCCTTTCTCTTTAAGGATATTTGCTATAAATGTAATTTGGAAGATCATTACAAAGGGTTGGACAAGTTAGACATTTAGAAAAGTGCATATCTTTCGAAAAACCTATTTCTTCCACAAGTTGATATGTGAATTGGGGAAATTTCAATCCTCCTTTCCAAGAATGTAATGGTAACCATTACCTCTTCTAAATGTAACATTGTGTATGTTTTTGAAGAAATCAAATATGTGTTTTGTGACTACTCTTAGTCCTTTCATCCTTCTATACTTCTTTGTGTCTTTCTCATGCTTGTATGTAGACTGCGCACAAGTTCAAGTTTCTATTGAAGGTTCTTGGAGTTCTGTGCTTATCAAGTAGTGGAGTATTGTATGCAGTTGAGTTATGGTGCTTTATCACCCTTCTCAAGTTCATCCTTATTCACTAGAATACATATATATTGTTTTGTTTAATTGAGTTTAAGAAATGGAACAAATGCTTCTTAGTCTGTGGTATTTTGTTTACCCTCTGTAAGTTTTAGTAGGTGAAGTTGGTTTGTGGTGCACAACACCCTCTTTAAATTAACCCTTCCTAATTCTTACAAAACCCTTATTTGGTGCATCACCATCCCTAGTATAGATTTTTTTTTTTGAAAATTTCTTTCCTTAAATCCCATGAAAATGATAGCAACGGTCTAAATAACCATTTTATTGAACTAGGAGTAGGATAACACTTAGTTTAGGAAGAGGAAGTCAACCTTCACCGAAGGTTCACCTTGAGCCTAAGTACCACGCTTGAGAGGTGATCCCATGTTACCCAATCACACCGAATGTCTTACTCACATTCTATCCATCTAGAGGGTGTAATGATTTTTCGATAACAATTTTTGGCATGCTCAGTGGGAACACAAGAGTCATATAGTTCATATGTGTGTGTATTATGTTCACTTCATTTCAATAAGTTGTTGTGATCTTAGTGAAATTTCATCCTTATGAGGTATCCCCAAACACAAATAACGACTCCATTGGTTAAAGTAACCCACTCTCTATGTTACAAAGTTTCATTTTACCCATTTCCATCTAGTTTTCTTCCACATATCTCCATTAATCTCTCATTGATGAAGTTGTACAATCATGGCTTCATTCCCATAGTGGAATCCCCACTTGCATCAACAATGGTTCTTTCCATCTTCATGTTTTTATAGCATGCATGTCTACATGAGCAATATTTAGACCAATTTGTCTACCCACCAAACTTTGGGGCTGCTTAGGAACAATGTCATGTGGATTCATGAAGCTATCCTACACTGAAGAAGATTACTTTAAGAATAAGGTTTGAGAGTTGGAGTATAACATGGTACAAATAAGGATTAAGGAAATGGAAAGGGAAGTCCATATTAGCTTCAACATTACATATCTCGTGGATCTGGTCCTATACCATGTGAGCTTAAACCTCCACAAAAACTTCAATTCATAATCAAAACAATGACTCAACTTGGAAAATGGATCAAGAAGAGGGAAACTCATCAATGTAATGTTATTCAATCATGTCAATAGGAGGTCCTTGTATTACCACCTATCAACCCTCTTTTCATATTTCCATCCATGTAGTTTCAACTTGAGCCTCATGGTTATAAACTTCCAACTGCTACTCCAACGATGGAATTCACTGCTTCATCTCCTATTTCTCCATCCCATCATGAACCTTTTGTGCCTCATTATTCTAAAATTCCTTCTTTTCTACAAAGGCCATCAAGACAAGAATTAGAACCACCTGAAAAGATGAACAAATTTTTTTAATCCCAACCCACCCCTCCTCTTGCATTCTAGAACTTATTTTGGAAGGACCAAATAAATGAGACTAGCAAAGAAGAGGAAGATATGGTTGGGGAGACTAACAAAGAAGAGATTGCAAAGAATCAAGGACTAGGTTAAAAATTTAAAATTAAGAAAACTTCATTCCTAAAAAAACCTTCAATAGAGGTGAAGCTTAGAGATAGGTGGAACAAACTATTTTTATACTAAGAAAAATTTAGAGTGAAGGATGAAGACCAACAGTCTACTTATTCAAAATGTAGTATTCATATATGCTCCATATCATCATAGAAGTTTGTATCACCAAAAATGGAAAAATCAATAGTAGAAGAGCATGTGCAAGTTGAAGAAGAAAGACTCTCAAGTGTACAAGCTAATTCTAATGAGTGCAATAATCCTAATTGCCATGCATGTCAAGAACTCGGTGCATTTCTCGAAGGTTGTCACATCTTTTCAAGGCCATCATGATATGATACAATCATTCACAAAGAGTTTCATGAGAACAAAGTTGATTCAAAGGTCATTAATGAAAATGAGGCCATTGAGAAGGTTTCAAATTCTTTCTCCTGTCTACCTTCTCAAAATTTTGATTGTTTTGATTATTTTGAACTTTCTAATTTTTTTCTTGAGGATGAGGTAGGTCATGAAGAACAAATTATCAATACGTATAACATCTTGGAGTGGGAAATTCAAACATTATAATATCCATGCATTGGAGAAGTAGACTATTTTTCAGATTTTAAAGAGTGTCTGGGTAATTTGGTTATCCCATTAACTCTTTTCAAAAATGAAAGACATTTTTCTTTAAAATAAGACATGAGAATTGCTAGCATAGTTTCGAAGAGTTTAATAGAGATAATATCATTGATAATTTCTTTCTCTCAATTAGGGAATCCAATTTATTTGATGAACTGATGATGAGAGAGGAGGAACTCTTAGATGAGTAGCACATTTCAAAAAATTGAAGTAATTTCAAATAATTCTATTGGGGGATGCAAACAATCCAAAAGAGTCGTATATTGTTGAGGAACTCTTTGTTTTCAAATAAGAAAAAGGAAATGAAGGGGACATCACTCAATGAGATAGGAATATTCAATGGGTTAGAACATGCCCCATAAGGTATTTGGTTTCATGGAACTCAAAAGAGGAGAAGCTAGAACCAATCACATTCATTTTAGAATGTGAGGATGAGTTTCACAATTCCAAGGATCAGTTGCAATTCCTCTACAAGAAAAATGTAGAGAAATTAAAAGAGACATTCCTTCTCTTTCTAGTGGACGCCTTGGTGAATCAAGTGGATAATTGGGCTTGTTTTATTTTTCACTCTCAATCTTAGCCATGTCCATTATCAAATCATCTACATGACTTCCCATTGTAAGGAAAGGATGTTTTTTACAAAACTAGGTGTAGGGTTTATTTAGCTCACATGTGCCTTCGATTAGTAAGGTAGATATAGGTTTTTTTTCAGCGAGAATAAGTGTTTGGATTACCCTACATGTTTCACTTGAAGCATGTATGGTTTTCAGTTTCAGTGTGTTTTGTTTTCCATTGTTGCTCTTGCATAATGTGTCGATGGTGGAAGTTTTTCGAAGAGGAAAGGTTCAAGGTTTCAAAGAGAGTTTTAGGATATTCCCAAATCCGCATATGTTTATTCAAAAACTCCACATGTGTTATGTAAGCATTGCAATATCCTATTCCTAGATGGGTTCATGTATTATCCTCCATTATGTAGCAGATCATAACAATTTCGGGATGTTGGATATAATGGTGTTTGGTTATCTAGAAATAAGGAATTTCATGTTTTAGCATCATGTTTTAGATTGTGATTATGACCGTATTCCCAATGGATGTTATAGGCTACTTTGGAATCATACTTAGTAGGAAATCATCCCCAAGAGGTTGCCAAAAATGTTATACATTTTTGGACCTTAGAAACAAAAAGGATATCGGAGACTATTGAATCATGAGGTCACAAAAGTCTTTCATGAGCACTCCAAATTATTTTGGGTGAATTTTATGTTTGAGGAAAGTTTATGGAATTATGGATAGTTTTAGAGTCATCTTAAGCTATTGTTTTGTTTTCAAGGTTTTAGAAGACTTGATGTTTCATTATAGTAACGAAAGTGGTCTCCGTGGGTCTATCTTCAGTTAACACATTTAAAATATTTAAATTGATAAATTATCCTTAAAAGGAGTTTTATTCTATTTCCATCATCTACCAATTCCTAGGGAGAACTCTTGGAAGTTAAAATCATGGCAAAAGAAATCATTTTAAGGTCACAAGGGGTTATGAGATAGTAATAGCTCACTGATTACCTCGGTGAGTTGATGGCGATACATGGGTCACCTATTGTAAAGAATCTTGGTCAAAATATTTGGGGCATAATGAGACATTGCAACGTGGATGAGCCATATTGGTCTTGATAGAATCGGTTGGAAAATCTTGATCTTATCACATTATCCCGAACATTAATTGACAAGGGAGGCTACCAAGGATCTTGATAGGGGAACCGAGTCAATGGTAAATAAAAGTGGAGTCAAGTGGATCAACTCAATGCAAGAGGATGATTTTGGCGCAATAAGAAGGAATTTCGCGTGGTCTAAGTGACTCATCCGAGTCGTTTCAAGCTCCATGAGTCACCACAAATAGGAACCCAGGTGGATCAAAGTAAGGAGATCGAGGGAGATATGTCTCATGGAATAAAACTCATGAGTGAACTTAGTGTTTGACATGTTGATTTTGAATGTAGCCTTGTCAAGTTTGGTGTTGGGACATCGATTTTGTAAAGAGAACGATCCCGTGAGAAACTCGATGTGTTTCCGCATCAGGCCGAGATATGTAAGGAATATCTTAGAAGCCTCGATATTGATGTCTTTGAGATATCCAATAGAGAAATCGTTAGTCCAAGCCATAGTTGCATCATGAAACTTGTCAAGATCTCAAGTTGATTAAGGTAGAAACGTTCATCCGTGGATTGCTCAAATCATGAAGGGCTCCATGCAAAGCTCGGTCGAGGTAATCGAGCTTTGATGAGAGATAGTTCGAGAAGTTGGCATAGGGATAAGTACAAAGATATGGACTTGGTTAGTTGGCCAAAGGCTAGTTCAAATTCAAAGGAGAGCTCCTGGATCTCAGTTCGCAGGAGCTTCCCATGATGCATCGACACAAGGTAATGTGAAGTTGAAGGCTCATTAAAGGGAACATAGTGGGAAAGCTTGGATAGCTTGTCAAAGAATAAGCCAGTCAAACATGTAGCAAATAATCTCGATAAGGAGGTATTTAAATATGTATAGGTGGCTATGGATAATGGGAAATAGCTCAATGATTCACCAGTTTGAGCAAGTTGCAAAGATGTTTGAGTACAAGGTGAGCATGTGAGATTATTTTATAGTTTGGTGATTTTGTGTAGAGTGTTATGCGAAAGGGATAACTTAAAGTCCGCGTCATCCTTAACCAATGCATGGTGATCGTGGACGTAAAGAAGGAAATATGTAGCCAAATTTGGCTCACACAAAGCTCAACATTTGTGGAGTTCAAAAATGGTGGGAGCTCTCGAGGTTGTGTTCAAGCTTTCCATGTTGTTAAGGAAATGGCTTAGTTAAAATGCGCAAGGAATAGAGAATGAGCCGAAAAGGTGGAAACAATGAACCAAGAACGTAGGGTGAAGCTCTATGAAGAAACTCAATAATTCATGTAGCTCAGGGTGAGGAAATTTTTTTAACCTCAAAGACTTGCACTGGGAAGATCTTGTAAAGTCCAATTTCAATTTTTTTGAAGTTTCAATGTCTCAAGGAAGAATAGCTCATGTTTGAGCTCACAAAAGGGATATCTCGATTCACGAACAAGTTTCTCATGATGAAATGAGTAAATCGAGTCAATTTTGACATGGCGTGGGAGTTATTTTGGTCCATCTCGATAAGATCTCGAGTCAAACGTGACAGATGAAATCAAGTTAAGCTCAATGGTGTCTTAAGCGGGATCGGTATAAGGTATATCACTCGCATAAGGAATAGACAACCTGGATTTTCCATAGATGAGTTGGAGAATGAGCGAGTCAGTTTGGGAAGCACTCTCCGAGGTTGGGCTAGTGAGATCATGTAGTGAACTCATATGAACATGGTGATGAGCATTCACTATGATTTAGTTTCATAATGGTGAGTCTACATGGCTCAAATGCAGAGCAATAGAACTAACATGATGGAAAACATAAATGATAGGTATTGTCTTGTACAAGTTCATTAATGGATTGATGAATACCGAGTTTGATGGTTGTAAGTCCGGGGGGCTCAAGCTTTAAATCCAGGTGGGAAAGATGATTTTGGGCTTGTAGAGAGCCAAATTTGGATCTCGAAAGGAAGGAATGGCCATGTCAATTCAAAGATTAGTTGATCACCATTTGGAGTACAATATAGAGAAGGATCTTAGTACTTGGCGCATTAGCAAGGGGCTCGAAATCGAGCTCAACATCAAGTTAAAGGATTCCAAGATCATCAATTCAATATGGTCAAAGTAAATAGTTATTATGTTCTATGGTTTAGCATCACGGGTATAGGCAAAGTCGAAGAAAATCATAAGATAAGAGAGTTACTCAACAAAAATTATCTCGAAATTGTCTTGAAATGTGATTGATCTTGGTAAGTCCAAAGTGGATGCAATGGTGAAGATGGTGAACTGATGCACTTGCAAATGTTGACACTTTCAAGCTAAGTAGAATAGAGGCTCATGTTGCGAAAAATGTATGGATCTCATCGTCAAGTAGTGGATTATCCTTTTTAAGTTTGTAATTATGTTTTCCAAGTAAGAATACACCAAATTATGTTTGGTCGAGTTTGAAGAGCTCAAACTCGTATGAGGTTAAAAATGGTTTGGATAGTGGGGCGGACGAATGATGATCGAGGACTTGGAGCTTGAACATGGCTGGAGAAAAGCTTGGTAGCTTGGCTTCATGAGTGAGTTTCTCACAAAAAAAGGGGGATGGTGAGAGACCCAGCCAATTCTCGAGAATGAGTTCATCAGGAAAGGTTCATGGGGAACAAATTCAAATTGAGATTAAGTTCAATATGGCAAGCCAAAGTGCATTTTGCACTCGGGGTGTTTTGAGAGCCCGTGAGAAATGGGATAATTTAGGCCATTTAGACAAGGCATCAAAGGATGTGGGTCCTCGTGACACTAAAAATTTCCTCCGTAATTTCTATTTCATTAATGTATGTATTAGGAATAGGATGTTGTTAAGTATAATTAGTAGTAGCATCCAATAGAAGATATAAATTATTTGCCAAGATTTACGCCACCAATAATGTATAGTATGGTAATAGTCAAAAGTACAATAGGAATGTTGTGGTAAAAAGTAAATATTTGTCGTAAGTGGTCCGGTAATGTTAAAATGTAAAAGTTTGGGTAATTAGAGAAGTAGGGTCTACATGATTAGGAATTAGAAATATTATATTGGTAATAAGGACAAGGAGTGAGGTCATAAATATTTTGTGTATTTTATTTGTAAAAAGTCTAAAAATGTGGAACCCATGTAAAATGATAAGGTTTATCTTATCTTAAAAGATAAGCTTACATGTACGAGATAAGAGTTAAGGTATGGAAAATGATTCGTCAGAGGGATTTCTTATCCTATCTTAGAGATAAGATGGATAAGCCTGGAAGTTCTATAAATAGAGAGGCCACCCCCCTCATTTAGCATAAAAGGAAGTAGTGAGAAATATTGTAGGAAGTGTGCAAAGGAAGCCATCAGTTTAAAGGTGTGTTGAAGAAGCCATTAAGAGGTGTAATTGTAAAGTTTCTCCCATAGTCTTGGTGAAAGGCAAGTGAAGTCAATAACACTTGAAGTACCTCATGGGTGAGATTATAACAATTTCATGTTAATTTTATAATTTACTTTGATATTTCAGATTTTTCATCATTCTCGTCTTATCATAGTCAATGGTATTCTTGTGTTATGTTGTTGTTTTGTTTCAGTTACATCCACCAAACTAAAGGCTGTGCATTAGCAAATAATCATAGCACGAGGAGTTCCCGGTGAAGAATTATCATAGTCTTGGATTGGTGATGACATTTTGGTTACATTCTTAGGACCATTCCTCGTTGGTGGATTTTACGGAGAAATATTCCCACTTAGTCAAAAATCAATTGGAGTGTAACCTTGTTTTTACTTTGCATAGTAGTTACCATGGTAAAGTCATTTTTTCCATGAATAGTAGTTACCATGGTAAAGTCATTTTTGCTAGGAATAGTATTTACCGCATAACTTCACTTTTACCGTGAATAGTATTTACCGCATAACTTCACTTTTATCGTGAATAGTGTTTACCACAAGTAAAGTCGGTTTTACCGCATAAGTCAGTTTTACCATAGTTTACCGTGGTCATTTCTATTTTACTTGTAGAAAGGTGTAAAGTCACTTTCTATTACAGGTGATTCCAATTATTTGTGCACATAAGTCTTGTTGATTGACTTGGTGGGTTGGTATTTTTTTGTGGTTACTTTTTAAAATGGGGAAGATTCCTATTTTTTCAGCTCAATCTAATGAAGATGCTTCATCTTTCATTCAAGAGTTTAAACGATCTTGTATTTGTAATGGCCTTATAAGAAGGGAACAATGGACAGAATTTTTTCCTACCTTTTTGGATGGTTCAAAGCACTTAGGTGGTTTGAAACACTAGGTGATAATGTGAAAAATTCATGGGATTTATTAACTGAAAGTTTTCTTGAAGAATTTGGTGAACAATAGAAATATGCAGATCTCATGATTGAGATCACAAAGCTATCCCAAGGAGAGAAGGAGAAGATAAGGGATTATCATGCTCGTGTTCTAGAGCTAAGGAGGAAGCTCGATGCCCAGATCCGGAAGGAAGGATTAGCGGATGGGTTGATGAATGGCGTGGATAATCTCCTTTGTAAGCACTTCATTCTTGGGATGAAGCCAGAGATCAGACAACGAGTGAAGTATGACCACCCAGCTACCATTGAACAAGCAAAGGAGATTGCAAGAAGGCAAGAAGAAAGCATGGAAGAGGAGCCCAAAGAAATTGTTGCTAAAGTAGAGCCTACATCAACACCTTTGGTCCAGAATCCACAACCACTCCCGGTGAGCACAAATATTTCTCCTAGTACATCTACCGAGTATGAAGATCTACTCAAAAGATGGGTCGAGTTAACTATTAATCTTCTTTAAGGAAAAAATTTAGTTCTCGGGGAGGAGATAGAGGTCCAAAAGAAATATTTCTGAAGTTGTATGTTATGGTTGTTATAAAAGGGTCATTATAAGTATAATTGTCTAGATATAGAGCTTCTACATCTGGTAAAGGAGATAATGATAAAGGAAAAGCACCCAGAATTCTTTTGATGTAGTAGATAAGAGCAGAAAATAATGAAGTAGATGTGTTTGTAACAAAAAGAAAGAAAGAAAAAGATAATCAAGATGGAAATGATCTTAATAAGATGAAAGGAGAAACTAGTAAGAAACATAGGAGAAGAAAGTTGGGTGTGGAGGATTTTTGATTTTACAGGGGCAAGGACCATACTCCATCTTGGAAGATCTATCCAAAAGGCCTACAAATATTACATATGGTCAACTCTTGGCTATGTCTTCGGAGAAGAGGCGGGAGCTGCGAAGTGGACTCAATGCTCGATGAAGAAAGGAGGTTGAGGTCCCTATTTTGGAGGCAGAGGCGGATCCCTATGCTCCACAAGCTGAGGTATTATGTAATGGTATTTCAATTCATGATGTCTTAGTTGATGGAGGTGTTGCAGTTAATGTAATGACCGAGTCTATAATGAATATGTTGGGTTTAAAAATTGATCACCCTTCAACACTTATGTTAAGGTCATTAAATAAAGGAAAAACTAAACCAGAAGGTGTAGTTTCAAATGTGGCAATATCTGTTATGGGTGTTGTATGTGTGGTAGACTTTCAGGTGATGAAAAATGGTATGTTGCATACCCAATGCTTGTTGGGAAGACCATGGCTAAGGAGAGTTCATGCAAGAAACTACTGAATGAAGGTTTCATGACACTTGGATGTGGTAGAGAGAGGGTGAAGATAAACGTGATCCCTCGACATCATAAGCAGAACCTATGGATTCAAGTGATGAAACTGATGATTGGACATCCTCTGATTACTCTAGTACCAGTGAAGTGGACACTGAAGATGAAGAAAGTGAGGTTGATGTTTCAGTCATGGATATCCTTCCATTCACACCAACTCATGACCCCATAAAATTATCTGAAGAAGAATTTGATGATTGTCTCCAAAAATAAAGATTGGTGATGTTGTGATGGAGAGTGAGAAGGAATCCTACCTCCAGCTCTTTCAAAGGTACATACACATATTCACTTTTGATTACAAGGAACTCCGTCAAGTAAGTTGGGTAGAACATTCTATTGAGCTGCTAGATGGTGCTAAGCCCATAAAGCAAATGCCATATAGAATGAATCCTAATTTTTCCAAGACTGTAAAAGAAGAAATAGATAAGTTGCTTGATGCAGGCTTCATATTTTCTGTGGAGAATTTAGAATGGGTTTCTCCCATTGTGATCTCAATAAAAAAAATGGGAAGCTACGCATTTGTGTTGATTACAGGAAGCTCAATAAGGCAACAAATAAGGATCATTACCCTCTTCCATTTTCAGATCAGATCTTGGACGAAGTAGCTGGCCAGGAGTGCTATAGTTTTGTTGATGGATATAGTGGCTACAACCAAGTTTGTATAGCAGAGAAAGATCAGCTGAAGACCACGTTCACCACTCCTTGGGGAATGTTTGCTTATAGATTTATGCCTTTTGGATTGTGTAATGCTCCAAGAACACTCCAACGTTTGATGAATAGGGTGTTCGAACCCTATATTGGGACCTTCATCGAGTATTTCAAGGATGATTTTTACATTTATGGGAGCAAGTTGGACCACCGCACTTTTGAGATGGAGACAACATTTCAAAGGTTAGATGAAGCACAAGCCTCACTAAACCCTACAAAGTGTGTCTTTGGATGTTCTAAAGATGTTTTGTTAGGGCATGTTATATCCAGAGATGGTATTGATGTTGATCCGATAAAGTTTCAAAAATCAAAGATTTACCATTTCCTATGAATAGAAGTAAGTTAAGATCATTTTTAGGCCATGTGGGTTACTATAGAAGGTTCATCAAGAATTTCTCAAAGATTACACACCACTAACCCAGTTCTTGAAGAAGTATGTTACTTATGAACCGGAAATAAGGCACACGAAGCTTTTGGACAATCAAGGAAGCCACGGTGTCTTCACCTATTTTAAAGAATCCAGTTGGAGAAAGCCATTCATTGTGTACACTGATGCCTCGAGATGCGGCACTAGGAAGTACTTTGAGCCAAAAGGATGAAAATGGGAATGAACATCCAATTTACTTTGGGAGCGGCATAAATGAGCAAAGTCTTGAGGTAAATTATATTGTAATGGCGAAAAGAGGCCCTCGCTATCATTTTCTTTGTAAAGAAGTTTAGGAATTACTTGTTAGGGCAAAAATTTCTAGTTGTAATAGATCATCGGGCTCTAAAATATATTGTAAATAAGCCTAACCCATCGGGAGGATAGCAAGATGGATAATTTTGCTACAAGAATTTGAATTTGATATTATAGATAGGCCAGAAAGAAGCATGTCAATGTATATGCACTCTCTCAAGCCTATGATGATTTAGGATCATCTTGTGATGATGATGATTTCCCGATACAACATTATTATCCCTTGATACAATCCCTAGTGAATACATAGATATTTGGAATTATCTCGAATGAATTCAAGTTTCTGATGGTGCCAATGCAAAGACTAAGAGAAAGATTACTCAAGCCGGTCATCCATATTCTATTCTGCGTGGAGTATTATTTCGAATAGGACACGATGGACAAGAGAGAGGCGGTTGGATGTGATCAAGGGAAGGAGCTGCTAGAAGAATTCCACAATGGTACATGTGGAGGAAACTTCTCTAGACAACTTACAACAAGAAGGATCTTGGATGCAGGTTATCACTGGCCCACTCTTTTTAAATATTGTTATAATTATTGTAAGACATGTGATATTTGTCAAACACATGGTAACCGTAAGACTTCATCAACTCCATTATGCCCTATTCTTCCACTTGGTCCCTTTGAAAAGTGGAGAATAGACATTGTAGGTCCACTTCCAACTACCTCACGCCAAAATAAGTATATTGTAGTTACCACAGATTATTTAACCAAGTGGGTTGAAGCTAGGCCATTGAAAACAACTTCCATGGATGAAGTTGCAAGGTTCATATATGAACGCATTGTCACCAGATTTGGTTGTCCATTAGAAATTGTAATAGATCAAGGAAGCCACTTCATTAATGAGGTGGTAGAAGCCCTAGTCAATAAGTTTTATATTAAGCACAGGAAGGAAACAACATACAAGCCAAACACAAATGGGCAGTGGAATGAAAAATTTTGTGTTGTGTCAAATTCTAGCAAAAGATGCGAGCCTTGCAGTACATAAATGGGATAAAAGGATTCATGCAGCATTGTGGGCATATAGGGAAACATCAAAGTCAAAGCAACAGGATACTCTCCATTTTAGTTTGCTTATGGCATTGATCCAGTTCTTCCTATTGAGTTTGATATTCCCATGGTCGAGTAATGAAAAATGAAAGAATGGATGAAAGTGATTCAGTAAAAGAAAGGTTGGTACATCTTCATTTGTTAGAGGAAATGAGGGAAATAGCTAAGGATACAAGCTATAAGAAGAAAATGAAGAAGAAGGAATACTTTGATCAAAAGATCTAGTGGTCTCCATTTCATGTGAATGACTTGGTTCTAGTATATGATTCCAGATACAAAAAAAGAAGATAGAGAAAATTTCTTCCAAAATGGATGGGGCCCTACAAAATAGCAGCTATGCATGAAAATGGTATGTACCAACTGGAGGAATTGGATGGCACTCCCATTACGAAATGGGTCAACCACGACAAGTTGAAGATTTTCCAAGCACCAGAATAGTCTACTCAGGACGGAGTAGAAGCTAGGAAGGGGGAAGATGTCGACACTAAAATTTTCCTCCGTAATTTCTATTTCATTAATGTATGTATTAGGAATAGGATGTTGTTAAGTATAATTAGTAGTAGCGTCCGATAGAAGATAACGGTGCTGCCAGTATGACGCCACCAATAATGTATAGTATGGTAATAGTCAAAAGTACAATAGGAATGTTGTGGTAAAAAGTAAATATTTGTCGTAAGTGGTCCGGTAATGTTAAAATGTCAAAGTTTGGGTAATTAGAGAAGTAGGGTCTACATGATTAGGAATTAGAAATATTATATTGGTAATAAGGACAAGGAGTGAGGTCATAAATATTTTGTGTATTTTATTTGTAAAAAGTCTAAAAATGTGGAACCCATGTAAAATGATAAGGTTTATCTTATCTTAAAAGATAAGCTTACATGTATAGATAAGAGTTAAGGTATGGAATATGATTCGTCAGAGTGGATTTCTTATCCTATCTTAGAGATAAGATGGATAAGCCTCGAAGTTCTATAAATAGAGAGGCCACCCCCCTCATTTAGCATAGAAGGAAGTAGTGAGAAATATTGTAGGAAGTGTGCGAAGGAAGCCATCAGTTTAAAGGTGTGTTGAAGAAGCCATTAAGAGGTGTAATTGTAAAGTTTCTCCCATAGTCTTGGTGAAAGGCAAGTGAAGTCAATAACACTTGAAGTACCTCATGGGTGAGATTGTAACAATTTCATGTTAATATTATAATTTACTTTGATATTTCAGATTTGTCATCATTCTGTCTTATCATAGTCGATGGTATTCTTGTGTTATGTTGTTGTTTTGTTTCCAGATTACATCCACCAAACTAAAGGTTGTGCATTAGTAAATAATCATAGCACAAGGAGTTCCCGGTGAAGAATTATCATAGTGCCGGATTGGTGATGATAGTCTCAAGAATTAAATATCCAAGGATCTGGGTAATTGAGGCAAGTTAGCCATGGCAACTCAGGCTCCTTAGCCCAAGAGAGCTCGATGCGGGGAGTTTGGAATTGTTATACCAATTTTCGAGGAAATCAATCGAAATTAGGTTGAATGCTACTCAAGGTGGAATGTAAATAAAATTATGAGTTATACATCAAGTTGTTATCATGTTAGGTAGGCTAGTACGTTGGACCATGTGTCATGATCAATCCGAGAAGTGAGGAATGCAATGGTTAACATAAAGTGTTACTTATGTGTGAATATAGGTGATATTCAATGTTACGTGGCAGGATGATCAATGATCCTAGAAAATAGTTAAGTGAGGAAACCATTGAGTCAAATGTCAATCATTTAAGACATGCCAAAGGATAATGATGAGTCAACGGCCGAGCTATCTGAGGAGAAAACATGTCATGAGCCTAATGTTCTACGAGTGGCTCAACGGATAACAAGGGGATGTGGTAATGTTTTTATGGATGAGATTATCTTAAGAGTCAAAGGATTTTTAAACGTAGGGCTCACCGACACAAAATGTGGTGGGGAGAATATCATAGCGGCCAAGCCAAGTGTGAAGCAATGAAGGGAACGTGGAGCTCGCCAACCAGCCGCCGAGTTGGTTGGTGAGTTGGTTGGTCAATTCAACATTAAAATCATATCCCTAAGAACAAACTGAACCTCAAAGGAAAATGATATTTATATTTAAATATTTTATTTAATATATTATTTTTATTAAAATATTTAATTAAAAATATTATTTTTAATTATTCAATTTTTTGAATTTATTAGGCATGATGGATAGGTGCAATTAAATGATGTAATTATCATGAAGGCCATCATGTGCCCTTATTCATGCCCTAGAATTTGGGCTTTCTCCATCCTTTCTCTTCAGGATATTTTCTATAAATGTAAGTTAAAATCTCATTCCAAAGGGTTGGACAAGTTGGAAACTTATGCAAGTGCATATCTTTTGAGAATCCTCACTCTTCTGCAAGTTAGATTTGTGGATTGGGGAACTTTCAAGCCCCCTTTCCAAGACTATAATGTCAACCATTTCCTCTTCTAAATGTAATGATGAATTTTTCATGTTGTTGAATAAATAAAATGTGTGTTTTGTGACTACTCTTAGTCCTTTCATCCTTCTATACTTCTTTGTGCCTTTTTCATGCTTATAGGTACATTGTGCAAGTTTAACTTTTATTGCAAGTTCTTGGATTTTTATGCTTATCAAGTAGTGGAGTATTGTATGCGATGAGTTATGGTGCTTGCTCAACCTTCTCAAGTTCATCCTTCTTCATTAGAATAATAATAGATTGTTTTGTCTTAGTGAGTTTAACAAAGGGAACACATGCTTCTTAGTCTGTGGTATTTTGTTTACCCTCTCTAAGTTGCATTCGATGAAGTTAGCTTAAGGTGTAAAAAACCCTCTTCAAATAAAACCTTCATGAGTTTTATAACACCATTTATTTGGTGCATCACCATCCCTAATATTGATTTATTTTTACAAATCTCTCTGCCTAAATCCCATAAAAACATTATCATAGGTCTAGATAACCATTTTATTGCACTAGGACTAGTATAACCCTTATTTTAGGAAGATGAATATGGCCTTCTCCGTAGGTTCACCTCGAGCCCAAGTAACACATCTTGAGAGGTTATGCCATGTTACACAATCACACGAGCTTCCTACTCACATTCGGCCATTCGGAGGGTACAAAGTGATTTGGTGATAACGATTATTTGATACACTTGTCTTTTCATCACTAACTACTTGTATGATATTGTTTACGAGATATACCATATGTCTTTTTGATCATTTCTTTTATTCTTTTGGTTGATTCATCCCTGATTGTCTTGTACCATTGTGAGTGATGTCCCATTATTTAAACCCTCTTTTTGTGGTCTATCTTATATGCACACTTTCTTGTTACGTTATTTTGTATTATATGCTTTTCCTACTAACACATGTATCTAGCCACTTTGTTTTCTTATGAATTGGTTTTAGCATACACATTCCCTTCCCACTGTAGGGACATTATTTAGAATGGCATTGAGGCCTCTCTTTTGGGATGTAAACTCCTATCAATATTACAGCCATCCCAAATGATGGGGGTATTATTGGGTGAACAAATCACCCATACAACAATGTTTACCTATAGTTCACTTCAATATAACACGAGAATCGGTAAAAGTTATAGTTCAACACTAGCTCATAATTAGACTTGGGTTAAAATCACAGTACAAAACCAATGCCCAGGCTCAAACATGAGTACTTAGGTACAAGTGTCCCCCAGTGCTAATGTACTTGGGGCACACACAAGTAGTTTATAAAATAAACACAATTCACATAAACCTTCAAAGAAGTATGAAATTATTAGGCAAAATCATCCAATAAGTAGAGTGAATTCTATCTCCATTATCAATCAAAACAAGCAATAAATTCATAACAAATCAGGCACAATAGGAACAGCAGGACACACCATCTCAGTAGTCATGTTCATTTGATAAAGTCATGTAAGGAGGGTAACACTAGACCTCTCTCCCCAACACTTTCTCTTTGGCATGAGAATGCCCAAAAACTTGCATTTAGCATGATATACCCTAGAAAACTTTCACTTGTCATGATATTCCCCAAAAAATTCACTCTACATAGCATTTTTCGGACACCTTTCTATGCTTTTACACTCTTCTACCTTAGGTACACACTTTCCTTTTAACACACTTGTACATTACTTTTACAAAATTAAGAATTTTTTTAATATAGATGACTTTGACTACTCCCTTGCTCTTAATTTACAGGCTCATTGTTACATCAAGTAGGAATCACAAGCAAAACAACATGTATAACATATACGCATACACCCCTAGGGTCAATTTCCTTTCCTATTTTCCACGCTTTATTTTTTCAGCACTCCACACTTCACTTGTCCACTTGGCACATTACTTGCTACAAACTCTATAGGAACATAAGTTATGCATCTATTATCTACTTTATGTTATCGATTATTCACTCAAAAACATAAAGTGGGGAAAATGTAGACATAAAAACACACACATGGGTACATTTCTAGGTCTATAAACAAATACTAGAGTTTATATGATTCCTAAGAAAGAAAATTAACAATTGACAATTGTCCTCAGCCTATTTTCTGTGTTTCATTTTTTGCAAATGCTCTCATACACCCTACTGACCCAATCATAATTTTATGTGTTTATATTTTATGGCTCTAGACACAAGTGGTATTCTGGACAGGAGTGCCTAGGCACCCCTATCCCCTTTGGGTTCACCCAATCCTTTTCTACATTACTTTATTGTTTTGGGTTTCTTTTGTCTTATGGGCACCTTTTTCATTTATGAGTCAGCCTTCCAGATTGCCAATTACGAAATTCAAACAAGGGAATCATATAAGTACATAGTTATGTGTTCAAAATCAAAGACCGGTATTAAACATATACTATAAATACTTAAGATTACATATAAAGGTACCTAAATCACTTAGTGGCATCCATATAACATCCATTTAAGGGATAAAGAATTACATTTTCTCCATAGGAAACATACGAATGGGATGTTATTTATTCCATCCACACACTTTACTATATTGATACATATATTTACTATCCATTATCAAGTGCACTCACACAAGGGAATCCTAGGGCATGATTTCTACACAAACACAATAAAAATACATGGATTTTGAGATGTAGTGCAACACTTGATCACAAGTTTACTATCGAGGTGACCACCGGGTTAGTATGAATCCCCATTATACATCTTTCTTTTTAGATTTTGTGTGGTTTGTCAAATTTTACATGCGTTGTTTTCTACAGTTACAAGTACCCTTCGCGATCAATGAGCGACATAAAAATATCAACAAGGTTTGTTTGTGACACTTTTGTGACACAATAAAAACCATATTATGAATATTTTTGTAGTCACTAGATCCCAAGAGAAGTATCCAACACCAAAGCACCTATGTCCTTCTATGGGAGCATATGTATAACCTTATTCCTATAAAACTTAATTTATTCTAATCATTGATGATAATTTTCACCTCTTGTTCAATAGTTTTCCTAGTCGAGAGCACTTTTGAATCAAGTGTAAATCTACTAAGTCATTATTTTTATATCTCTTTCTTAGGGTATCATACTTACTTTATTATTTTCTTATGTCATATTGTACTTAGTACTTATATATCATATATCACATTGGTTACACTGTAATTAGTGTTTTTAAATTTTTTTTTTTTAAATAAAAACAAATCCTTATTTGAAATGATCAAATAATGGTCAAAGCATCATTTGCAATCAATGATATCAAAATAAATTATTTTGTATAAAACACTTCTAAAGGATTCAAATTCACAACATCATGAATGTGGTGGCCTTTTCCAATGATATCCTCATCACTTTCAAATATCATCATATGAAATAAGATTTCACCATTAAAAACATCAATAATACATTCTAACTCTATGATAGGGTACAAAATGCACAAAAGGATCATCTACAAATAATATTTATATGTTACTATAATAAATGTGGACATACATGTATGATTAATGATACAATAAAATGGACTAATGTTATGTATCATAAGTGTGTTTAGATGCATATCAATGCATATCAATGTAAAAATATCCATTCCTCACTTTGAATGACGTACATCCAAATTACTCCCCAAATAATTACTAAATGAAAAACACTATTATGTTTCATTTACTCCATCTCTTATAGATAAATACGATAAATATGTATTTTAATATTCATTTTAGAAGTGTGGTATGAAAGCATATTTATTTCATCATTCACATACACCATAGGAATAAGAATTGAAATGGAAACACATTGTTTCTAGGAATCATTACCAATAGTGTACATATTTTCTTCTTCATCACTCAGTTATAATCTAGTGACCTCGAGTTCCTATATGTGTCATTTTTTTGCAACTTGGAAAATGTATATTACTTACATTCCATTCTTACATTTCTTAGGAAATTTAATTATTTCAATGGATGCAACATTGTTCATGTGTTGGTGGATATTTTAAAGGGTAAAAAGGTTGTGATATATTTGTCTCCTAAATTTTGAACTATCGAATCTATGGCTATGTGTGATGTTTTACCAATCAAATAATAATTTTATGATTCTCTTTTGTATTACTCCTTTTATTTGGGGAAAATATTGTAGTACCTTTCTTTATCTCTTACCAAATGAAATGTATCAAATTACCAATGTTAGTGTTTTTAATTCAATTTTTATTTCCTATTTAGTCATGTAGTATCGATGTGATACAATTCTTCCATTTAAGGATTTCCTCAGTCATTTAACATCCAATGCAACATAATTCTTCCATTTTTAGTGTACCCAATCATTTAGCATCCAATGCATGATATAATTCTTCCATTTTTCCCCTTATAATTCATTTGACATCCAATGTGATGAAAAATATTTCATTTCCATGGCCTAACTAAGTTTTTAACATCGACTATAATATGATTCTTCCCTTTTTATATCCCACCCAAGAATTTATTATCTAATTCAACTCCATACCTAGCTACATATTCAAAAATAAACTTACATTTAGGTGGTGGTTTGGTGGAGCTCTACAACCAATTTTCATAAACCAACTAATTTTGCAATTAGAAAAATGCATAGGGTATGTAAGGATTCCTTAGTATTTGATATTATTCTAATCATATAGAAATATATAATAAAAATTTAAATTTTTAAACCATGTGACATGTACCTATTATCAACATTCATTACTCTTTAATAACCAAACATTAGTACATATAACTATCAAACAGTTCACCTATTAAAATAGGCATATTGGAAAAAGTGGAAGTGAGGAAAAATCATGGAACCCATTCCAAAAATACATGATGAATGTTTCTGATGAATATGGGAATGTATTGATACAACTTTATTTAATACTTCATTTATATCGAATAAACCATAGTGAGCTTGATTTATGATATGCAATCAGAATCCAACATGGTTGAAGTTGTGAAATTTTTATATATCACATTTTAAACACGTATGGTGTGATATTTCATGGTTATTATAGTATAAAAACGTTTTTTTTTCATGTGAGCAATTTTCACTATGTGTAAAATAAATAATGTACTAATAATATTTATTAAAGCATGGGTAAAAATGGAAAATGACTTGAGAGAAAAATATAAATAAGCATCCATAAATTTTTTTGATTTCTTCACCCTATTTAAGTGCACCTCATATTGATTAATGTATATTCATGTAATTGGATTATAATATTATAGGTATTTATTTAGTTAAGATTCATGTTCACACTTTTTAATTAACCCTTACACCAAAACCTTAAGGCATTAGTGAAATCCGCACATGAGGATCATAACATCCCACCACACTTTCGTAGCCCAGACACTAACCTAGATTTGTCCCCATATAGTGAGACTGTGCTCTTCTCTATAGATCCCCGAGTGAACATTGCAATGTCAGCATAGCCACCCATGTTGGGACTCAAACATAGGTGGTTTCTCTCGATACAAAATGTGACAAAATGCTACACCAAAACATCGATGCATTAGTGAAATCCATACATGAGGATCATAACACACTCACCTTAACAATTTTGTTTATTTATATATTTGTTTATGTAATATATTTACTTTTAAATTAAATGTTGTTAATTTTTTAGAATTCATGTCATTTCAATATGGATTTATATTACCAAAAATAAAATAAAAATCTAAATATTGACTTGTATTACCCAACAAACCTTCAATACGGACTTGTATTAGCTAAAATAAAAAAACCGTAATGCAAAAAGTGATGTTATGATGGTTAAAAAACCCAATCCTTAGTGTACACACACACACACACACACACACACACACACACACACATATTGATATTCATATAAGTACGAAAAATATAAAAGTGTAGTCACTAAATCATGTAATTACTATGTACATCTAGCCTCTACATACTCCATTTATATGCATGATTCCTAAGTAAGAGAATTACTTATTAACAACCATTTACCTTGATTTCAAATAGATTTTATCATTTTCATATTTATTGTTTGTTATTTTTGATTTATAACTTGTAATTTTACATAACAATTGACATCCTATTCAGATTTGATTTCAATTTTATCTCTCTAGAACCCTCGTATAGAACTACCCATTAGGAACATGAGAATTTGGGCAATCGTTTTCCCTTCTAGGCACTTATGTCCTCCTCTCTTATTCTAATTTTGTGTATCACCCTTAGTTATATTTTTACTTGTTAATGACGAAACTTAAGAGAAGGAATCGTATATATACATGTGTTATTTAACCTCTTTAGGGGAAAGCACTTAAGAGGCACATATTATTATAAGGAGATAATTTTTTCTATATACTATACCAAGGAATTCATTTTGGGATTGCATAAGTCACTGCATAGGAGGGCTTATTCTAAATTCCATACCGCACATTTGCATTGGGAAAAATTAGTTGCATCCCACTATTATTTGTATGAATGGAACTAGGTAATCCTAGCAAGGGACACAATTTCAATCAATCATACACTATAACTACATTGAGTCCAAAATATAGTGTAACACTCGGTGATAATCATATTGGGGTGACCATCGAGGTCATTCTGACTAAAGCATATGTATATTTTTTTAATCATCTAATGTGTACTTGATTATTGTTCAGGTATCTAAGGTTTATTTTACAGGTGTAGGTGTGACAAAGTATAAGTGTAGTGAATCTAATATGAGAAATAAAAAACAAAAGTGACAAGAAGTGACACAGAAAGAACCAAAACCAAATATCCTTCACAAACGCCACTTCTTAGAATAGATGTTATCACCTATGAATAATTGTCCCATTTTAGTAACTCGTGTCCATAAGAATGCCACATTTCCATAACCATACACAGATCTTATAAAATCCATAATCTACCTCTTCATCTTATTCATCAGTCCACAATCAATCCAAACTTATAGTTTCAAGTTGATTCATCTTTATATCCTATCTTTTACTCTTATTTTTGTATCTTTCACTACATCTTGCACATTTACTATTATATATATCTAATCAGTAGTGTCTTTACATATATTTAAAATTTTATCAAATCAAAAGGAATAGAAACCAAAACATCCTTAAAAACTCTATCTTGAAGATTTTTTTAACTATTTCTTCTTCCCGATCACCTACAAACATAAAAAACAACATAGATATATATATAATCCTTAATTAAATACTATATAGATCCAAGAAACAAACAAAAAATAATGCCAATGTTTTAAATTTTCTTTGTCTAGGTACAATTTGATTTAAAAATCAAGGCAATGGGAATAAATTAGTAATGGTTCAAAATTTAAGATCTAAGTATCTAATAACCATAAGCCTCCATCTGTAGCTACTTCATGTAGACAAAATTCTGTTAAAAATGGCTTAATTTTAATATATTAAGTGGCAAAAACCTTCCTCTATGGAGAAATGGTTTTCTATATATAAAAAGATTTATAGGTTCTCTTTCCATTCCATTATTAATTCAAAAGTATACATAAAGTGTGGATATTGATTTCATCATGCCTAAGAGTCTAGATCATACTTTGTTATTCTTCAAAGATCATTAAAAACTATCAAATTTTACTATACAAAAACCATTATGTGAGTAATATAGATTATAAATATTATTATAATCAAGAATTCATTCCTTTAGGGCATAAAAACACACTTTGGAATATCACAAAAGGACCTTATATTATATTATTCATGAACAAGTCCCATAGATCACAAAAAAGCGAATAACACTTTTCTGATTTGAAACAAAATTATGCAATATACCTCAACCTAAATGAAATTAACAAAATAAAATACATACTTGTGATAAAATATATAACATCTATAATTTTAGATCAATATAATCCTAATTACAAACAAAAATAATCAAAGTTTCTTTTAGACAATTTTGAGTATTTATGTTCCATGTGTTGAAGACTATGAAATTTCAAAGAGATAAATACAAGTCTTTATAAACAATATGATATTCAAAATACATAATCTAGAAAAACAAATGAATAAACAAAAGTGTGAAAATATTACCTAATTGGAAATGCAAATGCATATAGGCCATACAAAATATTTGAAGGTAGAGGTGTCTATATGGTAGCTATAAAGACAATGGATTGCATATGCCATTAAAAACATTAGAAAATGTGTAGAGAATAATGTTATTTGGTGAATAAAATAAAAAGGCCTCTCAAAAATGACTTGATCAGGGAATTTTTTTCCTCGTGGTAAGAATTAAAAACCAATTTTTGTGGGGAACAAATTAACCCTGACAAATTTTCTCATAACATTCACTAATGGTTAACCATGGGTTACCTATGATCATTGTATTCATTTTACTAGCATAAAATTTAGACACTAATTTATGTTGGTAACTTTAGTTTGGTAGAACTAGATCCTAGATAAATTATACTTATTTATTAATTAAATAATCTATTTAATGGTTTTTAATTACTAATTTATGAGAGATATAGGGGTAAATAATTTAATTTATTCAATTACCAAATATTCCTCTACTAACATTAAACTACTCTCTCACGTTATCCTTTACAAGGATATTTCATTTAGCAACATCTTTCCTAATAATTCTATTGCAACCATCCATTACACCAGCATCAACCTACACCTACAATATCTCGACCTTGTTAACTAGGACCAATATGATCACAAACCAATTGATTCCTTTCATAATTAGGAAACCATAAAAATGTTTATGGGAGTTTGATATTATATCCCACTAAGGATTCATAATAAACTTAGATGTATATTATTACTTTATGAAGGAGTTTTACTTCCTTGGTTAGTGGGAATGAAACAAATAAAAAAAAATCAAAAAAATCAAAATTCAAAAAAATCAAAATTCAAAAAAGAAAGACAAATCAATTCATCCAATGATGAAAACAATGTATATCATTCCTTGGATAAGTACCATGATGGAAACTTATTTCTAGCATCATATGTAGGTCCTATTATCTATAAGTATGTCATACTTGGGGGCATACCCACTCCACTATGATTTTATCTTCCCATACTTATTGATGGTTCTTCTCATTCTAACTTAGTTCACAAGTTAGGAATTTTTAAAGACATTGTGTGGCGCACATCTTTATATCTTATTAATCACTAGGAAGCATTTCCAAATTTTACCTTGTACATATATTTAAAATATTAAATACTAAAAAAACATATTGTTGTCATGTTAAATGTCTAGGATGTAAAATTAAAAAAATTATCCATGACAACTAAGCCACGACTTGAAAAGTTTATACTTCCTCTCCCGAGACACTCTAAACCATTCCTATAGCCATCCTATTCAAAATTTCATCCTCATTATCAATCATGAATGTGATAAAAATATTTTTACCTTTTTTAATGTGCAAGGATATATGATCAAGTTGATTTATTAAGTTACTAAGATTCAAGGAAGAACAACTATCCTCGGAAGCCTAGAAAGGGCCATTGTTGGCCATTTTACAACTAGTGAATACCCTCCGATATATTACAGGAAAGATTTAATCCATCTAGGAGTTGTATAAGATATAAATTAAGTTATCCAAGTATGTTTTGGGATATTTTGTGGAATAAGTTGATGTCAAGAACACCTTGACCTAAAATAGAGTCATTTTGGCTGCAAGAAATGTTATATGCCAATGGTGAAATATGACTTGTCTAGATGATTCAAGGAGTTTTGGGAGGATTTTTAATATTATGAAATACTCAATGGAAATTTATTGGAATCCTCCACATGATGGGAACATAAATGTTTACTTAAGTCTTCAATATTTTAAATCACTGTTATTTCTCCTTCATGTTGAAAGGGTGAATGGTGACAAAATTAAAATTTTAGGAATAATGGAATCTTAATAATTTGTTGGATGATCTCAAAATTTTATTTGGATTAAAAATCATATAATTTTTTACCCCAAAACACAATTCCATGCTATTGGGACAAAAAACACTCTCAATTTCCTAAAATGCACTTGGCATGTGATATCTACTTTTCACAAGGTATTTAGTGCACTTTTTCACCCTTGGTGTCCCATTGAATTTTAATTAAGGTTTAAATGGGACAAATTTTACACAAAATTGTGCTCCCACATCATTTCATAAGGTTTCGTCACTTAAAAAAAAACTTGGTGTGTTTGGCAGAGCATGCGAAGAGTTAACTTTCCCATGTCCCATTCCCATTATAAGTAGACCCCAAGACACATTTCCTAGCATATGAGTTGAAATTTTATTTTACCCAAGGTGTAATGGGTATAATGGGGACACTCAATTGCATTCCCCCATTTTGGCTCACTCCTTGCAACTTGAAATTCACATCTTTTCCACCTAGGAAACTCATAACTTAAATTTCATACGTTCTCTTCTCATGAGCAAAGACCCATCACCCATTTTATCACCCATTTTTCCCCTCACCTTTTACTAAACTCTAAAATAGACATGGAAAAAAAAATTGGACTCACTTATGTTTTTCATTCTTTACAACTTTTCCATCACAACTTCGCACCTAGGAATAACCTCAATTTGTAAGTAACTTAACAAGTTGTCCCTTCCTCATGAATAAACCATCCATGCTGAATTTTTGAGTTGGTGGTTTCCCCTTGTATTACACCAAAATAAAAAGGGACATGAGGGAAACAAAATTTCACTCCAAATCCTTCCACTCAGCTCTTGGTCACATGAAAAACTAACGTTTATCTCCAAAAATCAATTTTTGGCTCCATGCATCTCATTCGCACTAAACCATATGTTTTCACTTGTCACTTGTCACCATATGCTTAAATACACACTTATATTCCACAATTGGCCCCTTTAATCTCTACAAACTACTATTTATGCTATAACCACACTCAAACCTATCTCTCTACCCTGGTTTAGCTCCATGTTTAAAGATGAGTTCAAATTTATAAAGAAAACATGAATAACTCCCTCCTCACGAACACTTAAAAATTTATTGAAATTCAAGGTGTTTTTTTTTCCTCCGAAACTCCATTATTTCATATTGATGTTATATGAATTCTTCAAAACCATCAAGCTTGGAAAAGTAAGTTTTCTCGTATCTCAAAAATAGTGCACTCAATTTCCACCAAATTTAATCAAGATACTCCTTAAAAAAGTTCCTTCAAGTTGATTATAATATCACTACCATTGATAATATTTACATTTTACTTTATTCATTTGAATTTTTCATCCCCTGGATTTTCCTTTTAATATCTATGGAATTATGGTGAATTAAAATTGATGCACGATTGTCACTCCATGTTTACGAGTAAGTCATAAAGACATATGTTTTAGTTTTTTAGGTGTGATATCAAATTTTTAGAGGTTATTATGTGTCATTTAGTTTTGTTAGTTGTTTTCTAGGATTTTAAAATTTTAAATGGATAATGTTACTCCAAAGTGTAAGATTTGAATGAGAAGGCCCTTTTGGCTTGCTTTAGTTATGTTTTATGGATTCTTGGAGCTTATAATTTTGTAAAAGGATGAAGTAAGGTGTAATTAAGTTTATTAGGTCCTCATTAGGGTTTAGAAGAAATAATGTGAGTCTAGAAGTCAAGGACCTGATCTTTAGCTAAGGAACTAGTGTTAAGACTAAGGATACTCATATCACCAATGGGTCTATAGACTAGAATTCAGTTAGAAAATAAAGGGATGATTATAAATTTCTTAAATGTAACTATTTCCATCATTCCCATTTGAATGAGAATCAATAAGGAATCTTCAAGGAGAGCTTGAAAAAGGATTCTTGTAATCATGTAATCATGTGTGACTATATTCTGTATATTATTGTAATATTGTACACATTAAATCTTGTACATTGCATTTTGTGAAAAGGAACCATGTCTAGTAAGTGATTTAGATTGGTAAGTTTGTGTGAAATAGAAATTTTCACCAATGGATTGAGAGATATGTGCACTTAAAACAAGACTGTATAAGTGATAGCAATGTGTTTATAAGTTTTTAAAAGTAATTTTATGGTGGATTATTGTTAAAACATGTGCATGTAATTCAATTGATGTGAAGGGAGGTAGTGTAATTAAGCTATATTTAATTGCAATACATTATTCTATACAGTGGGATTCAATTTGACCGAGACATATCAAAGAAGAAAGGAATTTTTTTAGCCTCGTAAAAATTAGGTGATTGGACTCTACAAGAAAAAGGGTGATTTTTTGTTTTGAATCATTCAAAACTTAGCTGATAAGGTTATCAAGTAGGTAAATGCTCAATGTGTTCAATGGTGAAACAAAGATATATTTTCATGGGAACAACATGTAACCAACATGCCATAATAAGACAAAAAGAGGTAAGTACTAAGTTAATGTGAATATTATGCTTTCCTGGTAAGATGAATACATGTAATATACAAAAACAGAGTCTCACTTAATATTTTGATTCATGACATCAATTTAAATAATTTTATGAAAAAAATTATATCTAGGTTCTTGAAATCTTCACTTTGGATGCTTGGCTAGGGTTTGAAAATTGAAGACCTCAAACATCATATTTGATCCTAAAATTTTTAATCCATCATCTTGAAGACCCATTTAATAAATTCAACAACAATATTGATTTTTTTGTGGTAGGATTTGTGATTTGTTACTAATAGTTGGCTATCCCAGAGGTTATCTCACCACGCACGAGACCTAAGGTTTTAGTTGTGATTTAGGGATAAAAGGCTAAAATACTGAATTATGGTTTGAAATTTGAAACCTATCATCATTTCACATTAATTTAAAGGAATATTGAGGGTTTAATGAGTGATATTGTTTAGAATCTCCCTAGGTTTTGATAGTTCAGTCCTATAGATGTATGCAAATGAAAAGAGTTAATGAAAAGGTAAAGGTTGTAAAGATGTAAGAGTTTATATGAAGGAAGTGGTACCAAAATGGTACATTATTGCAAAACCCAAATGGTTGTTAGTAAATTTGATCATTTAGATGAATGATTAGGGGAAATACAAGTTAGAATGAAAAATATACATAGTTAGGGCTAGTAGGAGGTCTATAGTAGCCACGAGGGACTTATAATAATAATTGAACTTTCTCAAGGAATTAGGTAGCTAAACTTGGTCTTCCCCATTACTAAGGTAAGGGAATATTGAAGGTGGTTTGTGTTTACATGAAGGAATTCTATATCAATCAATCCACGAAGTGACCAAGGAACCTAAGTATTGTGCTTTATAAGGGTAGTTTCAATGAAGATTTGGGAAGTTAGAAAATTTTAGGGTTGTGATAAATTAGCTGAATGATATAAGTTTTGAGGATTCCAAGGAAATTTATAAATGTTTCATGAGCACTAGAAGGTATAAAACTCAAAATAGACTAGGTTGGAAGGTTATTGTCTCGAGAGAGGAAGAAAAATTTGAACTCTACATGGAAGAGTGAGGGTTATAATAGAGTTGGAGAATTTTCCTAGCTTTAAGGAAGAACTATTTATATTGAAAGTGAATAAGAAATTATATGTGTAGGTTATATAAGAATAGTTAGAAAGAACAAATTGGGAAAAATTATTTTTTCTTGAATTGGAAGCATGAATGTAAGAAGTAAGCCAAAGAAAGTATTATAGAACCAACATAAGTTTTTCATAATAAATGGATCATCATATTAGGTTTATTGGCATTGCAAGTTGTTTACAATAGGGTATAATTGGTTGGTAAGGCATCCAATTTTTAAAGGGTTTGAAGTTACAATTTTTAATCATCTAAACCAAGAAAAGTGTTCATTGAAATTAGGTATATTATGAATATCTTATTGAGTGCTTGAATTTGATACATAGTCTCTCCATAATTTTAGTATCAGAGTGTGGAAGATAGAAGATATACAAAATTTTATGAAGAATATGAGAGAGGAAAAATAGAGAAAAAGAAATGAAGTAAAGAAGAGAGAGACATGGCAAGAAAGAAAGAATTGTGCATTGAACAAGAGATCAAGGAGCTCAAGAGATATATGCAGAAGTTAGGAGATTTTATAGAAGCTGAAATTAAGGAGAGAGAGAGAGAACATTTTGGTTTTTTTTGAGATGAATAAATAATTCAAGCAGTCAATAAAACCACTTGTGGAGAATATACAAAAGGAGCAACTGAGAAAAATGATAAGAAGGGAGTAAAAAAAAGCTGAAGAAGATAAAGATAAGGATAAAAAACAAGAGCATGATGTGTTTAAAAATTTGTACATGAAGAAACTCATGATTTTAATGAATAAGAGGTGATTGCAAGATTCTAATCTTGCTTCAAGAAGAACAAGATAGTGAAAGGGAAGAGAAATAATGTTATGAAGGTAATTAGCTCATTGATGGAGCTTCTCAAGGGGCTTAAATGTCTCAAAATTTTAAATTTGATAGTGTATTTGAATGTGTGAATGAAATTATATGAAGAAAATAAAAAAATGCAAGAAATAATGCCTTAGATTAAGAGATGAAGAACAAGATTTAAAAAATATAGAGGAATAAGTTTTTAGAAAGCTCAAGCTCATTATAGATCAGTTAAAGTTAAAAATGTAGTAGTGAGTGTGATGAAAGGATCATGGAGAGATCTTAAAAATATGTTGAGCTTGATAAGTGGAAATTATGAGGTGAAAATCAAGGAAAATTCTTTGGAAACAATGGGAAATGATGAAGATAATGCAGACATCGCTTTTGGTTTTTCAAGTACGATGTCGAGTCTTAGAGGTTCTTAGGTTTTATTTAGTTGTGTTAGTTTTTTTCTAGGCTTTTCAAAATTAAAATGGAGGATTTTTCTCCAAAGTGTAAAATTTGAATGAGAGGCCTTTTTGGCTTGTTTTTGTTGTTTTTATGGATTCTTGGATCTTATAAGCTTGCAAAAGGATTAAGTTGTGTGTAATTAAGTGTCTTAGGTCCTCATTAGGGTCTAAAAGACATAATGTGACTCTAGAAGTAAAGGACTTGATATTTAGCTAAGGAACTAGTTTTAATACTAAGGATACTCATATGACCAATGGGTCTAAAGACTATAATTTGGTTATAAACTGAAGGAATGATTATAAATTTCTCAAATGTAACGGTTTCCCTCATTCCCATTCGAATGAGAATCAAGAAGGAATCTTCGGGAGAGTTTGAAAAAGGTTTCTTAGAATCATGTAATCATATGTGAATTTATTCTTCGCATTCTTATAATATTATAACATTAAATCTTGTGCATTGCATTTGTGAAAAGGGCCATTCTTGGTAAGAGCTTTAGATTGGTAATTTTTTTGAGAAATAGAGAGTTTCACTAATGGATTGAGAGACAAGTGCACTTCAAACAAGAATTTACAAGTGATAACAAGGTGTTTAAAAGTTTGTTGTAAGTGATTTTATGGTGGTTGATTTTTAAACCAAGTGTATTTAATTTTTAGAAACAAGTGATGTGAAGGTAGGTAGTGCAACTAAGATTTAATTTGAATCCATTATTTTGTAAAGGTGGGATTGATTGTAGATGAGACATATCGAAGAAGAAAGGAATTGTTTGATCCTTGTTAAAAATATGTGATTGGACTCTACAAGAAAAAGGGTGAGTTTGTGTTTTGAAGTATTTACAACTTAGTTGATAAGATTATAAAGTAGGAAATGATCGATTGGTTCAATTATTACCAAATAATAGCTTTACATGGAAACCACCTATAAACTACAAGAGATAATAAGAAAAGGAGAGGTAAGTACTACGATAATGTGAATATTGTGCTTTCCTGGTAAGATGAATATGTGGAATATATACAAATAGATCCTTAGTTAAAATTTTGAGTCATGACATCAATTTTAAATAATTTTATGACAAACCTCCTATACTCAGTTCTAGAAACCTTCACTGAAGGCTTGGTTAGGGTTTAAAAATTGGAGACCTCAAACATCAAAGCTTTTGAATCCATCATTTTAAAAAACCCATTTAACAGATTCAACAAGAATTTTGATATTTGTTTTGCAGGATTTGTGATTTGTTACTAACATTTGGCTATCTCGAGATGTTATCTCAGTCCACAGATCTAAGGTTTGGCTATGATTTAGGGGTTAAATACTAAAATAGTGGAATTATGGTTTTAACTTTGAAACATAACATCATTACACATTCCATTTAACAAATATTGATGGTTTAAGGAGTGAGATAGTCTATAATCTCCCAAGGTTTTGAAAATTCAGTCCTACGAGACCAATGCAAATGAAAAAGACTAAATGAAAAGGTCAAGGATTTGAATATGGAAGAGTTTATATGAATGAAGTTGTCACAAAACTTGGTACATTATTGGAAAATAGAAATGGGTGTTAGTAAATTCCATCAATTAGATTAATGAGTAGGGAAATTAATTTTAGAATGAAAAATCTATAGAGTCAAGGCTAGTAAGAGGTCTATAATGGCTAAGAGGGACTTATACTAAAAGTGCACTTTCTCAAGAAATTTTGTAGATAAATTTGGTACACACAATTAATGAGGTAAAGGGATATTAAATCTGGTTTGTTTTATCATGGAGGCCTTCTAGATCAATCAATCCACGAGGTGACTAAGGAACTTGGTTATTTTCTTTATAAGAGTAGTTTTAGTGAAGATTTGGAAAGTTGGAACTTTTGAGGGATGTGATAAATTTTGTGAATGAGATAAGTTGGTGAGGATTCTAAGGCAATTTAAAATTATTTCATAAGAATTATAAGGCTAAAACTCAAAATTGACTAGGTTGGAAGTTTTTGTCTCAAGAGAGGAAGACCAATTTGAACCCTACATGGAAGAGTGAGGGCTATAACAGAGTTAGAGAATTTTCTTAGTTTAAAAGAAGTACTAATTAGATTAAAAAAAATAATAAAGTATATGTGCAGGTTATCTAGGAATAATTAAAAATAATACTTGGGAAAAGTAATTTTTTCTTGAATTACAACCATGAATGCAAAAAGTAAGCCAAATAAAGTATGACAGAACCAACATAAGCTTTTAATTAAAATTGGATCATCATAGTAGGTGTATTGGTATTGCATTAGTGGGTTTAGAAAAAATAAGTGGTTGTTAATGCATTAAAGAAATAAAGGGTGTGAAGTGTCATGTTTTAGTCATCTTAACCAAGGAAAGTGTTAATTGAAACTAGGTTTATTGTGAATATCTCATTGAGTGGTTGAATTCTATATAGGATCTCCATCAAAATTCCTATAGAACTAGAGTGGAAGGTCCCGAGACAAAATATTTTAATACTATTTTCGTTCCAAACCAAGACTCAAAATAACTCAATCAAAGAATAGTAATATTTTCAAGGTATCATATGTATAAAAAATTGTGAAAAATTACTAAAAATAGATATCTTAGAAATGCCTTGCTGAAAATATAAATTCTTCTAGTTGAGCTCAAATAAATTGTATCAATAAACATTACACCTATATTATTTATTTTTTCCACAATTATACTACTAAGATTTCATGTTTCATGTTTCAAAAAGGAATAAAGGCCCTCACACGCCCCAAAACATTATTCTCAAGATGAATTTTATATGACAATTAGATGCATGAAATGGGATGATTTAACTCATCCTGGTATTAACATAAATGGATCATCATGGTTGAATCATTTGGGAATTTTTCACAGAGGTGAATTGTGAAGTTCAAGGGAGTCACGAGGAGGAAGGTGATGATCACCATATTCCAACTTTGACCTTGTGTTTACATTTGTTTCCTAGAGGAGGGAAATTATGTGAATCACATCATGGAAAAGAATAGGCCAGGATGAATTAGTATGTAAAATAATTTCACTTGAACCATAAGCTATCGAGGTACCAAAGGCCACCATGTTTATATCACCAAAAATCATCACAAGCCTAGTCAATTTACTCTCAAAATAGTATTTTTGAACATTTATTCAATGCTTTGAAGTGTTCCTACATCTCAGAGAAGGAGGATAATTCAACCACAATGTTTCATTCTATCAATAGGTTAGAAGTAAAGAATGTCATTAAAGTATAAATCCTTCTATTTGGAGGATAATACCATTTTGAATGAAGAACAAATAATCAAGGTGTCTGGGTTTCTTGAAGTTGATTCCACTAAAAAAGAATAGATATTTGTCACGAGAGGTGAATTTTGAAGCCAAGGGGGTAAGGTGGTGAATTACATGTTTTTACTCGGACCTTGTGTTTAAAGGATCATCATGTTTCCATGATCGATAAACCATATCGAGTTCACTTGGTGCAATTCACTTTGTATTGTTTTTGAACACTCATCAAATTCCCTAGTATATTTCCACATCTCATAGGAGGAAGTATTTGCAATCACAATGTCTCCGTTAAATGGTTTTTCAAAGGTCAAGAATATAATTCATGAAGCATTCCTTTAAAGGTCCATCAAAAGAATATTATTCGTTAGAAGTGTCTTTCCCATCTCTATATTTCTAATTCTCTTTGTTCTCTCTCCCCTCCTCTCTCTAAGATTACATATCTTCATTAAGAATGTGTGTTTTCACTATTTTTTATTATTCACTTAAGTGACCTTTAATTTTTCATTGTAAGAATTATTTTTCATTAATAATAAAAATGATCACTTTTATTACCTAGGAATATGAAAGGTCACAAGTGATGGGAAAGTTGACATGTCATGTAGGGAGAGATGAAAGGAAATTTTTGTAAGTGTAAATAAGAATGGTTTCTCCAATCTAAATGAGTAATAATTTTTGATTGTTTATAGTTTTTGGGTTTTATATGACTAATACTACAAGAAAAAAATCTATATTTCTTATATCTCATTTCCTATGTTCTTCTACTCTCTCTACTTTATAACTTTACAAGAATTTTAATCTTATAAAACAAAGAACAAATTTTGTTTCCTTGATTAATGGATCTATAGAAATTTGTGTCTCTAATTTATTATTCTTTTTATTGCTTACATTTTTGTGTTCTTCTATTTAATGTGGACCTAATATGGTTATTATTTTTGATAACCTACTAGTACCTAATAACAACATGAAGCCTTTCTCCCTATTTCTCCTACTCCCTTTTACCTCTCTCCAAAATAATTCCTCCCTTCTACATTATACAAGAACATTATCATAGGTTTAGTGGAGTATTCATGTGTGATCCCCATCTTAACGGCCACCCAAAAGTTTTCTTTAGCTTACATTCAATAATGTTTTCCTCCCCATAGCCTACAAGGTTGGGATTAGCCTCATGATCATTGGTGAAACCATTAATGTACACTACAACAAATTATTTTACCAAAACATCCAAATAGACAAAAAACGATAACTAAAAATCTAAAACATAGCAAAAATTAAAAAATACAAAAAAAGAAAACTAAATAAAAATTTGTCTTGGTCATACTCAAATTAGTATTTGACAAGTGAATGACCATAAAAATCACACATCACAATAGGATACATTGTTCTCCATATAAATGTCATCGAATAAATCATTAACTAAGGTAAAACATTGAAAACATCTCAATGTATTAGGAAATATAAGTATATATTCACCTCCATCAAATACATCATTAATTTCATAAAAACCAACCCTTGTCACATTCCTTGGGTACTAATCATGACAAAATAAAAAAGTATTTAAGTTACTTTTGTATGTTTTTTCTTATATATTTATTTTCTTCCTTTTATGCATTGTTATTTACTTTTAATTCATTCCTATGACACATTACGATATTTTCATTATGATAATTAATTATCATGATGCCTCTTGTTATGTTATACATGAAATAATTTGTCTCAAGATATTAAAATTGTGTAAGATATGAAACATTAATCACATTTTTCCTATCCATGTATAACATTTATTAAATACATATCCTATCTAGCATTTCATCTATATTATATATTTCATTGCATTCATACATGTATAATATAACATTTTATTATCTAACTATGTGAATAAGTTTTCATCATCATATAAAAATTAGAAAAAAAGGATAAAAAAACTAGTCTACACATCTTCATCTAACCATCTACAATATCAATATTTACGACTCACATCCATCATAAATATCCAATCAAATCATCATAAATCATCACATCATAAGTAAATATATGAAGCGTAATAAATATAGAAAAATATGAATCGATACATAAATCATAATAACCATCATATATTTTTTAAATGTGTATCATCAAATTTTGAAATGTACATCTCAAAAATCATATAGATCATTTCAATCTCAAAATCTTAAGTTATGTATAAAACTATGCTAATTCAACTCTTACTATGACTCTCATCTAATGATGATCCTTATTGTGGTGCACCTCTTAACGACCTCCTAATGGTGGTGGTCCTTGTACATAGGAAAATTATAAATATTAACTTGTGTGCTTGAATTATTGAGGTCATGATAAAACATCTAAAAAGTGAAAGAATGATGCAAAATGAGGGTTGGATAAGATGATGAAAATAATGAGTAATGGTCAATATGGTAACATGTCGATGGATAATATTTGATATTTTTGTGTATTAAAATGACACCAACAAAGGGGGAAATGTCAAGATCTTACGTCCTACCCATTTTAAAATCACTTAAAATATGTATTAATACATGATTCACATTATCAACATAAAGATACGTAGGATTTATTTTATATAATTAGGAGAGTTTGTTTTTGATTATTCCATTATTCTCTCCTAGATCTTTATCTCCCCTTACATTGTGGAGAGTTTTGTTAGCTTTCCTTCCTATAAATAATGTATCTGCTTCTTGAATAATATAATAATAAGAGATAACTAATCTCTATTCTCTCTCCTCTATTTTTACCTCACAATATGGTATCGAGCACCAAATTCTCTTGCCTACATGTAGAAGGACTGTGTGAAGTATGGCTTTATCTTCAGCAAACATTTTTAACTTGGAGATTTGAAGGAAGAGTCTTTGTCTTGCTACTACGCATGGAAGAATTGTAGAGGAGGCATGCATGTAATTGCATGAAGACTTGCATGCAAATAGTGTGAAGTTTGGTGTGTGTCACTTGCTTATGTGTGGAGAATACATTCCTAGCAACTGCAACAAGAGATAAAGAAGGAAATCAAACATATGCGTGGAAGTTCTATTTTTCTCTTCTGTGCTAAAGACAAAGACTCTTTTTCTTCTTGAACAAAAAGAGTGAGAAGTTGTGTGGAGGTAAATTTGTGTGGAGCCATCTAAACTCCCTTCCCTTTCCACATAAATCCAAAAAATCAAATTCTATGTGGAGAAATAAAAATTATATGCTCAGAAGAAATAAAATGTACATGATTTATTTACAAAATTTGTGTGGATGTTTGATACTAGTGCGTGAAGACATAGAGGAACACAATCTTCAATCTACGTGAACGGTTTGTATACCTGCGTTAAAAGGAAAAAATCAATCTTATTGTTGTGTGAATGTTTAAAAAAAATCTCCTCAACATACAATGCGTGGTAATTACTAAAGGAGGTTGCGTAGCATGATTTCAGTGACCAATTAGAATGTTTGTCTCCTTCGTGGTAATTCTCAGACATTTCTTTCCTGCATATTACCATTAATACCTACGTAAAGTATAAGAGGCTACGTGTTTTGTTTTTATTTTCCTGCATGGAGCTTTTCTCTATTGGTTTTCAGCAACCAAGATACCTTCACACAAACACAAACACGGTTCCAATGCAGATATTAGATCTACCCTCCTTCTAAGAGTTTACATGTGTCAATCATGAAAGAGGATAATACCAACATGAAGTAGGAGATTAAGTGCATAAAGCAAGAGAAATACTATTCATTTCTGCATAAAGAGTTAAAGTGGTATGAGGAGAGAAGATTTGGCTACATGATGGTTAAACATCTCCAACAATAATTAAAAACCAGGGGCCATATATTGCCTGGTGAAGAAGACTTTACCATGGCATCAAAGGGTCTCTCAGATCCAACGTTGAATGATGAAATGTGAATGACACAATTGAGACTTCAAAAGCTACAACATCAACTCACAAGCTGAAGAACACTATATAGAAGCTCCTGAGAGCTCTAGGTTCTACTTTGCATTGCTCAAAAAACTTCAAAACACTGGAAATGTACTCTTAGATGAGCTAGTTCAAAGGGGAATTCTTGAATATTTCCTTTTCAACGTTAGTTTCCAAGAAAAGTGAGTACATGAAGAATTACAAGCCGAGTTAGATGTTGACTATGAAGATGAAGAAGAATGCCCCACAAAGTGTCACCATCTCTCAAAGCATGTAAATATCAAGAGCATATACGAGCCAATACTTCTCATTAGTGAGTAAAAGTTGTAGTAACTCTTTAATTAATTAAATAAATAAATAACAAGTTTTTAATATTATTTTATTAAAAATGTCTGCTCTAAAGTTGCTTCTCTCCGATGCTTAGTTTCTTAAAGGGCCCAATTTTGCGGCCTGGAAAACAAAGATGAGGAAAATCCTTCAGTTTGAAGGATTATGGGGTGTCGTGATCGGATTTGTGATCGCTTCCATAACACCCGATGAATTAATAAATTATGAAATGGATAGTGCTAAATCCTTGATATTGATAATGCTTAGTATTAGTGATGATGTGCAAATGTATCTTTAGAATGTGAAGAAACTAAAGGAGGCCTAGGACAAGATGACAATAATTTATGAATCCAAAAATTAGACTAAGATCCTCCATTTTCAGTCAATGCTACACACCCTCTCTATGGGGTTAGATGAGAAAGTTGAGGAGTTCTTATGTCATGTGGCTAATCTACAATCAATTTATTAGCACTTAGTGAAATGGTGGATGAAAAAATTATCGTACCAATCACCTTGAGAGAACTCCCTTCTCAATTACGAGTGTTCGTTATGACACTGAATGTATCTAAACAAACAGTCGCATTCAAAGAACTTGTGAATTTTTTACAACAAAGATGAGGCCATTACTTCATCCCAAGAGGATACTCAGGATAAAGCCATGTTCTCAAATCCATACCATGGTCAAAAGAATCGAAGGGTCCCCTAGAGAAGCCAAATCAAGCGCAACCAAAAAAACAACAGAAAGATCAAAAGTCAAAGAGGTGGTGTCACATTTACAGAACCAAAACTCACAACATTGATCACTACTAGTACAATAGCTTGAAACAAGGGTATTCAAGTCAAACAAGCACATCAGGGCACAAATATTTTCAAAATTCCAAATGACGTCCCCACTGGAGAAAGCACAAGGGACATCTCGCAGCCCAACAAGATAATGAATCTAATGAGGAGACCTCAAAAGGATCCCATTTTGGTAAGAACCTTGTGCTCATCTCTCAGACTTCACATCCCATGAAGAGAGTCTAGTTGATAGACTCCGGTGCAAGTAAGCACATGTCAGGTGATAAGGATCTATTTGATTCAATCAACAAATAACCCACTGTAGATTGATTTCGAGATACTAGATTAAAAAGTACGTTATTGAAGGAATAGGTAGAGTCACCATCCCTCTAGGACCATGAAAATGTATGCTTACAAAGGTACTATATGTTCCTGGATTGACTAACAACCTCCTGTCAGTAACTCAGCTATTGAATCATCACCTGAAGGTAGAATTTCTTATCCAAAATGGCATCAAATCATGTTTGATCTCGCAACAAGGTAAGATTATTGCTAGAGAATTTCTAAAAGATAAGTTATTTTCTTTAGATATTGTTTCATCTTCTACAATAGCTTTATCTACATCAATAGTACAATCTACTACACTCTAGCATTTTAGATATGGACACTTGTTGGCTAGTTCATTGCATCAGATGAGTTCAAAAGAAATGGTTCATGGAATACTTAAATTGTTCAGTTCCTTTCCTATTTTCCCCATGTCGTTGTCTTGCATGAAAACAACACAAGGATCTGTTTCAGTCAAGCACCTTCCATGCCAAGAAGCTTCTAGAGGTAGTTCATACTGATCTAAATGTCCCACTGCCTACTTCATTTTCAGGATACAAGTACTTCCAATTGTTCATGGATGACCACTCCTGCGAGATATGGATTTTTTTTATGAAGAAGAAAAGTGAGGCTCTTCAACATTTCCAGAATTTCTATCATCATGTTGTGAAAGAGACTATACAACCACTTATTCTACTTCTCTCAGATCGAGGGGGAATTCACATCAAATAAATTCTTAGCATTCCTAAACCAACAAGTCATAAATCGAACTTGATCGCTCCCTACATCCCCCAACAGAATGGAATTTTTAGCGTTGCAATCACACAGTGATGGAGATGGCTCGCTGCATGCTATCAACAACAAAGCTAGAAGAACACTATTGGGATGAAATAGTAAAGACAACTGTCTATCTTTTCAATAGGGCACCGACAAAGATTCTACAAAATAAAATGATATAAGAGGTATGGAGTGGTAGAAATACATTAATTTCTCATTTGTGAGTATTTGGTTGCACAACATACATGCATGTCCCAGCTCAGAAGATAAATAAGGTTGAGCCAAAGACACTTCGTGTATCCTACTTGGCTACAATACTACCTCAAAGGAATACCATCTCATGAATCTTGAGACAAAGAAAATATACAAGAGTTGTGATGTGGTTTGTGATGAGTCATCCTTTGACTTAACAGTATCAACAGAAAGTCCACTTTCAACCACCTCTCATCGACTAGTCTCCGAATCAGATAATGAGCCAGAGGAGACTCCTCAAGGAAAATAAATTTTGCAAGGAGAGCTATTTGTTGAACTTGGAGAAATGGAGAATGTGAATCCACATCAATCCATATGGAAACAACACAATTCTTCTCAAAAGAAGCCAAGTTCTTGTCCGAAGTGGGTACAAAGCACCATCAAGGACTCACATTTACAAAAACTCCCAACTACATCATTCGAGTTGAACAAGAAATGAGGTAACATTTACACTCACGAGTTCACTGATTAATAGCTTCAAGCTTGATAATGTTTGTGATGTACTCAAACAATCTCGTTGGAAAGAAGCCATGGATGTAGAATATGACTCACTCATGTAAAATCAGACATGGGAACTTATCAATCTACCTAGAGGAAAGAAACCCATAGAATGCAAATGGGTTTTAAAAACTAAATATAAGGTAGATGGATCCATCGACAAACACAAATCACATCTTGTAGCAAAAGGATATGCTTAAAAAGAGGCATTGACTATGAAGAAACCTTTGCACCCACTACGAAGATCAAGACCATCGAGTTGTTTGTACACTAATAGCAAAAAAAGGATGAATAATTCAATAGATGGATGTCAAGAGTGCTTTCCTAAATGGTGATCTAAAAGAAGAAGTGTACATGACCCAACTTGAAGGATTTTTTGATGAAGAGCATCCTAAGAAGGTATGACGTCTCATCAAATCACTGTATGGAATAAAAAAGCTCCAAGTTCATGGTAGATCAAGATTGACTATCACATTTTGTATCATGGGTTAACTCATGGCCCCTTGGATTCAAATTTATATATAAATAAGATAGGAAAAGAAATTGTTATTCTTGTTGTGTATGTAGATGATCTTGTGATCACTGGAAGTTTAGAAGATTAGGTTGATATTGTGAAGAATGATCTCAAAAGAACCTTTGACATGACATATTTGGGGCTACTACATTACTATCTTGGCTTGGAAATATGGAAAAGGATCATCACATTTTTGTCTCCTAGATAAAGTATGCCAAGAAACTCTTGAAAAAGTACAAAATGTCTGATTGTAAACCTATATCCACTCCCATGGAGAAAGGCTTGCCAATTTCAAGATTCCAAGAATCACCTTAAGTAGATGTTACTCTCTATTATAAATTTTTTTGAGGACTCATCTTATTGACATATAGCAGACTAGATTTATGCTATGTTGTCAGTTATCTTTCTAGATTCATGCAAGAACCAAAGAAATGTCATTGGAATGCAGAAAAACATGTTTTAAGGTATGTCTGAGGTACAATTGATTATGGTCTGGAATATAAGAAGAATGATCAATTCTTCTTATAAGGATATGTCGACTCGGAACACGTCGATATTTAGATGATAGGAATTCAACTACATGATACAAATTTAATCTCGGATCTAGACCTATCTCGTGGATAAGAAAGAAGAAAATTTTTGTTTCTATCTCATCCACGGAGGAAAAATATTGTGCCACATTAGGAGCTATGTTCGAAGTGATATGGTTACGTCACATTTTGGATGACCTGGCTATTCTTGAAAAAAATCACCTATTCTCTATTGTGACAATCAGAGTGTGTTGAAGCTCGTGCAGAATCTAGTTTTTCATGAATGAATAAAGCATATTGAGATTGATTATCATTTCAATCGAGATCACGTCTTGGACCACCACATTTATCTCCATTACCATCCTATAGAAGCACAAGTTTCCAACATTCTCACAAAATCTCTTGCCTAATTGAAATTTAAACTTTTCGGGGTCACATTTGTAAGAATAATGTAATAAGGGAGGGAATGTTAGCATAAAGATATATAGGATTTATTTTATATAATTAGGAGAGTTTTTTTATTATTCCATTATTCTCTCCTAGATATTTATGGCCCCTTACATTGTGGAGAGTTTTGTTAGCTTTCCTTCCTATAAATAATGTATCCACTTCTTGAATAATATAGAATAATAAGAGATAACTAATCTCTATTCTCTCTCCTCTATTTTTCCTCACACACATGTTATTGGATATTTAGACCAATAGTGAGGATTTTTTTTGGATTAATAGTCCTTATAATTCCACTCATGTAATTTCTTCACTAGATTTATCTTTGAAAATATTATCTAAAATAAATTAATCTAAGAGAATTGGTCAAAAAAATGAAAATAAAATAAAGGGAAGAGAGAAAATAAATATTCTAAGAAAAGTGTATTTAAGAATGTTTCAGTGCATGATATTGGAAAAAGTGTTCTTTCCCTTTGAAACAAAAAACAAAAAACTCATATACTGATAATTTTTTAATGTTATTGATGCATTAATTCAAAGGAATCAAGGTTATAAACCAAACTTACCATATCAAATTGTTGAATGCAAATTTAAAGAATAAATTAAACTTCACTATATTTATAACAATTGGATCTTATCGGACCCTTAAATATTTGATAAGTAACAAGAGGCATGCACATGCAAGATTAGTTGATAGAAGGGAACTTAGGGAAAAGTGTGAAAAAAAGGGTTTAAGAAGGGTTTAAGTGAAACAAGGGTGCGCACAGGATGTACAACAAAGGTTTAAAGGACTTAGCCTATTCTAAAATCATGGAGTCACTTGAGGAAAAATATGAGGACCTGACTAGGTGTGATGAGTGGATAAGGTGCAACCATGGAACCTTAGAAGTCAAGAAAAGGATATTCCACATAGGGAATATTCCCGAGAATCATCATTACGAGTTAGTGGGGTTTTTCAAAGAGGATAAGCATTCACTAATGGAGGACCACATCAACACTTGACACACAATCTTCTAAGAACATAAGTCATGGTGGTGGTTGATGATCATATTAAATGAGGTGCTTGGGTTAGGAGTAGGGTCATGAAGAGGATATATAGAGAGGAGACACATAGAGGCACAAAGAGAATACAAAGAAAGAGTAGGATATTAACAAATTGCTATAGAAATGCTAAGGGTTTAGAGTCCTTAGTGTGAGAGGGTTGTTAGGGATACCATAAAACATATGTATAGGTATTGGATATGTATAGGAGTTGAGTGTGTCAATTAATTTATATGGTCTGAGATGACACTTTTGAATGTAGTATGGTTGCCAGAGACTTTGTTAAATCAATATAAATGGATCTATTGTGTACATATTATTTATGAGTGTAAACCCTCATTTTATATGGCTTCTCATGAATCATTTTTTTTTTTTACTTCTTAGAATTTTATTTAGCTTTTGTGATGTATAATGTGTAGATCCATTAGTTATATCTTCTACCTTTTAAAGTAAGTGAATGTACTTCTATTTCTGAAAATAATCCTCCATTGATAATAGAACTCTCTTGCAAAGCTCACATAAAGGAGGGGCTCGGTACCCACGCATGCCTCGGGTGAGCACCCAACATAGGCTAGATGATAGGCCAATGTGCTTGGGGTTAGAAAGAAGTTTTTAGTGTAAAATAATGACTACATCTTGGTTCCTTTGTCAGGACCTCTTTTGAAGCTATTGTGAGAGAAATGTGTGATGATGGAGAACTTGACCTTGGATAGTATCGAAGTGTGGCTCAAAAACATGGAGGATGAGTTTTCTCAGAGGTTCAATACTGGATCTGAGTTTGATGCATGAAAATGGGTGGAGAAGAACATCTATCATGAACTCTATGAGACATTCTTATGTTGTTTCCGAATAGAGTTGTATGAATGGCTATCAGCATATGCATCAAGGACATGTTGGTACAATAGATCTCATGTTTGGACCCAGGAGGAATATCAACAATTACATGAAGCTGATCGACATGGACCCATGTTGTTGATCACTAGTGGTGTAGAGTGTTGACTAGTTATACCTTGGAATACACTACTTCTACGTATTCTTTCTGAGAGCTTTTTGAGTTTGAGTTCTTGAGGGAACATAAAGGATCATTATTGCATGCTATTCCACTAGCTATCAAGATCCCGGTCATTACTCTAAGCTTTGAAGCCTTTCCCATGGTCAAGCTAAATTCTAGCTAGGAAAAAGGCACGAAGCTAGCATGGTAGAAGGATGGTGGACCTTGCGGTAGAAATGGAGAGATATGAGAGGTGGATCAAGTATAATAAATATCAAGAGAGGGAGTTGGAAATACAACATGAATATGTAGGAATTATGGATTTATGGAGGTAGATGTTGCAGGATGGATTTAAGGTTTACACGGATGACATGGAACCTTAGCGATCATGTGCTACCTCATCTTAGAAAGTGCGAAAGAGAAACCCCCTCAAATTCTAGAGAGATCTTGTCATATGAAGAAAGGTGAAGAGAATTCAACACACATATGAATACAATTGGTGACCAACCATTGGCACTTATTTGTCCAAATCTAGAGATAAGCATTAATAACCTAGTTGGTATTGGTGGAAGTAAATGATCAACACCTAGGAGGTATAATTTGTCATTTGGTACACCCATGGTTGCACAATCATTTTTTGTGTTTGGAGGTATATTTTCTAATACAATGTTTGGAAAAATTATGGGTACACAAATCTTGGGTATCACATCCGTAAGTGGCGCGAGGCACACATCTAGTAGCGGTGCAATATCATAGATTATTTGTGCATAATTCAAATATGACAATGGTGGCACAAGGTAAAAGCACTTAAGGACCTTTACCAGCTATGAAGGTGTATTTTTGGGACAAGTGGAGTAGGAACCAACAGACTTGGTGGAATTGGCGGATCTGAGGATCGGTGGGTCAAGAGGAATAGGTGTTGGTGGATCTAGTGGATCTAGTGGTTGAGGCAACACCGGGGTAATCCAGTTACGGATTAGGTAGACAAGGGCCTCAACCACCTCAGCAAGTGTTCTTTAAAATATTTGTACATCAACTAGATTACAAAGGTCTTGATGATGTTTGAGCATGTACAAAAATTTTATTTTTATAGAGCATGAAGGGGATCACTACCCCATAATGGAAGGAAAGTCAATTTTCAATGACGTTGTAAGGGCGCACACATAGTCGATACTTTAAGTATGACCCTCATAAGAAAATAATAGATTATACCGCACCGCATAATACCTTCTTATCTAAATTCCATATTCCTAAGTTTGAATAGAAGAGAATTAGTATGTTAAAGGAGATTCATAAGGTATGGTAGAGAGTGTATAGGAGTATGAAACACGCTTTAAAACTCTCTTGTCCAAACTGTCTTATGATAATCATCTTTCTCAGAATGCTCAATGGTTTTTTGGAGGATTAATAATGCCCTTCAAGAGATCATTGTCACATAAGACTTTCAAAGACCCGTGTGAGGCCTTGGAGGCTTCCCTATGCACTGAGGATGTGGGAAGCATGGATACTGGTGTTAGTCCTTTTCTTGAAGATTATATTATTGTCATGGAAAAAATAGCTAGAGAAGCTATCTATGAACTCGATCCATGAGACTCGTAGTGGCCTATGGTGCATGGATTGTGAGGTAGAGGGAATACGAAGGAAATTTGTCCTTGGATATTGGTATGCATTATGACACTCGACCATGAGAGTTTCCATAGAGATCATGATGCAAGTAGGTGTTCACTATTGCGATACATGATACGTAATAATGTGTCCTTCTATTACAATATTTTTAACTCTACTACTCATGACACCAACTATTATAGATTGATTAACCAGATACATGATGTCATTGATATTGGTGTGCATCAAACTAGTGTTGAAAATAATTCCAATGATGATGGTCATCACTATAAAGGATGCACAGATGGAGGAGCTCATGGAATAGGTTTTCGTGGAGGATTTAGAGGCCTTGAAAATTTTGGATTCGAAAGAGGTGAATTTCCTCATGGAACTTTGTATAACTATGGGTCCATAGAGCATTACAAGCATGAATTTCCTGATCTCGCTATAGTGCTCTTAGTGTGGGAAGAAGCACAAGTACGAGGAGTGTCTGGAGCTATTTGAATACATGAGCTAGCAACAACAAAAAGACAAGGGCACCTTTGGGATGGTAAGAGTTAATAAAGAAGACTCACAATGGATGCCAAGGGTGGTGAGTGAGTTAGAGTTAGAACCTGTACTAGTGATGACATGTGATGAGGTTGCGCATGCTAGGGAAATACCAAATTAGAGACCACTGATTACAATAGAAGAAGTGGTATATGGGAAATATCTAGAGCTTACCCATTATAAGGAAGTATATTAAGATACGATGGACGTAATAATAAGTATTCAAGGGAAATTTAGTTTTTAAAAGAGAAATCTAGGAAGTTGCAATAGAAGAAAAGCATTGAATACCCTCGAGTTAGATATAGATGATGTCGGAGAGAGGTGTGTAAGATTCGGTGTTAGGATAATGGTTAAGGAATAAAATACCAAGTGCTAGAGCGAGTGCGAGAGATGGGTTTTACATGCCAAGCTTCCTCCCCACATCCTCGACTACGATAAAGAGACTACCTTGAATTCAATTATTGATGGATGGTTCCTAATTAATATTCATATTGACATGGGTGTGGAAGTTAATGTTCTCACCATGGATTCCTAGAATCAAATAGGAAGGCCCCCATTACAACCATATTCAAATGTGTTGTATATGGCTTAAAAGACAAAGGAAATGCCCATTCTTGTTCTAAAGGATGTTGCTATCACTATCCAAGGGGAAAAATTCAATGGATACTTTGATTTCTTAGTGCTTCCTAAGATGAACAACTTTCCAGCTTTACTTGGGTGCCCATGGTGCTATAATAACAATGTTGACTTACGTTTTAATAAGGGGTATACAAGTTTTGAGAACAAGGAGGAATGCATTATAATTCCTTTGATGGATGGGAATTTAGTGCCCTAAACTAAGTATTTAGGAGAATAATACCTAGAGAAAATTTATGTGTGCATTATCGGGGACCTTGAGATTATGCAACTAACAAAATAAGGAATTATTAAGTGGGAAGATGCTCAATCTATAAGTGATACAACTAGTGTGCCATGTGACAATTACACGCATGGGACATATGAGTTAGTCAGAAGGTAGTTAAGAGGATCGGTGATGAGAGTAACAAAGGCATGCTTAGTCAAGTGCCTAAGAGGAAAGAAGTTTCCAAGTTATTCAGGGCGTTAACCCGATGTTTTCCTATGAGAAATGGAGACCCAGTGGAGATGTGAGACCGAAAGGAAAAGGATTCTTAATTATTCCTTACTTGAAACTACAAAGACGTTGGTAGGTGACCCATTGTGATAACCTTCTAGAGTGGTGTGAACTAATAATTGTGTTCTCTGTTAGCTTTATCTACATAAATTCACCTACTATCATATAAAATTATCATAGAAATGAACCTTCCTTGTTTCACATCCAAGCATGTGAGAAGGCCTGGATAGAAGGTGAAAAAGCCTTGTCACATTCTTTATGGGTGCATAAGCTTTACTACACTTTACAAGGTTGCGTGTGTGCATGGTACATTCACTAAGAGTTACATATTCAAATAGGAAACTAGTAGGAAATGATGAATGATCTCCTTCATGCTTTCGAATATCGAGTATTGAGCCATTGGTGGATGAGGCATTGCAGGTTGTTAAGCACCTAAATATGGGAGATAGTTGTATGGTAGAGGATAGAATATAAGAATTATTTGGTGAACCTAACTTATAAGAATGCTTTGATGAGGAATAATCGGAGGAGATACAACTTGAGTATGCATGTATAAAAAAGAGAGGAAATTTGTTTTATGTGGTTGATTGTGAAGAGGTGGAAACTTGGAAGTTAACCATAGTGTAGGTACACGTGAGGTTATGGATAGTGCTGATGAAAAGTGCACACCTACCATAAAGCCCTAAAAACAAATAAGGTTAACATTTGTTCAAAGGCATAACCCAAGGAAGCTATTATCGGGCACTACTAGTCGAGAGAAGGAGGTTTCAAGATCATCAATTTGTTACATGAATTTTAGGATTTGTTTCGCATGGGTACTACGAGTTTAAAGGAGTTCACCAATCTTTGGGAGAAATTAAGATCATGTTAAAGAAAGGTGCACACCTAATTTGAAGATACCTTATCAAATGAATCCAAATATTTGTGTCAAAGTCAAAGAGGGGATTGACAAGATGATCGCATTAGGCATCATTGAGGTTGTTGAAGAATTTGAATGGATAAGTCTGATGTTCATCATTATTAATAAAGATGGGAGGATAAGTATTTATGTTGATTATAGGGATCTGAATGTGGTACATGTGTTATTGACCCATTTCCAACCCCCTTCATTGAAGATATCTTGGAAGGAGTAGTTTGGAGAAAGATCTAGTCTTTCACGAGATGGATTCTCGGGATATCATTAAGTTTGAATTCCAAAGGAGGAGAAAGAATAGAAAAATTTCAGCACTAAATAGGGAACCTTTTCCTACAAGGTCATGAATTTTGGAATGAATAACACAAATGATGTGTTTTCATGCATTGTGGTGTAGGCATTTCAAGACTTCATCTATAAGTTTCTTCAAGTCTACCTTGATGATTGGAAAGTATATGGATTAGTGAGGGACCATTTTGACAATCTGAGGTTGATGTTTGCAAGATTCTGGCAGTTGAGGATATCCCTCAGCATTAAGAAATGTGTTTTTGCCACTCTACTTGGAACCCTATTGGGGCATATCATATGTCACATCAATAACTAAATTTATTTTCAAATTCAAGGGGTTTTCTGTGAAGTTGATACATTTTTGTTCAAAGGAACACATTTTTTTGCGAAGAAATAATTACAAATGTTAGTGAATGAGACATGGTGCACTTTAAATATTAGAATGAAAATAATTGGTGTGCACATTTATAAATTAATCAGGCCTTTTGTAAGGGTTGCTCCATATCGAAGGATCTCTCATCTAATGGCATGCAAATCAATTGGCCCATCTAGATAGTTCCTTTATGGAAGTAAGGCTAAAATAAATTCCAGAATAATTTTTGGTAAAAATGTGGAGTGCATTTGAAGAGCCATTTCCTCAATTGGTATACCCAAATTCATATTAATCCTCCATATGTAGTAGTAATGAAAATTTTATAAAGAGACATTACAATTCTTGCAAATGCCAAAAGGTAAATACTACTCCATCTAGTACACCAAAGGCAAGGGAAAATGATGAAAAGACAAGAGAACAATTTTTGTATTGAGTTGAGAAAATCCTTTCTACAAGAATGTATTTTTAATCTATCTTTTAGTTTTTTCAATCATAGTTGGAATTTAACTCTAGGGATGAATGAGTCTATCATCAAAAAATTTTACTTAATACATTCACCACAAATGCTAAAAGTTGTGATCAAGGTAAAAAATTTGAGCATAATATAGATAAATTGAATTTATGTGGAAGGGATGTACATTATAATATATGGTACAAATGTCATGGAATCTGGAAAGCTCATTACGAATATGAAAAAGAAAGCACACGAGATATAAAAATCTTATATTAATGGTGATAGGAGCGTAATAAATGGAAATATAAGAGCGTAGTAAATGGAAATATAAGAAAATATAAAAATCTTATATTAATGGTGATAGGAGCATAGTAAATGGAAAAATAAGAAAATAGAAATAAATAATAAATAGTGTTATAACTATTGTATTGATATCCAAATGGTTGAGAGGAAATATGATATATCGCCGGACATGTCTAGTTTAATGGGACAAGATGGTACACAAGTAACAATGAGGTTGTTTCTGTTTGTTATAGTTTTTATTACATCCTATAAAAGTGTAACGAGGACCTTTCACTATTGGACCTTCCTCCAATGTAATAGTCAAATCTCATAAAAATATGGCAAGAACATTTATCCCATGTTTCAATCACTAAGAATAACTTATTCACTAAATGTGACGAGTGCATAGAGTTAAATAAAAAATGTGCATCCACCTCATGTCCATTAACACTTCCAAAAATAGATCAACACCAAAAATGGCACAATGATTACATTCAAAGTTCTTTTTCAAATTACTATGCACATAGAGCACAATCACAAAAATATCCTAATAGATAATTGAGCATTAAGCATGAAAAAATGGACACGATTAAAATTGACGTACAAAAGTCTGGGAAGAAAAGAAAAATAAATAAGAAATATTATTAATCTCCTCATCACCTTGACTATTATGCTAATAAATGGGAACAAAATGGGGGGTTTCAGGAACTATGGTATCCCTTTTGTTGACTGAGGATCATACTTCACAATAATATCATTAGCATTGTATATCCGAAGCTATAAGAACCACCTAAAGTTCAATATCATTTTATTATTTAGTATTAGGATGTCAAAACACCCTTTACATGATGCACTATTGCAAAATAATGTGTATGAAAAGTGCAAGGAATACAAAAAGAAAAATGAGTGTGCTCATACAACTAATATTATAAGAAAATGTTCAAGTTCATTTAGAAAAACACCACTAATTCTTTAATTACAACTAAATAATTGTTCAAGTGACAACAAAATCATACATTTTTGCATTTGCATTCATGTTGACATCTAGAAGGATTTTCAACACATTGTTCATGAGTTTCCTTCTAGTGAGTCATAGACAAGAGGACATATATGGGAGATTCAACCGATTATCAAAATCCTTGTGAAAATTGCAACATCCACATTTTAATACTTTAGAACAAGATTTTTTTATTAGTGTTTTCTAGTTCTAAATACATAATTTAGAACACACATATCATAATAATCATTCTTATAAGAGATAACCATATGTAGTCATGTAATGACTCGATATACCACCGATCTATTCATTCCATGACTCGGTGAACTACCAATCTATTCGAGTGTATCTTAGAGTTTGGTGTTTTCAACATAACACTTAATTCTCATGGTTCTCCTCCCTAATCTAGGATTCTGAGTGCTCTGTCTAAGGAACCTATCTGAATAATTGTTACCATTATTCATCGGCATCACGTTCCTTAGACTAGGTGACATAGGACAACGCAACCAATAGCTTGCAATACTTTGGCCAAAGATTTGAAACATAATGTTCATGTTACTTATTCCTTGAGGGCATACTTGTCAATCTGGAATACGTCCTTCACCCCACTCCAATGTTATATAGAATGTCATATACTGACTTCTGTCAGTCCCCTTGCCCCAAGTTTTCACTCTGGATCGGGTTAATATCATAATTCACGTTATAAGGATGCCCTTGAAGACTAGGGGTAAGCTGACATACTGGGTCAACCAATATTAACCCCGTGTGTCAAGGTACCCTGAGTCTCAAAGGGCTGCCTCATAACCTGTCTATGGTCCTAACCAGTCCCGAAGCGAAATCTTGATCAAATTTCAAGTGTAAATATTAACGATCAATGCAGAAGGGTGTTGCCATATGTCATCTGCATTGTTATATCCTTGAGAAGATCCTAATCTTCTCAAAGGTACAACCCTGCAGTTGACATGTGTCAAAATCCTATGAAACAACCTCGAGAAAGATGTACATACCTCCAAGAATTCACTTAAGTTGAGTTATATTTGGATTACAGGCCCTCCTAATTGGGTAGCCTTCCCTAACCCTGGGTCCCACACTTCTTGAGTTACCTTTTGTAATTAGGTTCATTTTCACAGAGAAAAGTTTTAATAAGATTTAAGATTGTTTCAAGTTGTCGATTGGTTCCTAATAACCTTGTACCCTCATAATAGGACAACAGCCCTAAGTTTTCCCATTAGGAAAATAACTAAACTAGTAAGGGTTCGTAACAACCTTAAAGACTGAAACATATCACACTTATTACCATTAAGACATGGTGAATTGTAACCATCAATTACATTGCTTTGAATTAGATCATTAAGAGAGTAATAGTATACTCTTCCAGTTATAGTACATTTTAAGGCATAGCTCAACCTCAACGTTCCCTATAAATGCAGTGGTCTTATTTACAATTTAACCACAATCATAAGATATAAAGAATTACTAACCAGAAAAATGTAGTATCCAGCCATATAATTAGCTAAGGCTTACTTAGGGAATCCATCTAGATCCCATTGAATAGAATAGTAAGAATGCACTCTCATTCATACAGACAAAAGAAGATCATTTCAACAAATAAGAACACAAACCACATAAGTAATATGTCCCCATTTCATTTATTCCCAAACCTATACAATTACAACCTATGCACTTCGGCATATTTTAATACAATAGTCTTCAAAAAGAGTAACTTTCTTCTATAGTACAATTAGAAAAATCATGTCGGAATTCTTCATAAAAACCAGATTAAACAGTCATTGCATCATATCAGATCTGCCTGCCTTTACCACTTTAAGATGACCATCGTAAAAATGCTAGACGAGTCGGTTCGGTGAATTGACCATGATAATCACTAATCCTTAAAAAATTGCATTCCACTAATTGTTTTCATTTAACAACCCTGTTTAAATGACATCAATTTCATCAAATCCAAAATCATGATTCACACTAGTTTTCCTTTTTCAAATAACTTTATATCATAATTCAAATCACAAACATAATTTCACCTTAGTCTATTTCAGATGATTTGTATAATACAAGAAAATAAGAAAGGGAATTCGGTATCATATGTACCTAATCATTCGCAATGCCAAGAAGCAGTGTCCATCATGTTCATTCATTCCAATTAAAGAATAAAACCTTTTTAAGGTAAGCATACAACAGGTTCACATAAAACAATTTAAGCAAAGGATAGATTACTATCCCATGCAAGATCACCCAGCAAACTACCATTAACTCTATTATACCAATTTTCAATCATTGATAAGTATGCAAAATTCTAACTACAGGGTTACCTTTATACAAGAGATAACAAACTGAGTTTAAATTCAAGACAATGGTACTACCAGTAAATGAAAGGAGTCTTCTAAGTTAAGATCTCACCACTTACAATTTCTTCCCTCTTATTCTTAATAGTCTTGTCATCTCATAACCAGACAGTAGAGTTCCTTATAGGAATTCTAAAGAAGAGAACACTATAATTTCAAGAGAGAGTGAGTGTGAATACCTTCGTATTTCGAAATCCTATAATTTCTTTCCTTCATAACTTAGAGGAAGGAGCAGAGAAAAGAACTTTATTTTAATCAAGTTCAGAACTATACTAACATCCAAGTAGTAATGTACATTCTCTCGTCCAATCAGGTAAGAAGAAGGCAAGTAAAACAATACTTACGTTTAACCAAAAGCTCAGATCAAATAGAGCCACCTTCAGATTTGCCAATAGATCACTATGATCTTACAACTATACATTAAACAAAAGCCAATAACGTTTTCTTTACATAAAATGTTATAAATGATCTAATCTCAGACCACAATCCTGCTCTAAAGTAAACAGTCTACATTTCCTTCATTTCTCAAACCATTTGGTCTAAGAGTTAGGATAACCTTCCCATTATCTATTTATTACCAATAGATCAAAACTAAATTATTTCAACCGTTGCACAATTAGGTTGTTATATCATTTCAAGATACTAAACTAAAAATGCATGTACAAAGTCAATAATAGAATTCTAAATATAGATTCAGCAATGCCTCAAAATCCATCCTACTCATACCATAGTAGATATCAACATTTTAACTGTGCAAAATAAATAAATCATTCTATTGCATATGGATCATTTCAACCCAAATTTCAACTACAAAAGGAAAAGCATTAGTTGTACATAAATAAACTTAACGATGTTGAAGTCATTTTCTTTTAAATTAGAATTCCCGACATTGTGTAATGCTGGCCTTAAGAAGTAGACTTCATAGTCACCTCAGGGTAAAACACAGTCATATCTCAACCACACATTAAACATAATTTCCACTAAGGCAGATCCAAGATTAATCTATGAATTTTCCAGGAGATACAGGGCTTATCCAAATACATTTTCTCTTGAACATAACCATGTTCCTAATATCCATGAAAAATGTAAAAACAACAGTTTAACCACATACTTCCTTACTCACAGAACTTGTATGCATAAGAACATTCAAACCCCTTTGAAGTAAAAAGTATAGGCTTAGACTTCAAGCAATATTTCTAACTCATGCAACTAGAACAGTCACGTTTCACTAAATAAACTAACACTCCAACCACAAAATCTATTACTTACTTTCCTTAACATGGACCAGTAATAGTTGGAGTTCATACGGCGAAAAAAACAATCAATAATAAAATTATATTCGAACAGTAAATAAATACAGTGGTGTTTTTCAAACACATAATCCAAAAATTATATTCGAACAGTAAATAGATATAATGTTGTTTTTTTCAACACGTAACCATCAAACATGCATTATTTCATGGAGCTAGTTTCTATCAAATATCTCTAGGAAATAAAGAAAACCACAAAGCAAAACTCCACATGGATTCACAACATGGAAAACAAGAATAATGAAGCGGGGTTTCATCCAGGATCCAAACACAACCCGAAAACCCAAATCATTATTACCAGCCAAGTCAAAATATGCATATATCATTAGAACGAGTTGTTCTAATGAAAACATTTAAAGGAAAACAAGATTTTAATAGTTAGGGCCTATTATGTGTGATAGTGTCACTAAAAATTTGAAGAAGACCTGCGAATGCGTTTGCACCTTCTCTTCTTCTTCCACGAAAGATTAAACAAAAAAATATTGTTACCTCCATGCCTTATATACTTCCCCTGATAGAGAAGTAAGTTTCAAACTCTCAAAATTTCCATGCAACGAAGAGTAGATGGCTGGTTCGAAGAACTAGTGCTCATGCAGAGTGAAAAATAGAATGCATGGAAAACAAAACAACCAAGCAAAATTCCACTTGTATGCCTTCCCAAGAAATCCACACTCGAGGCCCGATGCTCATTAATTGCATTTATTTTTGTTCTCCCACCTATTTTCCATTTCCACCGACTACCAAATTTGGTGAATGCTAAAACAACATAAACAAACATTCCCATTCTTAGAGATGTTGCCACATACGATTCCTCTAACAAACTTATACTCGCTTACTCTGGCAGCATTCCCTGTCCCCATCCTTATCCTTTCTTAAATGCCATAGAAATTACTGCCCATGACTCGTGAACCTCCTTAGGCCCCCCTTCGTAGCATTAGTTTAGAATAGGTTAGTGACTTAGGTTAGATCATAGGTAGACTTAGTCTCATTTCCATAGGATACAACATTAGTCACCCTCCATAGGAGTATTAAGCACATAGTTTTAGGACTAGGTTAGATTAACTAACCTTGCAACATTAGGTTATAGTTTAGGTTAAAAATAATAACCTTACTGATTCTAGTCTAGGTCCCTAGATAGGACTAATCAGTAATAGAGTTCAAACAGGATAAAACATTCCTGGATCAGATTCCATTTGGCATCAAGAAAATTAAGCTTTAGATATAAAACATACACATCTTACCTGGCTTACGGTCCAGGTCCTTCCCGATGCTATGATAACTGGAACCAGATTCTGATTACCATGATCAGCCAGAGTTAACCTCCGGAATTGAACATTCAAAGCTCAGTCAGACTTAGTAACTCTCGAAATATCAATACAATTTGTTCATCCTGAATAAAATTAAAACATCCCTTGGATCAATGCAACTGATCCAAGGTTGAGTCATAAGGGTGGATAAATCCACAACCTTCCGAAATCAGATTGTACTCAAATGCAAAGAATGAAAGAAACAAAAGAGTCCAAGCATATTCCGGTTCAGTCAAATATCTTAAGAGTAGAAAAGACATAATCCAAATCAAGCATGACTTCCCGAAACCAAAGGAACATATCCTCATATGGAAAAAATCACATATCAACACTTGAATGCATAGGAGAAAGTAACAACAATTTAGGGTGTTACATGCTTCCCTCCTAAAAGATTCATCGTCCCGATGATTTCATCCTTTTATTTATTTCTTGTTAATCAATTCTTTGACTCACTGAAAAAATTAACTATTTTAAACTCGAATAGTTTAAAAAATCAGTATCATGATACCATTTATTCAACCTGAATGAATGTTTGTCCCAAAACTGGCTTACATAAAGACATGTAAAAGATAAATTCATAATAATAATCTCTTTTTTTATCAATCAATAGATTCAATTCATTCAAAAGAAAGGGAAAAACATTTTTCATCTCTTCCAGATTTTCCCAAGTTGCACTTTCTTCATTAAACTGGTCCCACTGGACCTTACATTCTGTATTTCTTGATTTCTCAAATGCAATTGGTGAGTTTCCAACACTCGAGTGGGTTTAACCATGATTATTCTTGGGTCTTGGACCTACAAGGAATTCCAATTTAACACATGTGATAAATCTGAAACATATTTCTTAAGAAAAGAAATATGGAAAACATCATGCATTCGTGACAAAGTAGGTGGTAATGCTAATCGGTAAGCTACGGGATTAATTACTTTGACAATTTTGAAAGGTCCCACAAAACGAGGTGATAACTTGGCAGCCTTGCCAAAAGTTATAGAACTCTTTCTTGGTTTAACACAAAGAAAAACCTTTTCACCAAGTTCAAATTTTCGGTCAACCCGCTTTAAGTCAACATAACTCTTCTGCCTATCTCTTCACTTCCTTCAATCGTTCACGAATCATTTTAACTTGCTATTCCATTTCAGTAAGGATTTCAGGCCCAATTACCTCTCTATCCTCAATGCTATCCCAACTAACAGGGGTTACACTTTCTTCCATAAAGTGCCTCAAAAGGTGCCATTTTAAGAGAAGAGTGATATGTGTTGTTGTATGCAAATTCAACTAATGGAAGATATTCTTCCCATTTATACTGTTGATCCATGCAATACATTCGTAACATGTCTTCTAACACCTGATTTACTCTCTCAGTTTGTCCATCTATTTCGGATGATACAGAACTAAAGTTGGTTTAGTTCCAAGAGCTGCATTAAGTGTTTACCAAAATCTTGATGTCAGTCTAGGATCCCTGTCAGATATTATTAATTTTGGTACTCCATGTAACCTGAAAATTTTGTGTACAAATCTTTTAGCTAATATAGGAGAATCATCCTTTAGATTTCCAGCGATAAAATGAGCTACCTTTGTTAGTTTGCCAACAACTACCAAGATAACATCATGTTTATTTATCGACATAGGAAGCCCTTGTAAAAAGTCCATGCTTATTACTTGCCATTTGTACTGCGGTATGCTATGGGGATATAATAAACCAGCAGGGTGCATGTGTTCTGCTTTCACCCGCTAACATTCTAGATAATGAGTCACAAAATTAATAACATCCTTTTTCATTCCTTTCCAGAAATATTGTTGTTTTAGATCGGCAAGCATTTTGGTAATACCCGGGTGTCCAGAAAAGGGTGAATTATGAAATTCAGTTAACAATTTATTTCTCAAATTATTTAGCAAAGGTACGTATACTCTGTTTTCATAACGTAAGATTCCTTCATTATCAAAATGAAAACCTTTATACCTTTCATCTTTTGGTTCTGCAGCAAGCGCTGCTTTTACTTGCTGAAAGTATATATTAGATTCTAATGCACTTTTCACCTCATCTTTAAACTGAGTTCTTAATGTTATAAGAGCAGAAATGTGCTTCCTACGACTTAGAGCATCTGCTACTCTATTCTCTTTTCCTTTTATGTAACTAATATCAAAATCATATTGAGACAAAAACTCTAACCACCTTCACTGTCTTGCATTTAGATTAGGTTTGAGTGAAAATATATTTCAACCCTAGATGATCGAGCCAACTCAAAACATTTCCCGAAGTAAATAGTGTCTCCAAACTTGAAGTGCATGAACAATGGCAGCAAGCTCTAAATCATGAGGGGCATAATTCAGCTCATGTAACTTAAGTTTTCTACTTTCATATTCTATGACATGATCATTTTGTAACAAAACACCTCCAAGGCCTTCCCTAGAAGCATCCGTTACAACAATAAAGTCTCCATTAGGGTCAGGTACAACTAAAATAGGTGCTGAAGTCAACTAACTTTTTAGACTTTTAAAAGTAGATTCACACTTATCATTCCAAACAAATTTCTTATCCTTTTTCTACAATGAAGTTATCGGTGCAACCACTTTAGAAAAATCTTTAACAAATTTTCTATAATAACCCGCAAGGCCCATGAAGCTTCTTACTTCATGTACATTCTTTAGTGTAAGCCATTTAATTATTGCCACTATTTTTGAAGGATTGACAACAATTCCTTCCTTATTAATGACATGACCCAAATAGTGAACTTCATATCAAAGAAAGAACATTTGGATAACTTACCGTATAACCTTCTTTTTCTCAAAATTTCGAAAACTACTTTCAAATGCTCATTATGCTCCTCGATACTTTTAGAATATATGAGAATATTGTCCAAGAATACAAGCACAAACTTGTCCAAATATTCTTGAAAGATATTATTCATTAAGTTCATAAATGTTGCGGGTGCATTAGTTAATCCAAAGGGTAAAACCGTGAATTCATAATGTCCGTACCTTGTGCCAGAAAGTTGTTTTATGAATATCTTCTTCTTTAATCCTTAGTTGATGATACCCAGATCGAAGATCTATCTTGGAATAAACTGATGCTCCATGCATCTGATCAAATAAATCATCAATTCTTGGAAGTGGGTATCTATTCTTGATTGTTGCCTTGTTCAACATCCGATAATCAATACACAATCTAAGTGTCCCATCTTTCTTTTTCACAAATATCACTGGCGCTCCCCAAGGTGAAACACTTGGTCTAATCAAACCTTTAGACAAAATTTCTTGCAATTGAGCCTTAAGCTCGACTAACTCTGTAGTAGTCATCCGATAAGGTGCTTTAGAAATAGGCTCCGTCCCTGGTTTGATTTCAATGGTGAATTCAAATTCCCTTTTGGGTGGTAAACTTAGTAATTCCTCTGGAAATACGTCTTTGAAACTTTGTAACAGCGGGTATCATTTCATGAAATCACCATCTTCTTCTATAGATTCAAATATCTTTACTGCATATAAGGTACATCCTTTATTTTTAGCCTTTTTAAGTTGCATAGCTGACAGTTTCCTAACTAAAATTTCCTGTTTTACACCTTGAATCTCTGTTGTTTTCTCAGTAGATCATCTAAACATCTTATATATTTTTCAAAGCAGTCCACATTTGCTTTATGGTCAGCTAACCAATTAACGTCGATGACAACGTCATAGGATCCCAAAGGTGTAATATAGAGGTCAACTTCCATAGAAAAGTTAGGTAAGTCAAGGACTGCCCCAAAAAGACACATACTAACTATATGAATAGAGTTATTACCATCTTTATCATGATCCAAGATTTATCCATTTTTCCAGCTTTTCTTTTAAGTTTCAAAGTGAGTTTACTAGAAATAAAACATTCAGTAGCTCCTGTATCAAAAATAATAGTTACAGGTATGCCAAATAACTTACCAAGAACTTCTATAGGTGTCACTTGATTTTCAGCTTGCTTGTGTTCACTCTTTGCAGGCATGTATTTTATGCTACTGATTACGATCATCCTTCTTCAAAGGACATTGGTTTGCGTAGTGATCTTTGCCAAAATTATAGCAGCCTCCTACAGGTCCCTTTTTAGGCTCAAAATTACTTCCAACCTTAAAATTATCACATTGGCCTCTATAGGACTTCTGCCCATTATTATAATTCTTGGCAAAACTATCCCTTACATTTCTAGCAGGCTTATTCGTTGTCGTTTTCTTATTATTATCCACTAAAAACTTATTTTTGTTGCCAAACTTTTCCATGGCCCCTTCTTGGGTGCAAGAGAAGTTAAAGAAGGGTTTGGAATCTTCTTCCGCACTTCCTCTTTATGAGCAGAAATAGCCTTTAATTTCTATTCTTGCCTTATGGATTTTTCAACAACCCCTTCCATAGTGGTTGGGATGTGAACATCAACCTCTCCTCCAATCACAAGGTTTAGTCCCATGATGAATTTCCGTATTCTAAACTTCTTGTCAGTTTGATACTGTGGTACATACTTGAGGAGTTTTGTAAACCGCTCCCAATACTCAGTTACAATTAGCTTCCCTTGAACTAAGTTATGGAATTCTATCATTTTTTGATCATAGAAAAGTTGTGGCAGCCAATTTTGCCTAAAATAGCCTTTAAATTGATCCCAAGTGATGTTAGTTTCATCAATATTTAGCTCATCCTTACGGCTGTCCCACCATGAAGATGCTTCATGGGAAAGCTGATATGCTCCCCAAATAGCTTTGGTTTCCTCAGAAGTTTCTTATTACAAAGTACTTCTCCATTTTGCTAAGCCGCTTCTTAGCTCCATCTCCTAATGTGGTGCCATCAAATTTAGGTGGACTTATCCTTTTTATATCATTAGTGAGTTCCACTACCAACCTGGCCTTTTTGTTTTCTGGTTGGATAGGTACATTTCCATTGTTATTACCAACACCCATATCAAGGTTTTCCTCGGGAGATGGTTGATTGTTGTTACCAACTTCATCGTCTTCCTCATTTCCCATCACTTGGTGTTTAAGTACAGCCAAACGATCTCTTGTGTTCAATAGGGAATCAAGGATCTCATCAAGTTTTTGGGTTGTTGCTGCCCCTTCCTCAGGTGGAGCATTATTCGCAACATTTCCCCTTGTTCTAACCATTTTACATTTCTGAAAAAATTAAGTATTTTGTTAGATTATGGACACAATAGGTCCAAGAGCTGCAACCTTTAGCTCTAATACCAAGATGTAACATCCACATTTTAATACTTTAGAACAAGAATTTTTTTAGTAGTGTTTTCTAGTTCTAAATACATAATTTAGAACACACATATAATAAAAATCATTCTTATAATAGACAACCATATGCAGATGTAATGACTCGGTATACCACCGATCTATTCATTCCATGACTCGGTGAACTACCGATCTATTCATGTGTATCTTAGAGTTTGGTGTTTTCAACGAACACTTCATTCTCATGGTTCTCTTCCTAATCCGGGATTCTCGAGTGCTCTGTCTAAGGAACCTATCTCGAATAATTTTTACCATTATTCATCGGCATCATGTTCCTTAGACTATGTGACATAGGACAACGCAATCAGCAGCTTGCGATACTTCGCCAAATATTTGAAACATACTATTCATGTTACTTATTCCTTGAGGGCATACTCGTCAATCCGAATACGTCCTTCACCCCACTCTAATGTTATATAAAACATTATATACTGACTTCTCTTTAGTGTCAATCATGTTCATTCATTCCAATTAAAGAATAAAACCTTTTTAAGGTAAGCATACAACGAGTTCACATAAAACAATTTAAGCAAAGGATAGATTACTATCCCATACAAGATCACCCAAAAAACTACCATTAACTCTATTATACCAATTTTGAATCATTGATAAGTATGCAAAATTCTAACTACATGGTTACCTTTATATAAGAGATAACAAACTGAGTTTTAATTCAAGACCATGGTAATACTACTAGTAAATGAAAGAAGTCTTCTAAGTTAAGATCTCTCCACTTACAATTTCTTTCCTCTTATTCTCAACAGTCTTGTCATCTCATAACTAGACAAAGAGAGTTCCTTATAGGAATTCTAAAGAAGAGAACACTATAATTTCAAGAGAGAGTGACTCATGTAAATACCTTCATATTTATAAATCCTATAATTTATTTCCTTCATAACTTAGAGGATGCAAGTAGAAAATTAGAACTTTATTTTGATTAAGTTCAAAACTTTACTAACATCCAAGTAGTAATGTACATTCTCTCGTCCAATCAGGTAAGAAGAAGGAAAGTAAAATAATACTTACATTTAAACAAAAGCTCAGATCAAATAGATCCACCTTCATATTTGCCAATAGATCACTATGATCTTATAACCATACATTAAACAAAAGCCAATAACGTTTTCTTTACATAAAACGTTATAAATGATCTAATCTCAGACCACAATCCTGCTCTAAAGTAAACAGTCTACATTTCCTTCATTTCTCAAACCATTTGGTCTAAGAGTTAGGATAACCTTCCCATTATCTATTTATTACCAATAGATCAAAACTAAATTATTTCAACCGTTGCACTGTTAGGTTGTTATATCATTTCAAGATACTAAACTAAAAATGCATGTACAAAGTCAATAATAGAATTCTAAATACAGATTCAACAATGCCTCAAAATCCATCCTACTCATACCATAGTAGTTATCAGCACTTTAACTGTGCAAAATAAATAAATCATTCAGTTGCATATGGATCATTTCAACCCAAATTTCAACTACAAAAGGAAAAGCATTAGTTGTACATAAATAAACTTAACGACGTTGAAGTTGTTGTTTTTCTTTTAAAGTAGAATTCCCAACATTGTGTAATATGGCCTTAAGAAGTAGACTTCACAGTCACCTCAGGGTAAAAAAATTCATATCTCAACCACACATTAAACATAATTTCCACCAAGGCAGATCCAAGATTAATCCATGAATTTTCCAGGAGATACGGGCTTATCCAAATACGTTTTCCTTGAACATAACCATGTTCCTAATATCCATGAATTTTTTTAAAAACAATAGTTTAACCACATACTTCCTTACTCACAAAACTTTTATGCATAAAAGCATTCAAACCCCTTTGAAGTAAAAAGTACAGACTTAGACTTCAAGCAATATTTCTAACTCATGCAACTAGAACAGTCGCGTTTCAAACTAAACTAACACTCCAACCACAAAATCTATTACTTACTTTCTTGAACATGGACCAGTAATAGTTGGAGTTCATACAGTGAAGCAAACAATCAATAATAAAATTATATTTGAACAGTAAATAGATATAGTGGTCTTTTTCAAACACGTAATCCAAAAATTATATTAAAACAGTAAATAGATACAATGGTGTTTTTCAAACACGTAACCATCTAGCACACATTATTTCATGGAGCTAGTTTCTAATCAAATATCTCTAGCAGATAAAGAAAACTTACAACACTTCCAACCACAAAGAAAAACTCCATAATGGATTCACAGCATGGAAAACAAGAATAATGAAGCAGGTTTCATCCAGGATCCAAACACAACCCAGAACCCCAAATCAACATAAAACCCAAATCATTGTTACCAGCCAAGTCAAAATATGCATATATCATCAGAACAAAGTTGTTCTAATGAAAACATTTAAAGGAAAGCTAGATTTTAACAGTTAGGGCCTATCATGCCTGATAGTGTCACTAAAAATTTGAAGAAGACCTCTAAATGCGCTCGCACCTTCTCTTCTTCTTCCATGAAAGATTAAACAACAAAATATTGTTACCTCCAAGCCTTATATACTTCCCTTGACAGAGAAGTAAGTTTGAAAATCTCAAAATTGCCATGCAACGAAGAGTAGATGGTTGGTTCGAAGAACCAGTGCTCATGCAGAGAGAAAAATAGAATGCATGGAAAATAAAACAACCGAGAAAAATTCCACTTGCATGCCTTCCCAAGCAATCCACGCTCAAGGCCCGATGCTCATTAATTGCATTTATTTTTATTCTCCCACCTATTTTCCATTGCCACCAACTGCCAAAGTTGGTGAATGCTAAAACAACATAAACAAACATTCCCATTCTTAGAGATGTTGCCACGTGCGATTCCTCTAACAAACTTATCCTCTGCTAACTCTGGCAGCATTCCCTATCCCCATCCTTATCCTTTCTTAAATGCCATGGAAACTACCACCCATGACTCGCGACCCTCCTTAGGTCCCCCTTCATAGCATTAGTTTAGGATAGGTTAGTGACTTAGGTTAGATCATAGGTAGACTTAGTCTCATTTCCATAGGATACAACATTAGTCACTCTCCATAGGAGTATTAAGCACATAGTTTTAGGACTAGGTTAGATTAACTAACCTTGCAACATTAGGTTATAGTTTAGGTTAGAACTAATAACCTTACTGATTCTAGTCTAGGTTCCCTAGATAGGACTAATCAGTAATAGAGTTCAAACAGGATAAAACATTCCTGGATTAGATTCCGTTTGGCATCAAGAAAATTAAGCTTTAGATATTAAACATACACATCTTACGGCTTACGGTCCGAGTCCTTCCCGATGATATAATAATCGGAACCATATTCTAATTACCATGATCAGCTAGAGTTAACCTCTGGAATTGAACATTCAAATCTCAGTCAGACTTAGTAATTCTCGAAATATCAATACAATTTGTTCATCCTGAATAAAATTAAAACATCCCTTGGATCAATGCAACTGATCCAAGGTTGAGTCATAAGGGTGGATAAATCCACAACCTTCCGAAATTAGATCATACTCAAATGTGAAGAATGAAAGAAAAAAAAGAAGTCCAAGCATATTCTCGTTCAGTCAAATATCTTAAGAGTAGAAAAGACATAATCCAAATCAAGCATGACTTCCCAAAACCAAAGGAACATATCCTCATATGGGAAAAATCACATATCAACACTTGAATGCATAGGAGAAAGTAACAACAATTCAGGGTGTTACAAAAATTATAAACATTCTCTTTTCCACAAATAAAGGACAATTACAAAACATGCCAGGGAGGAGTCCAACAGATTCACTCCATAGCTTGTCAAGGAAGTATCCAACTTTAAGGTCTTTGTGGAACCACACCTGTTAGATGGAAACCACCAAATTATGGGTATCGATAAAAAAAATATGTTTAAATTCCATGTCATCAAAAACATTCACATCATGGAGTACAAAACATCAATCATGGATTCTTAATGGTTGTAACCAATTGAGATTTAGAAAATTGTGCATGGGAAACCTTTCTTTCCCAAAGGGTATCCTCTATAGGCACCCTTTAAAGAAATAAAAGAGATGGAAAACATATATAGAGTCATTCAAGAATACATTAAACATTAGTTAAAGACTTCAACAAATGGTGGAAAATCATACTTTGGGTTCTCAATATTACATATTCAAAAATGTTCGATGTGCCCTATAGAATCCCTTTTTCGATTGTAGCATGACGAGGAGAGATTTTTTTAGCAAAAAAATTCATTATGGCATAATGTATGATCACATAGTGGGTGTACCATGCCTTTGCATGGATAGATACTATAGTCAATATCTCCTTTCAAATAAGTATATATAAGTTGGGCCTATTTGTGATAGATCTCTAGAGGAATTCGTCCCGGTAGTGGATGTGAATTTTGAGAAGATGATACTAGTAAGACTAGCTGTTAATAGCATACCTATATGTATGGGAAAATCATAACCATTCAAATACATGATGTATACACAAAGGCTCAAAATATAAGGGTATGTTGGTGGGAACCCAGGAAAAGAATATACATAAAACAAAAGGTACAAAAATTATTAAAGAAAAAGAAATGGTGGAAAAATTCTTAATATAAACAAAGTCATCTAGGCATGCATTCTAATAAAAATATAAAAAGGAGATCAAATTAAAATATTGAAACATCGGCATGAAGCTATCCAAGCATACCTTCCACAAATTCAAGAACAATAATAAATGCCCTTTAGAGGGATCAATGCTTATGTGATTTTCAATGTAATTTTCCTGAAGGAATTGATTTCCTATGGAAATATATTTTCAAATCAATTTCTTCAAAACAATTTGTTTAACGTAATTATTAACTCATTTTTGCTCTTTATGATGTACATAATGGAAAAGCATAAAAGTAGTTTACGTTATCTTGATTTTCCTACATTTTTAAATACATAGTAAGTACTAAATTCCTTTATAATTCTTTCCATTCTATAAATTAATCAAATAAATGTTAATAATATGTATCTTATTGGTCACTATGCTTAAGTGTCTCAGGGGCCACGAGGCTTATGTAACATAGAGATAGATAGGCTTATGTGTCTTAGCAGATGCGAGGCTTCGTAACTTAGTGACACATAGGATTATGTAACTTAGAAATCACTTGGATTATATAACTTAGCATCTAATAGGATTATATATTTTGCAGTTTTTAGATGATGCATGAATTAAATTTGATGGCCATTTAGATGTTTTTGTGATTTAGCCATAAAATACTTTTAAATATTTAAAATAATTGTCACATGTAACTTTCATATTTATAAAATAACCTTCGATTTATATAGATTTATATAAAAATTATATCAATATAGAATATAAATAAAAAAATTAAATAAATATTATTTTTTTATTATTGTTAAATGGTTTTAAAGGGGACCATACCCCATGAAATAAAACAGTTAAAAATCTAGGATATATAAAGAAAGTGCAAAGTGATTTTATGATATCTGGGTAACACCCTAATACTAAAAGGAAAAGAAAGATATATAAAAAAATAAGATCAAGGTAGGGGCAAAATTGCAACAAGAAGGCCTATAGCAGCCAAAAACCAAAAATACAAAGAATCGTATAACCAAATAATAACAACATCAAGGAAAAAAAACACAAAGGACACAAGACATTATTTGAGAAACTGATTGAAAACCTTTTGAGAATCCTCTAAGGCCTTTTAGAGGGTAAGGGTGGTTTAATAATAAGGGTGTTGGCTGCTCAATGCTAAGCCTTCTTCTTAGCCTTACTTTCCTTCCATATTTATGTAGAGATGCCACCGACATCATAGATCTACTTCACCCGAGTCCGATTGAATTCAAGCAGTGTTTTATGCATGGAGAGTTGATTAATCTACTTATTAACTATTTGGTGCATTCTATCCTCCATGGATTGTTGCTTCTTAACAATAATTTCAATTTTCTCCTCAATTTTAGAGTAAGATGTAGAGTCCAAGTCATCCTTGTTTCCTTCATTGAGAAGGAAATCAACATCATCTTCAATTCCCTTAATAGTTTCTTTCTACAACTTTAGTTGGGATCTCAAATAAATGTTTTCTTGGGAGTCAAGGGTATATTAGCCAAAATGAAGGATATATTCCGCCACAACTAGGTATTTCACCTTCGATTACTATGTAACATCATGTTAGGAGGAGTTGTAGGGGAGGAAGAAAGGAAGAAAGGATTCTTAGTATCTATGATTAGTGTAAGAGTATTTAGGAAAGAAGTTGAGACATACAAGAACCATAGGGCTCAGAATGGCCTCCAGATCCTTGCAGTCACTTTAGACCAAGTGCTTTAATAGATTCCAGAACATATACTATAACAGAAAGAAAGATACAACCATTCATTCATATCATGAAAGGAAAGAGAACTCATATGAATGAAATATACATTAAACCCATTGATATTCATATCTATTTATAACAGTAACCTCAATATATTCATTGATTCATTAGTGTGTCACGAGAGAAGAGACCGCATAGTCATGCACATCACTGGACATATGTAGCTAAGCTAACAAAAAAGAAAAATAACAACTCCATGCTTAGTACATCCTTTCTTGAACCAGAATATCCACTCGCAACAATTCTGCAGAGCTTCTTCACTCTCTAACCCACTATTCCCTATGTATATCTAGATGATATATCCTTCTTTCTGTGTATATATCTATATATCTATATCTTTTTTCCCATGGCAGGCACTTGTATTTATCACTTTCTGGGCTGCCAACTCACCTTGCCACGCCCTCAGATCCATCGCCAAGTGTCGAATGTGGTCCTCCATGTGAGCATGTTCCTTCAGGCTTGAGCTCTCCATTCCATCTCATGATGATCTTCTAGAAGATTCCATCTGGGGCATGCTCTTTCTTGGGCCAACCTGTTTCCAGGCTGGCATCTTATCCACATGTGTGACCGATCACACTTTTCACATGTTCTACCTTGGGCACTCAAATTGGCTAAGTCCCGAACCTCCTTTCACGCATGTCACGTGTGCACTATTTTCTTCCTTAAGCCTTTCTCTTGTGCACTTTTTCCTTGCGCGCCATCCATAACTAGGATCCCACGTGCCTAAGCACCTGCCTTCATACTTGGTCAATATTCAGGGCCCAACATCACCCCACACTATGCCTATTCTCCATCCTCGAAAACATTTTACTTGACCAAGATGCAAGTTGTTTTATGGAACCAAGATGTAGACTTATACTTTACAAAATGAATAAGGAATGAAAGAATAGGGGAAAGAATGAAGAATGGGGGGGGAACATCAATTCAATAAGGCTGGGAAAGTCCTTTCACAGATCTACCTCCAGCTTGTTCCACACTTCGACCTCACCCTTCACCTTCTAGCATAGGTCACCCACCAGGGTGCTCACTTCATCAAAGCTTAGGCCAATTCCCTGGGTGCCCAAAGTGTCCACAATCTGCTCCATTTCCTTACTTAGCCCAGTCTGTGAGTTTATCCATTCTTCTAGTAATTTGGGGGTATAGTTCCTTCAGCCGGGCCTTAATTGAGCTCCTTAAAGCCTCAATTGCCTCTGATTTCTTCTCTACCTCGGCCAAAACCTTGTCCCTCTCTGCCTTGTTCCCTTTGTTCTTTTCTTGGAACTCTTTCAGCTCTACTTCAAGCGTGGTGACCAAGGAGCTCACCACCTTATCTCTATCCATGCATGTGTCATATATGGCTTCTTCTGTAGACTAGGCAGTGACCTTAATCTCCATGAGTACTTGGTTGTACTCGGCAATAAGTTACTACTACCTTCAATCGGTCTTCCTCTTTCAAGCATGTGGCCACTTCTTCTATAGATTCCAGTGCCAAGGGTCACCTCTCCATAGTGAGGATGCGCGTTAGGTCTTCTAAGCATTCCAAAGTTGATGCGTACCTCTGAGGGATTGGCATTAGGTCTGGGTGCTTTAATATGATGGCACTCTTGATCGACTCCACCTTCTTGTAGACCTCCTGCACCTTTACTTTTTCTTCCTTTAACTCATGCCTTAACTGCACGCGTGTTGATTAATTCCTCCTATTTTAAACTCTTGGCCTTCTCTGCCAGTTCTTCCTCCTTCTTCCCCAACTTCACCTCCAATGCTCTGATTCTATCATTTCATGTGAATAGCCTAGCCTCGGTCTCGACCACGAACTTTGTTCAAGAGCATTGCATACTTGCTCATCTAAAAGCTCTTGAGCATTTACTAAGGGGTTGTCTCCCTTAGATTCTGGCAATGAGATGAGTGCTTTCTGGTAGACTTCAAAGTCTGGCTCATCAATGTGTGACTCGAATGCCCAAGAGAGCATCTTCTTGGTCCTGGGGTATGTGCATGCCATCCTTTTCAAAAGACCCCATGGCTAGGAGCCTTTCCGTGGGTATGGTGCTTTGGAACCATGTGCATAACACCTTCTTCGTGTCATCCACATAGCCCATTATCTATCTCTATTTTGTATCCAGAGTTCTCCTACCCGAGCATGTGCACCCTTTGGGAAGCTAACTATCAGAGCGGGGCCTCCTAGGCTGTCATGTTCCTTTTCAATGCTCTCCTCCTTCCCTTCCTTAAGCACTATGTCCACATTGTGCTCTAACTCTTGGTCTACAAGGACTTTGAGCATATTTTTCACTTCTCACTCTACTACCTCAGTAATCTACTCTTTTGTAAGGCTTATGGCTCCCTGCTCCTTGGCATCCTTCTCATCTACCTTCATGTCTTTGGTGCCTTCCTCATCTTGTGCACCCTTGTGCCACACAAATACAAACTCTTGCTTCTCCTCTCCACTTTCTTCCTCCGAGTCATAGACACTAAACACATGTGGCTCTTTTCCTTCTCAGGCTCTTCTTCCTCATCACCACCTCCTTCACTCTCATCTTCTCCTTCTCCCAAGTACTTCTCCAAGCTTTCGGTCACCTCTGAGTCAACTTCTTCATCCACCCTCTACTTCTTCCTGAGAGGTGGCTTTTGATCAGGAGATTTGGCCTTCTCTTCTTCCTTTGGTGATTCTTCCATGGTGGTGGGTTGCTCGGCCTCTACTTCTAGCATCTTCTCCTTTACTAGAGACTTCTTTCTCCATATGTAGGTGCTTGGCTTGGCACTTGTAGATGGCATGCTCACTTTCTCTGAGTAGTCGGCACACTTGGTGCTCCTTCCTCTCCTCTTCCTCTCTTCTTAGATGTTGGCTTCTTCTTCCCCAAGGGGTCTTCAGGTATGGAGATTTTTCATCCTCCAAATATGTGCCCTTTTCAAACTTCAGCCTTATGCACATGTACACACGTGCATGCGATCCTCCAGTGATGGGAAGCATCATCGGCCTAGTCATTTGGATCTCATGTGACACATACTTCTCTATGTATGCACTTACCACCGGGGTAATTCAACTTCTTCCTCATCTCCCTGTGTTCCCGGTCTAACCTTCCTAGTTCCAGCCTTAGCTTCTTTGATTCTTTAAATCTGTTTACTCCCTTGGAAGTATTGGGTAGTGAACGTGAAAGGAAGCTTGCACCAAGGGCTCCATGATTCATCAATAAGCTTGAATCTACCCAAGCAGTAGTGTTGGTACACCATGAACTCAGCTTCTCCCTCAGTGGCTATTGGGAGTTGTTCAGGGATCCTCCACTCTACCCCGAATGCATTCCTCAAGTGTGTATACCACTTTTCCAGCCACGCTTTGTGGGGAGCCATCATTGTATCACAAGCATACTTCTCGAACCTCTTCACGGGGTGAAGGGTCTTCGGCTGGGTACTCCCACATGAACTTGTCTGAGGCATCCGAGCACTCCAATTTCTATAAACACTATGGTGAGCAAGACATTTCCAAAGAGGATCCTGTCCCCTTCCTTCACACACTTAACAATCTCCTCTGCAATGTACATGGATAAGTTGTATATATCCCTCTCTGTAATCTTCCTACAGACATGTAGCCAAGGTTTGTTGACCTACGTCCATCTTTCTTGGCCATTCAGCTTAGTCACCAGATGCGTGGCCATCTTCATAATGGGGTCCTTGATGTCTGAAATATCATAGTACCATGACCCTTTCTTGCATGCATACTCAGTGATGGTCTCTTGAATAGCCTCCTTGTCACCAAGGTCATCTTCTAGGCTATCTCCCTCACATATGAGGCCTGTAAATTGTGAAATCAACTGGGAGTCATGCATCTTGCACCCAAAAAGTGGAAATAGTCTTCATGCACCCGAGACATCAACCACTTGGTACAAGTGATCTGGCTTCCCAAAATAAGGCAACTCATAGAGTTGCAACAGCCCTACCTTCACCAATTTAACCTTAACGTCATCATCATATATGGGAAAACCTTCAGGTGTTCACTTGTTGGTGGGGCGTACCAATTCCATGCCATTTCTTTCTCTATGGTGTTTGTGTGGTGATTATAGTCACTAACAATGTATGCTTCTCAAGTGGGATTCCCATTCCTTTCCCATCATCACCCCATCTGGGTATTGCATCTCTGCATACCATTCTTCATTTGTGTCTACTTTGGGTTCTGGTTGTTTAGCCTTAGCTTTGCCCTTTCCTTTCTTGGGTGCCATGGTCGAGGTATTTTTATCACTCCTACCCTCTCTTTGTTACTTTGTCTTTCTTCTCCCAACCTTTGATCTCAGATCCATGATATAACTCTTCTAAACCCATGCCCTAGTTTTCAAACCCTAACTTGGATAAACTCTTCACAAGATAACACCTTTTCAACTCCTTCCATGCACCCATGTAATTCCTTCAGTTCATAATCTCAAACTAGCTCTTCACATTTTAATCACACAGATCTTCCACTCGATCGAATCTGAAAACCCTAGTTTATAACACTTGCTTATATCTCCAACTCTTCATTTTCACAAAGTAAAAATGAGAGTGCCCCGACCCTTTATTTATAGTTTTTCCTTTTTCTAATCATTAAATGCTACTTTACCTACCCCATACTTTGTTCATTTAATGCAGATTTTTCAAACAAAGTCCATCTTCAGTGCCTTCACTCACGTGCCCTTCCTGCGTGAAAAATCCTCCAACCTTCTAGCATGCATAACCAAACCAACCTGACAGGAGACTCTTGTGCATGCTTAACCTGCGCAAGGCACTTCTTCTATCCAGATTCTTGCTTTCACCTACCTCATGTTGCTTTAACTATGCTTCCTTTTCCTTTGTACATGGGATCTACTAGTAGCTTTATCCTGGCACCAACCATTCTATCTTTTCTCTTCATCTACCTCTTTCAACCGGGCTACACAACAAGGCTCTTCAACACAACTTCCTTGGTACTTTAATCACGCTTCTTCACTTTTCTCCACCCCACACTTAAATGATGTGTGTCCTCTGTGCACTCACAAATTCTCCAAAAATAGCAATAAGGTTACCGGCGCCCAAGGTGCAAAACAAAACAACAACAACGTGAAAGGAAACACAAGAAAGGGAAAATGCATAAAGGAAACTTCTAAACTAACTGGAAAAACTACCTTATTTACAAACACCAAGAAGACTTATTTATAGTAGGGCTTCAGCCTACTACCATTGAAGTGTCCAGAAACTTCATCCCATCCAGCGCTTGTAACTAGCACACACTGCCCAAATCAAGGATGTATGAAATTGTGTAGGGACCCAACCAATGGACTTTCAACTTCCCAGGATGGCGCAGAAACTTGGAATCATATAGTAACACCATCTACCCAACCTCAAACTTCTTGTTTCTAATATGGTGATCATGCCAAGCCTTTTGCTTTTCCTTTTCCATTGTTTGGCTCCATCGGGCAAGTGATCGTCTCTCATCCAGTTTCATTAGCTCATCAATCCTTTCTTCTAGTGCTTGTTCATCGGCTAATCCTCCTGCACACACTATTCATAGAGAAGGTAACATAAATTCAACTAGAAAAAAATGGCTTCCATGCACCAAACACCAATTGAAAAGGTGTGGCTTTATTTAGTCTTTTATACGTAGTCCTGTAAGCCCATAACACTGCCGATACTTTGTCATCCCAATCTTGTCTTCCAACATCACAGATTTTGGTCAAGGTATGACTCAATATTTTGTTGAATGCTTCCATGGTTCCATTTTCTTGTGGGTGATAGGGCATAGTCTTGTGATGAGCCACCATGAACTCTGATAATAGGATCCTCATGGTCTCATTCAAAAAATGTGTACCCCTATCACTGGTCAAACTCAATGGACATCCATACCTCGTGATAATGTTCTCCCATAAGAACCTTGCCACTGTTGTTGCCATGTAATCTTTAGTTGGGCTGCCTCTTGCCCACCTTGTGAGATAATCCATGCAAGTGATGACATAACGTGACCTAGTCCTACGTGCACTGCTGGTGTAATAGGTCCCACAAAATCTATCACCCATTTTTCAAAGGCTCCACGCTAGGGATAGGATGTAAAGGCATTTCATCTCTCCTTCTGGTTTTCCAATGTGCTGACAGTGGTCACATGCTTTACAATAATCTCTACAATCCTTGTACAAGGTTTCCCACCATAATCCTACCATTAATATCTTGCGTGCGGTGGCATCACCTACGTAATGCCCACCCACACTTCCTCCATGTGCTTCTTCCATGATGGCCAGGTGCTCATGCTCTAACACACACCTATGTAAAACTTCATCACATCCCAATTTGTATAAGTCTCCACTAATCAACATGTAGGGCATGTGTGTATGGCCAACTACTTCTTTTCCAATGCCTTCATTCCATCCGGTGCCACACCTTCTTTTAAAAATACTGCAATCTCCTCCAAATCCAAGGGCACGTGCGCATGCAACCTAAATAGTTGGGCATCTGGCATTGCTTCCTCAATACTTTGCACATCCTCTCCTGAATCAATCCTTGATAGATGATCAGGCCCATAGTTTGCTTTTTAGGCTTCACTACAATGGTGAATTCAAACTCTTGAAACAACAACACCCATCGACATATGTGCCCTTGAAGAATGGGCTTGTTCACCAAATACTTTAATGCCATGTGGTTGGTGTAGAATACAAAGGGTGTTGCTAGCAGATACTTGTCTAAACTTGAAGAGTGCGTAGATCATTGACAATGCCTCACGCTCGGTAGTGGTATAATTCTACTCTGTTGGTGTTAACTTCCTACTCACAAAATAGAGAGGATGATCAATAATCCCTCACTTGGTTGTGCAAGCACTTGCTCCAATGGTGGTTCTGAGGCATCTACATGGACATGGAAGGGCTTGTCCCAAGAGGGAAAATGTAAAATAGGCATGGTAATAAGCCTATCTTTTAATGTATCAAATGCCCTCTATTGCCCTCTCCCCCAATGGAAGGCACTTTTGTGTCTAAGCAGCTCCTCTAAAGGCATGGTGATCTTGGCATATCCCTTAATGAATTTCTTGTAATAGCCCATATGCCCAAGGAATCCACACTTTGTGCTCTAGCTAGTAGGTTCCCTTAACCCCACAATAACTACAACCTTAGCGGGATCTACCAACAAGCCCTCCTTACATATGATATGCCCCAATAGAGTCCCAAAGGGAGTAGCAAACACACATTTCTTAATGTTGAGGGATATCCTCAACTACCTACACCTTTCAAACATTAATCTCAAGTTGTCACAATGGTCCTTAACCAGACCATATACTTGTCCATCATCCAAATAGACCTGAAGAAATTTATGGATGAAGTCCTAGAATGCTTGCACCACTATGCGTGAAAAAAAAGCAGCAGGCACATTCTTCAACCCAAAGGGCATGACCATATATGCAAAAATTCCCCACTCGGTGGTGAAAAAGTTGTCTTCTTGGTCCTCCTTTGCAATCCGGACTTGGTGGTATCCTAAAAATCCATCCGTAAAGGAATAGATTTCACACCAGTGACTCCTTCCAAAATTTCTTCAGTGAAGGGGGTTGGAAATGGATCAATGACACAAACTACATTCAATTCCCTATAGTCCACACAAATCCTAATCCACCCATCCTTCTTGATGTTGATTACCATCGAGACTTATCCACTCTAATTCTTCCACTTGCCTCAATGATCCCAGAAGCTATCATCTTGTCTATCTCCTCCTTAACCTTCACATGCAAAATTGGGATTCATCCGGTAGGGCCTTTTTCTAACCGGGCACACACCATCCTTTAGTTTTATCTTCATCTCCCCCAAGGAATGGTGAACACCTTTGAGCTCATGGTACCCACGTGGGAATAAATCCTCAAATTCACGTATAGATCAATGATCTTTGATACTTCCTTCTCTTGTCCAGTAATCCCCAATAATAGCTTCCTTAGGTTCTTCTTCTGAACCGATGTTAACTTTCTTCATCTTTAAAGGCTCATGGTAGGCACATGCGCGAGCATCTGCACTATCCACTACCTCGTGCATTCCTACTAGAATGGCTAACATCTAAGCTTTTGATTCCTCTCCATCAATCACATATACTAACTTTCCCTTCTCTTTTTCCAAACACGCGTGCTCAAGCTGTAACTCTTCTGCTTCCTCAATTTCTTCAAAGCACCTCCAATCTGGTTCACCTAATAATTCTAACAGCCTATCTTCCATTCTGGCACTATCCCCCATGGTAAGGCACTTGATACCTACAAGGCCTTATCAATCGATGGCTTTGGTACTCCGATACTCAAAGGTTTGAATAAGGTCAGCCATGAGCTCTTGCCAATTCCTTGTCTGGCGGCGTGTCTCTGAATGAATGTACCATGCATGCGCACAACCCTACAGTGTAGAATACAACTTGTGCACCCAGGGATGGTGGAAAAGCTTCTACCTTCTCTCTCTCAGACCATTCACACTCCTGGATATGGAAAGAGGTGGGCTCCTTCCCATGGTACTCCTTGATGATGGTGGGTACATTACTCTAGAAAATCTGATAGAGAGAGAAATTCTTACCTCACGCCACTCTAAAAGGCTCTCTCTGATGTGTGGCCCACCAATGAGCTATTGTGCTTTGAGCAAGACATAACTTAACATCTCCCTCCATTCCTTCTCATTCTTCCACTGAGCTTCTACCTCCTGAAAAAGATCTCAGGGAAGGCTCCTCCTGAATACTTGGGTAGTTCTTTTCCTCCAAGGTGCCTAACCAGTGTGCACACCTTTGTTACCTTGGTCACCGACCCTCTCAACTACCATCCCATTAATTCGTAAGTTCCATGCACCCAATTGTCACAAGCCAGACTGGTGGTATCACTTACTGACTGAGCATCTTCAAACTGGATAACTCCATTAGTAGGGTGTACCATCTCAGGGTCTCTAATTGAGTGCACATAAATCTTGTCTAGAACTTCTTCTCCCAATGGTTCAATATAGGGTGTCACTTCCCATCAACCAGGGGTATAATGACCCATTCCTCTTTGTTCTCAAAGCTGATGTACCCTTTGTTGAACCAAAGGTCCACATTATTCTTGTAACACCAAGGGCACCCAAGTAGTGCTGGGAAATTATCCACCTCGGTGAGTGCCAAGACTTTGAAGTCCCCAGTAAACTTGGCTCCCTGAATAGTAATAGCTGCATCCTTTAAGACACCGATGGGCATTGCCTTAGTCTTGTTTTCCATATACAACACATTCAAAGATGGCTGTAATGTAGGTCTTCCCATCTGATGCCATGCATCCAAAGTCAGAACATTAACCTCCACCTGTGTCAATGAGTATATTGTTGAGGAGCCATCCATCTACAACTACATTCAATGTAATCTCCTTGTCATAGTCGAGGCTATGAGGGGGAAGGTTCACATGTGTAAGACCTATCTCTCACACTCTTCTCTGGTGTGGTACCTTCTCTCTCAACCAGGATCCTAGCAAAGGAATGATGTTCTCTCTGCCTTAGCATTTTACACACCTCCTTGACCTCATCCAGTCATCCTTTTGCACCTCGATTCTCCTTCCTTGTTCCTCCTTTCTAGGATTTCTCCTTTAGACATTGGATCTCCCCTTGTAAGCTTTGAATAACATCCATGGTGTCCTGATATATCTCCTTTTGATGCGTGGGTCTGGATACTTTCCATGATGACCTCTTCTCCCTCATAAACCAGGGTCTTATCTTGGTACCTCCTCTTGCATGCGTGCGCTTCTACCCTTGTTGTTACCAAGACAGGCTCCAAACCTTCATCCCATGTGTTACCTGAGGCATCCACTATATGTCTTCCTTCTTGATGTTGACCATCACAATAGCCCTTTGTCCTTCTAGTGTTGTTGATTCATATGCTCAAATAATTCTGGGCACTCCTCATACTTATGCTTCTTTCCACACCACAAGCACTTGTAACAAGTCCAGGGCACTCATGCTTATAATGTTCTGTAGATCCACAGTTGAAACATGTTCCACGTGGGAACTCACTTCTTCCTCCATGGTTACCTCATCCATGGAATCCTCCTCAAAAACCTCTTCCACACGTGCCCCCATCTATGCGCTCCTCATAATGGATCATCATTTTTAGAACCACTGGCAATGCTGGTTTGGTGTACCCCATGATCAATGGCCTCATGGATCTGATCAATGAGCCTACAGTCCTTAGTATCATGGGTTGTGGAGGTGTAAATTTTGTAATAACAAGATACATTCTTCTTGATCACGTGCTTGCAGCAAGGGACATCTACTTGCATCATGGTCCCCATGACAAATCTCACAATCTACTATCACAATGCATACCATCCTCCGGGGAAATTATCCTTAACGTGCCCCTCTATCTCACAATCCATGCACCATAAACCACTGCGAGTCTCATGGACTGAGTTCACAGACAATTTTTCCAACTATTTGGCCATAGCAGCAATCTGAGCCTCCAAGAATGGGCTAATGCCAATATCAATACTACCAATAGCCTCGGCATGCAAGGCAGCTTCCAATGCTTCACGTGGATCTGTAAAAGTTTTATGAGACAAGGCCCTTCTAAAAGGGGTGATCAATCCTCCAAAAACCACTATGCATGCTGAGAAGGATGGATATCATATGATAATTTAGACAAGAGAGTTTTAAAATGCATGCATCATACTCCCACACACTCTCTCATTCCTTGTTGAATCTCCTTCAAAGCACTAATGCTTTTCTACTCAAACTCAGGAATGTGGAACTCTACCAAGAATGCATTCTTTAAAGTAGTGTAGTCCACCACCATTTGATGAGGGTCATACTTTCTATACCAGCTATGCGTGCCCTTGCAGTGTGGTTGCAAAATTGACTAGCCTTTCATTCTAGGGTTGTGATACCCTTCACGCACCATAGTAGTTCACACTTGTGAACATGTTCCATAACATCCTCAATGCCCCTATAATCTAGAAAATGTAGAGACATTTCAAAGAATACTTGAGGTGGTGGCTGGGGTCCTTGTCCTAAACCAGAGCCTTGGTTCCCTCGGTGTTTCTTCCACCACCTGATCCACCAGGTCCACTGGGTCTTGTACCTCTAGAGCCACCAGATCCACCAAAACCACTGGGTCCAATAGGGCTGTATAGGAGCTGTGCCAAGTGCTCCCATGGTCCCACTAAACTATGCACCGATGGTCTATGATAGTGCCCCCACTACCACTACTTTGTCCCCACCACTCCCTGATGTGAGACCAAAAGCTTGTACACTTTCCCCTTGTCCAAAAAATCCTCCAAATACTAGAATATGTGCAGCCATAGAAGAAGGAAATGAAAAATTGTATCTCCTAGGCATGGATCTGTCTCTTCCACTAGTTTTAACTAGATCAATACTTCTTCCTGGTTTGGGAAAACCAAGCACCAGGGCTCGGTCACTGGGTGGGTTCAGATATGTGCCATGACTCTCCTTTCTCCATGTGATGAGCTCTCACCAAAAGCTGAAGGGGTCTCCCTTACGTGCTTGCCAAGATGGGGTAGCACAGACTACTCAGGTTCCACATCCTCCACATGAACCTCAACTCCTTCCCCATAACATCTATCTCCATAAATCCATCACACTAGTAGCCTCACATCATCTAGCAATCTCCCTTTCATGTGCTTCACTATACTTGAGCCATCTTTCTTCCCTCTCCTTCTCTGTCATATCATCTGCCATCTTCCTCCACCCAAGCTTCCTTACCCAGTGCTCACTTAGAATGGTTTAGCCAGGCCATTGGGAGTGCCTCTAAACTCATGGTAACCATCAATATCTTCATAGCTAGAGGAATAACATGTAGAAATGTTCCTCTAGGTTCTCATAGAAATTCAAACTCAACAACCTCTGGGCAAGAATACGTAGAAATGGCATATTCCAGAGTGTAGCTAGCTAGTACTCCTCTCCACCAATGATCTACAACATGGGTCCACATCAGATCTACATCCTGCAACCTCTGGTAGTCTTCTTTGGTCCATATCATGATCCATAATGCCAACTTGATCTAGATGCATAGGCTGAAAGCCATCCATATAACTCTACTTGGAAGCAGCAAAAAAAAGTCTCATATAGATCATGGTAGAGGTTCTCTTCTACCCATCTACGTGTATTAAACTCAGGTCCAGTGTTGAATCTCTAAGAAAATTCATCCTCCATGCTCTTGAACCATGATTCAACATTTTCCAATGTTACCGATCCATCATTACTCTTTACATAGATCATGATGCATGTTATATCCCACTACAACTTTGAAAAGAGGTCCCAGCAATGGAACCAAGATGTAGTCATTTTTACTCCTATCACAAAAAGGAAGAACCCCATGCATGCCGGCCTATCACCCAGTAGAAGTTGAGCACTCACCCAGAGGCACGCGTGGGTGCTGAGTCTCTCTTTTATGTGAGTTTAGTGGGAAGCATTATCTATGATTAGTGTAAGAGTATTTAGGAAAGAAGTTGAGACATACAAGAACCATAGGGCTCAGAACGGCCTCCAGATCCTTGCAGTCACTTCAAACTGAGTGCTTTAATAGATTCTAGAACATATATTATAATAGAAAGAAAGATACAACCATTCATTCATATCATGAAAGGAAAGAGAACTCATATGAATGAAATATATATTAAACCCATTGATATTCATATCTATTTATAACAGGTAACCTCAATATATTCATTGATTCATTACAGTGTCACAAGAGTGAGCCACCGATCATGCACATCACTGGACGTATGTAGCTAAGCTAACAAAAAAGAAAAATAACAACTCCATGCTTAGTACATCCTTTCCTGAACTAGAATATCCACTCACAACAATTCTGTAGAGCTTCACTCACTCTCTAACCCATTATTCCCTATGTATATCCAGATGATATATCCTTCTTTGTGTGTATATCTCTCTTTATCTATATATTTTTTTTCCCATGGCGTAGGCACTTGTATTTATCACTTTCTCAGGCTGCCAACTCACCTTTCCACCATGCCCCTCAGATCCATCACCAAGTGTCGAATGTGGTCCTCCATGTGAGCATGTTCCTTCAGGCCTGAGCTCTCCATTCCATCTCATGATGATCTTCTAGAAGATTCCATCCAGGGCATGCTCTTTCTAGGCCAACTTGTTGCCAGGATGACATCTTATCCACACACAACCGATCACACTTTTCACATGTTCTACCTTGGGCACTCAAATTGGCTAAGTCCCAAACCTCCTTTCATGTGTGCTATTTTCTTCCTTAAGCCTTTCTCTTGTGTGCTTTTTCCTTGCGTGCCATCCATAATTGGGATCCCACGTGCCTAAGCACCTTCATACTTGGTCAATATTCTAGGGGAGGGGAAAATAGGGTCTCCTTCCTTACACCTCTATTGCTAGAAAAGAAACACATTGGAGTGCCATTGAAAATATTGAGAATATGGGAGTAGAAATGGAAGAGCTAATAATTTTCCTAAAGTGATCAATGAACCCAAATTTCTCAAGAAATTTATCACGAAAAACCAAGAGACTTTATTAAAGGATTTATTCATGTCCAACTTAATGATCATACCATATTTTTTAGTTATTAATATCAAATGAATGGTTTCATGAACCATCACAATACCGTCCTAGATGATCCTGCCTTTAACAAAACCCCTATTGTTTTGAAATAATATTAGGAAGGAGCGGATGAATTCTGATAGTCAAATTTTTGTAAAGATCTTGTATAAAACATTTTCAAGGCTTATGGGACTGAAATGTTTGAAATCCTTGGCTCCATGTTTCTTAGGAACTAAAACAATGAAAGTGTTATTAATCTCCTTGAGAAGTTTTCTTGGTCTCAAAATTTCATTTCTTTCTTTTAGGAGGTCCTCGAGAAAATATGTCACTTTTTTATATAAAACTTATCTAAAAACACGTCAAACCTTGGGGATTTATCCCCTTCAAGAAATAAGACAACATTTTACAATTCTTCTATGGTAGTAGGTTTGTTGAGATTGTTAAATTCTACTTGATCAACTAGATTTTTAGGAATGGAATCAAGTAAAGTGTCATTTGACTCTGTATAAAAATAAATATTATCATTTAGGAGGGTTTTGTAAAAATTGAGAGCTTCATCCTTGAAAATATTTTGATTAGAAGTATGTTATCACCTAAACAAACTTCCAAGATCTTGTTGTGAACTCTATGTGTTGGTACCCAAACTTAATCTCCTTCACAACTCAAGCAACATCATGGATTTGCACAAGACACTCAGAGGCAGATAAATGATTTGTATGTCATTTGTAGCTGGGGAGACATCTATCTAACTTGTTAGGACTCAATATTTTGAAGGAGTGGGTAGCACCTCAGAAGGATTTTGATCTGATCCTCACTATTTTAGGTTGTGCCTATCAACCAAGGCAAGAGAACCTATATTGCAACCTTTGTTTTGTGAAGGAGGTGTGGATATCCTTGTGTTTTACATATTGTATGGGAGGGGCCTTGGAAAAACATGATCAATTCTACATTATTCAAACTCAAAAGAGTTATCACTACTAAATGACGGAAATGTTTTCAAAACAAGGCAGAGGCTACTAGAGACATGGTATTGTCCTTATTTGATTTGTGCATGTTTCTAAATGGGTTTTATCCTCTTGTTAACACACAATGTAATGCAGGGGCATTATAGGGTAGGGTTAACTAGTTTGAATGAAATTTTGTTGGGAGATATTAGACAAGACCAACCAGAAAGTACCAAACTCTTTGAGGACATTTTCAATAAATTTGTAAGACTTACACAATAAGAATCCTTCAAGAGGTTTAATATACTCCTTCAACTAGGATATGTGCACAAATGGAGCCTAGATCTAAACTCTTCCACACACTCGTGACAACCTCGCTACAAATATTGAAGCAAATATATCAACAAGGTATCCGTAAATCCTGTTTGATCACGACCTAAGGTACCCCCAAAATTTTACAAATAATCTAGAGATTTAAGGATAGTAAAATGATTTTAAATCTGTTTATCTTCTATCAAATGAAGGCTCTTCTAGATATAAGATTGTAGATTCCATCAAACCATCAAAAGAAATGAGACCATGTATGATCAAAGAGATCCTAAACACAAGGTTGCAACATGAGCAAGGAACACAAATTGAAATCATTCTGAAACATAAGCATATACAAATTTTGCCAAGAGATAACACCAAATAATCAAATATATTAGTAAGGGAATGTCATGAGAACAATCTCAGAGCTTATTGATGGCTTTACAACTTGAAACCAACTCAACATGATAAAATATGATGCAAAATAGAATTGAAAATGGCTCTCAGGTGGTTTTCTCCAGAGAAATGGATTTCTTTCAGTCTTTTCCTTCAAAATTCTATGTCCTTTTTCTCCCCTCTCTCTCCAATTTCCCCACAATGCATAATATACCCTATGCCATCATGGAGTCTTCCTTCCCAAGAAAATAATATGCTTATGGGATCAAATTTGTTACAACAACTCCTCATGATTACATGAAAATGACATCAAATTGGAAAATAGCTCGCAGGTTGCCAGGTATGCACAAAAATTAAATGATTACACAAATTTGGATCATTATCCTCCCTAGGGTCATGTTTTTACCATTCGGGCATGCAAGCATCTTTCACTTATCATTTTTAACCCTTTTCCCTCATCTATAACATTTGATTTTCACTTTTCACGTTTTTACATCGGCCGAGAACAAGTTTCATAAAAACACCATAGATCAAGGAATTGAGTCATAAAAATGATGCCAATGCACTCAGAAGGCCAAGATGATGTAGAATCATATAAAATTTGATGCAATTTGATGAAGAAATGATGAATCCAAGTTTTTGGAGATCCCATGGCAAGAAAAAGGTGAACGATAAGTAACTGCTGATTTTAGATAACTTTTAAATGCCATCCCTCCACGTGGAGGATGAGATCCTTGAATATTCCCTTTTGACCTTTGGATAAGGTAGTATACGTGTCAAAATAACATTGGTTCAGGTCACTACCTTTAAAATTTACATTTGCAACCTTTTTGAATTTTGGAAAATTTTGTAAAATTTCCTCGCGGGCCCCAAAGCCCGATTCATCCTCGCTACATGGTGTTCTCCAATTCACTTCGGGTCAAGGCCTCCAATTCTTCCCATAAAAATGCAAAGTTTCAAATGCATGCGGTGGCATCACCTACGTAATGACCACCCACATTTCCTCCATGTGCTTCTTCCATGATGGCCAGGTGCTCATGCTCTAACACACACTTGTGCAAAACTTCATCACATCCCAATTTTTATAAGTCTCCACTAATCAACATGTAGGGCGTGATGTGTATGGCCAACTACTTCTTTTCCAATGCCTTCATTCCATCCGGTGCCACACCTTCTTTTAAAAATATTGTAATCTCCTCCAAATCTGAGGGTGTGTGCCGCAATCTAAATAGTTGGGCATTTGGCATTACTTCCTTAATACTTTGTGTGTCCTCTCTTGAATCAATCCTTGAAAGATGATCATGCCCATTACTTTTTCTAGGCTTCACTACAATGGTGAATTCAAACTCTTGAAACAAAAACACCCATCAACATATGCACCCTTGAAGAACAAGCTTGTTCACCAAATACTTTAATGCCATGTGGTCAGTGTATTCACCGCTACATTCATCCCTACTACGTGGTGTTCTCCAATTCATTGTGGGTCCAGCCTCCAATTCTTCCCGCAAAAATGCAAAGTTTCAAAACTCTCCTCGAGCCCATACTCTCCATTTGAATATTTTGAAAAATGCCACGCTTTCTCGCATAGATTGGGCTCATGAGGCATGCCTTCAATTTTGACTTAGCTCCTTTGCCTAATTTTTTTGCTTTTCTTGGAAACATGTCCTTTTTGATTGGGTTTCGAATCTCGTGTTCAATTTTTACTTTAACCATTTGGAGTTAAAAACTCCAAAGTCATCGTGGAACCTCGCAACCCCATCTTTACCCTTTGTGGACACGTGTTAGCTCTAGATTGGAGCGGTAAAATGTCACAAAATTTTCCTTCGCCCCCTTGTTTGAATTTTTACATTTCGTACACGTGTCTACTCGAAATTGGATGCAGCCTTCGGGTCAAAAATTTCCCTTGACACTTTGAGTCAAAAAAACCAACTCCCTCCACAACCCGCATGTCCCCCGAGCCACATGTCCTCTTCCCATTCGCTGTGGGCTTTCGGGCCTAGAATTGAATTTGAGACTTTTTCCAAAATTCTTAAGGAACCTCCACCACCTCGCCACTCCACGACCAATCAAAATGTGCCACATAGGCATCCTTTGCAAAAGGTGGAGCCATGGGTCAAAATTTTCCCTTTAGCCAAAATTTTAAAAATAACAAGTTAGAAATATTTCCTGACCACCCCGGCCAATAGGATCCCACCACGTTGCAATAATAGTGTGATGATGAATTTGACGGGCCGAGAACACCCATCTGACCATCAAAACATGGAAAATATAGAGGATGCCCTAGAATTCAAAATTTTTGACAAGGGAGGCATATTTCTTGATTTCAAACCAACTGAATCATTTTTTGACATTAATTTCAACCTGTGGATTGGGAAAATACTTGACAAAAATTTGGGATTCAACCAAACTCGAGTTTTTTCATGATTTGACAAAGGAAAATGACACATCCTATAAAAATGAAGAAATTAGGGCATAAAAAGAGGCAAACTTGGAAATTGTATCAAATTAGGGAAAAATAATAATATTACAGAACTTGAAAGTATTCAGCTAGAGAAATTGAGTTATAGACCACCAAATTGATAAGTAAAATGTTTCTGAGCAGAATTTGACATGAAAAATTAAAGCACATTATGACAAATCAATAATGGGACCAACATTGGCTCTTACTTGGGGATGGGCACTCCCAGTGAGTGTCATAAGGATAAAATGTAGACCAAGTGCCAAAACCATTAGGTAAAGGAGTCAAAACACAAAGGCAGCCTAAAAACTAGAATTACCATAAAAATAGACCGAGAAAACCACCCACAAATGTTGCCAAGGACAAAAGGGCAAACCACACACCAACCAATAGTAAGAAACAAAGAAATAACAAAGAATATACAAATATATAACTTGTGCATACCTCACTTGAGGATTTAATCCAAGAAATGTTTTAAATGTCTACCATTAACAGTAGCTCCAGCAAATCTCCATCTAGATCCTTAAGAAAAAAGGTATGTTCTCCAATCCCGATATCAATGACATAAGGGCCCATCCATAATGCATCAAAATTTCCATGCTTTCTCTTGTCTTCATGCCTAATATCCCATAGCAAAACTAGATCTCCCACATTGAAGGCTCTAGGAGTGACCTTCTTATCAAACAACCTCTTAAATTTCTCTCTAAATTTGATATGCCTTTGATGAGAGGCTCTTCTTTCTTCATCCAAATATATGATCTGATTGATTATTGATTCATATGAGCATGTTCTTGATCTTCTAACTATTGAGCAAACTGAAATGAGGATAATTACATATGTAAGGAAGCAATGCTTGAGATCAAATGAGCTCTTACCAGTTGCTCTTTTAGGATTTATTCTATCAGCCCAAACTACAAAATTTAATTGTTCTCCCCACTTCTTCTTGTTCATTTCCAAGGTCCTCCTAATGATCTTGAGCAATTTCTTGTTACTTGACTTAGCTTTTCCATTCCCTTGTGGATTTTAGTTTGAAGAATAAGTTAGATTGATTCTATATTCACTGCACATTGCCATCAAAGGTTTGGCTTTAAAACACATGGCATTATCAGATACAATTTTAACTGGAACTCCAAATCTACATATGATATGATTCAACAAGAAATCCATTACCACTTGGTGTGTTTCCTTTCTAGATGGAATTACCTCAACCCACTTTGTAAAATAATCAATTGCTACAAGGATCCATTTATGACCAGCACTAAAAGGATCTAAAATCTCACCAATGAAGTCCATTCCCCATTGTTTTAAATGGGATTCAATTGATACAAAGCTACAAAGCAAAGGGAGTATAAAGCTTTCAGTCTTCCAGAGAAACGTTGGAAACTATCACACTTTCTAACTAGCTGGGTTGCATCTTTAAAAAGAGTAGGCCACCAATAACCAGCTCTTAAAATATTATGTGTTGTCACTCTCCCAAAAAAATTTCCTCCACAAACTCCCCCATGGAAATCAGAAATCAACTTGGGAGCTTCATCTTCAGTTATGCATTTCAAGAGGACACCTTCAAGGTTCTTCCAAGCCAACCCAAGGTCTATTATGATATATTTTTGAGAAGCCAACTTGAGGGCTCTTTTCTGATTTTTATTCAAGTGACTAGGATAGCATAGGTGTTTGAGGTAGAAGATCACATCCTTGTACCATTCAGAACTCATCAATCTCTCAAGAATATCTAGCCCTTTCTTCCTCTAGCTGATTCACTTCTACATTTTGCAAATTGCTCTCAGCCATGAGCTTGGCAAGACCCAAACCTCTTACTAGCTTTGTTGTTTGGATATCCATATCATATTCTTGTAATTTGTTGACCCATCTACATCTCTTTCTTGATATCTCCATGTCTGATAAGATGTCTTTAACCATGGTGTGGGGAACATAAGCAACAACTTTTGAACTCAATATATAAGGCCTGAAAATCTTTGTTGCTTTCACCAAGGCAAACACTTGTTTTTCCATGATTGTATACTTCAACTCAGCTACTTGTAAATCCTTGCTAAAGAAGGAAATAGGCCTCTCAGCTCCATTCTCATCCTTTTGTAACAAAACTGAAGCAATAGTAAATTTAGAGGCAAAAGAAAAGATTTGGAAAGGCCTCTTATAGTTTGGAGCTGCCAAAATAGGTGCATGCTTAAGTGCATCCTTTATTCCTTCAAAATCTTGAATGGCAGCCTTTGCCCACCTGATAACTTGATCCTTTTTAACATGTTTTTATTATAAGATTCATCTCAAAAAAATTGGAAACAAACCTTCTAATAAAATTGATTTGGCCAAATAAAGATTGGATACCTTTCTTGGTTCTTGGGATAGGTACTTTACTGATTTCCTCCACTCTTTTAGGGTCTATCCTAACACCATCTTTAGACACAATATGTCCCAAAAATTATGATTTTGCATGCCAAAATGAAACTTCTTTGGATTAAGAGAAATACCATACTCCCTACATCTGATCATCATCTTCTCCAAGTGTTGCAAATGGTCTCTTTGTTGACTTGAAAAATAGTCACATCAACTTGGTAGACCGCAATAAACTCATTAATGTAACCAGCAAATGCAACATCCATTTCCATTTGAAAAGTGGCACTAGCATTCATCAATCCAAAGGGAATCCTTACAAAAACATAAGTTCCCCAGGGTGTAGTGAAGGTTGTCTTAAGTCTTTCTGATTCTTTAACAACCACTTGATTGTATCCGGAGAAACCATCCAAAGTAGAAAGCATTTCTGACCCTGTCACAAGTTGCAACATATTTTCCATGTTTGGCAAGGGGTATTTGTCCTTCATGGATGCTTTTTTAGATTCCTAAAATCCACACAAAGTCTGATGTCTCCATTCTTCTTTCTAACTGGCACAAGGTTTGCAACCCAAGATGAATACCTAGTGGGCTGAATGATACCACCATCTCTCAATTTCTTCAACTCTTCCTACATTTTCATGGAGAGAAGTGGATTAATAGGCCTTTGTCTTTATCTAAATGGCTTAGTCTTGGCCTCAAGAGGAATCTCATGTTGGAACAAATCTTCTCTATATGCTTTTAGCTCTGAATAAGACCAAGCAAGGTAGTCTTGATATTTCTTTAAGAGTTGAGCATAGGACTGCTTTTCCTCTTTGCTGAGATTTCTACCCAACCAAATATTCCTTGGTTTATCCTTGGTTCCCAAGTTGTTCTCTTCCACATCCCTTGAAGAAAACATGTTCCTATTAATGATGCAACTCGAATGGCTAAAATTTGATTCAAGTGCAACAAGACCTTTAGGAATGGTATTTGTTTTTAATTGTATAATATCCTTGTCAAACAAATTTTTTCTCCCTTAATTCATGCATATCATTAGCTCCAAATCAATATTATGATTAGTGAACTCACCTTGGCATTGTAAGAACCTCAACACTTGTGCATCATCATCAAAATGTACCAATGTTTCAGATTATCCGGGATAGCTAGCCTTGTTAGCACCTCAATGTTATATTCAAAAAAAGGTGAAACAATACAATTGTCAAATCTAGAGCCAAGTACAGCCAACTTATCGAAGCAACATTAAGACCTCTATCATGGTAAACAATGTTAAAGGAATCAAACATTTCAATTAGATCCCAAAATGCATGCTTATACTATTTCATATGCTGATTTTTTTGTAGCAAAAACTTTCTTATTTGTTTGACAACCAGCTCGAGTCTCCTTTTGCAAGAATATCCTTCACTCCATACTTCCATGCAATTCTTAACCCCAACAGAAATACCTCATACTCAACAACGTTGTTAGTGCATTAAAAATTAAGTTTGAAGGAAAAGAAATTTCTTCTAAACTAGGAGAAAGCACAACTATACCAGCACCATTTCCAAATTTGGAGCCGATCCATCAAATAGCGGGGTCCAAGGAAAACCTATCATATCAAGGCACTCGATAATCTGTCCATCTTGTGTTCTTTTCCATCAGCAAATCTAATGAAGTTTTCATCATCTACATCAGCAAATAACACTTCATAGGAAGCATTGTTGGGATCTTCAATCAAGTACAACATTTTATTTTCACCATAAAGTTTGACAAGACTGCCCTCAATGGGAATGGTGGAAAATGCTATGTCCATCTAAACACTATCACCAACACTTGAAGCCCATTTTCTTGACAAAAGCATACCCCATTTGGCAGGGCAAATCAACAATTACAACATCCAGCCAAATTCTTACCTAGATAGGCTGCAAGTTGCACTACTAAACCCTTTACAAAACCAACAACCGACACTTCCCTTGAATCCATGGCTGTACATTTCCTATATGATAATTTCACTTTGATATCTAACTCATTCATGACTTCTAGAGGCATGACATTACATGATGCACCCAAATCAAACATACAATTGTGAATTAGTCTATCTTTTATGAGCAAATTTGTAAAGAATGGATCAACATTCAATTGGGAATCAACCAAGGATGTCCCCAAATATACTTCAAGTGCCTCTCCAAGATCTTCCACTGCTGGTGGTGTTTTAAGGTCAGCAATGATTTGAAGATGGGTCTCAACAACATTTACATTTCTGTTTGGGGTGATCTCCTCTTCTTTCAATCCCAAGTACTCAAATGCTCTCTTCTTATGCTCAGGAATTCTAAGTAACTCAATAATTGGAACACTCACTTTAATTTGGCTCAATACTTGGGCAATATCATAGGGGAAACTCTTTGGTAAGACAACATTGGAAGGGAAACAATAAGGTTCATCAGATGGCAAAGGATTCTTGGCAGCCTGGGCATGATGAGGACTGATATTTTTGCATGGGACAAGAGACTCTAGCAAGTGTTTCTTTCCTAGGAGCATCCTTTGGAATGCTTGTTAGCAAGGGTGTTTTAGTTTTGGCTTGAGGTCTAACTCCATTAATAACCTTGCTTCTAGAGTTATAGTCCTTTTCTTGAGCTACAACAACATTCATCAACAATTGCCTATCTTCCTCTGAAGGGATACCACCATCATACTTCTTGATCATCAAAGCTCTTAGATATTCAAAGTCATTATTAGGAATTTCAAAGGCTTGAACTACATCTACATCATGATCTTGAGAAAGAGAAATAAGTGGTACCCACTTTATGCAATCCCAAAAGGTTGCAGCAGTCCTAGCACTTATTACTTCAGTAGATGTTGCTCCTCCTTGTGAGCTTGAAGAACAACCCACCATGCAAATATCATCATCAGTTCCATCCTTATTATCAGATTCATCAAATTTTTGTTCCACTTCACATGGGGATGAGGAAGAAAATATCTATCACACCAATCCATATCAACCACTTCATTAACAACAACAATCCTTAAAGTTAGAGGGTCAGAACCAATCTATTTTCACATGTTTGGGGTTGTCTATTTGTAGATCCAACATGCCCTTTACCCTTTTCATCAAACCTCTGCTCATTCTTATGGTGATTGCCGAATCTATCTTGTGTTCTGCTACTAGGTGACCTTGTGAAGTCTACCCAATACCCTTCTCAGCTCTTGCCAACTTGTATGATATTTCTTTGACAACCCCTACCAAATTTTCACAACTTCTTCTAAATCAGCACCCTTACTAGCTTGAGGTTTTTCAGGGTTTATCAATTTTACACCATCTCTCTTAAGAGGTTTCCCAACAGCCTTGATATTGTTCTCAATTTGAAGTTCTGTGGTGAAAGCTTGTCTTATATTGGTTGGGTTCTTATCTCTTAGGTAGTAGGCTACCTTTTTATCAAATGCATATGTATATTTGATTAAATATGATTCATCACAAGGCCTCAAAGCATCAAACGACCTTCTCAAAGTCTTGTTAAACCTTCTGTTGAAGTCATAGACTGATTCATTAGGGTTTTTCTTGATATTCTCAAACTCAGACAAAAGAAATCTAGGATCATTCCTATCACCATATTACAACCTAAATGAAATTTTCATTTCAGTCCATGAATCAATAGAGTTATCGGTAGAGCCTTGTACCAATCCCTATAATCTTCTTCTAGTGTATGAATAAACAACTTAATATACACATCCTCAAACTCTATCTCAAAATCTTCCATCATATTATCAAAAAAATTGAGATGTTGATCACCAGTGATGGCATTGTTACCTTGGAATTTTGGCAAACCTATTTCTGACATCTTGTGGGACAACATTTGGGTAACCATCCATTCCTCTAAAATTTATAGGACCAAAGGTGTTAACAAAAAATGGAGGTCTAAGCTGAGTCATATTGTTTGGTGGGGGTGATATTGGAGGTGAAACAAGATGATGAGGAGTGCTATGTCTTTGGGGCTCAAGAATGTGACTCACAAAACTGGTATCCTCTAAGTGCTGATTTTCTTGGAAAGTTTGACTCGAATTAAAACATAGAGGTGCACATTGGAGAAGGAACTTACTAGGTACAGAAGAAGGACCTTCACCAGCTGAGGCAAACAAATTTATGAGAGGATTGCTTGAATCAGAATCACTTGAAGAAGAATGATAGTCCTCTACCAAAGGTTGATCTCTCTCACCAATGGTTATATCTTTGTTTGATGTCTGACCTTTAACCACTTTCCAAACTCTTCTCCCTTCCAACTCTGAATTTCTTAAGTTTGAGAACAATTTTTTAGTAGAGTCTTTAAGGAAGAGAGATCTTCTTCCCTCCAGTTTTGTAGAGATCAACAACACAAAAATAAGTGACAAAAAGCCTAAGACACTGGTATTTCCAAATTCAAATCAGCATTGAGTCACCACTAAGGAATTCCACCTTAGTTGTGTAAGAATACACTAGATAGTCTGTCAAATATATGCTTATCACTGAAAACTTTGCAAGGCTCTACAAATAAGATCTTCTTCTTAAATCAACCAAAGACAAAGCAACCAGTAGTATAAACTCATTGGTAAATGTAAAAGAGTAGGCTGAGCTTGAAATTTTTGACTAAAACTTGTAGATCTGAAGTAAAAATAATATTTCAAGAATGCAACAGCTCAGATACTTGAATATGTAAATGATCAAACCCTTCAAACACTCCAAAAACACCAAGAAATTCCAAGAATTCCCTGGAAATGGCGCCACTCGGGTGTCGGTACCCAAACTTAATCTCCTTCACAACTCAAACAACATCATGGATTTACATAAGACACTCAGAGGAAGATAAATGATTTGTATGTCATTTGTAGCCATGGAGACATCTATTTGACCTGTTAGGACTCAAGATTTTGAAGGAGTGGGTAGCACCTCAAAAGAATTTTGATCTGATCCTCACTTTTTTAGGTTGTGCCTATCAACCAAGGCAAGAGAACCTATATTGCAGCCTTTGTTTGGTGAAGGAGGTGTGGATATCCATGTGTTTTGCATATTGTATGGGAGCGGCCTTGGGAAAACATGATCAATTCTCCATTATTAAAACTCAAAAGAGTTGTCATGACTAAATGATGGAAATATTTTCAAAACAAGGAAGAGGATGCTAGAGACATGGTATTGTCCTGATTTGCTTTGTGCATGTTTGTAAATGGATTTTATTCTCTTGTTAACACACAATGCAATGCAGGGGTAGTATAGGGTAGGGTTAACTACTTTGAATGAAATTTTTTTGGGAGATATTAGACAAGACCAACCAGAAAGTACCAAACTCTTTGAGGACCTTTGCAAGAAATTTGTAACACTTACACAACAAGAATGCTTCAAGAGGTTTAAAATACTCCTTCAACTAGGATATGTGCACAAATGGAGGCCCAGATCTACACTCTTCCACACAATATTTGAAAACTGCTCATTACAAAATTTTGAAGCAAATATATCAACAAGGTATACAAATCCTGTTTGATCATAACCTAAGGTACCCCCAAAGGTTTACAAATAATCTCAAGATTCAAGGACAGTAAAATGATTTTAAATCTGTTTATCTTCTATCAGATGAAGGCTCTTCTGGATATAAGATTGTAGATGCCATCAAACCATCAACAAGAAATGAGACCATGTATGATCAAAGAGATCCTAAACACAAGATTACAACATGAGCAAGGAACACAAATTGAAATCATTCTTAAAAACAAGCATATACAAATTTTTCCAAGAGATAACACCAAATAATCTAGAAAATGATCAAATATATCAACAGGGGAATGTCATGAGAACAATATAAGAGCTTATTGATGGTGTCACAACTTGAAACCAACTCAACATGATAAAATCATATGCAAAATAGAATTAAAAATGGCTCTCGTGGTAGTTTTCTCTAGAGAAATGGATTTCTTTCAGTCTTTTCCTTCAAAATTCTTTGTCCTTTTTCTCCCCCTCCTCCCCAATTTCAACACAATGCATAATATACCCTATGCCATCATGAATTCTTCCTTCCCAAGCAAAGAATATGCTTATGGGGTCAAATTTGTTATAATTCTTCATGATTACATGAAGATGACATCAAACTAGAAAACAGCTCACAAGTTGCCGTATGCAAAAAAATTAAATCATTACACAAATTTGGATCATTATTCTCCCCAGGGTCACATTTTTACCATTCAGACATGCAAGCACCTTTCACTTATCATTTTTTACCCTTTTCCCTCATCTGTAACCTTTGATTTTCACTTTTCACATTTTTTACATCGGGCCTAAGTAGAAATTTCATCAAAAACACCATAGATCAAGGAATTGAGTCATAAAAATGATGCCAATGCACTCAGAAGGCCAAGATAATGTAGAATCATATAAAATTTGATGTGATTTGATGAAGAAATGATGAATCCAAGTTTTCTGGAGCTCCCATGGCTGCCAAAAAGGTGAATGCATAGTAACCATCAATTTTAGATAACTTTTAAATACCAACCCTCCATGTGGAGGATGAGATCCTTGAATATTCCCCTTTTGACCTTTGGATAAGGTATTATACATGTCAAAATACCATTGGTTCGGGTCGCTACCTTTAAAATTTACGTTTGCAACCCTTTTGAATTTTGGAAAATTTTGTAAAATTTCACCGCGGGCCTGAAAGCCCGATTCATCCCTACCACATGGCATTCTCCAATTCACTACGGGTCCAGGCCTCCAATTCTTCCCACCAAAATTCAAAGTTTCAAAACTCTCCTCAAGCCTGCACTCTCCATTTGACTCCTTTGAAAAATGCCACGTGTCCTCCATAGATTGGCTATGGAGGCATGCCTTCAATTTTGACTTAGCTCCCTTTGCCTAATTTTTTGCATTTCTTGGACACATGTCCTTTTTGATTGGGTTTAGAATCTCGGGTCCAATTTTTACTTTTACCATTTGGAGTTAAAAACTCCAAAGTCATCGCGAACCCGCTGCCCCATCCTGACCCTTTGTGGACACGTGTTAGCTCCGGATTGGAGCGGTAAAATGTCACAAAAATTTCCTTTGGCCCCCTTGTTTGAATTTTTACATTTCTAGACACGTGTCCACCTATAATTGGATGTGGGCCTTTGGGTCAAAAATTTCCCTTGACACTTTGAGTCAAAAATCACCAACTCCCTCCGCCACCCGCATGTCCCCCGAGCCACATGTCCTCTTCCCATTCACTTGCCGGGGCTTTCGGAATTTTGCCAAAATGAAAGCAAAAATTCTTAAGGAACCTCCACCACCCACCACTCCATGACCAATCAGAATGTGCCACGTAGGCATCCTTTGCAAAAGGTAGAGCCATGGGTCAAAATTTTCCCTTTAGCCAAAATTTTGAAAATAACAAGTTAGAAATATTTCCCGACCACCCCGACCAATAGGAGCCCACCACATTGCAATAATAGTGTGATGATGAATTTGATGGGCCGAAAATTCCTGTTTGACCATCAAAATGTGGAAAATATGAAGGATGCCATAGAATTCAAAATTTTCGACAAGGGAGGCGTATTTCTTGATTTCAAACCAACTAAATCATTTGTTGATATTAATTTTCACCTGGGGATTGGGAAAATACTTTCACAAATTTTGGATTTGATCAGACTCAAGTTTTTTCATGATTTGACAAAGGAAAAATGACACAGCCCATAAAAATGAAGAAATTAGGGTAGAAAAAGGGGCAAACTTGGAAATTGTATCAAATTAGGGAAAAACAATAATATTACGGGCACTTGAAAGTATTCAACTGGAGAAATTGAGTTGCAGACCACCAAATCGAGAAGTAAAGCATTTCTAAGTAGAATTTGACATGAAAAATTAAAGCACATTATGACAACTCAATAATGGGACCAACACTATGCTTGGGGGTGGTCATATAAAATAACTTAGTATTCTTGTTACCTTTGTTAAGCCATAAATCCCTAGATTTTTCCTCCAGAAATAATCTTCTCTAACACAAAGATTATGAAATTCAAACAAGAGAGATTTCTCAAGGATATAATCTTCATGTGACATACCAACAACTTAAACCATTTTTCCTACTAGGTAAGCTCCTCCTTAACCTATTTCTTTTAGATAGAACATTTCCAAATAATTTTCTATTCTATATCTTAACTTTCTTTTTGACATTTTTAAGCTTTTGAATAAATATGAACTATGTTGTTCCTTAAAATTATAATATTTTCCATTCCCTAATTTTTTCCTTAATTTCAAGGTGGTCAAACCACTTTTTTTCAAACTTAAATGAGGAATGAGAAGGTTTATCAATGTTGAGCATGCTAAGAACAAAAGGATTGTGATCTAAACTTGATTCTTGGAATTGAAGAACGGTGAATGCCTTAGGTCAAAATCCAATCCACATAAATAGTGACATGGTCCAACATCACTTAAATGCTATCATCCCCTAATATTTTATAATACCAAGTATAAGGATTACCATGGAGATATAGGTCATAGAGGTTAGAAAATGAAATAAAATCCCTATATCCTCGATCCCAGAGTAAAGTTAGAAGAACCACCTTTTTTAGATGGAGTAAGAGGAGTGTTAAAATATCCCATGACCATCCAATGTAAGTGACCAATTAGCATGAATTTTTATATCTTTCCAAAGTTTCCTTCTACCATGGAGAGTATTAGGAGCATATATTATAGAAAGGATCCAAAATATTGAACTATCGGGAGTTTAAAATGCAACAACAAGGTGATACGATGAGGAGAAGATAATTTTTCTTGAAATTAAATTAGGCTCCTAGAGAATAGAAATTCCTCCCGATGTATCTCTAGAATCAACAGATGTCCACTCAATTTTTTTCCGAATATTTTTGCTACATGTACTCATTTCTTCAGAGTTCATCTTGGTTTCTTGGATCACCATAATGGTGGGTCTGTAATTTTTTCTTAATTCCTTAAGAGTGCATTGTTTTCCATTCCCATTAAGGCATCTAATGTTCCAAGAGAAAATTTTCATTGAAAAAGGTGGGGGTGTTTTTAGATGGTCCAAAGTGATTTGGATTCCATGTGCAATAGCTTTATCTATTTCCATTTTTGTTTGATTGTTTTTTGTTGGTCTTCCCCTTGTGGTATTATCCCCTGTATTAGCTTGTTTTTGGAGGATCTAGTAAACCTAGAACATGTAGCTAACTAATTACCAAGTAACTTATTTTTTTACATAAAAAGGCATCTGGGATACCTTCAATGCCTTTAGATTTCCAGGTTTTGGATTTTCTTAGGGTAAAGGTAGGGTACTGGGTATTGGTGCTATCAATCAACACGCTACATTTCACGGGAGTAGGTTCACCTTATATTTTTTCATTCTCCTCTTGGAAAGGATTTTTTAACATTCTGCATTGTTTATTTCAAAAAAATTCATAGGAGAAACAACATCATTACCATTTTTATGTTGATCATGAGTTGTTATAAGACTGATTGATTCTACTGAATCTCCTTTTATATTTGAATGAGGGATATCCATGTGTATCTTATTAGTTTCTTATAGAGAAACAACTAAGGATGATTATTGTATAGAAGTTTTAGTCATTTGATCAACATCCCCACCATTTTTGTTGATCAAGAGATGTTGTAGAGATGTTAATATCCACTTACTTTCCTTGCAGATTCATTGAAGGGAGATCCTCTTGCACATTGTTTGAGTCTTCAAGAATGACTTCAAAGGATGATTTATAGGTAGAATATTTTAAAATATTAGGGATTAATATATTTGTGTCCTACATATACCTTGTTGTGTTCTCTGTTATTTGAGTTAAATGAATATCAACCAATTTATTTGTTTTTATATTAATGGAAAAAGGATTTTTGACTGGGATCCTACCTAGGATATAAGAGGCCTAAGCCAAGATATTCAAATACATGCCATAAAAAAAATAGAGATCGCCTAAAAGGAGGATATCAATGAAGGAGGAACAAGGGGTACTACAACACCACAAAAAAACAATATATAAACCCCAACAATACCACAACATTACCAAAAAAACAACAAAAATATGGTTTCCCGGACTATTGCAATTCATCCTAAAAAATCTCCATCCACTATTAGGTTGTCTTTGAAATATTATTTTTAGGGTCTATATATTCTCTTTACTATCCTTGATTGAGGTGACATCCTTAGATTTTTATTTTCCTTTGATGATTTCCAATGCAATAGTGATGTTGGATAAGATATCCATGTTACCCTTAAGTAAGGAGAGGATGTCACATTTTCTGTTTCTAAATTTTTATTTCTCCTCTTCTCGTGGATTTGATTATTTTTTCCATCTCTTCCATCGCTTTCTAATCCTTGTTTCCACTTTCTATGGAAATATTGCAACCTCTAACTTTCTCTTTCAATACTTCACACTCCTTCCTAAGCCATGTAAGCATGTCATTGTGTAGTTCAATTTAATTTATCATGCTCCCATTTTTAGCTTTGTAGGTAGTATCTTTGCCACCCATAACAAGAATACAAAGGGAAGGAGCACCCTCACCTATGGGAGAAGAAGGGAGTATGGGATTTGTGGTGGGATCAAAATCTGGAGGAGGGTCACAATAAGGGGGTATCTTCGAGGGAGTATGGGTGTTCACAATTATCATGTAAAAGTGATTGTAAAGGATAAAAATGGTAGCATGGTGGGAGGACTAGGATTATTTCCATTGGGTCACCAGTTCACCGAGTTTTCAAGGGATTAGAGAAGGGAAAAAGGAAAATTGACTACCACATTTATTGTAAAGTGGTTTAGAAAAAAAGTGAAAGTAAGGATTAATTTTGAACTAGCCATCTAAAGTAAGAAACTTCATAACGATATAAGTGACCTTATCATAGGTTTTAGGACGTGACTCTTGAAGAAAACCACTTTTGGTTTCAAAGTGATACTTTCTTCACCTTCCAATAATTTTTCTTCTTTGTCATTTTTCTCATAATTGTTCTTGAAAAATCACATTCATATAGGGTGAAGAACTTTATATGACAAAATCATCTCTTCCATGATGATAAATTCCTTGTTCCTTTACCTCACCTTGCACCCATTACAGTTCTAGATTAGCACCTTTGACCAATTTATTTTCTCTCTTCTCTTTTCTTTGAGTTAAATAAATATAAATTTGAAGTGTTTAAATAACTACAATTTTGTATTTTTAAAATTATCATCATCTAAAACTTTTTAACAAGCATAGGTGGGCATCAAATTTAACCCCGGTCTCATGCAACTTTGTAGTTGTTAGGCTTATGTAACTTAGCAGCCACTTGGATTATGTGGTTTAGCGGTGGGTAGGATTCTCAGTAACTTACTACCAAAGAGGTGGGTGAAACATTTCATCTTGTAGGATTATTTACCCGAAAGGAATCTACTCGTTTGTAAGTTGGTGAATGCTAGGGTTATGTAAGTGAATAACGTATACACTTATGTAAGTTATTTGATACTAGGCTTACGTGGGGAATCAAATAATAGAAAAATAATAATCCTAAAATAGAGAAATTAAAATCTGAAAATTTAAATTTAGAAATTGGATTCCAATATTGGCGAAATTGGAATCCAATAATAGTAATATTGGAATCCAATATTAGCAAAATTGGAATCCAATAATAGTGATATTAGAATCCAATAATAATGAAATTAGAATCCAATAATAGCAAAAATTGGAACTAGACTAAGTCTAATGATAATATTGGAATCTAATATTAACACTAATGGAATCCACTAATAGTAATAATGGAATTTGTTATCTTTTTCCGGCATGCCCTGGGATAGTTTGAAGCACCTTACCACTTCATTTCATCAAGTAGGTGTGTTCTTGGTGAGATTCAACCTTTGGAGGCACATGCAAAAGCACATTTGGTGACTCCGTTTTGTCCAAATGACCCATTCTTTGAGATTACACACATGTATTCTATTCATTCCCATTCATCTTTCTTTCCATATCTCTCATTCTCTTTCATTCTATGAATTTTTACAACCATGAATTCACTCCCATAGTGTAATCCACACTTTCAGCAGTCCCATCAGCCTCTAATGAGCTTCACAGCTCCTCCAAATCAGCATCATGACTAGATTTAGAATCACTATGCTTACCCATATGAGAAATGAAAATTTAGTTTGGCTATAGAACTTTTAGAGGACACGGGTATGCATATGATGAATATAGTAAGATGGAGCATGATGGTCTACTAGAGAAGATCCAAATAATGGAGGCAAGCATGGTTGAATCTTAGACTACAACACAAATGAAGGCATTCAGGATAGGATGCATGACACCTTTTCCATGGGAAGGCCCTTTTCCTAGACACTATAGCCCATAGGAAAATCATGATTTCTTGGATGAAATGTTTCCCGACATACACAATGGATCGAGGGTATTTAAACATATGAGAAAAGCACAAACCAACCTTGTCAATGGGTAGGTCAATCAACTCTTTGTTTATCTTTCCCCCTTCCCAAGCTTTTTCATTTCATACTTGCTCCAAAATGTATTGTTTCCTTCTCCATCTCCTAGCCTTTCATCCCACCTAATTTCTCCTACCCTTTTTGTTTCCAAACATTTATTCTTTCCATGCAAATAAAAATAAACTCCAAATCCAAAAGAAGAGGAGCACATGGGGATGAGTAAAATAAATTCGATGACTCAAATCATGATTCAGTGCACAAGAGAGTGTAGACCTCGCTCCCATTAATTATCTATAGAAATTAAAATTTTGGAAGAGTTTGAACTCACAAGCTTCATGTTTAAAGATGAATCTACACATGATGAAAAATTTGTAGACTCAAATACCATCATGCAAGAGGGAGAAACCTTGCACAATAGGATGACGATGAGCTTCATTGCTTATCTGACTTGGAGGAATTTCTTAATGAAGAAGAGACCAAAAAAATCACAACCTTTGCATATTCATCATTAATTATCCAATAAAAAATCCTACTACCATAGAGGATAACATTCAAGAACAACCTATTACTCTTTACAGTCCCCCTGAATCAAATTCACAAGCTCTTGACAAATCTATGATCATTGAATGTTTTTTCTTTCAATCAAAGAGTCTGGATTTTCTCGATGAAACTAACAAGGAAGAGAAGGAAAAGAAATAAAAGGATGAAACCACTTCTATACTAGTCATCAAGACAAAGGACCAACTATTTACGGATGTGTATGAAAGTAAAAATTAGCATGCAAACAACTCCATTCAAAAAAATTTGCAAGAAAGCCTCATCTTGGAGGAAGAAATTTAGAGAAACAGGAAAGTGCATTGGATCAACCCCTACCCCATCAAGAATTCAGATTCATAAAATCCAAGGAGAATCTAACTATGGTCATGCTCACTTCAGAGCATGAGGATAATATTCAAAGCCCCAAGGGTCAGCTATAACAACTCCAACCAAATGATAAGCATCTTGAGGAGGTATTTATTTTGTTTGTTGATACCATGGGTGGAAGAGTGGAAGGTAATTTTTCACTCTTATTACACGCCATATCCATTTCTAAATTAATCACATGTCTGCACTTTATAAATAAGGGAAGATATTTCTCCCTTCTGTTGCCAGGTTTTGTTTAGCTTTTCCTAGTTTGGTTAGTGTAGGAGTAGGAGTAGATTTACTTTCAATAGAAAAAGTGCTTTTGCATACTCTACATGTCTTACTTGAGGCATGTATGATTTTAGATTTTTATATATCCTTTATTTGTATTTCTCCAAGTGGTGTAATTCACTTGGCCATGTACTATTTCCAAGCAGGAGATTCACAAGTGCCTATATAAGTTACAAAATTCAAATCAAACAAATGTAGAGCAACTAAAATCAGCTAGTGGCTACACAAGAAAGTAACAACACTTCAAATACTCCGAATCAAAGTTCATATCAGCTAGTGATGATGATGCAAAATTCATGCCCAATGAATAGATGTAGGAAGTTGGTCTATTTTATTTAACGGATAATGGCCCCCGTGAGTCGCCAAATTGTTATCTAATTTTATCCACCGCTCGCTAAAATTAGATAACAAGTGTATTACTTCTTATTTAATCAAGAAGCCCCTAATTTATCCTGGTTGTGTAAGGATGAGACAATAAGGTCAATTGATGGCTTGTGGATAAAAGGAAATGGATAGCCCCACTAGCATGGCAATTGGTAGAGTCGAGGAAATGTAGAAATAGTTCTTAGGATCTTGGAATAATGCGAGATGAGTCAAAACCTTTGGCAATATTGGGGAGGACTTAGCTAAATCATGGTGAAAAAATGGAGGAGCATCACTCACCGAGTCAAAGCTGGGAAAAGGATGAGTGAAAGTTGTGGAAGGTGTCATGTGTCATCCTAACATAACTCCAAAACAAAAAGAGAGGAATGAAACCCCAAACTCTTGCAAGACTTCCACGTGGAGTCGATGGTGAGGGACCCGCCGAGGTGATGGTCCTTGTATTAAATTATAATGGGCCTCGTTACAAAATCATGGAAAATATAAAAGAGTGGAAGAAGGTGTATTGTGTCAAGACGACACACTTTCAAACAAGGAAAGAAAAATAGATACCGCGAAATGGTTTTGGCCTCCACGTGGAACTCGTGATGATGGGCTCCAAATCCAAAGCAAGTTGTAAAATATTTGCGGCATGTCAATACAAAGTGGGAGTAATAACAAAGCCCACCTAGAACTTTAAACACTTAGATATTTTAAAAGATATGGAAAGGGAGTGAAATTATTAACTTGTCTTTTCGTAAAAAGAGTTATATGCATAGCCCCGTGTAGATGAAGAAAGCACCTAGAAATGTAAAATATCTGCTTGCACTAAAATACACATAACTTAAGCATCCTTTATTAGAATCACACGAAATCAATCTTGTTAGAGTCATGTCTCAGATCCCAATGTACAAAAATCAATAAATTCAGATATTAATGAATATTTTAGGGTGTATTCCTTAGAAGACGAGCCGCTAATTCAAGAGAGTTGGTTGGAAAGTTGATGAGGATGCATTGAATGAATATGGCTCTCATATTTTCCAATGACAAGTTATGGTGCATCGTGAGGGGGATCTCACAAATATATTCTGTCATTTCACCTCATCAATTACAACTGGCAAGTGGTTGAAGGGAAAATTTCAGGATTTCACTTCTCTTCTTCGATTCTATATATTGTAATCGGGGCTCATTCAGGATATATATATATATATATATATTATATATATATATATATATATATATATATATATATATATATATATATCGAGTTATTCATTTTCCTTTCATCCCTTTTTTCTTCTCCACCGATGGTATGAGTATGGAGCTCAAGCCTTCTTCCTAAGCTTTGTAATGGCATTTTTCTTTCCTCTTACCTATTTTTGTTGTCTCATGCACATTTTTAGAGAAAAATAATATTTCTGTGATGCATTTTTTCCATCCTTTGCATGTTTTTATTGTCTCTAATAGCCTTTATTCACTATTGGTATATTGTGCATATTTCTAATGTTCACTATAGGTTTTGGAAGTTGTTCTTAATGGGTTTGAAGTGGTGTTCTGTGTGAATCTATCTCTATAATGTGGTTCATTTTGTCCACCCTTTTCATTGTTCACCTTTTACCCATTTTAGGCAAATGGGTTCTTGACTAACATCTTCTTTTCGGTGCATCACTCTTGTTAGTTTTGTGATTTGTTTCATTTTTCTTCTAACCCTTATCTCACACCATAGAGAAGAGCCAACTTATTTAAAATCTAGAGGTTACCTTAGGGTGCACGTCCCACTAACCTAAGGTATCCAATGACTCTAATGGTTCATCTGCAAAGAGAATCGACAACAAAATCTAGAATAAACAATAATGGAATCCAATATACAAAAAAAAAAATGGAGATGGATTTCTTCCAATATTTGTAACACTAGAGTCTAGATTCACCGGAATATTTCTAGATTTAATGAAGTAAGTGTTTTAGTGTTTTATATTACTAGGTTGATATATATATATATATATATATATAGAGCTATGTGATAACCCATACACACATAATTAGGATTGACCTTTCATGTTATAGTTTTATTTGATATACATGCATTTAGATTGTGTTCGTTGGTGATTGTTGTGATTATACTTTTGAGTATTTTTGGAAGATTTTTTTAGATTTTTATTCATTTTGTAAACATGTATATCCATCAAAAATGGTATTGTAGAGATAATTTAGTGATACCATCTACTATGGATATACCAAGTAACATTATCCACTTAGGATAGCCCAAGGAGCATGCATCACCACTTGAATAATCTATGTTATTATTTTGGATGAATATCTTATGGTAGAAATTTATAACCTAATATTGATCTTATACCTCTTTGGTTCCAAAAATTTCAACAATATTTTTCATTTTTGATGTTTCTTTGGAACATGAATACACTTTTTTGGACTTGTGCATTATTTTACCAAAAATTCCTATGAAATTGCAAACTCTTGAGTATTGTGTGGTGTGAACATAACTAAGAATTACTTAACTTTATTTTTTTCCACCATTGGAGTTTCCTTATGTATCCATTCTCATTATTTTAAATAAGTTTTAAGTGTGTATCCTTAGAAGTGTTTATTCGTGTTTATTAAATTTTTAGGGATGGTTATGAGTATTATATGGCTTGAAATAAGGATTATTAAGGAATTATATATTTTCATAGATCCCTTAGTAGTAATGCATGGGATATTATGTGTTTCACATGATTGGGTAGTGTTTCTCGGTCTTGGGTGAACTTTGTAGATCTCTAATAGGTATAACTATGTTTTACTACTTCTATATAAGATTGAGGATAATGTATGACATTTCCTTTTATGTTCAAGATATGGGATTTCATTCACAATAGTGTGAAATCTATGTAGTTAATAAGATTAGAATCGTGTGATGTGGAATGAAGATAACAATGATATATTAGCCCCAAGGTTAACAAGATATTTACTTCTTAGATTTTCACTTAGTGTCCTATATTTAAGGCTTTAAATTCTATTACAATGCTTCACATATATTTAATGGTTCTTCATGGATTCAAATTAATTTTATGTGGATTGGAGGGCCTTAAATATTTATCACACATATGCTAGATGAAGGTTGGTGGAGGTTTTTAAATATTTGAATGTGTTCATGTTAAGGTGAAGGAGGTAGGAAGGATTAGAATCCTATATATATATTTTGAGGTCATCTCAAATGTTCATGTGAAATAAATAAGTATAAAATAATGTCAAATATTTTAAAGCTCTGGAGATAATTATGAAACTCTCTTGATGTAGTTGTACATCAAAAATTCATGAAATATTATTTTGGGAGGATTTGAAGATTGGTGGAGTAGGAAAATATATAAATCCCAAATATTGAAATCATTTCCACAAGTCACCAATCCATAAATTCACATTTGAAATAGAATTTAGAGTTAGAATTAGAATAAATAATATGATTATTAGACATGGCAATGTATATTTCCACCACATGACATGAATATCTAAATCTATGGTAGTTAGAAGACTTGAAAAATCCTTGAAAGTTCACCAAATAATTCATAGTATGAAGAAATAATATAAAAACACATGTCATGCATCCACAAAATTATATTTCATAGTTTATATAGTTCATAAAACATAGAAAATAAATGTAATGAAGACCAATACACACAAGACCATCTTGTTGAAACCCAATGCATTGTTGTTGTCATTTTTCTTGAGTGGAATTGATGGAAAATTTTGGGTGGTGAAGTGAGTCTATGTCGGGGCATGAAGTTTGGTTGGTAGTTCCTTCTCAATGATGGTTGAATTTTATAGAGACGATTCGAGTGGTTTCGGGATGAATCCGGTGTGTTGAAGGCTTGGTCAGTGAGGTAGGATCCCGGTGAAGGTATTGAGATGGTTGGTGTGCTTGCATCAAGTTTCCCAAAGGTCAAAAATAAGGTTGCTAACATATACAAGAGCATTTAGAGTGAGCATCAGGTCAAGTGTTGGGATTCACGGTTGAATCTGGCTCATTTAGGCCGATTTTTATACCCTAAGAAGGTGCAAGAGCTCAATACATCCCATGAAAATCCTAGGTAAGCATGGTAGAATCCTATGAACACTCACTAAGGCATGTATGAGCATCTACAGGGCCTAATTTAGCTCTGGAGGAAAAAATCAAATTATCACTAAAACTACCTTTGAAATCTAGTTGTAAATTCTTAGGAAAACGATATTGGTGTAGGATTTATAGGAATATTACTGAGTAACCAATATATATATATATAAATTTATAGGGATGTTTTTGGTGCTCTTGTTGAATTTCATCAAATTTTGAAATGGGATTTTGAAGTTATCAAAGTTTTACTAAAACTAGCTTCTTAAAAAAGGAAAACTAAGAACCTTGTCTTCTTAGCATCTAAGAAAAATGTCAAGCATTCTTCAGATAAATCATAGAATTAATCTTTTAAGATAACTCAAAGCATGAAATTTTCTAAAAAATTTTAGGAGCAAAGGTGGAAGAACAATAAATGTCTCTTCATTTTTCTAACCATGTTTTTCTCTCTCAAAGCCTCGCTTCTTGAATTGATAGGCATAAAATGATGTTTTTTCAAAACATAACTTGGAAACGTTGCTCCAACCCCTCAAGGTTATATTAATATCCTCTTAGGCGGGGATTGTGTCATTTTTTTAAAGCCAAACATGACTTTACTATAAAAAAACTAATTTTTTTAGAAATTTTACATATACAACCCTGTCTTGAAGTTTTGAAATATGTTTGAAGGATATTTTAGGATATAAGTTTTATGTTTAAGTTAATAAACAATTACAATCACCTTCTATACGATCAATGATTTTCAGATATCCTAATTGTTTTGGTGAACCAGGTGTTCTTAGAGCTACTACAATATAGTTCTTTGTTCAAGAAAACTAATTTTGGGTTGTCTTTACATTATTCCTTCTACAAAATATGAATTTATATTGGTGGAGGTAGCGTACATATCCTACTTGAATTATTCCTTTCATATAAGCTTATGATAATTTATTATGGATAGAAACAAATTTTTACTCTAAGATTGTCTTGTGATGTTCCATGTGACAATGCGACTCACCCTAGAATGACCAACACTAATGAAAAGTGTGCATGAAGTTGTGATTAAAATCAATATAATAGAATGGGAAGATAATGTATCATATTAAATGTGTTTATACATACTAATAGAAATGCCTCTCCTATGCATAATGTGTCTTTTTGATGGACTAAGTTTCTTGGTTTGTGACAGTCATGATAGAATGATATCTTGAACCTTCAAAACTCTTGACATTATCCTCTTGTTCCTTGAAAATGAATGAATAAAACATAAATTGAATTCATCTATTGAGGTGGTCATGTGGAAATTGTGTTTTAAATGTGAAATATGAGGTGTCATAGATCCTAAATCGTGAACTAGGGTTTTTGTTTAAAACCGTAAATGATTTCATATTGCTTATCTTGAAAACTTGTACTCGAATCAAGAAGTAAAGTAACTTAGGAACCTTTGGAGATGAATATTCTCTACAAATTATTGAAATGTGATAGTGAAGGTCATCGGTAAAAAATTCAATATTGTTATTTCAATATTTTTTACATACATCTCAATTCAAACAAATCAAGATGTGTTATGAAGAAGACATTCTTTTAGTTGTCTTCTTAATGGTGTTGGTGATCCAAGGTGTATCTTAAATGTTTGAAGTCTCCTAAATACTTGAATTTTGTGCATGAAAAACTCATCTCAAGATGTACGTATGTTCTCAAGATTTCAAATCTCATGATAGTTATGGGAAGAATTAGATTACCCTTAATCTTACAAATCTCAATCTCATATACTCCGTCATAATATGGTTCATTAAGCTCTCTATAAAAATGATTATGAAGGTGTTTACATATGCAATAAAATCACTCCTATGTCATAAATTTAAAAATATACTCTCTAAAAATGATCATTTTTTTGGGGGAATGATCTTTGTCTCCCATGACTGTGTAGTCACACTTTGTGATAAATTAAAAGTGAAGGGATTCTAACAAAGGTTCAATACTTTAAATATCTTACTCTTTCATTTTGTGGGAATCTTAGTTGTAAGAAAATATTGAATGGATGTTTTTCTCTACCCATGATTCAAATCCACCATGCACATATTCAAATAGAAAATTAAAGCATAAATGGAAAAGGCTAGTTGGTAAATGGATGTATTTTAAAGAATGAATAGAAGGTGAGAAACGTATATTGATAGTGTAACTTCATGTACAGAGGCATGTCTGTCCCATAAAACAATAAATAGATCAATGTGAAAATAAGAGAAATGAATGACGATTACACTTTTTTGGAAGAGGTCAGTTTATGACAATTTTTGAAGCTCGTAGTTAGAAAACAATTTGAAATGGATTCTATAATCCACTCAAGCACTCTGAGGGTCATAACAATTTTAAGTGCTTGTTATTATTTTCTAGATGTTTGTTATAAATTATTAGTTAGACTTATTTGTATGTATGAAAAATAAAAACTATGTGGGGTCCTTTAAGTTGAAGTTGAAAATCCATGTCTATATATATATATGTGTGTGTGTGTTACCTACAAAATCAAATTTAGATATTGTATTTGTTGTTTAATATTTGATGAGATTTATAATGATGTAGAAAAGAATATTCAAAAGATAGTTGTTATTAAAGTTAAGAATAATTATGTTAATGTGAGGTGAGATAGAGAGGTCTTTTGAATAAATCATTACAATGGATATAAACGTAGATCAACATGTATGATATGAGGTTGATCCAAGAATATGATGGATTTGATATAGAGGTCAATGGGAGCATGAATTTTTAACATGAATATAACATCCTTGAAGTTCTGACACCGTATAAGTAAGTTTAAGAACATGACAACCAGGTGTACATGAATGAAGAATCAAGTGCAAATTATTCAATACTAGGAGAATATTAGTGAAGGAACAAAATATGAAATTTTATGAAGTTTTAGGACATAAGAAGAGCACAGGTGTAATGGTTCTCATTGAATTTATTGAGTATAAAATTTACACTTGAAAAATTGAATGTTTGAGAGGGTGTCTCAAGAAAGTACCATGAGGAAATCAAGAGGGTGAAGGATTTTTATATAAAAGGAAGTTTATTTTCAGTGTACTATAAGAAGAGGTGTCAATTAGGAGAAGAAATGAGAAAAATAATGAGCCAATATAGTGGTCACTATCACTTGTATGAGACAATGGATTCAGTGTGATCAAAATCTTGAATAATTCTAAGTTATAGCTTAGTAGGAGGGAGTAATATCTTATTTATGAGTTATATATTATATAAGAAATAGTTATAAGCCTAGTTGTTATTTGGGAGTTGAATATTATAGGAAAGTAGAATATTTTGAAAGAATAAGTCAAATATTGGTTAAATTTTGGAGTTGTAGATCTATGTTCAATATATTCTCAACTTGAAACAATGTAAAATTTACAAGACATTCTTGTACTAAGTGAGTTCTTGGTTTCAGTGGGTGTTTCTCCCATTTTGGGTTTCCCACATTAAATCCTATCTATGTGTTCTCTCTCTCATTTTTCTTCTTGTGAATTTTTATTTGGCTTTATGATTACTAATTAAGTGAAATGAATAATTTTTTAAAGGTTGAATAGACATTGATTCACCCCCCTCTCAATGTGTTAATTTCCAATATTTGGTATTGAATCCTGGTCCTCCTTAATCAATTCTAACAATTTGGAGGATATCATAAAGGAACAAGAATTTGTGCTTTAACATAATCAATTATGAATGGGAAGTATGTGATTGATTAATATTTGTTTTATGGGATGAAGAAGGAAATCAAGAACATGGAAGCTTATGATGGTAAAGCACTCAAGGAGATGGATTCCTTTATTGAGAATGTGTTAACAACTCTAAAAAATGAGGATTCCTTCTTCAAATTTGAAGAAGAGTTGAGAATATTTAAGGTTAAACTTGAATGAGGAAAATGACATGATGAAAATGTATACCAAACATGAAAATATTTATGAATATCTTGATAGAATCTTGGAAAATAAAAGAACACCAAGTGATAAATCTAGTATAGGATTCAAAAGAGAAATTGTGGAAAATAAAGAGTATAACAATTTTGGTTCAAGAATGCAAAAAAAAAGTATTAATTTGATCAAGGAGACAATAAAAAGAATGCCTAAGTTAGTTAGGAAACCAAATGCATTCAGGTATGAAAGGAATTTCAATGGATATTGTTTTTATTGTCATAACTATGGAAATAGGGCTAAGGAATGAAGGAAATAGATCATAGATGAGTACTAATGGAGAGATAATAGAAGTGAGAAGGAAAAAAACATAATTAACTTTAATTATCAAGAAAAAGGTCATATTGCCAAGTACTATTTAGAAGAACCTTCAAGTCAGTTTTGGGAAGAAAAATACTCAAGAGGCATGAACATGGTAGTGTGCTACAACTACAACATGTTTAAAAACTATCCTAGGAAATTCCATGATCTTAAGGATGAAAATCACAGTTGGAATGAATGTTCACACCAATTCGGAGGTAAGGGTAATGTCATATGTGACAATTTTCATGATGTTGGAAATTTTACATTGAAGTTTTCTCACAATGAACAAATTAAGTACAATAGTAGGCATCCTAATTTCAAAATACAAGTAAATAAGGTTTCCAATATGAAGATCAATCCTATAAATGAGACAAATCTTTCCATTCCTTTAAAAACCTTTAGAAATAAGGAGGTTAAGTGGATACACAAGGTCAATGAAGAAAACTCATTAGTTGAAGAAGAAAATAATGAAAAAAAGATAGCATGGGAAGTTGTTGAAGTGATGTAACAATAAATGATAGGCATATGAGATTCCAGTACAAACATGACATTAGGAAGTGATTATAAATACAAGTAGAAGGAATGCAATTATTATGCAAGTGATGAAGAGTTTCTACCTCAAGTTTTGTTAGAGGAGGTGTATGAGATGTAACATGTATGCCTATCAGGTACTCAATCAAAAATTGAGGGCTTATGAGATTAGGTTATCACACTAAGGGGTATATCAAGAAGACTGACAAAATCATAAGGTTGATAAATGAAAAAATTGATCCATCATGTTTCTTTGATGACTCTATCCTATTTTGAAGAGACCTCACAAGTTTGTGTTCTTTCTCTAGGCTTATAGAAGACATATACCAGTTGAAAGAATATAGGTATACTCTTTACTTGTCTACTAATCTTCCAATCAAATCATTCTCCATGATGAAGCTAAGTAGATGGTCCTAATTATGATCTTGAAGGAAAGTTAAAAATTAAATTCTCCATCATATTGCAAAGGTATGTCCACTTCAAGGATTGTTTGTTTACTCTCATTAAATATCTTGATTTTCCCCTTTCATAGCTATGCAAATATAATGTGATCAATGGGCCTCAAAGTTTGTATTGTATTTCTCTAAGTTGTCAAGAATAACTCATGTTTGCTTTATCACTCTTAGATTGAAATAAAGGAAGTAAAATCCCTCATAAGTATGCAAGTTGTATCGTGATTAATCAATGGTGTTAAGTGTATCCCCTTGTCTTAGTCTTCAAAGGTTTGTCTAAAGTCGTTCAAGGTATACTCATAACATGTCATACACAAGTTTGTGTAATAAATGATAATATTCTCCAATTATTCAAGATATAAAATAATTCATATTATGTTTACAATGTCTAATCAAGGTGTCTGAGCTAAGTTAGATCCTAATTATGGTATCCCAATAATGAAAAGAAAATCAATGAAGGGTATTAAATTTGAAAGAAAAACATTATTTTACGTATGTAAGAAGATTAGTTGCATGGTATATAGGTTGTGTAAATTCTATTTTCAATTAGGATTAAAGGTTTGGTTTATAATATTTCAATAAGCATTGTGTTGGTGTAAAAAGGTTGGATTCAAGAAGTCTCAGGATATTACAGTTAATGATAGAGGTGGATACAAAGTATCAACTTATTCTTGAGGTTAGAAAACAATCCAAACTCATGAAATTCCTTGAGAAAGAGGATATAGAAGCATCCAAAATACTTGATTCAGTTCATTGTGTTGAAGTATGTGAAGCATATAGTGCACTCAAATGATAATCTAATACAATCTTGAATGAGGTTAACAATAGTTATATAGTTTGAGTTTGAACAGTATAGTGACTCTCTATATTGGCATAGTAATTAAATAAGAATCTATAATTATCATAAGGCTAAGAGGTGAATACTAAAAGGATGGTAGTGCTAGTAAGTCTGAAAAAACCATCATTACAAGGTACTATAGAGGTTATTTCAATTCTAAAACAGAGACATACTTGAGCTAATGTTATGTAGGAGGAAGAGAAACTGATTGGTTCTTGATCAAGTGTAAACACCTCTTAATTGCAACAAACAATTTAAAACACTTCAATTGTGCTAATTACAACCACTTTTGCAATATTGACAACACACTTTCAATAATGTTCCATTTCTCCTCTATCACCACTAATCAATCACAGTGTGAAAATTGATTAGCCCTTCCGAAGCTCAAAACCAAATTAATGACCTTTCATTAATTAACACCTCTTTCTATCTAAAGTAATTAATTATTCTTAATTAATTACGACCACTAATCTAAATCAACAAATCTTCATCTATTTAATCAAATTCCTCTATTGCATCACCTGAAATCATGCTAATTCTCTTCTAAACTAGCCTAATAGGCCCATCTCCTTATTAATTAATCACCTTTGATTAATTATGTGCACCCCTAATTCCCATGGGTCACTAAAGGACAAATTAAACTCTCCTAAGGTTGACTCAACCCTCCCTAAACCTTCCTTATCCACAACTAACCCAACCTCTCTATTATCCCACATGTAAAGGGATGTAGAGATTCTTTTATCCACTAGGCTATATAAGGAGCCCTCTTCCTACCTTTATGCTTACATCTAAATGAGAAAAGAGCCTAACCTATACCCATTTTATCATCCTAAGGCATTCTCTATTAGAGTGGAGCTAAACATCATCCATTTACATTCAATCATCCAAGCTATTTTGTGAAGATCAATGGAGTTAATCAAGAAAGGCCTTGTTGTCATGACTTGATGAACCTCCATCCTCAAGCCTCTTGGATCAAACAACAACTATCAACCCTTTGATAGCTAAAGGATCTACCTAGGTCCATTTCATTGATTTAGATTTCTAAAGAGTACAACAATAAATGTTAGTATGTTAGATTGAAGTTTGTTTTCAAGGTTTTAATGCATAGTGTTGATGTTTATTACTTGTTTAGCTCTTAGCATGATGGTGCATAGATTTTAGTTTATCATTATATTGAGGCTATTAGGTGTTAGTCTTGATTTTACTTACATAGCTAACTAATTCTTGCACGCATTTGGCAAGCCAAGTGAGATGGGTCCTTAGTCCCTTAGCATTATAGTTCAATTTGTTTTGTTATTTCAATATTTGGCTAACCCTTGATATAAAAATGTGTGAAATAATTTTAAATTTCTTAAGATTTTAATAACTTTGCATGTGTTAAGTATTGTTTAGATGTTTAATGTTGGTGAGTTATTGCCAATTTTGAGCTAACATGTTAAAATTTTGGGCTTTTTTAACTTGTTTATGTGATTGGGCTATATTTTGATGTCATCGCTAGGCATAGTTTTAACAGGGGGCGCACAGGCACACAAACCTATGCACATGAACTCATACCAGAGTGCACACTTACTCTATATAGCACACATGCACTTTGTTGTAAATACAATACCTTGTTTACGGGAAAACTATTAGACCCACACATGCACCCTAAAGGTAGCACAATCTACCCTTTTATGAGTGCACACACTCTATATCAATATTATTGGCGCATGCACCCATTTTCTAGTATATGCATCATTATTTCATCTCACACACACTATCACACCTTATTTAACCTTCTATTTTCTTCCCACGCGTATGCATCTATCTCTGCTAGCACATGCATAGTGGGGTAGGTAGATACATCTCTCGGTATGCATAAGCATTATACAAATCTTCTAGTCCCCACAGAGGTGTGCAAGCACCATAATCCACGTGCACACACCCTAACATGTGCATAGGTACCATAGTCTAGATTAACATATCGTTTAGTGTTCACAAAATCATCTGTCATTAAAATACTAACATCTTGCAGGTTTATTCTAATTAATTTCTAATTTTTAGAGTGTATTTGCATGCTTTTGTTAAATTGTATTAAATTTGGATAAAAATTGCATGTTTAATCCTAAGATTAAGGTCATGTATGCTCTTCCCTCACACCTTTTGGGTAATCTTGGGAATTAGAAATGATTTTTATCTCTTCCATTGCTTTGTAAAACATTTAGAATGTTAAATTTGGTCAAAATATATGTATTTTGCATTTGAATAAAATATTTTTCATTTGTTGATTTCTTAGTTGGATTTTTGCATCACGTATGCTCTTCTCTTGCATTCTAGGATGATCTTGAGAATCGAAACAACATTTTTCCTCTTTGTGTGTATGGAAAATTACTAATCCATTGTGCAAGACCAAAAACACTTGTCAAAGAAATAATAATTCAAGAAAAACCAAAACTACTAATACATTTACCATGCAGGTTTCCAAAAGGTGTTCAAGCAAACCACATTAAGATAAACAAGATAAAAAACACACCACAGACATCACATTGTATTTACAGGTTTTGGAAAAGGGTACGTCCCTATCCACTCAACTAGAACATAACCTCTTTGGCATAACACCTTAGGCTACAACAATGGGGGTGGTTCTAGGATCCCCAAAGTATTCCACACAAGATGGAACCTATTGGATGAAACATGAATTTCTCTGCATAACCTACTTGACTAGTATTACCATTTGAGAGATTCGACATCAAGGTTATCTCGTATCTCAATCCAAGTGAGAGTACACGATTGAAACATTCATTGCCCATTGTACTTGAAGGGGGTAAAGTAAAGCTGAGATAACCCAAGATTAGTTAGTGTGAATTTATTGGTAAATCAAGCTCGCATTAGATAACTTTTGACACCTATTTGAGTGAACCACTTAGGAAGCTATCTTTGACCATGAGCCAAATTTGACCATTTCAAAACCAATTTGAGTTGAGATCCATTTTTCATCATGAAATGTGTGAAGCATTACTTCCATTTAGTTTTTCACTCACCCTAAGGAGAGACAAAACTATGCCGGAAGCTAATATTTTTCACCCCTAATTGATCTACTTCCTTTATTTCATTTTGACACTTTGTTGAACAGAAGAAGAGGGACTACCCTTGTGTTGTTAATTGATTGATTTCGTAACTTTTGTGTCTGTTTACACTTGTTAAATGTCTAAAGTGTGTGTATATGTTTTTATATCATTAGTATCCTTTTTTATCTTGATACCCAAGTCAAGATCTTTTGGTAGTTAGGCTTGATTCATCACCTTGATTCTCCTTTGAAATGTTATTTATTTTGTATCATGTCGCTACAATTTTAGTATTTATATATTGCTTCTCATAAACTTGACCTAAATATATGTATTGTGATGTACATTATACACACTCTAATAATTACTTGGTATACTCTAGCCCTACTTTGATTTCAATTGCTACCTTGATTTTTAAGAGTGTTGAGTGTTACCATTTGTGCGTGTTATATCAATATCATATTGATATTAATAACTTACTTTCTCACAAAGTTTGGTTAACATATATTGGTGGTATTTTTGTTTCATTCACAATTTTGACAACCACTTTTTGGGATATACGTCATGACTGGATTTCAGCACGCTTTTAGTATATTTCATTTGGGATCATATTAACTTATTTTTGTTACTTATACCTTGTTCATTTTTTTAAACTTGACATAATTGGTTACATTTAATTAATCATCTTGAAACACTAACTACCACTTGGAAATAGAATTAGGAAGTACATCATTTGATTGAGTGGTCCAAAACTAAAAATTGTGTGATTGTATCTTTCTTGTCAATTTTTATTTACTCTTATGAGACTATCACTTTGACACATTGATCCTTTGAAATTCACCATTCTTGGACTTATTGACATTCTTTAACATTTGAATATTTTAAGTTTGATCAAATACCTTTTAGAAAAAATTCAAAAAACCCTAGTGAAATTCTCACACATCATGGCACGTAAAATGAGGTTGGGATCCAAAATACAAGAATTTGAAATGAAACAAGCATAAACTTGGGAAAATTCAAACAAAAATGGGTCAAATCCCTTCATTGGCCATGTTCTTGGGCCTCTATTTTCCACAAAAGAATAAGTGGAGGAAATGGTAGATCATACTTTGGTGATGAATTAGGGTCACCACATGTGGAATTTGATTTTTACTCCACATTATTAGATGAAATAATTTTTAGAAACAAATATTGGGTGCTAGCATTAATGACTACAAAACATGATACAATCCCACCCATGAATGAAACTAATGAGGAAGAACAACCCTCATTAATATGGAATATATCCTAACACATGGGCATGCTTCTACATCCAATGTAGGAAATGATAACATCGTGGGTTATAAAATGCCTTTCATCAAGATGCCGCGTAGAGTTAGACTAGAACATGAAAACATGGAAAAACCTCCACATCACAAAGAGAAAGAAGAACCTATTCATGGATACATCAATATTTAATGAAAAATCAAAAACATTAGTCAATAATTAGATTTACTAACATCCCATGTATATAAAGAACCCAACAAAAATTTACAAAGGGAGAAGCCTAAGGTCAAAACTAGTGAACTTCACATAGAAAACAAAGAAGGAGAAAATATGAAATACAGTCGCGTATATATTCCCGCTTCTCCTACTAAGGAGCAATTATTTACACAAGAAATAGAATGCATGTAAGTAACACTCAAAAGCCTTCAATAAAATAATGTTGGGAATAAAAAAGGTACCAATATGAAGAACGATGCCTCCATCCATTTGATAAAGCTATGACGCTTCCCCTTTCCTAAGAATTTGTACATGCCAAAATTTGAAAAGTATAGAGGAACAGTGACCCATGAGATCATGTGAAATATTTTTACATGGCATTCCAAGAAGTGGCATATAGCAACAATTACGTAATATGACTCTTTCTAATGAGTCTATGGGGACAAGCTTTAGAATGGTTCACTCACTTACCTCGCGGGTCTATCTTCACATGGCCTGAACTAGAAGAAAGGTTTGTTCAAAATTTCTCATACAACATAGAAAGAGACATAGCTATGGAATAATTTTGTATTGATAAACAATTCCCTAATGAAACATTTTCAAGATTCTTATAAATATGACAAGGATAGCCATCCACTTCCTTGTGCATTCCCTAAAAATAGCTTTTGATCATCTTTGTGCCTAATCGAAACTCGGGCATCAATTTTCATTTACAAATGCATTGTGTCTATACCTTTGAATAAGTAATTTAAAAGGGCATATAAATAGAAAATTCCCTCACTGAAAAAGGAACAATCAAATCACCTTTTAATGATAATCAAAATGCCAAACCAACAGACAAACCAAATATCGTTAACAAAAACAAGAATGTGGTGCAAGATGGAATCACAGATTCTAAATGAGTGCAAAAAGTTTACATTGGTCAACCTTTTAAACTGACCAAAGGACCCATTCAACCACCACCTAAATGTAGAATGTTCACTCCTCTTAATGATTCTTTGTCTGCAGTATTGAAAAAATTGGATACAATCCACATGGAAACTTATCCTATGATGTAACCATTTGAAAAAATGTTCCTAAGCCATTGGTATAAAGATCATGATTATTGTGATTTTTATTGCATAAGGGGACACAAGACAAACAAATGCCTAAGACTTCACCACTACATCCAACATTTAATTCACAATGGAGAGATATAAGTTGACACCCTAGAGATAAATCAAATGACAAATGAAAAGATGGGGATATTCAAAGAACCATTCCCTAAACATGGAAAATAAAATGAGAAAAAACCAGATCAAGGAGATTCATCCCAAAGTTACAAAGCTACAAACTATACATACACCAAAATTGATAATAATCAGTATGACTCACTCATTGAATGTGTCCACTCTTCTAATGAACATGTGAATACCATTAAGATCAAGGGAAAGGATTGTTTTGTAATATCAAGGAACGCTAGTCTTATGATCCCAGAATCCTCTCCATTAACCCATTGGGATGGTCAGTACAACATCTTAGAAAAATTGAGAAGACATATGCCAATATTTCAATCTTAGATCTTCTTAAGATATTAAATGTACATAAGGAAATCTTATACAAAAATCTTCAAGGGGTCAAGAGTACAAATGGAAGTAGACCCTTCACATTTACAAGATGCAGTGGAAAACATTGCATGGGTTGAACACATCTCCTTTAACCACAAGAAATTCCCAAATGAAGATCACACACATAATCTTCCCCTATATATAGAGGTATTTTTTACCCTCTCGAAAGATAAAACGGTGCTTGTGGACAATGGGTCAGGATTGAATATATGCACATTGAAAATAATCAAACAACTGGGACACATAGAGGAAAATCTAGAGTCTCATATTATTACCATAACTTTTTATGAAAATGTAGAGAAGGAGTTAGTTGGAACAATCACACTGCCAATGGAAGTAGGACCAACGTCTCACAATACCAAGTTTCATGTCTTAGACTTGGAACTTCCATATAATATGCTTCTTGAAACCTATGGATTCATGACATGTAATCCATATCATCAACATTCCATCAATGCATCAAGTTAAAACATGAGGAACACATCATTACAATATAAGGAGATCTATAACCTTTCACTCATTACAGAGCTCTCAATAGCTTTTCTCGTAAAGGTACATATGTGTGTCCTTCCACTAATATAGTTGTTCCCCTTCAATTAGAAGCTATTGAATCATGAGTTGATTCATATTCCCTTAGCACTTGTGCTCAATGGGCTACTACATCTAATTCTCCTTTTGATTCATGGGAGATGAAAGTTCTAGAGTATGGTTGTGGAGAATATAATGTGCAACAAGATCTCCTAGTTTTAGACCTATCTTTGTCACCTAAAACAAGAGGCCGACCCAACTATCATTTCAAACGACCTAGAGATGAACAAACTATTGGGACATTCTTACATAGGGGATTACTTGTAGAAGAGAAATTTCTGGACCCACCTACAACTTGGGTCCCAGAGGACACTTAACCAACTTTTACCAAATCCTTAAATATGATAAGTCTAGTTGAATGATGTATTCTATGGGATATAAGGGCCTAGGATGTGGAAAGAATGAACAAGGACCAAGAGAACTAGTTCTAATTTCAGATTTAAAAACAGAATGATATGGTATCAAAATTTAACCCTATGGATCGCACCCCAATGATCAAGATGCTACTTGTTCTGAGAGTGAGGATAACTCTGATTATTTAGATAGTGACAAGAATTCCCACTATAGCCAACATGAGGATATTACCTCCGGAACCTTTTAATGGATACCGTTTTCCTTACCTTAACCCCTACTGAGCCTAAAATTGACCTTGTCTACCCTTCCCTTGTTGATTGGGACCAACAATGTCATGTTCTATTGGACCTCTTTGAGAATGATAAAGCCATTGCAAAATTCATGGGCATATGAGATATAATTCAAATTAGAGACCATAAGAAATGTTTCTCCACTAAATTAGATACCTACACATATTTTAGAGAGAAATTGAGCCTCATGGTTAGAAAAAAATTTTAAAAAGTGAGGGAAAAGGTTCCATGAAAAGCCTTGGCAAAAGCAAAATTCCAAGTCACATAGTGGAAACCTCTTTGAGGTGTTGGCTGAAAAACAAGTAACAAAATCAACGGACAAGAAAAGTAACCATGTTTAGGTGAAGATCTTGTAGAGACACCGTTGGAAGAATATCTCAACCTTCCTTCCAATCCTATGCGTATGGAGGATATGTCAAAAATTTTGGTAGAAGAAACCATTGATGTGAACATTATTATAGAAGAAGATCCAAAGATAGTATAGTTCATGGATTTGCTCTCATCACAAGAGTAAAAGAAATTCACCATGCTTCTGAGAGAATTTTTGGATATATTCTCATGGTATTATAAAGATATGTCACGATTAGATCCAACTTTGGTAGTGCATAACCTAGTTGTGCATAAATGCAAAGCACATCAAACAAAAGCTAAGAAAAATACATCCACGGGTGGATATTCTAGTTAAAGAAGAGTTAAAAAATTGCTAGAAATAGGGTTCATTAGACCTATTGACTACTCGAAATTGATATGAAATGTAGTTCAGGTACAAAAGAAACTTGTAGGAATTAGAATTTGCACATATTTTAGAGACATCAACAAGGCATGTCTAAAAGATGACTTCCCTTTGCCTAATATTGACATGATTTTCGATTCAACTACGGGTTATGAAATGCTATCTCTTATGGATGGCTTTTCAGGCTACAATCAAATCAAGATAACAGAGGAAGATCAACACAAGAAAACCTTTACAACCCCTTGGGGGAAATTTTGGTATCGTGTAATGCCCTTTGGCCTCAAAAATGTAGGTGCAACTTATCAAAGGGAAATGATAGTGATATTCCATGATATGTTGCATGACATCATGGAGGATTATGTAGATGATATCCTAGGGAATTCAAAGACAAGAGAAGACCACCCTAAATTTTTGGTGTGTATATTTTAATGTTTGTGGGAGTATAAGGATAGAATGAGCCCAAAGAAATGTGTGGTTAGATTATTATCGAGAAACTACTAGGTTTCATTGTATCAAGGAGATGGATTGAGGTGGACTAAGCCAAAGTCACCGTAATTATTGAAATGCATCCTCCCAAGATTATCAAACATTTATGTAGCTTGTCAAAAAGATACAACTCATTCGCTACTTCATTTCATAGCTCACCGATAAGTGCCATTCCTTTACTCATCTACTTAAGAAGGATGTTGATTTCATTTGGGGACTAGAGAAACAACAAGCCTTCACCTTGCTTAAACAATACTTTGCCAATCCACCTATCCTCATGCCTCCAACCCCTAGTGAGACACTTTTTTATACATATCTGCTACCCAATTTTCTATTGGTGTTTTGCTTGCACAATATGACTTGAGACACAAAGAGAAAGTTGTGTACTATCTTAGTCGTACCTTTATTTCCTATGAGCTCAACTATCCACAAATTGAGAAATCTTGTATGGATGTCATTTTACCTTTCAAAAACTTCACCATTACCTATTGAATAATAAAACCAAGCTTATATCTAAAGTTGACCCAATCAAGTACCTATTGTCAAAACCTACCCTTACAGGTAGAATGGATCATAGGATCATTCTTATTAGTGAATTTTACATTGAATATGTACACCAGAAGTTAGTTAAAGGAAAAGTGTTTGCACGACCACCATTAGCGAAGCACCCTTACCTCGGAATAAAACCTATAAGTCCTGGGACTACCAGATGCATCATTAATGTATATTGAATAATCTGTCATATGAAAGTTACACTTTGATGGATCATTCACTTTCCATGGGTCGGGTGTAGGTGTAGTGCTAATCACTACATCAGGAGACCCCATACCACAAGCTTTCCATCTTGGCTTTCCTTGCACAAAAAACATAGAAAAATATGAAGCACTCGTTACTGGGATAAAGCTATCAATCAAATGGAATATCCACCATGTTAAGGTCGTTGGTGACTCAAAATTAATTATCAAACAAATCAGTGATGATTACAAGGTCAAGGATGAAAATATCATCCCATACATGAAATTGGTGAAATCTTTGAAAGAATATTTTGTACGTATTACCTTCAAACAAATTCCAAGGGAAAAAAATCAATCAATGCATATGTAATGGAAATAGTAGGTTATATGCTACAAATTCTCTCAAAAAATAATAATATGCCTTTTTTGTTGAAAACCTACATCAATCTGCATACGAAATGTTGAAATTATGCTCGACATGTGAAGTTTTTGTCCTTATTCCCATTATATGACCCTATTTTTAACTACCTCAAAAGATGTATCTTTCCTCTTGACATGTCTCGATCTGAAAAACAAAGCCTTATCTACCAAATAGCTCGTTACACCCTCCTAGGAGGTATGCTCTATCATCATGGCTATGATGGGAATCTGTTGCATTGTCTAGATGTAGTAGAGTTGGTCCAAGTGATCAAAGAGGTACATGAAGGGGTGGGCGTGTGCATATAAAAGGAATGGTCCTATCAAAGAAATTGTTAAGGGTAGGCTACTACGGCCTACTATGGAGATATATTGTTGTAACCATGTAAGGAAATGTGTTCTATGTCAAAAGTATGGAAATTTCATCCATGCGTTGTCACAACCATTACAACCAATTACAACACCATGGCCATTTTCTAAATGGGGATTGGATTTAATAGGGAATATCACCCCTACCTCATATAATGGTCATACCCACATCATCACAACCACAAAATATTTCACTAAGTGGGTGGAGGTTGTTCCATTGACCTATGTTACAAGTTCTCAGATATTAAAGTTCATCATGAATCACCTTATTTACTCAGGTATGACATTCCCGCTATCATTATTAATGATAACAAAAAATCATTCAAGAACAAGATAGTGAAATATATTTTTCATCAATTTCAAATAAGATTAAAGTGGTCCATGCCATATTACCCTCAAGGTAATGGGAAAGTTGAAGCCACTAAAAAAACATTGGTTTAGATCATGGAAAAGATGGTGAGTAAAACAAGTCACAACTGGAATTTCCAAATTCACCCAGCCCTCTGGGCTTATAGGACCTCCATTTTTACTCCTACTAGTGTGAAACCCTAATCCCTGGTGTTTGGGACATAATCTATCATCCCATTAGAAATAGATCTTTCTTCACTATAGATATCTCTTAGGGATTATCTGGACAAAGATGAGGATTACAAAGAGTCCAAGCTAGTAGAATTAGAACTCCTACATGAAAAGTGCATCTACGCCTTAACCATATTAAGGTCTATCAAAATAGAGTGTCTTATAACTAAAAAAAAGATCATGCCTCATCAATTTGAGGTCGATACTTAGTCATGAAAGAGAATAAGTTCAACACAAGGGAAGAAAGAGGGAAGAAAGGCAAGTTCAAACCACACGAGTTAGGACCTTACGTCATTGTGGAAAAATACGGAACAAGAGCATACAAAATTTCTCATCCTAATGGATATGAGATTCATAAGATAATGAATTCCATACACCTTTAGAGGTTCTATGCTTAAACATGGTGTAAAAATCTGATAAAACAAACAAAAAAGTAAAAAAGGACCAAAATACAATAAAAAAGAAAAAAAGAGAAAAATATAAAGAGAAAACGGGTCATCTCATGTGAAACCCATGCAATTTTGGAGCTTTGGATAGGTCCCTTGGTGAAAACCAGCTTCGGTGCCTTGAGAGAATTTGTTTTTCATAATCATCTTGCATCTAGGGGTACTTTTACTTAGATCTAGGGATAGTTTTACACCAGGTGCCGAGATTCCTTATGATCCTATCCTATCAAACCTTGATCTGAATTTTTATTCTCTTGTAAATTGGTGATGATAGTTCCTTTTCATATCCCCCATCAAACATTGGGGAACCTTCACAATTTCACCTTCATGTATATAACATGTTGCACTTGCCCTTTTATATTCCCATATAAAGTTGGGGCATCCACGTTTCTTTATTTCCTATACATTACTTTAGAAAACATTAGAAAATAGCAAAAACATTCAAATATGGTGAAAATCACAAAACATTAAAATATGCTAAAAACCCCAAAACATTAGGAAAACAAAAAAAAAAACAAAAAAACAATAGAAAATTATTTCACAAAACTCCCAAAAACAACAAAAATGTGCTAAAAACAATCTTACAAAAACATAGCTTTAGTTTACTTGCTTTATCTTGTTTCTTTCTTTTTAATTAGTTTGTGTACATTGAGTGCTTGTATTTGTCACTTAGGCATACTTTGTTAGATTCATCTTTTCTTTCTCAGATTATATTCACTTCTTACTTGTACATATGAAGTGTGTTTGTGTATGCTTGTAAATAATTGTACATAGTTTTGTTAATTCATGTTGTTTATAAATGTATAGGTTTGTTAACATTTGCTTGAGTTTTCTTGTCACATGTACATATTTTTTTATCACATCATCATATCTCCTTTTATATCATCACATCTAACATCATATATTAATAAAGAACTAAGTATACATCATACATGAATGTTAAGCTAATCACCACATATCGTATCATCAAATGGGGAAAGAGGGATCGTAAATATAAAAATATATCCCCCCCAAATCAATATCATCTTATCGTTATGTACAAAAATAAACACAACGTCACATATGCGATAACAAATGGTATCGTCTACAAATATATTATAAAAATATAACACATGTGATACATCATCGTAACCATCATCATGATACATACAAACATGAGGAATACAACCATACAACATCATCATAAACATCCATAATAAATCATCATCATAAAATACATCACAACATGAAAATATACAACGTCAAATTTTGATATATATATATATATATATAGACATGTGTAAAATGTCTAGCTCAAAGAGATATACATATTTGGTACAACATGGTTCATCAAGGGCACAAGTAATAATAAAGCCTTCATCATAGGCGTACATCAAAATACTACATCATATACATCGATCAAAAATAATAAATCCTTCATAAGAGGCAAGTATCTCAAGGTACATAAAAATTGGTAAATACATATGAGTAATTTCTAACTTGAAACCTCATTAGGACTGCATGGCCTGTAAGCCAAGGGAGGATCCATAACTCATGTACCATGCTTCCTATTGGCTTCCCTTGTAACTACTCAACTAATCCACCGGATGTTATTGGCCTCTCGACCTCGCTGATTCACTTGACTACTATCTATAGCTAGGTACCCAGTTGACCCCTTGGAATGACCTCATAATATAAAGAGCGGTAGCAGGAGGCTCTTCCCTCATATTTCTCTAAATCTATGTGTGTGTACGGTGTCACTGCAGTCCCATCTATGCATCGAAAGATTCTACCTCCGCAAATAGCCTAGTAACATCAACATGACCCACTACTCACTCATCCCGAGATGATCCCTCTCTGCAGATTAAGCATGCATCTATGCCTCGAGACTATTGTAGTAGGCCCATAACCTGTGACATTTGTGAGGTAATCTATCATAACTACTGGAACCGAGAAGAACCATCCCTTCCTTTCCCTACATGTGCTCGACTGGTCCCACTTTGTTGTAAGAACACATGTATCTGGTCCCATGTCTTTTTCTCTCTATCGCTACCTACAATTGCACCACTTTCACCTCTGAAGCTACCATTGTAGTGAAGCTAGTTGTACCATTCCATCTCCACCCTCTCCTCCTCTCAGTGGACTATGGGGAGGGCCATGCCTTGGACCCTCTGCGGTCCGTGTATCAATCTGTATAGTATGGACCTTCCCCTGCCTCTGTAGCATCGATCTAGGACCACTATGCTAGATCGTGTCTTTTATCTCCAATGTCATGCCTCTCTGTCTATCAAATGGATCATCATCATCATCACCTCCCAAAACACTTTGCCCTCTACATAGTCACCCTCATCACTATTGTAGGGAATGTCTATTGGTGATCTTACACTCGCACCATCTAGTATGGTCAATCACTAGGGAAAATTAGTTACATACCAAGCTAGGTAATCTGGTGTGGTCCTAGATCTTTGTGTAGGATCCCAAACCTATGGTACCATCTATTTAAAACTAGCCATGGCTCTAGTTATATAAATATGTGGCCCCATGGGTAGGCTCTCCACATCATGATGAGCGATCGCATATCACGATAATGAACACCTTGAATGGTACCCTAATGCTACTCGGTATCGATCCACTTGTAAAAATTTGTAATATAACCGAGGTGCCCTTGAAAAATTTCTCTACCATGTAAAACCTGAGCTCTACCCCATCCTCCAGACATTATATATGCCTATAGGGCCTCCAGATAATATCTCTCTACTCTAACTCATCAAACTCTTCTGCCGATAGTAGTATGTATTGTCGGGGTAACCTTGGATTTCATCCCCAACAGAACCCATCCTATGACGGTAGGATCCTTTGGAGCTCTCACATGCATTACACTAATAGGAAAACAAATTACTATGTGGTACCATGACAAAATCTTTAATAGTGAGGCAGGCCCCACTATCTTCTGACAATGGTAGGTAATCAAATGCAAGTCCCAATATAGATGTCCTAGTATGCACTGGCCCCGTAGTATCTTTGGCCATTGTATAGACCGTGAATAATGATAATTAGGCCCAATGTAAATGAGGTCCCTATCTTATCAGTGAGTAAAAACCCACTGATAAGAGCCATCAGATATAAGGGTCCCTAGTGAATGGTACGATCTGATATGCAATTATGTAAATAAACTATCATACCCTAATGGGGTATGTCATCCCTACAAAAGACATCCCTAATCACCTCTGTAACCTATCTAAAGTCACTAGTGTAATTAATCAAAGAGCCAACAATGGGGATTCATAGAATCCTCCAGATATCCTCCAAGGTAATGGTCATCTCCCATATAGGGAGTCAGAAGCACTGGCTCTCGTTCTACCATCGCTCTATCAATGTTGTCAAAAGGCCATGATCCAAAGTGATAGATGGAATCTGAGCAACATTTCATAAACCAACCACCTCCAACAATGCCTCCACGTTGCAGTGATCCCACTGAGGCAAGATTGCCTCTATTTCAGCAATGTGACTATGTCACTCTCTCCTCACTGTCACGACGAAATCGTCTCTATAATACATAAAAATGTTAGGCACTAACATCTCCTCTATTTTCTTCTTCTATCATTTATCATGTTCTAATTTTCATTTTCTTCTTTTTTGGGCACCAAAGACGCCTTTTTGGGCATGTGCACACCTCTTTTATGCATGCACGTATGGTACATGTGTACACCTTCTAAGGCACTTTCTCACACATCTTAATGTATGCGCAACCCTCTGCTAACCTAACCCATGCATGTGTTTTGGTTTGCTAACTCGACATTCATGGAACATACATGTAATTGCATATGTCCAACCTCTCATTAGTTCTTACACATCCTTTTTGGTTCCTACATGTAGCAATTGGTAAGATATGACATGTGCGCATACATGCACACCCTTTTGTGATGATTGTGTGCCCTTGAGGAAACATGTGCCCCCAAGGGTACACACATGCACCTTTCCTAAGGATAAAAACAAGTAATAAAATAATAAATGCCCAAAAATACAAGGGTAAGGTTAAACTACTCATAAAGGGGCCATCGTCTATATGTCATACATGTTCCCAAACTTAGTCAGCGCATCTCTTGTGGGATCATTCTCTCACCATCATCTTTGTCACTCTTAGAGGTCTCATGGTAATTTTTGGTAGTGGTTCATAACAAATGAATTGATCATAATGATTTACCCCCTCTTGTGTGGGGTATATTTATCCTTTTTTGCAAAACTTGACACCACAGGGGCATGTTTTGATACCCTTTCTCATTCTAACCATTCTTCTACTCATCAGTAATAATTATTTGTTATTAAATAATTATTTTATTTATTTCTTCTCCATGATGAGGCATTATTTTCCATGTATCACTCGTTTCTTCTCACTTTGGGACAATTTTATTTTTCCTAGGTGATATCACTCCTACACACTCCAATGAATAATTATTTTAATTAAATAGTTATTTCATTAATTTTCCATTATGCTAGGGGTGGTACTCTCTACCTAATTCTTCTTCCTTCTACCTAGGGCATTTCTTTCGCTCCTAGGAGACTCTCTTTGATGCTTCGACTTCTTCTATACAAAAATTTAAACAATCCAAAAATTAGTCAAAAATCAAAAAATTCAAAATCAGCTAAAAATCTTAAAAGTTGTAAAACAATTCAAAAACATTGCAAACATGGGTGAACAACTCACGAATGATTAGAATCGTGTCTTTTTTTTGGTACTCCACCCACATCTTATTAGAAATATTCAGTTTTCTTAAACCAAATGACTTATAGATCATCAAATTTAAAACCATTTACAAAGCTATCCTACTTGCTTTGTCAATACTCCTGGGCATATCTAGTTACCTAATATTGTTTCATTGCACACAACACTTTATCGTTGGACCCAACATCCTTCACCACTTTTCCTCACATATATGTTTTCATGGGGCATCATTTTTAACCCTTCATTGTCAATCACAAAAATTGTGGAATTTTTAACTTGATAACAAAAACATTTGTGCAATAGTCTTGACCGTGGTCAATTTGAGTATGTGTGTTTATACTTGTTTCCTTGTTAAATTCATATTGTTTACTTCTCATACATCATTACATTTTTAAAGTTTTACGGAGTTGTTTTTCAGCAATATACAATTATTCGTAGTATGGTTTTTCATGTCATTTTATGCATTGTCATATGCTTATATCTTTAATAAGGACCGATGACATAAATCTTTGGCTATATGATGACAATACAATTGTTCAAATGCAAAGGGATGAATTCTAGTTCTTATTTCTCCCTCTCCATATTTATTCTATATCATTATCCTCTAGGTACCATTCTTTCACTTCTTATGGGGCATCCTGCCCTACCCATTCTTCTTCTCCACTAGGGGCATCCTACCCTTCATTTTATTTAATATTTTTGATCATCGATCACCTTCCTTCATCACCCCATCGACACTCTAGGGGGCATCTCTCACTTCTACTAAATTTTCTTCTAACCCTTAAAATTTTATACCTATCTACTATCTTTTAAGTGACGTCACTTATGCCACCCCAAAGAGGGGAAAATGTAGAAACTTGTTAATTAGACCTAACAATTTTAAACACTTAAATTGTGATGATTACACCACTTTCCACAAGATTGATAACACACTTTGTCAATAATGCTCCATTTCACCTCTATCACCACTATTCAATCACATTACAATAATTGATTACCCCTTCCAAATCTCAAAACCCTAATTAATGACCTTTCATTAATTAACACCTCTTTCTATCTAAAGTAATTAATTATGACCATTAATCTAAATCAACAAATCTTCATCTATTTAAAAATTTCCTCTATTTCATCACTTGAAATCATGTTAATTCTCTTCTAAAATAACATAATAGGAACATATCCTTATTAATTAATAACCTTTGATTAATTAGGTACACCCCTAATTCCCATGGCTCAAGAAAGGACAATTTTAACTCCTCTAAGGTTGACTCAACCCTCCCTAAACATTCCTTCTCTGCAACTAACCCAACATCTCTATTATCCCAAATGTAAAGGGATGTAGAGATTATTTTATCCACTAGGATATATAAGGATCCCTCCTCCTACCTTTCTACTTACACCTAAATGAGCATAATCCTAAGTTATATCCATTTTATCATCATAGGGCATTTTCCATTAGAGTGGAGCTAAACATCATCCATTTGAATTCAATCATCCAAGCTATTTTGTGAAGATAAATGGATCTAATCAATAAAGGAGTTTTTGGCATGACTTGATGAACCTTCATCCTCAAGCCTCTTGGATCGAGCAACAATTATCAACCATTTGATAGCTAAAGGATATAGCTAGGTTCATTTCATTGATTTATCTTTATGAAGAGTAGAGAAATAAATGTTAGTATGTTACCTTGAAATTTGTTTTAAAGGTTTTAATGCATAGTTTTTATGTTTATTAGTTATTTATATATTAGCATTATGGTGCATAGATTTTAGTTTAGCATTATATTGAGGTTATTATGTGTTAGTCTTGATTTTACTTACATAGCTAACTAATTTTTTCAGACACAAGTGTGTTAGGTAATCAAGAAGAATGACATGATAAATGAGGTGTGAAGATATCACAATGGAGTAAGGTGAGTATCCAAGATAATCATTCTCTCATATAAAGAGGCCAAGAATACAAATAAGATAACTTAGGGAGGATGAAATATTGTAGACCCTCCTACATGTTTTAAGCATAAGGTCTTAATTCTAATCCATGCATAATAAGGTAAATGGAGATGGTATAAGCTTAGGGGGAGAAATAAGGGATAATTTCATGTAATGGTTAAGTTGATTTGAGTGGCCAAAGTTAGGAAAAGATGTACTAAATGTCTTGCTCAAGGACATAAGACCTAAATGAGTCAAATAACCTGAAAATGAATAAATGAAAGCATTTTCATGGGGGATCTAGTTCACCAATTCAAAGAACAAGTTGTGAATTCTAAATAAAATCATGGGAAAATGATTGAATAGCCTAAGGTTTAAGGAAATGTGTTTTAAGGGGAGCATTGAAGTTGATTGGTGAATAAATCTATGCATCTTTTTAGCCATTTTGATAGTTAGCAAATCAATCAAGGGGAGCTTCTTGAGGTAATATTATGATTTATAAATGCTTATTTTGTATAATGATCATGTTTTTGGATATATTAACAATTTTCATAGATGTCAAAGTGGAGAGAGTGTTATTAGAAAAAATATATTAATGTTTTGAAGATGTTAGTGTGATTGTTTTACATCAAAGTTTCGACTTGTTGTCGCCAATGACAAATGGGGAGAATGTTGAACCCTAGTGCATTGGTGTTGTCATTGATATTAGGTGGAATTGATGAAAATATGTTATTGGTGAAGTGAGGATTTTTCATGGGCATGAAATTTTATTGGTATTTCCTTCTCAACAATGTGTGGAGCTTACAAACAATATTCAAAGTGGTTTCAGGATGACTTTAGTGTGTTTTAGGCTTGGCAAGTGAGGTAGGAGCCCACTGGAGGTATGGAAATTCTTGGTGTTCTTGTATTATGTGTCCCACATGTCATAAATTATGTTTCTAGCATATGCAAGATCATTTAAAGTTAGCATCAGGTCAAGTATTGGGAGTCATGGTTTAACTTTGGCTCATTTGGGCCTAGTTCTAGAGCCTAAGGAACTGTAAGATATCAATGAAATCCATGAAAATAATAAATAAGAATGGTATAATCTTAAGAAAACTCACTCAGGATGTTTGAGTATCTGTATGGCTTACTTTAGCTCATGGAGGTAAAATCCAAATTCTCACTAAACTTACCTTTGAGAACTAACTATGAATACTTACGAAAACAAGATTGGTTTGTGCTAAGAAAAAATATTTATGAGAAACCAAGATATGGAACATGTAGAGGGATGTGTTTTGGTGCTCTATTTAAAATTTCATCAAATTTTGAAATGTGATATTGAAGTTATTCAAGTTTTACTAAAATTGTCCTCTTAAAAAAGGAAAATTGAACATCTTGATTTCTTAGCATCCATGAAAAATTTTCATTCCTTCTTGAGAGAAATCATAGAATTATTTTTGAAGAGAATTCCAAGAATGAAATTTTGAAAAATGTTTTAGGACCAAAGGTTGAGGAACAAGAATGTTCTCTTCATTTTTCTAACTATGTTCTTCTCTCTCAAAGCCTCATTGAATCGATAGACATGAAATAAGGTTTTTGTCATCAAATCACTCAGATATTTTTTTCAGAAACTAGGGGTATAGTAATATCCTCCTAGTCTGATATGGTGTATTTTTTGCTAAGACAAACATGACTATATTGTATGGAAAATCCTTTATTTTTGTAAATGCTCCGCATAAAGTCCTATTTTAAAGTTTTGAAAGATGTTTGAGTGATATTTCATGGCATAGGTAAGATGTTTGAGTTATTAAATATTGATAATCACCTTTTATAGGATCAAATGCTTTTTTGAGCTTCTAATTATTTTATTGAACTAATTTTCTTCTAACTCGCTACATTACATTTCTTTGTTCAAGAAAACTAAATTTTGGGTTGTGTTTGTATTCTTCCTTCTAAAAAATCTACATTGATCTTGGTGGAGGTAGTGTAAATACTCTACTTAAATTTTTCCTTTCACAAAAGCTCATGAAAATGTGCTATGGAGGGAAAGAAACATTCACTCTAAGAATGTACTTTGTGATGTTCCACGTGACAAAGGCAAACTTAGTCCTAGAATGGTCAACACTATGACAAGTGTGCATCAATTTTGATTAAAATCAATATAATAGGATGCCGAAATAAAGTATCTTCTCAAATATGTGATCTAGATATGAAGGCCAATGCATCTCCTATGCATCCTAGCTCTATTTTTTGGATTACGTTTCTTGTTTTGTGACAAGTGAGGATAGACCGATATTCTACCTTCAAAAATCTTGACCGTATCCTCTTGTTCCATGGAAATGAATGATTAAAAGATATATTAAATTCATATATTGATGTGGTTATGTGGAAATGTTTTATAAACGTGAAATATAAGGTTCCATAGATCATAAATCATTAAACTAGGGTTTGTTATTTGAAACCCTAATTGAGATCATATTGCTTGTCTTGCAAAATTGTTTTCTAAATTAAAAACTAAGGTATCCTAGACACCTTGGGAGATAAATATTGTCTGTAAAAAAGATTGAAATTTGATAGTTAAGGTCATAGGTGAAAAAGTAACTATTTTTATTTATCTATTTTTGTACATTCATCTCAATTCAAATAAATCAATATGTGTTATGAAGAAGAAATGATTTGAGTTGTCTTTTTGAAGGTGTTGGTGCTCCAAGTGTAGCTTCAAGATGTGAAGTATCTGAAATACTATCATTTTGTGCATGATGAAACTAACATCAGGTTTTTGTACATAGGCCCTCAAGCATACAAATCTCATGACATTGATGGGAAGAATTTGAGTATCCTCAATCTTACATATATATATCTTGCATACTTTCTAACAATATGGTTCATTAATCTCTTTGTCAAGGTGATTTGATTATGAATGTAATTGGTTGTGCACTCAAAGAACTCCTAGGTTCTAAATCTGAAAATATAATATCTAAAGGTGATAAAAATGTTTTTGGGAATGATCTTTGTGTCCCATCATTGTGTTGTAACATAATGTGATAAAAACAAGTGAAGGGCTTCTAAGAATGGCTCAAGATTTAAAATATCTTACTCTTGCACTTTTTTATCCTCCCAACTATAATAAGAGATTGAATGGATGGTTTTTCTCTACACATTCTTCATATCCACCCTACACATGTTCATATTGAAAAGAAAATCATAAATGGTGAAGACTATTTGTAGAATGGAGGTATTTTAAAGAATAATTCCAAGGTGGGTATCATATATTCATAGTGTAATTTTTTTTTGTAGAGGTCATTTTATGATAGTTTTTTGAAGCTCGAATGTTGACAGCCATTTGAAATGGATTCTCTTCTTCTACTCAACTATTCCAAGGGTCATAATAGTTTTAAGTACTTTTTATTAATTGCTAGATGTCGGTTATAGGTGGTCAATTAGACTTCTATGTATGTATGAACAAGAGAAGCTATGTTGAAGGTCCTTGTAGTTGAAGTTGAAAATTCATGTCTATATGGCTATGTTACCTACAAAAGAAAATTTTTGTATTGTTTTTGTTGTTGAAGCTTTGATGATATTTTTTCTTCTGTATAGAAGAACATTAAAGAGATAGTCAATGTTGAAGTTAAGGAAAATTATATTGATGTTAGCTAAGATAGAGAGGTATGTTAAATAGATAGCTGTAGTTAGATGATGACCATATATAAACATGTATTATATGATCTTGAGCCAATAATAATATGGAGTTGATATAGATGTCAATGAAAACTTTCATGGTTTAACATGAATATAACATCCTTAAAGTTCTAAGACTAGATAACTAAGGTCAAGAAAATGAATACCAGTCTTTGATGAATGAATAATCAAGTGAAAATAATTCAAGAATAGGAGCAGATGACAAAAGGAACAAAATATGAAATTGTATGAAGTTTGAGGACATAAGAAGAGCTCGGTGTAATGGTTTTGATTGAGTTAATTGATTGTAACAAGTATATGTGATAAATTCAATGTTTGAGATGATGTCTCAATAAATTACCATGAGGAAATTGAGAGGTTGAAGGAAACTTTGTACAATAGGAATTTGATGTTTAGTGGAAAATTAAAAGAGAAGTGAGTCGAGAAGAACTGATAAAAATAATGATCTAATATAGTGGTCGTTATCAGGTTGTATGAGACAATAGATTCGATGTGATCAAAATCTTGAAGAAGTCTAATTTTATCTTAGTAGGAAGGAGTAATAACTTTCTTGTGAATTGTATCTTAAATAAGAAATAGGTATAATCCTTGTTAATATTTGGGAGTTTAAGATTTCTAGCAAATAGAAGCTTGTAAAAGACTAAGTAGAAGATTGGTAAATTTTTGAGTTGTAGCTCCATGTTGATTAGATACTCAACTTAAAATGAATGTGACATTTATAGGACATTATTGTCCTAATCTAGGTTTGGGTTTCCCACATTAAATCTTGTCTATGTGTGATCTCTTTCATTTTTACTAGTTATTAATGTATATTTGTCTTTATCATCACTAATTAAGTGAACTAGATAATTTTGAAAGGTTGAATAAACTGATTTATTGCCATCTCTGTACTAATTTCTAACACATTTCATTTCACTAAACAATTATTTGTATCTCTAGTATTTAGTGCTCGGGAGGCATAATGATATAGAGATAAACAATAAATTATAACCAATGCAAAATGTAGAATTTTTTTCAATAATCAACACAAACATGAAATTTTTAACCTTGTCTATGCAAGCCAAAACTTTTATTTCAACACAAAATGCTATATACAACTTATTCCAAGATAAATAATGACTTAGACCTATTTTCTTTCACCGTACAACAATGTACACATGCTCTAAAAAGTTTCAAAACACCATTTGATGGATAACTTCTTTTAGACATTAAATCTTGCTATTAGCCCTCCAAAAAGACATTTTATGATGAAAAATACACATTTAAAGAAATTAGGATTCACTATCAAATTTTCATAATACCCATTTATCCCATTAAAGATACTACAAAGTTTCATCACTCAATGATCAACCAATTTTATCTTATTGTATATTTACCATTTTAGAACTAGGTCACTTTTTAGCCCTTTTAACACAAAGTTCTCTATGTCTAGGAAAATACTTCAACATTTAATAAAAAATTAAATTATTTCCTGATACCCTTTATAACCCTTGTGATTTGTGCAAAATTTTAAGACATAACTATCTATCTATCAATTCCAACTCAACTTTACTTCTTGTAGGCTAGTGAAAATAGGTCTAGGATAGGGTTTCAAGCCATTTCCTAGGGTTTTGTCACTTTTGGATGATTTCAACCTTTAAAACAGATTAATATATTTATAATTATCTTGTTTAATCCCTTTTCAAAGTTTTAGCACCTTATTAATATTGTCTTGCTAGGGTTTTTAAGTTTATACTTCTCAACAATTGACTTGCTTCTAAGCACACCGCTATCTTCTCTAACTTTATTTGTACCTTCACCTTAACTTTGTCTAGACTCCTCTCACTCCACTTACTCATTTTTATTAATACCCCTTTTTCAGATTGATCAAGTCATTAAATTGTTCACACTTATGGTATACTCATTCAAGACTACTTTTTCCTTACTAAACTCCTTAATAAAACCATATAAGATTGTCTCGAGTTACAACATATTTTATGAATTAAGTCACCGTGAAAATTTAAATAACTCTTACATTCCTTCTTCAACATATTATACCAATTTCATCTTATATGTTTGTGCAAGAAAAAAATTTCCCTCAATCTTGGATATGAATGTCATAAGAGAACTGTAAAATTTCCCTCAATTTTCATTGATTAGATTGGATACTATGTTTCCTTCATAAGAGGTATCACTCACTTAAATATTATAACACCTTTTCCTCATTCAAATACTAATGATATTTACTCACCTTAAGAACACAGGGCCAACCACCTTGTATAATATTGGTTCCTTGTCACTAACTCATTCTTAGGATACTTTCGACCATTCTTGTGGTTATACCTGTTAGTGCATGATATTTATTTTTCTTGTATTTATTTATTTACTTAGATAATTCCTACACTTATGGGATATGATTGCTTATTTGTAGAAATTGTGTTGAGTTAGCTTACAATTTCATTGAGTTAGCATACTAGTTGTATGGAGTCAACTCTATTTCTAGTATCGATTAGTGAGATTTATTCCCACCGATCTAGAAGAAGGTTGAAAATTAACCACCTATATGTATTTGACTTGCATTAATCTATCATATGGTGCATGGAGCATATGGAGGATTGTGGTAATTTGGAGTCATTTGTGCTCTGTGAGTTTTTATCATATTGCATTTTATTGCTAGTTATTTAAATTTCTACAATTTCTCGTGCATTCATTTTTCATCGAGATCCAAAACTTTATTATGGTATTACGAGTGATTTTGGTGATACTATTTCCATTACTAAGTTATTTTTAGTTTTTGAATACTTCATTATTGAAACTAACATTTCATGTGAAAATTGATCTAACTCCATCTTTGTTCTTTTTAGATTGAGATTATTCTTAGCAAAACAAATCACATTACTTTATTCTTGGTAAAGGAGAAATATTGTAGATTTTTTTTTGTGTCTACCATTTCTACATAGGAAAAAGCTTATGGAAATGTGATTTGGCCATTTCTTACTACATGGTATCTTCTAAAGGCATTTTTTGGTGTGATTTTGATTTGGTTTCACTAAAAAATTGGCTAGGAGTACTTCCATCCGGTTGCTTTTTTTACCATCAAAGCCACATTTTTGCTATGTGAAGGTTGTTTTTCCTATCTAGAGCCACATTTTTGTAGTCTAGAGGGGTGTTATTGTTGTGTGAAGGGAATTTTTGTCATTTAGAGCAATGTTTTCACAGCTCGGAGGGGTGTTTGATGTGTGAAGATCATTTTGTTTTTGAAGCCACATTTTTATAGTCTTGAGGGGCATTTTTGTTGTTTAGGGGAGTTTTCTACTAGTTTAGGAGCTCTAATACCATATTGTAGAAGTTGCATAGATATACAAGTTTGAAGAATGCATAAGTGAATGATGCAAGACTGTAATTGTTCTAAGACAAAGCAATGCAAGCATACAAGACTACAAATTATGAAAATTCAAGAGACATAATTACAATAACACATAAATAACTCCAACTCAATATAAAAAAATACAATAATACAAGAGATGTACATATAAGAGGTGAATGTGTAACCTCCTTCTAGAATCATGATAATATCCACCTATAATAGTGGTAATTGTTATCTCTCAAAAGTGCACCTCTTTGAGAGAAGACTACGATGTTCTAAGCTTTCTTTGGATCTCTCACTTTCTTCGATACAATGGAAACACCTCAGGTATCTATGGGTATACCTATTTTTGAGGTGAGTTCAAGTATCAAGGACGGTTCCTTTTTATGTATCCTAAACTAATTTTTGGGGGTTTTAACGGTAGAAATATGACTGTGAATGAAATTGAAAATAGGGTGATACACAAAACTTGTTGAGGGCTTTGACTGAGTATATGCACAATATATTTGAGAATGAATTTCGGATGTACAAACTAATATTTTTAGTAGAATATTAAGGTAAAACACTTTGTGTATTGAGGGAATGAATCACAACAACACCATAAGATAACATGCACACTAATATTATGTAGAAATTACTAAATTTGCAGCAAGGTAAGATGATTAATCAGGTAATTTTACATTCACAAGAATTAATGAGATATACACACCAATTAAAATAATTGGAAAGGAAGAAATTAATTCTCATTCAAGGGAAAAAATTGGAAAAATTTCTTCAGCACTCATATGTCCAAAAAGTCCTCCCTATGCTTTGTAATTGCACACAATATATAACAAGATTATTCACCCATCCCATCCTAAAAATAGGCTAAAATTTGTACTCTCCCATGCATGCTAATTTTACCCCTTTATCATGAATAAATAAAGGAATAAAAATAGACATGCTAATTACAAAGAGGCATTAATAGCCTGAGTTACAAAATACAATTCAATCAAACTGTAGTTGACTGATCTTTTTTAATAAATTAGGATGAATAATTTGGCTAATAAGAGTCCTTCCTTGTTGTGTAAGTATTTTCCAATGTGCATGTAATATTTGTCCTTTAGTTCTTGATGTGACACTTAGAATTTGATTTACTTGCAATGATAAATTGTTTAATTCTTCCCCTTGGATGCAAATGCAAAAATAACCTCCCTGTGTGAGAAAAATAATTCTCTTATTTGCAATACTTTAGCAAAATACCCAACTCCACTGTGGGGACCACCTTTGATGTGCACATGTTCAAATTTTGTCTTTCCTTTTCTTTTTTCTTCTAGTGGATGACATGAAAAGATTCTCCTCTACAAGTAAAAATAATTCTTTGCCCTTTCACTTAGTAAAATTCATTCAACTCTAATTCTCCCACTGTGGGGACCACTTACAAAAAATAAGGTGATTGGAAAAATTCTATTTTAGTCCCTTTCACTAATCCATGTTACACCATGTTGTTGACATCCTTCCATGCATTGTTTTCCCTAACCATGGCATATAATATGATTAAGAAATCATTACACATTGATTTGATTATTATCACCTTTGGTTTGGTTATACTCAACACTTTTGATTTGGACATGGCATGCATTATAGCTTAGATAATAATCACTTGATTATTAGGCCCCTTTTTGTGATCATGATATATGCACTTTGGATAAGACCTTAACCAAGGTCGAGTAATGATTAATTTAGTTGATCGGTCCCCTTTGACTAGTGATTCATCCTCTTCTGTTGACTTGGAAAATTTCTCAATGATATAGTTGGTAGACTATGGTATCGAGCATGATTTTCTTAAATCATATTATCTTTTGCATATTCGATACATTCTGGAAACTTCAGACCCCTTCGACGATGAATAGATCCTTGGTTGTTTTGTCAGTGGCATTTGAATTAACTGCGATAAGTTCGAACCATGGTTGTATTACCACATTTTGTTGAGGACCATTGATGTGTGTAGTTCTTGATTCTCGGTCATTGATCCTTTTTACCCTTAATTATGGTTTTGACTTTGTAATTAATATGGTTGGTGATTTTTACACCATCAATCTTGTACAACTTGATCGAGCCATCAAATTTCTGAACCATGGTTAGAGTTTGACATGGTTAGGGCTGGAGTTTTCTTTGATCTTGGCAAATGAATTATTTTAATTAATCTTACGTACCATTTGATTGTTGGTCATCAATGTTTATTTATTAAGTTAGCAATGTGTACCTTTTGATCTTATATAATTTGATCTCGACTGTTGAGAAATAACTCGGTTTCTTTGGTTGATAAAGGCTCATCGAGCTTGTCCTTTCTTCAATTTTGCATGCTCATTATGGGTGGTGAATCCCTTGAAAATTTTTAATTTTTACATACCTTCGAGCCTATTTTCTCTGTGAAACCATCTTATGTGAAGTTCTGAACATGAATTTTTCTGGTTTCTCAGCTTTGAGGTGAGCTCTGAATGTAGTTTGAGGTTATTTGAACCCTTAAACGTCTTCCATTTTTTATTGTTCGAGCTCAACACTCAATGGTTGCTTACATTTGAGATATTAATACATGCCATCTCAGTACTCTCCTAAAGTTTAAACTTACGGGATTGTTATCATCCGGGATACTTGTTGGGGGTTTAAAAGATGAGGGTTTTGAGCTTAGTATTTTTCTTTGATTTTCGAGACTCACCATGGTTGTTATTGAAGAAGAAGGTTGAGCTTCATTTGAGTTCTGGGCCATTATGACTCAACGCCATTGTTGAAGGTAAGATATTTTGTGTAGCTTTGGATTTTGAGAAAACTAGGAAATCGTTCTTTTCTTCTTCTTTGTTTTAAAACCCTACTTTGAGATTTCAAAAAAATTTCTTGATATTTTGCTTCTGCTATTATTTGGTACTTTATACAAGCTTGAGAAGCTTATGGGTATTCTGCCATTTTACTCTTGGAAAATTCTTATTCATTTAGTGGGTTGATTGTATCTTGTACATATTCCATGTATCCAATATATATTCCTGTAACTATTTTTCTACCATTAATTATGCTACTCGAGCTCCACCCAAATATGGGTCTGCAACATTTTTGCGTTCTTTGAGCCCGAGCTTGTTTCTATTTTTGAGTAATTGAAAATCGATCAGTTGGAATTTGTAGATGCCCTAAATATTCTTTATCTATGCATTTATCTGTAACCATATTAGTTTTTAATATTCATATTGTTTTTAATACTGCCTCCTAGCTACTTGTAGCTCAAACTTTGATACTGTAACTTGGTTTTTGAGCTTTCTGTTTGGATGGTTGTTGTTAAAAATGTTTCTAATTTATAGTTTCAAAATTTATGTCTCCATTGTTGATGACTATAATGTATCTCTTTGTTGAGACCTCTAGCTTCCGTGCAGGTTATATAGCACGATGGCTCGTTGTGTTTTCTCTTCTTTGAATAAAAGCATGCTTGAGTGTTTATTGTTTCACACAAGTGATTCGAGTTGTATTTTCCTTATTATTTTGTAATTATAAGATAATTATTTCTCGGTGGTTGTAGATATTTTCACTATCTTATAACCTCCATATTTCAACATGCTTTTCTCAAATGTGTTTTCGATCTTTCATAACTCTGTATATTCTTCATTTCGAAGTTGATGAGAAAGCATGAAATGTGTATCATTGAAACAATTGTTCCTTTGGTCTGAACATCACTTACATTGCTCTTTTGAAACAACTCTGGTTTTCTTTGTATGAGTCATGTATTTTCTTTTCAACAGTTGTTTCTATTCTTTTAAGCACATTGGATCTTGATATATATATTGTAAATTACAACCCTCTAAAAGTTGCAGATACAATGTGAAACAAATAATGAAATTTATGTACCTCCAATTAGTGAAAGGTTGGATTTCTCTTGTGCAGATGCATGCATATCCATTTCTACCTTAATGGTTGGCTGTAGCTTTCTTTGATAACTGACATTGATATGTTATTGATGGATTTATAGTACTTTGCACTCATTGTTGGTAAACCTTGATTTTCTGTTTGAGTTTTGCAACTGTTGTAATTGACTAAAAATCTACTTTTCTTCACTATGTCTATAATTAATTATATTACAATATTTTCAGTTCCTATTAAAGCTAATGTCAAAGGAAAATTGATTCACATTTGATTAATCCATGTTTATGAAAACAAAAAACTTCCTTTCCTGGTTATCAAATCTAGATGAACATTTTCATAATTGTATACATCATATTCCTAATAAGCCTTGATGTTCTTGAATGTATTATGTTCTTCAAATAACTATTGATTGGAAATGAAACTTGCAACTTTATCATTATCTGTATTTAGCTTCTCAATGGATTCTTATAAGAAAGCATATATTGATACACCTCTTATTTTCTATGCATGATTATGATGTTTGATCTTCCTGTACATTGAAACTATGCTTTACAAATTTGTACCTTAGTGATGACTGCAAATAAATCACTGTTCTTTCCTATCAAATATTAAAATGTTTGAGCATGGTTTGCATGTGATTATATAGACCATGTCTAGGAGATAGGAGGCCTAATAGAGCATGAAAGTGAGTTAGAGAGATAAATGAGCCCATGAGGGTTTGAAGAAGTGTGTTACATATTTTCTAAAAGGTTTGAAAGGGTTATCATGATAATGACAAGATAATATTACGTGAACATGAATTAAAACAATCTCAACTCCTCTTAATTATAAGATCTAGTGTAATTATGGTTTGGATTATGGAGTAAAGAAAGATAAGGCATAACATTTTAAGCATGATTAATGCATCGTAACATTGTATATAATATTTAGAAGATTTCATAATTTAAGATTCAACCGTTAGAGGCATTATTGAGTTCCTTTGGAGCATATGTTTTAGAACAAAATAGGTATGCATGGAAAAGTCATGGTAGATGATGAGATCAAGACAATTACATAGCTAAATGAGCCTTGTAACATGTGAAGTAATTTTTCCTAGTGTTTTGGATAAATTTATAGGTCAAAAGTAAAACCGAGGAGCAAGAAAATGATTTTTTGGCTCTACCGAGTTCCTAAGAAGGAACAACCAACTCGATGGTAAACTTCATTTTCTCACCAAAACATGTGAGATGTAAATGGGACCCTAAGGATTTTAGGGATGATGTTACATTGAGTTAAGAATCCAAAGCGAGAAGTATGAGAACAAATAAATGTTATAGTTTATTTATGATCCTTAAGAAGGAAAGTGGGTAAAAACCCTCGTAACACCCTCCTTTGTGAAAAATGAAGAAGAATTGGAGAATTTGGTCCTAAAAGGGAAAGGGAATGTTGAATTGATTAATTTAACTTGTAGATGATTCTTCCTACTTCATTTTTGTGGTGGTATCTTTGTCCAAGTCACCGGGTAAGGTACAAAAATAACTCTATTTTGTAAACAATTTCTAGCACATTCATGTATAAAAGGTTTCATGTTGAAAATAATGATGTGGGAGAAATATTAAGATGTTCCCAAATGTCCATGATAAGTTTCATGTGGGTTATATGCATAATTTTAGTGAAACATGGAAACTAATATGCCAAAACTAATCATGTTGGTTTGAAGGTATAATGATGTAAAGGTATGGTGTTACAGAAAAAAAATCTTGTAGTGTTGATAGAGGTATAATAAGACATATTTGAGCCCATTATTTATTTATTTGATGGGTTTTGTTTTCAAGTTCTAGTGATCAAATTTATCCCATTTTTGTTATCAATAAGGTATGAGAAATGGGAGTGCAAGTATGAATTTTTCCACATAAAACATACAAATGAGTGATTGAAGATGGGTTAAAAATCCATACTGAAGTGTTAAAGGCTTTGATTTGACATGAAATTGATGTCTCGAGTGTTTGGTGTTATCTAAGACAATAATGGTTTTTGTGTCCTAACAACCGATTTGATTTGTCTCTTAAATACAATCATATTTGAGCTATATACCTTAAAATCATGCATTTTATGGACCTAATGATATTCCCAAGGATGATTAATTTCTATAAATATTCCATAGGTTCGGTGACCATGTGTTTTAATGAAGATATTTCTCATTATGTGAAGATTAGTTTTTAATGCATACAAAGCCATTATGACCTTTCCCTATTCATTTCATCATGGAGCTAGTGATTCCTCTTAAAATATGTAAAGGTGAATTAGAGGTCATTAAAAACCTCATACAATAATTAATTTTTTTTAAAAATATCATACATTTTTTTAATGAAAAATCTTGTGATCGCACTTTTGAGTCTGCTATGATCAGGCATACTCAATTTGGGAAAATAGAAGTAATGGAGGTAGTTTTCTCAAATCTGCAAAACATTGTGAGTAGATGGTGATGTCATGGAAATATTGAAGTATCCTCCTTCCTAAAAAAATCATTTCATGATCTAAAAGAGTGTCTCATACCCCTTAAAATACATGCAGCTAGTTCAACATATGAGCTCTAATGGAGGTTTGTTGAGAAAATAATGAGTTCAATAGGTTGTCGAGGTTATATATTGTTATGATATGACCTTAGTAGTATGATCACGCATTCGTAATAATTGTTTCATGGTTGTGTTAGCTAGAAGAAAAAGTAATCTACGTTGGGAAGAAGGAAAAAGGAATATGACAATTACAAATGGAAGATGTCGGACATAAAATGAAATATTTTCGGTTTCTCTAGATGTTCAGCGAGTTTAAGAGTTTATTCATGATCCACATAATTGTTATAATTATCATGAAAATTTCATATAAGTTCGAGTGCTTTCTTCTAAATAACTATAGGTGTAAATATTGCACTATAAAGGTTTTAAATGATGTCATCTAGTACCTTGTGAATGAGTTGAAAATACAATAATGTGAAGTGGTGGAAGATTTTGGTCAAGTTTTTTTGCAAGGGAAAAATTCAGTGATAAAAACATAACTATACCCTAGTGTGAAAATGTTGTCTTATAAACCCTCGTAGGCACACCCATGGATATATATTCCCTTTGTGTCGGGCCTATCCAATCTTTTACAATGTTCATATGTATTATGACAACCTTTACCTATTAGTAATTTCAAGCACCGAGAGGGGGATGAATCAATGTTGTTGAAAACTTCTACAATAAATTTGCACTTCATTAATCTATAATTACTAAACTATATTGATTTTCATAAGCATGTAATATGAATCATTAGTGTTAATTTTGATCTTGACATTTTATCCTGAGTGTGCCTTCAAAAATTTTCCTTGACTATTTTGTCAATGTTAAAAACACGTATGCTTGAAAAATGAAATCATGTCTAATATAAGAAAATCTCAAGTTCGATTCATGAATAGTATGTAAATCCTCTTTTTAGTCTAGGAATGTGATAACCATGTCATCCTTGAGTAATCTATGTGAAAAAACAATTGATTTATTATGTTAAACCAAGAAAATTACATTTTTATTTTTCATGTTATCTTCGAGTGTATATTGCATATTTTCCTCCAAATTTAGAAAACATGTGGTGTAATTCTATTGGCTATGGTATAACGGGCTTTATTTTTAATATTACACAATTCACATAGTAGTTGCGAATTAGAAAACAAGCTTCGAATCTTGATGAATATTCCCATGAATGTTCTAGTCAAATAATGCAAAAGGAAAAGTTGACCCCACATCTAAAAGGAATGCGTGTTAATATTATATTAGAGTATGGAATTAGCATAATAATTAAATTTTGCATCAATTAGTTGCTTTGAGTGGAAAATCCAAAAAAAACTCGAGGCTCAAATCGGGAACATGTGTCATGTTCTCATCAAAAGTCAAGAGGTAGGGTTTCGGGTAAAATTTACAAACTTACACTCGTTTGAAAAGTAATCCAAAAATGTAAAAATACTCCCCGATCTCGTAAAGCACCAGATCAAGCCACATGGATGGCCCACATTTAAATGAAAGAAATAGATTCGATGGCCAAGATGTAGTGAATTTATGGATACCACCATTAATGTGTTTTTGTATGAATTCAAGAATATTCTTAAGAATTGTTTAAAACATTTCAAATTTTTACCCTTACACGTGAGAGAATTGGATTCCTAGCGGTGAAAATTAAAAGGAGTAAAGAAAAATCAACTAAGAAGTGGTTAATTTAAGCTAATGAGCTATGAAGTATGATAGAAGAGGTTAATTTCGTTGAGTATGTAAAGAAACAGTAATTCCTTGTTTTTCCTTATTAATTCTTGATACTCAAATTGGAATTAGAAGGAAAGATAAAATTCACAAGATGAGATATTTGGGATCAGGTTTCCACGTAATTTCCAATATTTCCAATGATTTAGACAAGGTCATGGACACAAAATTACTAAATTTTGATCTAGATGATTTCCAGAGGAGGCTACATGCTCCGAATAAAAGAAAATGGATGAAAACCATTGATGTCACACATCACCCTAGTAGTTGCTTTCCCACCATCCATACACTCTCCTAAGATTGTATGGTTGTGTGCTAAGAATTATGACCTAAAGAAGAAGGAAGTATTGGATGGAAGTGGGGAAAGGGTGATAAATTTAACACTGGAAGCTTTTAGGGAAATATTAGGGTTACCAAGATTGGTTCAACCAATAATTTCTATAGTTGAATCAACACAAAATTATTATGAGGTGAGACATGATGAATATGTGAGAATGTTAAATGCCCAATGGTTGAAAGATAAAAGTCCATTTATCAAGAGAATCCCCAAGAAATTGACTAAGGCCATGTTTGTTGAAGAAGTTGAGGACCTCATTGTACTACTAAGTAGAATGGCAAGGTTAGAAGGGGCTAAATGATTTTCAAGAGTGGATGTGCCCTTTCATAATGGTTATCCTGGAAGAACAAGGAAATTTCTATTGGGTGAGCTTTATATCAGCATCCATTCATGCTCATCTTATGAAAATAGCTACAAAGATCATGTCAGGTGATCCAACTGATATTAAATTCTATATGATGTCCTATCTCATCTATAACATTGCATGTTTCAAATCATTCCTAGGTCTCCCACTACAAGTAAATTTTTAAAATCATAGGGTGTATGATGTGTATCCACAATTGAGATTGGACAGATGGAAAGGGAATTTTAGGTTAGTAAATGATGCTTTCATTACCCTTGTAATGTTCCTTTTCAAACTAGAATGGGAGCAATACATATTATATTCTAGTGTTAGGACAACAATTCTGGAGTATGGTTGTATTTTTATACAATATAGATTCTTCACATATTTTAGGGTAAGTGGATTTGAAGGAAATCCTTGTAAGTTACCTATATATGTGAATGAAAAGTGGGATTTAATGGAACTGTCAATATAATTGGCCCTTATACACAAAAATATTGCAAGAAGGCACAAAACAAACATAAAATTCCCTCTCTAAATTGGTAGATATTCATGCCAAACCATAGTAAAATCCATATTGATGGAAGAATAAATGGAGATGTTTCAAATGGATAAGTTCACACCAAGACCTAATTATGAAATTCAGTGGGTTGTTAGTACAGGAGAGTATGAAACCTATTTCAAAGATTACTAGATGAATTGTATGGATGAAGAAGAATTCAGATTGAGGGACTATTCCAGAATGACCTTAAGGAAAATTATTGATTTCAAATTTTTGTAGTTCCCCAAGGAATTGTAGATGATAAAAATGTGGTGGGTAAATATTACCTTGACCAAAATATTGAGTCAAAATAAATTAGTTCTATAGATTGGAAAGAGATAAAATCAAATGACCCTCATATAAGAATTTCCAATGTAATAAGGAGAACACTAACTTGGTTGACTGGAAAGGGTCTTGACTTATTTCTACAAAATAAAAATATTTTAAAGGAGTTCTAAGAAATAAAAGTTTTGGAAGAATATCTCCCTCCATTGCAGAAGGGAGTAGACAAAATGGATCCTTTAAATGGACAAGCTCCTCAATTACCTAGTAAGAAGCCTACCACTGAGATTATTGATGAGTGGACATCAACAACAAGTAAGATTGGAACTTCAAAAACTATCTTGATCCAAAAGGCTGAGGGAATACTCTTGAAGGATATGCAAGATGTTGCCATCAACGTAATAGTGCCAATTCAAGAGAAGGGGAAAATATTAAATACACCAAAAGCTCCTTTACGGTATTACAGGGTCATCCAATGCACCCAAGAAGATGAGGGGATTTCTGCTAGGTACTAATCTAGCACCCACAGTACAAAGTGCTAAGGAGAGGGAAGGCCTTGAAATTAAGTTTTTGAAAGAGCTGCAAAAAGGACTAAATTGGTAATGCCTTTCAAAAGTGATATAGGTAGGCATAGTGCAACGAGACACAAAAGAAAAGAGCCTGAAGTAATTGATCCTCGTGTTCTAACTGAAGCTCAAAATAAAGTGATTACTTCACTAGCTCACTAGGTAATTCAATTTTAGAATCATGAAAGTATTCATTCTACCCTAGTTACACCATAACCAAGTGTAAATTGATCATTATCCCTCACCGAAGTTGTTCCAAAATAGTTGGTAGTGGTCATGTGTTTATTAAATCGAGATGATGTCATGAAAGAACAAATGTAAAACAAACCATTGGATGAAAAAATTGAGAAAAAATCAAAAGAGGCTATTAAGGGAATTAATTTGGAATTACTTAATGATATTCATGAACCTTAAATGGTGTATGTGAAAATTTAAAATTATACAACTGAGGGTGTAAGTGTCCCCAAACAAGAAATACATATTCAATATCTTGATCAAACATCAAGTGCAATATTAGGGGCTCAACCTCAAAGTATTCAAATCAAAGGAACAACCTCTATTATGGATGTTGAAACAATGAATCAAATAATTTTGAATGAAACACATGTATTAGGTGTTGTCTATACTGAAAACCAACCACCCAAGGATTTAGAGGTAGTCAAGGAGGGTGAGGTTTCTCAAGGGAAAAATGTCACAAAATAAACTGTGATTGAGATTTCAAAAGAAGTAAGAAAACCTACTGAGATCAGTAGTAAAGAAAGTATAGTTGAAGACAAGGAATAAACCTTGAGTCTCAACCGACAAAGCAAAAGGTGGTTGAAGAAAAATTCCAAGAAGACTTATCCACCAAATAACCATTAAAAGGGGTGAAGACATTTCAAAAGACAAGGATCCATTTAAATCTCCAAGTCTGGATAAATATATTCCAAAGGAGGTTACAAATGTGATAGTTACTTCAACAGAGAACTTAGATACAAGTATAATGGCCACTCCATGGGAAATTCCAAAGGAAGAAGTAAATGAACCTGTAGTTTCGTAAAGAGTAAAGGCCAAGATGAAAAAATATTGAGTGGAAAAGGGTCAAAAGATATCACTTAGTCTCAAATTTAGAACCAAGAAAAAGGGCAGTCAGAGATAGTAACATTGGAAAGTGAAAAGAAAATATTAAGAGTGTAAGAAAAATTACAAGAATTAGTTGTGTATTCTAAAACTCCACACCTCACACAACAAGAAAAAAATAACGCGAACACCCCTATGACTGGTTGGTTGGGAGGAATTCTTCAAGAAATAGATAAGGAAATTATTCAAAATAAAATTTTAGATAACACCAACATCTCATTCTCGAAACCTAAAAAAGCTTTAAAGAAAGAAAAGATTCATACTAAAACACATATAGACTAGCACAGATTCGTGGCCTTAAAATTGCAACTCCCCATCAAGGTAAATCAAAGGATGAGATTACAATAAGTGATTATGATATCAAACACATCCAATTGAGGATGCCTACCATGGAAGCATTGAAGCAAGAAGTTGCGGTGGTAGTCGAAGGACTCTTACAAAAGTTTGATGAAGCAAGAAGTCGCAGGTGCGGTTAAAGGACTCTTCTGACAAAATTTCGATAAAGATAAAATATCTAAAAAAGTAGTTGAAAGAATAGATAAAAAAATCAACTTCATGCTTGCAAAATTTAATAGGGACCACTTAAGGAAATCAAGAAGTTTTCACTACTATTACCCCTAAAATGATGGATAAAATAGAAAAGGCTAGTAAGAAATATGAAGAAATGGATAAATGGGTGGAGGAATTGTCTTAGAAAGGGAGAAATACCATTGAAAAGACAGTAAAAAAGTATGCAGAATTGACCAAAACACTCAATGACATTAATGAAATCAATGAGCAATGTGAAAGAAAATTGTATTATTAGGAGGGGATCTTTCCAAAACATGATACAATAAACCAACTTGATGAGGATTTGGTAGAAAGATATGGAATAATTCCACTTGAAGAAAAAGGGAGGTAGTATGTAATCAAATATCTAGCTAAAATCAGGGTAGAAGTTGTAAATTAGGTTAAAGAAAAGTTTAAAATTGAGAAGTAATTAGTATGCAAGAGTATTGACACCATAAATAGCATATTATAAGAGATGGTATTCAATAAAAATAATTTTTCTTATGGAGATATGTATGTTGATACCCTGATTCAATATTTTTACCAATACATCAAGGAGGAACATTACTCTTTTGTGGTTATCAAAAGGTTAATCTCTATGGAGAACAAGATTTCTGAGCTAACTAAAAATTTGAGAGAGTATAAGTAAAGAATAACCAAATTTATTGAAGTGCTGAATAGGCATAACCTAATATTCAAATATCACATGGGACATGATGAAGAAGAGTTAATACTATTGTTCCAAAGATATGATGCATATAGAGAAACATAATCGATAAAGAAGAAAATGCAAAAGATGAAGATGTGAACATGTTTACTAGTGAGCAAGCTTAGTCTTGTTCTTTTTAATAACTTTCATCTCTTCATAATTGATACTCTTGTTTTATAATAGTTGATCTTTATTTTGAATTGATAATTTTAAGCATGAATGTAACATTATACAATATAATAGACTTTTATGTTGCTTTAATAGAATTATAAATCCATTATGAAGCATGTGATTTATTGTAATGAGTTTGAATTTTTGTATTCATGAAAAAATAAAAGGGGATTCTATAGGGGCCCTAGCCCATGGAAAAGTTACATAGATTATTGTAAATTACATCAAAAATAAAGTAGAGAAAAAGACACCTAATCATCTTCCACTGCAACAAAATCCTCACTAAAAGGAGGAATATTGTCCAAAATCATGTTCTTCCTTGGATCAAACTCCTCTAACCCAACAACCATCTGTGTAAACAAAACTTCCCCTACCAAGGTGCAAGACATCCCTATAGCCATGAGCTTCTCAATATTAATCCTATGGCCATCCAAAATACTCATCAATTCCATATTCTTCTGATAAGAAGAGACCCAATTTAGGATATCCAGGCCACCTTTGGGAAATGTTTTCCTCCCTTTTTCTTTGTAGACAGAGGTTTGAGCAGAAAATATTGATGTGGATGGAAGTGTAAGTATAGTAGTCCTTGAAGTTGGCTGGAAAGGAGCTTTGGAGATGGATTCACCGTTGTATTTCGAATAACAGATGGTGACACTTCAAGAGGTTTAGAAAATGGATATTTTTTGGGTATTTTCTCCAAAGAAGAAACATGTTGTTCCAACTCATTCACCTTGTGAAAAAGAGTAGGAATAGTGTCTATACAAACCCCTTCACTAAGGTCATAAATTTTTAAGGAATATATTTTGTAGTGAACTCTTCACTGCAGATCAAAGGGCATATGTTGTCAGTTGCACCTTTCACAAATGGCCTATTCTTGAGCTATAATTACTTTAGTACCTCGGGGGTCTTCTAATGCTCCCACCTGAAAAGATGAAAGTACATCATTTCAAAGGCATAAAACATGGGAATGATTCTAATGAGAATTTGAATAAAATCCACATGAATAGCTTGGGTGGTAAATGACCCATTATAGTCCTTCGAGTCTACAATATCACAAAACATCCTCAAAAATGCCTCATCGTGTCTCTCAAATTGAAGATTTCATTCAAATATTCAAAGGAGACCTCCTTCAAGCATGATGCTACTATCATTCCCACCATGTTGCAGACAAATAAATCCACCAAGATTTTTCTTACTCAAAAGAAAGGATGAAAATTTGTAGGAGAAGTGATGGAAATTTATAGTAAAGATAAATCTAGTGAGTTAAGCTGAGTACAATCATGATGAGCTGATCATTGAGATTGTCTACAATACTCATATGAAGGAGATAAGTATACTACATATTGATATCATATGAAAGGAGGAAATTGGCTTGATATGATATAACACATGCAAAAACACTCAGCTCAGAAAGATATGACAATGAGTGTGTGTATTTTGAGGTAGATTCTCAAAAGGAGGGAATGATTAAACATCAAATAAAACCATCTAAGGGTGCTAAAAATAATCAAAAGGTTTCTTGACATGCATGAAAAATAAATAATTAAAGAAATGATCCCAAAAAGGTGACTTGGCATCCTAGTCATTCTAGGATAATGGAAAAATAAAAATCATTTGTAATCCCTCCACATGGCATCACGAAAGAAAAGTATTTTCAAAGGAATAATAATAGATAATATTGTGTGCCAAACAGAGGAATATTATTTTAAAAATTCAATTTTTGGTGGGAAAAGAGAAAAGGGAAGAGAGCGAGAGATAATTGTATATATCTGCTAGAAATGTTCTTGTATTAGAGGGGTTAAATTTTTCTAAATTCTTAGAGAAAACAGAGCAAAACCGATTGTACTTTTCTTGAAGAACCTAAACAAAATAGAGAAACTAGTGAGTTATTTTACTATTTCCAAACCTTATCATGTCAAGATGATTGCTAGTGTACATTCATTAGCAAGAATTGAGGCCATAGGATTTATGGACCCTTCTTTGAGAAATTTGAATTTATTGAAATTAACTGTGTTTTCTCATGAGCAATGTTGTATTTTTTTCTAAGGTAGAATACTTTGAATCAACTACTTGCCTTCCATGTTGCAATATTATGTTGATATTTTCTTTGAATTACACTAGATCTTGTCTTAATTAGAGGCATTTTGGTAGTTCCAATTGCACCGTAGATAGAGATTTCTTTCAGCGATCGATAAACAGCTTTTAAATGCATATTACCTCTCTTTGGTTGAGAATATTTTAGTAATATTTTGAGTGTATCTTGAGCATAGTTGAACATGAATCTGTTAATGTTTTATTGAGATTTTAGAAAAATACTTTTTCTTAAATCATCAAAGTTTATGTGAAATCTTGTACTCTTGGGATTCCATGAGTGCATACCTTCTAGTTAAAGGGATGCTATTGGTTGTGTGATGTGTTCCTCTTGCCTTAGGGAAATTTCCAAACATTTGTAAGGTTTTCTTGAGAAACTTGTATAATCAAATTTATCTTGCTTTAATCTCCCATTCATACACAAAAATTACAACCTACAACTATTAAATCCTTCTGAATTACCCATTTTTTTCTACTTATAAAATATTCCAAGGGACTTTTCCATTTATATCCTCCCTTTCCTTAAATACACATAAACAAGATAAAATTTACATTGTCTAAAGTAACTTGAGTCCTATTTTGAAATACATCTGCATTATTTAGTGTGAAAAATCATGAGAGTTAAATGATGCTTACATTGACCATGTTTATTCAAGGCTATCCACCATATTTTAAAGAGAAAGCTTAGATATTGCAATTTCATCAACCTTTCTCACAATTATAGGATAAAAAATGTGTCCTCTCACCTTCGTTAAAGGTATAACCTAAAGTAGGAGGAAAGGTCATCCCCCTTTGTGATTGCAATGTAGTCTCCCCTAATTCAAGTCTCAAATAGTCTGTTATAAATGTCCCTTACTAGAAATGAATAAATCCTCGACCCAACTTTCTCTAAGCATCAAACTCGGTTTTGTCAATTTTTCTTGGCCCTAAAGGTGGTGTAGTATTTGATACCATCACAATCATAGAATATAAAGAGATAAATAAATAAATAAATACATGAGGAGAAAATATTTAAAGTGGAAAACCATTCTCGGACAAAAACTCACTAAAACCAAAGAAATGATTTAGACAACACTCTATAGAGTTACAATTATTTTATGATTGAGCTACAAATCAATCTGGAACTAAAAATTTAATAATTTAACCAATTCACCAATTAGTCTATGAAAAAATACATCCTTTCTAGAAGACACAACTCCCAAAATGGTACAACAATAACGGCGATTAGTAATACACTAATTACAAAGATAGTTTAACCCATTGTAATTTAATCAACAACTATTGATCTTCTACAAGCCACTATTTACAAGGACACTGCAACCCCTATGATCTAAGAAAAAAATTAAACAAATATTACGCATAGAATTTGATCATCCATATCCTATGTTTCTCATACAATAGATTATGATCACTCTTCTCTTTCTCTCTTCACTCAATCTTCATGCTAATATTTTTCGTCACTCTCTTTACCTTTTTTTGGGTTCCCCTGAAACATTCATTGCACTTGGTTTTATACTAGCCTATAAATATTTTTCATTTATATTCTCTTTGAGTAATAATTCTTCATGTGATGGCACGGTCTCCTTCAACACATATCTCTCCTCTCTTTTTATTAATAGATATTCATTTGATAGCTCGGTCTCCTTCCTCTCTCTATAAAAATATTGAACTAAACTACACCTATTTCTTCTTTATCATAAATCATTTATGATTTTAAATTGATCTTAAATAAATGTGCATCCCATGCCCTTTCTAAATCTTTACATTTTATGATTTTTCATTTCAAAAAGGCATTACAATAAATCCTTCAAATAATAACTTTAGTTACAATAACATTCAGTTACAAGATTCTCTTTTTGACATTCTATTATTCCTTGAATCTTGGATTTTTCTATTCCATGTTGTCAATGATGATCTCACCTTTCTAAAAGTTCAAAATATTGAGATTCTCGATACCTAGAGTGAAAATTATTACAATTTAGGTTTCCAAGGTGGCATTACTTACCTTCTCATCTTTTTGGGTTTAAGTGGTGTTATTTCTTACCTCCTCCCTTTGTTGTGGGTTTTCACAACTACTTTTATCAGGTTTACCTTTGAGTATAAATTTGAAGTTGTGTCCTATCATATTCCCGACTTACTCTCCATCAATGGCCTTTTCTTTTTGGGGTTTGGGAGTTACTTTACTTTGGGTTTAGAAACCTTCATTACTTCACACTAGTTACATGTTGAAAACCCAACTCACTCACAAATTCTTATATTCCTTTCATGTTCTAAGGTTACATTACTTCAAAATTTGGGGATTGTTCTCCACAATACATACTCCTTTTCAGGTTTTTGGGATGCCTCTCCTTGGCTTTGGGATTGTTCTAATTGCAATATTAACACTTTTTATATCCACAATACACTGTTCAATCCTTGTTTTGAAATTATTTTCAAGTCACGACATTATGTAGAGAACTCAAGTTCTTGTGGAACATGTTCTACCCGCATCCAATTCTCCTAATACCCCATCTTTCCATAATACACTATGTTGTAGCTCAAAGTAGTTTGCAAGGAACTCCATCCTTTAAATCCTTATTCCTCTTGGGCCCTTTATGCCCACATTTCCTTCCTTCTCTACACAAAATTCAACTCCTTCACTCGGCCGAATTCTTTTTGTGACTCTCATTGAATTTTAGATAACTTTTCCCCTCTCGCAAGTACTATTTTTTTCAGTACTCTCGGCTTGAATTATCTACTTTATCCATAAAACACTTAAATCCTTTATTTTTGGCCCCAAAAACCAATGCGGGAACTCTATTTCCTAGGGAATGAGTTCCATCCACATGACATATGTCCACAATAAAATAAAAATCAATATACTAAAATTTTCAATATTTTTCTAAGCACTAGAATTTTTTTCTTTCTCCATACATATTTTTGTGAGGACTTAGAACATGTGAAATTGATTTTTAGACCTTTAATTTTTGACCTAAATGCACAAGACTTTCAATTCCTCCAAAGGTGAACTCCTATCGCACTATCCATGGTTACAAAGTGACTTTGAATACGTATTGTATCATCTTGAAACCATTTGAATGCATAATGCACTAACTAGAGACCACTTTACACCTATGAAACACCTATTATCTATCAATGTCACCATCATTCCCTTGTTCAACCTTCTTCACATGTATTCTTGAACTACTTCCAAAAGCTTCATGAGTTGACCATGAAGACTCATTACATACTTGTTAACACTTCAAATACCTTATTTGACCTTGGGAAATTTGCATAAAACCACCATGAGCACATATTTACCATGCATCTATAAGTGTGAGTTCCAACTATCATTGAGAAAGAACTAATAATCAACCTTCATGCCTCTTACAAAGTCTCAGTTCACCACTCACTCTTTATGCCATCAATATCACTTGACATAAATTACAACACCAATGACCATGGTCCAAAAAAACTCCCCAATTTTCATTTATGGAAAAAAAAATCATAAACTTTGATGGAAAAAACATGTTCAAATTATTTTATGACTATACTCTCTCCTTGTTTTGTTTCTAAAAGCACTCTCTTCCCTTTGAAATCTATGAAAAAGGGTTTCATATTCAACACCTTTAACAATATGCAAACAAGCTTGATTAACATGATCTTACATCAAGTATATCCCCTTGGTTGATATTGATATGTTGACTAATAACGTTCACTCAACTACATGAAATTCTTCACACCTTACTAGCACCCATAGGATTAACATCATTAACTTGCCACTAGTGTCTTGAATGAAAGCATAAATGTATTTAAATTTTATTCCTCTTGAATATCTTCCTTTCATCCTCAAATTATTTACCACTTTTCCCATGATTTTGTTTTATCTACACCATTACTATCCAACACTCTTGAGCCATCAATAGCTCATACCAAGAATACAAAATATACTTCATTTCTTTACTCCCTCATATATTTTAGTTATCAGCATCTATATATGCCTTAAGAAGATACATTGTTTAATACATAAATATCCCCTTGAGACTATGTTTTAAATTATTAGAAACTTTCCTTAAGACTATACTCCTCTAAATTTTCCTCATTTGACAATTCACCATGTTCCAAACTTGTGTCTTTTCAAGTAACCATGTCCCAAATAAGAATAAATTTTCCTTGGAATTAATTGGCTCACTGATTTGTACTTGTACCATCCTTAAGTGATCTTCAATTTGACTCAACCAAGCTCTCCTTGAACATAATCACTCTTCCTTTAAATCTAATTTACCTATCTTATGGCCTTACTTTTCATAACTTCTTGATTTTATCATCATATTCACTTGGTCTAAACAAAATAGATATTCCTATAAGGCACCTTTTCAGTGCATATTTGAAATACTTTATCATGTTCTAGAGTTCCATATACCTCATGAGTACTCTTCCTTGACTTATGCAATCAAACTATAAATATGAATGAAATTTTTGAATCACTTACTTTGGCCACTTGATTTTGGGAGATGACAAACACTTAGGATCTTTCCAACTTGTTATTTTAGTGTATATTGTCTTCTTACTTTTCTCTCACACAGGTCATAATTCACAATATATCTTGGGATCTTGATATACCAATTTCACTCAATTCAAACTTGAGAGAATAAAAATGACTATAACAACAACATCTGACTTATTCTTGCACATACCTAGTTCTCCCTTCTCTTGGGCCTTCTAACTAGTTTCCTTCCTTGAGCATGTAATTTTATTTTATGTTTAGTTTCCTCTAAGGATCCTAAACTCAACACTCAGACCAAATGGAAGAAATCACACATTTAAGACACATGCAACACCTTGAATTAGATACATACTAATTTTTTTAGTTTGGCACAAGATATTTATTTGAACATGGTGTCTTCATGTTAGAATAGATGGGATGATCATGAGGGATGAACACTTTACCATGTACACCTAATAATAATCATAATTTTATAAACATGAATCTAAACCCTTCAATGCAAACCTTAATGATTTGTATGATGAAAATTTCATAACTTTGTCACATTTTTGTGACCCTTTAAGACTTATTAACTTTTAAATGTCTTCAAGACACATTAAAACTTCCTTTCACAGTTATTACATCTTTCTCAACCTAGGAATCCTACTTGAAACATCAACATATTGGTGGCAAACATATACACCATTTCTTGACTCATTTAAATCCTCAACTCTTAATGATAAATCAGATATGACAGAATTTTCTTTAATTTGATGGAATCATTCTTGACTGATCAAATGACACATGTGAAGGCTATTTCAATTTCTTTGACAAATAAACATGATATTTAAATTATTTTAATAAAAGGAATATACTCCAGACTACTATATGAGAGTAAGTAACCATACCTTATGCTACTCATTCAATTTACAACATGGAGGGCCATCCATCAGGACCTACTATTGATTTCTTTAACTTAGGATCTTAACTTGCTTATTTCAGCTAATACATGCCTTCTAAAAGCCTAGAGAAGGCACACCACCTTATGTGATTTCCTTAGAACAATATGAAGTCATCAAAGGATCTTGAGGAATCATTATTTCCTATTTTTGTTCATGTTTTCTTGTTAATCTTCTTAGATGCACTCCTTGGTGTGACCACCACATCATTTGAGCTCTCAAATTTTTCTAAGTTATTCATAGGTATACATGTTACAATTCATACACTTGTTCCACTATTGATTGAGGAAGAAATTATTTTTCTTTTATACTGCAGCTTATCTTTCTCCTTTCCTTTTCTATCACCTACCGATATTTGGCACGTACTTACTTCTCCTATAGTTGTCATGTCTTGTCTCATTTCTTCATTATTTTCCCATGTTGGTCCTTTTTCCTTCTTTACCTTTCTAGTGTTGGATTTAGTGTTCTTAACTCTGTAGATGTATTTTACCTTCTTCTTTCCAATGCCTCTTTCAATAATGACTGACCTGGATTCATCCTTGTATACCTTATTTCCTTTCCTTATGGGTGTATATTGTTTGTTGCTTTATCTAAGAGTATCACAACAATATATAGCAAATCTCCTTCTAATGAAAATTGAAACATACCATATAATTCTTTCATTTAGGCCCTATTGGTGCCCATTTTGATCCTATTTTGTTTTGTCATGTTTCCCCTTTGCTCTTTTTGCTCTAAAACATTTTTTCCTCATGAAATCGATGATGTGAAGTTGTAGCTCCATTCTTGTCCATCGGATTGCTTGTAAATTCATTACCTTGCCCTAATCTGCTAAGGAGAAGTGTGTTTTTTCCTAGTTTCTAAGAAAAACGGCCTTGGATCTTCCCATCCTTCAAATTTGATAAAAAACAACTGGTACCTATGTTTAAATGCTTTGAGTTGTTCACATTCCCTCCATTCTACACCATTTTGAAGAAATCTCCAAGTTTGAAATGGTCCCGCAATAAATTTTTCCAAATCCACGGGCTCTGCTAATTTTCCATTTTTCCAATTGTGGATGCTTGAAAATGATTGATTTATGCTTGTTTTCCTTTGAAAATCTATCCCCATGGTCAAAAAATTCTTGGAATCATGATTCATCTGGATTTGTTTCGAGGTTTTTCCATCCTTAGTGAAAAAATTGATTTCTGGGTATCACTGGCAATTTTTGTGTTTTTATGGTCATATGGGCGTTATTTTCCCATCAATTTCATCTTCAAGACTCTAGGGCATTACGACAAAAACTTTTGAATCTTTTGACAGTCATACGAGTGTCCTTTTCTCATCAAATTTTAGCTCACAAATCTTATCCTACTTGGTTTGTTCTAATTGGACAAGGATCGGCGGGTCATTTCTAAAGACTTAACATTTTTTGTTATGTTGGAAAAAAGTACAAATTTCCCCTGTAGCTCCGTAGGTCCTAGAGGAGGTACACATGTCACAAGCAAAGTGATGTTGGAAAATTCATGTCGTTTGTGCCTACAAGGATCAATGGAATCAATTTGAAAATTCAATTTGTAGATCTGAGGTATTTTGAAATAAAATTTTGTTCAGGCTCAAGTAAAAATGTGAAATATCATATCCAAAAGTTGTAGAGTTGTATTTTGAAGGGAAAATGATGAAATAATGAAAGGAATGGAGTCTGCATGCTTTGCAGATGAAAACCGTGCCTCTATAAGGTATAATGATGTGAATTTTGTAATGATTCAAATTTTTTGAGGCACCTAGAAACTTTTTGAACATTTTTCTCGTTAGATGTCCCTTTCTCGCAAGTCATGATGGAATTTTGTAACTTGATGCCATAAGATATTCTTTTCTTTTGAAAGAAGGATCAAATGTAATAGAGAGATATATAGTGCATGTTTTGAGACATGCAAAAGGTCAAGAAATTGAAAATTACGAGAAAATTTTCGTATAATTTGATCTTCTCGAGAAACTCTCCAAAAACTTGGTTAATGTCTTTTATGTTAGATCTTCATTCATGTTGAGTTGGTTACAAGTGTATAGCCATCACATAGCTCTGAGATTGTCCTTAAAACTCTCCCCTACTTGATGAATCTAACAAGCTTTTGAATTAATCTATGTTATTTTGGGCAATATGATGTCTGTTATCATGTTTAAATGTCTACAAATAGTTTTCCTTGTTCTTGTTGCAATCTTGCATTGAAATATTTAGGAATCACACATATCTCATCCTTAGTGATAGTTTAGTGGCATTTACAATTTCATTTGTCAGAAGAGATTTCATCTGGCATTGAAAATAAGTAGTTTAAAATCACTTCATCTTCATTTTTTGACAAATATTGCTTGTAAGGATTTGGGGGTAGCTTAGGCGTGATTTGATCAAAGATTTTGATGTTTAATTGAGTCCTTTAACTCAAGATTTTGTGTTGAGGTCTCAAGGATTGTGTGAAGAGTGCAAACCTGGGCCTCCATTTGTATATCTCTTCTGGTTGAAGGAACATCCTAACTTTTTTGAAGCATTTAAACTGATAGTTGTTCAAATGTTGTAGAGGTTGTCAAAGATCTGGCATAGTCAAGTTTGTCTTGTCAATATCCCACCAAAAATAATTCTACACAACTAATCCTACCCCATACTACCCCTATTTTGACGTGTATACCCATAGAAGATCAAAATCCAATTGTTTGAAGTATGCAAAAATTCAGGATTTTGGGAAATATGATGTCTGTTGTCATTTTTAAATATCTACAAATAATTTTCCTTGTTCTTGTTGCAATATTGCATTGAAATATTTATGAATCACACAGATCTCATCCTTATTGATAGTTTATTGACATTTACAATTTCATTTGTCAGAAGAGCTTTCATCTGACATTGAAAATAAGCAGTTTAAAATCACATCACCTTCATTTTTTAATAGAGATTACTTGTAAGCCTTTGGGGGTACCTTAGGCATGATTTGATCAAATATTTTGATGTTTAATTGAGTCCTTTAACTCAAGATTTTGTGTTGAGGTCTCAAATATTGTGTGAAGAGTGCAAAACTGGGCCTCCATATTTTTATCTCTTCTAGTTGAAGGAACATCCTGACTGCTTGGAAGCATTTTATCTTATAGTTATTCAAATGTTGTAGAGGTTGTTAAAGATCTAGCATAGTCAAGTCTGTCTTGTCACTATCCCACCAAAAATCACTCTAAACAACTAATCCTACCCCATACTACCCTTGTTTTGACCTGTATACCCACAGAAGATCAATATCTAGTTAGTAACCTTTTCCTTGCATTGAAATTATCTCCATAAATCCGGAAGTGACAACTTGTGAAAGTCGATTTGGAGTGTTGATCATATTTTCCCAAGGAATTTTCATATTGTTTACACAAATTTAGGGTTACGAGAATAGGTCCTCTTACCTTGGTTGAAAGGCACAATCTAAAATAGTTAGGACAAGATCAAGTCCTATTTGAGTGCTATCCATCTCTCCACAAATGAGTGTCGGTTAGATCACATCCTCGACTACAAAATGACATACATCATGATCTATCTATCTTCAAGCTTCATGCCATATCTTTGTTGCTATTCGGACTAAAAATGAGAACAAATTTGGGTACCAACACCAAAGGCGTCATTACCAGGGGAGGAAGGATGCAATACCCAAACCAATTTTTCTCCTGGAGCTTCATTGAGAGATTAATTTTGTGATTCACCGCCACCCATATCTATTTATCCTATCAACAACACCAAAGGTGCCATTGCTGGGAATTTTTAAAATATTTGAGATATTTGGATACATGTCAAACCCGGTAATGTTTCGTACAAATGTTGCATGCAAGTACATTATTGAGGCATCATTTTATAATTAGATTTGTAAGGATTAAGTGAAGATATAAGTCTTTCCTACAATTTTATCAGTTTCCAGCAGTAGTTGCACTTCATTTTCATTTTTGGTTGATAGATTCAAGAAAAGGATGGTCTAATCTATAAAGTTTGGAAAAAAATTCAGTGCTAATAGGTATTTGACAGAGTATTTTAGTGCATTTTCACAACTAGGGTGAAAGTCCTTTATGGTGACTCCATGATATTCTAATATTGATAAATACCAGTGTCTTAGCTTTCTGTCATTTATTTTTGTGTTACTAATCTTTGCAAAACTTGAAGGAAGAAGATCTCTCTTCAGGAGGGACCCAAGTAGAAAGTTATTTCAAGAATTGGGAAAGACAGTTTTAGAGGAAAGAAAAGTTTGGAAGGTTGTTCAAGGTCAGGCATCAAGCAAAGGTATATTCATTGGTGAGAGAGATCAACCTTTGGTAGAGGATTATCACTCTTCTTCCAGTGATTCTGATTTAAGCAATATTCTCACAAATTTGTTTACTTCAACTAGTGAAGGTCCTTCTACTATACCTAGTAAGTTATTTTCTCAATCTACACCTGTGTGCTTTAATTCAAATAAAACTTTCCCAAAAATGAGCACCTAGAGAGCACCAGTTTTTTGAATCACATTCTTGTGCCCCAAAGACCTCTCACTCCTCATCATCTTGTGTCACCCCCAAGATCACCTCCACCAAACAATATGGCTCAGCCTAGACCTCCATTTGTTGTTAACACCTTTGGTCCTATAGACTTTAGAGGAATGGCTGGTTATCCTAATGTTATCCCTCAAGATGTTAGAAATAGATTGCCAAAGTTCCAAGGGAATAATGCCATAACAGGTGATCAACATCTCAAACTTTTTGTTAACATGATGGAGGATTTTGAAATAGAGTTTGAAGATGTGTATGTCAAATTGTTCATTCATACACTAGAAGAGGATGCAAGGGATTGGTACAAGGCTCTGCCTGATAATTCTATTGATTCATGGACTGCAATGAAAAATGCATTTAGATTCCAATATGGTGACAAAACTGATCCTAGGTTTCTATTGTCTGAATTTGACAATATTAAGAAGAACCCTAATGAATCAGTTCATGACTTCAACACAAGGTTTAACAAAACTTTGAGAAGGTTTCCTGTTAATCTAAGGCCTTGTGGTCAGTCATGATTGATCAAATATGTAGATGTGTTTGATAAGAAGGCATCCTATTATCTAAGAGACAAGAACCCTACAAATTTAAGGCAGGCCTTTACCATGGCATTGCAGATTGAAAATAACATTAAGGCCATTAGGAGACCTCTCAAGAGAGATGGTGTAAAGTTGATAAACCTGAAAACCTCAAGCAAGTAAGAGTGTAGACTTGGAGGAAGTGGTGAAAAATTTGGCAGGGGCTATCAAAGAGATTTCCTATAAGTTGGAAAGAGCTGAGAAGGGAATTGGGTAGACTTCACAAGGTTAGAAAAAAGCACAAAACCATGACAGATTTTCCAATCATCCTAGGGGTGATCAAAGATCTGATGATAGAGGGAAAGGACCCATGGGGTTTGCAAATAGACATCCTCAAGTACATGAAGGAAGAGTGTTACTTGATCCCCTAACTGCTAGGGTTACTGTTGTTGAGGAAGTTTCTGATATTGATTGGTGTGATAGGTGTTTTCTATCCCATCCTCTATGTGAAGTGGACCAATAAGATTGTGAAGATAATAGTGATGATGGTAATGATGATGATATCTGCATGGTGGGCTATTCTTCAAGCTCACAAGAAGGAGCAACATCAACTGAGGTAATAAGTGTAAGGATAGATGTAACCTTTTGGGATTACATAAAATGGGTACAAGTATTTCTTCCCCCTCATACTCTTGAAGTTGATGTAGTGCAAGATTTTGAAATTCCTAACAATGACTTTGAATACTTAAGATATTTGATGATTAAGAAGTATGATGGTGGTATCCCTTTGGAGGAAGATAGACAATTGTTGATGAATGTTGTTGTAGCTCAAGATATAAACTATAACACTAGGAGTAAAGTTCTTTAAGGGAGCTAGGCCTCAGAAAAGATGAAACACCCTTTCCACAAGCATTCCCAAAGAAGCTCCTAGAAGGGAAACACCTGCCAAAAGCTCTTCTATCTCGAGAAAAAATTACAGTCATCCTCATGCCCAAACTACCAAAGATCCCATGTCATCTAGAAGAATCTGCTTGTCTCCATTCCAATGTTTCCTTACCAAAAAATGTTCCCTATGACATAGCACAAGTATTGAGCTGAATCAAAGTGAGTGCTCTGATCATTGAGTTGTTTAGGATTCCTAAGCATAAGAAGAGAGAATTTTAGTACCTAGATTTGAAATAAAAAGGATTACTCCAAGTATAAATGTAAATGTTGTTAAAACTCCTTAGATCATTGCAGACCTTGAAACACCACCAATAGTAGAGGATCTTGGAGAAACACCTGAGGTATACTTGGGAACATACTTGGTTGATTCCCAATTGAATGTTGATCCATTCTTCACAACTTTGATCATAAAGGATAGACTACTTCACAATTGTATGTTTGATTCCGGTGCATCATGTAATGTCATGCCTCTAGAAGTCATGAATGAGTTGGATATCAAAGTGACAACATCCTATGGAAATTGTACTACCATGGAATCAAGAGAAGTGTTGGTGGTTGGTTGTGTGAAGGGTTTGGTGGTGCAAGTTTCATCTTATCCAGGGAGGAATTTAAAGTGGATGTTGTGATTCTTGTTTTCCCTACCAAATCGGGTATGTTATTGTCAAGAAAGTGGGCTGCAAGTGTTGGAGGGAGTGTTCAAATGGACATGTATTTTGACACTATTCCAATTGAAGGCAACCTTGTCAAACTATATGGAGAGAAGAAGATGTTGCATCGATTGAGGATCCAAACAATGCTTCTTATGAAGTATTATTTTATGATGTTGATGATGATAATTTTATTGGGTTTGCTGATGGTAAGGAGAACAAGATGGCTTAGTCAAAGTTCCTTGAACAAGTAGGTTCTCCTTGGACCTTGCTATTTGATGAAGCTTGCTCCAAATCTGGTAATGGTACTTGGTATAATTCTAATTTCTCATAGCTTGGAAGAGTTTGTTTTTTCCTTCAAGATTAATTTTGAATGTACTAACAACATTACTGAGTATGAAGCCTAGTTGTTAGGTCTTAGAATTACATGTATGTATGGTATCAAGGACATCATTGCAAAAAGGATATGCAAAGCTAGTTGTCAAACAAATAAGAAAATTGTATGCTATAAAAAATCGGTGGATGAAACAAAGAAAAACATGCATTTTGGGATTTAATTGAGATGTTTGATTCCTTTAACATTTTGCATCATGACAGAAGTTTCAATGTTGCTACTAACAAGTTGGTGGTGTTGGGGCCAAGATTCAAAAATTTCACCGTTTCACATTATTGTGAGTAAAATATTGAAGTGTTAACTAGGCAAGCTTGTCCCTCGACAACATCAAGCATTGGCAAGTGTTTAATGATGATGCTCAAGTGTAAAGGTTATTACAAAATCAAGGTGAGTTTGTAGATCGAATATTGATTTGGAACCAATGTTGTGTGTGACTGAAGGAAGAGATACTTTGTTTGGAAAGGATATAATCCAATTGAAAACTAACACCATTCCTAGAGGTCTTGTTGCACTTGAGTCACATTTTAACAATGTTGATTGCATCATCAATAGAAATATGTCTTCCTCAAGGGATGTGGAAGAGCATAACTTGGGCACTAGTGATAAACCAATAAGAGTTTGGTTGGGTAGCAATCTAAATAAAGAGGAAAAATAGTCCTATGTTTAACTATTGAAGAAATATCAGGATTGTCTTGCCTAGTCTTATTTAGAGATGAAATCATATAGAGAGGACTTTTTTCACAATGAGATTCCTCTTGAAACAAATGAAAAACCATTCAGAAAAAAGTAGAGGCCAATTAATCCACTCCTCTCAATGAATATGCAAGATGAATTAAAGAAACAGAAAGAGGGAGGGATCATTCAACCCTCAAGGTATTCATCTTGGGTTGCAAACCTTGTGCTAGTCAGAAAGAAAAATGGAGACATTAGACTTTGTGTAGACTTTAGAAATCTGAATAGAGCTTCATTGAAAGACAATTATCCTTTTCCAAACATGGAAAACATGCTGCAGTTAGTGACTGGATCTGAACTATTGTCCACCTTGGATGGTTTCTCCAGCTGCAATCAAGTTGTTGTCAAGGAGTCAGAAAGATTTAAAACTTTCTTTACCACTCCTTGGGGAGCATATGTCTATGTAAGAATTCCTTTTGGTCTCATGAATGCTAGAGATACCTTCCAAAGAGAAATGGATGTTGATTTTTCTGGTTACATAAATGACTTCATTGCAGTTTATCAGGATGATGTGACTATGTTTTCAAGGAGTAGAAAATATCACTTGCAGCACTTGGAAAGAATGTTGATTAGATGTAGAGAATATGGCATTTCTCTCAAACCAAAGAAGTGTGATTTTGGGGTACAAAAGGCCAAGCAACTTGGTCATATTGTTTCAAATGTTGGATTGATGATTGAACCCGAGAGGATAGAAACAATCAAAGAAGGTTCCAATTCCAAGAACAAAGAAGGGCATCCAATCCTTCTTTGGGGAGATCAATTTCATTAGAAGGTTTGTGTCTAATTTTTATTAATTGACTCTTCCTATTACATGCATGTTAAAGAAATAGCAAGTTATCAAATGGGAGGAGGCTGTTATTCAAGCTTTTGAAGGAATCAAATAAGCATTGAAACATGCACCTATCTTGGCAGCTCTGAATTACAAGAAGCCTTTCCAAATCTTCTCCTTTGATTTTGAAAATAAAATTACATCTATTTTACTACAGAAGGATGAAGATGGGACTGAGAGCCCTATTTCCTTCTTTAGCAAGGTTTTACAAGATACTTGAGTTAAAGTACACAATCATGGAGAAACAAGTATTTTCCTTGGTGAAAGAAAAAAAAAAGGTTTTCAGGCCTTATATCTTAAGTTCAAAAGTTTTTGCTTATGCTCCCACACCATAGTAAAATTCATTTTATTAGAGATGGATATCTCAAGAAAATTATGGATATGGGTGAACAAACTATAGGAGTATGACATGGACATCCAAACCACAAAGTTAGTGAGAGGTTTGGGTCTTGCTAAGCTCATAGGCGAGAGTAACTTGTAGACAGTGGAAGTGAATGAATTAAAGGAAGAAAGGGAATATGTTCTTGAGAAGTTGATAAGTTCTGAGTGGTACAAGGATGTAATATTTTACCTCAAACACCTATGCTTCCCTGATCATTTAAATAAAAATCAGAAAAGAGCCCTCAAGTTGGCTTCTCAAAAATACATCATTACTGACTTTGGGCTGGCTTGGAAGAACCCTGAAGGTGTCCTCTTGAAATGTGTAACTGAAGATGAAGCTCCCAAAATAGTTGCTGATTTCCATGGGGGAGTTTGTAGAGGAAACTTTTCTAGAAGGGTTACAACACACAAAGTTTTGAGAGCTGGTTATTAGTGGCCAAATATTTTTAAAAATGCAACCTTGTTAGTTAGAAAATGTGAAAGCTACCAGCATTTCTCTGGAAGAATGAAAGCTTCAAGCTCCCTTCCTTTGCATCCTGTATCAATTGAAGCTCCTTTCAAACAATGGGGAATAGACTTCATTGGTGATATTTCAGACCCTTCTAGTGCTGGACATAAGTGGATCCTTGTAGCCACATATTACTTCACCAAGTGGGTAGAAGCAATCCCCACCAAGAAAGCAACACACCAAGTGGTTATGGACTTCTTGTTGAATCATATCATATGTAGATTTGGTGTGCTAATCAAGATTTTTATTGATAATACCATGTGTTTTGGAGCTAAACCCTTGATGGTAATGTGCAAGGAGTATGGAACCAATCGACTTATGCTTCAAACTATACCAGATCAAGAATTTAGCGCTTGTTACCTGTCCAAGTTAATGTACCAAACTAAACACAAAAACCTTGAAAAACTCAAATGAAATTGATACCTGATGGACAAGATCCGAAGATGCAGACGGATAAGGAAGCCGATGTAGATGAAACGGGTGCACACGAGCAATTCCACACAGTAGATCCGAGTAACCTGCGAGACACCGATGCTTGACAGAAAAAGACCACGTTAAAAGGTATTTAGGTGGACTGCCCGAGCGGGTCCGAAGCGATAAGCTCCCTCGGCGGATGTCAGTCCACGTTTTCAATTAAGCAAAGAAGCATACATGATAAAAGATGTACGTATAGGACTAAATTTTCTGATCAAAGTAATAAGCAGAATCTAAACAGCAGACAGAAAGCAACAGAAAATAGGAAACTGTGCAAACAAAACTGGATTTGTGTTACCTGTGTCTTTTTACCTCGCCTGCACGATCGGCGTACGATCGGCGTCGATCGATGTGGATCGGCGCATCGATCGATGTGGATCGACATCGATCCCATGTGGATCGGCGTCGATCCGAGGCAGCGTGCGAAAAGGTTTGAGAATCAGAAAACAGAGGCAAGATCGTCAACGTCTGCAGGATCTGCAAATGCCGGAGAGACACTGGCCAGGGTCCACCTGTGCTGGATGCAGGAACACAGTCACCAGAGAATCAATGGAGACGTGCAATGCTGATGTGATAAGAGCAGAGTAACGGTGCTCCTCTCAGGGATTGATTTGGACAAGATTCGCTTTCACTCGATAGATTAAACTCAAAATTGATGTTCGGAACTCTCTCGTTCTCTCTCTTACAATCTGTCTCTTTCAATTGCGGTCTAACCGTAATCGAGTTCTGGGCTTCTATTTGTAATCGGCGCCGACCGAGATTAAATCGGCGCCGCTTCGAAAAATCGGCGCGACGACCAGAGTACGGTCGGCGCCGATCGAGAACGAACTCCCGAAATGGCCAAACGGGGCGATTTCTGGGAAGATGAGAGTGATCCTATCATCCCAAGTACGGGAGATATCCCGCGACTCGGTTTGGGAGGAGGAGAAATAGGGGGGATATATGGATAAAATAGATATGGGGTAGATAAGTGGTTAGGATATATGTAAAAAGGTGTAATTAAATAGTTAATATTTAATTACTCATGGGTAAAACAAAATGGGGTGAATTAAACTTAGGATAGGTGTTTAAATCACAAAATGATTAATACTCCAAGGGGGTAGTGGTGATATAAACGTGCCCCAGGTTACCTGAGAAGATAAACGAATGTGAGGGACACTAAATTGAGTAACCAATTTTAAGTGTCTACATTTTGCCCCTTTTTGTCGAGTAACTTGCGATAAGCAAGGTTGTGAGACAAAAACAAGGAGGTGGAAGAAAGGAAGAAAAAGTGATGATGTGATCCCCCTCAAACTAGGGATGGGATGGGTGATAGAACAGATGATCCCAAGTTTGAAAGAGGTAGATGAAAACGCAGGATGCCCCAGCCGGATGTCTGGAGTAGATCTGATCATTAATGATGCACAAAAATAAATAAAGAGGCAGCAACCTAAAGAAGTCACATTGGTAGGGAAATCTAGATGGTCTCCTCATGAGACGACGTTAGTACCTATAGACCCATGAGCGTAAGGAGAGCTGCAAAATAGTCAGCCTCTAAAGAGAGACACATTGGTAGGGACAACTAGACGGTCTGCAAGGCAGACGACGTTAGTGCCTACAGACCCGTGAACCCTAAGCGGCTGAAAAAGCGAGTGCTCCACGCAAAGGGAACAAACTCAAAATGGACGGTAATATCGAAAATATGTGCCAAAAGGCAACATTCAGCGACACAATAATGATCAGATAAATAAGGCCAAGCATCAACACTATGGCAAGCAGATATGGAAAATCGGCGGTGATCACAATAATCGGCGCCGACCCAAGTAAACGGCGCCGACCCAAAAAATCGGCGCCGACCGTTTATAGCACATATAAATATGCGAACGGAAAACGTAAACGATTTATTTACACCGTGACGATTGATTCAGAGAGAGTCAAAAATTGGATTTGAGCATCATGGAAGCCTCTGGAAGCGGTCAGAAGTGGAGGAGGACACGACCTGGGGTAAGTGGTTTCTCCTGACTCGTGATTATCGTTATTTTATTAACTTTTTTTTTTTTATTTTTGGGAGGCCAGAGTCGATTTAAGTCCGGCCCCGAAATCGGCGTCGATTGGTATAATCGGCGGTGATTTTTATTAGAGCAGCGCCGATTGAATTCAATCGGCGTCGACTTTTTAGAGATCGACGTCGATTGTATATAATCGACGCCGATTGAACAAAGAAGTGTTAGATGAAGATGATAGAATTTTTTTTTTTTTTTTTTTTTGGATGTTCGGATTTAGGTAAATATGAAGCTAACATCGCTCTTGATGTCGTGAATGCAGGCACGAGAGGTACTACACATGAGGGATGTGATTCCCGAGCTACTGGAGACCATTCTCCCTGACGTCACTAATGCAGATTGGCACCACTTAGAGTTAGCCGGGCTCGGGGTTTCCGGTATTACAGACGAGTGCCGCGAGATGTAGAGTTGATGCGGGCATTAGTGCGACGATGGGATAGCCAGACTTGCACTTTTTGGTTCAGGACGGGTGAGATGACCATCACCCATGAGGACATATACCAGGATTTTGAGGTCATGCGATCACTTTGGGATCCGATAGAGATCACGCCACGAGAGCAGCAGCAGAGGGCCCTAGTCCGATTGTATGGAGACAGGGCAGATGATTCAGAGATAGCATCCGGCGGGGTGAGGATAGCCTCACAGTACAGACAGGATGTGCCCAGGAGCAGACGGATAGCATTGATTCAGATGGCGATCTCTTATTTTGCTTTACCAGATTCGGGAGGTGGGAGATTCCCATTGTTATTATTAGATTGTGTGTGTGACATCTTGCGATTCGAGGACAGTATTCGCATTTGTTGATGCCTTGATAGCTCAGATATATCATGAGCTATGGATGTATACCACTGGCCGGAGGACAGGTATCGATGTCAGTTTTGTGCTCCATTGCTGGGCATATGAGCATATAGCAGTGATCAGGCCATCCGGGCTTCCTTGGATGCCAGCAGCAGTGGGGTCTATTGACTATGGATTCTGGCGATGGCGGGCCGATATGGCCCCGGGAGATACAGGGAGATCCGCTGATTGGTATACCGAGCGTTTCAGGACGCTGACACCAGAGCAGGTCATCTGGAGACCATATCGGGGATTTCCGACATGGGCCGGGTAGGATGCTCACCTGGTGGAGTTGAGACGGAGCAGGGTGGTCCGGGATGCAGGCCTGATATGTGGGAGCGTGTCCCATTTATACGGGTATTGAGACAGTTCGGCCTGGTACAGACAGTGCCGACTACCTACAGGCCTTACAGGCGAGACAGCAGAGAGACTGATCTACCAATTTTGATCCCGACAGATCCTTTGAGAGAGGCCCCACCCTCCACAGACAGTGATGATGACGCGGGAGTGGATGATGGTTATGCGGCATGGTATGTTACAGAGCTACCACGACATCTTCCGGCATCTATAGATGCCGATGAGGAGGATATGGCTACAGTGCTGGAGAGACTGGAGGGAGAGCATGCCACCCTGACACAGACACACCAGGTGGCTCTCGAGGAGATTAGAGCTCTGACAGAGGAGAGGGATGCCCTGATTTTGGAGAGAGACACCGCTCGCCAGGAGCGAGATACAACGATCCAGCAGAGGGATCGCTACCATCGACATAGGGAGGCCCTCAGGGCCAAATATGGTGAGACAGGTACCATGTCAGAGTCTGGGACACAGGGCACGATCCTAGGAGGGGCACCACCAAGAGCGGCACACTGCGAGAGCACCGGCACGTGAGCTTGAGTACCTATCGGTCTCTCCTCGCCGAGGTGAGATACTACGAGGATGCCCTAGCACAGCATGCCCCTAATGTGCCTCATTACGGGGCAGGAGGAGATCGATGGCACCCACCGCGAGGGGCATCGAGGGGAGGGAGCACCGGGAGAGACCGAGGTGTGCAGAGGCCTCTAGCAGCAGTGCGTCTAGCTCGATAGGCGCGGCCAGGGAGACAGCCTGGTCCAGAGGAGGGTGGAGGAGATAGTGTCCTCCACGCATCAGATTTCACGATATAGAGATTGATGTAGTGATGTAGCCTCGATTGGAAGGCATTTTATAGATGGCTTGATTGAAAGCCACCCATTTTTGTTGTACAGACACACATGTATATATAGATTCATCATTTCATTTGTCATATAATTGTTCTCATGCTTTTGATTTTGATATACATGGATAGATGTAGCGTAATTGTGATGGATATAGATATAGACTGATAGATGATGAAATAGATGTGATTGGATAGACATAGACTGATAGAGGATATAGATAGATGTGATTTGATGTGATTGATATGTGGATTTAATTTGGATGAGAAAATAGATATAGATAGATGTAATGTGACATGGATAGACAAATGATTAGACGATGTGATAGATAGATAGGAGGTAATAGCTGGAATGGATTTGATATTTTTGAGATTTTAATTATATTTTGATGAAAATAGATAGAGGTGATGAGATATGTATTGGACAAAGTAGATCAGATGAATTTTAGATAAATGATAGAGTTTGATTAACATGTTAAATGTTAAGTTAACTGGATGAAATAATTGGAAAGACTCTTGGTGAGAGTCAAGGATGTAGTGAGAATGACCTTGATTAGAAATAAAGGGAATACACCCAAATATGAAGAAAAATGATAAATCAGACTCCCAACCGACCATAAATAGAATCTGGATAGGAAACCAAAAGACCATGCATACAAGGCCCTATATGAGGTTAAAATAAACCTGACACTAACTAGCCGCAAACCAGATTTAGGATGGAAACGGAAAGAGCAGTAAGTAAGTATCTTGTCGAAATTTACAAGGGACAGAATACATGTTCATACTGGGAAAATAGGATTCTCCATATGATCGACAAAAGGTCTTAAATCTCAGCTTCATGATTTTGGCAGAAAAGCAAACTGATCAATGCGGGAAGTTTGCTAGATATGGAAAGACTGATCAATACGGGAAGTCTTTCAGCGATGCTAAAAAAGTGTACAAACTGACTGAAAGGCTGATCAATGCAAGAAGCCTTGAGTATTCATTTGAGAAATAGCCATCCTTCAAGGGAGCGGTCTGTATTTTGAATTTTAATGATAGCCATCCTTCGAGGGCATGGTCTATATCTTTTGATTCATTTGATTGTATGGATAGCTGTCCTTCAAGGGATCAGTCTATCTTTTTTGGATAGCATCTTTTTTTTTTTTTTTTGAAATCCTTTTGGAAGAAGCTGAGTTTAGACCTAGATAGATCAGATAGAGGGGAAGAAAACATAAAAGAGCACGCACTCATGCCCCGAGTAGATCCGATTAAGATAAGCACTTGGGATAGATGAAGTGGTGATTAAGGTATCCCTACCATGAGGAGGAACATATCCAAAAGAAAAATGCAATGAGTAGAGCCGCGATACTCATATTTAAGGTAAAAGAGGCAATAGGCGGAGAACCACATAGTTTCGAATCACCATGAAAGTATATGACTAGTTGTTAGATGGATGAAAGATCTGTCTTGCGACTAAATTTGTGTAAGATAGATTTTAACAGTAGAAGGGCCGTAGATGCAAAGCATTAAGAGGTTCCACTTCAGGTATACCATCCATGGAAGATAAACGATAAGCCCCAGACCCATATTTATGAGTGATAATGTACGGGCCCATCCAGTTGGGAGAAAACTTACCACGTTGACTCCTTTCGAGTGTAGTGACATTTTGGTTTTCTTTAAGAACAAGATCACCAATTTTGAAGTCACGGTGCTGCAAGTGCTTGTTATAAGCACGTTTGACATGCTCAAGATAGACTTGATGATGTTCAAGAGCGTTGAGACACCGCTCATCTAATAATTCAAGTTGTGCTAGATGATTTTGACGATAGTCCTCATCAGAGACAAATTCTCTGAGAGAAACACGGAGAGATGGGATTTGGACTTCCAAAGGAAGAACAACCTCAGACCCATAGATGAGAGAGAAGGGAGTAGCACCAGTAGGAGTACGAATGCTAGTCCGATAAGCCCAGAGAGCAAAAGGGATATGTAAATGCCAATCCCTACCAGCTCGACTAGTTACCTTTGCGAGGATATTACGCAAAGTTTTATTGGAAGCTTCGGCCTGGCCATTAGCTTGCGGATAGTATGGAGAAGAAAAACTGAGTTTGATATTGAAAGCGTCGCAGAGATTCTGCAAATCAACGTTCTTGAAAGATTTTCCGTTATCTGTGATGAGTTTGTGTGGAACACCAAAGCGACAAATGATGTGTTGATAGACAAAATCAACTATGGGCTTAGCTTTTGTTGAAGAAAGAGGGATAGCTTCCACCCACTTCGTAAAGTATTCCGTGGCAGTAATGATAGAATGATGACGCTGTGAAGAGCGGGGATTGATGAGACCAATGAGATCAAGACCCCATTGCGAAAAAGGCCACAAATCCGCTGCAGGTTGTAAAGCTTGACTAGGGATATGTGTAAGATTAGAATGTTGTTGACACTTGACACATTTCTTAGTGTATTCACAACAATCTCGATTAAGAGAAGGCCAATAATATCCCAAACGCAAGATGCGTTTAGCCACAGCCAAGCCACTAAAATGTCCACCACAGATACCGTCATGGACCTCCTGGATAGCTTTAGATGATTCACGGGTTTTGAGGCATCGAAGCAAAATGCCATCAAAGCCGCGTTTGTAGAGGATCCCGCCTAGAATAGTATAGCGATTAGCGCGTTGGATAAAATATCTTCTACCATTGGAAGTCAGATCTGGAGGAAGCACCGAATGAGATAGATAATCAACGATCTGTTGATACCACTCATCCTGAGTATCGGTTGTGACAACATGGATTAAAGTTAGTTGCCGGAGATGAGATGGTTGATCTAATCATTGCACAGCCACATAAAGTCGCGAGTCTTCGGTAAAAGGCGGGATAAGCGAAGCTAACGAAGCCATTGTATCCGCGAATCGATTCGCAGTGCGAGGAATGGCTTGGATAGTGAATTTATCGAAAGATTGGAGTTGAGAAAGAACGATATCACGATATTTTTGAAGGATATCATTCTTGCATTGATAGATGCCTGTGACTTGATTAACGATGAGTTCAGAATCACCAAAGATGTCAATATGACGAGCACCGAGATTAATGGCATTTTGAAGACCCAAGACTAGAGCTTCATATTCAGCCATATTATTGGTGCACTCAAAGTTTAATTTGTGTGCGGCAGGGGATAGGCATACCCCAAGGAGGAATCATCACAAAACTGCACCTCCCCTTGCGACATTTGGATCCATCAAAGAAGAGCTTTACTTTAAATGGAGACAGACCAAAATCAATTTGTTGGATATATTCATCGGGGAATTGAGCAAGGGGGTTTTGAGTATCCGGAAGAGGAGCATCAGCTAATTGATCTGCAATAACCTGACCCTTGATAGACTTTTGCGGGATAAACTCGAGGTCAAATTCTGTCATAAGCATGAGCCAACGAGTGATACGATCATTGTGATAAGGCTTCGCATGAATTGTCTTGAGTGGATTGACACTTGTGACAATGTAAGTTTTGTGATTAAGGAGGTAATGACGAAGCTTAGAAGTTGCGAAGAAGAGAGCACAACACAGCTTTTCAGCTTTGGAATAACGTGTTTCATACTCATGGAGGGTGTGACTGATGTAATAGACAGCTTGTTCTTTACCACAAGTGTCCCGATGCGAGATCATGGCTCCCAGAGCATGGTCAGTCACAGAGATATAAAGATAGAAAGGCTCCCCCTCGCGTGGAGGTGTAAGCACAGGTGGAGAAAGAAGATAAGCTTTGAGATCATCAAAGGCCTTTTGGAAATGCTCATCCCATTCAAAATGAACATTCTTACGGAGGAGATGATGAAAAGGTTGACAACGATCCGACAATTGTGAGATAAAACGACGCCTTAGCATTGAAGACGTCCTTGGACTCATGGAGTTGCTTTAAATTAGAAGGGGGAGGCATTTCAAGGATAGCTTTTATTTTTGCGGGGTCTACTTCAATACCCCTAATGGAAATGATAAAGCCTAAAAGTTTACCAGTGAGAACGCCAAACACGCACTTAGATGGATTTAGACGAAGACAAAAGTGAATAAGCCTCTCAAAGAGAGGTGCAAGAATGAAAAGATGGTCCTGACGACGTTTTGATTTACCGAGGAGATCATCGACATAATCTTCCATAGTTTTGTGTAAGAGATCATGGAAGATGTAGGTCATTGCTCGCTGATAGGTTGCTCCTGCGTTCTTAAGACCGAAGGGCATAACACGATAACAAAAGGTCCCCCAAGGAGTTATGAAAGAAGTCTTATGTTGGTCTTCTGGTGCGATAAGAATTTGATTATACCCAGAGAAACCATCCATAAGAGAAAGCATCTCATGACCCGCAGTTAAATCCACGAGTTGGTCGATATTAGGTAGAGGAAAATCATCTTTTGGACAAGCAAGATTAAGATCCCGGAAGTCGGTACAAATTCAAATTTTCCCAGTAGCTTTAGTTACTGGTACTACATTGGAAACCCATTGTGGATAATCGATGGGTTGGATGAAATTAGCCGAGAGCAAGCGCTGCAACTCTTCTTTAACAAGCAGGGCTACTCTAGGGTGCATTTTACGCAATTTTTGTTTAACTGGTCTGATGTTGGGAAGAGTAACGATATTGTGGACCACAATATCGGGATCGAGTCCTGGCATATCCTCATATGACCAAGCAAAGACTTGACGATGGTTGGAAAGAAAAGTGGTAAAGTCTCCTAACTCCTGTGGATTAAGGGATTGGCCGACCTTAATGATGCGAGGGTCTTTAGAAGTCCCTATATTAAGGTCGATAGTGGCTTCGTTGAGAAGCGTAGACGTGTCAGAAGGAATGGTCTTAGGAAGATAAGAATCCTCTGCCCCCAGATAGGTGAGAACAGAATCATCATCCGCACAGTGGATAGTGTTGATAGTAAGAGAGTCGTCTCCAACTATTTCAGGGAAAACTAACGGTATGGAAGTGGACGTGTCATTAGTCTTATAGGTTAGTGGCCCTAAGGAAATGGTATTGACTAAAAAAAAAAAAAGTTAGACGGGATGGAAATGGCATCGTCCACATCGAGTGATGCTTCTGACCTAGCGGGAGAAGATGGTTCTTCAATAGGAAGAGGCTCATCGAGAATAGTGACGGTGGCTTTTGAAAGAGGTTTAAATCCTAAACCAAATTTTTGATGTGGCATAAGAGTTGGAATGGATGCGAGGTCATGCACACCTTGTTCATATTTTCCCAGGCCAAAGCCCTTCCACGCGCATCGATATAAATAAGTTTTTGCAAACGTGGGATTCTGTAGACAATCGAACCCTGTTAAATAAGGTTTGGTCCTAGGAGGAGAATCCGGGCGATAGTGAGGCGTATCAAGACCACCGTAAATGAAATTAGTCTGTTGATTGGGCAGACCAATGGTGACGATGCGACCAAGACCAGGCTGATATTCAGGTTGTTTGTCTGGTCTACCATACTCATTAGGTTTGAGATGGGCGTCAAAAGAAAGGAGAGGAAGCTCTCCCAGTGAGAAACGCTGCAATGTCTCTTCTAGATTTTGTAAATCCGGTAGTTTGGTTGCAGGTATGGAAGAAGATGAGGCCCCAGGGAGAACAAGCATTTTCCTTTAGAGGGGTGGACCCTGTGGTCATATCGCATTGTGCGGAAGGAAAAGGATCTCCTGGATGAGTATAGATTTTGCCCTCATATTGATATTTTAAGCATCGATGGAGGGTGGACGGGACACAATGCATTGCATGAATCCAGGAGCGTCCGAGGATCATATTATAGTGGAATTTCCCTTCAACAATGTAAAAGAGTTCGTGAAGCTTGACTTTTTACCTACTCGAATGGTAGGACCACGCTTCCTAAAGTAACTGCTAGCTGATCGTTAAATGATCAAGAGCGAAAGGTGGGGGTGACACTACGTTCTTTGGTAACTTAAGCTGCTCGAATGTGTGTGAGGAAATGACGTTAAGTGCAGCACCACCGCCGATCATAATGCGTTTTAATGTAGTGTTGTCGATTTGGTGTGATAAGAGGGAGCCTCCAAATCCTCGGAAGAAAGGAAAGGAATTTCTGAATCTTCAAAAGAAATGGTGGTTGATGGTCTATTCAATCCAACAACCATCTCGAAGGGTGGGGCTCATCTAAATTCACAACATGATGCGACGCAGATTATCAATCGAGCACAGCGATGTTGCGGAGAGATTGAATGAGATCAAAAGAGACATTTTGACCGGAGCCTCAGGTGAGTTGTTTCATGACACTCTCCTCAACCGATATGGGGACTTGAGCCCGAGGTGCAACACGAATAGAGACTCGGGGTCTCGAGGCTAATGAGGAAGGAGAAATTCCTTCGGGGGCTGCAGAAATGACAACCCGTGGTCGAGATGCTGTAGATGAGGATGGATCATCATACTGTTGGGTTCTAGTGGCGATATGAATTGTGTCGATTTGAGAAGGTGGAAGATCGTTTGGAGTGGAATCACTAGAAGTAGAGGTCTGAGTAGATCGTTGGGGCTCAGATGGAGCTATGATGACAAGAGATACTTGTTCCTCATCCTCCAGCAAAAGATCACTTTCTTCCAAAAGGCTATTGACAACAGATTGAAGGGCTTTACACATCTCAGTATCATGACCCGGGGTACGGTGGTAGGCGCAAATCAAATCAGAGTTAAACCAGGCAGGTTTAACTCCTTTAGGGTTATAGGGTTTAATCGGAGGAAGAGATATGGATGAAGATTGGATAAGTTGGTGAAGGATTTCAGTATAGAATCCGTTAGACAAAGATGAGGACAGGGATGATGAAGGCGCCTCTTCTACTTTAACAGACTGCCGAGGTAAAAGGACTTGCATGTTAGGTTTGACAGTCTTTTTAGGGATCATCTTATTTTTTTGGACATCTGGAGGAGCAGCCCTGGGCACTTGAGGTGGAAGTAAGTGAGACATGATTGATTTCGATGGAGGAGGAGCCCCTAAAATAGATTTTGAAGATGATGGAGATGTGACAGGTGTCGCGGTCTTCAGAGGTAAAGGAGGCTGCTTGGTCGAAACTACTGATGATTTAGATAATGTCGATTTAGATGAGGAAGAAGCTCCCAAAGTAGGTCTAATCGGAGGAACAAAGGGTGCCCTGGTTTTTGGTAATGAAGATGACGATTTTGATAAAGGAGGTGACATCTTTTTAATAGGTAAGTCCACTTTTCGAGGTGCTGGTGAAGAATGTATTGTAGAAGAAGATGATGGTTCTGATAAGTTTGCAGGAGAAGACGCCTTTGTAGTGGATAAATCCAATCTTTTATGAGGCGTAGATAGAGATTTTGTGGAAAGCACCCAGATTCTTGAACACGTGAACTATAGGCTTTCCCTTTTCAGGGATGGTGACAATTTCAACCGCATAAGGTGATTGTAACCTATTCGGGGGAAACAAAGGAGGAGATGCTGATGATGCAACGTTAGATTTTGGTTGTCTCGGTCTAAGTTCGGGAACCGAGTGTATAGGTGTCGGTGCTACTTCTTTAGATTTTCCTTTAATGGGCGAAGCAACATTGGTGATGGAAGAAGTGAGTGATGAAGAAGCAGCTCCTTGCAAAGGAACTACTTCTGGTACAGTAATTGTGGGTGAAACTACTATAGGAAAGGAAACAGGAAGAGTCAAAATCGAAGACGCTTCCGTTGAAGTTGGTACAACTATAGGTACGTTCACCAATGGCATAGTCGCAGCAAAAATGGGAGAAATAGAAGTAGATGTATCCGCGGTGGAAACTCGAAGGGATGTAATTGCCTCGAGCACTGAAAGAATGTCTGACGATGAGACAGATGAGGATGACACTGTCTCGGGTATGGATGGAAGGTCAGAAAAAGAAGCGGAGAGGGATGAATCCATATCTAGCAATGTAGGAATATTTGAAGACGAGCTATTTGAAGATGGTGGAATCCCAGCGATTAGCGAAGTGGAAGGAGGTTCTGATTCGGTTGATGTGTTCGCAGATAGATTAGTTTCAGAAGAAGATTCTTCAGTAGAGATGAAGTTGATAGTATGAGTGTTTGGTTTTTGAGACTCTGAAGCATTATGGTTCGGGGAATGATTAGGAAAAGGTTGTTTAAAAACATCCAGTGCTTGATTTGGGGGAGCATTTGGGTTATCCAGAATGAGCTCACCTCTATCAATGAATTTCTGGACAAGATTTTTGAAGGTCTGACATCGTTCAATGTCATGACCTTTAGTTCTATGATAATGACAGAAATCATTTTCCCTATACCAGAATGGACGTTCTTGGTTTTCATCAATATTCCTAATGGGGGAAGTTCGATCATGCGAACTTCCAACATTTTCTCTAAGATAGAAGCATATGATTCTCCCAACGAAGTGAAAGATCGAGATGATGAGGACCCTTTTCGAGAAGATGAGGAGTCTCTCCGTGGTGTTTGGTTAGAAGTGTTATCGGCTCGTGATGTTTTTAATACGATAGCGTTGGTGGATCCCTGGTTCTTGTCTTTAGAAGTGGAAGGATTTGATTTGGTAAACCGAGAAAAATCTGGTTTAGACTTAGAGCGAAGTTTTAACTTCCCTTGTTCAATGGCACGAGACTCAAGTTTGCGTGCCATCGTAAAGGTTTCTTCAAATGTATGAAAGGTCTGGATCCTTAAAGTGGAAGAAATATGATTAGCACAAGATCAAGTAAATAACTCGATCTGTTGGGGTTGAGGAAGGGAGAAAGACAATTGGTTTACTATCCCTCTCCAACAAGCGACAAAGTCTGCAATAGACTCATCATCGAATTGATGAATGTTATAAAGATCTGTGATCGAGATCTTATGGGTGATATTTATTGAAAAGTTTTCAACAAACATCTGAGCCAATTGAGAGAAAGAAAACAAGGAATGTTGAGGAATGTTATTGTACCAGTCTAAAGCAGGACCTGCTAGAGACATAGGAAAAGTACGGAGCATAAGCTCCTGATCTTGGACTATGAGGTAGCAAGCATGTTTGAATGCTCGCAAATGCTGTTGAGGGTCCTCCCGACTATGGAATTTTGAGAATTTAGGAAGTTCCCATTGAGGAGGATAAGGCTTAAAAGCCACTGAGGGGTGAATGGGTTCATTACACACTTCTTCAAAAGAGTATGAAGGACGAGCCCCTTTGGTGGAGGCTTCCAAGTCTGTGATTTTCTTGAAAAGAATTTGGACCACGTCAGATTGAGGAGGAGGCACAGTGGCATGTCCTACATAGGAAGCAAATGGTGGATGTTGTTGAGGTGTCAACGGGGGATTCATCTGTTGATTGATAGGATGATAAGAGGAATAACCAGGCGTTCTGGGTGACGCCTGGTGAGGTATTTGCTGTGAAGGAGCCTGTGTATAGGCAGGCTGTGAGACAATAAGTGGTTGAGAAAATGGAGGTTGGATGACGGATGGAGCCTGTGATTGATGGACTCCTATGCTTGTTGACTGAATCGGAATAGATTGAGGAACATGGGTGTCGATTTGATTGGACATGGTGGGGAACAAGACCTGAAAGAGGCTTTTTACTGCCGGATTAGTTATTAAGGGCGCCGAAGCTAGAGGATGGGCGAAGGTCACTATTGTCGAATATTGGAAGAAAAACCCACTGGGGGACGAGAAGCAGGAACCAACTGACTAGTCGAAGGGGGTTGACTCATAAAGAGGTACTGACCCTGGGACACAATGGATGGCATAGATGAGTTAACAGCAATATGTGGGTGCGCAGACGCGTACCTGATAGCCAAGAGAGAGGACTTCTCGAAGTAGGTTGTGGAATAGTTGAGGTAATCTGCGGGCGTTGGGAATAGGTAAGACTATTTGAGAACCGATCGATCTGATCGGTGGAAGAGAAAAAGGAGGCACAGGTGCGCCACCCTCTTCCGTGGCTCGAGGCGAGAAAAATGATGCTAACTGTTCTACAAAAGCCTGGGATGGTTCACGAGGATAATCATACACTTGTTGGATTGGTGGTCCCTGATCAGATATTTGAATAGATTTGTGTACTAGGTAGTCCATGAGGGCTACCGGGTTGCGATCAAGGAGCGCCTGAAATTCAGGATCCCCACGAGGAACATACTCTAAGTCAGAAGCAGATGATATTTCTGAAGGACTAGGGGAAGCTGGACGTGATGGGGTTGCTTTGGCTTGATAGAAAGGATTGTATGACCAGGATGGGGAACCAACTAACAGTGGTCCCGAGGAAGATCTGGGGGGTGCCGAAACATCCACACTAGTGGTGATCTCGGAAGAAGAAGGGGCCAGTTGAGCCATTCTTCTAGATTGTAACCGAGTGATGACCGTCATAAACACGCAGAAAAGAAGATTGACCTAACTAATGCACAGACAATTCAAGCAGCGCAGGTGATTATCTCCTTTAATTTTTGATGCTTTTAAGAAAGAAAATATTAGGGAAGGATTTTTAGAATAGGAACTACTCAGATAGCCAAACTAAGATGGTTTGGGAAATGTTTGGTGAGGAGTCCCGAAGGCACTTCAAAAAAGACCAAATCGTGGCTTGATATAGGGGCCTACCCCCGCACTTCACACACCGCTGCGATAAGGGAGTCGGTGCTTTGCCAATATATACCAAAACTTCCGTGAATTTATAGCGTGGCCCGAGTACCGCGTAGGCTCTTCCTCTTGGATGTCACTTCCAAGTAGGCGAGGCCAGGGAAGGAATTTTTGTTTAAATGCTTTATACCTAGTGATTTTGGCTTTGTGTGCAAGGGTGAAAAATAAAAATCAAATAGTGTCACTACCGATTTTGATCAATTTTCCAGCCTAATTAAAACTAGATGAGAAACATACAACAACCATGACAAAGAAAGAGTTCTTTTTAAGCACTTAAAAATGAAGTGTTTGATTTCGATGAAGACAAGTCAAACAAATTCTTTCCCAAATGCGATTAAATTCCTTTTAAGCACCAAAAATTGAAATGTTTGGATGTGATAGAAAACAAACAATTTTTTTATTTTTATTATATCTTTTAGTTCCTAAAAGGAGAAAACACCGTAAAAGAGAAATACCTGTAGATTTAGCTCTCCAAGGTGTGTGGACTTCAAAAAGTGCGTTGTTGAGCTCTTCCCCTCGAACAATCCCATGAACAAGCAAAGTGCTCCGCAAGAAAAGGTTAAGCAAACACCAAACAAGATCCAGAAAGATATATCCAGATAATGGTGAAAATGAAAAATTTCTATTTTAAGGAACTAGAAAAATTTCAAGATAATGATTTCGCATAAAAGCAAGATTGAAATGATGAAAGGAAATGCTCAAACAGAACTGATAAAAATCAGCGAGGAAAAAGAACAAAGCTCAAAACTAGAAAAGAGATGAACTTACCAATAAGGGACTTTGGTTGGGTCCCACCGGGCGTGCCAGAATGTAGATCAAGAATTTAGCGCTTGTTACCTGTCCAAGTTAATGTACCAAACTAAACACAAAAACCTTGAAAAACTCAAATGAAATTGATACCTGATGGACAAGATCCGAAGATGCAGATGGATAAGGAAGCCGATGTAGATGAAACGGGCGCACACGAGCAATTCCGCATAGTAGATCCGAGTAACCTGCGAGACACCGATGCTTGACAGAAAAAGACCACGTTAAAAGGTATTTAGGTGGACTGCCCGAGAAGCGGGTCCGAGAAGTGATAAGCTCCCTCGGCGGATGTCAGTCCACGTTTTCAATTAAGCAAAGAAGCATACATGATAAAAGATGTACGTATAGGACTAAATTTTCTGATCAAAGTAATAAGCAAGAATCTAAATAGCAGAAGAGAAAAGCAACGAAAAACAAGAAACTGTGCAAACAAAACCGGATTTGTGTTGCCTATGTCTTTTTACCTGTCTGCAATATGATCGGCGTTAACGATCGTGTGGATCGGCATCGACTGATGTGGATCGGCGTCGACTGATGTGGATCGGCGTCGACTGATGTGGATCGGTGTCGATCCGGGGCAGCGTGCGAAAAGGTTTGAGAATCAGAAAATAGAGGCAAGATCGTCAACGTCTGCAGGATCTGCAAATGCCGGAGAGACACTGGCCAGGGTCCACCTGTGCTGGATGTAGGAACACAGTCACCAGAGAATCAATGGAGACGTGTAATGCTGATGTGATAAGAGCAGAGTAACGGTGCTCCTCTCAGGGATTGATTTGGACAAGATTCGCTTTCACTCGATAGATTAAACTCAAAATTGATGTTCGGAACTCTCTCGTTCTCTCTCTTACAATCTGTGTCTCTTTCAATCTGTGTCTAACCAGAACTGAGTTCTGGGCTTCTATTTGTAATCGGCGCCGACCGAGATTAAATCGGCGTCGTTCCGAAAAATCGGCGTCGACCGAGTACCGGTCGGCGCCGATCGGGGAACAGACTCCCAAAATGGCCAAACGGGTGATTTCTGGGAAGATGAGAGTGATCCTATCATCCCAAGTATGGGAGATATCCCGCGACTCGGTTTGGGAGGAGGAGAAATAGGGGGGATATATGGATAAAATAGATATGGGGTAGATAAGTGGTTAGGATATATGTAAAAAGGTGTAATTAAATAGTTAATATTTAATTACTCATGGGTAAACAAAATGGGGTGAATTAAACTTAGGATAGGTGTTTAAATCACAAAATGATTAATACTCCAAGGGGGTAGTGGTGATATAAACGTGCCCCAGGTTACCTGAGAAGATAAACGAATGTGAGGGACACTAAATTGAGTAACCAATTTTAAGTGTCTACAATACCCCTCAAGGAAATGAATAAGCTGATTACAACAATAATAACTATTGAAGATCATTAGGAGAACCTTGGAGTTGAACAACAGAAAATGGGGTAATTGATATTTACAGTTTGGGCTGATAGAATTACTACCAAAAGAGCTATTGGTAAGAGCCCATTTGAGTTGGTCTATGGAACTCAAGCTCTGCTTCCCTTACATCTATAGTTATCTTCATTTCAGTTTCTTTAACAACTTGAAGTTCAAGATGTCAATCCATATGAAGCAAGGATTAATCAAATTGTTGAGCTAGATGAAGAAAGAAGAGCATCCCACCAAAGGCATGTCAGATTTAGAGAGAATTTGAAGAGGTTGTTTGACAAGAAGGTTACTCTAAATCCTTCAATGTTGGAGATTTTGTTTTGTTGTGGGATAGTAAGCATGAAGATAAGGAAAACATGGCAAATTTGATACATTGTGAATGGGACCTTACTCCATTGATATCGAATTGGTGAAAATGCCTTTTTCTTAAGGACTTTTTGTTTTTTGTGGGATAGTAAGCATGAAGATAAGGAAAACATGGCAAATTTGATGCATTGTGAATGGGACCTTACTCCATTGATATCGAATTAGTGAAAATACCCTTTTTCTCAAGGACTTAGATGGGGAATTACTTGAACTACCTATTAATGGAAGGAATCTGAAGCATTTCTTGGATTAATCCCAAAATTTGAGGTATGTACCAACTTATACAGTGTATAGTGTTTGGATTTTGCTCTGTTTTTGGTGTTTTTTCGGTTCATGGTTTGCCTTGGTGTGTGGTAGCCATTTTTGGTCGGTTTCTCAGTTGGTTTTTTGGTAGCTTTGGCTCATGAATCCATTTACCCAATGGATTATTTTGGCACTTGGTATACTTTTGTTCTTGTGGCACTCACTGGGAGTGCCCATCCCCGAGCAGGAGCCGATGTTGGTGCCCATCTTGATCCTCTTCCATTTTGCCATGTTTCCCCTTTGCTCTTTGTGCTTTGAAAATTTTTTTCCTCATGAAATCAATGATGTGAAATTTTAGCTCTCTTCTTGTGCATTAGATTGTTTGCAAACACATTACCTTATCCTAATTTGCTAAAGAGAAGTGTGTTTTTGCCTTGTTTCTAATAAAAAACATACTTGGATCTTCCCATTCTTGGAATTTGATAAAAACAACTCGTACCTATGTTTAAATGCTTTGAGTTGTTCGCATTCCCTCCATTTTACACCATTTTGAAGAAATCTCCAAGTTTTCCATGGTCGTGCCCTAAATTTTTCCAAATGTACGGGCTCTGCTGTTTTTCCATTTTTCTAATCGTGGATGCTTGAAAATGATTGATTTATGATTTTTTGCCTTTAAAAATATATCCCCATGGTTGAAAAAATCTTGGAAATCATGATTCATTTGGCTTTATGTCGAGATTTTTCCATCCTTGGTGAAAAAATCAATTTCTGGGTATCACTTTAATTTCGTGTTTTTGACATTCATACGGGCGTCATTTTCCCGTCAATTTCATCTTCAGCACTCTAGGGCATCATTGGAAAATTTTACATCTTTTGACGGTCATACGAGCATCCTTTTCCGTCAAATTTTATCTCACAAATATTTTCCTACATGGCTTGTTCTAATTAGACAAGGATATGCGGGTCATTTCTAAAGACTTAACATTTTTTGTTTTTGGAAAAAAATGAAAATTTCCCCCATAGCTCCTGTAGGTCCCTGAGGAGGTACATGTGTTAGAAGCAGAATGAAGGTGGATGGGCGGTTCTTTTTGTTCCTTAAAGAATTTGGGAAAAAGAGTTAAAGTATAAAGAAAATTCCTAGGGTGCGCAACAAATCGAATGGAACATGTGGCGGCTTCAGAGCGTAGGCCCACAATGAAATAGAATGGAACATGTGGCGGATTTAGAGCACAGACCCATAACAAAATAGAATGGAACACGTGGTGGCTTCAGAGCATAAGCCCTCAATGAATTAGAGGTGGACATGTGTCATGTTATCATCAAAAGTGGGATGGAAGGCTGGTGGAGGACTTAGAAATTTTTGCTTTTGGCGAAAGGGAGAAAAAGTTATGAAAAGGTTCGTGGGTCTCATTGGGCCAATTAGGAGAGGACACATGGAAAGATCGGGGGTAGAAGGCGGTGTGGGCTGCTTGAGGAAAAAGGGAAAAAGGAATTCTTGGAAAAATGAGTTAGAGTGATAATTTGAAGCGTGCTTCCGCAATGAATCGAGGGAGAGATATGTCAAAAACAAATGGCGGAGGGTGCGAGGCCAGTGATGAGTTTTGAAAATTTAGAAATTTTATGAATGGAAGTATGAAGCAAAAAGGGAGTTATGGCCCCATGGTGAAGCAGCGATCACCATGTGTTAGGTACTGAAAGCGGACATGTAGGCCCGCGGAGATTTTTTACAAATTTTTTTCAAAAAAGGTGAAATGTGTAAAATTGAGCGGACGACTCTAGATCTAATTATATTGTGCCACCTGTCAGCTCCAAATCTCAAGGGCGGAGTGGTGGAGGAAATTGTGAAAATTTTCCTTTTTCCAAAAAGGTGGAAATGTGTAGAATCAAGCCACGATTCCAATGGGGCCCACCTTGGGACATGTGTCAAGTCCATTTTCCAAGGAGGAGAGGCGGAGAAAAATGTCAAATTTTTACATTTTTCCAAAAATGTTAAAATATCAACAAGTGATCCCAAACCCATTTCCAATCGCATTGTGACATGTGGAGGGATCAAATTGAAGGGAGAAAGGAAAATCAATGGTAACTATGCATTTTTCAGTTTGGCCACCATTTTTGCTCTAGGAAGTGTGGAAATGCATTTTTGCATTGATTTTGATCAATTTTTTAGAAATTTGTGTCTTTTATTCCTAGAAGGATCAATGGAATCAATTTGAAAATTCAATTTGTAGATCTGAGGTATTTTGAAATAAAATTTTGTTCGGGCTCGAGAAAACCGTGAAATATCATATCCAAAAGTTGGAGAGTCGTATTTTGAAGGGAAAAGGATGAAATAATGAAAGGAAGGGGTTTGCATGCTTTGAAGATAAAAAATGTTCCTCCACAGTGGATAATGATGTGAATTTTGCAATGATTCACTTTTTTTTAGGCACTGCAACTTTTTGAAAATTTTTCTGTTAGATGTCCCTTTCTGCAAGTCATAATGGAATTTTGTAACAAATTTGATGCCATAAGATATTCTTTTCTTGGGAAAGAAGGATCAAATGTAATAGAGATATATAATGCATGTTTTGAGGCATGAAAAAGGTTGAGAAATATAAAATCATGAGAAAATTTAGAGATAAGCTCATCTTAAGAAAACCTCCAAAAATCAAGTTAATGTCTTACGTGTTAGATCTTCATTCATGTTGAGATGGTTACAAGTGTATAGACTACACACACCTCTCTAAGATTATCCACAAACTCTCCTTGCTGATGAATCGACAAGCTTTTGAATTAATCTATGTTATTTTGGGCAATATGATGTCTGTTATCATGTTTAAATGTCTGCAAATAGTTTTCCTTGTTCTTGTTGAAATCTTGCATTGAAATCTTTAGGAATCACACAGATCTCATCCTTATTGATAGTTTAGTGGCATTTACAATTTCATTTGTCAGAAGATATTTCATCGGCATTGAAAATAAGTAGTTTAAAATCACTTCACCTTCATTTGTTGATAGAGATTACTTGTAAGCCTTTGGGGGTACCTTAGGTGTGATTTGATCAGAGATTTTGATGTTTAATTGAGTCCTTTAACTCAAGATTTTGTATTGAGGTCTCAAAGATTATGTGAAGAGTGCAAACCTATGCCTCCATTTGTGTATCTCTTCTAGTTGAAGGAAAATCCGACTATTTTGAAGAATTATATCTAATAGTTGTTCAAATGTTGTAGAGGTTGTCAAAGATCTGGCATAGTCAAGTCTGTCTTGTCAATATCCCACCAAAATTCATTCTAAACAACTAATACTACCCCATACTACCATTTTTTTGACCTATACCCATAGAAGATCAAAATATAGTTGCTAAAGTATGCAAAACAAATCAGGATTTCAAAATGTCTTTAGTAACCCTAGCCTTGCATTGAAATTATCTCCATAAATGGAAGTGACAACTTGTGAAAGTCAGATTTGGAGTGTTGATCATATTTTCCCAAGGCCTTTTCATACTATTTGCACAAATTGAGGGATCATCTCCTTCACCATTTTAGGTTTACAAAATAGGTCCTCTTACCTTTGTTGAAAGGCACAACCTAAAACAATTAGGACAAGATCAAGTCCTATTTGTGTCGTATCCATCTCTCCACAAATTTGAGTGCTAGTTAGATCACATCCCCAGGATACAAAATGACATACATCATGATCTATATATCTTCAAGCTTCATTCCATATCTCTAATGCTACTCAAACTGAAAATGAGAACAAATTTGGGTACCAACAGGCCCCGCATGCCCTCGATTTTGATTTAATGTCTCATGAAGACAATTTTGAGCAACATGAACTCTTTCATGGAAATTGAAACATATCCTATTATTCACAGCCTTAGGTATGTAATATCTTCATAGATGTTCATTGTATACCTTAATCGATTTGCATTCTCTAGCCTTATGTCCAAAGATGTTACATGATAAACAAGTTCCATGAAATTTACCTATCAATTTCCTTGTGTTTGGCTTCCTATAGATATTCATGTGCTCTTGGTTTTCCTTCTTGGATTGAGGATGTCCTTAAAAATAATTATGACTTGATTCAGCTCTCAATTCCCTTTGCTTTTCTTGTTTGATCTATATTTTTAAGGTCTTTATTTCTACACTTTGTCTTTCACATTATTCACTCTTGGATTTGATGGATGTTTAACACATCTCATGATTTGTTTCACTAGAATTTCTTGGTTTTATTTACAAGCTATAAATTTGGTTAGTAACTTGTTCAAACTCAATCTTTGGGCTCTTTAGTTCCTCTTCAATATTTTGGCAGGCATCCTCTTTATCTTTGTTGTCCTTCACATTTTCTTTTTTTTTCTTGGTTTAGGTGATCTGAAGTGTCTTCATGGTTGAGCTTAGTTTATCACACCCTTTAATTTTTTCCCTAAGAGGATTAAAGATCAATTAGACTTATTCTTAAAGCTCTTCTTCCTCTTTCTCATGTTATATCTCCTTTTGGAAAGCACTTCTTCATGGTGTCTAATTTGACCTTCTTGTTCCATCACTAAGGTTCTCAACTTGGTAACCTCTTCTTCCTTGAGTTTGAGAGAGTTCAACACTTTCTCTGATTGAGAATCAATTTTATGCATTCTTGAGCATCCTCTTGATCTTTCTTGCTCAATTTATTTTCAAGAAGGGTGATGTTCTTCTCATAGGATTTGATGTAGACTTTCAATTTCTTGTTTTTCTTCCTTGACTTGTCTAATTATTCAATTACACACTCTAATTCATATTCTATATTGAACTTCATTTCCTCATCATCTGAATCATGCATGGAGATACTATAACCTCCTATTTCCATCAACAACCTATCATTTTGGGCTTCATCCTGATGTTTCCTATGAGTTTATATTTCCATTTGGAGTCTTAAAAATACCCTGCAAGTTGTTAGGCTTGTCAATAATCACCACACTCGATACCAATTGTTAGGAGTTTTAGGAAATTATTGGGGGTGAATTAGTGATGATAAAAATATTACAATCAATTTCAAATTTCTTAATCGGTTATTGTTAAACTATATTGATTTTCATAAGCATGTAATATCAATCATGGAAGATACAAAGATAAATAAGTACACATACACATGAGGAGACAAGATTTATTGTGGGAAACCCTTATCGGGACAAAACCCACTAAAACCAAAGATATAATTTAGAAAACCATCCTATATAGTTATACTTATTTCAAAATTGAGCTATAACTTAATCTAGATCTACAACTCCAATACTTTTACCAAACCACCACTCATTTGTTGATAAGCTACAACAATAACCGATCTTTAGTAAGCTACCACTTATAAAGAGGATTCAACCCCTTGAAATTTAATTGGCCACTAGTGATATTCTGTAAGCCACTACTTATAAGGAGGTTACAACCCCCTTTAATCTAAGAAATAAATTTTACAAATATTACACACATAATTTGATCATCTAGATCCTATATTGCTCATACAACAATGATTAAAATCTCTCTTCCTTTCTCTCTTCACTCACTCTTCATGCTTAGATTTTCATCACTCTCTTTACCTCTTTTTGGGTTCCACTAAAACATTCATTGCATTTGGTTTTCTACTCTTCCCTAAAGCTATGTTATTGATCTTCACTTTTAACAATAGATCTTGATTTGATTACACATTCTCCTTCAACACATATCTCTCCTCTCTTTTGATCAATAATTATTCATGTGATATCTCTATCCCCTTCCTCTCTCTACAAAAATCCTGAACCCAAATTTTCCTCTCTTCTTTATCATCAATTGTTTATGATTGGAAATTGATATTAAATAGAAATGCACCCTTTCCTTTACTTGAATCTTGGCATTTCATTATTTTTCATGGCACAAAGAAATTAAAACACTACCTTCCAATAATAACTTTAGTTACACTAAAATTCAGATTACATGATTCTATTTATGACTTTTATTTATTCCCCTAAACTTAGCTTTCTCTATTCCTTGGTGTGGATGATGATCTTAAAGTCCAAAAACTTGAAATTATGACACCTGGAGCAAGAGTTGTTGAAATTTAGGTTTTCGAAGTGTCATTACTTACCTTATCCTCTCCGAAATTTTATGTGGTGTTATTTCTTACCTTCTCCCTTTGTTGCTGGTTTTCACAACTACTTTTCTCATGTTTATCTCGTGAGTCTAACTGAAGTTGTGTCCTATAACATTCTCAAGTTACTCTCCATCCATCACCTTTTCTTTTTGAGGTTTGGGAGTTACTTTACTCATGGTTTATAAACCTTCATTACTTTGCAGAATTATATGTCAAAAATCTGAATTACTCACTTCTTCTTTTCCTTATGGGTTTCTAAGGTTACTTTACTTTGGAATTTGAAGATCCCATTACATGAAGTAGTTTCTTACCAAATATCCTAAATATACACTCCTTTGTAGGTTTTGAGATGCCTCTACTTGGCTTTCAAGACTATTATACTTGTAGTCTTAGCAATTCATATATCCACAATACACTTTTCAATCCTTGTTTTTCATTTATTTTTACTCACGGTCTTATGCAGAGAACTCAAGTTATTGTGGAACATATTCCACTCGCATTTTTTTCTCTCGATACCTCATCTTTCCATAATACACTATGTTGTAGCTCAAAGTAGTTTACAGGGAAATAAATCATGAACGTCATTATTCCTCCTAAGCCATTTGTGCCGCATTACCTTCCCAATCCACACAACATTCAAATCATTTACTTGGAAAAATCCTTTGTCGTGGATATCATTGAACTATGGTGAACTTTGTCTTGCTTGCTAATGTTTTGTATAGGTCTCATGGGCCTGAATTATCCACTTTATCCACAAAACACTTAACTCCTTTGTTTTGTAGCCCCAAGACCAATGTGGGGAGCTAGTTCCATCCAAACATCATATCTTGAGAATACACTAAAACTTGAAATGCTCATAATTATCAAAAAAATTATAAGTACTAGGATTTTTATTTATCCATACATATTTTTGTGAGGACTTAGGACATGTGAAAATGAGTTTTAGACCTCTAAATTAATTGAGCCAAATGTACAAGCCTTTCCAATTCCCCGTAGTAAACTCTTATCACACTATTTATGCTTATAGTGAATTGAAAACATCCTGAATCATATTGAAACCATTTTAATGTATAATTAACTAACTAGAGACCACTATACACCTCTAAAACACTTATTATCCATCAATTTCATCATCATTCCCTGGTTTATCCTTCTTCACATGTATTCTTGATATGCTTCTTACAACTTCATGATTTGACCATGAAGACTAATTACAAACTTTTTAACACCTCAAAGACCTTGTTTTACCTTGGGAAGTATGCATACCACCACCATGATCACATCTTGACCATGCATCTATCACTTTGTGAGCTCGAACTTTCATTGAGAAGGAACAACCAATCAACCTTCATACCTCTTACAAAATATCACTTCACCACTCACTTTTTTACCAAAAATGCCACTTAACATCAATGAAAAAACCAATGACTAGGGTCCAACATTTCCATGTGTTTTATATGTAAAAAAACCTTTGATTTCTTTTGATGTGACATTTTTAAGGGAGATTCTTGATGAACCCGGAAAGAAATTTTTATCCTTTCTAGGAATGTTGTGCATCCCGGGAAAGAATTGAAGTCCCAAATTCATTGGGAGGTGGTATTGAGGAGATACCAACATTGTGAAAATGGTTTATGAATTTCTAGGAAATATTTGGAGGTTTAGAAACAAGTTTAGTGAAAGTATTTTTTTGAAGATGAAGGAGCTTGCGAGTTCAGAACAACACCGATATTCGGGAAGTGATTCAGGGAGATTTTTAATTTATTGGACATAAAAAAAGATACAAATTTAAATTTAATTTAGTCCTCTAAATTATGGTATTTTAATATTTTTAACAAGACACACGCACTTTTTGCATAATATGTTTTCGAATGCATAACCTACGATCCTTATAAAAGGTATTATTTTGAGGGATTGGTAAAATGAATCAGAGAATTAAACCCATATTATCCTTCTCAACATGTTTTCTAGATTCAAACTATTTTAAAGTGCTAAAAATACCTCTGAATGCTCCAGAAACGTCATCATCAAGTCTCTCTCTAAGGTAAGCTTTCAAGATAACAAAATTTTAAGGTGGACATATGTCATCAAAAGGTGATGGTGGAATTTTGTGTCCTTTTTTTCCTGTCCCCTTCAGATAGTTGGGATAGAAAATGCTCCCATGCCCAAGCTAGCCCCATGGATCATCATGTGACCACTGATGAATCCCAATATTTCGATTAAGCCCCTTCTCACTCATTCTCATCTCCCTCCATTGTGCAATCTTGAAGTTCCACTTGTACTCACCGGTGAGGGAACACTTCACTTTTTCATATGATTGGGATATTTATGACAAAAAAATGTGCCGCATGCCTATCTCAACCCTTGTTCCTCCACAAAACCATGATAAGTTCTTGTATGCCATTTTTCAGCCCCCTCTCCCTCTACCTCGGTGAATCGACTTCCACCATTGTCCTCACCAAGCGAGGGAAAATTTTCTTGGAAAAAATGTCCTATCCATTTGGGATAGTTGGAAAACAAAAATTCAACCAAGCCTAGCCCTTTCCCAAGTTCTCTATGTGACCTACTTTTAGCTCACTGGATATTTTTCAGTGTTTCTTCTCTCTCCTCCACTAAGCATTAAACCATTGTCACCTATCAAGTTGAAAGAGGGAACTTTATTTTGAAAAAACTATCATGCCCCCTTGCATTATTTGGGATTTTTTTGCAAGTTTGGGAGTATAGAAAAATAAAAAATCTAAAATTATAATTGTTGTGGTACCTCCCTTTGGTTACGTGGGAGAGAGGTGTTGCCAAAAAAATTCATAACATCCATTTCAAATCACTACCCTTTCTATTTATTTTAGAAATCCATGAGGGATGATACAAACCTCTAGTAAACCTACAAATTCTTCATAATCCATGACAAATCTCTCTCAAAGCATCCGTGGTGGTTAAAATGAATATTTTTCACTACCGATGAGCGAAGGAATTGATCATACCAATGTTTTAGATTATTTTTATTCTCCAAAACATCTCTATGATATATAAAGCTTGATGAATCCATTAATAGCTTCCATGGAATATTTAGATCTGAAACCCTCAAAAAAAATATTATTTTTTGATTTCCAAGTATTTCAACGAGTGAAACATGGTGAAATTTTGAGCATGAGATTACGAAAAATATCCTAATCAAAAAATAATGTTTCCATCATAAAAAGGTCATTTTTGTCACTTACTAACAATATAACATGTTATGCCTATCCACATACTAAAAATATTAACTTCCCTTAATTACAAGCTTGTATGTCCCGAAAAGCCGGAATAGTGCAAAAAGAAAGGCTATGCAAAATTATCAATTTTCCCAAAATAACAGGCCTGGAAAAAGCACATGCTAAAATAGAAAGTGGTTAAAAATAGAAATGCATCACCTAAAAATGGTAATTTTAATATTATATAAGGTTAATCAGGTTAGGTTTGATCAAAATACGTGATATGTCGCAAAATATCATGTCTGGTCAAACCAGATAAAAATAGAAAGTCTTCATTTTACAAGCAAAAGTTGCAAATTGTTTCATTTTCACCCATATTTCAACTTTTTAGACTCTTCACAAGGTTATGAGATGATCTAATAGCTCAAAAATATAAATGAAACTTCCATATGGATCTTGGAAAAATCATCTTGAGCTCAATTGTGTTTAGAAGTAAAGTAGAGCATTGCGGGGTGTAACATGGTAAAACTAAAAGACATTGTGAAGTTAGAAGATATTCAAATGATGTCAAGAAAGAAATTGAATCACCAGATAAGAGGTCAACATAAATCCTTGGTCAAGTTGGATCTATCATCATCTCTCATTGAGCTAAGTGATTTGAGCTTGGTGAGTTGATTTTATCCAATGAGTTGTGTGAGTTACTAAGGTGATTTAAACTGAGTTAGTTGGATTCAAATCATTGAGATCAATGAGCTTAGTAAGTGAAGGGAGTTAATAAATCAAGCATCTAAATGATCATCATGAGCAGTTCTTATGGTTATCTTCAACTCACATTAAGGAATTGTTTGTTAGGTAAAACTTAGTTTACCTAGGTTAATTATGCATTTACTAGGTAATTATATTATTGTTATAAGTTGTTATAAACCATATTATAAGGACATTTTGGGAATACTATTCTCATAGCCTGTTTTAGGGTTGTTATATGGTTTAAACTAATTATTTGGAATTATTTATACATGAGTTTACATTATTGTTGCATAGTTAAAACTTCCATTTTATCTTCACATGGTTGTCCAATATCTATAAATATTGTATCCCAACTATTGTATTTAGGTTTCCTGAATATTGATAAAATAAGTCAAGCTTTCACCCTTGTTTGATAAATTACATCCTTTGACATAGTTTCTAAACATTGATTTAGTAGTCGACATATCTTTGCACCATGCAAATGAAAGATATTTTGTTCATTAGAAATAATTTTGTCATCAAAATGAGTTTTTGTGAAAATTTCCATTAATCCCCTTTCCTTATTCTCTTCTCTCTCTTTCTTTGAATTATTTATTGTACACAATTATTGTATTTTATCACATTGACTTAAGTGAAAATATTTATAATTTTTAAAATTATTCTCTCAAAATTATAAGATTACAAAAATTTCCCTTCTAATGGGAATTGAAATGTCACAAGTGGAAAAAGAATATGAAGAGTCATGTTGGGAGAGATGAGGGGTCAATTCACATTGCTATAAATTGGGATGGATTCTCCATTCCAAAGAATTTGGGAAATTTCAGTCCTTGCTAGTAATTGTGAATTGTTGTAGATTGATTGATGTTTTGTATTCCTCACTACAAAATAAATGAAATCTAAATTCTTCATTTTCCTTTTCTCATGTTTCCTATATTCTCTCTTATATTCAATTTGTAAGCATAGTGATTAAAAAGAGATTTTTATATTTTATGAATGGAACTAAGAGAATTGTGTGTATGTGTAGGTTTTTTTCTCTCACGAATGGATTTACTATCACTTTCCTCTATATTAAATGACAAACCACTATAGTTATTGTGTGTGAACTCCGTAATTGACCTACTCACAATGATAACAATTCTTTCCTAATTTATCTCCTTCACCCATCATAAATATAATTTCCTCTCTTGTACCTAATACATGCACTTTTTCATAGGTTTAGTGGAGTTTTCCTATGTGATCCTTAGCCTATTTGTCCAACCCACGACATTTAGATAGGAATAGATTAATTTTTATTCAATAATGGGAGTTGCACCATTCAATGTAGAGGGGCGTAACACCTTGAAAATTGGTGTAAAAACCTAATGTTCCACATTGATAAATTTTCTCACCAATATTTTTGGAAACTCCACTGGGCAAGATCTACCATGGTTCACCTGAATAGATCTCTCAAAAATACAAATTAATCAAAATAAAAAATAAGTAAAAGTAATTGAATGATGAAAGAACCTTTTTGAAAACCTCTTGAGAAGATATATCAGATTGAACATATTAAGAGGAATCATTGATTTCACTTTTGAAGCTTTAAAAAATCAGCAAGAGTGAGTAAGAGATAATCCATACTACTTCTCTCAAGTTTTATCCCCATTTGATTCATCAAGTGGTGCACATGGTATCCCTATTAAAACTCCTACTAATAATCCTACAAATCTAGTTATCTTCCACCCACCTCTAAATTTTGAAGTCCCAAAAGAAGAAGAATAAAGAGAGGAGGTATAAATAGAAGCACAAACACTTGTACCATGGGGAAAAATATTGTACCATTAGCTTTGACTCCACCACCTCACGAGATTACACAAGGATCAACAAAGAATTTTCTAAAGTTCTATAGAGCTAGAAAGTAATGCCCTGGTGATCCCATCATAGCCTTTATCACCTCCTATAGAATCCTTAGAGTGAAACAAAAATATGTTTCGTGTGGTTAGTCATGAAAACATTACAAGTTGTGGCGGTAGATTGGTTTCACTACTTAGAATCACACTCACTCTCTAATTGGGGTGATATTAAAAAGAGGTTCAAGACTAAAAAATATGTTCATGCCCTCCTTATTCAACTCACTCAAATGAAGAAAGATCTTAAGATTCCATGAGATACTTCATGGAAAAATTTAATAATATGATCAAAAAAATTCCCATCGTTTCTCTTCCCACTACAAAAAATCTAAAGAGGGTCTTTGTGAATGCTCAATTTCTAGAAGTAAGATTTATACTACAAATATTTCAACAAAGAGATTTGGAAAACACTCGAAAATTTCTTTTGAAGTGGAAGATGATCTTATCTTGTCGGGTAAGATGAAGAATCCTTCACTTTGAAGGTGTAGACACCTAAATTCAGTATTTATCCCCTTATCCCTCACGTATGCATATTTATTTAATCCATCCCCCTTATTTAATTAAATTACCATTTATCCTATCATTATTTAATCCTCATCAATCAACACCGATTGATTAATCCCCGTTAATTAATTATTTAATCATTTAATATTTATTAATTCACATTAATTAATTAATTTGTATCCACATCCACATGCTCTAATCAAACCTTCTATTTTGGAATTTTTCATTCTAAATCTACACCTATGCTTTTCCCTATACTTTCTCCAACTTATCTCCACTGCTAACTCACCTAAACCTCATCCTTAAATAACCTCTTCCCGCCTAATGATTTAAAGCATTCAGAGAACTCTTTAAAAAAATAGAAATCACATTAAAATTAGAAAAATCCTCCCATTGGGGAAAATTTCCCCATAGTAAGTGGTGACCCTCCTAGTCACCTCGACCCTATAAATCCAATATCTTCCTTCCTATTTTTGGGATGGATGGAAAATGAAGCTATCAATAATTAGTTGTATGCATTTTTGAGCTCCTCACACTCGAGCATTCTAGAAGCAATCATAAGCCTCTCGAATATCTATGGATTGAATTTACATCCCTTACAATCATCTAAAAAATAGACCAAAGTGACAATAACATTTACATCTTTATCCTCAACCTTCCTTTTCGGATCCTTACTTACATTTTTTTCTATCTTTCCTTCCCTAATATTTTCCCAAATCTGTCATTGTTACCATCGACATCCATCTATAGCTTTTCCTTTGTATTCCAAAACCTTATCCCATATCTCGCATGAGTCCAGCTTTCACGAAAATTACCTAAAACATCTTCTAATCGCTCTATGGCATTAAAATCATCTACTCTCTACCCTTTTTCCATTTACTAGGGTCTCGATTCCTTATTCCTCCTAGCTTGTCATTTTTCATCTTTTCCTAGGTCCCTTAGATTCGTTCTATAGGTATATCCAAACATTTATTAGTTCTTGTTGTTTAAGGTTCTATTTAGATTCTGAAGATCTACATATTTTAATGATTTCTCTATATCCATCCTCCTAGGTTACCATCGACCCGCCTTCGTGCAATACAATTCACTATCGACCCTGCCAAGTAATCTTATTTTGCATTTATCTAGATCAGATTTCTATGTGCCTTACATTTTTGCATATTTCGGTTTACGTGTGCCTCAAATTCTACATAATATCAAGCTTATTGTTATTTATTTTATCATATTTTATACAAAAATGAGGTTTGACATCTTCCAAGAAAGTTAATCAATTCTTGGAGATGAAATTGTCCGAGAAACCCCCATATATACCATCTAATCCTTTTATTTCAGTGGGTCTTATTTATAGGTTTGATCTGATTTTCAACAATGATAATCTATCATCTACTTTGTTCCCATATCCATCACATCACATCCGAGGTAACATCAACCCTCCAACATTTATAAGTTTTCTATTTTGTTTAATAACTAGTGCATTAACTTCATTAAGAATGATAACCTCTAGTAAACATTCCCGCACGCTCGGTGGGATAACCCCTTTGTTTGTCTCTTATTTCTACTTTTTTTTTTCTCGTCTTCTACCGACCCTACATTTTGAGGCTCCAATTTGTTACTTGCTCGTGTTTTGTTCATGGCCTAGATCACCCATTTCTCAAGAGTGTAGATAAATAGGAAAAGTGTTATCTAGGTATTCCTCACTTTTTTCCTATTTTCTCATTTTTACATCGTAATTTTCTTTTCTTGTCTATGTCCTCATCGAATGTCAAAATTAATTTTGGAATTTTAAATAGAATATTATTTTTACACCCGATTTCTCATATAGCTTAAGTAGGGGTCCAACTTACCACATATCACATCTTATCACACACATCCTTAAAACTCACAAATAAATTAACATATCAAGACATCTTGTTACCTAGTAGACTGTGATTTTATCACCCAAAAGGAAATACGCCTAAGACTTCCCAAGCCAAAACATACCTGAAACAAAACATAGATTTCCCTCTCCTAAGTACCTCATTATCTATTTTCCTTTTCTTTCTCAAAATTTTTAAAATAAAAGCATAAAAAGAAATGTTTTCCTAACTTTCTTGATTTAAAATAGAACAAAACTTCATCCCAAATAGTTATGCACAAACATCTACCATGATCGATATCTCATCCATGTCTCCTTTTAGCCCCATTTGTGAACTCCTACTCCATAGATCACACCAACTATTAGGTTCTATCCCACCCGCTTGTATTGTCCCTATTTTTTTCGACATCACCATGCATGTTCATCCTATGGACATATTTTTTCTATATATCAGATCTTCCCATCTAATCCCAACCATATTATCATGATGCTCCTTCTTGATATTGTACACCCCCTCATCCAATACGATCTTCAACACTCCTTGAAATTTTTAGAGAGCCCTTTCCTAACCCACCAACAATAAAACTATTTTCACCAACCACACCATACAAATATAACCCATTTTTAATCGATACCATACCTCAAAAATCATTACCTCATACTACTTTAGAGGCCTTTGAACCTCACTCTAGCCTCATCTATGAATTTCTACTTCATATTCCCTTAAATTCTCTTAATCTTATCAAACTACTCAATCGAAGGATTTTGTTCCACCTATATCTTCTTATGTGAATGTTATCCCTACTTCAATCGATATTAATAATGTAATAACCATCCAATCATCACAATATACCAACATTCACACTTCTCATGTGCTCCAATAATCAAATATTTTAATCCAACCTCAAACATCCTATCAAACATCTCCTTCAGCCTTGTAAAACCAAGCTTCCTTATATCCTTATCTATCCACTCCTTATGTTGTACAACCAAGACCATCCAACACTTATCATACACCCACATCAACCATAACTACAACCCCCATGCCTATCACATTATTTAATGCCACTAGTCAAACATCTAGTGTGATTGATATCTTATTTTTGTCTCCTTCTATCCCCATCTACAAATACTTTCACTATAAATTTGGATCTGAATCATGTCAACAAGATATTCCTAATCTATCCCCATCACCTTATACCAATGTCATCCTTGCTTCATCTATTACACTTTATATACCTCAACAATTGCAACCATCCTAATATGTCCCTATTTCAAAATATTACACAATCCCCTAACTAATTCAATCTCCACTCCTAGATATCTTTGAGAAAACCTTCCCAAATCCACCATCAAGATCCATTTATACCTTCCACAACTTATAATTTCAATCAATATTGTACATCGAACACCTCATTCAATATCCACACATGCATCAACCATATATTTAACATCTATATCTACCTCATCCACTCCATCATCCACATTTATTCCATCATTACGCATAATATGATCCATAGATCTAATCCCAATTCCTACACCTACCACATCATCCTCCCCTCCTACATCATTCGAAGAACCTTTTCACTAAATTCAACATATGAAAAATTCAAATGATCCTTCTTCCTCATCAGTGTAATCAAATCAATATTCACTTTCCTTGGATTCCATCAAACAAATACTTCTCCCTATGCCTATAACAACACCACTTCTGGATCATCTAGTGGAAATTGTTGTCATCCCTCCTAAGGACATAAACTCACAAATAAAATCTACAACCATTAATACATTACCCAAAAAATAGTTTATACATTCCTATCTCTAAACAATCCAACGTGACAACCTTTTCATCAAGAATGTTTCATCAACTAAAAGTGAAACTGTTCAATACTAAGGCATTTACCAATATCAAAGCTGAATCTAGGCCATTAAGACATCAAAATTCTCAAAAATTGACTTCTTCTTAACAAAAATATATCCCGCAAAGATAAAACACCTCCTAATGCCTTGGTTGCATCAATTAAAGAGTCAGAACGACACTTATTAAAAATTTCTGCAATCACACTTACACCTATTATGGCCTTTGACCTAAATATCAAGAGGCCATCTTAGTTTAATTCAAACATCATCTATGCATATCATCGAACCCACGAAATGATATTGAACATTATAGAGAACTTTAAGCCATTATTCATGAACTCATTAAGGAATGATACCTCCTTCCCAAACCGAACCAATCTATTCCTTCCACTTCAACATCCACACCTTTGAATTCATCTATCCAAATGAAAAAATACCCTCGTTCTTCAAAAATGTTTGCATCAATTTTTCCCGCAAATGAAAATTATTCTAAATAGTATCCTTCAATTTCCATCAAATATGTTTGAGTAACCACACGGTCTGGTCCACGTGACCAAGAATCATCAACTAACACTAAAACTGAAATGAAAACCCCAACACAATCCAACCCCATCCTCAATAGAAAAATCATCTCATATATCAACATCCCAAACATCCACATCTGAATCCAAATCCAAAAAATCCAATCAACCATCCAAAATTGATTTGTTTTCCAAGATTCCTAATCGACCCACTAATCTACATCCACTTCTTCTTGTACATTCATGTCAAAATATCCTATTAAAACTTCTAAGAGTTATTTTTCTTTTGACACTTTGATTGGTTCATACATGGATATCCTTCGACATCAAACTCGACTATCTACCACCACACTTCCATTTTTTAATTATTTTAATCCAAATATTTCAAAACCTTCATGGTTCATTCCAAATCATGCTTACACTTATCATCATACTGGGGTCATGGCCCAGAGCATTGTAAGGAATTGTAGGCTATAGTCCATAATCTTGATGAGAAAGACAATTTCATCATTTACGGGAACCATTCTTCTCCATCCGTCATAAACAATCCAAATCCAATTCCTATGTCCCCATCTACCGAAATTACTAAATATCACCCTTCATCTATGTCATCCCCTACCATTTCAGGGTCCTCCCTTGTTTATTGATATTGTTGGTTTTACTAATCACCCTTGTGATCCTCAACCATCTATCAAATCCAAGACAACTTCATCAAAATAATTCGACATCCATTAACTCATCCACATCTAATTTATCCATAGTGACATAGTCTCTTTCATTGGGGAGTATCCTCCCCTCTTATTTGAGCATATCATCCGCATTAAATCATTTCCTATCTAAATGACTCCCTCGATGTTTGGGAGCTTCACTCTTGACATAAATTTATTTAACCTCATCCAATTTCATCCAATCCATCTCATCCAATCTTAATCTAAATTTTATCTAAGTCTAAATCTCAATTAAAGTCCACCTTTGTGGCCATGTTTGTCCTCCCTTTGGGGGACCATTTATTCTTGCCAAGTCCACCATCATGGCCATGTTTTAATATTTTACTCTTCTCATCCTAAGCCCACCATTGTGGCCATCCTTGTTTCTCCCTTGAGAAACCATATTTTCACTCCAAGTCCACATTTGTAGCCATATTTGTCCTTCCATGAAGGGACCATTTATTTTATCACATCCCATTATTGTGGCCATTTTTGTTCCTCCTTTGAGGAACCATTCATCTCTATTTTTCATCAAAGTCCACCATTGTGGTATTTTTGTTCCTCCTTAGAGAGACCATTCATCTATTTTTCATCAAAGTCCACCTTTGTGGTCATATTCATTCCTTTCTTGGGGCACCATCTTCATCAAATTCCACCATTGTGGTTATTTTTGTTCCTCCTTTGAGGAACCATTCCTCTCCATATTCATCAAATTCCATCTTTTTTGGCCATATTCATGCCTCTCTTGGGGCACCATCTTCATCAAAGTCCACCTTTTTGGCCATTATCGTGCCTCTTTTAAGGGCACCATCTATTTTCATATTTTTCATCTTAATTCCAACGTTGTGGCAATATTATTCCTTCTCTTGGACCATAGATACCTATTATGATTCCACTGTTATGGACATATTTTTCCTTATTTGAGGGACCGTTCATCCCTATTTTTATCAAATTCCATCTTTGTGGCCATATTTTTGCCTCCTTTGGGGCACCATCTATTTTCATATTTTCATCATAGGCCCACTCTTGTGGTAATTTTCATCGTAGCGGGACACATCTCTTTTCTCTTTTCCTCACTTTTGAATGGTAGCATGTATTTTCCATCTTATCTATCTCCGACATTTCATCCAATATTTCACCCTAATCCTAAACCCACCATTTGGTCATATTCATCCCTCCCTTAGGGGACCATTTAACCATATCCTAAATCCACTAATGTGGTCATATTTTTCCTTCCCTTAAAGGGTACCATATACTCGTGTCATCTTAGATGCATATTTTCTCTTCCTTAAATGGAAATGCATAATTTTTACCTTCGTTCATCTATCTCATCATATCCCATCATTACAAGCTCTCATCCTATCTTGAATGTAACATTAATCAAAACATTACATGTAAAATTTTTCCTTCCTGGATGAAAAACTAGAAGTGGAACTTAGTACACTCGAATTTACGACCATTCTATTGTTATCACATTTACCAATGTGCGCTTAGTCATATCCTTAGATCATTCCTCCATCTTAGCAATTTCCATCTCTCATCATGATGATTTAAAATTATGTGATCTTCTGTCACTTCCTATATGTGACCTTACATATGGGCACCATGACTCTAGTCATAGTATATTCCTTATGGATAGGTTCTTCCCTTTGGTGAGAAATCCACGACCATCACATATATTGCCTTCATACTCACCTATTGGAACCATGAAAAATGATATAGGGGTGTCTCTAGTATGCTCTTTACTTCCTCCCAAGTGGTCTACCTAGCTAGTCCCGGCTCCCATCATGCAAATTAAAAATTAAAGGATGGTGAAATCAAAATCAAAGTTTTAAAAAACAAACCGATCCTCGAAGGAAAACTGTCATGCAAACAAAAAAAAGAAGAAGAAAAAGAAAAATTTTGTAAATCAAAATCTAAGTCAAAATTAAATATAAAAATAAATAGACTAATCCCTCCAAGGATGGATATCATTTTATTCTTTCCATATTTATTGTATAAAGTAGACCATAACCTCAAAGGATGAGTAATCCTTACGGATTTTGAAGGTTTCCCGCAATTATTCACCTTCTATTTTTATTTGCATCCTAAGAAAGATTTCCACATTGATCAACTTTCTCTTTCCCCTTCCCAAAGCTGGGGCATAGTCTAAGGGAACACCACTTTTGGAGAACCCTATTCCTAAGTACAAGTCACATCTCAAACCCCTTTTTCATGTCGACATTAGGTTTGTGAGTTCTTATCACCCCTTGCTTTCTTAAGAAATTTTGAATGAATAATTTTAGTTGGTTACATACTAACATTTGTTTTGGTCACATGTGCCTTACGTTACCTAGATCCCCCTCTTTTTTACTTCCAAAACATGTGGAGGAATATTTTCCTCACACACTCCTTGATTTTATGTAGTATCATTCATACCCTTAGGTCATCATTATTAAAGTCACCATATTCAATCTTCCTTCAAGGTCATCCTCTTCCCCTCTTGGGGCATATTTTTCACTTTACGCCTTCGTGAACATACGTTCCCCTTTGATACATTCCTTTCCACCAGTCATATTTTTCATTTCTCCTTCTGTCCATATTTATGCTCCCCTTTGGGGGCACAATTATTTTCATCCTCATCGACACACACCTTTTCGCTCAATTCCTTGTGTATGAAGGATTTCACATACTTTTCACATATAGTTGTACATATTTTGATGAATTTCCTATGACCCGTTGGTCATCCCGGCCTACATCCATACTGCAATGATCTCCATAAACTCACTAGTCCATATAACTTATTATCTAGTCTCCGTTGAGACCGAACTATCCTCTACCAATGAGATATTGGAGTCACCATCATAGTTTTTATTGATATCGTGATCTTTTTTTCCCAAGGCATATTTCCTTGGTAATCATTTTACCCATCCTTTCTTCACCCACCCACCCTTTTTCATCTACCATTTCCAAACATGTCATTGATTTCTCTTGACATCATCGATCCCCTGTTTTAGGGGAGCATATCACCAATCCTTTTACTATCCTCATCCACCTCTTATCAATTTTTATCATGGCTTGCTATCTCAAACCACTCAATAAAAGGGGAAAAATGTAGACACCTAAATTTGGTATCTATCTCCTTATTGGCCACATGTGCATATTTATTTAATTCATCCCCTTTATTTAATTAAATTCCCATTTATCCTATCATTATGCAATCCTCATCAATCAACATTAATTAATTAATCCCCATTAATTAATTAATCCCCATTAATTGATTGATTAATTAATTAATTCCCTTTTAATAATTAATTAATTGGTATCCACATCCACATGCTCTAATCAAATGTTCTATTTTGGAATTTTTCATTCTAAATCTACACTTATGATTTTACCTACATTTTTTCTAACCTATATCCACTTCCAACCCACCTACACCTAATCCTTGAAAAACCTCTTCTTGCCTAATTTTTTAAAGCATTCCACCAACTCTTAAAAAATATAAATCACATTAGAATAAGAAAAAACCTCCCATTGGGGAATCTTTCCCCTTAGTCGGTTGTAACCCCTCTCATTCATCGGAGACCCTATAATTCCAAGCTCTCGCTTCCCATTTGTGAGACATAAAATCAAGCTATAAGAAATCACCTACATGCATTTTTGATATCCCTTGTACTGAGAGAATTCCAAAAGTAATCACAAACATCTCGAGATCTCTATGGAATGAGTTTGCATCCCTCACGATCATCCCTTGAATAAATCAGTCACAACACCATTTGTAGCTTTTTCCTCAACCTTCCTCTTAGTATACATACTTGCAAATTGTTTCTATGGCTTGCCTTCCGTCGATTTTCCCAAATCTATCATAGTCACTACCGATTTAGGAAGGTCACCATCAACCCATACATCTGAAACTCTTCCTTTCTATTCCAAAACCTTCTCCCATCTCTGCATGAGTCTTGTGTCTACCCCAATTTTCTTAAAACCTTTTCGATCCCTTTATTACATTAAAATCATCTCATCTCCACCACGGTTGTTGTTGATGAGAACTTGATTCCTAAATTACTCCTAGCCTATCACTTTTCATATTTTTTGGGTTACTCATATTCCTTATGTACATCTATCCCAATATTTATAAGTTCCTATTGCATTTAGGTTCTATTTAGATTCTACAAGATCTGCATATTTTACTTATTTCTCTAGATCCATCCTCACAGGTTTCCATCGACCCTGCCAAGTAATCTTATTTTTCATTCATCTACGTAAGATTTCTATGTGCCTTGGATTTCTACATATTTCATTTTCTATGTGCATCGATTCTACATAATACACAACTTATCGTTATTGGTTTTTTCATCTTTTATCTAAACACGTGGATTGACTTATGCTAAGGAAGCTAATCAATTCTAGGATCTGGATTTTTCTCGGCATCCCCACATATACCATTTAATCCTTTTTATTTTAGTGGGTATTATATGCATGCTTTATTTGGTTTATAGCAATGAGGATCTATCATCTACTTTTCACCTGTATCCATCACATCACATCTGAGGTAACATAAATCATCCAACATTTCTCGAGTTTTCTAGTTTCTTTATTAACCAATCATTAACTTTATTAAGAAGGAGAAACTCTGGTAAATATAACCTTAAATCCCAATGTTTCAAATATGAGATAACTAATCCAATGTTGCAAAAGTTGGAAAATGAATTGATAATGTTGAAAAGGGAGGTTTCTCAACACACAACTTATTCAAACCAAAGCTAGATTGGAAGAGCACCTTAAAAAATTCCATTGAGGCTCCACCATTCAATGAAATATGTAAGATTAATGAAGATTAAGAAGAAGAAAATTTTGAATCAGAAGTTGAAAATGAAGGAGAAAGAGAATGTTCTCGATTAGTTTTTTTGAATGTGCACTCGATGACAAAGAATCCATAGATAGTTATTCATATGTGGTGTTCGAGTTGATCACATTAGGAGAAAGAACGCTCTTCTTCCACTTCCCAAGCTAATAATTTGAATCCTCAAATGGTGAATCTAAGAAATAATAATGAAAGTATGATCATTGAAGTCCATTTTAGAGGGGCAATTTGAGAAGAAGCATGAGATCACTCCAGCAAATAACCCTTTTTCCTCTTAAATTTTCCTTTAACTTTTCTTGAAAAATTAATTTCTGCAAATCCCAAGAACATCCATGCCAAATCTCCCATAACCCTTGATGTTCCTACTAATTCCTCATCTTTTAATGTCATCGAATATTTTAAAATATCAAAAGTCTAAATTATTGAATTTTAATACTTGAGAACTCATCCCAAGAAAATTAAGAGACTTATTCATCATATCAAAGGAAGTAGCCTTGTTTCTAAATATGCCTCAACCAAAAGTCACTTCTTGCATCTCAATCCACTTTAGTTTTAAATTTTATCACTGTTATCCATAATTCACTCCCCAAGGTAAATTTGATAACATGCATCAGATTATTCAAGTCCTGGAAAATAGATAGATTCAAGGCCCAAAATCATGTTTAAGGGTCCCTCGGCTTGTTTCTAACTCTTCGTCCAAGAAGAAAAGAGCAAGTTCTAAAAAGGGTGAAAAATTTGCAAAAACAAGCTTGGGGCAGAAAAAATTAGAGAATCGGCTAAGTCCTAGCCTGGCGGTCCTTGGGACAGGTTGGGACATCGTGGCGCGAACAGGCTGAAATGCCTCCGGTGGTCCATGCAAAAAATTGGGACATCTGGGCCGTAGGTACGTGTGGGATGTGAAAAGTGAACCGGTGGAAGAATGAAGAAAATTGCCTAAATCCTATTTCGCAGAGTTGGGACATTTGGGACAAAAGTATGCGAAAGATGCAGATCGGCTGGTTTGGCACAAGTCAGCCGAATCCTAGGCGGATCGGAGAGATTTGTCCCAGGCGGTGCAGTCTAAGACAGTCGGGAAAAAAGTACGCGGGGGATGTGAACCGGCCGGTTCGGCCAAAACAGAGGACTTTTGTTTGGGACATCTGGGCCAAAAGTACGCGAGGGACGCGGAGAGCCGAAAGAGTCAAGAGCGAATGGAAATGTGCCACGTGTCTTCACCTCAAAGAGGGACAGGGAAGCCCAAATCGGGCGGTTCGGAGAAATTTGTCCCAGACAGTTTGGGATAGCCAGGCTAAAGGGACCCGAGGGACTTGAAGACCCGGAAAAGCTGCCAACGAATCAGAATGTGACGCGTGTCACAAGGGGAGGCGCAATAAAAATTTCGACTAAGTGTTTTTGGGCCCAAAAGTTCAAAGGGTGAGGTTTGAAGGGTCGGCCCGAGCCAATAGACACAGGACACGTGTCCTAAGGCGGGGAAGTGTGGAGCTCGGGGAGGACTTAGAAAATTTAGCAAAATTTTGGCCAAAAACTAAAAGGTAAAGGTTTTCCCCGCGCCCGTCGACGAACCAAATGATGCCACGTGTCCTAAGTTGCGGGGCGCGGGGAAAATGATTTTTTTAAAGTGTAAGAAAAGTAAAAATTTTCAAAGGGAAACCCGTGGTAGGCGGAGGAGAGAGAGAATTAATCATCCAATCGGTGCTTGCCACATGGCGTCCGACCAATGGAGCGCGGAAAAATTCAAATTTTTGCCCGCCGATCCGTTTTTGGCTGTTTTTACCCTAAAACTTGAGACACCCAATATCTTTTGATCCGAGCTCGTATTTTCACGTTCCTTATATCATTGGAAAGCTTATGAAATTATCTACATAGGATTCCATGGTCAATATCTAATTTTGGTTCAGTTTGGAGAGAAAATTCAAAAACGTTTCTGGTAAGTGTTCATGGCCAGAAGTGACATTTCAGCGACCAAATTTAATACAGAATGGGTCGCACTCTCCTCCCATTTGGTCAAAATGACAAGGTATGGGTTTATAAGGTCCTCCATGCTGATTTAATGCATTTACAGATCCAATGAGGAATGGGCTCCCATGTTTTTGTATGTTTTCTCTCTCATGGGCTCGACCCATGCAATGTAAAAGCCAGATTTGGCTCATTTTGGAGGAGGATTACAAGTTGTTCATCTTTTCGGCTCTTCCCTCCCTTCTTTTCTTCTCCAGGGTTGAAAATGGAGTTCAAACCTCCTCCCTTTCTCTGTAATGGCATTTTTTTCCTTTTACTATTGAAATGATGTTCTGTGTAAACTTCTGAAGCAACAAAACGTGTTTTGTGATGCATCTGTCCATCCTTGCTCGTTTTTCACTTGTTTTCTTCTTGCCTCTCTTCATTGCAGGTATTTGTGCAAGTTTGAATGTTCATTACAGGTCTAGAGCTGTGTTCATGGAGTTTTGGGACATTTTCTATGTGAAATCTATCCTTGGGCTTGTGATGCATCTGTCCATCCTTCCCATTGCTCACCTCTCCTTGTTCCATGGCAGTTTTGATAGATGTTCAACATTCTCCTTCTCTGGTGTATCACCGTTTTAGTGTAGGATTTTGCTATTTTTCCCTTTTCTCTCTCTCTCTGTCTCCTTGGCATGGTTAGATTAGGTTTAGATTAGCTTGCCTGCACTAGAATAGCTTGTGGTAGGTAGTTTAGGAGTAGGAACCAGCCTTCTCTGGAGATTCCTTTCTCATTTCTGCAAGTCCCACACTTGGAGAAAGGTTTCAATGTTGTGCAATCACACTGGATGCTAGAGTGATCAACCTAGAAATCTGATCAACATCCAGGGGTGCTGTGATTTTGCACTAACAGTTTTGGCATGCCCGGTGGGACCGGAGAGGTCTTCCACTTCATCTTTTGTAGGTTGGTGTGTTCCTGTGAAGATTTCAGCCTTTGGAGGCACTTGCAAACACATCTAGCGACTCCATCTGATCAGCAACCCATTTATGAAGTTACAGACCTATTTTTCATCCATTCCCATCCATCCTTCTTTCCATCTCTTTCATTCTTTTCCATTCCATGAATTTGTGCAATCATGACTTCATTTCCATCATGGAATTCACATTTTCAACAACAACAGTTTATCACACCTCCAACATGTTTTACAAATTCTCCAAATCGGTATGCATACCCATATGAGCAGAAATGCCAAGATCATTTTGGCTACGGAGCTTTCAAGAGCAAGAGTATGCTGGTTATGAAGACAATTAGATGCAAGATGCTGGTCTCATTTGGAGAAAACCCAAAAGATGGAGGTAAAGATGGTGCGAGTCCGAGCAATGACTCAAATGAGAGCTTTCGAGGTTGGTTGCAGGACTCCTTGTCCATGGGGAGGCCCTTTTCCAAGACACTTCAGCCCTCAGGAGAAGTTGGACTTCATGATGAAGATGCTGCCCCAACTTGCACAATGGACAGCAGAAATAGAGGCCTATACACTTGTTGTTGAACAACCTTGTCAATGGGTAAGTTCTACACCATCATCTAGTTTTTCTCTTCCCATTACTCAAGCAGCATCATCTCATTTGGAATTACAAATTCTAAACTCCCCATCTGCTGTCCCAAATGTTGATTCCATGTCTCCACCTCTCAGTCTTCCACCACACCTCAATTCTTCTTTCCTTTTTCCTTCCAAATAGTCATCCCCTCCACAAGAGCTAAAAGAAATACCCCCTCCTCCAAAGAAACAAGAGTTTCCACCTCCACCACCATAAAAATTGCCAAATCAATTAAGTTACAACCCATCCCTCCTCTTGCATTCCCAATTCCATGTGGGAAGAAGAAATTGCAAAAATCAGTCATCAAGGAAAACAGTAGCAGAAAGAAGAGCCGAACAAGGATGAAGAAATTCAAAGTTTGAAGGTTTGGGCTGCCAAATTTGGGATGACAAAGATCCCCTTGATGGTTAAACCTATAGAAGAGGCTAAGGTTGAACAAATGGTGGTCAGGACTGATTTTGTTGCAGCAGAAGAAGAAGTTCTTGTAGTCCCAACTTGTCCTCTAGAGCAGCAGATTAAAGAGTTTGACTTGACAAACTTCATGCTGGAGGAAGAGTTCTATCAAGAGCAATATTGTCTTCAAGTAGTAGAGAAAGGAGAAGCTGCTCCAGATCTAAAAGAAGAGGAGCACATTCTAGTTGTGGAGGAGAAAATTGTAGATCCAAGGGCTTTGAGTACAAAGCAGGCTACAGGAGAACCTCCAGTTCTTCTTTCTACTTCACCTCTCTCAAGTTCTAGTACTGAAGAGGAGTTTGATCTCTCAAACTCAATGTTGGAGGGTGAAAGAAACCATGGTGGTCAAGTTACAAATCAAGAAGACACCATGGAGGAAGTGGAGCATTTGCAGCAGGACAGCCATGAGGCAGTTTATCTATCAGATTTGGAGGACTGTTTTGATGGAGAAGATCCGGTTGAGTTTCCACCATTCTCTCTTTCATCATCCACATTCCAAACACTTGAGTCTGCTATCATGAAGGAGAACATTCATTTGCAGTAGCCTACATCTTATAGCAGCTCTTTGGAATCAAGATTGGAAGATTTAAATCTTTCATGTTCTTCATTGGAGGAAGAGAAAGGACGAAGGGTTCTACCATTGCTTCCACACCATCCATTCAGAGGGTCTACAAGAAGACTCCATTTTTGGAGTTGGAAATCGAGCTATGGGCATAACAAATGGATCGAGACCTTGCCCAATCGGTATTTGGCTTCATTGGAGCCAAAGAAGAAGCCACAACTAGTCATGCTTGCTTCTAAGCATGAGGATGAGCTATGCAAAGTACCAAGGATCAGGCTGTCAGTACCTCTTCATCCAAATGCGAGCAACTAAAAGAGGTATTGAATTTTCCTTCACTGATACCTTGATGATTTGGGTGGAAGACCAGCTTCTTGTTGATTTTCCACTCTTCCTAACAACCATGATCAGCTCCAAATCAATTGCATATCTGCCACTTTTGAGAAAGGGAAGCTATTTCTCACAACCAATCACGGGGTTTTTTTTAGCTTGCCTTTGCTTCCAGTTAGAATAGAGTAGGTAGGTTTGATTTCGTAGAAGAAGTGCTTGTGCACACTCTGCATGTTCCATTTGGAGCATGTATGATTTTCAGTTCTGTACATAGTTTTTGTGGTGCTGGTTTTGCTCTTGCACAGTCCATTTTAGTGGCATTTTGGTGAGAACGACTCCGTTTCAGTGGGATTCAAGTGGCTCAGAGAGGAGGTTTTCAAAGTTCAAATCAGTTTGCAGGTTATAACTCATGACTCCATGCCCAATGGATTGCTTCAGGCTACTGATCATTCATCTAGTAGGCAGATGATCCCGCTGAGTCGCCAATCACCTCAAAACCTCTTCCTTTAAGAATGTAGAACATTTGTATATAACCTTGTTGGTCAATGGGTTCAAAATAAAAATTACATCATTGACTATGGTACTTAAACAACATCATTACCGTAATGGTTGTTAAATATCTTGGTCTTTCTCTCTTCCAACTCTAGTCAATTCATCTTCTTGGAAATGAAACAAGTTCCTCTCATTGGACAAATTAAATATGCGAAGGTAGCATTGGTATAATTTCATGACAAGAAAATCATAACGAGAATCCTTACGGAATACAAGCCTACATCATATGACATGTTATTGGGATAAATTTTCGGTCGAGATGTTAGAAGAGATATGTAGCTAGATTGGTTAAACTCCACTATCCCATTCAAATGTAAGATAAAGAAACTATTTTGTATTAGGAATATGAAGTATATTGTTCAAAGGTCAAATGACCCAACAACATATATCCCGTGTCAAAATTATAGATCTAGTAACTTTTTCATGACCTTTGAGGATAATGATCTTGATCTTCCCATGTCGGTTGATGAATGTCTAAACATCAAAAAAATTTCAAGGAACATCATGATTATTTGAAAAAATCATATTTTGAGAGTGTACTTCTAATGGGATGAGAGAATAAGTGATTTTCCTCACTTAATGTCAACGATGATGATAAAGAACTTTATTTAGAATAGAGTAATATTTAAATGATGAGAAACACGGATCAAGAAGGAGTGATACTCAATGACTTCTCGACATGTAATCTTAATGTTTCCAATCTTGATGCTCAGTATGAGTTTCCATGTGACGACTATGTTGGTGAAATTGAAAGATTCTCTTTCTTATTTAAAAGAATGGAAACATGATTTTTCCTCTTAAACTTTAACATACTCAAGGAGATGATGAATCCATCACAAAATGGATTTCTTAGTTCTTGGTGACCAAGAATGGGAAAATGATAATGAAAAAATTTCAACTCCAATATTGTGCTCATTTCCTTTTCATGAGGATGAAAAAATTCTCAAAAAAATGGAGAAATGGAATATTGCTTCATCCTATGGCTGGTTTTGTTCAAAATGGAAACATTTTTAGTGGACTTCAACCTTTCAATGCACACCCATGGAAAAGAGAAGCATTATCTTAGCATAAAAATGAAGGAAACATCCCAAAATGGAAAAGGAAAATAAGTTAAACATTCCCATGTCATATTCCTAATCTTGATCTCATTATCTTTCTAGTATAATTATGCAATGCACATAGCACATTGCGTAGGGTATCATGTTGTGAAAAATGAGTTTGAGAAACATGATTTCTTAACCAATTTAAAAACTATGAAAATAAAGAGGTGGATGATGATGCTGAAGTTTCTAATACATGTGTTGAGAAACAACCTATGAAAGTGGTAGTCATGAAGTAAGTATAGAATGAAGAACAAATTTATGGTTATAGAAATGATAAGTCAAGTGTAATCAAAATTCATCTTCGTGGCACTAGTAAAAACCAACAAGTGAAAGGAACCTGAGAACCAGGAGATGCCTGAAATATTTTTCAAAGCAAAAATATGGAGGAATGAATGAATGGATCATAAATTGCATTATATATCATGATATATTTATCAAGAATTTGAGAGTAAATTCATACTCCAGTGAACTTATCAAAGGAATTTTAGAAGAAAGGCATATGGTGATAGTAATTTACAAGTAAGAACTTGGATCAAATTTTTGCTTCATTAAAAATGGGTTATCACCCATATGTACATATGTGAATTAGGTTTTTCCCTCTTTGTGTTGTGTATTTAGTTTTTTTTTCATTCTTCCCTTTTCTTTTTGTTCACTTTTCTATTTTCTTTTTGTTTCTTTTCATGTGTGTGTTCAATCAAGGAAGTTGTGTTGTATATCTCTGTGGTGACTCTTTGAATCCTAATGGATAAGAAAATGGTCCACATTACATAGTGAGATTCTGTGGTTCCTAATTTCTCTCTCATTGTGTTGGATCCATAACATGTCCCTAAATAAGAGCCATATGTTGTCATGTTTTTACAAGGGAAAATTTAGTGACAAAAATATGACAATTCTACCCTAGTTTAAAATTTTTATTTATAAACCCTCATAGGAACTTCCCCAGATTAATCCTCTCTATGTCATGTGTATATAATTATTTCAAGTATTCATATGGTGTTTGGTAACTTTGGCCCATTTGTTTGAAATGCAAGAACAATACATTAAAGTTCTTTTGATGTATTATTTTTCAAGAAATATTCTTCAATGAAATAAATTAAGCCCTAGCTTCATCACAAGGTGGTATCGAGGAGATAAGAATATTTTTCAAATTTTTTAGGAATATTTAGGAAATATTTGGAGGTTTAGGAAAATGTTCGGTGAAAGAAAGTTTTTGAAGGTGAAGGATATTAAAGTTTAAAGAAACACATGAGCTTTAGGAAGTGATTTAGATGAGTTCAAGGTAAAAATGATACCAATGGAAAGGTAATTTAGTCCTCTAAATTATGGAATTTTAATATATTTAACAAGATAAAGGTGCTTCTTCCCACATATAGTTTCATCATGAACAACCCGTGGTCCCAAGTAAAAAGGCTATTTTTGAGAGAGATTCATGCAGAATCATAGAATAAGATCCATCCCATTATTCTAAAAAAAATTGGAGTCAAATTCATATAAATAAGTTCCAATAAAGACCTCCAGATGGTCCAGAAATGTTGTCACCAAGCCTCTCTCTAAGGTAAGCTTTCAAGATTTAGCCAAATTTGATGGTGGAACCATGTCATCACTAGGTGATGGAATTTTTTTGTCTCCTCTATCCTATCCCCTTGGTATATTTGGGACAAAAAAATTCACCTATTCCCAATTTATCCCCATAGGTAATCATGTGACCCCGACAAAACCCAAGCTTTCCTATTAAGCCCCTTCTCACTCATTATCAACTCCCTCCATCGCATAATCATGAAGTGCAACTTGTCCTCACTAGATTAGGGGAAAATTTCATATCTCATCTATCCCATATCCTTGGGAGATTTGGTAAAAAAATCACCCCATTCCCATCTCATCCTTTAGTCCTCATCTAGAAGGCCCCCCATTTTTCATCCTCTCTTCTTTGCCTCATCAAATAGCTTCTACCATTATCCTCACTAGGTGAAAAATTTATTACACCAATTATGTTGTCCCCTTGGGATAATTTTGACACAAAAATTATCCCAAGCCTATCCCTTGCCCAGGTTCTCTATGTGACCTAGTTTCAACCCCTAGGAATTTTTGAGTGTTTCTTCTCTCTCCTTTTCAAACAACCATCCTTCACAAATTTTCAAGTTGAGAAGAGGGTGTATTTTTTTTGCACAATTTATCCTATTCCCTTGGAATATTTGGTAAAAGAAATTAACCCATGTCCAATATTATAAAGAACTAAAAAATGAAAAATCATAATTGTAGTGTTATTTCCTTCACGTGCATATGAGAGAGGTATTATTGAAAGAATTCATAAAAGCCATTGCAACTAAATGGACCTTCACATTTATTCTAAAAATCTATAAGGTTTGGTGCATTAAATCCATTAACCATGTAAATTCTTCAGACACCATGAAAAATATCTCTTAGAGCATCCTTGGTGGCGAATAAATATTTTTACTACTTGACGAGCAAAGGAATTGATTGTACCAAGATTTGAGATGATTTTTCTTCTCCAAAAATTATTATGATATATAAATCTCATTGAATCCATTAATTTCTTCCATGGAATATTTTTACTTGAAAACCTCACCATAAAAAAATACCTTTTTGATTTCCTAGCATTACAAGCGGGTGAAACATAGTGAAATTTTGGAATATGATACCCCGACGAAAAACTAAATCTAAAAATAATGTTTCTATCACAAACCAAGGTAATTTTTTTCACTTAATAAAAATATAATATGATATTCCTCTCAACATAGTAAAAATTAGTATTTTCCCAAATTTCAAGTTTGAATCACCTAGAAAAGCTAGAAATAGTCCAAAATGAAAGGAAGTGCAAAATTGCAAATTTTCCCAAAATTATAGGTCTTAAAAAAGCATCTGATAAAAATATAAAGTGGTTAAAAATATAAATTCATCACCTTGAGAGGGAAATTTTAATATTTTATAAGGTTCAAGAGGTCAATTTTGAGAAAAATAGATGATATTTCTGAAAATAACAAGTCATGGTCTTACTGCTTAAAAATAGGAAGTCTTCATTTTAGGTATAATAAGTTACGAGATGGATCCATTTTCACTCATATTTAAACTTTAATGACTCTTCACAGGGTTATGGGATGATATCATAGCTAAAAAATAGGAATGAAACTTCCATATGGATCATTAAAACATCATCTTGATCTTAATTGTGTCTAGAAGTAAGTAGAGAAGATCATCACGGGGTGGAGCATGATAAAACCCAAAGACATTGTGAAGTCATAAGAGATTTGAAATATTTCAAGAAATAAATTGATTCATCAAATAAGAGGTTATCATTACTCCTTTTTCAATTTGGATCCATCATCATCTCTTAGTGAGCTAAGTGATTTGAGCTCGGTGAGTTGATTTGATCCAGATGAGTTGGGTGAGTTAGTAAGCTAGGTGTTTAGAAGGGAGTTAGTTGGAGTGAGTTCATTGAGATAAGGGAGTTGATAAATTAATAATATAAAGAATCATCATGAGTATCTCATGTGGTCATCTTTATCTTACATCATGGAATCCTTTAATAGTGTTTTTAAACACTCATTCGAAGAGTTCAAGGTATCTGTGCACCATATAAAAGAAGGATATTATGATCATCATTATAAATTTATTCATTAGAAGGAGTTTCTTTGAAAATTTACATGAATCCACTTCCCTTCTTCTATTCTCTCCATTTCTTATAATTATTTTTTTACATAATCATTATATTTTATCCTATTCACTTAAGTCAATATTTGTAATTTGTAAAAGTATTATGTCGAATTATAAGAGGGGTACGAAATTTGTCTCTTCCAGGGAAATTAAATGGTTGCAAGTGGGATAGGAATATGAAGAGTCATGTGGGGGGACATGATTGGTCAATTCACATTTCTATAAATTGGGATGTCTTCTTCATTCCAAAGGATCTAGGAAATTTCAATTATTAGTAACAATTGTGAATTATTGATGTTTTGTAGTCATCACTACATAAGAAATGAAAGATACATTCTTCCTTTTCTTTTCTCTTTTTTCCTCTATTATATCTTATATGAACTTTTTAAGAATAGTGATTAAGAAGATATTTATATTTTCAATTAATGGACCTCAAATAATTGTGTGTATATGTAGGTTTTGTTTGTCTCACTAATGACTTCAAATTTTCTTTACTTTATATTAAATGATGAACTAATCTTGTTATTAGGTTTGAACTCTGTAATTATCCTACTCACGGTGATAATATTTCTCTAATTTCTCTCCTTCACCCCTGATCATTGCAATTTCCTCCCTTGTACCTAGTACAAGAACTTTTCCATAGGTTTATTTCATCATTCTGTGTGATCCCTGACCTATTTGGCAAACCCACAACATTTAGATAGGGATTTAATAGTTTTCATTCAATAATGGGAGTTGCACCATTCAATGTAGAGGGGTGTAGCCTTGTGAATGTTGGTGGAAACACTTAATTTTTCACATCAACAAATTTTATCAACAATTGAGATGAATTATAAGAGGTGTAAGAGAATTTATTATCATGTATAAGAATAACTAAGTGTGTATGTAATATAGATTTTTCGATGACTATTTTTTTTTTTTTGGAGTAAGAGGACATGAAATACTAGGTGAATCAATGAACATGTAAAATTCTTTTAAGACTAGATTTTTCAGTAGTATGTGGATGAGAAAATAGGTGAATGAGAAAATAGGTGAATGATGAAGTGTCGAGAGGAGGAAAATGAGTTTATATTTTCATGAATGAGGTAAAAACATTTGTGAGTGATATAGGTTGTTGAAGTATGTATTTGCAGCAATATAAGATGATGAGAAAGGAGGTGAATCAAGGTGAGTGAAAAAGGAATATAAACATAGCAAAGCTAAATAAGAGATCACAATTTTTTTATTAAAGAACATAGATGAAGGTGATTAAACCTTTGTACAGTCTAAGTTGGTTCTTAGCAAAGTAAGTAGTTAGTGCTTCCATGTCAAGTAGGTGCTTGACTAAATTGTTGGAGTTGGTGCTCAAAAAATTGAAATCCTTGTAATCTTTTATGGGAAAATTGTCCTCATAGTGCATTGATTTCATTGGGTTTTCTACCTTTAAGGGTTTCCCACATTAACATCTTACTTCATGTGTGCTTGTTTGATTTTTTTATGTTTGAGTATTATTGTTTGCTCATGGTAAATGTTGTTTAATATTAAAGGAATTCCTAATGTTTAAAATTATTCAAATTTTGAATAAGCAATGATTCACCCCTCCCCTTTCAGTGCCTTTGTTTTCAAATAGAATATTCCCCTACTAGGTAGAGAAGTATACAACTACAATGTTTAGTCTTACTATCTTCATGATTCACACATTAAAAAGAAATTGAGAGGCAAAAAATTGGTGCCATTTCGAGGAGTACATTGTTCATTAGTTCATTCACTATACTGATTACCTTTACAAGATCATTTCTAAGGTTGTTTTTGTTTAATTTTAATTCAAAAAGGATCCTAGTTTGATTTCTTCATTTTATATTCTATCTATATTTTGTTTACATTGTAGGCCATTTTAATTCCAAATTAATTCACTAACTTAGCCAATAATTGGCATTGTTTTTAGGGATACCCCATTATTTCATCATACCTTTTCATACTTTTTAATAATTATTATCATATCTATAGTTGTATGTATTATTTGTTAATAAATAATTATGTACTTCAGTCATATTTGTGAGAATTGTGGTGTCATTTGTGTTCTTTGAAGTTCTATTCATTGTATTTTGAAATCTAAGTAAAGAGATGATATCATGTTGTTAATATTTTCTAAAAATACCTCAAATTTTAAATAGTTGTGCTTAAATTATGTATACGTTTGAGGTATTGGAAAATCCATTTTTTTTGATACTAGTTAGCCCACATATTTTCCATTCCTTTGTTGATTTGATGTTCCTTTACCTTTTTTTTCCTTGTGACTTAATTTACAAAACTTGATGGGACGTTCTTTGCCTTTAAATAAAATCCATCAAAAAGGAATATAGAACTCCCATTAGTGAAATCAACAATCAATTAGAAACAAGTCTTGAAGTTTATGTAAGGGAGACATATTTCTCATCTCCAAAATTGAGTTTACTTTGTCTTTTTCCCTTTAAATTATGGAGAGAGTACATTAATTGAGAACATTGATGAGAATCAATATTTTTCATTTAATATTTTTGAATCACTAAGTGGAAAAACTGACCCTATAGTAAACTCTCCTTTATTTTTGTAAGAACTAGTAGATCTCCTACCTCTACCAAAGATCATAGTATTTTCTCCTCACCTCTACTTAATGGAAGAGAAGTGTGTCAAGCCCAACCTTCATTTAGAGAGTTTTTTCTTTACTTTTCTAAAATTTAGTCAATTTTCCTCTATGTGAATTGAAGAAATATCTAATACAAGATTTTATCATCCATATTATAACTCACAACAATCCATCAATAAATAATCATCTAGAGTGTAATACAGCATTCATCGATCATAATATGGTTAGTTATGAATGTAACCTCAATTATTTTAGAAATAATATAAGATATCCTCACCTTTTTCTAGGGGAAAATAGATTTAGGAATATTTATTTATATAAAATGAAATACTATCCTAATGAGGATCCAAAAGACATTAGAACGATACTACCTAAATATCAAGGAAACAATACAATCTCAAAGCGATCAAGACCTAATATTCTTTAGTAAATTGATTTATGACTATTATTATGTCTATAAGGATATGGTTATCATATTATTAATTCATAATTTAGAAGATAAATAGTGTTAATTATTTGATATATTTATTAATGGGAGTATATATTGTTAACGTGATATGAGAAGAGCCACACAATTATCATGCCAAGAATATATACATTTTTTTGTAATGGGAGTATAGACTCTTGGCATGTCATTTATATATTATTTATTTGTATATTTCTTAAATTTATAATCAACAAAATTTCAATCGTTGGAAAGAATCATATTGAATGCATCAAATATTTCAACTCCATATTCACCAAATTAATGATGAAAATCCTAGAAAATTTCATGTCTACTAGTGCAACATGCTTGATTAAAGATTGTGAATTGTTTGATGCAAAAGTTAGATTATATCTTAGAGATAATTCCTAATCTCTTTTAAGAAACCCTAAACTATGGTAATCAAGATTGATAATGATATCAAATATAATATAAATCCATACATAATATATGATTTGAGCCTCCTCCTACTAATTAGGAAGATTTCTCCAAGTACCTCATTTAGTTTTGATGAAAAATTATACAAAGTGATATGGAATATGAAGGATTTATTTTATAGTGTGGCTAGAAGTGAGAAAGGATTTCCCCTTATATATATAAATATATGACATGCCACATAATTAAGATAGAGGACATACACTGTGATATAACTTTTGAAAAGGAGAAGAGGCCCTTTCACAAAGAAATAACATCCGAACATAGAGGTAGTGAAAAATAGACAATTGACCCCTTTCCACAATTACTAATAATGTAAATTTTCTAAAATAATTATATGAGTGTAAAGATTTTTTTCTAAATTCATAGAGAGATTTTCCTTTTCTCTGCTAATGGCTAAAATTTTTAATTTATGCTTTTGCATTGTGGAACCAACGTTGGAAAAGCTGCATGGATGCTACTATTACACCTGAGATTGCACTACCTAATGGGCCCATTGCTACAACATCCACTTTGTTTATTTTGAAGTACTTAGATTCCCCACTAGATCCACAATTGAGTTTGATGATTTAAGTAACAAGGGTCACAACACTGAGTGATCTACCCCCCAACCCACTAAAAAAAGGCCGAGATATGTCTAAGTCTCGCATGTGGGAAGGTATTTTCAAGAGACATCTTGGCCGGATTATGGACCCTATTTCCTCTATGGATTCCCATGATTTATCTATTTTCAATCTCTAAGGATGATCAAGGAATTTTCTACATCCAAATAACTAAGACTTTCCTCAATAGAGTGATTCAAAAAAATTAAATGGCGTTAGTTGGTAAGTTTCTAGTTCCTTGACCTAACATTAATGTAGTTAGAAAATGGAACCCTTTGGGGAAATGAGTATTTATTCTATGTCCAATGGTTTCATTTTCTTAAATGTAATATGTAAGAATACATTGATGTCATGCACCTAAAATGACCAGGGTTTTAGGGAACATGGGGCTCTTCATTAAACAATGGTACCGTGGCTTCCAATCCTTTCAAGGAAAATATCAACACCATCCTCTTATAGTGTAGAATTACGGGACTACCAAAGCGTTTTGGGATGATGAAATCATGTTGAAAATTTCTATATCTATTGGTTCTCTAATAGGTCTAGATAGTGCTATGAAAAATAGATCGCAATTGGCATTTACTCACTTCTATGTCTCCAAAGACATGGAGCAACAAATTACGACTATGTATTCTTAGAAACAAGACTAAGGGCATAGAGGCAACATATTATTTATGAATCTTTTCAGATGAGGTGCTCCAAATACCACAAGTTGGGTCACTTTACTAGGAAATTCCCTAAAACAAAAATCCGATAGGTTAATAGGGGAAAATATGGTCATGCTCTCAATTCCCAACATGCAAATCAATCAATCGAACCATATGCGAGAAGAGAAATGGCCATACTCAAAAACGAGATCCGGGAGGGACATCTTAAAACCATAGCCAAAAAAAAAACTCAGTTTGAAGAACTCTTTGGGTTCTAAAAAATCCTCTTCTCGAAGATGGGAAAATGATGATTTGATAAGAAAAGATTCTAAAAAGGAGGATAATATTATAGAACTTACCATTAATATTGATGAGACTCTTCGGTTAGTGGAGATTCATCTCTTGTCAAAAGGTGAGTCCAAAGGAGAAGAGTTCATAGCCTCACCTCTCCCTCCTTTGATTGTAGATTCAAACAAGAATCCTACTTTTGAAGTTTTTATTGAAAATTTGTTGAATGTGGAAGAATATTCACCGCGAAGAACCCGCACTTCAATTCTATAATAGATATTGCACCACATTTTAATGGAGGAATAGATCTTGAAGATATCTAGCGTAGATCTAAATTTCCTTATGTCTCTAGCTTTAAAAGGACACGGATCGAGAATCCTCTATAGGATTCTATCCTACAAAACAATGAAGGAAAACTAGAAAATAGTCCCATTGTAACTTTAAAATAATATTATAATAGTACTACACAACTTTACCCTCACCTCGTTGAAGAGGATTATTGAAGGATTATGGAGGAATCCCCACCAAAATAATGAAGAAGGTGAACTCACCCCTATAAAATTAATAAAGTATTGTGTCAACACTTTATCACCATATTTTTCTCTTATGAAATCCAAAAAAAAAAGATAATGGCTATGAAGATATTCATGATGCTTTATTCTTTGATAACAAAAAGTCAACGGGTAATTGGACTACATCTTTCTCTAGATACATTGGATCATCCAAGAGGCAAGCCAATCTGAGGGCTAACACCACTAAGGGAAGACATTTAAAAACTTATTAGAGAAATATTTAAATTAGTAAGGATCTTACAGATGGAACCCAATCCTCTTTGGAACATCTCGGTACATAACTCCCCATGTCTATTTTAATGAAGATCATTTTTGGGAAACTTAGAGGCCTTAATGGGATTCATAAGTAGCTCACCCTTAAGGATCTGAGAAAGACTTGTAAGCCCACTAATATAGCTATTCAAGAAAATAATATGAATTTATAAGCTTTGAAGACTTATAACAGATATTTTTTGAAAAAAATTTAATGGATTATTATTGACTTAAGAGTGGCATCTAGAGGTATTGTTTTCTTTTGTGACCCAAATTTAATCTCATGTAAGGTGGTTTTATCCTCTTATTCCCATGTTTTTGTTGCATTTAAAACTCATGAAAATTCTAGTAGTTGAATCCTCTTAGTCATGTATGCCCCTAATAATCTTCATGGTAGAAGGTAGCTCTAGAATGTTTAAAAAATTTCAAGCTAAGTGTAATAACTAGAATTGGATTGTCATGATGGAATTTAACACCCCACTCTCTCCATTTAAGAATAAAGGGGGATATTCAATGCATACCATGGGGATGGATGATCTGGAAGATTTCATTTCTCACTCCAATCTCTTGGATCTTGATCTTCACAACAATCCTTATACTTGGTCTAACAAAATACTAGGAGATGAACTCATTCATGTCATACTTGATCTCAGTAAATTATCTCTGCTAACTAGATATTATCTAAAAGTTTTCATTTATCCTCTCTCCCCATAATTGACATGCATCATAACCCTTTTTCTTGAAACTACTAAATGTTGATAGGCTTTCTCATATCTCTTTCAAGTTTGAAAATATGTGGCTTGACCATCCAAACATTAAAGACATATTCAAGGAATGGTCTAACATTTATATTGAAGGATTAAAATAATTTAGATTCATCCAAAAGCTAATAAATGTCAAAAATAAAGTCAGGACCTAGAATAGGATGTTTTTGGTAACATCTTCCTTTAGAAAAACCAATTAGGGAGGATATTGAAGCCTTGGAAAAAATATTTTCAAAGGTTGGTATGTCTCATGAAGATCATATTTGTGCAAGAACCATATTAGTTTCCTTTCATAACCTCTATGCCAAACAAAAAAAACATTTGGAGATAGAAATCTAGAGTTGTTTGGCTCAAGGAGGGTGATAGAAACACCAAGTTTTTCCATATGATAACTCTTGAGTATATGGCCCATATAAGTCTCCCATTCGATGGTTAAATTACTTCAGATCAAAACAACATCAAGAAAAAATATTTAATTTTTAATATGAACATCTTGAATGATAACTTTTGTTTATCTTTGGAGGCAACAAACTACTTGATGGAATTTATTCCTTAAGGTATCTTGGCTTCAAAAGATTTCAACATTCTTATAAAACATGTAACTTTAGAGGAGTTGCAAAATATGGTATTATCCATGGAAGGATAAAAATCCCCAACACCGATGGATTCTCTACAAATTTTTATCTTAACTTATAGGAAATATGCATTGAGTATCTCCTTAAAGATGGAAATGAATTCTACAGGATATGGAGACTTTTAAAAGAAATTAATAACACATTCATTGTTTTATATCCTTGGAAAATATGGACTAAAGTCTTTAATCATTTCAGACCTATTAGTCTCACAAATGTTCTTTACAAAATCTTCACCAAAATTCTTACTAGTAGAATTCAGCCATTGCTTCCTCACCTTATCTCCAATCAATAGGGGTTTTGTGAATGGAATGCTTATTCAATATGGTGTTGTGATGGTTCATGAAACCATTCATTTTATTGAGAAAAATTAAAAATCAGGCATGGTTTTGAATCTTGATATGAATAAATCCTTCAATAGAGTTTCTCAGGATTTCCTGGATAATGTAATGGAAAAATTTGGGTTTGATGCTCATTTCAGAAATATCATTAATGTTTGTATTTCAAATCCCATACTCTTTGTGATTGTAAATGGAACCTTAATGGGTTTCTTCTCAATCAATAGAGGTATCTAGAAAGGGGATCCAATCCACCCCTACTCTTCATCATCATGGAAGAAAGTCTCAGTCATTCCATTACTTGAGTTGTTTCTTTGGGTTACCTCAATGGTTTGTAACCTACATCCCACGAGCACAATTTTTCACATCGAAATTTTATGATGATACTATTTGTATCCTTTAGGCCTCTATTTTGAAGTAAAAATGAAGAAAACCATTCTCAAAACCTATGATGAGGCTTTGGGACATCAAATTAACTTTGAAAAATTTCTCTCTACTTCTTCAACACTCCTCCAAGAAGGAAAAGGAAAAATTCTCAGCTATTTAGTTGCGAAATTAACTCTCTCCCTACCACTTATCTTAGCCTTCTCCTTGGTACAATTTTTTTTTATGAGTGTATGAAATGCTTTTTTAGATAGGTTTCAAAGGAAGTTAGGTGGCTAGAAAGGTATCATCCTCTCCAGCAGAGAGAAACAGTCTTCTAATAAAAAACACACTTCAAAATATTCATATATACATTATATCTTTATTCTCTATTCTTGTTGATATGGCGGATAGGATTGAAAGAATTCAAAATATTTTATTTTGGATGGGTACAGAGGAGTGAAAGAGATTCTTCCTTGTGGCTTGGGATAAATATTGCACCAATTTTTTTTTTTGGGTGGATTAGGGATCAAGAATATCAAACTTATAAATGTTGCTCTTGTCCTGAGATGAGTTTGAGGCTTCTCAAGGGAACATCCCTTGGATAAATCTTATCATAGTGAAATATCTGAATCAAGGTCAAGCCAAATATTTTATCAAATATGATTCCCTTCCTAATGGTTCTATTTTTTGGAACAATCTGGTTAAGACAAGGAATTTTATTGAGGAGGGTTGTAAATGGACTCTAGGAAATGGTGAGGACATTCAATTCTAGGATTATAGATTTGAATATTTTCACAATCTTCCTAATATCTACCATTAGGAACAACTCAAAATTAGCTGCAAAATGACATTAAGCCAACATGTCGAACTACATCTATAATATCGATGGAAAACCCCAATGGAATAATGTAATATTTTTTTCCTTAAACAAAAATATATTCTAATGGATGTACAAAACATCATCGAGACACATCCCCATCATCCAAATTCATGCTAAGGATCAGTTCATTTGGTTCCATTCCTTTGATGGGGATTATTTTGTGAGAATAGGTTACTAGGTGTTGGCGATGAAACCCTAGTGGATTTCCTTGGAGAAAGATCTAGTTTAAGGAGCTCACTCCTAAAATTATCCAATTTATTTGATAGATCTTGAACATGAGTATCCTTACCATGCCCAATAGATGATGTCTATGCAAAAATAAAATAATTATATTCATCATCTACTATTGCACTCTCCCACTATTGCATCTTTATGGAAGCTGATATTCAATAGATTTGGTATCTGCTAGAAGTTTCCTATTGATATTTTTCAATCCTGGGAATAGTTGTAGCCACCTTTCAAACATGTCTTACTTAGGATATTTTGAAATATATTATTTTCACACACTATTTGGAGGATTTAGAAGGCTCATAATTCCCTCATTTTTAGAAATGCTAACAAATCCATCAAAAGGAACCTAAATGAAAGTTATGATTTTAGTCAAGGTATACATCTTAATATTCAAGCCTCCAAAAATTCTAAGTACCCCAAAGAAGAGGATGTAATCCTAAAGTTTTGGAATATTGATTTATAGCAGGGTAAAATTACTTCTCCTAGCATTGACAGGACTTTTGTTCCATGGATTCCCCCACATGAAGGATGGCATAAATTGAACTTTGATGGAGCTTCTAAGGAAACCCAAGTACAACATGTGGTGGGGGTGTATTAGAAACCATCGTGGTCACCCTATATATTCCTATGTAGGCCTTATGGGTAAATAATCAAATCACTATGTTGAGGACCTAACCACTCTTTGGGTAATAAGAACTGTAAGGGATCTCAAGATAAGAAATTTAATTATTAAGGAGACTCAATAAATGTTTCAAAAAACCTTATTGGCTCCCAACCCCCCAGATGGACCATAAAATATTTTATAATTGAAGCCAAGGTGTTATGTGAATATTTTTCAAACATTCATATTTTTCATGTTTATAGAGAGGGGAATGGGGTGGAAGATGTGCTTGCAAATGATGGTTTCATCATTAATAGGTTCAAAATATGGTATGATTTCAAGGGGATCTCTACTACAGTGAAAACAATCATTTTAATGAAGAAAAATACATGTTTCCCTCTAATCATGCCTTTTCAATGGTCATGACATGTATGGGGTAATGATAATTTGTAATCCAAGCTTACAAAAATTTACCCTTCCAAACATATACCTTTTCATTTATTTTTGTGTTTGAGATTTCAAAGAAGGGTTTTCAAATTGTTTTCACATCTCTGGTTGGTTGGCTAGAAATATCTACAACTTCTCTATATTTCAGATCAAATTTCAAGGCCACTTTCAAGCTACACCTGGGATATTGCCACTCGGTCTATAGGGTTCATTTTCACTAAGGGCGGTCCTCCTTGTAGAGTGGATCCTTTATGCGACCCATCCTAGAGAAATAACATAGAATTATGGGATGTTTTAAGTGTGGATGGTTTCACAGAGTTCATGTAGTGAATTAAGGAAACAATGTTCACATATCCCCAACATTCACATAAAAATAAAAATATAAATTTATCCATTTCAAGGATAAAGATTTTTCAATCATAGATGAGATGATCTCCTTCATCGCAAGTTTGAGCATGAAGGGGTAAACTTCTTTCATAACAAATCGACAAAGATGCTTTGATGAGAAATTTTTCTTTATGGGGGATGAGTCTCTGTAGATCATAAAATTGGTGATTTTGTACTCTTCCATTCCCTCACCATTTTGTTAAGGTGCAGAAATAGTAGTGCGGTACATCACTATGGAAAATTCAAGGTTATTTTTCCTTAATATTAGCATTTTCTTGAAAATTTGGTGAGGGATGTCCAAGCTTATATGAGGGTATTTCCTTGTACTAAGGAGTGATTTTTCTCCTTCACCATTACTTCCTTGATGTTTTTGATGATGATCCACCCCCTCTCTACCCTCTCCTCACCTTCTTAACAACATAGGATTCAAACCAAGAATATCAATATTAGAGATCCCATTTCAGACCCCCCTCCTGCTAAGAGAGTCCTCCGTAGCATCTCTAAGAATAAGGAAATTATGGGTGGTAAAAATATATTGGAAATCAGTCATTCTACCCTTGTCTATTATTTTTTTCATAGCCTAACTTCTCACATCAAACAACAAGCCAAGGCCCTTAAGGGAATTGAATAAAATGTTGATATTCTCATTAAGGAAGGTGTCAAGTCCAATGTGGACCCCTCAACTCTTTCAAAACTAGAGGAAAATCTTGACAATATTTCCACTCAACTTACTAAATTGAAAGACAAAGTTTTTAGGTTGAAGATAATAATTATAACCGTATCTTCATCTACGGGAAATACTTGATTATAATAAAAATAAATTCAAGTAGGTTTGTGATGCTTGTGTTATTTTATGGTCTTCTTGGAATAATGACAAGATCAAGAATAACACAATCACTGAGATCAACAATGATCCCGAGATGTGAAATGCAATCAAGCTCTATAAATCTCTCAAGATTTCTTTGAAATTCTATATCATGTCTCTTGTCTAATACTTGACTTGTTGTTTTTATGCTTTTTTTCTATTTTTGTCATTTTTGTGGGATCCTTGTAGGTACTTACTCCCTTCCTTAGTATATTTTCTGAATATATTACTCTTAGGATTTTTGTTAGGGTGTGGTCCCCATGTATCAAAAAATAAGTATTCTAGCATGATCTTTTCTATATTTTGAGACTTTTGTAATACATGGTATGGTCCCTTCAAAACCATTTACCAATAGCAAAAAAAAACTACCTCATCATACTTGAATGTTTTCTTTAATTAGTGATTTTTAATCCCATGTTGATAGATCAAGAAAGTCTAGAATCTATTTATATTCTATATTTCGATAATAAATTAATTAATTTTTCATAAACCTACAAGTTTCCTACATATTGTTTTGAATAGCTAAGAGCTCGGATGATAAAAATACCATGGCGGTGATCATTGGAAGAGGATATTCTAGAACTGATTTTTTTGTAAAGGATATATTCAAATGTAATTAAAACTTGAGAATCTAAAACAATTCAAATGAAAAGAAAATCCCAAAGAGGATTCACCTAATAATAATGATGGTAAGGGTGATGATGCTTTGTTAGGAGGACCATTATTATTATTGAATAGAATATCACTCCACCATAACCCGATAAGAAAAGTAATCTCATGTATAATATTAAAGGTAATTTCCCTCTTATTTCTAGTGTGAAAAAGGGGTCTTCTTGTTCTAAAATAACATATGAGAATAAGAGGAAAATAGTGGAGATTGATATTCTAATCCAAAATAGAATTAATGCTTCCACATATTCTAATTTGGGAAATTCCTAATCACAAGACCATGCTTTATGTATGACTGATGTCAATGTTACCACCTTTCCTCTAATGAGCACCAAAAATGGACCATCATATACAAAATATAACATTATTTTTCCTTCATAAATGGTAGATATAAGTGTTATTTATATAAACTTATGGTTCATTTAGAATCAAATAGAGTATAAATCATGGTTATTTCTATAGAATTCAATTTTATCTTTTTATGTAATTATTTTTAATTATTACTAGGAAAAAGATGTCAATCTATGCATATCTAGTCCATATTTTGCTATAATTGTAAATTAAAATATTTTAAAAACTAACTACTAGCTACAACCACCCTTGGAGGATCATCAAACTATCTCATATCAAATATAGATATATTTATCTTAGCACTCCACCATCTTCACAAATGTATAACAATTCTATTTCACTCTAGTACATGATTAAGGAAAAGTAAAAAATAGTTATCAAGAATATTATGAAACCCAAATAAAATTACATATTTGAATTCCTCTTGAAATATTATTGATCTAGAGGATATTTCAAGTGTTATAGGTTTCCTAAACCTCCTTAAACCATTACCATATTGTATATATTTCTGATAGATTTCCGAAGATGCCAAGAACATCAAAAATAGATTTAAGATTCAAACGTTATTATTGGTCAAAGATGTGGTTTGAAAATGGGTAAACAATGGTCAACTGATGAATAACGCATTGGCATGTGGAAGTTTGGAAAAAGGTGAAAAGGTTAAAAATTTATGTTTTAGAGCCTCTAGTCTTCAACACATGAAAAATTTTGTGCACCCTGTTTTTGTTGATGGGGACCTCATCCAAGATCGACACACCATTTTATAGGAGTGGTGCCTTTGCTGCCTATTCTCATATTTCCATTATCATATTTTTGATTATATATGCCATATATTTTCCTAACTCCTCCAATGTCATACTATATAATTTGGAGAGTTAATTTTACATTGCGGTGGTCTTATTTCAATATACGAGCTTCGGTGTGTTAGTTAGTTTGATCCGTGGGTGGTCAAAACCCCACTCGATACCTATATTGAAGCCTCAATAGTCGAATGATCAGTAATATCTCTAATGGTTTGGTTTTCCCCTTATAACATGATGTATCAACTTAACATGTTTATCAAAACATCCTATATGTCAGACCCTTATATTGGGAAATAAAAATCAACCCATTCAACTTGGGCTAAACAAAGGGATCGGTGAATATATATATATAATAGATCGGTAGATAAATCTAATAGCAAAACAAATCAACGTACCATATAACTTGGCGATAGATTAAATTATGTGGTGAAACAATGCTTGGCGGTTTATATAGCATCATCAATTTAAAACCAACCCACCATATAATGTGGGGTTAAAAAATAGCTCACATGGCCGCAACCACACGCTCTTAGTATGGGATTTCTATTTTTAAAATCCCAATCTACCTAATCCACAGAAATGTGGGATAGCTCTGAAAATAACCCAAATCCACCGGAAAAATCATAGTAGGAGAATTTGAACCCGCAACCCAAAGGGTCTAAACCCTATCCATCTATCCAATAATCCTAAAAGGCTCATTGAGATATATTAGGAGCTAAGTAAAACTTATAAAGAGACACCGATAGGTATGTGTATAGGTAGAATAAGAGCACTTGGAGAAACATGCTCAAAAAAAAAATTTAGACTATCATGATGGTGTGATAATTTTCCCATTTTGGAACTTTTGTGACAAATATTTTAGTCATTAAATTCACACAAAGGTAGATAACCAAAGGGGGCACAACTTCAAGTGAATCAGGAAGGTGAGGGGTGGTTGTTGGACACTCTAGAGTCCTTTTAAGGTCTAAAACATAGTTTTGCAGGTTTTAATTCATTATTTATTTATTGTACATGGTAAATATATTTCAAATTATAAAATTATTAATGGATCGGTTCACAATGAACCCGGGGACATAGGAATTTTGAACCCCGTAAACAATCATGTGTCATTTCTGATTTTTTATTTTTAGTTTGTTGATATTTACAATTAATTATGTGCTTAAGAAAAATTTCAGATGAAATTTTAATAAGTATTGATAAATTTTAAATTCAAGTTAATCAAGAACAATGAAGTATTTGGGATTTGATAAAATATTGAAGTTTTTCAATTAAATGGGAAATGAATTTCAGTTTATGATCAGTCCTAAATCAGATTTTAATCAATTTTTGGAGTATTAGAGCCCTTTAAGTTGATTAAAAATTAAAGATCATTTGAAGCAGATTAAAAGTATTGGATTAAAATTTTCATTTTTAGATCAAGTTTTGGTATTAGAGCTGGTTTAGCTTGATATTTAAGTTTCCAAGATAAATCGATTAACAATATGATTTCTTCAAATGGGTGCGATTAGTTCGGTGTGTGTGAATAGGTACAGGTACACTATGGGTAGAATGTCTACAGAGGCTAAGTTTGAAGATATTGAGACATATAATCATCAGATCCAAGAAGATAACTCTCTCCTAAGATTAATATATTTATCCTTAGAGAAGAAGAATGTTTGGTTGAAACTGAAATGCAAGCTAAGCATAAGCTCTTGGAAAATTACATAATGGTGAGTAGAAAGGGAAAAACCCTTTCCTAAATATGTAGAAACAATGGTGGATGCATGTCTTGTACATATGACACCATCATGTTCCTCATCCCATTTGGAATCGATTCAAGTATGCTTTCTTTTGGTAGCTTTGAAAAATATATTAAATGTATATAATCTAATTTGTTGGATAAAATGGATTTTAATGGAATTTTCCTTGGTAAGGACAACCAAGGTAGGACTAACCCAAAGATAGGTCGAGGATCATCCATGTGATGTAGATTTTGGTTACTATAGTATGGAAATGATATTTGAGAGACCTCCAAGAATGATAGATGAAGATGAGCTTATGATAAAAAAGTGTATACACCATTAGCGCAACATCTTTGGAATGGTAAGAAATTTTAGAGAAAAGGTAATGAAATTCTGCCTCGTGTTTCTTACCATAATCATAAGCCTAGGAAAAATTGTAAATCTTCTAATTATCGAATCTTTCTCTTTGAAAAATATGGGTATGATATATAGAAATTGATGAATATTTTCTCATGTACATTTTGTGGTGGAAATAATCATTCTTATTCATTTTATTGGAAGAGAAAATCAATTTTGTAAAATTATTTTTAGGTAATCTTAATGTGAAAAACCAATCTCGTATGCAAACAAGAGAGAAATGGTAAAATTAATTCCTCACCTCATAATTAGGAAAAAAGAGGAATTATTGGACTCGTTATCAGATGAGTGGACACATAGTTTATAACTACTGGAAACTTCACCTAACAAGCCATCTGATGTATGGTAAGAAAAATTTGGTATATAAGGTAAAATAATTTTATAAACCACTAGTTAAAAATGAATCAACCTTATATCTATCAATTGTAGAACAACTAATGAGTTCATTATATTTTAATACGAGAGAATGTAAATTCACGTGAATTTGATAGATTTACATTACCATTGTTGTAAATTGTGAATAACATGCAAAAATTTTAGAGTAATTTTGTGGATTTCCTATGTATGTTGAAAGGATTTATATTCACATATTTTCATTTCTTTGAAAGTGGAAATTGGCGTCACTGTAAAAGGGTCTAGGAGACAGTTTAAAATGATCGATATAACCTCTTACTTTTTAAAGGATGACAATATAACACTTTCTATTTTTAGTAGCAGATTATGCAATTTCGGTGGGCATGTAGTGAATGATTTCTAATTTTGGGATGCATTTTTAAGAAATGTTGTTAAATGTCATTTTGCAATTCTATGAAACTTGTTTGATAATGTAGGCAATATGCAAACATGTTGTTTCTATGGAGAGTACTTACACATAAATGATGAACCTTATTTTTAGGGCATTTATTTGTAACTACCCTATGTAGTTACAATTAGTGTGTACATTATTTTCACTAACAAACTGGTGTGTAGGTATGCCTGGTGATCATTTCAAGTAGAGAATAGCTCACCATTTTGGGTAAGCACATTTATAGTTTGATCTATCCTTTTATAGTTCAATGTGTATGGATAAAACTTACTGATTCACGTTGATTAATTTTTTCTTACTATATCTATTTTGGCATTGATGGTCTAACTATATTAGATAGTGAATATTTTCAATTTTACAGTTTCAGATAGATAATGGACACTAGCCTAATTGTGGGTAGTTTAGATGTCTCTTATACTGAGCTATTTTTATGGAATTGTAATTTCAGTAATCAACCATATCAAAAAGTGATAGTTGAACACTATCTTAGTTGGGTGTTATTATCTCCTCAATTATTTGTGACGGAATTATAGGGGATTTGATAGTTCACAGTTGTGTGCAAATTTGAAAGGGTTGTAGCATTTCAGTTGGACACTAGCCTAAATGGGTATTATTATCTAATCGGTTTATGTGCCTAGCTAATCAACTATTTGCATTTGATTAACCTATAATGATTTTTTGGGTTCCTCTATGAGTCTTTGCAATTACAAGATGAGTTAACATGTTTATGGGTTGATACACAACTTTTTGTGGACAAAAATCATTCCTAGTTGGTAGGAGTGATTCGGAGGATTTTTTGAGTGTTGGAAGTTTCCTAAATATATTTGAACTATTAACACACTTTGTAGAAATTTGTGATAGATTTCCAATAATGCTAAGAATGTCAAAAAAAATCAGATGCAAAATTTATTGCAAGTCGAGATGTGGTTTGAAAACGGACCAACAATGGTCAAGTGGCGAATAACACATTGACACGTGATAGTTTGGTAAAAGGTGAAAAGGTTAAATTTTTTTTTTTCAAGCCTCTAGTCTACAACATAAACAATTTGGTCGAATCCACTATTTTCTAGCTAGGGGCCCTTAGCCAGGATCAACACACTCTTTTATAGGAGGAGTGCTTTTCCCAACTATTCTCATATTGCCATTATCGTATTTTTGATTATATATGCCATATATTTTTCTAACTCCTCCAATGTGGGACTATATTGTTTGGAGAGTTAATTTTGTATTACAAGTGGTCTTATTTCATTATGCAAATCTTGGGAGAGTTAATTTGTTAGCTTGGTGGGGTGGTCAATTCCCCACCGAGACCTATATTAAAGCCTAAATAGTTGAATGATCAGTAATATCCCTTATAGTTTGGGTTTACCCCTTATAACATGGTGTATCAACTTAACCTGTTTATCAAATGTATCCTATATGTTGTGGCCGTTATACTAGGCAATAAAAATCAACTCATTCAACTTGAGATACATGGTGGATCAATAGATATGTATAACAATTCAATAGATAAATCTAATAGCTCAACAAATAAACACACCATTGGATAGTTTAAGTTATGCATTTAAACAATGAGTGGTAGGTTTATATAGCACCGTCCATTTAAAACCAACCCACCATATAATGTGGGGGTAAAACATAGCTTTCCTAGCCACAACCACATGCTCATAGTGTAGGCTTTCAATATTTAAAATCCCAATCTACCTAATCCGCAAAACAATGTGGGATAACTCCTCACAATAGCCCAAATATTCTTTTTTGAACCTCGCAACCCAGAGGGTCTAAACCCTATCCACCTAGTAAAATTGACTATAGGGTTTGTCTAGCTATATAAGGAGGTTGATACAACTTATATAGAGACAATGAGAGATCTGTGTATAGGTAGAATAGGAGCACTTGGAGAAAACACTTTTTTGGAGAAATTTTGCTCATATTTAGGTCCCAAGTAATATATGAAAGTTGCTCAGAATTTAGAGACAATCATGATGGTGTTATCATTTTCCAATTTTGGATATTTTTTGATATAGATTTTAGTACATTAAATTTACAAAAGGAAGAGAACCAAAGGGAGACACAACTTCAAGTGAATCTAGAAGGTAAGGGGTAGTTACTTGACACTCCGCAGTCCCTCCAAGGTTTGAAACACAAATTTGTAGATTTTGATTTATTATTGGTTTATTGAAAAATTTAACCATATTTATAATTATTACATTTTTAATGGATCATTTCACAATGAACCCGGGGACGTAGGAAATCCAAACCTCATAAATAATCTTGTGTCGTTTCTAATTTTTTAATTTCTTTTGCTGATATTTCTAATTAATTAACTGTTTAAGAAGAATTTGGGATGCAAGTTTAATTAGTATTGATAACTTTTAAAATTAGTTGAATCAAGAACAATGATGTTTTTGGGATTTTATCAAACAATGAAGTGTTTGAGTTAAATGTGAATGAATTTAAGTTTATTATCAGACCTAAATCAAATTTTAATCAATTTTTGGAGTATTGGAGCCTTTTAAGTTGATTAAAAATTAAATATCCTTTGAAATGGTTAATCATTTTGCATTAAAACTTTTGTTTTAGGATCAATTATGAAATTTGAGAAAACAAATATCTTTATCTGAGTTCATATGAAAAATTTGTAGCCAATTTAGGTAGCTCCAAAGATTCCTTCACTAGCTCTGGAGATGTCTTCACTAGCTCCAAAGATGTCCTCATTAGCTTTGGAGATGACTTCATCATATTTGGATATGTCTTCTCTACCTCCAAATATGCCTTCATCATCTCCATAGATGTTCATATTAACTCTGGATTGAGTAACAAAGATACATAGATGAGCATAATAGTTTTAGTAGTGTTATTTATAACTTTAAGGGTGGTTTGAGATGTATTTCTATCTATCTTTGGAAATCATTCTAAAAATATATATTTTCATAATTGTTTTATTATTTGTAACATAAGGAGGAATCAATAGTTATTTTCATTTTTAACAATAAAATAAGAGGGTCGATTATTAACTAGATTTAGTTGAGATAATATCTCTCCATATTTTTTCTAAGTTGACATAGATTAGAATATTATTTGTTAAGATTGGTAGAATATTAGTTATTGTATTGTTGAGGTAAAATAAGTATTTTTATTATAAATGAAACCTTTCTCACGTTATTGAAAGGGGAGGAAAATAATAAATATTTCAGATTTGTAATGTTTATAAGTTTTTGTGTGATCCTCCAACCCTCTTTTTAGGAGTGAGAAAAGGCCCATTCATTAAAAGAAGATGGATAAATTTATTAGATTATATTTGTTTATTTTTTGTGTGTTAATGTAATCTTGATGTAATTTTCATGTATGTAGATCAGTGATTTGTTTCTAATAATGCATGATTTAACTTCTTGCAATTTATATTTCTACAATGTATGTGATTATAGAAAGAGATTTCAATGATGAATTTTATTTCTCCTAATACATATTTCCTTTGGAAGCCATACCTAAATTGTCATGATTATATTATGAGGATCAAAATGACACTCATCATCCTCTAAATACACCAATTCCTAAATACAATACTTTTTATATAGCTCTTTTCATTAAAGAGTTTAAAATCACAATACCTCTAGTTGAGTTTTATGTATCCTGAGCACAAAAATAGAGTATTGAATTTGCTTGGTTCCTAAATCTTTACTCCCCACATACCTCTATAGATGAATCCAAAACAATAAGTGATGGGAAAGAGGAGGAACTGAAATATATTAAATCACATCATTAGTGGATATTTAGCTATATGTTGATGCATTTTATACCAAAATACTTATGAATGGATGGTTGCTACATAAATACATGTTAGAATTATGTGTTTCCTACAATATAATGTCATGAGAGATTATGCATGAGTTGGTAAGAAGGATCTTCAATACTTATAGAAGGCACTATGCCATTGAATCTAGAGAGGTTCCTATGGTGGGATGTGTTAAGGCACGTTTAGTTGAACTTGCATCCTACCATAGGAAATTATTAACTATGGATGTTGTAGTGGTGGATTGTCCTTCCAAGTGGAGAATGTTATTTTCATGTAAGTGGTCTACCTTAGTTTGAAGAAAAATTCAAATGGACATGTATTTTTAATTATCTCACTTGAGAGAGAGTAAGTTAAGCTATATAGAAACAAAAGAATGATACATTTGATTGAATATCCAAAAATAGACTTGAATGAGGTATTATACCTATATGTGTATATAGATAATTTTGTGTGGAAAATTTACTTCATTGAAAATTAGATTGACCAAAGCTATTTTCCAAACATCTATAATCATTATTTTGATTATTTATGGACGGTGTTATTTGATGGTTCATCTTCAAAAGGAAGATCATAAGATAGAGTTATGTTATATTCCCCAAAAGGAACTTTTATATAGGAAAAACTTGTAGAAGTGAAAGATAAGAAAATAATTAGAACCAAACATTTCTCTAATTTATTATTCTAACCTTGATGATGAAAATTTTCAAATGCACACAAAATTGTTAAATTTATTACGGTCTTCAGATTGTGGATTCTATAAGTTAATATCCAAATGAAGAAGTGGAAATTCTACAAGAAAATTTGGACATAGGGAATACAAGTTTGAATAGAAAATTTGATAGATTTTGGATGTAATTTCACAAAGATTCTAGGGATTTTAAGAGGATGATATGGTCTATTATTTATAATTGTGGGAGAGGTCATGGAGTGGTTGAATTTTTAAATAAATCCATGAATGCATATCCTTAAAATAACATTAGATGAATTTACATTTGTTCGAATGGATTGAATATCTATTTAAGGAAAATACACTTTTGTTTTGTATTAAACGAGGTAGTTTTACCTGTAACTTTTTATCACCACCTTTATAGGATTATAGAAGCGGAGTTAAGTGGCGTGACTAGGATAATGAATTGGATATTAAGTGGAATATGATTAGGAAATTAACCATTTAATTAAATAAGTATTTAATGAAATTATCCAAGAATTAATTTAATTAATTCTAAAGGAATGTGATAGATTTAATTAAATTAAATCTTGAAAGGATAAATACTTGAATTATGAATTAATTAATTAATTATAAAGGGGATTTGAATAACTAAGGATATGGTAGAAATAAGTATGTATTTTTAGGGTGTCTACATTTTCCCCTCTTTAAAGTAGTAGTGTGAAGTAATATGATTATAAAGATACGATATGCATATAGATTAATGAGTGGAAGACATGAAATTTTGTGACGCATTTAGGAGCGCCAACAAGTGTGGATGTGATAAAACATTGAGATGCTCTAGTAGGTTTTAATGATAAGGGGATTCCCCCTCAAGCGAATGGGGGATGCAGAAAAGTTGTGGATATCCCTTTGATAGGAAGAAGGGGAAGGAAAAGAAGAGGGATTAAAAGGAATAGCTAAGGGATTTTCCTCGTAACATGAGCTTCCATTTAAAAAGTGAACATTAGAGAGACCTTGTTTTTCTATTGCATAATGGAGTTGTCACCATGATTATGAAATAATAATGATGTATAACCCATTATGTGTGTAAATAAAGAAACACACACACACACAGACAAAAAATACAAGTTTTAATGGAAAACAAACCCAATATAGTTAGTAGATATAGGAACCATGGTTATAAATGAAACAAGATGTTAACATACAACTTGTAATAGGTCCAAAGAAAAAAAGAAAATAAACCAAATATATAGATTAAAATTTAGGCATCATGGATATAAATGATCCAAGACAATAATGAAATGTGTGTAATTGCAACACAACTTTTAAAAAATGAAAATTAGTGATGCCCCTAATGTGTTCCATAGTGATAAGTAAGTAGATTCGAATGCACCTAAGAAACAATATATGCAGAGGGATTGGATCAGACCAAAGAGTGGAGTAATTACTTCTCATGACACTCTTATTGGATGACATTGAAGTGTAATTTGAGATTGAAAAGTATCATTTACCCAAGAATGGATGTTGAAAATGCATTGGAGAGAATGAGATCCAAAATTTCCCAAAGTGAGGATATGCGTGAGGGAAATAAGTAATTTGAATTTTCCCCAAAAATTATTTTGACATGCAAGGCATAAGAGAATTTGGTGTTATAGTCAAAAGATGATTGGATTGATCATTAGGGTGGGAATGAATAATTTGATTTCATTGATTTGTGTTGATGTGTTGTATTTTTTTACGTTTTTGTAATTTTTTGGTTTTTCTGATTATTTGGGATTTTGTGATTTTGTAAGTTATGATATTCACATGTGTGTGTTTGAATTTTTGATATTTTGATGACTCAATTTTATTATGGAATATGTTAATTAATATCGTGATAGAAAGCATACACAAAAAGAAATTATAAAACAATGAAAAGATTACAAAACAAACCCTTATGCATACATTAATGTAGATGCACCAAAATTATAGAAAGACCAAGTTGCTAACAAGACTACTTACGAAGATTAAAATCTAAGAGTAACAATGTAACATAATAGATATTAACAATATGTTACTATTCCCTTAAATTTTTCCACAATGAAGAATAAGTAGATGTGAATTCCCCCAAGAAATGATATTGAAATGCAAGAGGATTAGACTAGAACAAAGAGAAGAATTAGTTCTTGTGACACTCTTATTAGATCCCATTTAGGAATGATTTATTATTTGTTTAAGTCAGCTTTTATAGGAAATGATGTTGAAATGCAAAAAAATAAAATTAAGAGCTAAGTTTTCCGCATGAAAATTTATACGTGAAGGATTGATTGTTGATATTCCCTCAAGTATAGATGTATGCTAAGGAAAGACAAGTAATTTTCAGATGATATGGAATGATTAGTAGGATTGTATTCAACGTGTAATATTATAAGTTGTTTTGGCAATTGTTGTTGTTTTTTGAAACATTTTCTAAATGTCTTGCTTTTTTATTGTTTTTATTTTTTATATATTGTGAACACGGTATATTTTTTTGGGGATATCTCGAATGATTTGATTTTTTTACAATTTTGAACGTATTTGAATTTTTTTTGTATTTTTTGAACATATTTGAATGTTTTTGGATTTTGAATCAGGTAAAGGGTACATCGCATGAACTTATGTTCAAATAATTGTAATCATTTCATTATATTGGTATAATGTAGATGTTATAGTGATAGAATATATCACTCCACTTATGACTCTAAGAAACTATGAAGATGCAAGGGCTCACCACTAAGAGCTAAGAAGGATGTGAGAACTAGGATAATAGTGATATGAAAATGAAGATGAAGGATTCGAGAAAAAGGTGTAACAATGGTCCATTCGGGAAAATGTAACTCATCTCCAGTCATGATTATCTGAATGGTTCAAAGATGATTTAACTTTATAGGTTTTGACTAGACTTAGATTCATTGGTGGCTTACTTGATTGATAAGATCTGGTTGAAGAAATTATTGTCTCTCTTAACATGAGAAACTTCTTGGGATGTGTATGATTAAGCACTTTTGATTCATATTTTCTGAAGGCTTTACTTTCTTTGATTTTTTAAAATACCCCCTACATCTTACCCCATTCCACCAGTAAGAAGAAATTGCTCAACACTGAAGAAAAAACATAGGTGAGTAAGGATAATACCTCCTTTCCTAGTATCAAACTACGAGTAAGAAGTATGGGCTTATCACCGAAGACTATGAAGGATAAAAGGTGTAATGATTGATATATTTTTTTGTATTTTAGATTTATTTTTCCATATATATTTATAGTGTGCTTGTTGGGAAGGAATAATTTTCCCCCAAATCTCTATCATGTGCAACTACTAGGACGTAATGGTTAAACACCATAGATATGTGTAAATAAGTTTAGAGAGAGAGAGAGAGAGATTGTTTGGAAGGAGTATTTTCCATTATTAAACTCCTAGAAAAAATCATAGGTAAAAAGATATGGAATGGTAGTAACCTTAAAAGGGATGAGAAATACAACTCCTAAGATGAACAATATTAATATGTGTCTTATAGATGAAGAGTGTGGAGAATTGATGATGTTATGATTGAAATATCTACTAATGAAGGAAACAGTTAAAATTGTTTGTTAAATGACTTAACCATGCAAATGACCTCCACTAACATGGATAGTACATGTGGATAAGATTTTTTTATTCTACGGTTTTAATATTTGTATAGTACAATCGATGATGGGTTTGATATGGATTTTTATTCTCTTTTTATGATTTTTGATTTTTTGAGTTTTTATGGATGATGGTATGCAATGGAATTAACATCATGGAGGAAGTCCATGTTTAGTAAAATTCAATGGTCTTCATTTACAAGACTTGGGAAGATGAGGTCTAATTCAACTCGAAGAGAATTTTATTGGTCTTGACATACAAGATTTGGGAAAACTAGGTCCAAGTCAATGGAGTAAATATAAAGGTTTTTAATGAATGTGTGATTTGTGAGTCCTTATTTATGAGACATGGGAAAAAATATTCTAAGTCAACGGGAAGATAATTTGAATGATCTTAATGAATGAGTCTTGGGAGGATGAGGTCCAAGATGATGAGTATGTGATTTGATAAATTTTTAAGGATATCAAAAACCTAATTGATGTTAGAGGTGTAGACAAAAATCACACAATTTGGGTAACTATTTACTCTTGATTACATACTACTATTCATATAATTCCTAAGTAAGAAAATTACTAATTAACCCATATATTTTCCCACCTTTATTAAATTTATGTTTCCTTGCACCCTTACTTGCTTATTCTATCTTTTTATACTTCATAATTTATCATCCTGGACACCCACGCTTAGCTACGATGTAAACGCTAAGATCCTCATTCCCTATGGACTCCTCGACATCAGTATTGTAAATGGAACCCCATTTTTGGGAAGTGCCAAGGCTCAAATGTGCACAAGAATGATTTAATAAATCATCATTCAATTGATTAAATAATAGTATAGATTACATATTTATAGGAGATTTCCTATAACCACTCCCTTAGGATAGTTGAGTTGTTCCAATAACTCACTATATTACGATAACCTATAATCTACGTGATTTACATACCAATTCACTTACAATAATAAATCATGTATTTTCACTATAAAATTTCTAGGTGAGTTATAGTAATAATCACTTAGATTGTATATTTAATTAGCTCCACATATTAAATACACACACACAACTTTATAGTGTAACCATGTCCGGACTAATTCTTAATCCCCCACCCCTTAGTTATAACATGGGGTGAGGAACTCTCTAGAGCCACCTAGTGATATTTGGTCATGTTCGATCATTGCCTCCATCTTCTCGGTTGTCTCCGATGGTTGAGGGTTAGCCTATTTTGAAATTGCCACCACCTTAATTGAAAAATACATGGATGTCGGTTTTAACCGATGATGCATCCAAAATAATCTCCAGTACATTTTTTCTGAAAATATATTAACTTCCCCCCTATTTCAAAAAATACCTTATATCCCTTTACAAATATATTTTTATATCTTCGTGGCTCTTTAAAAATATACTTCAATCATTTTTCCTAAAGATACATATTTCTATAATTTAATCCTTTTTAACATACTTATCATAAACTCTCCCTCATAGGAAAATATATTTCTATAGTACCCCACATGCCTTATCTAAATTGTTGGCACATGCCATTTAAATTTGAAAATAGATCTTAAAACGAGTTTTGTAGAGAGATGGAGGTTATACCTTTCCAATTTTAATGTAAGTATTTTAGCCCATTAATGAGCTATAGGAGAAGCACTCGAGATCTGATTTTAATGCATGAATCAAAGAAAAATCTATGTCATTGAGTCGAAGTTGATTAGTCGATTTATATGCCATATCCACAGAGAAAATTAGGAGCTTGTGAAAATGTGGATTGTCAAAGATCGATTAATTAGTTTTTATTTGTCATCGTTATTGAGGAATGGGACCATTATTTCCATCAAATTGGATATTGAAGTTAAATGTTGAGAACATTCACTAGATCAATGTCGATTACAACAGATGAAGTCGTGTATTAACTCACTAAGGGTAAGATGTCCATCAAAAATATGATCCAAGATGAGTACCGACACTTAGATCTGATTTATGACAATATTTGAATGAAGAGTTACATCCCAAAACAACATGTCATTGTGCTTCCAAAACTGGTTTTTCCTTTGTTGGTTTCTATATAAATTTACACAAACACGTGGTTTGGTTTACACTTTTCTCCCAAATGACAATTTGGGTTAGGTTGAATTTTGACACTTGTCAAAAACATGTGTTACTTTAAAATCTTAAAATTTAACGAAACATAGATTATAAAAGTATAATTAATACCTACTATTTAGACAGGTTTAGTAAAATAATTTATTGATTTAAATGCATGAACCAAAAAAATTCATATTCAGCTCCAATATAAGTATGGTGGTGTATATAGTTGATCCAAATCATGGAGTCTACATGCAAAATAAAATTTAAACATGCTCCATAATTTTTTTAAAAATATTTTCAATGTAAATTGTGGATAACATGACATGTAGACAACAAAACAAGGGTGAACAGGATGGTAGAAGAGAAGATGATGCAAGATGAATGGTGAATGCCAATATATTTTATGCAATCTGCATTACAAAACTACAAGCAATATGCAAGAAAGGTTGAATGGAAAAAATGGCATTTTCACATGGGCTACACTCATAGCCATTATACCTTTTTAAGGAAAAAACACTAGAATGGAGGTCAAACATAGAGGTTCAAAACCTACTTTGATACCAAATGAAAATCCAACCCCATTTTTGGGAAGAGCCGAAGGCTTAAATGTACACAAGCATGATTTAGTAAATCATCATTCAATTGATTAAACAATAATATAGATTACATATTTATAGGAGTTTTCCTATAACCACTCCCTTAGAATAATTGATTTGTTATAACAACTCATTATATTATACACAACCTATAATCTATGTGATTTGCATACCAAATCACTTACAATAATAAATAAGCTATTTTCACTATAAAATATCTATATGAGTTATATCAATACTCACTTACATTATTTATTTAATATGCTCCACATATTAAATACACACACACACACTAATCAATAATGTAACCATGTTAGGACTAATTCCTAACAAGTATACTTTGTTCACACTTATTGGGTTCTTTCAAGACATTTGAGCATCTTATATTTTTGGTAGTCGAGTTTTGACAGTTAATTACGAAATTCAAGCAAGATAATCATATAAATATAAAATTATGTGATCATAATAAAGGACCAACCAATAAGCAATAACTATCACCGCCTAAGGTTGCATCCTTAAAGAATCTAAGAGCTCTATTGTATTCATATAGAACCATCCCAAGGACACAAGGTATGGTCATTCTACATACGATTCATAGGAGGGAAGTTCATTATCTTCTCGTGTACATGTCTATTACATTTATTTATATCTAACTAATTTCTCTCTATCAAGTGTGACATGCACAAGAGTCAACTAGGAATAATTCTATAGACACAAACATAGAAATATATTTGGTCTAAGATTTAGTGCAAATCTCATTTGTATGATCACCATTGTGAGAATTGAGGACAATCTCAATCCTCATTCTACATATTTATTTTTTACAATTTGATATATCTTTGAGGGTTTTGTAGGCCATTACTTCATTGCATGTTTGCAATGAATTTTGTGATTATTTTGAGACCTCATAGTGACCAAAGGAAAAAAATAGAGAATACCTTGAGAACACATAAAGGATGTTGTATGATCATTTATGTAGACATAGGGACACACAAACAGCTTCTAAGGCTTGCGTAGACACCCCTATCCCTCTCCAAGTGCCCTAGTCCAGGAAGATTGTCGGGTCACACACTTTTCGAGGATTTATATGACACTTCTCCCTCTCTCTGTTCATTTGGTCATAAATTCTACACAATCCAGGAATAATTGTAAAATATCTAAGTCATCTTAACTCTTCTTTGCACTTAGGGTTTCATATTTTTGGATTAGTTTGCTTGAGTTAATTTCTCAGTAAATAATTATTTAGTCATTTACTTGTGTAATAACAATCAACTTAGGCATATATTTCCATATTTAGACTAATCAAGAGGTAATTTTTGATGCACATAATATGTTGGAATTTATATTCCTAACTACCTTTGTGAATGATTTCCAATGTAGGTGGAATATAATATTTAGATGATTGGTGTTTGAAAATGTTCTCTACATCAATATGGCCTTTATCCTTAGATGGAATAATGTGAGGAGCAAAGGATTGATCGATAGAGGGGAATCCAAGGCATCTTGTAGGAAGTAGAGATAAAATATTCAATGTTTCTCCTTTTATACACTAGATTAATTTTTCGATAATAAATTTGTAATTAACACTCGAAATGGTTATGTGAGGATACCCCAAGGAATACACACTTCATGCACCGCACATATATGGACATCTTGACACATATGTATCATCATTGATTGTTTAATATTGTTATGTAAAACAAAATATGACTTTCAAATAATTGTTATAAAACCTTATTAATTTCAATATTGATCATTTGGCGTATTATGGACATGGAATGTTACATTGTTGCAAGTGTCCAAAATTATTGTTGTTTTGTCTCTACAACAAGACTATGGACGAGATGCATAGGATCTATCGTTGAAAGAATAGAATAAAATTCAATGGTGTTGAATGATTTACCCTCTTCTTTAAGTTATTCATTTATGTCATAGATTTGAAAGGTTTCTTTCATCATGCTTAAGTTCCCATTTGACATTTAATGATAATTGTCTGAAACAATTTGAATTTTTATTGAACTAACAGATGGACATCTAGAGGAGAGATTTATTAGTTTTAGTTTATAGATATTTTACCTTTTCTTCTTGATCTTGTCTAGTTTTATCTTGTAAATAATTTAGGATAGTTCTCATCACTTCACTAGATATTGTAGTAGTTGACGTGTTTTTAATTTTAATAGCTTCATTATTAATTTCTATTTCGATGACTCCATCATCAATTAAGTCTTGGACATAATGGTATAGAATTGAACTATAATATATAGAGTGGCCTTTGATGTGGTGGTATTCACAATATTTTTATTCTTTATACCACTTAGGCTTGGGTTCCCATTCATAAAAGGGTCTTGTGATTGGATATTTTATCATTTTATCCTTTTCTAATTGATGAAAGAGACTAGAAATAAATTATTTGAGGGTTTCCACCGACATTTAACTTTGCAGAGAGTAGTGTCTTCACTAGGTTTTGTTATTGGATTTTTTGTTGAATGATCATTAAGTTAAGAAGCCATGTGAAAGATTTGTTTTTCATCCCATGAAGTTTTTCTAATAACTTATCATTTGATTTCTTGCTTGAACCCACCATTATTTTAAAGATAAAGACCTATATTCAAGAGTTGGTTCGTGAATTAGAAACTTGTCGATGTGTTTATATGTTGGAAAAGTGAATGCAAAAATATAAGAATAGGAAATTTAATTGATTGACTGCTCAAATCTTTAAAAAGTGAAATCTAATATGGAAGAGATTAGAAGTGAATATGCCTAAAAATTAGCAAATTGAATGTTAAATTTGTATACATTGAATGGGAGAGTTCTTAAATATTAACAATGTGAATGTTAAATTAGAAGGCTTAGGAAAATGATCACACTTGACTATGTTATAGTGAATACCAAAGTAAAAATACTATGGGTATCCCAAACTTAAGACTTGACATTTGATCATAATGATAAATGAAGATTGATAGATATTGTATGATAAGAGTGTGGAGAAAAACTTGTAATATGTAACATAGATGATAATAATGTTTTTTAAGGAATACCTAAAATTTTAAATTGGCTTCATCAAGTGGGGATTCCTAGAAAAATGGTTGTCTCCTAAATACTAGAATAGTTCTGCTGAAATCGTGGTATACCATTTCTATTTTGTGGATTTACTTTACCCTTCTTCATAAAATAATCTAGATTTCACTCCACTTAAAGGATAAAATTGGTGCTACCACTAAGGATAACATTTTCTCTAACCCTCACAAAGACTATACTAGTCAAGTCAGTAGGTATCCCATTTCATTGGCTAGTTCACTCAAGGTTCCAACTACGTTAGGGTTCTTGCGGTCTCACAATTAGTTTCTATCCCCTATCCATGCACTTCTCGTAATTAATGTGGATCGTGGAATAAACCCGTATCTAAATATTTAATTAAGAGATTTTTATAAAGTTTAACATAAGATAGTGTAATAAAGTTTGTTTGATCCCATGAATATGGTAGCCTAAAAGTAGTAGTTTTAATTTAACAACTATATTCATATAAATGGTCCCGAAGAAATAATTTAGTAGTTTTCCTGAGGTGAAAACATGATATAAAACAAAAATGCAAACTCATGTTTTTTATTTTGAAGATCACATATAGAAATTTGAGAAAAGACAATGTGTGTGAGCTTCTTACAATTATAAAAATGAAAGCTAATAAAAATAAACACTCAAATTTATTAGATACAATAATCCTTCAAGAAAGGGATTAAAAAATTAAAAAAAGGTTATAAGAAGTTGGAATTGCTTGAAAAATACAAAAGTAAGAAAACAAAAAGATAACACACTTGTGCATAGATTAAGATATTAGAGCGTGTAGGTGAACATGTCTACATAACAAAAATTACACCAAGATAGATAAAATTATGCTAATGAATGCATAAATACACTAGTATGTGTGAGGAACATAGAATATTATTCCATCACATAGATCATTATGGTAGTGCATGAAAATCTACACTAGCATGTGAAGGACTACGATAGTGCACTCCTCGGGTGATGCTAGTACGTAATTCCTATGAGTGGTTAAATAATGGTTGGCAAGATGTAATTTTTATTGGTGTTTTTATAGATTTCTTATTTTTTCCACCAAGTGACCTCAAACATAGACAATAAATCTAAAATGAGCCAAAGGAAAACCTGATAAAGATAGTTTAATTAAAAATAAAATAGAAACACTATAAAAGGAGGTTTGTGTACATCCGGACGTGCCAAAAATGTATACAAGAAAAACTTTTAGAAGTGAAAGATAAGAAAATAATTAGCAGCAAACCTATCTTAAAGCTCCTCTTGCAACCTTGATGATGAAATTATTAAAGTGCACACACACTTGTTTGATTTTTGTTTGTATTCAATGAGGTGGTTATATGTGCAATTTTTTTACCCCCACCTTTGTACGATTATAGAAGTGGACTTGAGTGTGTTAGCTAGGAAAATGAAGTGGATATTGAGTGGAATATGAGTAAGAAATTAATCATTTAATTAAATAAGTATTTAATTAAATTAACTAAATGTCATCGAGTATAGTGTAAGTGTAATTAGAATTAATTTAATTAATTCTAAATGAATGAGATAGATTTAATTAAATTAAATCTTGAAAATATTCATACTTGAAGTATGAATTAATTAATTCTAAATGGGATGTTAATAACTGAGGATAGGCTAGAAATAAGTGTGTATTTTTAGGGTGTGTACATCAATATATTGAATTTTTCCGATAGATATTATTTTGAATTTACGAATAATGTAATAGAGTATGAATATTTGTTGATTAATTTAAGAATGTCATCAAAGTTTAAAATTAAATACATTATTATTAATGCATAATATGAGATAATTATACAATAAATCAAGAAAGCATATTAATCCAATAATGAAAGTATGAAACAATATAGAAATGCTAGTTGTGACTCTTTTGATTTTTATAGATCATTCAACATCATGCACGTAGATAAAGAATCATATATTGTTTCATATCATCTTATTATTCATGCATCTTTTTATTAAATTCTAATGACTGATCCCTTTTATAGTATGATGTTTAGGTACTAATAAGGCCATATGTTCTTGGTAACGTAAACCATTGGAATTTTTTGTATGAAAATCATGATATTAGGTTTATGAACAATACAACTATGGTTGAGAATCAACTTAAATATTTAGATTCCTTTATTAAAATTTGAGAAGGGGGAGGTTCTCTTTGGGATATAATTAATTGAATTTATAAACAAGGTCCCAAGAAGATTAGTTACACTTGAAATAGATTTTTATGTCGTTGACAAGGCGAGATAAAGATATGTACCAATAATGCATGATAATGAAGAGATTAACTTGGGTAATTTTATATCTCTCAAACCTTATTTTATTTGTAAATTTATGAAAGAAGATGAGAAAAATAGTTGATTAAAATGTTGATATGTATTGGTCATATGATGAGTTTAAAACCTATAGAGAGGATTTTTTTAAACATGAAATTCCTTTGTATCCTAATGCAAAACCATACATTTAAAAAAATCCTATTAATATAACCTTGAAACCAAAAAAGGGGTTAAATTGAGAAAATTGAGTGAATGAAGAATTATTCACCATAAAAGGTACTCTTCATGGGTTTCTAGCCTAGTTTCAAGTAAGAAAAGTAACCGAGATATTAAGTTTTGTGTAGATTTCAAAAATATGAATAAGATGTCATTGACGGATAATTATCCACTTCCCAAAATGGATCACATATTAAAAAGGTCACATGATATGAACTTATGTTAATAATATATGGATTATCTAGTTACAACCAAGTTGTAGTCAAAGAATTGGAAAGGTTCAAAACTACTTTTATGACTCCTTAGGTCACTTATGTATGCATACGCATGCCATTTGGTCTCATCAATGCTAGAGCTATTTTAGAGGGTAATGAATTTTACCTTTTCCAATCTAATTAATGATACCATGATGGTATACAAAGATGATATCACAATGTTTTATAAAATGATATTTGACCATGTTGAACATTTAGAAAACATTTTTCCAAAGTGTAGAGAGTTTGAAAACTATCTTTATCCTAAGGAATTAATATTTAGAGTGGAATGGTTTGGGGTCCGATTCAAAGGGGAGGATTCGAGTGATGATGAATATTATCTGGATGGCGACACAGAAGAGGATGAGGTGGAGGTGGTCGTGGCCCAAAACCTAAAGGATCTTAAATCTAAGTAGACCCCGAGCACTGAGCCAAACACTAAGGGTGAGTCTAGCAAACAGGTTCCCAACTCCTATAAACACTCAATTAGAATAGCACTATGAGGCTATGGGTCATGTCGGCTCGATCAAAGGGGACAATCACTTGGCCAGGATGGTGGCTGATATCGATGAGCTCAAGGGGGACATGCAGCTCACTAAGAGCTCGGTCCAGTTTCTTTTTAATGATTGGCACAAGATGAAGGAGCAGGTGCAGGAAGCTATTAGTAATGGGTAGGGTGGCAAGATTGAGATCCTAAAGGCCAACTTTGGGGCCATAACTAGGGATATGGATTAGGTTAAAGCTATCCTCCATAGCTATATGGAATGGAGCATCATGATTGTTAAGTTGACCTTGCTACACCTTCAAACTTTTGGGTATTTTTCTACTTCTTATTGTGTTATGGATAGTCAAGGAAGGAAATGGAAGGTGACCCCGATGGTTTAGACCTAGGATCTTTGGCTGTTAATATTGATGCTCTTGCAAAATAATGGGCTAAGGTGCTAGAGGGGCTTGAAAAATCCTACAAATGACTTTGGTGCGGGGTGATATGTTTTTCACTATCTTTGTCTTTGGTTGTTAGTTCCTTCGATGTTGTTAGTTTCTCTATGGTTTTTGTTGTTTTTAGTATCACTATATGGGCTCCTAAGTTCCCTTATTACTATGAACTTTTATACTATGGTTTTTTTATGTTATTATAATTGGCTTTATCTGCTCTCATGGAGCTTTCTTGATGTATAGGGTAGGGTCCCCTTAACCCTCTTTTTACCACTAATCAAAAGAAAATATTTAGAGTGGAACAAGGTAAGATAATTAATAGGAATAATTATTTACCTGGGTAAGGGTGAAAATAATTGATGGCATTCCTATCCTACACTCGAAGAAAGATATTCAATAATTCTTTAGTAAAATCAACTTTCTCGGATATTTTGTATCAAACTTTGGTTAAATTACCATCCATGTACTAACATAGTTAAAAATAACTAGGTGATTCACAGGGATACTTTATATACTAAATCATGCACTCTAGGTGCATTTCTAGGTCTTAATCACATACTTGCTTTAATTTTATTTCTAAGGGAGAAAAGTATTAATTTACCCCTTTCTTTGGCCTTTTTTTTTCTTTTCTTCGGTTTTCTTCTAGACCTTACACACCCCATCGCCTAGTATTTCTTTCATTACTTCACCTTTTTGGGTTTAGAACCTATGCCTAGCCAGGATGTCGATGCTTAGGTGCCCCCATATCCTCTAGGTTCCCCCAACCTCTTTGTATCATACTCACTTCCTTTGGGTACTTTCTAGCTATTGGAAATCTTTATTTCTTAGTGGTCATCCTTTTAATGCTTAATTCTAAAATTAAAGCAAGGGAATCATATAAATACAATGTTTTGTGATCAAATTAAGGAACCAAGCTATCGAATATATTACCATCACGTAATGTTTCATCTAAACAAACTCTTAGAGAATCAAAGAATATATATAGCTTCATTCAAGGACAAGGGACTATTAAATATGTATACATCTAGCTATTTCTCGTTATTCACTTTGCATCTAAGACAAGAGCCACCTCCAAAATGATTCTACACACACATATGTAAAATTACATGGAGTCTAAAATGTAGTGAAATGCTTAGATCATAAGTTCACTCAGTTGGGTGACCATTGGGATTAGTCCGACTCACCATTTGCATTACTTATTTTTTGGTATTTGACTCATTTTGGGGTTTTACAGGTCATATCTTTCATTAAAGGTTACATGAGACTTCTTTCGACTTCTAAAAACATAATAGTGACAAGTAGCGAAGGTAAGTGTTAACTCAAAGTGACCCTATAAAAATTAGTTTCTAAGCTTCTATGCAAACTCGGCACCCAAATACGGTCTCTCGATGCTTAGGTTCTCCAAGAAGAATCAAGGAAACCGTGTCTTTCCTTCTATTGCACTTCTACATTTTGGGGTTCAATTGCAACACTTTGTGTTCCAGATTACAATATTTCTCCAACTTCACACACCTCCGTTTATTATGAATCAACTAAGTTATTTTCCTCTTTCTTGCACTTAGGTTTTTAAATTATCTTGTTTATTTCTTGTGTCACATTTTGTACTTCATTGTTATATTATTGCATGTGACACTGAAATATCCTATCTAGGGTCTTACAAAATATTTTTTTATCATAAATCAAAGAAGAAGGATCATTTTTAAGATCAATCGGCTCTTAAGCAAGCTCTAATACTAAACAACCTAGATGATGCTACAAATTTTCAAATCATTTTTATTTCTTATCCGCATATGATGGTTGCTATTTTTTCAAAATAATAATGATGGGTATGAAAATCCCACATATTTTTATAATAAATCATTACATCATGTTGATTTAAGCTATATTATTATAGAAAACAAGCTTATGCTCTAGTTAAGGAGATGAAACATATTTGATCAGATATTATTAGTTCAAAATTCATAGCCTATATTCCTCATCTAATGGTTAAGGATAATTTGAATGAACTAGAAACTTATGGAAAGAGTTGTAGATGGGTAACTAAACTACCCAATTTTGACATAAAGGTACACAAGACAAATCTTGTGAGGGGAAAATTATTGTCCATGCAGATGAAATAGTCAAACTTAGATGCTTATGAGGTCAACTTGATAAAATGGAGTGATACATCAGCTAAGGAAGATTTATTTTGATAAAATTGGTATAAATATATTGTATATTACTTTAAACATGTGATTCCTCCCTTGTTTAGATAAAATGCAATGTAGATAATTTACACTAGTTTCACAAATTTATCTGCTTACTAAAGAGGGGATGTCTTGGATAAATCCACTAGGATTTATCAAGAGGTGTGTGAATGATAAATAATCTAAGAATTTAATTTTAGAATCTCATCATGGTATATATGGAGGTTACTATGCATCCCAACCAACTACTCTTAACATTATTACAGGCCATTATTGGTGGCCCTCATTATTCGATATTTTTCTAATGAAGAAATAATATATGTCTCATTAAAAAAATTTATAGGTAGAATAAAAGAGTGTGGTGTCCTCCCTCTGGTTACAAATTTCTCAATAATGCCTTCTCAAAAATGGGGAATGGATTTCATTGGTGAAATTAGTGACCACTCAAGTTATATACATAGATAAATTATATTTGTTACTTATTATTTCACATCAGGGTTGAGGTTGTCCCAACCAAAAATGAAACTTGTAAAAAGTGATGGATTTCTTGTTAAAAAAATATTATCACTAGCTTTAGTTTACCTAATAAATTGTTACAAATAATGTCATGTAATTCAAGGTTATCCCTCTTTTGAACATGTGTAATCAGTTTAGGATTAATTTTAATTATTCATCCAATTACTATCCACAAGATAAAGGTCAATATGATTCAAACAATGAAAAATTGATCATAATTTTCAGATGGACTCTAGAGATGAGGTTTATAATTTTGGTAGACAAAATTACTTCTAAGAAATCAATAGGTAATAATCCTTTTGAATTGGTTTATGGTTTTAATACTATTATTAATGCAAAATTAGATTTCCCACTTTCAAATTGCTGCAAGAGGTAAATTAAGAAGATAATGACCCATTTACAAAGAGTATTAGGAGGTATTCTCATGAAAAAATTAAATTTAAGAGTAAAATGATGAGATTATTTTATAATAAATATTTTATAAGAGGGTTTGAATAAAATGGCTTGGTTATTCTATGGGATAACATACATCAAGAGAAATTAAAACATGTAAATTTTGATCCATTATAGACAGAGCACATTTAATTGATATTTTCATAAGAGAAAAAACCTTTTAAAGGGATTTACATGATGAAGTTCTTGATTTTCATATTAATGGCACACACCTCATGATGTTTTCACCTAGTAAAGATAGCAATGTTACACATAAAGTGTATATAAGTGTTTTATCCTAGTTTGGTTCTAGTGTATGTGCATTTTTTTTTGGGTGTGTGTTTCTCACCAATTATTAGTTCTTGGAAGTTTTTTCTCTTTCTATAACTTTAGAATTTGGTTCATATTATAGAAAATCATTGGTTAGTTTTGGATAAAATTATTTTAGTTTGGCTAAAGTCTGAATTATGGAATTTGGAGTTTTTGAATAATTTTAATTCATTTGTGGATAAGGCATTGGTATTAAATTACCAAGAGGGTTATAGAATTTCTAACTACCCACAAGGTGTACCCATTCCACAGCTAGACACTATGTTGGCACAATTAATTATTAACTTCATTTTAAGGTCATTATAGTTGAAATTTTGGGAGTTTAAGGTTGTTAAATGATTAAATATATACATTTTTGAAAACTTTTAGGTTTGAAAAACATCAAAAATGTCCAGCTTTGTTATATTTTTGTTATGAAAGTTGGATGTAAATAAATTTATAAGTTTAGATTTATTTTTGGCCCTTAAAAATTTCAAATGAACTTTTCCTCCTTTGATTTTCCATTTATCAAGATTAATTTTAAAAAGGAGGAGCATGTGTCATTAAATGGTATCCATAAGGAATCCAATATTATTTTCCTCTTTCTTAATTCTAAGGTCCAAGGACGTGATACACCTGACATTTATTGGTATTCCTACATTTGTTAAATCATTTCACTCAGCCTTATAACCTTTTAGACTTCAATGTAAAGCACGTGGTAGCGATCGATATTCTCTATGGGTGTATGTTGTTATTACTTTACTATTATACCAAAATAAAACATGTGGTACCTAATTACTTTTCCTTAGGTCTTATTTTCCCATGTGAAGGACACTTACAAAGAAATGGTGGACTTAATAGTCTCAGGATTTGGGTTGTAACTAGGAAACGATGTCAAACATGTGGTGAGGATTGATGTACAATAGTCTTAGAGACCTTGATACTATGAGTGTTTCCTCCAAACATGTCATGGTAATGATACATGATAAGTAGCATAAATTGGTGAGCTATTAAATTCACTACATTATTGATCACTAACTTAAATTTGATGGTTTCACTAATCGTTAATAAAGTATTGGGGATATCACAATGAATGTGTGAGAAGGCTCTAATTTTTCACTCATATGTTTTGACTTGAATCTATAAATGATCCACAACTAGTAACTTTTTAAATGTATTCATAATATATTATCATTGGTCTTAATTTTAGGAATAATGGTGATGAAATGTGTCATATTTTCATGACATAACTTTAGGTTCCTTCTACTAGTTCTTCCTAGTCTCATGTTGTCGAAATCACTTGCAAACACTTATGAAAAGTTGTGATCTCTTTTATATGATTCTTTCAATATATATTTTCCTTCACGACCTCACCAAAATTAAATGAAGACCTAAAAAATTTTACATTGAAGAGAAAAGTATTCAAAATGATCTAAAAATGAAATCATAGTCTTCTCAAGTAAGTGGAAGCACCACATCCATCCATTCTACTAATTTCAAGGTTTTACATGTGCTTTTTCCATGAATATCCATTTGTGATTTCTCAAGGATACCTTTTATGTAAAATTTATCTTGCTTTTAAGACAAACTTTTTATTTTTGTTTAAATTTTACAAGAGTGATCCAAAATGCTCATATCTCTCCACTCACTAGTGAATGGTTTACTTTCATCTAGTGTGAAAATTGCTACCTCCTCACTTCTAATTACTTTTGGGGGAATATTATATGTACCTTTTATTCTCACTTACGAAAATGGAGTTGTATAAGTTGGAGGATACATCCTTCATACTAATATAATGATTATGAAGAAACTTGGTTATCCTAAATTACTATTATTTTTTCCATGTTTTTAATATATTCATTAATGGTATCCATTTCATAGTTCAAAGAGAAAATATCATATGATTTTAGAAATTTTTTTAGTTTTGATAAGAGTATTTGAAAGTGTATATAATTGCTTTTGAAGAGGTTCTTTACTTTTTGTGTAGACACTTGGAAGTGTTGATTTTTAAAATTCGACATGATTTCACTTCTCTCTATTTTATATAATTATCTTAATATCATTATATTTTCATTCTATGGATGGTTTTTATGATAAATAATATGGGTTATGTGTAGGTTAATCTCATTTTGTTGTCTTATTAAATGGTGAATTATGTAGTAATCATGAAAATTGTTATCCTTTATTGGTTTTCATTTACTCATTTTTTTAAATTATGGAGAATCCTTTCCCAATGGAGTTGAGCACTGATCATAGTTCATCTGACCACTATTGGTCCGAGATTTTTTTGAGAATGATACATACATGAAATTAAAAGGATGTGTGCAAGGGTGCGTGTAGAGCAAGGAACAAACTATTTATAAAGCCTGTAATACGTGAGCTAAGAGACACGTGAAAGTATGAAGACACACACGTGAAGTGTTATGGATGGGAAAAAGAGACAATATTTAGTTTGATTTCCAAGGCAATCTAAATATAGGAAAAATCACAAGTTGACGGGTTCATCAAGGAAAGTCAGAAATAGGAAAAAGTGTAGATAAGGACATGAAGGGATGATAATTAACATGAAGCATGAATGAAGGAAGATGATATATTTATAGCACATGTAACAAGATTAAAATAAAATCTATTTATAGAAGACATGATGGAAAGAAAACTTCCATAAATAAACTAAACCAATTTCGAGAACCACAACTTAGAGTATATTTATAGGAAAGCTTTAATTAGAAAACCACAACTTAGAGTATATTTATAGGAAAGCTTTAGTTAGAAAATCATACAATTTATTTATAGGTATGACCTATTTTTAGACTGAAGTTGATCAAGATGTGAATGAGAATTTCCCACCCTATATACATAGTTATAGATATTCATGTTAGACGTAAGCATTTGGTAATTATCATTAGTAGTAATTATCATCGTGACCTATAATGTTCGGAATTATGCATATGATTCTGCATAGTGAAAGATTGTTTTAATACATCATGATTATAATCAATATAAATCTCCTTTTGGTTGGAAATTAATTTTATTTGTTCATGTTATAGTAGTTAATAGTCTCCATATGGTATATTTTCATGTTATGTTAGCCATGAATCAAAGAAATACTTCTTGGTATTCAAACAAAAGGAATAACTGGTAGAATTTTGTGCACTTCATGTGAGCACTTAGTATTTTCTTGGGTTATGTGTTAGTGCACTCGATCACGTTGTGTTGAAAATAGAATTCAAAGTGACACTTTGGTTCTATTATCGGGACCTTTTTACTTTGAAAATCAAGACGCGTTGTCCACATGGTATTTTGGATCTCTTTGGATACATGAAGGTGAAGAATATTTCATGTAAAGATACAATACTGGTGTTAAGTTCATTATGTGAAAATAGGTTGACGAAAACCTTTATGATCTACTTTACAAGACATTCTTCACTTCTTTCCAAGGGATTTCAATGAATGGTTAATAGTGTACATAAAGAATAACATTATTCAATTAGGGAATACACAAGTTTGGAACAATAATAAGTATCAAGAACTTTCTAATTTGTATAAGTCATGGAAACACATAGTAGATCATTGGTGGAAATACATATTGAACAAAAAAACTTTGGAATACACAATCTCTACATATTTTTTCCCGGGGAAGTTGACTTAAATTTTCTTTGTGATCCTAGAGGATCATACTTATGCACACTTCCACTTGTTATCAAAATCTTGATGTTTGAATTGGGATTTGAGAGTCTACCTATGGGTAGCTAAGAAAATTCTACATGCAAGGATGAGGAATGGGGATGGAAAGGATAGCATTAGGCCATATGGAAATAGTGGATAAAGAAGAAATATTTCACAAATATAGTGATGCATGAGAAATGGCGATTGAAGAGGCACTTTGAGACATAGAGGAATAGGGTCAAAAGGTAGTGTTAGAGAGGAAATGAGGGGCCATAGAACTATGTTCCTTTTATATTTGGAAAGTGTGGTAGATGGACTCTCTCGGCATCTAGTGAAAGATATTTTAGTGAAGAGGTAGAAAACATGGAGCACATTTGGACCACCTCGGACCTTTAGCCCTTACTCTTGGTACTCAAGATTTTAAATTTCATATAGAGGATCTTCATAGTGATGAATAATTAGTGGTAAATCAGGGATCACCATGTTGGGATGGATATACAATCAAATAAGTACTAGTATCACCTCAAGAGTTATAATAGATAAAATAAGCACACATGGCGGTGGATAGTTCCACATAACAAACTTTGATAAATGATCATTAGAATTTATTTTGGAGTAACACTATAGGCATAACATCAAGATATACTATTGACACACTACATTTTAGAAGCATCACTATAGGTGCAACACCATCATAGAGTGTTGGCTCACATATGAGATCTACCACTAGAGAAAATATGATATTTCCAACAATAAGAGGCTCAATAGGCTTTGGTCCTCCCTCGAATGGAGGAAATCTTAGTGAAGGTTCATGGTTAGGAACTTGTCCTCTCCCAAGAGGGAGAAATCCAGGACAAGGAAACATACCACCATAGTAGCACCATATTTTCTATGAGATGTCACTCAATTCACCTAAGTATAGAGGAGTAGAAGATTTAGTGGATCATGTGCATAAATGTGATCTCTTATGGAGAGACAAGGGAATTATTGTGTCAAACATGAAGGCCACTTAGTTTATAACTACACTACAATATTTTTCGAACAAATTTTATAGGAAGTATGACCCACATCAGATGGTAGTGGATTTTGAATCTTTGTGTGTTGGATTCTTAGTAGAGTTCCATATCCCCAAGTTTAAATAAAAGAGCATCAATACACTCAAGTATACTGAATAGGGACTATATAAAAATGCTTTATATGCATTTTAAAACTATGTTATTAAATATTTTTATGATATATATCAAATTTAAGATATATAATGGTCCATGGGTGGATTTTTGACACCATTTAGAAGGGTGATATCACATAAGACATTTATAAATCTCTGTTGGAATTTGAAGGCAACACTCGTAAAATGAAGAATTTGGAAGTGGCGATATCTGAGTTGAGTTCATTCCTTGAAGCATAGATTAAAGATTGGCTACGAAGTTAGACAATCTATCTCATTAGCTCAACGCATGATACTTGAAGTGGTATCTCGTATACAAATTCTGAATTAGAGTAAAATATAAAGAATAGTTTTACATGTAGGAATATGCATATTGTACGAGAATCTTGTCGATGTGTTGTAAGGAACATGATATTAGATATCATCTACTTCTCTAGCATATCGAATGTTTCACTATACTATAAGATTTAGGACATGCATACGCATGATACATCTCATATCTGATTCATTGATCACAACTATGAAGCTTGTGAAATGGGATTATGTTATACTAACGTAGAGGGTAGTGCATAGGAGTTACGGGAAAATTAATGGAGCTTGAAAAATGAAAATGGTAGCTATAGGGAGGATATCATGCTAAAGGACATAGTGGTCACAAAGCTAGGTTTATCTGAGGCACTTACTACACATGTATATTTCCTAATGATTATCACCGTGATTTCCCTAGCAACACGCCTTGAAAATACTATGGAAAATGGCACAAGGTAGAATATTTTCTAGATTTATATTCTCACATGTGTAGTAAAAGGAGAGAGAAGTGATGATACATGTAGAGCATGCCAAATAAGGGAAGTGAAATCTAAATGAACTGGAAGTTATGAAGAAGGAACCTTTAATGGTTATCACATGAGAAGAATCTTCACATTCATCGAGGAGGTGTGAAATAAACCACTCATATGAAGAGAATAAGTTATTGAACCTAATAATTACACTAAAACATTCCAATGGAAGAAGGTGTTCTAGGAAACCATAAATCATATTAGATATTTATAGTGGGAGATAAAATGTTTAAAATATAAAATCGTTAGATAAGGAACACATGAGACATATGAATGTACTAGAAAAGGTTACTAATGAACTTATGGAAGTATTTCATATGCTTAGAAAATAAAATATAGTACCCCTATTAAAAAGTGGTTATGTGATAAGGTTCTACACATGAAGGATGAGGAAAGATAAATATTACATGCAAATATGTGTCCATAAAAAACATGAATATGATAAGGAGATCACCGTGCATATAGTTGTAGATGGATAGCTGGTGAGAAAAATCCTTATTGACACTGACATATAGATGAACATTCTTACCCTAGATACTTGGAATAAGATGTGGAGGCCACCACTATAACCTTCTTCTAGTGTATTATATATGGAAAATAAAACCAAGGAAATTCCCATTGGAGTTTTGAAAGGCTAAATAATCACTATATAGGGGGGAAAATTCAAGGGTGATTTTGATCTTATGAGGTTGGAAAATATAAATAGCTTCCCTACATTACTTGGCCATCCATGGAGTTATACAAATAACATAGAACTATTTTTTAATAATAACTATATTAGTTTTGAGAATTAGGATGAGTATGTAATAATTCATATGGATGATATAAGAGTTTCTCCTACACGGATCCCATTAGTGAGGAAGATCTCAATCATATCTATGTGTAGACTATGCACAATGTAGAGTATGTTGAGCTAACAAATGAGGGAGTTCTCAAGTGGGAATATGTGCATTTAATCAGTGACAATACGATAAATTCTTGTGATAACTAGGCCCATATAATGTATGGAATGGTTAAACCATAGAAAGTTAGGTGGTTGGTTATAATTGTGTTAATAAGGTATATAGGAAAATAAAAACCTGAATTATTTTTACGTAAAATGGAAGAGTAGTTACATAATGAAGGAGATAAAAGTATTATGTTGGTATACTCATTAATACTAATGGTAATGCGGTGGTGTGCTATATAAAGTGACAATCTAGTCATATGGCGTGAGATAGAGATTTTTTCTTGGCATGGTTTTTTAGTAATAACCTTACTTCAAAGATACCAACATGCAATGGAAAAACATCTCCCAAGAATCGCATATATGAATGTGAGAATAATTGGTTAGAAGGACAAAATGTGCCACCACCATCATTGTGGGTCCATAAGTTTTATTCAACCCTAGTGGTTGTGCATACACGTGGTACATATATGTTGAGTTAAGACATGATACTACTATTTGGTATCACATTGTTGGCATGTAGTCCTATAGGTGTTTTCATTAATGCAAAAAAAAATTAATGATAAATGAGATGATGTATTATGTTTAGATGATGTTGCGGATGACATTTACATGATGAAATAAAGAGATTCGGTGATGATTAATTTCTCTTACAAGCCCATTCAGAATCTTAAGTGATGTTGCGTGGTGGTATGAGCTTCTTGGTTTCATGATAAGTATGTTGGCATGATGGATAGAATGTTTGGTAACTTATTGGGCACTCACTTCAATCAGCAGTTACTAATTCGGGTTGGTGACCATGTTTCAATGGCTCATTTGGAGTAGGTATGGATACTAAGGAGTATGAGGATGAGTTATGGAGTTGTATGAACTCATGGATGTATGTATGTAGGTTTACCATGATTTATCAGGTATTTTTCAATAATTTTGTGAGATTTGATAATAATTTTTAGTGTTCTTTCAGTTTACCCTAGCTTTTATAGTGTAAAACCTCGAGGGGTTTCTATAGTAGTCTTACTATATGGAGAGTTTGAGAGATGGTGATGAATTTATAATAATTGGAGATGTTAATGTGATTTTTCATGGTGCTTTAAGAAAAATTTAAGAATTTTAGGATGTAAATTTTGCAGGTTATGTCATTTTTGGTGAGGTAAGGTTAAGAAGAAGGTCATTTCCAACTTGAATTTGAACTTTTGATGGCCACCCCGAATTGTGCGATTCACATGGGAACTTGTGGGTTTCAGGGTGTTTTAAAAGTGATTCTCAAAGGTTTCACAAAAATAATCAGGTTAGTTCATCTTCATTTTTTTATGAACGAATGTTAAGAAGGTAAACAACTATTTATAAGTTTGAAACCCTAGCTTGAAAGAGGAATGAAAAAATTGATTCCTAAGTGGCTAGAATTTATTCCTAGTGCATGGATTAATATATGAACATGTATAAGACTCTATAAAATTTCCAAAAAGGTATTGTAGAGGACATGGTGATGAGTGTACCCCACTTAAACATGTTAGTTTCTCAAGAATTTTATTTTGGGAAAAAATTTTCCAAAGGTGTTGTAAGTCAAATTGTATTTGTGTGATCTATGTGAGGATTTCTTGATGTAAAAAAAGGTTTCAATACATGCTTATGTAATTTCTTGGTCAATTGAGCTCCATTTAGGTTGATTGGTTAAAGGATAGTTTTGAGTCAATCAAAAGTAGTCTTGAATGAAGTGAGCATAACAGAGCTAGAAGAGGAAATAGGAGATGACTCAAGTTATGTTGGAAATATAATTTATATATATTTACAATGATCTAATTTTTTTCATTATGATTATATTTTCCTTGGTTTCCAGGGTAGTGTTTGGATAAGAATATTTTTTCTAGTGCCGACAGTGGTAGGATCTGCTAGATGTTTTGAGTTAGTTGGAGCATGACATGTATTAGGTGATTATTTGTAACACTTTTAGAGTGACGAGGGATTAATTTTTCATCCAATGAATCCATTTATATCTATTTATTATTCTAATAAAGGTGCTAATTAGCTGAACTTTGAAAAAAATTGGCGGTTTGATTTGGTGAATACAAAAGTGGTTGATGTTTGAGAAGGTGATTGTTTATTGACTTATAACTTAATTTGAAGTGTTATAAAGGTTATTCAATTTCCATTTATTTTTCACATGACATGGTTTGGATTTTTTGATTCATCTAGTGGTATAAAGATGTTTTAAGGGACTGAAGGGTGTAGGAAACAAATGTTTTAAGAATAACAAATAACACTAGGTCCATTAAACAAATTAATATTATTGTTTGAGATAAATTTCAACCATTTAAGATGTTTAAATGTTAATTAATTTAAACATGCGTGGAGATTAATGGGTCATGAATAAATATGGTTTTGATGTTAGGTTATTTTTCTCTCGTGTCCATGCAAATTTGAGTCTTTTTCGAGCAAGTAATGATGTTTTTGGCTAGGCTCACCTACATGGATCACTTGTGACTATTATGAATTGAATTTTTGATGGTTTTATGATGAATGGTTTGATCTAAATGAGGGAAAAATTTGTTTTTTGAATTTTAAATAAAAAGGAGCTTATAAAAGCATTGTTTTGGGTACTTTTTAGAGCTAGTTGTCTGTGTACAAGAACTGCGACCTAGGTGCAAGATATTTTTAGGTGTTTAAGCATGAATTAATGTTAGATAAATTGTGTTAAATTTCAAATAAGATCATAAATAAAAATTTCAATTATTTGAATAATTAACAAGTGAAGGAAGATCTAGTTTGTGAAGGATTGGACACCTAGGGTTTATATGAGGGTTTGAAGAAGTGCAAGCTAAACTAGTAGTATCTATTAGTTATGGTAGAAATATTTTAGATATAATAACATAATAAGGTGGTTTAGTTTTGTATTTATCATCTTACGGGGTTGTATCCTCCTTGTGAAGTTGGTGCTTCACAAAATTAGGGGTTTGTGGTCCTTGTAGGGTTGTAGCTCTACTAACTAGGGGTTAATACTCCTTATGGGGTTGGTGCCTCACTAAATTTGAATCATATCAATATAAATATTTTTCAGTGGTTTTTATTCCTCTTGAGGTTTTCCCACTTATATCTTGTGTTCTTATGTTGATTTTATGTTTCATGATTACTTGCATTTTTTATATTTGATGATGTGCACACATTAATCATTGGATAAGTAAATTTGTGGTTTGGTTGAATAATATGAAATTTTATTTATTTTTTTGTAAGGATTGGTTCACCCCCTCTAATTCCATTGTTCTTCCAATAATTGGTATCATAGCGGGTCCTCTTGGATAAGTTTGACAGCTTGAAAGGAGATCCTTGAAGCACAAAATGGTGAGAAATATAGTTGTTTCTAAGGCACCATGTTTTGATTCTATGAATTATGATTTTTAGAACTTGAGGATGAATACCTTTATTACGGCTCAAATATTTAATTTTCGGGATTTTGTGGAGCATGGCTATACCCATCCTCCCACTACTCAAACTATAGAGGATGAAAAGAAGGAATACACCAATAACTCAAAATGTTTTAGTGTCATTATAGGTGCCCTTAAAGATTTAGATTTGGGAAAAACTATCTACTGAAAATTAGAAAAGGAAGGATGGGAAAAATCACAAGTTCTATGTGAAGGTGAATCAAAGTTAAAAATTCCAAAGCTCCAAAACTTTAGAAGTCATTTTGAATACCTTAAGATGAGTGATAATGAGTCCATTAATGCACACCTTTTAGAGTTGATAAGTTTTTCAATAAAATTAAAGGGTTAGCAGGAGATGTGAAAGAAGTAGTTTTTAAAAAGGTATTGATTTCACTAACTTCGGATTTTATTCCAAAGTATTTTATATTGAATAAGCAAAGGATCTAACTACCTTTAAATTAGATGAGTTGCATGGCACTTTAAATTCTTATGAAATGAGAATAGGTGACTCTAAACCAGCCAAGAAGGATATTACTTTCAAATGTGAAATGAAGACTAGGGACAAGAAGGTAAAGGATGATGTTTTTACTCCTGAAATTGAAGATGAAGAGCTCTTTGCTATGGTGGCTAGAAGATTGAAGCTTGGATCTGGTAAGTATAGTGGTAAGCTTACTTTTAAGTGTTTTAATTGTGGTGAAGTAGGACATTTTTGGCCAAATTTCCTCATAGGCATGAGAAGGAATATGATGATGAAGATCATGGGGTTGAACCTAAAAAGAAGAATCAGAAGTTTGGTAAATGTAAGAAACAATTTAAGACGTTTAATAAAAAGAAGAAGGACAAGAAAAGTTTCTACACAAATAAGGATGATTGTTTGTCTTATACTAGTAGTGGTGTCTCAGATTCTAAATATAAATTTGATTATTAGGATATTGGAAAAGATGAATTATTCATGATAAAGAATCTATGAGGTATTCCATTGATGTCTCTTCTTTGTTAGGATATTTTATTTCAGGTTATGGAAATTATTATGATGAAATGATGAGTATAACAAACATGATTTTGAGATCATTAAAAGAGAAAAAAACATGCTGAGAAAGAGAACCAAAAGATTATTTTATAAATCAAGGAATATGAAAAGTAGTTTCATAAGATAGAATAACAATATGTATTTGAATTTTCCAAGAAAAATGAGTCTATTAGGGTGCTAGAAGAAAGGGTTAAGTATCTTGCTTAATGCAACAAAATAAAGAGATTTTATGCTCAAAATATAAAGAAGAGATAGATTTCGTGAAACTTGAGTTACTAGAGGTTTGTAAGAAGACTATTTACTTTCAAAAGTTTGAGAAAAGTGCAAAAGACCTATATTATCTCCTTAGAAGAAAAAATATCAGCAGACGATAGAAATTGTTTGGGTTTCAAATAGGATACTAAAGGAAAGTAAGTGAAGAAAGAAGACATTATTCCAAGAAAAGAATCATGTCAACTCGTTATCAAGGAAGAGAAGAAGTCGACACTTGTGAAGGAAAATGTAAAACCAAAATATATTAGGCACCTCAATGCCTCAAGGTATGAAGGAACTTTCAAGGGTCATTTTTTACGTGTAATGCATTTTCTCATATGGCTACAATTTTAATGAACAAGGTCATACTACTAGATTTTACTTGTATGATTCACCTAATCAAGGTTTAGACTTCATGCGGAAAAACCTAGTTGAATGTTACAATTATAATGAGGTTGGTCATGTGGCAAGGGTCTTTTTCATGCTTATTCAAGACAAAAATAGATGGCTCAAGGACCTAGAGTGCATGGAAGTAACTTTCAAAGGGCTAGAATGCATGATAGTGGTCCTAGAAGGACTTGGGAACCAAGAAGATACCATGTAGTTTCTTCAAGAATAGTTGATGATGGAAGATTTTATCACTCAAGGATCTGATCAAAGGAAACCTAATGATGGAGTTTTTCAGGTGACTAAGATGGCTTGGGACCTCTTCAAGACCTTCTTTTAGGTCTTCATGGTAATCATATACCTTCACTATGCTTCTTGGAGGTATATTAGTGAAAATTAAGCATTGGAGTGAGGGGGAGATGTTTATACCCATTTGTGACACCTCCATGTTCTTAAGGTATGTCCTTCAATGTCCTTAAACATGTTCTCATGGTCTAATTTTATTTTTCTTTTGTGTGAAATGTCACGATATTAGTATTATGGTGACATGAAGTATGAGTCTCGAGTCCTTACAATCTGTATATTATGTTCTCATGGTGTATTTTCAAGTTTGAGTTATCATAGAGAGTCTAAGGGTCTTATTAGTACTTCTAAAAGTATTTCATATCATGATATTCATTTGAAAAGTGTTATTTGATATGTGTTAGTTTTTTGTCTTATTGGTTGAGTATGTGGTCGATGGTGAAAAGTCCGAGTCTTAACACTATCATAAGGACATTAATGTGTTATAAATGCATGTGTAAAATGTTTCTTATATTACATGATGTATATAGTGCTATGTTTTTATCTCGAAGACTTCTTAATAATATTATATGTCATAAAAGGGTCATTCATTTTGAGATGTTTGTGTTGATCATCGTATTTTTGTGGGCATGTTCTTTACATTAGAAGTCCCTGATTTCTAAGTTAAGTGTTTTAAGGGATGAATATGCATAACTAAGAATAAGATATGACGTGTCATCAATAATATTCAATTGATCAAAATATCGTGAAGATCATGGTTTGTACAAGTGTTCTTAAATGTCACAATTAAAAAAAAAAAAAAAGTTGGTCCAGTACACAAATGCTACATATGCCTAAAAGTCAAGTAAATTCATGCTCATGAGGTTGAGGAATGACATGAAAGTGGTAATTATAATGTTTTGGGACTTGTGGATAAATTTTTGGATCTTCTTGGCATGGAATTGGTTCTCCTAGTACACAAAGTGAGCAAAGACAGATGGAATTTGAGGTTTGAAGGTTCAAATGATGGTTTCTATGGGAATTTTTTTATAAATTCATCTATATATGATGGTAAACATTACTCAAGAATTTTTAGGGCCCAATCATACCTAGATTCATCGGAATTATATACAGTAAGGTAAGATTAATAGTGTGGATGAAGAAGGCCTAATTGTTAAAGAGAGAGAGTAAAAACTTGTTAAAATTTCTTCATGAGCTTGGTCCAAGGATTAAAAGATATAATATGGAAAAATGGGTATCTTCTTCTTAAAAATTAAATTCTCTAAAAGTTGTGATTAATTCTTATTTTCACAAGGGATATTAGGCACTATGAGTGCAAATTGATTGTGAATAGCTAATATAGTGAGGCTAGAATGATTATCAAATATTATAAGGAATAATAAAGTATGTGTGGATCATGAATAAGTGTAAGATGATTATATAAATCCAAAGTGTGTGTTAATTTTTTCGTATTGATCTCTTGAGCTTTAAGATTGTACTTGTGCATAAATACACTATCACAGACTATTGATGACTCCTTAGATGTTAGAAGTCTCCCAAATGACTACGTATAAGTATGTTTAAGATTGATATTGTTGTCATGTAATGAAAATTTTATTCTATATGGTGTTTCTCACTCAAATGTGTTGCTCACATTGAGATTGACAATAGGTATGGTTGATAATTTTTCTCCATTATTTGTTGGAATGAGTATCATGAATCATTATCATACAAACAAACAAAGGTTATTTGAGCTCTAAGAAGTTTCTCTTGACATGAAATTTTTTATTGTCCTTTTTGTAACTCCATTTGCAAGAAAGCTTGTGTTACTAGTGCATCTACACGGAGATTATATGATTCACATGTTGGCATGTGGTCTTACAATTGTTTTCATGGATGAAAAACCACATTAATAAAAAAATTATATGATGTGTTAGATTCATATGATGATGCATATGGTGTTTACATATTGGTTCAAATGTGTTAATGGTGATATTGTGAGATTCAGTGAGGTTTGCTTTATCTTGCAAGCCCATTCAAGTGCCTCGAGATGTTACATGATGGTCGAGATTATTGGATGATTTATAATCGTGTTGACATGATGGATATAATGTTTAGAGAGTGTTTGGGAACTCACCTCGGTGCATGATGCAGATATAGGTGTTTCTTTATGTTTTAGGTGCTCATTGGGATCATGTATGGTTCCTGGAGGTATGAGATTGAGTTTTAGAGCTACATGAGCTCATCGGTGAATATTTTTCAGGTGTATCATGGTATAAGATTAATTTTCAGGTCATTTCCAATTATTTTATGATGTTTTATAACATTCTTTTAGTTGACCCTAGCTTCTAAAGTGAGAATCCTTAAGGTGAAGCTATGAAAATGAGATAGTCTAGAGATTTAAGGTATGGTATTGAAATTGTGATGATTGGATATATTATTATGATGTGTCATGGAATTTTGAGAAAATATGCAGGTTTCACGAATGTGAATTTTGTACGATATGACAATTTATGTGAGATAAGATCAAGAATAAGTGAAATTCCAGCTTAAGTTAGTACTTCGATGCTTATCCTAAGTTTTTTTATTTACATTAGACCTTTTATATTTCAGGGATGTTTCTATGGTGAGTATAGAATATTTTTCAAAAATAGTTAAGTCATTTCATTTTCAAGATTATAAGAACGAATGTTAGGAAGATAAATTTCTCTAAAACCCTAGTTAAACCCTAGCTAGGAGTAGTCTATAGAAGAAGAGGTATAGTGACCCAGTTTTGATTGATTCATAAAAATTAATGATTTTATGATATATATGACTCTCTTATATTTCCAAAAATGTATTGTAGTGTTCATGGTGATGTGTGGGACCCACTCAAACAGTTAGTTTCTCGAAGAAGAAGGTTTTGGGACAAGGTTGTCCAAAAGAGATATCTACTAAATTAATGGTATGAAATTTATGTGAGAATATATTGATGTGCATGGAGGTTTCAATAAAATTTCATGCATATACATTGTCAAATGAGTCCATTTAGGATGATTTGTCAAAGGGTAGTTTTGAGGTCACAAAAGTAGTGCTCAATAAAATGGCCATAATTAGAGCTATAAGAAGAGTTTAAATATGATTAAAGATGTGTTGGAAAGAGGATTTAAATGTATTTCAATTAATATAATTTTTCATCATGATGAGTGCATTTGACATGATTTCTATGTTATTTTCTGGATAATAATATTTATTACCATGTAGGATAGGATGTGTTTTCTGCTGCAAATTTGTAGTTGTTTGAAGAATTACATGGATTGTGTGATGATTTATATCTTCTGTAATATACACATGGAATAATTTTTCATCCAATGAATCTATTAGGAGGTCTTTAATGTTCATCTAAAAAAATTTATGAGCTAACGTTTGGAAATAACCTTTTTAGTTGGTTGATTTGGTGAAGATAAAAGTGGTTATGGTTTGAGAAGGTGGTTGATTAAAGGCTTGTAACTTTCTTAGAAGTGTTCTAAAGGTTTTGTAAATTCCATAAAGTTGTCACATAACAATATTTGGTTCAAGATAAGTTATTTGGTGTCATAATGAAGTGTTTAGGGTAATCAAGGGTGCATGAAACAACAATTCTAAAAAATATAAAGTGCACTTGGCCCATTAAATGAAATAAATTGATTGGTTGAGAAAAATATGATAATTTATTAATTTTAAATGATATTTTTATCATGTGTAATGGTTTATGGGTCATTACTATGTATGTTGTTTTATATAAAGCCGTTTTTAGCTTTGCGCCCATGGGATTTTGAGCCATTTTTAGCACATGTAATGAGGTTTTTACGTAGTATGACTTACTTGGGAAAATTGTGATTTTGTAATTAAATTTTATGATATTTTCTTGATGTATGGGTTGAGCTAAAGGAGGTAAAAATATTTTGTTTGAATTTGAAATCAAGAGGAGCTTGTAAAAGTAAAGTTTTGGGTACTTCTTGCAAGCTATTTGTGTGTGTGGAAGTTGAATGACCTAGGTGTGAGTTATTTTTAGATTATGGAGGATTATTTGAGGTTGAATTAAATGTTTTTAAGATTGAGAAAATTCACCGAGCATGTGTGAAAAGGTTTTAATATTTGAGAAGTGATTGAAGACCTTGTTTTGTGAAAATTGGTCTCATTAGGGTTTGATTGAAGAAGGTCGAGTTGTATACTTGATCTCCATAATTTTTGCCAAAAATATATCTAAGATATGAACATCATAAGGTGGTTTAATATTTTCGTTATCATCTTGGTGGGTTGTATCATCCTTGTGGAGTTGGTGCTCTACTAAACCAGGGGTTGGTGCTCCTTGTGGGGTTGGTGCCTCACTAAATTTGAAACATATAAATAAAATTATTTTATTTCACTGGATTTTCTTTCCTTGAATTTTTTCCACTTACATCTTGTTTTCATGTGTTGATTATATGTTTCATGGTTGTTTGTATATTTGATATTTGATGATGTGCACACATTACCTATTAGACAAGTGGATTCATGATTTTTGAGTAATCATAAATCTGAAGTTAAATTTTGTATTGAATAATTCACTCCCTCCTCTATCCATTATGCTTATAACAATTGGTATCAAACCGATTCCTTTTATAGAAGTTTGAAAAGTTGAAAGGAGATCTTTAAAGCCCAATATGGAGAGAAACACAGTTACTAGAAAGGCACCATTGTTTGATGGAGTCCATTATAGTTTTGGATATTGACAATGAATATATTTATCAGCTTCTCAAGGGTTTGATGTTTGGGTTTCTATGAAAAATGCTTAAACTCCTCCTAATACTCCTCTGAGTACTGAAAATGAAAATAAGGATTATACCAATCATTCAAAATATTTCAATGCCATCATAAGTGGTATTAGAGAATTAAAAATGCGAAAAGTAATGCATTGAAAAATACTAAGGAAGCATGGGAAAATTTTCAAGTTCTTTATGAAGGTGATTCAAAGGTAAAAATTGTAAAACTCCAAATTTTGAGAAATTAATTTGAAATCCTTAAAATGAATGATAATGAGTCAATTGTGGCATTATTTTTAGATTTGATAAATTTTTCAATAACATGAAAGGGTCGGAGATGAAGTAAAATATTAAGTTAGTGTTTAAAAGGTTGAGATCACTAACTCCTAGGTTTGATTCAAAAGTTTTTACTATTGAAGAGGAAAAGGATCTAACCACCTTGAAATTGGATGAGTTACATGGTACTTTGAATGCTTATGAAATGAGGATAGGTGACTCAAAACTAGCTAAGAAGGATATTGCATTCAAATTGTGAATGAAGACTAATGGAAAGAAGGTAAATTATGATGATGCTACATGTGAGGTTAAAGATGAAGAGCTATTTGATATGATTGCTAGAATATTGAATCATGGATTTATTAAGTATAGTGGTAAAATATAATTCAAATGTTTTAATTTTTATGAAGTAGGACATTTTTATGCCAATTTACCTCATAATAATGAGAAGGATGATGATGATGTTGATGATAATAAGGCTAAACCTTAAAAGAAAAACTACAAGTTTGGTAAAAGTAAGAATAACTTTAGGAGGTTTAATCATAAGGAAAAATAATCTTTAATAAAAATAAATATGACGAGTTTTTTGATATAAGTAGTGGTGTATCGATTCTCACTCTAAATCAGATTGTGAGAACTTTGGAAATGAGACCTTATTCATGCCTAAATAAGTTACGAGGTCTTTTAATGATGAATCTACTATGTTAAGAGATTTTAATTTAGGTTATTGCACTTATTCGATGAAGAAGATGAGGATGAAAAAGATGATATTGAGAGGATAAAAAGATAAATAAAGAAACCTACAAAATAGAATCAAAATCAGACTTTACAAATCAAAGAATATTAAAATTAGTTTCATAAGCTAGAAGAGCAAAGTATGCAATTGAGTCTTCAAAGCAAAGTGAAGAAAATAGGTTGCTAGAAGAAAAGGTAAAGTATCTTGTTTCAAATTTATAGGAAAAATAGAGTTTATGTACTAAATATGAAGAGGATATAGAATTATTAAGGGTTGATCTACTAAATATCAGCAAGAAGACTATGTCTTTACAAAAATGAGAAAATTGATAGAGACCTAGATAATCTACTTGGTAAAAAAATATCAACAGATGATAGGACTGGTTTAAAATTCAAAGAGGAGTCTAAAGAAAAATAAGTGAATGAAAATTTTGGTGTTTCGAGAAAGGAACTAGGTGTGCCTATTGTTAAGGAAGAAACTAAGGTGAAAAATAAATGAAAACAAGGTTTATTAGGAAGCCCAATGCCTCAAGGTATGAGAGAACCTTTAGTGGTCATTGTTGTACTTGTCTTACTTTTGGTCATAGGGTTAGCGAGTGCGGAACATATTCTAGAGATGATAATCCTATGAGAGACAATATAAGTGAGTTTTCTAAGAGGATAGTATGTTATAATTCTAATGAACAAGCTCACATAACTAGATATTTCTTATATGATACACCTAGTCAAAATAAAGGATTCAAAAGAAATAAATTAGTATTATGGTATAATTGTAATGAGAAATAAATCAGTATTATGGTTTTTTTTCATGTTTATTTAAGACAAAAGTAGATGAATCAAGGTCGTATAGTGCATAGAAACAACCATAAATTAGTTAGAAGGAAATATAGTGGTCCTATAAGAGCATGGAACTAATACGAGACAATAATGTATCATCAAGAGAAAATGATAGTGGGAAAATAATTGTATCAAAAAGTTCATATCAAAGAAATAAGTTGAAGGTAATTTTTATGTTCCAAAGTAGACTTGGGACCTCTTCAGCACCTTCTTTCAGGTATTCATGGAACACATATGCCTTCACTATGATTCTTGAGGGTATATCAATGACTATGAAGCATTCAAGATAGGGGAGCCATCCGAGTCAATTTTTACCTCCTCTATGTGGTCAAGGTATGTCATATTATGCTATTTTTAATATTATTATTGGTACAATATGAATTGTTCATATATTCTCTTGAGTCTCTTTGATATGACACATTGTGTGTGTAAATGGTTTGGAACTCGTGAATTTTGTACTAATTGTTTTGTGTCAAAGTTTGACTCGATGTGTGTCTTTGAGCTTTGTGAGTATCATGGTCTCTTGTTTGATTATTTTGAATGTGTCATGAATTTTATCATGTGTTGAAATTGCATTCATCTAATGTGTGTATCGTTTCATTTTGAGAATGAATTTGTGAAGGTGTCTCAAAGGTTGTAAATGTCACCAAGTGTCTCAGTATATAGTTATTGTCACCTTAAAGTTTTATTGCACAAGTCACTATTGGTGTAAGTCTTCTCAAGATATTTCATAAGTCCTACAGGTGTTAATATCACTCTTAGAAATATGTAGAAGATCTAAAAGAAAATTGTGATCAAGTGATAATTGGATCATTTTAATGCTTCAAAAGGTGATCTACAAATTAAGTTTGGTCAAAATCGGGTGCTTTCTTGAGGAAATAATGAAGTGACAAGTATGTTGTTAAGTATTCATGCACCTTAGTCATTAAAAAATATTCCCAAATCATTCGAAGGTTTGTACTCAACTTGTAAAGATACTTTTGAATTCATGAAAGTTAAAATTGATAATTTTGGAGGGTTCTCTACCCGTGACTATGTTTTCACATTGATTGTGAGTGGTACTAGTGGAAACTTTGTTTTAGAGGTCCTACTTGATGGATTTACGACTTAAAATTTTGTACATATAATTTAAATTATTAACACTAAATGATGCAGGTGATTCTAAGATATAAAAATATGTACACTTATTAGAATTCATGACAATATTAAAGGTTGGCAACATGGTGTCTAGGAGACCTAATCTATGTCGGGTTGTTCTTGAAATCTATGCATGATCTATTTAAGGTAAGTCTAAAGGCTTGAGAGAATGATTTTTTTCTCAAATGGATGTTAAAAATAGGTGTGATATCATTGTGAGAATGCATACACAAAATTATAGGAGAGATTTCACTATATTTAAGGGCTATTAAGCTAATTCGTGATGTGATTATGTAAGAAGGAACCGTGAATTGTTGATGGACTTTCTAAGAAAATGTAGTATGAACATAAATGTGAATTCTATGGATAAGTGTATAATGATGGCATAACATGAAAGAAAGCAAGAATTAGTGTATATGGCCTCTTGGTGAATCTAAACTTCATTTGAATGTGATTTTGCCATCAATAAGTCTGTAAGTATTCATCTGAGATCCCTGAATCCTCAAATATGATTGAGCATGAGTGAATTTTTTTGGGAATGGATTCCCAAACAAGGTTGAATTGTTTTATCATGAGTTCTCTCATTGAAGTGACAAGTTAGAATGATAGGTGATCAGAAATTACATGATAATATTATGCTACATGTTAGGATTACGCATCCATGGGTGTGTATGGGTATGGGAGGTGGATTATTATAAACCCCTAGTGTGAGAAGGTACTATACATCCTTTTATAGTGTTACAATCCTTTTGATTATGGCTATGAGGTCAAATATTATTCTTAGGCATTGATATATCATAAAAGTATGATCTCAAGTATGTAAACTCAAAGATTATGAATGAGGTACTTTAGGTCTGTACAAATAAGAGGCATGGTATATATATAATTTCTCATGTAAGTAACATATTGATATTCTCTTAAGGATTTATAAATGATTATGTTTCTCAAAACAAGTTACATGTGCACCAAGATGTCTTGTATGAAGAGTGTGCTTAATATTAGTATTGCTCAAAGTCTGTGAGTGAATGATTTAATGATAAAATGTTGAAAATGTATTACCTCAAATGTATGGTGTATGATAATTCCTACTCATGATTTAATTTGATGCATTTATAGTGGGATACAAAGTCTATAAGTATGTTTTAGTCTAAAATTAAAAGTATATGTCTTGTTGGCTTTGTATGATCAATTTTCCTCCAAATTTGTCTATAGGCCTGTAAGAAACTTATAATGAAAGGGGAGTTCTTATTTGACCTAGTTAAATATGCTAAGGATTTTAAGACAAAGTACCTAGATGTCTAGATGAGAAATTTTATGTGTGGTTTTTCCTAAGAAGGTAAGGGTGATTTTTTTATGGTAAATGATGTACAATTATATGAAAGGATGCTTCTACATGTATATGTAGTGTGCATGGTTGAATCGAGTCGGGAGCATGTGTGAATGCTTATAGTTGGTTTTATGAATTTATTTAAGGTATATAAGGTATGGAGTGGATGTTTTCCTGAAGTTAAAATTAATTTTGGTTTATGAATGCACTATCTCATCTAATATGACTGCTATTAACTCAAGATGTGCTTTTAGCCTGGGCTTAAGTGTATGAAGTTCTCCCAACCCAAATGAAGAGTATAAGTTTCTTGTTTTTGTACTTTTATACTAGAGTATGTTGGTATACTCTCGGGGAGTGATGGAATGCTAAGCCATAACTTGAATGGTGTTATTTTTCTCACCAAAGTTCATTCTAATTTCTCTAAAAGGATCTGTTTAGGGATTTCACTGCTAGTGAGGTGTGAAAACAAGGAAAATGAATTGTAGAGATAATTATATGAGTAGAAAAGATGGGTTTTGATAAAGAAAGGTAATGCGATGAATTTTTATGCTCATTATAACATTATTGACATGATCATGATATTTATGCTTTAGTATATCCTCAATTACAATGTTTCCATGAAGGGAAAAATAGGAGATAATGAGGAAATGCTTATTTTTTACATTCATAGAAGGGTGGAATACAGTGCCTTAATTTATGATTTATTGATGGTTTTCAGATTTTTAGATGTTTGGCCCATGGGGAACATAGTGGTTGCATGCTTGAAATGAAGGAAAAATAAGTTTTTGAACTAAATTTCAAGGTTTTGAGTTTGAATGAGATATTTGGTTAATGTTTCTAAGAAAAACATGATGTTGTGAAGCTAAATATGGAGAATAATATGCTTCTACAAGGTATTCCTTAATCATTAACATAAAAGGGGAGAATTTATAGGTGTTTTCCATCAATGATAAAGGGTGATATTCTTGGTATGCAGTACTATAGGTGTTGTTATTGATGAAAAATCACTTTAATGAAAAATTAGATAATGTATTAGGGTCATATGATAATTTATATAGTGTTGAGATATTGTTTCAAATGTGTTTATGGTGATACAAGGAGATTCATTGAGGTTTCCCTACTCTTGCAAGCCCATTCAGTGCCTAGGAGATGTTGTAGGGTGGTAGGAGATTATTAAATTATTGAGAAGCATGTTGACATGATGTATATTAGCTTTGGAGAGTGTTTAGGCACTCACAACAAGGGCATGATGTAGATACATGTATTTATCAATGTTACAGTGCTCATTAGGAGTAGTTATGGTTGATAAGAGGTGTGAGATTGAGTCTTGGAGACACATGAGATCATGGATACATGATTTTATGTGTATCATGGTATAAAAGGTATTTTGGGTTGTTTATAGTGATTTTATGATGTGTTATAGAATTTTTCATTGACCTTGCTTCTATAGTTAGAATCCTTAAGGTGAAGCTATGAAAACGAGATACATTGGAGAGTTTGAGATATGGTATTGGAAATATGATTATTTGAGATGTTATTACGATGTGTCATAGTTATTTGAGAAAAAAATTCAGGTTTTTAGGATGTGAATTTTCCAAGATATGACAGTTTATGTGAGACAGGGTCAAGAACAAGTGAAATTCCAACTCAAGTTTGTATTTGTGATGTTCATCACAAAGTTTGTGATTTTCATGGGGAATTCTGGTTTTTCAGGGATGTTTCTATGGAAATTACATTTTTTTAATAGATAAAATGAGGTAATTTCATCATTAGGGTTTTATGAATGAATGTTAAGAAGATAAAATGGTCTAAAACCCTAGCTTAGGAGAAGTCTCTGCAAAAGAAGAGGTATAGTGACCAATTTTTGTTTCGTTCATCAAAAGTGATGATTTTGTGATGTATAGGACTATCTTATATTTCATAAAATGTATGGCAGCATGTCATAGTGATGAGTGGGCCCCACTCAAACAGTCGATTTACAAGAAGCGAGGTTTTGGGACAAGGTTGTCAAAAGAGGTATATGCTAAATTAATGGTATGAAATTTATGTGAGATGATATTTATTTCCAGAGAGGTTTAAGTACATTTTCATATGGATACATGGTCAAATTAGGTCCATTCAAGTTAACTAGTCAAAGGGAAGTTTTGAGGTCTCAAAACGTAGTTCTCACTAAATTGGCCATAACATGAGCTACATGTGGAGTTTGAAGATAATTAAATATGTGTTGGAAATATTATTAAGATATATTTCCATTTACATAATATTTTAATTATTAAGAGGTAATTTGGTATGGTTTCAAGGTCATTCCTTGACAAGAAGATTTTTTCCATCACGGGGTAGGATGTGTTTTGCTACAAGTTTGGAGTTGTTTGAATCATGAGATTGGGTGGGTAGTTCTTGATATCACCTGGAATGTGTAGAGAGATAAATTTCCCATCCTATGAATTCATTTTGAGTTATTGAATTTTCACATAAATATTTGTATGAGCTAACCTTTAAAAACAACATTTTTTGTAGGTTATTTTGATAAAGACAAAAGTGGTTGTGGTTTGAGCAGGTGGTTTATTAAAGGCTTATAAATTTCTTAAAAGTGTTCTAAAGATTATGAAAATTCGATAAAGTTATCACATTACATGGTTTGGATGAGTATAAGTGATTTGGTAGCATAATGAAGTCTCCAGGGTGCTGAAGGGTGCACGAAACAATAGTTTTGAGCAATACAAAGTGCACTGGGCCCATTAAATGAAATAATTTGATTGGTTGTGAAAAATTACAACCATGTATGAATGTTAAATTATATTTTAATCATGTGTACAAGGGTTTATGGATCATGAATATGTATAGTTTTTATATAAGGAATTTTTAACTTTGTGTGCGTGGGCTTTTGAGCCATTTGTAATGAGATTTTTATCTAGGTTGACCTACTTGGGTCACTTTTGAATATTGTAATTAAAATTTTCAATGTTTCCTTGATGTTTAGATTGAGAAAAGGGAGGGAAAATATTTTGTTTGAATTTTAAATCAAGAGGATCTTATAAAAGAACATTTTTGGGTTCTTTTGCAAGCTAGTCATGTGTGTGTGAAAGTTGAGCGACCTAGGTGAGTTAAAAATTTATGGTGTTTGAGGATGATTTGAGGTTAAATAAAGTTTTTTTAGCTTAGAAAAAATATTGAACATGTGTGCAAATTTTTTAATATTTGAGAAGTGATTGAAGAGCTTGTTTTGTAAAAATTTGTCATTTAGGATTTGTTTGAAGAAGTACAAGCTGTATATTTGATCTCCATCAGTTGTGGAAGCAAAAATTCTGAGATATGAACATCATAAGGTGGTTGAGTGGGTGAGTGATCATCTTGGAGGGTTATATCATCCTTTTGGAGTTGGTGCTTCACAAAATTAGGGGTTTTTACTCCTTGTAGGGTTGGTGATCTACTAAAGTAGGGTTTAATGCTCATTGTTGGATTAATGCCTCACTAAATTTGAAACATAACAATAAAAAGATTTTGTTTTAGTGGGTTTTCTTACCATTGAGTGTTTCCCACTTATATATTGTGTTCATGTGTTGATTTTATGTTTGATTGTTACTTGTACCTTTGATATTTGATGATGTACAAACATTAACTATCGGATATGTGGATTTGTGGTTTCTTTTGTAATTTGAAATCTACAAAAATTTTTTTAAGGACTAATTCACCCCCTCTTAGTCCATTATGATTATAAATTCACATCATTCTTGATGAATATGAGTATTAATAAGTAAGTTTGTACATGTATGAAGTGATCTCTATGCATTACATTGTGTTTGATGGTCTATCTCATGTGTGAAAGAAAATTTTATAATTTTCAGTCATGCCTTGAGATAGAATTTATTATCTATAGGTTAAATGTGTTCTTAGAGGAATAACATTCTATTTTATCGGTATGCGAGTTGTTGTATAGACTCATTATTGTTTCATGGCCTTAGAACTATGATTGTTCATTGATGAAGATTTCACTATGCTTGGAAGGTTAATTTGATATTGATCTTAGAGCTGATATGGTGATTGGAGTACTCTTGTTGTTCATTGTGTAATTTTTTATTCTATAGGAATAATGTAATCTTTGCTATGTCCGGGCTTTATGGAGATTGTGTATCCACGAGTGAAAGTGTTATGTTCTATGAAGATGAGAACGGAAGTCAATATATGTCATTCTAGTGATTATGTTTCTCTATGTGTGATATCAAGCTTCTATAACTACAATCCATGCAAGAGGTAGGTGTCAACGTTTCTACGATCCGTAGATGCTTAATGAAGTATGATAGAAGCTAAAGTGTAGAGTTTCCCGTTTTCTTAGCTTTAAAAGTTCAAACATAATGATTAAAGTGTGGAGAAGTGTGTAACTTGGTTTAAGATAGTCATGTCGAGTCAAAATGATGGGTCAAGTACTCCAATTAAAATCACATGATTCTGAAAATGTCTCACAAAGTTATTGCTCAGGGGTATAAAAGAGTGTATCAGCTCACTCAAGTCAAGAAAAACAAGTAACATTGCTTTTAGATGGTGATATGGAGGTAATAAAGGAATATGAGATGAGTAATGTGAGTCATCTTAGTAAACTATCAAGTTTTGACTATTGAATGTATTTTTCCATCCAATTATGATTGTTATGAATCGAAGATGAGCTTTAGGACTTGCTAAAAATGTAGAGAGTAATTTCTCGTCAAGTAAGAAAGGAAGATGATAAAATTTGTGCTTGTTTACTAGAAATGATGGTCTTAAGTCTAAGGAGAGTGAATATTTATTGATTCATGAATTGAGTGAAGCTTGAGTGATCCTCAAAATTAGTCCTAAGTATATTGAGAAGTCCGATAAGGGACTTGTATTCTTAAGTCAGTTTAAAGAGAATGAAAGTACATTAAACAACTAGTGCTTTAATACCTAGAAAAGATGGTTTAACCTCGTGGAGATAGGTATGATGGTTTGATATGCTTATTTTTTACATTATTGGCATGATATCAGAATGTATGGTTTAGATAGTACTCTACTACACATTGTTTCATGAAGGCTAAAACATGGTCCAAGTAAAAATAACTATTTTTTTGCATGCCGAGAAGGTGGAAAATGGTGTTCTTGGCTCCAAGAAAGGAAATATGATGTTTTATTCATGATTCATTGACATATTTAGATGGTGTCTATGTTTAGCCTAGGGGGAGCATGGTGGTTTCATGTTTACAAAGAAGGAAAATCAGGTTTTTGTGTGAGATTTCAAGGTTCTTGAGCTTGTATGAGATCTTTGGTTGATTTTTATAACAAAAAAATGATGCTATAAAGCTGAGAAATATGAATACTATGCAGGTACATATATCATTTGTTATTAATGTAAAAAGTGGGAGAAGTTCATGAAGTTTTCCATTAATGAAAAAGGGGATATTGTTGTCATGTGGTCCCATAAGTGTTAGAACTCATTGATGAAAACCAAATTAATGAAAAATTGGATGATGTATTACGCTAATATGTTGTTTTTATGATGTTTACATTATTATTCAAATGTGTACTTGATGAAATAAGGAGATTCATTAAGGATTTCTTACTCTTACAATCACATTCAGTGCCTAGGTGATGTTGCAGTAAGGTGGCGTGACATTATTGGTTGCTTGAGAAGAATTTTTGCATGATGGATATAATTTTTGGAGAGTCCTTGGGAACTCACTTCAGTTGTAGGGCATGATTCAAGTTGGTGACCATGTTTCAGGTGCTCATTTGGAGCAGGCATGGATGCTAGGAGGTATGAGGATGAGATTTGGAGCTATATGAGCTCATGGATGCATATATGTAGGTGTACCATTATGTATCGGTATGTTTTAATAATTTTGTGATCTTTAAAGATAATTTTAATTGTTCTTTTAGTTGACCCTAGCTTCTACATTTAAAACCCTAAGGGGTTACTATGCAAGTCTTAGTGTCTAGAGATTTTGAGAGATGGTGATGAATTTGTGATTGTTGGAGATGTTAATGTGATTTGTAAATTATGGTTCTTTGAGAAAATTTTAAGGATGTTAGGATTTGAATTTTGCATGTAATGTCATTTTTGGTGAGACATGATTAGAACAAGGCCATTTCCAACTTGAATTGGAACTTTTGATTCTCACCTTGAATTATGCCCTTTTCATGAAATTTTTGGATTTCAAGTATGTTTCTACAGTTATTCTAGAAGGCTTCACAAAAAAATTTTAATTTTGTTCATTGTCACATTTTTATGAGTGAATGTTAAGAAGATAAATAAGTATTTGAGTTTAAAACCCTACTAAGCTTGAACACGGTGTTCAAGAATTTATTCTTAAGTTTCTGAAACTACTTTGTAGTACATGGATGATGATTGTAACATGTATAACAATCCTTAATATTTTCCTAAAGGTATGGTAGAGGTCATGGTGATGAGTGGACCCCACTCAAACATGTCAATTTTTGAATAAGTTTGTTTTGAGATAAGGTTTTCCAAAGGTGTTGCAAGAAAAATAGGCATTGTGTGATGTATGTTAGGTTTTGTTTATTTTTAATTATGTTTTAGGACATGTTGATGCAATTTCATGGTCAAATGAGCTCCATTTAGCTTGATTGGTCAAAGAATAGTTGTGAGGCAATAAAAAACAATATTCAATGAAGTGAGCATAACAAGAGTTATAGGAGGAGTTAGGGGGTGATTCATGTTTTTTTGGAAATATGATTCAGAGATATTTACATTTATATAAGTTTTTTCATGATGAGATATTTTTTATGTTTTCTAAGTCAGGTTTCGGATGGGAAGATTTTTTCCAAAGTGTAGGATAGAACATGATCTCGCTAGATGTTTTGAATTTTTAGGAGGATGATATAGCTTAACTGATGATTTCTATAACATGTAGAGAGAATAGGATGAATTTTACATCTAATTAATCAATTTAGAGTCATTTATCGTTTGATGATTTTTTTGACTAGCTTATATTTGAAAACAATGTTTTGGTCTGCTTTGATTTGGTGAAGACGAAAGTGGATGTGGTTAGAGTATGTAATGTTTTCAGACTTATTAGTTTATTATAAGTGTTATAAAGTTTCTAAAATTTCCATTGAATGGTCACATGACATATTTGTAATGTTTTGGAGTCATCTACTAGCATAAATATGTTTTAAGGGACCATAAGGGTGTAGAAACACATATTTTGAGAAGAATAAAGAACAATGGGCCAATTAAATAAATTAATCTAAATTCTTGATCTAAATTGATACCATTTATGATGTTTAAATTTTAATTTAAACATTTTTGGTGATTTATGTCATGAATAAGTATGGTTTTTATGATAAGGCTAATTTTTGTTTGTGTCCATGGGGATTTGAGTCTTTATAGAGCGTGCAATGATGTTTTTGTCTAGTTTGACCTATATGGGTAACTTGTGACAGTTATTATTTTAATTTGAGATTATTTTATGATGCATGGGTTGAGAGAAAGGAGGGAAAATTTTGTTTTATTTTTAAATTAAAAGGATCTTATAAAAGCATTATTTTGGATGTTTTTGGGAGCTAGTTGTGTGTGTGCAAAAGTATGACCTAAAATAGGGGTTGGTGCTCTTTGTTGGGTTGGTGCCTCACTAAATTTTAAACATATCAATATAAAGATTATTTTTCATTGGTTTTTATTCCTTGGAGGGTTTCCCACTTACATATTGTATTCTTGTTTTGATTCTATGTTTCATGGTTGCTTGCATTTTTATAATTAATGATATCCACACATTAAGCATTGGATAAGTAAAATTGTCATTTGGTTGAATAATATGAAATATTATTTAAATTGTTTTTTAAGGAATTATTCACCCCCAATCCATTGTGTTTGCAACACACCTGACATCAAGTGTGGTGCACATTTTAAATTATTTTTCATCTAATCCTCCTTTGCACAAGGAACTATAGCTAATGAGACACATCATGTTGAGAGATAACATAAAGGTAGGAAATCTTATAACTAAATTATATGAATATAATTTATTGAATGAGTGCACAAACGAGCGTTTATGACTGAGATGATAATATATTAGAACACGCTTAGAGATAAAAGGAGAAAGGAATGTTCATGTGCCTTATTGATGATGAAGACATTGAATATTTGAATATAGAGAACAAAAAGGGTGAGTGTGAGTTCTTGGATACAAAAATTAGTAGGTATGCACATACCACATACCACTTAAGATGAATAAAGTGAAAATATGGAACAAATGACGCTCTTAAGGAGGTGATTATTAGTCAAAAAAAGAAGTTACAAAGATAGCTGAATTATTTTGATACTTTCATGATATCTTTACTATAGTATAACACAATTTGAATGGTGTTCATCCATCACTAGGGGAGAAGAAGATAAATATAAAATAAAGTGCATGACCGGTTTGTAAAATACCATATAGGATGAATCAAAATATACACATCAAAGTAAATAATGAGATAAAAAATATGCTAAAAGAGGGTATCATGGAGCCTATTGAAGAGTCGGAATAGATCAGTCTCATTTTCATAATTATAAATAAATATAGATGGATAAGGATATATGTGGATTAAAAAGTATTAAATTTTTATTTTCTTATTAATATGTTCCCTACACTATTCATTGAAGAAATTATTGAGGGTGTAACAAGGTGTGAGATATAAACATTTACATATGGTTTCTCCAAATATCATCAAGTTAGGATTACATGCAAGGATAATGATCAAAACTACATTACCACAAAATGGGTTTTTTTTTCATATACCATCACACCTTTTGGTCTAAATCATGTGTTAGTTCTATTTTCACACATTCTTGTACAATATTTTAAGGAATCCATCGATAACTTCTTTCACATCTATCTAGATTACTAGAATGTATATGGATTGGGTTAGGATCATTGTGACTACTTATACCTAATGTTTCAATGGTGTATATATCTTAGAGTATACGTAAAAATAAAAAATTGCATTTTTTTATACTCTTTGCACTTTTTTGAGACATATAATTATCAAGGAGGGTCCTTTAGCTGATATAAAAATATAGTAGTTATATTAGGGTTAGAAGAGCTAGCTAACCAACGTAAAATGCGTGGATTCTTTTGGAATACATGTTATTATGATAAATTTATCAAGGGATTTTCCAAGATCATTGCACATTTAGAATAAATATTGAAGGTGAAAAGGAAATTTTATTGGATGGATATGTAATAGAAGGCATTTGAGACATTAAAGGAAAGATTATCCATTGTTCCTATCTTACATATTCCTTAATGGATTTTACCTTTCCTTTTACATATAGATGCCTCACGAAAAAAATTGGATAATTTTAGCACAACCTAGAGAAGGAAACAATGACCATCTAATATGTTTTGAAATTAGGAAGCTAACATGTGCAACATAGAATTATATAACTTCCGAAAGTGTGAGGCTTTTTCTATGGTGTAAAAACTTCATAAAGTAAGGAAGTATTTTCTTACAACTCCTTTTATATTTTATATTGATCAAATTATTCTTAATTATTTGTTCAATATGGATCTTAATTATTTGATCATATGTATCTTAATTATGGAATTATTTTCCTATAGCTCCTTTTTAATTTGGATTTTTGTGATTGTGAATCCTGGAAAGAGTAACTTGGACTAGACCATATTTCATGCATAAATTATGGTGAGGATATGTATATTATATAAGATACAATTTTGATGCTCAATTTTTAGGTTTCAATGCACACCAATAAACATTCAAGATATATTAGTGTTTTTGTGAAAAATCATTACGCTTTGAAGAAATGAAAACTAAGAAGAAAAAATAACTATCTATACACATTGGAACTTATCAATTGGTTGGGAAGACCTTTACAATATGGATTATGATGAGATACTACATAATTACATTTTAGAATATGAGTACTAGGAAAGTATGGAATAATCTCATGGTGGAATTGTTTATGGACATTATGCTAGAGAAACCACCGCAAAATAGATACTCCTTGTAATACTATGGTGGGAAACACTTTATAAAGATAAAAAGAATTTTTCAATGCTTGTGACCATTGCTAAAGGATTAGAAGGACAAAAAAGGGATGGAATGCATTTATACCCAATAACATATGTAAAAACATTCGAGAAATGGGACATATATTTTTGGACCAATTCCACTAGCTACGTGATGAATTGGCTCGTAGTATCTTATTACTTATACTGATTATTTGACAAGGTGGGAATAATTTGTCCCTATCAAGGATTATATTTCTTCTATATATCTCCACTTTCTATATAAGAATATCATACGTAGGTGTATTGTTATTAGAGATCATGGTGGATCATCATAAGACAACTCCTTATCACCCATACTAAAATGGCACAACATAATCCTTTAAAAAGATCTTGAGAAAATTTTTCCCAAGATATGTCATGTTGGAAGGAAGGACTATGATGATAAATTTTTAACTATACTTTGGGTCTAAAAATTACCTACAAGAGGTTAAATAAATCCAAACCCTTTAAATTTGTGTTTGGCATGGAATAAATATTTATTGTTGAGTTCATGACATAATCCATGTGTATGCATACATAGGAGCACTTATGGATGAAAAAGTAGTAGAAAAGTGAATTTATAATTTAAAGCAATTGGATGAATGACACATAGTTTATCAATGGAGCCAAAGGGTAAAGAAGTCATGGAAAAGGCTTGATATGAAAGGAATGTCGAAAACAAGTATTTTGTAGTAGGGAATTGGTACTTCTATATGATTCTAAGTTTACACAACACCTAAGAAAGTTGAAAGTGTATTGGTTAGGACCATTTAGAGTAGTCAAAATTATGAGAGATAAGCACATGTTAATTATATGTACTTTATAGCACCATGTTATCCGATTACTTCAATGGGAGTAGGCTGAATTTCGAGTATAAATAAGTTTCCCACATTTTTACTTATATTAAGGCAATATTATAATTTAGGTCAGATTTCCTTTTTAGTTTTGAATTTTTTTTTTCATAATAAGAGAATTTCCACATAGGATATGATGTATTTGTTGAAGCGTGATGCACAGATGACTACACATACTTTTAGAATGGGGTAGCATGTAAAATTAATGATATAACCTTTGTGATAATGAATTGAATGATGGTGATGGATTGTGTTTCTTAATTGTCCATAAGGAAACTTGGTGGAGATGATAACAAGTGGAATAAAGGGAATTATAACGTGAGGTAGGATACAAAGGAAGAAAAATAATTAGTATAGGTGTAGAAAAAGGACAAGTTTGATGTGGATATGTGCACAAACAATAAATATCTTGGAAAAGTACTTGAGTATGCACAGGAAGTTACTCATAAGAGGTTCTAATCGAATAGAGTAGTTTCACAATAGAAGGTTATGAATTTTGTGCATGGAAGTGAAATGTGTAAGGTCCAAACTTGGTTGAAAAGAGTGGAAAAAATGACACCTACTACCACCTAATACATTAACTACATTTAAGAAGCAAAAAAATATAAATCGGTGCAAGAAATAGTTATAATCTACCTTGCAAATTGAAGCTCTAGCAAACCTGAGTGAAAGAAAATTTCAATGTACCTTATGTGATCAAACCAATGATGGAATAGAAAATAAAAACCGGTAACCAACAACTAAAGAGCTCTTTGTGTTTAGAAAATTTTGGAAAATAGATAGTAGAGTGGCAAATGAGATGGCATTGCAGATTTGAAAAGTGAAGATTGAGTTGTAGGGTTGTTCATGGTTGATTGGATTGCAAAGTTATCCATAAAAGAGAGTTGCAAAACTAAGGAAGAGGAAAAAACATAAAATGGAGAAATTTAAGGTGAAATCACTAGGAAAAATTAAAAATATTTAAAAATAAGAAGACAAGGTTTTAGATTTAGGGCACATGTTTTCAAAGCATGTTATTTTAAGGGTTTGAAGTTTTGATTTGTAACATTTTAAAATTATGATATAAATAATGACACCAATGAAGAATTCATATAAGGGAAAGAAAACCGTGGAGGATGTGTCGGATGATTGTCTCTTGGAGATGTAATACCCATAGGATGTGATCATTGGGAAGCCTTGGGAATCATAGATATGGAAGTACAAGATCAGTTTGTATAACCACTGCACCATAATCCATGAGAGTTATCTAAGGGATAATAGCTTCGTATAAAAATTTCAGCACATTGTAGAAGGTAAGATTGTGTTATATGATAAAGTGCACAAAACCTTGCAGAGTGGTAGTGTTGTAGTGATCTGAATTACCATTTTCAGTAAACCCCCATGACTCTTTTTATTGATGATGTTGCAAGTCTACAAGGACTATTTTTAATTTATGGTTAGGTGGATGATCACCATGCAACTAATTAGAAAGGTGAAAAATTTGAGATACATATGAGAGCAGATTATATTAAATGTGTGCAATGAGGTGATGTGGAAGAAACAATCACCAAGTTACATTACCAATAAGGATTTTATGCCTTCAATGTGTCAAAATTTATTGAACATGGCACCAAATAAGCTACATTCTTGGTGAGTTTCAATCTTAGAGCCTTCGAGATATGGAACGATGTAAAAAGAAGTTTTTACACATAATGGCATGAGATGGCACTAGGGACAATATACAACATTGTTCAATACATTGAAAAGACAATTTTAGAAGAGGCCAAGACCTCACATGAGAAGGGTGAGAATATAACATAGGGGTAAATGTTTTTTTATAGTGTTATAGGAGATTGGAGTCGTAAATGGAACAACTGGAAGAGATTGAGAGTATCATGTGGAAAAGTGATCATTGGTGAAGAGATTTAGAAAGTACAAATGTGATGGATAAATAAAAATGTATATAAGGTGCACCTATACACATGGTACACAATAATGCATGATGCCTTCAAAAATGAATGATGTATAACTAAGAAATTTCTCAATTCACCGGAGAGACAATCAAACTTTGATTTCATGTGGCACTTCTATCTTACCTAACTCTTACTACTGAATAGAGACATGGGACCATGGTTCAAACTAAAATTTACATTTGTATTTAGGTATTTTAGGAGTTTTGTAAATGAAATAAAGAACACAAAATCCTTTAAATTTAATGTCAATAAGGTAGGTGTTGAGTACTACCCTATGTAGAATCTTATGGCTATGCAAAGAAAGCATCCATTTGTGGAAACCATGGAATCAAATTGGATGGACTATAACCCCATTATAACTTTTAAAGTTAGAAAGGAAGTGAGAAAAAAATTCATCTATTTTAAGCTAAAGTTACAATATGGCAAGGTGGTTGAATCACGTGACACATTTCTCCCATAACCACCATCTTTCGAAAGGAAAATTGTGAAAGCAAAGAAAATAAAGCATGAGCCATTCTGGAAGTAGTAAGAAAAATAAGAGGAAGATGAGATAGAAAGGAAGATGATCCATATCATAAGTAAGAGGGTTCTAGAATAACATTGAGAAACTTCAGTGTTCACCCCTATGAGGACACCTCTAGTAGTTCCTATTGAAATTATGCACATAACTAGTCCGAGAGAAGGAAAAGATGAAGAATCCCAAATGAAGGAATAGGAGGGAGAGGGGATCCCTGATGTGATTCATATTTTGGAAGAGGACTATTTTGAGTAGTATGAGAATGAAAAGGAATAGAATGAATAATATAATGGTTAATAAGAGAAATATTAGGGGAGAAAGAGGAGCAGAATATAAAATAGACCAAGGCATAGGAAAGGAAACTGGTCTTACATAAATGAAATTTTTAGTAATCATAACAAGAGCATGTGGTAGGAACAATAACTGAGTATTTATCAAGAACAAGGCCAAGGATATTCTCACCTCCTCACACTCACATGGCATATATAGATGAGATATTAAAATTTGTCAGGCTAGATTTCATAGCTCAGTGTTAAAGAATTAGACTACTAGGACATTCTCAAGAGATTACAAGCCCATGTCAAGATGTGTAAGATGTTATATTTTACAATAGAAACTCATATGGAGGATCCAAATACTGAATTATTAAAAAAACCATTGGTGAGGTATAAGGGATAAATGCCCCATTAAAAACTCTTCCAATTTTGGTCTCAATTCAACTGTTGGATGTACAGGAAAGTGATTCCTTAATAAATATGATAAATGAAGTATGGCGTAAAAAATTTAATAAGGGATCCACACTATGAGAGGCCCAAGAAAATATTTTAGATGGTAAGTAAATAGAATAATAAGTTGGCATCATAATTAAATCAAGTGAAAATAGGTTGTGTTGTCATGTAAATGTGTTGCATAAAAATTTCAAACTTTCAAGCATGACAATTTATCAAAATTAGAAAAAATTCTATCAAGTCTTCCTAAAACCCTCTCTTGGTATGTTTTTGAGTTATTTCATTTCCATATTGACCTTGTATGTACTTAAAATATTATGAATAATAAATTATATGTGTTTGGAATGATATGAAAAGGTTAGTAATTTCATTTAATGATACACTTCCAACAACTAGTTTCTCAATATGCCTAGAGTGGCTAATTATGATTGTTCCAAGACTAGTGTGAATAATTTAGGATGAAATGAAAGGATAAAAATTATCCAAATGTGGTATTGAATATATATGAAAATGTTGGAACTGATTTAGGAAATTTTGGGAATTTTTTTGAGGTTTAAGAATAAATAATACAACATTGCTTTATTGAGGGGTAAGGAGTAAATAGTCAAAAGCAATTGCACGGACTTCACCGAAGATTCTATGAGCTACATAAGGAGTTATAAGAAAATAAAATTCTCATAAGAAATATTGATTATCCCTGTTCATAATGGATTTTTGAATCTTTCACAAGACTCGAGTATCTTTTAGGGCAACTCAATCTATGTAGACATACCATGTTGTCCCGAATAAAAAGCAAAAAATTTAGGGGGTTTAAGAGAGAATTAAATTATAATACCCACTCCCTTTTTCTTATAATTCTCTTGGTAGTAAAATTCCTATAATACTTCACGAAATATTACCTCTTAGTGCTCTAATAATGTCATTTTCAATCTCTGTGTCTTGCAGTAAGCTTCCCACATAAGTCTAATGAGCAAGAGGACCCTTGTCACCTCTAGGTTGAGGTGAATTTTGTGTGTCCCTCTTGTCCCTATCCCATGGGTACATAGGTTAAAATGAAATTTACCCTTTCCCAACTTGTCCTCTAGGTTCCTCAAATGACCGAGATAAGCACCGTGCAGGCCTATCTCGCTTATCTCTAGCCCCTCCCATCATGTAATAAGAATGTGCACTTATTAAGAAAAAATGAGGTTGGATTTTTATATACCTCTTATCACTATTGTAATGGGTTAGAGGGAAAAATAAAATTCACCCCTCTCTTTCCCCTTCCATAGTTTTCATTGTGACCAAGTTTGAGCCCTTCATTGCTAATACTATATTTTCCTACTCACCTCCTCACTAAATAAAGCTCTTCCACTTGTCATCGCCACATAAGGGAAAAAAATTTCTATACCTTTTATCCAAATCCCAAGGGGATAGAGGAGAAAATAAAATATTCCCAACTATATCCCTTGTCATGATTATCCAAGTGACTCAAGATCATCCCTTCGATGCTAAATGGTTGATTTTCCTCCTTCCCTCATTATGCAATCACATAGTGCGACTTGTCAATCCCATGCGATGAAATTTTTTTCTACCCCTCTTATCTATTTCCATTGTGGATAGAGGGGATAATAAAATTTTCCCATATCAATAAGTTAAAAACCTATAAATTTAACTAATTACTATTTACTTAGTACTTCTTCCCTATGAAGAAAAATACACCATTGAAAGCTTCAAAAACATAGTACAACTTATTATTACCTCATTTATTGAAAATTTTAGATGAGGCATTCATTTATCATGATTTAATTCCTATTAAAACCTAAAAATAGACACCATGTTATTGAAATAATTCCAAGGCATCCATGGTTATAGAACGAAGATTTTCCTCACTACTAGTGAATGAGGAAATTGATTCTACCAAGGGTTTTAGCCTAGTTTTCTTCTCCAAATAATCCATCTGGTAAATTATTAGTATATATTCCATTAATGGATTATATGAAATATTCATTTCTAAAACCATTTCCATATAAAATTACTTTTTCGATTGCCAAGAGTTCGAGCAGACGGATCAAGGTGAAATTTAGAGCATGAGATTGTGACAAAGATCCAAATTTAAAAATAATGTTTCTGATAAAAACCAAGGAAATAATTACTACTTAATAAAAATATCATAATTCTTGTCCATATTGATGCTAAAAATAGTAAGTCCTTTAAATTTCAAGTTCTAATCATTTGGCTCATTTAAGAATAGTGCAAAATAGTAGGTAGGGTAAAATTGACAATTTCCGAAAAAGTAAAAGGACAAATGCTACTAAAAATAGAAAATATCCAAAAAGGGTAAACAATAATAAATGAGGGATAATTGAATATGAAAGAAGGTTCAAAAGGTAAAATTTTAGAAAAGTATGTGATATGTCCCAAAATAGATAAAGTCATAGTCCTACCGCTAAAAATAGAAAGTCTCAATTTTGCATGGAGAAAGTTATAGTTGACTTTGATTTCACTCATATTTCATTTTTTTGACATCCTCATATGGTTTTAAGATTTTTCATATCTCAAAAAAATAAATTCACTCTTCACTGGAACCCTGAAGCATCATCTTGAGCTCAATTATATCTAGAAATAAGGCACAACAAGTGAGCCATGTAGACATTGTGTGGTTCTAAAGGATTTGAAAGGTGTAAAGAAATAAATTAATTCATAATATGAGGTCATCATGATCATCATATTGTCTTGAAGAATTCATCACCTCATCATGGTGAGCTATTTTAGTTGAGCTCAGTGTGCTAGTTGAGTTGAGCTCGGTGAGCTGAGTGAGTTAGGTGGGTCAAGTGAGCTAGTCAAAAGATCATCCTTTCCTATAATAGGCACATGAAAGTTAAGGTATGAAAATATCATATCTACTCTTGAGTTAACAAATTCAGATAATTTATCTTTACTTAGGGCTCCATTAAAATCTAAGATCATGAGGAAGACCATCATCATCATTCAAGTGATTTGGTTGATCTAAGACAAGTGAGTTGGATAAGATGAGCCAAATCTATATGGTGATATGATTTATCTAGCCAATCCAAATGAGATAAGAAAGATCTCCTCCTTACTCAATGATCTTACACATCGTTAGTTGGTAAAGGCATAGTTTGTAATGTTCCAACATAGTTTATGGGATAGGAACACAAGAATCAAGAGGTTTGTGAATCATGAATAAAAATTGTGAAATCCTAGGAGAAAGAGAGTGATTCTCACTCTAATTATGAGATCAAGAATGCATCATCATAGGTGATGTATTTTTTCATCTCAATCTCACATTGGGAGGTCTTGTAATAATGTTTATAAACACTCATTTGGTGGTATGAGGTGTTTGTGTATATAGTAGAAGGGGTATATTATGATCATCATGCCTCAAATTAGTAAGTCTTACATCAGAGTGAGATTCTTCAATAGATCATTCAATACCTTTCCCTTCTCATGTTCTTTCCCTTTCTTCTAATTATTTGTTGTATAAAATATAAGAGAGGTACTTAATTTGTCTCTACTAATGGAAATGTAAATGTCACAAGTAGAATAATAATTTCAAGAGTCATGTGGGGGTAGATGAGAAGGAAATTTACAAGACTATAAATTGGAATGGATTCTCCATTTCAAGATATCTTAGAAGTTTTATTTCTTGGTAAAAATTGTGAATTGATGTATATTTTGAATCTTTGTATCACTACTACATAAGAAATACAAGATACATTATTCCTTTGTTTTTCTCGAGTTTTTCTATACTCTCTCTCTCTCTCTTATCTAACTTTGCAAGTAAAGTGATCAATAAGGAACTTTGTGTCATTAATAGATTAACCTGCAGAATTGTGTGTCTCTAGTTTGTGAGTCCACCTAATTATGTTGTTTTCTTCATCTAATTGAATTATGAACTACTATGGTTATTGTGTGTGAAATATACTATTTCATACTCATAAAAATATCCTTCATTTTCCTAATTCCTCTCATTTATCTCTCATCATTGTGAATTCCTCATTTATACCATGTAAAATCACTTTTCTAGAGGTTCAAGTGAAGTGTTCCTATATAATTTTTGACCTATTGGCCACCCCCATAACATTGATAGTTTTAAATTTAATAATGAGATCCTCCAAATAAACAATAAGGATGGGTGTAGCCCTTTGAGTGTTGGTGGAAACACATAATTTGAAACATGAAAATTATTTCACCAACAGTTTTGGATACTATGTTAGTGAGATATTTTATCTTGTGCACTTATATAGATCTCTCAAAATATAAAAATACCAAAAATATTTTAAATTCTCATAATCATTTTTGTAGGCCTATTGAAATATCTAAACTCTTCCAAGTACGTGAGAAAAACTGGTTAAAATAAGGTACACATGATTCGATCGTGTAGGTGGCATTGTTGAACCCTCATTCGATGAGAAACAAAGAGCTGATTTAAGAAATCTGGTTGTACCAATAAGAAGATATGTTACTAAAGATCCTCTTGAAAGGGATAATAAAGAACATACTACATAACCACTAGTATTCATTCCACAAGAAGAAGAAAGAAAAGAAGTTGAAAGTAACACAAATACCTATACTATGGGGATAGAACATTCGTCCATTGGCTTTAGAACCACTACTCCATGAAATTACACAAGGATTAAGAAAAACATTTCAAAGTTATATGGAGATGGAATGAAACTTTCTAATGATTATATCATAAAGCATGTGGCATCCTTGAGTGCAACATAAATATGTTGCAATGCAGCTTATAGAAACATTACAAAATGTTGTTGTGGAGTGGTTCTACTATTTTCCCCACTCAATTACTTATTGGGTGGTACGAAAAATAATTTTGAATAAATATTCAATACCGTTGAAGATGCTCATTCCCTATTTTCTAAAATTACTCAAAATAAGAAAGAAAGAAAAGAGTCCATATAATACTTTGTGGTGATTTTCAAAAAGCTGATCAACAAGATTCCCATCATTTTCCTTCCTACTATAGATAATATAAAGATGTTCTTAATAAATCCTCAATTACATGAAGTGAGTTTATTTATATGGATATTTCAACCACAAGATTTGGACCACATTGAAGAAATTGTTGTTAAGGTGGAAGATGACCTCATCTTATCAAGAAAGATCAAGAATCCTTCAACGAAGGATAAATGTTTGGCTCCGAAATATTGGCTAAGTACAAAAAGGTGCATGGGCATGATGGACCTATTTGAAGAAGGGCGTGTGGGCTTGAAGGCATGTAGGGAAAGGTTCTAACAGGTTTCTATAAAACACATGACGCACATGTGCAAGAAAAGATGGGTATTGGACTTAGCCATATCCAAATGTCCCAAGAAGCACATGAGAAAAGTGTGACCCTTCTATCATGTGGAGTGGATATTGTTCCACTGGTGATCTGTAGAATCAAAAGGGAATATTCCATGCATGCGATGGAAGGTTCCGAAGAACATAATTACACAGTGGAGATATCATATCAAAGATGCATGCTCCATTGAAGGACCACTTGGACACTTGGAAGCCAATCATACTACCTCAAAGCAGGCATGGAAATTAAGGTAGAAAGGATATATAATGAGATGCATGGATGGAAGAAAAGGGAAACCGGTAAGGGTGCGAAGAGAAGAGAGATACATGGAGTCATCCTAAGAGAGAATAGTGCACTGGAAAGAGATAAAGCTCTACATAAATACCATGAAGGATTCTATGGGTTGGGATTAGAGTAAAAATAGGAGTGATGGCACATTTAGAGGGATGGGTCTATACTCATCTTTGTAATATGAGGGACATAATGTAGCTCTGATGCATGACTTTTCTCTGCAATGTTTATATGGGTCTATTATGACCTCAAAGGAATGTAATGTGGATTATTGAACATGTTAATATGAATATAAGGCTCTATTCTAAATCATATATGTGTTCATGAGTATAATCCTTATGCATTTCCCTTATGTATGAACCATTTATATATGTTGCTTATTATTTCTCTTTTCTGGATGCAATGAGATGACAACTTGTCCTAGGTTCTCTAGAATGATGCATGGTTATTTTCTATTCACTTGCACTTGAATATATGTCATAAGATTATGCATTCTCACAAGACTCACATAAAGGAGAGACTCGGCACTCTGCATGCCTCGGGTGAGAACCCAGTACCCTTTGGGTGATAGGCTAATGCACATGGGATTAGACTATTGGTTAGAGCGTATAAAAATGAATACATCTTGGCTCCATTTCCAAGACCTCTTTTCAAAGTTGTTGTGAGAAATGACATGCATCCTTTTCCCTGTGATGTGTGATGACAGAACGTCTAACCTTGGAAAGTGTTTAAGCATGGTCGAAGAGAATAGAAGATGTGTTTTCTCAAATATTTAGCACTAGACATGATTTTGATGTGCGTAGATGGGTAGGAGAGAACCCGTACCATGATTTGTATAAGACATTATTCTATTTTTTTCTAATACAACTATATGAATGGATTTCAGCATATGCATGCAGATCAAACCGGTACTACAAATCACGCGTGTGGACTCAAGATGACTATCGAGGCTGAAAACTATAGATCCGACTTAGACACATGTTGCTGATCACCGGTACAAGAGTGCTTGACTAGTTATACTCTAGAATACGCCATTTATACATAGTATTTCCCAAAGGTTACAAGAGTTTGAGTTTATAAGGGATCCCGAGTATCATTTTTGCATGTTATTCCTTTGGCTATGAAGATCTTGGTCATTACCTTGAGTTTAGAGGCATTTCCCATGGTTAGATAAGATTCTTTGAGCACTAGGAGAGGAAGCTAGGGTGGAGGAAGATGGCAAAAATTGCAGCTGAAAAGGAAAGGGAGGAGAGACGACTCAAGTATAGAAAATCTCATGAAAGGGAGATGACTAGACAATGTGAGGTTGTAAGTGTGATGGATCTATGGAGGCAGACATTGCAAGAAGGAGTTAAGGTTCATGTAGAGTTGAGAAGTATGTGTTACCCCATCTTGGAAAGCATTAGAGAGAATCTTTGTCCTTCTAATGAGATTTTGTCACATGGAGAAAGGAGAGTCATCAACACACATCTTAACCCACCTGGTGACCAAACCCTTGCACTTGATTTTCCAAATCAAGGGAGAATTATTGTTAACCCTGTTGGTATTGGTGAGAGTAACTGATTTTCACCTATGAGATATAATTTCTCATTTGGACCATCCATGGATGCGCAATCCATTCCTATATTTGGTGGAATTTTTGGACAAAGTGCAAGTACACAAGGTTTGGGTATTACATCTAGGAGTGGCATGAGACACATAATTGGTAGTGTGATAATATCAGAAACCATAGGCATGTAATTATTTGGGACTTGGGAACACTTGGTGTGACCACTTCAGCCATTTTTGACTACAGGAGGTCAATTTGGTAGATCAGGAGGAGTAGGACCTGGTGGATCTAGTGGAGGAGGAATCACCAGAGGAAACCAAGGCTCTGGATTAGAAGGAAAAGGGCCTCAACCACCTATTGTATATATTTCCCCAGTAAATACGATAACAGGAGAAATATAGAAATCAAATAAGCTCGTATCCCCGACATGCCCAAGGTGCAAGTGGCGCATGACATGGAGTGTCGATAAGGAAAATGGTGCACCCAAGGCACATAGAAGTGGCACACGACATGGAATGTCGATAGGGAAAATGGTGCACCCAAGGTGCACAGAAGTGGCGCACGACACAGAATGTCGACAGGGAAAATGGTGCGCCCAAGGCGCACAGAAGTGGCGCACGACACGGAATGTCGACAGGGAAAATGGTGCGCCCAAGGCACACAGAAGTGGCGCATGACACAGAGTGTCGACAGATAAAGGATGCGCCCTTGGCACACATAAATAGGATGTCGACACACACATGGATGCGCCAAGGTGCACCTCCAGGAGGTGCAACATTTTGAGCGCTGACAGGAAGCAGACCCTGACCCAGATATTCAGATGGCCATAACTTTTCACAGGGAGCTCAGATTAACACAAGGTTGGAATTTTCGGAAAGATTACGAAGTCCTCTATCCAACTACGATTAGATATCTTTAATTGGGTGAGAACAAATTCTCAAAAATGCAAAATATAGTTCACCACTTTTTGGGTTCGCTAGGTTTTCACCTACCACCATAATGAGATAGTTAAGTGCATTCTGAGGTGGTTGTGGCAGATTTTGATTTCCTCTCTCTTTTCTCTCTCATTCTTCCATTAAATTATAAGGAGGGGGTTCTTTCTAAAGGTTGGACATTCTTGTTTTGCCCCTCCCTTCTTCTCTTTGGCAGGTGAACTTGTGGAGTTAAAACCTCCCATTTGAAACTGTAATGCAACCTTGCCTCTTGGCATTTTGCAGTGTGCTGTATCAATCTTTGGAGAAAATTAATGCATGTCTGTGGATGATTCTCAACCCTCTCTGTATTCATTTGCATCCCCCTGATCTTTCACTGTGAATCTGGCTATCTGTGCATAATCTTGCATTGCATTTTAATGGTCTGTGTTTATTGGCAAGACAGATGTTCTTCATTCCTCGGTGCATCACCTCTGTTAGTTTAGGTTTTATTTTATGCATCTTCTTACCCTGTCTCCTTGGCAAGTTAGATTAGGTTTTTAGTAAACCCTCTGCATTTTCTACATGTGCATCTCGAACAAAGGAATAGGAACCGCCTTCATCCGGAGAGCTTTTCCGATTTCACAAGGTCCCACACTTGGGAAAAGCTCCATGTTATGTAATCGATCGAGAGTCTCAACCCATCGTGTTGCGAGACATCTAGGGTGCTGCGATTCACCATCAACACCACCTCCACAAGTATTATTTGAAATGTCTTTGCACTTACCCGAATATAGGGTTACCAAGATGCTACAAAGGATATGAACAAGTATGAATTACTATGGTGAGCGAAAGGGATCACTACCTCGAGAGAGGAAGGTAAGTTAGTTTGTAACAAAATTGCAAGGGCATGCACATAGTTGGTATAAAAAGTATGGCCGCCATTAGAGACGGTGGTAGACTACACCACATTGAAGAACACCATCCTAGTAGAGTTCCATAACCTATAATTTGAACATAGGAGCATCAACGCTCTGAAAAGATCTAGTATGGAATGGTAGAGAGTGTGCGGGAGTATGCTGCATATTTCAAGGCTCTCTTTTCTAAACTATCGTATGACATTCATCCTTATCAACATGCTTAATGGTTTTTGGAATATTGATAACACCATTAAGAAGGATCTATCACAAAAGAATTTCACAAACCCACACGAGGCCTCGAAGCTTCCTTGTGTACTGTACTCAGTTGGGAGCATTGATACTAGTGTTAGTCAATTTTGGAGGCTAAAATTTCTATAATGGACAAGCAATTGGAAAATTTGTCTACAAACTCAATGCATGAGGTTTATAGTGTGCTTTGGTGTACAAAATGTGAAGTGGAAAGGAATGAAAAGGATAGTTTCCCTCGAAGTCGGTAGACACGCTATGGCGTTAGAGTATGAGATTTTCCATGGGGATCATGATGCACGTAGGAGCCCTCTACTATAACATGTGATCCGTAATAATTTTTCTTGTTATTGCAACATCTATACCTCTACAACCCATGACACCAAGGATTGCAGATTGATTGATTAGATCTTTGATGCTATTAATCTTGGTGTATGCCGACTAGCCTTATAAGAATTTATAAGGATGATGATCATCGTTATTAAGGGCACGTAGATGGAGGAGCACATGGAATAGGTTTTCACAGAGGATTTCATGGTTGCAGTAACCATGGCGGAGGATGGATTAAATTCCCATGAGGAACCTATTATAACTGTGGATCTACAGAGCATTACAAACATGAGTGTCATAATGCTATAATGTTCATGCTACGTAAATAAACATAAGTATGAAGATTTTCCAAATATCTATGAGAATATGAACCAAAAACACCAGAAAGACAAAGGCGCTAGGATGGTGAGCATTAAGAAAGTCGATTTACAAAGTGGATGCCAAGATTATCACGTGAGTCGTGCCTAGAACCTATACTCGGTTATGGTGTGAGCAAAGACCACGTGTGCCGGGGATATGCAAAGACAAAGGACACTAGTTTCAAGAGAGGAAATGGTACATGGAAATTATTTATACCCCGCTCATCGAAGGAGGTGTATCAAGAGAATATGGACCTTATTCGAAGTTTGCAAGGGGAGATCCAATGTCTAAAGGAGCAAATCAAAATAGTTGGATCAAGGAAGATTGTCGAGGATCCAAAGGATGACTTTGATGAAGTCAAAGAAGTAAGTAGGATGTTAAGGAAAGAGAATATTATTCCCTTTCTAAGATAATGGCTAAGAGATACGGTACCATGCACAAGAGTAGAATGTAAAAGGAAGGTTTTCCATGTAATCCTTCCTCCTCATAGCCTTGATTATGATAAGGAGATCACTTTGAATGTGGTTTTTGATGGATGGCTTCCGAGTAATATCCTCACAAAATGGGAGGATAGGTCAATGTTCTTACCTTATATTCCCGACATCAAATGTGAAGGCTCACATTACACCATCTTCGAATGGGCTATATATGGAAAACAAGACTAAGGCAATGCACATTGGAGTACTAAAGGATGTAATTTTCACCATTCAAGGTGCCACATTCACCTGAGACTTCAAAGTCTTGGAACTTGCCAAAGTAGAAAACTTTCTAGCTTTTCTTGGGCACCCATGGTGTTACAAGAATAATGTTAACTTGGAGTTTAACAAGGGGTATATCAGATTTGAGAACAAGGAAGAAAGGGTGATTATTCTTTAATAGATGGGAAATTAGTACCCTATATTGAGCTCTTATAAGAAGAATTCCTTGATAGAATCTATGTGTGCTCCATCAGAGATCCCGAGATAATTCATCCCACGAAGGGAGTTATCCAATTTGAATATACTTAGTCCTTAAGTGATACTAATCACATGGCATGTGACAATTAGGAGCATGGAAATATGAGTTAATTGGGTGATAGCTGACAGGATCTCGTAATAAGGGTAAAAAGATGGAATCAGTCAAGCACTTGGGAGGGAAGAGGTTGCCAAGTTACTCTAGAGGAGCATATCCTAAAATTTTGTTTTGGAAAATGGAGGCTTAGTGGAAGAATGAGGACAAGAGAAGAGGAATGCTCAATTATAACATACTTAGAACTGCAATGTATTGGTGGGATACACATCAAGATATCCTCCTATAATTACATGAAGTAAGAATCACATTATCTATAAGGTTCTCTAGGAGCAATGTGCCCATGATCATACAAGACTACCATGGTAAAGAAACCACCTCATTTCATATCCAAGCATGCGAGAATTCCTAGATGAGAAGTGCGTACATTACCACCTTCATTATGGGTGCATAAGTTGTATTCCACCTTACAAAAATGTGTACATGCATGATATATTCATTTAGAGATGCATCACAAACAGGTAAGTGGAGGAGTTGGTAATCGATCTCATTCAAGATTTTGAGTATAGGAGTACAAATCCATCATTGAAAAAGATGTTACACGTAATCAAATTCCTTATTATGGGAGATAGTGCTATGGCCAAAGATAAGATACTCGGATTTTCTCGGGTGAGCCTTATTTAGAGACATGCCTCAATGAAGAAGAATCGGAGGGAAGTATAACTTGAGTGTGTGCAAGGAAAATGAAAAAGGGAAAATGGTCTATATAGTAGATTTACAAAAAGAGATGAAAAAATTTATATGTTAACCATTTTAAAGGTACGTGTGAAGTCATAGAAAACGATGATGAGTGAGCACATTCCTACCATGAGCCCTTGAAAAAAACAAGGTTAATATTAGGATAGAAACAGAACCTCAAGAAGCTATAATTGGGGACTATTGGTTGGAAAAATATGTTTCAAAGGTTATTGATCTGTTGCATGAGTTCTAAGATTTATTATCTTGCGGGTATAATGAACTCAAAGGCATCCACCACTCCTTAGGGAGATGAAGATCAAGTTGAAGGAATGTGCACCCCTAATTAAGAAGAGGCCTTATTGATGAATCTAAATTTTTACATACGGGTCAAGGAATAAAGAGACAAGATGATAGCATCCGTATCATTGAGGCAATGGAAGAATAAGAATGGATAAGACCAATGGTTATCATATCAAGAATGATGGGAGGATAAGAATATGTGTTGAATACAAGTATTTGAATGCGATGTGTCATTGATCCATTTCTAACCCCTTTACTAAAGATATTTTAGAAGCGAGTGAGTCGGGCGTGAAGTTTACTCTTTCACGGATGGTTTCTTAGGGTATCACAAGGTTAGGATTGCAAAGGAAGATGAAAGAAAGAAAAATTTCACCACTGAATGGGGAAGCTTTTCTTACATGGTTATGCCTTTTGTATTGAATAATGTTCCTGTTATGTTCTCGTGCATCATGGTACAAGCATTTCAAGACTTCATCCATAAATTTCTTCAAGTTTACCTGGATGACTAGACTGTGTATGGGTTGGTGAAATACCATTGTGAAAATTTAAGATTAATGTTTGAGAGATGTCAGTAATTAAGGATATCCCTTAACATTAAGAAATGTGTCTTTGCTACTCCATTTGGAACCCTGTTAGGACACATTATATGCAAAGAAGGCTTACTAGTAGATCCCGCCAAAGTTGTAATTATTATGAGGTTAGGGGAGACTACTAGTCAAAGCACAAAGCATGCGCCTATTCCTTGGGTATATAGGGGTACTAGAGGAAATTCATCAAGGGATATGCCAAGATCACCACACCCTTAGAAGAATTACTAAAACACAAGAGTGTATTTCATTGGGGAGAGGCGCAACAGAAGGCATTTTACACTTTGAAGGATAGGCTTGTCACGACACCCACATTATGTTTTCCATCTTCTGATAAGCCTTTCCATGTGCATGTTGATGCCTCAAGGAAAACTATGGGAGAAATACTAGCACAACTTGGTGAGGGAATTTTTGATCATCCCTTGTGTTTTGCAAGTAGAAAGTTGACACTAGTAGAACAAAATTACATAACTATTGAGTGGAAAGCATTATCTATGATTTACGCGTTGCATAACTTCGACAAAGGCTCGTTGGTAACACCATTTATTTTCTACATGGACCACATGGAATTGAAATACTTAGTCAACAAGCCTATTCTCGCAAGGGCACATATGTTGTTGGGTCCTATTATTTCAAGAGTTTTAGTTCACAATAGTCATAAAACTAGGAAAGAGCAATTTAGGACCCAACCAATTATCAAGGATTAACTTAAGGGAGGATGCGCAAAGCATTAAGGATACCATGCCATACATGTAATCTGTTTAGATTATAGTGCACACCCTCATACTTGGAAGATATCACAGTTTCTTAAAAATAGGTGTGGCACCAGAAGGGATGAAAACTCTAAAGAGAAAGTAGTTAGCAATACGCATCACACCCTACATACTTAATTAGTGGAGACCTGTATAAGTTATGTCATGATGAGGTTATGTGCCAATGCGTATTGGAACATGAGCACATGGAAATTATAGAGGAAACACATGGTGGGATTGTAGGAGGACACTATGTAGGAAATGCTACCTCGCGGAAGATTCTACTAGCAGGGATTTTGTGGGAAACCATCTACCAGGATTGTATTAAGTTTTGCAAGGCTTATGACCATTGTCAACACCTTGAGAACATGGGAAGTGGGATGAAATTCCCTTGTGATCAATATCTAAAGCACCGAACCATTTGAAAAATGGGAAATCGACTTTGTACGATCAATTTTGTCACCACGCAAAGTCCTAGTTTGTGGTATATCATTACTTACACTGATTACTTAACACGTTGGGTAGAGGCAACACCTACAAAGGATTACACCATCATGACGATCTATATATTATGGAAGAACATAATCAAAGGTATGGTTGTCCTTTAGTTTTAACAAGTGATAGAGGTACACACTTTCTCAATGAAACAGTCAAGATTATGTTAGCAAAATTTATGGTGGCCCATCAAAATACTACCCCTTATCACCCTCAATAAAATGGAACTGCTGAGGCATTTAACAAAATACTAAGTCACACATTGACTAAGATCTATGATGTTGGAAGACAAGATTAGGATGAAAAATTATAATCCATTCTATGGGCATACATGAAAACCTACAAGAGGTTGAACAAGGCCACACTATTTCAATTGGTGTTTAGTGTGGAGGATATTTTTCTAGTAGAATTCATGTTACCATCGATGCACATAACACACACAAGAGGGTTAGCTGATGAGAAATCACTGGAAGAAAGGATTGATAAGTTGATGTAGTTAGATGAAAGGCGATCACTTGCTAGATAGAGTTAGAAGATAGAAAAATAAGGAAAAAATCATGACATGATCATCATATCAAGAATAAGCGCTTTGAGGTTGGGAAGATGGTATTGTTGTATGATTCTAAGTATCTACGCCATCCTGGGAAGTTGAAAGTCCATTGGTTGGGTGCTTACATCATCTCGTACATTCTTGATTCAAGCACTTTCTAGTTACAAGTGTTGGATGGGACGAGATTACCAGGTCATTTCAATGGGAGTAGGATGAAGCCCTACTATAAATAAGTCTTCTTGGTGTTTGTAATAAGGCAATATTTCTAGTTAGCTTAGAATTTACCTTTATGCTTTTCTTTTCTTGTGTTTCCCTTTCTCGTTGCTTGTTCCTTTCTTTTTGTTTCGTTTTGCACCTTATGTGCTGGTAACCACATTATTTTTCCAAGGTTGTGTATACGCAGAGGACCGTGCATTTGTTTTAGTGTGGGGTGGAGTGATGCAAAGAAAATTATAGGCTACAAGTTGAGTGGCCCAGTAGAAGGAAGCGCGTAAGGTTGAGAAAGCACATAGGAAATGGTGGATGATAAATTATGGTGTCAAGAAGGTTATAATAAATACCACATATAAAGGATGAAGAGTGTAGGAACAACATGAGGTAGGTGATGGAAATAATCAGGTAAAGGACAAAAGTGCCTTTGGCACTTTGTAGATGCACATGTAAGAGTTTTCATCCAAGTTGGATTGTTGCACGCTAGAAGGTTGTAAAATTTTTTTACATAGGATGTGGTGCATGGGTAATGGCTCTTAAATTCAACTTAGTGGGAAAATATGCATTTAATGTTAAAGTACTTTGGTAGGTGGCATATCATCTATTGTTGGAAGGAAGTAAAAATATAAATATAAGTTCGGGCGAGTGATTTTTCTATCTTACTATTATGAAATTAAATCACTTTTACAAACTAGGGAATGAAAAGATAAATTTGTGTGAAGGAAGAAGAATCCTAAGAATTTAAGTGCATGACTAGAGTGGATCTGAAAACTAGAAGGTAGGAGTAAACGGGTGTGAGGAAAGGTCATTTGTGGTGCACTATCTTGTGGAAGGTTTTCTTAGTTAGGGTTTGATACTAGGGCATAGAGATAGAAGGATTTATTCTAGGAGTTGAGCTTTGGATTTTAGTTTTGAGTGTAGTAGAGTAAGTAGATAAGAGTAAGGAGGTTGTATTTTATCCCGTGATGCATATGTATATCCTTCCCATTGCTAACCTCTTCTTGTTCCATGGCAATTTTGATAGATGTTCAGCATTTTCCTTATCTAGTGTATCACCATTTTAGTGTAGGCTTCTATTTTTCCTCTTTTCTCTCTCTCCTTGTCTCCTTGGAAGTTAGATTAGGATTAGATTAGCTTTCCTGCACTAGAATAGCTTGTGGCAGGTAGTTTAGGAAGAGGAACCAACCTTCTCTAGAGAGCTTTCTCCATTTGCAAAGGTGCCACACTTTGGGAAAGCTTAATGTTGTGCATTCACACCAAATGAAATTTCCTTAGAAAATCAAATCCATAGGTCATTTTGGGGGTGCTATGAATTTGCACTAACAATTACTAATAAGGGAAAATAGATGACATGAACATACATCATTTTAACTAGCCATAGATTATCAAGAAAATATTCATACAAGAGTAAAAGAGTAAAAGAGTATGAAAACTTAGCACAAAACTCGTAGGAAGCTTCACACAAGGCCGAGAAAATATTCGTCATATTTAAGGATGCTTGAATCATAAAAATGTGTGTTGCAGATGAATAAACAAAAATGATTCACCTTAAGGCCTATTTTTATATGATAGAAAGTATGGCGTACATGAAAGTTTTATAGGATGTAGATATAATTAATGTAACTATCAATGCTAAACATAATAAGGTAGAGGTGAGACTGTGAGAATTGCATGTTATGGCGATAAAAGGAGTAGACTTCCGGAAGAATTATCCTCTAAATTTAACATGGTATTGAAGGAATTAGATGAGAAGGCCATTGAGTGACCCTCAAGAGCATACCAAAAATATTGGAATCATTACCATGAAGGTAAAATAGAGCTCTCAAAGAGTGGAAAGGAATAGAAGCATCCATTAACATGGAATTCCAAGACTTCCTACGTATACCAAGAGCCTAATTGTTAGTTAGTGAGGTAATATATTATTTATTTATACATTCATCATTAAAAATTATTTAATGTATTTCCCACGTTCTTTTAACTGGGATTCTTTATTCCTTTATTGGTTCATACATATATTGTAGAGGAAGAATAATATACTTAGTGTGGGGTAATGTTAGGATGAGAAAATGTATAACTATGAGAAATGCACAAAGTTCAAATGATGCGCAAAAGTGTGGGCACAAAGAAAAGAATAAAGTATTTACAAAGGTTGAAACAAGTGAGAAAATGGATGTACGAAAGTGTAAAGAAGCACATGTGAAGGGTTACGCACGTGAATAACAGAGACAATAGTTAGTTGGATTTTAAGCCATGCTTAAAATAGGAAAAAACATGGGTTGGCATGTTCATCAAGGAAATCCAAAAATAGCCAAATGTTTGGATAAAGACATACATGGATAGTAATATACATGAATCAGGGATGAAGTAAGAAGATCTATTTATAGTGCATGCAATAGGATTAAAGTAGAAGTTATTTATAGTGCATAGAATAGGAATAGAGCTTCAAGAAATAAATTAAACCGCTTATGGAGAACTATGGGTTAGATTTTATTTATAGGAAAGCTTTACTTGGAAAATCATGTAATCTATGCATAGAATGGCCTATTATTATACTATAGTTGATCAAATGGTAACGAACAAGTTCCCACCCTTTATATATTTTTATATATCCATGTAAGAACTGATATTTTTTCATTATCATTAGTAGTCATTAACATCATGCTATGTATTGTTCTAAATTACACATATGAGTCTCAGATAGTGAAGGATTATTATAATACATGATGATTATAATGAAAATAAAGATACATTCTCTTGGTGATCAGTTGTATATGTGCATGTTACAATATTTAATGGTCTTTACATGGTATATTTGCATGTTATGTTAGCCATGAATGTAGGAAATACATATTGAAGTAAAACAAAAGGAGGGGCCCAGAGATTTACACGTGATTCAAGTGAGCACTTAGGATTTTGTTGGGTGTTATGTAAAAACTAATAACATTGTGTTGAAACTAAACTTCAAAGTGACACCCACTCTTTTTGTAACATTTTGACTAAACTATGTACCTAACTAAAATCTAAATTTATTTTTGTAAATCATTTAAGGTTTCAACTACTATAACTTTGGATTCGTGTTTTTAATCTTTCCTTTGACCATATATCTTGTCTAGAGGGAAACTATTTTATAGAAAATGGATATATTTATAATTTTACTTTTTTATCTTTAACTTATTTCTGGGTATTGTAGTTTTGTGATTTTTACTACTAGCAATAGAAAATTGGATGGGAAATCATAGTGGCTAGGCCACCTTTCTAGGTTTTATGCATTATATTTTTAAAATACTTGTTATTTAACACATTTTAGGTTGTTTTAAGGTCTCTCCCCTAGGTTTCAAATATCCTAAATAGAAGGAAGTCAATCATATTCTTATTTTTGACATTAAATTTTCCCCTACTTAGTGAATAATTATTTGATGTTACTTGAGAATGCACCCTTTACTAAGGACAAAATCAACACCTCAATGAAACGGAATGTCCTCAATGTGTGGGACATTTTTCCTTATGAAAAAATCTAGATAAGGTGATTTCATCTACCTATCTACTCTAATGCTAACACTAATCTTAAGATAAGATATTGATTATAGGGAAAAGGGTAAAGATAAATGTATAAAAACCTATGAAAAGGGGTGGTGATTACACCAAAATAAGAAGGATCTCTCTCTTGAGGGGAAGAATAGGAAGAAAAATATAGCACTAAAAGGAAGAAATAAGCCACAATTTACCCTATATAAACCATACTCCATATTCTACACATTTAAAACACAAAGAAATGACAATGTGCAAGTATAGATCACACACAACATGTTTTAATGAACAATGTTGGGCCTCGAGTATTGACTAAGTCCCAAAGGGCATGTGCACATGCGGACTCGGTGAAGAGGATGGGCATGTGGGGGAAAATTCCTAGGATAGGGGTTTTAGAATGGTTTAATAGAAACCATGATGCGCATGCAAGGAAGAGTAAATGTTGAGTTGTGGAGCTTAATTAATTCAATTTAGCATGTAATAGAAACTTGCTGCAAAATACAGTAATCATCATAGGTTAAGGGGGAAATGGTATTGGTCACCCAGGACTGGCATCACTCAAGAAAGGAAGTAACTGACATCGGTTAGTGCTAACCAGCACCAATTTCTTATGCGAGGATGTTTTACTTAACTCTCGGAATTAGATATATTTTTAGCATTAAAGTATATCTAAATTGCTTTTAATTACATGGCTAAGTTCCTAAGTCTATAAACATTTATATAAGCATAAAATTTAGGTTTTAGAAGTAAGAGAATTAATAAGAATTAGTAAAAACTTGCAAAAGTTGGTGAGAGAGAGAATTGTTGGTGATGAAGAAAATCTTGAGAGAAAGAAAGTACTATACATATGAGAGGTGTGGAAGATTGTAAATCTTCATCAGTATATCTTGTCAAAGCTTTAGATAATATATTAACTCTTTTCTTAGTGGACGTAGCCCACAATGGGTGAACCACATTAAATCTGGTTTTGATTTATGTCTCTAGTTTTGTATATTTCTTTTGGTAGAATATTTTCTTTTATTTGCATGTATGCTTAGATCCGATATATTATATGTACAACCAATGTGCTAACCATAACAACTGGTATGCAAGCTTTATTTGAGGGTTTTGTGTGTTGAAAGATTTACTCATAGAGGGTTTACTCGATTCAAAGGGGAGCTACAACTATGGTAGAAGAAAAAAATAAAAGATAGAGAAATTTGATGGTCGTAATTATCAATTATGGAAGATGCAGATTGAGGATCATCTATATCAAAGAGATTTATATTTATCATTGGATGAGAATTCTCGACCTACAAAGATGACTTATGAAAATGGAAGATTCTTGACAGAAAGGCTTTATGATCTATAAGATTGATCTTAAAGCAGCATATGTGGCTTCCAATATTATAGAATCGTCTTCTAAGGTAGAGTTAATGCAATCTCTTGCTAATTTATATGAAAAACATAGTGCTTCAAATAAAGTTTATTTGATGTCTAAACTATTTATTTGTAATATGCATGAAGGTAGATATGCATCTAGTCATTTGAATGATTTATGATCTATTGTAAATTAGTTAAAACCAAATAAGCAATACCATTTGATGATTAAGTCAAAGAACTTTTATTCTTACGTTCTTTACCTGATAGTTGGGAGAGCTTGGTAATGGTTGTTAGTAACAAAACATCTCGCTAATAATATTTTGAAGTTTGATGATGTGGTTAGTATAATCTTGAATGAAGAAATTTTCAGTGAAGAGTACAGAGGAATAATCATTTAGAAATGCTTTGAATGTAGAAAGAAGGGGCAGGTAGAAGGAGAGATCTAAGAGTAAGAGTAATGGAAAATCAAACTCAATGGATAACAAATCTAAATCTATAAGTAAGGGAGTTACTTTTTGGAAATTTGGAAAGAAAGGACATGCAAAGAAAGATTGTTGGTTAAAGGATAAAGAGAACCAACAACTAGTAAAAGGTAAAGAAGAAAATATTACTACATGAGAGGTAATACAAGATGCTCTTATTCTTTATTTAGATAATAGAATTGAATCGTGGGTTTTAGATTCAGAGATTCTTTCCATGCAACCCCTAATAAGGGTTATTTCATAAATTATGTCCAGGGAAAATTTTGACATGTTTATTTGAGTGATAATGAACCTTGTAGTATTAATGGTAAAGGGAAGTTCATCTAAAATTGCAAAATGGAAATACATAGATATTGAAATATGTGAGGCATGTGCCAAGCCTTAAGAGGAATCTAATTTATGTAGGAAAACTAGGTGAATCAAGTTACATGGTTACATTCACAAAAGAGAATCTTGTAAAGTCACCGAGCGTTCTTTTTTGTGGCAAGAGGTAAGAAGGTAGGAACATTATATTTATCTACCCGTATTACATCGATTCCTTTTTTGCATTATCTACTTAAGATGCATGTGGCATAACCGGTTGGTCCATATGATTCAAAAATAAATGCAAATCTTAAAGGATAAGGGTAAGTTATCCGATTTGAAAGATTTAGATCTTGATTTCTATGAGAATTGTATCTTTGGAAAGAAAAAAGAGTGAGATTTCTCAAATTTGGGGCAACTAAGAAGGAGAAAAAATTAGATCTTGTACACTCGGATGTGTTGGGACTAGTGCGGTAGCTTCTCATGGAGGATACCAATATTATGTTACTTTCATTGATGATGCTACAAGAAAGGTATGGGTTTATTGTATTAAATGTAAATGTGATGTTTATGAGACTTTTAAAAGATGGAAAGCCCTTGTTGAGAATGAATCAAATTCTAAGTTAAATTTCCTTAGATCTGAAAATGGTGGTGAATATTGTAGTAAGAATTTTAATGATTATTGTTCAGTGAATGGGATACAGAGAGAAATAATGGTTCCAAGAACACCACAGAGAATGGTGTTGTAGAAAGAATGAACAGACAATCATGGAACATTCTAGAAGTATGAGGATACATTCTGATTGCCCTTGAAGTTTTGGGAAGAAACAAATGATACAAATTTTTATTTGATTAATCATGGACCTTCAAGTTCAATAGATGGAGGAATACCAGAGGAATCTTGGATTGGAAAAGAGGTAGATATTTGTTTTCTTAAAGTTTTTTTGAGAAGCTTTTGTGCATGTTGATAAGGAAAATAGAAAAAGTTGGATGGAAAATCTAAGAGATGCAATTTCATTGGTTATGGATTTGGTAATTTTGGTTTCCATTTTTAGGATTTAGAGAATTCTAAGATTATTAGAATTTGTGATGTTGAATGGAATGAAAAGAGAATGTAAAGGGATCAAATTTTGGTACCCAAGGATGAACTGTTGATAAGTTTGTGAATGAAAATGAAGCCTTGGATTTAAAAGAATTACCAACAGTGGTTACATAGTAATTGATGTTGATTGAACTTTGACCGAATCGGTCAAAAACTAGTATTGGTTACAGAGGATCCAAACCGACATCGCTTAGCAAAATTGACGCCGGTTAGAGGTGACCAACATTGGTCACTATCAAATTTGGATAGAATGTCCAGAGGTCCAGATTGAGCCTCCGCACCCCAAAATCACGTGAGAAGGTCACAAACAAGAACTAAACCTATAAAAATATTTACACCTTCTATGTTTTATTTATTATTGACATGTAATGGACAACTAGAGAGATTTTAAGAAGTAATGTAGGATAAGACTCACGTCTATCGGGAGCATGGCATGGATGAGGAGATGGAATCCTTGGAATAGAACTAGACATGGAATTTCATTAAGTTGCCAAAGATGTAAGAGAACATTTCGTAACAAGTGGATTTATAGGATCAAGGAAGGAGAGGGTGGACAAAAAGACACAAGGCAAGGCTTGTAGTAAAGGGATTTACATAGAAAGCAAGTATTGAATTTGGTGAAATATTTTCTCATGATGTTAAGATGACTTCTATTCATACTATATTGAGCTTTGTTGTAGTAGAAGAATTACATTTAGAGAAAATAGATGTGAAGATGGCTTTCCTTCATGTTGATTTGGATGAAGATATTTATATGTAGCAGCATTGGGTGTGAATTCAAGGGTGAGGAGAAATTAGTGTGCATGTTGAAAAACAATTTATATGGGATCAAGCAAGCTCCAAGGCAATGGTACATGAGGTTTGATAAGTTTATGCAAGAGCATGGTTAGTTGAGATGTGAATCACCATTGTGTTTATTTTGAAAAGGCTTGAAAATGGGAGCTATATTATTTTGTTACTGTATGTGGATGATATGCTTATTGCAGGATCTAATCTGCAAGACATTGGTGAGCTTAAGAGAAATCTAGCTCACAAATTTTATATGAAGGATTGAGGAGATAAAAAATAATCCTTGGCATGAAAATACATAGAGATAGGGAAAACAAGAAATTGTATTTGTCTCATAAGGATTATATCTACAAGGTGTTAGAAAGGTTCAACATACAGAATGTAAAACTTGTTAGCACACGTATGGCCGGAAACTTCAAATTGAGAAAATATCAATGTCCATCATCACATGAGGAGGTAAAATACATGACATGAGTGCCATATGCTTCAAGATTTGGGAGTCTCATGTATGTTATGGTTTGTACTGCACTGGACATATGCACAGAAGAAGTGGGAGTTATGAGTATATATATGGCCAATCTAGGTAAAGAGTATTAGAAATTAGTCCAATGGATACTCGGGTATTTGAAAGGAACATCTAGAATCCAATTATGCTATGGAGGTTTGGATATTTCATTATGTGGCTATGATGATTCGGATATAGATGGTAGAAGGAGCACTCTGGATATATTTTCATGCTAGGTGGAATGACAAGCTAGCTAGATTTGAAGATTGCATAAGGTCATGGCTTTGTATACTTCGATAGAGTATGTTGTAGCTACAGAGGCTAGCAAGGAGATGATATGGATGAATATGTTCATGGAAGATTTGGGAAAGGAGAAAAGTAATTGTAAAATATTCAATGATAGTTAGAGTGTAATTCATTTGGTAAAGAACTCAACATTTAATTCGAGAATGAAACACTTTAAGTTGAGGTATAACTTCATATGGAAGGTATTTGAGGATGGAGAATTGAATCTGGAAAATATTCATACGAGAAGAACCATGTGGATATGCTAACGAAGCCATCAACAAAGGAGAATTTGGATCTACACTGCACTTCTTTTGGTATTCAATTTTGAGACTTGAAGAGGAAGAAACAAATCTAAGGAAGGATCCAATAATGATGTTGATGATGCATATATGTGCAGTAATTAATCTCCAAGTGGGATATTATTGAGTTGTGGAGCTCAATTACTTTACTTTAGCATGTAATAGAAAGTTATTTGAAAATATAGTAACCTTCATTGGTTAAGGGGAACCGACATCGATCACCCAGGACCGACATCGCTTAGGAAGGACCGACATCGGTTAGGCAAGGAAGTAACCGACATGAGTTAGAGCTAACCAGAATCGATTATCTGTGTGAGGATGTTTTAATTAACTCTCAAGAATTATATCTATTGATTATAATTGCATGGCTAAGTTTCCTAAGTCTATAAATGACTATATAAGCATAAAATCTAAGTTTTATAAGTAAGAGAATCGACAAGAATTAGGAAAAACTTGAAAAATTTGGTGAGAGAGAATTCTTGGTGATGAAGCAAAATCTTGAGAGAAATAAATTTTTGTACATCCGAGAGAGGTTGAATATTGTAAATCTTCATTTTATATCTTGTCAAATCTTTGGATAATAGATTGTCTTGTTTCTTGGTGAACGTAGTCCACACCGGTAAACAACGTTAAATCGTGTCGATTTATGTCTCTTGTTTTATATATTTTTCTAGCAAAATATCCACTTTTATTTTCATGTATGCTTAGATCTGATATATTATTTGTATAATCGGTGTGCTAACCACAACAATAAAGGATTTTAGGACTTAGTCATATTCAGCTTTCCAAGAGGAACTTGAGGAAAAACGTGACCCAACTAGGTGTGCTGAGTGGATAAGGTGATAGCCTTACAACTTGATTATCTAGGAAAGAATATTATATGCATAAAACATACCCTAAGACATCATTGCAGAAACTAGGGAGATTGGACCGAAGAAGCATGCTCTATTAGAGGACCACCTTGACACTTAAAACCAATCTACTACTTTAGGAAGGCATGGTGGTGGGTGTTAAACCTATTTATAGAGATGCTCGAGTAGAATAAAAAGATAGAATCATCAAGAGAGCCAAAGAAGAAGAGGTCCATGGTGCAATAGACCATAATAGAGGCAAAGATCTATAGAAATAATAAAAGATTCTAGGGTTTGGGGTTCTCATTAGAGGACTATACAAATGTTGGAATATTTAAGGTAATGGGTTTGCTAAATTTTTGTAATAAGGAAGAATAGATAGAACTTATAATGCATGATTCATGATATATTGGTCTAATATGACCCTTTTGGATGTAATGTGGTTATTGAACTACGATCAATATGAATATATGATTCTGTTTGAAATATATTGTTAATGGGTGTAAAACCTATTACTTTTTTCATTATGTTATGGATCGACCTACTATCCGTATGATGTTTCTCTTGTTATCCGAATGAGTTTATTGGTATAATAACTCGTCCTATGATTTCTGAATGGGTGCATGATCACTTACTTTTCTACACTTAATTTTTCATCAATGACAACATCTTCTCATAATGCTCACATAAAAGAGGTGCTCGGGTGCCTCGTGTGCACATAGGGTGAGTTCCCGCCTCGCTAGATGATGATAGGCCCACCTCGGTGACCGAACTCGCACTTATTTTTCTAAATCAAGAAAAAGTATTACTAACTTCTCATTTGGGACATAACTTCTCATAACTTCTCATTTGGGACATCTATGATCGCACAAACAATACCTGTATTTGGAGGGATTTTTGGGAAAAGTAAAAGTAGATAGAGTTTGGATATCACGTCTAGCAGTGGTTTGGGACACATGTCAAGTAATGAAGAAGTATCACGCACCATTTGCACGTAGTTTAGTGGGATGTTGGGAACACTAGGCTCGACCACTTCGTGCCGCTTACTAGCCATAGGAGTTGGACATGGTGGATCTAGAGGTGGATCTAGTTGATGAAGAGGCATAAGACATGGTGGATCCAAAGTGGATCAGTGTGGTAGGAGAAACATCGAGGGAATCAAGGTTCTAGATCAAGTAGAAAAGGGAATCAACCACATCCGTAAGTATTTTTTGAGATGTATTTACATCTACCAGATTAAAAGGGTGTTGAGGATGCTACAAAGCATGTACACAAGTGTGAATTTGTATGGTGCGCGAAGGGGATCACTACCCCTGAGTGAAAGTTAAGTCATTTTGCAATGATGTTGCAGGGGCACGTGCATAGTTGGTACCAAAATTATGACCCCATTAGATGATGGTAGATTACACCGTGTTTCATAATGTTGTCTTAGATGAATTCCATATCCTTGAGTTTGAGCAGAAGAGCATTAGTGCCTTGAAAAATATCCAACAAGGAATGGAATAGAGTGTGACACACGGTTCAAAACTCTTTTCAAATCTATCTTATGATATTCATCCTTCTTAGCATGCTCAATGGTTTTTTGGAGGATTGATAATGCCATTTAGAAGAGAACTTTCCCACAAGACATTCATAGACCTATGCGAGGCCTTTGAGGCTGCCATGCGTGCTCAGTGATATTAGAAGTGTAGATACTAGTGTTAGCCATTTCTTTGAGGCTTAGATTGATGCAATGGCCAAGAAGTTTGAAAAATATCTCTAAACTCAAAACATGAGGCTTGCAATGGTCTATGTTGCACATATTGTGAAGTGGAAGGACATACAAAGAAAAGTTGTCCTCGAAGGTTGGTATGCGCCATGACACTAGATTGTGAAATTTTCCATGGGGATTATAATCTAAGTAGGTGTCCACTATAGCACATGATCCAATAGAATGTGTCTTGCTATTACAATATTTTTACCTCTACAACCCGTGACACTAAGGATTGTAGGCTAATTGAAAAATACATGATGGCATTGATCTTGGTGTGTACCAAACTAGCCTTGCACGTAGTTCCAAGGATGATGATTGCCACTATGAAGGACACACAAATGGAGGAGTGCATGGAAGATTTTTCCACGAGAGATTTCATGGTTGTAGCATCCGTGGAGGAAGGGGTGAGTTCCTGCAAGGAGTGTGTTATAGTTGTGGGTCTACAAAGTATTATAAGCATGAGTGTCTTGATCTATTGCAATGATCATTGTGTGGAAAGAAACATGAGTAAAAAGAGTTCCCGAGCTATTTGAATACATGATCGAGTAACACTTTCGAAAGCCACGGCTCTGTATGGTAAGCATAAATAAGGACAATTCATAGTGGATGCTAAGAGTGACACATGAGTCGAACTATAACCTATACTAGTGATGACGCGAGTAGAGACCTGCGTGTTCTAGGGAGATACCAAGACAAAGAACATTGGTTATAAGAGAAGAATTTGTACATGGGAATTATCTAGACCCTAATGATCAAAAAGAGGTTTATCAAGATACTATGGATGTGATTCAGAGTCTATAAGGAGAGATCTAATTTCTAAAGTAGAAATTAAGGCAGTCAAAGAAAAAGAAGAATGATGAGGCTTCACAAAAGGAGTTGGATGAGGTTAAGGAAGTATGCAAGATGTTAATGTAAGAGAATATAATTCCCTTGATAGGATAATAGTTACAGGAGAAGGTACCATGCGTTGGAGGAGAGCGCAACAGTCGGTTCTCAGTATGTTAACCTTCCTCCCCACATCTTTCACAATGACAAAGAGATAACTTTGAATGTTGCCATAGAAGGATGGATTCTAAGAAATATTTTGATCGATACATGCATGAAATTCAATGTTATCACCTTGATGCATGGCATCAAATAGAAAGGCCCATATTACATCCATCTTTGAATGTGTTATATATAACAAACAAGATGAAGGTAATGCCTATCGGTGTCTTTAAGGATGTGTTTATCACTATTTAGGAGAGCGGTTCACCGGAGACTTTGAGGTCTTCGTGCTAGCCAAAGTAGACAACTTTCCAAAGATTTCTTAGGCACCCCGGTGTTACAAAGAAAATGCTCACCTATGATTTAACAAGGGGTATATTAGTTTTTATAACAAGGAGGAACATGTCAACATCCCTTGAAAAATGGTAAATAAATGCCCTATACTTGAGCCCTTGGAAGAAGAATTCCTTGAGAGAATATATGTACACTCTATTAGAGACATTGATGTAATTCATGCTATAGGAGTTATCCGGTTTGAATATGCTCACCCATGAGTGATACAACCACCATAACATGTGACAATTGGGCGCATGGGACTTATGAATTAATTGGGTGATAGTTGAGAGGATTGCTGATAAGGGTAACAAAAGTGCACTTGATCAAGCACCTAGAAGGAAGAATTTACCAAGTTACTCTGGAGGAGCTAACCATGATGATTTCTTACAAGAAATGGAGGATTAATGGAAAAATGATAGCTAAAGAAGAGGTATGCTCAGCTATAACCTGATTGAGAATGAAGCTCATTGGTAGGTGACACATCATGAGAGCCTTCTAGAATGGCATGAGGTGAGAACCGTGTTCTCTGTTAGGTTTTCCAAAAGCAATGCACCCACTATCATACAAGACTACCATGGAAAATAACTTGCCTCATGTCATATCCAAGCATGTGAGAAAGACTAGATTTTAAGGCCTGACAATTTACCACCTTCTCTATGGGTGCATAAGTTGTATTCCACCTTACAAGGTTATGCATGTGCATGGTACATTCACTCGGAGATGCGCCATCAAACAAGGAATTGGTAGGAGTTGGTGGCTAATCTCATTCAAGATTTTGAGTATCAGAGTACAAATCCATCAATGGATAAGGTGTTATAAGTGGTAAAGTCCCTTACAATGGGATATATCATTATGGAAAAAGATAATATACTTGAGCTATTAGGTGAAATTTATTTGGAGATGCATTTTGATGAGGAAGAATTAGAAGAGACACAGGCTTTGAGCACACATGCATGGAAAAGGAAAAAAGGTCTATGTGATAGATGGCAAGGAAATGTAGAGTCTATATGTTAGCCATTCTAAAGGTACATGTGAAGTTAGGGATAGCACTAATGAGTGAGCATGCACCTACCATGATCCCTTGAAATCAATTAAGGTTAACATTGGTTGAAAAGAGGAACCTAAGGAAGCTATCATTGGGGATTATTGGTTAGAGAAAGAGGTTTCTAAGATCATTAACCTTTACGTGAGTTTCAGCTTTTGTTCTTGTGTAGGTACCATGAGCTCAAAGGAATTCACCACTCCTTGGGGGAAGTGAGGATCAAGTTAAAGGAAGGTGTGCACTTGATTCGAAGATACTATATCAGATGAATCTAAACTTGTGTGTACGGGTCAAGGATGAAATAGAAAAATGATAGCATCGTGAATCTTTGAGGCTATGGGGGAATTAGAATGGGTAGGTCCAACTGTCATAAGCATTAATAAGAATGGAAGTATAAGGATTTGTGTTGATTATAGAGAATTGAATAAAGTGTGTGTCATTGACCCTTTTCTAACCCCCTTCACTGAAGAAATTCTAGAAGGAGTAGCCAGGCGCGGGGTCTATTCTTTTACGAATGGGTTCTTAGGGTATCACCAAGTTAGAATTATAAAGGAAGACTAGGAGAAGATAAATTTTTCCATTGAATGGGGAATTTTTGACTACAAAGTCATGCCTTTTGGGCTAAATAATGCACATATTGTGTTCTCACGCATTGTAGTACAAGCCTTCCAGGAATTCATCTAGAAATTTCTTTAGGTCTACCTGGATGACTAGATTATGTATGGCCTAGTAAAAGACCATTGTGACAATTTAAGGTTGATGTTTGAGAGATGTCGAAAGTTGAGGATATCCCTCAACATTAAGAAATGTGTCTTTACTACTCCATTTGGAACCTTGTTGGGGCATATTATATGTAAGGAAGGCTTATTGGTGGATCCTGTCAAAGTTGCAATTATTGTGGGATTGGGGTAGGCTACCAGTTAGAGTGCAATGTATGGATTCCTTAGGAATATGAGGTACTACAATAAATTTATTAAGGGATATTCCAAGATCACCACACCCTTAGAGGAATTTATGTAACACAAGATTTCCTTTCACTAGGGAGAGGCACATTAGAAGGCATTTGACATATTGAAGGATAAGCTTGGTATTGAGCTCATATTATGCTTTCCTTCTTGGGATAAGGCCTTCCATGTACATTTTGATACCTCAAGAATAACCATTGGAGAAGTACTAGCACAACATGGTGTGGGGACTATTGATCACCCCTTGTGTTTTGCCAATAGGAAATTGACACCCGCAGAAAAGAATTACCAAACTACTGAGCATGAGGCGTTGTCAATGATCTACATGTTGCATAAGTTTAGGAAGTATCTATTGGCAACACCATTCATATTCTACATGGACCACATGGCATTGAATTACTTGGTAAACAAGCCTGTTCTACAAGGTTGCATATGTCATTGGGTCCTCGTTATTTCAAGAATTTGAGTTTTCAATTGTGGTAAAACTAGGAAATAGTAAATTAGGACCCAATCATCTATCAAAAATTGACTCGGGGAGGACAGGACATAGCATGAGGATACCATGCCGCACATGCAACTATTTAGGTTACTGACACATGCCCTCTCGAATTAGAATATATTACAGTGTTTCTTAAAATGGGTGTGGCACCGAAAGGAATGAAGGATTTGGAGAGAAACAATTTGGCTATACACGTCATGCCTTACATGTTGATTAGTGGAGATTTTTACAAGTTAGGCTATGATGAGGTTCTACACTGATGCATATTAGAACACAAGTGTGTCAGAATCATGGAGAAAGCACATGGTGTGATCAGTAGGAGGACACTATGTAATAAATACAACCACATGGAAAATTCTACTTATAGGGATTTGGTCGATAGTATCTACAACAACCGTATTGATTTTTATAAGGCTTGTGACCATTTTCAACGCCATGGTAAAGCTAGAAGGAGGGATGAAATTCCCTTCCATCTAATAACCAACACTGAACCATTTGAAAAGTGGGAAATTGACTTTGTAGGACAAATTTCACCTGTCACGCAAAGGACTAGCTCACGTTACATCATTGCTTTCAATGATTACTTGAAAAGATGGGTAGAGGCAACACCTACAAAGGATTTCATAGCAATGACCATAGCTAGATTCTTATGGGAAAACATAATCAAAAGGTATGGATTTCTGTTGAGTTTAACAAGTGATAGGGGTACACATTTTCTAAATAAAATAGCAAGGATTTTGTTGGCATAGTTTATGGTGGCCCATCACAAGACCACCCCTTATCACTCACAAGCAAAACAAACTTCTGAATCATTTAACAAACTACTAAGCAACACATTTACTAAGATTTGTGACATTGGGAGACAAGATTGGGATGAAAAGGTGTCACCATCAGTATGGGTATATATAAAAACCTACAAAAGGTCAACAAGGCCACACCTTGTTTCAATTGGTGTTTGGGTCGAGGCTATTTTTCTAGTTGAATTTATGCTACCATCATTGTGTATAGCATGCACAGGAGGATTGGCTGATAAAAAGTGCTCAAAGAAATAATTGATAAGTTAATGCAACTAGACAAAAGGTGATCACTTGCTAGATGGAGTCAAAAGACAGAGAAGGAAAGAAAAAAGCATGGCATGATCATCATATTAAAAACAAACAATTTGAGGTTGGGAAGATGGTTTTATTATATGATTCTAAATTTCTACGCCATCTTGGGAAGTTGAAATTCCATTGGTTGGGACCATACATCATCATGTACATCCTTGGTTCGACACTTTCCAGCTTACTAGTGTTGATGAGATGAGATTACCATGCCATTTCAATGGGAGTAGGCTAAAGCCCTACTATAAATAATTCTTCCTTATGATTGTAAATAAGAAAGTATTTCCACTTAGCCTAGGATTTACCTTAATGCATTTTGTTTCCTTGTATTTCCCTTTCTTGTCAATTGTTCTTTTCTATTATGTTGTTTTTACACACCTTGTGCACTGGTAACCACATTACTTTCAAGGGTTGTGTATGTGCAGAGGGTCACACATCTATTTTTAGTGTGGGGTGGAGTAGAGCAAAGTGAAATAGAGGCTAGAAGTGAAATTTGTTTTTAATGGCCCAAGCTAAAAGATAAAAAGTGTGTAAGGTAGGAAAGCACACATGGAAAAAGGTGGACAAGAAATTTTGGTGTCGAAAGGCTTTAACAAAGACCACGTATAAAGGATAAGAAGTGCAAAAATAACATGAGGTAGGTGAGGGAAAAAATCAGTCTGATAGAAGAAGTGTCTTCGGTCGCAGACATGCGCGTAAGAGTCTTTGGTCATAGCTGATTTTTTTGTGCCGAATGTTGTAGAGGGTTTTTTCGCATAGGATTTGGTCCGTGGGTAAAGGCGCTTAAGATTGGATTTGGTAGAAAAAAACCAAATTTAATGTTAAGTACGTTGTTAGGTGGCATAACATTTATTATGAGAGAGGAGAAAAAATCTATAAGTAAAGGGTTGGGCACATTATTATTTACCTTTCTATTATGATATTGAAGAGATCTTATGAATTAGGAATCCACGAAGAATGATTTGTGCATGGAGAGTGAAAATCAAAATTACATGACTAGGGTGATCTACAAACTAGAGTGGAAGGAATAAGTAGGCATAGGGAGGTTTCATCTAAGTACGTCGTCTTGTCGAAAAGTTTTCTAGGAAAGGGTTTTGCAACTGTGGCATGGGAATAGAAGGATTATTTTGTGGAGTTGAGCCATATATTTTAGTAAAGTGAGGAAGGAGATCAAGGAGTTTATTCTCTTAACCTGACAAGAATATAGCACTAAATAAGGTGACCGTTTCACCTAAGAAGGAAAGGGCAAAGGAAAATAGACTACCACCACTAGGTTCAATGAAGAATGGTATGCGGAGATACATTACCTAGATGGGGTGTTACTATGGAAATAAGGGGTATCCCATGTTAGGAAGATGTCCGTAAGAACCTATAATAATTACACAAGTACCACTGAAAAGGAAAAGGCTCTATAGCCGGTTCATCCAATGGATAAGAGGACACAAAAGGGATGCAAATTTACAACAGTGAAGTGAAAGTAAAATTTGAGAAGGTTTGGTTGCTACAACTATTTGAGTTTCCCTATCTTGGAAATCTTGAGTAGTTATACAAGTGGTTGATGTCATGCATGCATGAGGACCACTTCTACTTTGTGAGCTACAAAATGTGCATAACTCCCCAACTCATCTCTAAGTTTACCATCTTGATCTACAAAGGAGATTCATTAGATGATGAACTAGAGGATAAAGATGTTATTAATAAGACCATGGAAGATTATGATTATAAAAATGGTTTGTATTACTTCGATATCTCAGATATCCCCGACCTATGATGAGAATGGCCATGCACCTAGTAACCAAGCTGAATGGGAAAGAAAGGTGAACACAAATAAACAAGGCATGGTTAAATTTATGCCAAAAATTTTAGAAGGGACCATCTATAACTTTTCTGGATGCATTAGAGAATAGATCATCAGCACCATGGAAAAAGGAGATAAGATAATGTTCAGAAATGTTCTTCTCACCATCATCTTCTCAAAAATTAGAGTGTACGATGGGCTAGAGAAGTTCATATGGGAGTATTTAGATGAATATCCCTCCCCATGAAAAGGTTTGAAAAATACACATGTGACACCATGATGACCACCCAAAAGGTGCACCTGGAGAAATGGTACAAGAAAATGCACAACACATTCAGGGCTGAGTGGAGGATACTAGAAAAATTTCTAGCACTAGTAGATGGAGAAGCTGAGTTTTTTTTCTATCAACACTCTTCCATTGATAGGTTCACTTTATCAGTTGGGACTAAGATTCCATGGTGTAAGTTACCCTTCTCCTTCACCACGCAGTATTTCCAAGATGGGATAAATCACTTCAAGGAAGCTAAAAGAGTAAGGTCCGAACTTATCAAGGTGGACCAAAACCACCATGATTCTCGAAGAAAGTTGGTATATCCCAAAAATCATGCATATCCGGAGAAGTATGTCTTCCATAAGGTGCACATGAAAATCCTCGATGCTACCAATCTGTTGGAAGGACCGCAACAAGAGTATCTTTGTGCAATAGGCCAAGTATGAAAAAGGTGCTTACTTGGAGAATGATGTTTCCATAATAGAAGATCCCACTGGTAGAAATAAGGCCATGCCAAAGAAGAGGTAAAGGGAAGAGATCGTGGAGAAAGAGGCGCAGGAGAAGAAAGCACCAAGTGTCCAAACAACACAATCTATGGGTGCACCAGAGTCAGGTGCCAAACCAAGCACATATATGTGTAGGAAGAAGTCTCTCATCAAGGAGAAGGAAAAGACACTCAAGGAAGAGGTTCCAGAAAAAGAAGAGTCACCTAGAAATAAATCACTGTCAAGAAGACAAAGAATCCCCGATAGGAAGAAACAACAGTATCGAGGAAGGTAGAATCGAAGATATGGAGAGCTTGGAGGCCTACAGGGGTGAGAGAGATGATAGGGATGAGGAAGAGGTTTAAGACCATCCCGTGTATGATGTTCATCATTTAAAGAAGAAGGAAATGAAGATAAGAATGTAGATTATGAAGGTGCTCAAGGAAAGGGGGTTAGCAAGGAGGTAAACACCAAGGATCAGAGGACCCCTAGCCTCATGAAGGAGTAGATAGAAGAGACCACAATGAGAGAAGTAGTGGGCATAATAGAGAAGTTAGTGGAACAAGAAGTGGAGTGGAGCATGGATGAGATACTCAAGGAGATATAAGAAGAGAGCATAGGAAAGGAGTATGGAAGCATGGGCAGAGACCCCGACCTAGCAGTAAGCTTTCCAAAGGTTACGCACATAGGAGGAAAGAGTGTGGTAGTAGCGTAGGGAAAGGGAATGGGTTATATCCATGATCCAAACAAGGTACTATGCACATGGTTCCAAAGCACCGTGCCGACAGACCAACTCCTGGAAATGTCTTCATTTGAGGAAGAAGGCACGTACCCATGAACTAGGAAGATGTTATCTTGGGCATTTGAGTCCCATGTTGATGAACATAATTTCTCGCTTAACCAAGGAATGCTGATAAAAATTCCAGAGATAAATGGTATAAACTCGTTGGTGAATACTCAATAGTTTTTTGATGAACAAGTCTTTAATGTGCTCAAAAAGGTTTTAGTTGAAGTTGAGGAAATAATTTTTGGGAGGAATGATAGGGTGAGATTCCTAGAAGGGGAATTGGAGAAGAAAAATGAGGAGCTCATTGAAAAGAGCAAGGATTTAAAGCAAGAGGAACTAATCAAAGCCCAATTAAGTGCAAGTTGAAGGTATTAAAGAAAGTTGAAATGATTACAGATTCTATTGTCTTGAAGCATCCAAACCTAGCACCACCCGATAAGAAGTATGAGTCAACCTTGCAATTCTTGGAAGACCTAACTTGCATCCTCACCATGGAGAGGAAGCCCCTTTGGAATCAACAAGAAGAAGTGTTAGTGCACTAGAGAAAGAGGAAAAGTTGAAGGTTGTGGAGATAGTCGCTTGGTACACTAAGCTCCTTACCAATGTAAATTCCTCCACACGAGATAGCTAAAGTTTATTATAAAATTATGCAGACAAAGGTAAAGTGGAAAGCATTTTAGTTTCCACCCATGAGGAAGACCTCAAGGATTTTTAAGAGAAGAATAAGGGGAATAGGGAAGAGTGAAATAGGATCCTGCCAATGTAGAGAAGAATTCAAAGCAATTGAGACCTTGAGATGCTTGATTGAAAACTAGCTAAATGAATTATATCCTAAGATCACCCATAGGATTGATGCATTGGAAGACCTCAAAGCAGCGCTTGGAATTTTTTTGATATGTTGAATGCTAAGGGTGATGAACTAGGATTTGAAGAGGTGAGTGCCTTAGTAGGTAACCTTTGTGAATAGGCACATGGTGAGGTGGATTCCTGGGAGAATATTGAGACATGTATAAGGAAATATTTACAACTCATTCTTTAGCAATTAACAAATTATTCTTCATTCCTCCATTCTTTATTTCTTCCATTTCTTATTCTTCATTCTTAATTCTTTATTCCAACCATTCAAAGTCCCACCATTATTTATTCTTTTGAGAGGATGTTTCTAAGAACAGAGAACAAGCTTAGTGTGGGGTGATGTTGGGCCTCGTATATTGAGTAAATCCTAAAGGGCATGTGTACGCAAGAGACCAAAGAAGATGATGGGTGCATAGGAAAAAGTGCGATGACGAGGTTTTTAGAAGGGTTTAATAGCAATGTTGGTGCATGTGCAAGGAAGAGAAAATGATATCAAGACTTAGTCATATTTGGATTTCCAAGAGTTACTGAGGAAAATTATGGCCCGACTAGGTGTGTCTTGAGTGGATAAGGTGAAACCCCGGTGACTTGGTGGTCAAGGAAATAATATTCCAAGCATGGAACATTCCCAAATACATCATTGTAGAAAGTGGGGAGCTCAAATCAGAAGAAGAATACTCCATTGAAGGACCACCTTGACACTTGGAAGCCAATCAGAACTTTAGGAAGGCATAGAAGTGGGTGTTAAATCTATTTATAGAGATGCTCAAGTAGAAGAAAGAGAGAGCATCATCAAGAGAGCAAAATAAAAAGGGGCCATAGTGCACTAGACCATAATAGAGTAGGCAAAGATTTGTAGAAATAGAAGAAGATTCTAGGGGTTGGGGTTCTCATTACATGACTATAGAAATGTTGGCATATCTAGGGGAATGGGTTTGCTAAATTTTTGTAATAAGTAAGAATAGATTGAACTTATTATGCATGAGTGATGATATATTGGTATGATATGACCCTTTTGGATGTAATGTGGTTACTGAACTATGATCAATATGAATATATGGTTTTGTTCTAAATATATTGTTCATGGGTGTAAACCCTAGTGCATTTTTATTTATGTTATGGATCAGATCTACTATCTATATGATGTTTCTCTTGTTATCTAAATGAGTTTGTTGGTATAATAACTCATCCTATGATTTCAGAATGTATGCATGATCATTTACTTTTATGCACTTAATTTTTCATCAATGACAACATATTGTCACAATTATCACATAAAGAAGGCACTTGACGCTAGGGAGCGCCTCATGTGAGCTCCTAACATCTGTTGGGTGATAGGTTGTCACTCAAGGGATTAAAAGGTTATTCTAAGGGAATAAAAATGACTACAAACAAATAGGTAAGATACACAATAAACACAAGTTAAGGGTATACATGAGACACAATAAAAATGATTTCTTGATCATAATATGCACATTCTATTACATCAATGGGGGAATGTAATAAGTTCATTTCCTAGGCATAGATCAAAGGTCTGTAACACTAACGCTTAACCACCATTTGAGTATGACAACTTCACATTCGAGAGAGGATAATTACAATGAAAATGAGTTTCATTATACAGAGAAATAAGATATGAGAAAGGATCAAAATATCTCTATAAATAAATAAGATCACCCACATCTCCAACCACCAAAATACAAATGAACATTTAAAATGTAGGTCGACCATAGGTACCAAGAATTTTTTTGAATTGTGAAAAATTAAATCATCTATGAATGTGGATACAAAAGAAAAAGATACATAATTTTTGGAGTAGGTCAAAAAAATTACATCTAATTTGGGTGTCATTTTACTAAGAAAATATCTTAAAATCACCTTTAAACTTTTTTAGAAATATCTCTCGAGTTTCTCCATCATTCCCTCTAAAACTAGTCCTATATTAAAGCCTTGATCAATATATTTCTAATTATTTATTGTGTATGTGAACAATATATTTGGATCAAAGATATGAGTATTTGATACTCATCTAGAATGTGGGCCCAAATCTCAATCTTAAAACATCTATGGTCCCTTTTAACTTAGTTTTTAATCATGAAACATACTTAAAGTGAGCCACCTTGACTCATATCATGGTTTTTTCTTGATATATTTCCAAAAATAATTTTTTTTGTATATTTTTGTGCTCCTCATAAAATTATATGATCATTTAAAATTTTCTATGTCATTTGGTAAATATGATGGCCATGTGGACATAAATTTTTTCCTCTTGATCTCCCTTCTTATGTTTTGATCCCATTTTAGTACCTTTGATCCAATTCCATTTCACAATCCATGCCACATGGTGATATCTAATTGGTTTTGGCACCTCCTTGTGTTATTGGAGTCTCAATATCTCAAATCCTTCACCTTAGTCACTTTATATTTCATGTAAACCATGATTTATCCACATGGATCAATCACCCTCCTCTTTACTTTCAAGCCCTCGAGCCCCTTTATGCCTTACATAATCTGCTAACTTTTGATCACTTGGGATTGATCAAACTATTTGGTAGATAAATGTGACTGATGATTGGTATAATAAACTATTCACATTTCTATATGCACTCAAGGTTTTTGTAGACATACCTATTATGTTTACATTCACCTTTTTATCGTCAAGATATTAAGATCGTAAGACTCCACTTGACTACCTTCACCACTTCTTCTAGAATCCTTGTGAATTTATGTCCAAGAACTAATGGAGGACCGTTATTAGTCTAGATGGACCACCACGGCCCTCGTGATCTATCCTTTCCGATCCATCTCCCAACCCATGACCTGGGATCCGAGAGCCAAACTTTGATCCTCTTGATCATAACCATCATTTTTCATGGAAAAATGACAAAATATTTTTATTATCTAGGGAAATAAATATTGTTTCCAACACTTGTATTAATTTTGAGTCCAAAGAATATGAAACCTCTAAAGTGATTAAATTGAATGACATGGATATTAAAAGGAGAAATTAATTTGGAAATCACCAACCTTTTTAATCCAAAAACAAGTGATTTTTTATCAAATTTTGAACATCTTATATTGTGTGAATCCAAATTTGATCAATTTAAGTAATATGAAAAAGTGATAAGATATCAAGGTGATTAAAAAAATTAATATTTAAGATCAAATTCTCTTAAGGTTATGATTTTATACCATTTTCCCAAAATGAAGGGTGAACCATTTTTTCAATATTCTGATAAATTAAAGGGGGCATATAACCACTAGATGGATTGATCAATAACCTAACATATCCATTGGACATGGAGTGATTATATAACTTGAAAATTGATCTTGGAAACTTTGAAAAATCACCCTAAATTTTTCTAATTTGTTTCACCTTGTCAGTCTTATTTCTCTATGAAAAATTCTACCACACAAAACCAATGTGAAAATCTATCTCATATTTTAACACATTTTCCATAAGACCCCAAATAATTTCCAAGAAATCTACTCTAAGGAAAAATCACTATACAAACTCAAAATCATACATGTTTCAAGTGAATACATGCAAAGTGTGGAAGTAATTATTATGTCAACAACAAACCTAAACTACTTTCACTCTAACAATTATAAAAATAAATAAACAATACCATATTATGAATGGTAAAAATAACTTACCTTCATGATAAAATATATCTATTTGATCAGTTATGTAACCATATCAAGTGGTGGAAGTGCAAATATTTTTTAGCATCTCTTTTATCAAAATAAAAATCTAAGAGAAAACTACACCTTTATTTTATTTTATACTTGTTTTTAGAGGTTATTGGGAAGACTTTTGATGCTTTGAATATCTTCTTCATGTTTTTAATTAAACATGAAAAGTATCAACTCTGGTCTTGGATCTTATATAGCTAGATATCTTATTGGATACCCAACACTTATAACCAATGTATTGATTTCTCTAGTTTTTCCATTTGTTCCACATCTAAATTTACAAATAGAGCTTGTGGAAATGTTTTTAAATTTATTTTAAACTCTAATTAAATAATTATTCAATCTATTATTTCATCCTGAGAAGGATCTATAAATAATAAAAAAAATTGGTAATCACATTCACCCTCAATATAAGCCATGAAGTTATCAAAGAGTTCCTCGTCATTGATGAGTCTTGTCAAAATATGTAAATTTTTCCTCCTTTAATTTCTTGTCAAAAATCATTTCCTCTTTAATGTTTGGCCCATCTCCCTTATATCAAACTAAAACCTAGTGCCTCTTATCCCCAAGGTTGCCTCAAAATCTGATTCTATGAGTTAGGGAAAAGTTTGATCATCATATTTACCTTCAAAAGAGAGTAAGAAGTTATCAATGAAATCTTATTCACCTTTTAGATATGATTTATCCTCTTCATGATTAGCAATATGGATTTTAGGGATATAAACAATTTTTTTTCACATTCTCATTATTGACATTAAGAATCCATATCTCTTCCATATTGTGTTCATTAAGCTCGTTCCCAACTATGGATTTATCAAAGTTAATACTATCAAGAAATAGAAATGGGTAAACTATAGTTCCATCATCACTTTCAAGTTAAATTCAATCAAATATATATATAGATATATATATATATATCCTAATTAGTAGTGATGGATCTAATCTAAAAAATTGTGAAGCACTTGCAAGAGGTTAGCCATTATAAGGTTCTTGATGAAAATATTGTTTTATTTTTTAGTTTTTCTCAAAATATTTATCCCTCTTCTTCAGATATTGTATTCCTTTTTATTTAGTCTCCAATCACAAATAGTCTCCTCCAATTGTATTATTACCTAGATGTGATCTATATGAATCTCTTAGGATTTAAATGACATTTATGGAGAGGTTAGAGAGTGGTGGGTGATTAATGTAATCACTTAGGTTCTTAAGCATGAGGATCATAGGTAGAAAAACTAGATTTGTAAATTGTGGGAAGGACTGAGCTATTGATTTATTTGCTAGAGGTTTAAATTAGGGAAGGGTATTTGGTTTTGGTAAGAAGAATAATTTTCAAGATGATCAAGAGTTTTTGGGAACATAAGATTTAGATTTAGGATAGGGAATAGATCAAAAAGGTGGATTAGGATCACAAGGTGAGTATGATGAGAGATTTTCCCATGGATAGGATCCTCACTACCATATTACACCACATCAAACCTTTTTGATATTTATAATAAGTTATTTAGATATAATTTTATGATCTAAATCTAATACTGAGGAATGAAGGATCATGGAAAAGGGCTATCCTAAAAAAAAATCATTTATACGTAGATGTTTAGCTACCCTCTCATGAAAAATTTGACATGCTCTTTACATGATCTCATCTATGACTTGAATCTACAATTGAAACTCATCATCAAATATGAATCTATCCCCATCATAAACATATTCTTTTTCTTACAAATCACCATACTCAAAAGTATGTGTATGTGGATCAATTTGACGTGGAGCATGTGTATACTCATCACAATAAGGGTCAGAGATATGATCTTAAGGTATTATTTGGACAAATGGAGGTGGAGGGCATTGATTCTACTATTGAAAATAAGAATTTTATATGGAGAATAAAGGAATGAATTTTTTTGAAAATCTAGGCACTAAGAGGGGGTGATGTAGTGCTAATTGAAAAATATGTAAAATAATTAAATTTTCTTCACTTTGTTATGAAGAAACAACAAATGTTTTCATATGAAATTAATAAAGAAACACATAGGAAGACAATTTTTAATGTGGAAACCCTTGAAGGGAGGAAAACCGACCAAGACCAATGCACTAAGATGGATAATTTTTCCAATGAGAGATTATATATATTTAAAATTTTTTGAGAACCCATGCAAGTTGAAGCAAAGAACTCCAAAATCGATGAAACACCTACTTATTAATTTTACAAGATACAAGTTGCATGGAATATCCTACTCCAAAATTTTCTCAGCACCTACTTAGAGTTAACAAAATTTTGAGCACTCTTACTTGACCTCTTCACCTAATCAAAAATTATGATCACTAAATCATATCATACACTCTCAAATCACATTTTCATGGATCTTAACCCAATTTCACTAGTCTACATACATCATGATATCGCTCTTTTCAAAAACATGTATTCAAGCACAAAATGTGTTTATTTCTTATAAGGATACACACTCAAAACAATTTTTAACTTCCACTTCCATGAACCGCTCACCTACTTTGAGATGTAACTCAGATACGTAAAGAAGAATAACTTCATACAAACTATCTATATGCAATCATTACATTTGATTTAAGGTATGTTACTTGTATATTATTATCAAAACCTATTAAGATGATCTTGATGCAAATGATTATCAAGGAAGAATTCTAAACTCTCCGACCCTTTGAATCCACCTATAAACCTTCCATATAACCCCTTCAAATTTTATGTGTAACAGTCAACACTATTTTGTCTTCTTCTTTGGTGAGTAAAATTTTCAGTAGCACATGAAGTACTTAATGCTAAGTCTCAACATAAAGAAAACACGTTACAATAATCTCCATTTTCTCTATAACCCATTTGTAAGCTTCATGTCTTACCATTTCACTTTCTAGAAACTATTTGGAGTCGTACTCAACATTAGGTACAAAAGCTTGTTAACATGATTTTGAACTTTGAAGGATGAAGATACTTATGTTCTAATAAGTTATCATGCATTTAGGATAAATTAACCTTTAGAATATTTTCATCACCAACATGATCTTGGATATCATCTAGACATAACATGGAGATCTTATTTCAACCTCTCTTTAAGAATTCATACATAGTCACGGAGCAGTTGAAAAAGGTAGTCATATAAGTTCATAAAAATCTGCAATTAACAAGTATTCAAATAATTTCAAATATTGGAAAAGGTGGTGAGTGTTCTCTATATTACCTTTATATTCCAAGAGTGTGTCTACCACTCTCATGCAAGTAAGATGACACTGATTTGATCAAGTAATAAATAGGAGTTCAAACTCAAAAAATTTGCCTTCACAAGATGGAAAATTTCATGGAATTAAACACTTTTTCAAGGTTCAAAAGCATAATTTTGGAAAGATATTTTCCTTTATCAACTTACCAGATTCATACACTATTTCCTTTCAGACCATGATCAAACAATCTTGTTTTTTAATCACAACTTAAATTGGTTATTAGAATTCAAATAACAATTGTGGTTCACCTTACATATAACATATCAACACTAATTTTCATATAAATTTATTACATAGAAACTTAAAACATAACGTATACTCCATGAATCAATATTCTTCTTCATAGGTTGAATGAATAAAAACATGTTTGCAATTCAATTTCACAAACCCTGTTGACTATCTCAAAATGACAGTTTTGAAATACCAGAGCTAGATTGTGAAAACACTTTACCTCATCATATCATGGGATTGAATGGGATTTCTTGAACCTATACCACCCATACAGTCTTAAATAGCACTTGAAATAATGTCATTTCATCAAAATCTCTCTCTAATCCAATTAACTAGTTATGGTTTATTTAGCTTCTAGTAGTAGGTGACCTAGATTGATATTGTTCATCATAAATTTACATAGACCTCACCTAGATCATTTCATGGATATTAAGGACATGTCCCATATAATCTTCAACACCAATATTTTCATATGAAACTCTACAATAAATGACTGAAATAATAATTTTTTGCAAAATAAGGGCATTTGAGCATCTTCCCAGCTAACTTGGAGCACTCCACCAATGTAAAAAGTAACTAGAAGGAGTCCTCTACAAACCCAGATGATAAAATTTGAATTTCCATGAGGTTTTAAGATAAAAATACATTATTTTGTCCATCACTTCACCATTAGGGTTTTATGAGGGTTTGAAGCAATTTGACTTGTTAAAGTATATTCATAAAAGATAGGACATCATTATTTATCATTCCAACTCTAAAATACGCTAGAATTCATGCCCTAACTATGATGATAAAGTTTGGTCACCATGCATAATTTTTATGTACCTTTTGAGTTATTCAAATATGACCTTCGAGTTGGAAGAGTGCATTCTTAGAGTTCAATAGAGCTAAAAACCTTCAAACTTGAAAAATAATCTTTAATTTTGCATGAAAATTAGTCCAAAACACTAGAGCAACCTTTTTAACATATCCTAAATCTTTTTTTCTATTAAATTTATCCATACCATCATGACCCACTTCAATTTCCTTTGCCTATATTGTTTTTTCCCAACGAAAGGCATAAGAAAAACCCCAAATATGCCTCCAAAAGTTTATATATGACATGTAGCTTCATATAAAGACACTAGAAAAATTTCCTACACAATTTTCATGTTTACAATGGATTTTTATAGCCATATTTTTCTTCATACACCTTACTAGGTCCTTGAACTAGGCCTAAATGATCTAGTTTACATAATGAATCATAAGACCTGACTGCTTTTGAATCATATAAGCCATTTCAAACTATTGGATCATCATTTAATAATTGTAGGACATCTGTAAAGTTCACACTAATCACCTCCATACACCCAAAGGATAGGAAAAAAACCACACAAACCAAGCACTAAAACCTTGTGAAACCATCATGACTTCTCAAGAAAACACACTGAAACCACCTTGTTAAGGCATTATCAATAACTCACTCAATCACTCTTTTCCATAAATGTACAATGTCATCAATGAAAACACATTAAGAAAGGTTTCAATAATCATCCCCTTTTCATTGATGGAAAAAAATACCAAAAACTTGGATGGAAAATTTTCATACCAAAACCTTCCAAGCTCTCTTTCCTTGTTTCAGAAGACATTCTCCCACTTTGAAATCTATGAAAAATGTCATTCATCAAATCACATTCAAATAATAAATAACAAGGCATGGAATTTCCTCTTTAATTTCCCCTTATATTAAGGTTGTAATGTTTTTTCATTCAAGGATTAAGATGATTCTTAGACTTAATCCCCAATAAGCTTCAATGCTCCCCTTAAATATATTCTCTTCCAAATTAGACTATTCAAGCTCTGTACATGTATTTATTTTATCTTCTCAAATTATACTTATAGTTTTTGAACTAGATCCCCTATTTTGACACTTTCTAGCCTTCTTGTAGTAGATATAGCACTTGGCATTGTCCCCTTGATGACTTACAACATTTAGTGATTGTTTGAGGAAGGAATTCCCAATTTGTGTCTTAAATGCTCAAAGGATGCTTTATTTAGAGGTTTTTTCATGATATATGGTACCTCCTCCTTGGTTGATACATGTTAAAGATTTATCCTCATCTCACACTTTTTTTTCTCAATAAATGATACTTTATTGGTATATGATTTGTCTTGGAGTAAAATAGTGAATTCTTGGACACGTTTATAACACTTGTGTTATCACAATACAAAGGTATAGGATCATGATTTTCAAATTTATAATCTTCAAGAATTTTCTTCATCCACATCACTTGAGAAAAACATAAGAATACTGCTACATACTAACCTTCACATGTGGATAGGGCTACAAGAGACTAATTTTTACTTATATAATAAATAAGAAAGTTACCTACAAAGAAAGATCCACCACTTGTGTTCTTCCTTTCATCAATGCTACCTTCTCAATATTCATCTCGTGAAGGATATGATTTTAATCTCATTCATTTTTGGATACTAAAACCCATATTCCATGGTTCCCATGAAATATATGAACATTATATTGATAGTTTGAATATAATTTTCCCTATAATACTCTTAAAACCTTCAAACCAAATCAGCTACTTGCATGATATTAGGCCTAAATGTGGTTGAGTAGAATAGGTTTCTATCATGTATCTATATGTAGTTTATTGACTTTAGCTAAGTTACCCTCCTTTATTAGCTTGCAAGCCATGACCATTGGTGTACTGACTAGTTTATAATTATCCACTTTAAACCTCTTGACAATCTCCTAATTTACTTGGTTTGTGATGTGAAGATACCTTCTTTGCATTAAATGATTTGTTGTCCTAAGAGAAATGAAATGTCTTCAAGAATTGACATTTAAAACTCCCTTTTCATTATATTTGTAAATCCATGTGTCATGGTATCACAATCTTCACCAAAGATTATGCAATCAACATAGAAAACAACAAGTAATAGGTGACCTTCCTTTCATAAATCCTTAATCAACCAAGTACTTATCTAATCTACTATATATAGCCCTAGGGGCTTGCTTGAGACCATATAATTATTTATTCAACCTAAAACCTAATCTTTGTCCTTAGTGAGGAAGATTCATCAGGTTATTCAATTTATACATCCTCATTCATGTTCCCATTCAAGAATGTTCATTTACAACATTTTGGTATAATTTGAATCCTTTGTATGTTGCATATGTTAAGAAGAGTATAAGAGCCTCCATTCTAGCCACAAGAACAAATGGTTCATGAAAATACATTCCTTCAACCTGAGCATACCCTTTGCAAACCAGTCTTACCTTAATCCTTGTGACTTCCCCCTTTTCATTGATCTTGTTTCTAAATACCCACTTGGTTCTAATGATGTTCTTTTTTCTTGGTCATAGGGAAAGTTCCCAAGTCTTTTTTTATCTATTTCATCTAGTTATTCATTAGTTTCATTAATCAAATATTGGTCTTTACTAGTTTATATAACATTATTTTATTCTATATTAGATAAGAGAGCAATGTTATATTGATCTTTAATGCTCTTTAACCTTCTTCCTATTTGTATGGTTTCTTACTTTTTCCTACGATATAATTTGGAGGATGATCTCTCTTTACCTTTCTTGAAGGATATTTTATATATGATATTTCATCACCTTTATTCTCTTCTTCTTGATTACCTTGGTAATTTCTTCATCATCTTGATATCTTGTGCTTTAGGGAGTCTCCTATGGTTGAGATTTAGTCTTGCTTGGATATGACTCATAACCTATGACATTTGTACTCTCTACTATATTTTATTGTCTTTTATTGTAGAAACTATATGTTGAACTTACTATCAAGTAACCCAAGAAGATGCATTCATCACATCTTGAATCAAACTTTCCAAGGACGTCTTCATCCCTTTTCATAAAGAAATTGCTTCTAAATACACTTACATGATTCACGATTACATGTCTTCCTCTCTGGATCTCATAGGTAGTCTTATTTTTGTTTATTCTAATTTAGGATTTATTCAATATGTAAATTATTGTTTTTACTACTTCCCTCTAATATCCATCTAATAAATTTGACTCATTCAACATTGTCATTTCCATTTATTGCATAATTCTATTATTTCTCTCTAACTACTCCATTTTTTTAGGGTTTTCTTACTTCGAGAACTTCCTTCATATCCTATTAGCTTAAAAAAATTCATACATTAATTTGACAAAATTCACCTCCTCTATCGATCTCAAACTCTTGATCTTTGTATTTATCATTCTCAACTAGGGATTTGAATGTATTGAATCTTTCTAGTCCTTCTGATATCTCCTTAAGAAAATAAACACAATTCATTCTTATGAAATAATCAATTAGTATAATGAAAAAAATTTCTCCTTGAATTATATCAGTCCTTATTAGTCCAACAAGGTTAGTATGGATCACCTCTAATGGTCTTGTTGTAGATTACTCATTGGATTTAAATATTCTTCTAGTTTTTTTACCATGTAGACACTATTTTTAAAAGTATATAATAAGGTTTATTGATATTGGGAATGTTTCTCACATCCCTGGAGATGATCTTGACATGATTGTCGAATTGAGGTTTCCTAACCTCCCCGTGCCAAATCCAACTATGATCCACCTTACTAGTAAAGTATTTTTCTTGGTTATTTTATATTTTCCAACCTTGGCTAATTTGTTTCCTTATGTCAAAAACCTTGTCACAAAACATCACTATATACCCTTTCTTACACATTTACCTAACTCCAAAAAGGTTTTGTTTCGGACCTTCTACATACAAAACATTTTCAAGTAATTTTATGTCTAGGATTACGACTTAATGTGACCTTTCCTACCATGTAATCTTATGTATTATCACCAAATCTCACTATCCCTAATGTATTTTCTTCTAAAGATATGAAATTTCCCTTATTACATGTCATATGAATTGAGCATCCACTGCTATGTACCATTCCATGTCTTCATTTTGAGTATGGAAGGCATTTTGAGCTATTAAATCATGTTCCTTATCGCATGTACGATCTATTTTATTACATACACCTTTTGTCTTGCTTTGGAACTCTTTGATATTGAAATTTTTCTATGTGATCAGGATTTTTGTAGTTATAAAAAATTAGTTCATCCTTATTTCTCATGTGGGATGAATTGAGAGGTATCCCATGACCTTTTTCATGTCTCCTACACCTTGAAGCTTTATTTCCAAACGTATTGCAAGAAAATTAGAAACCATAGAAAAAATTAGCATAGCATATTACATGATATTGATTTCCTATAATAGACTTCTTCTTGACATTATTGAAAAAAAAACCTTTAGCTAGTTCTTGAGTGGTCTTGACTTTATCTTTACTAGTTATCTTGTACTCCTTGTGGTATTCCTTGAATCCTCTACCACCTTTATCAATGAAGGATCTATGATTTCTAAGAAGTTATTATAGGTCACTTCAGATCTTGTCAAATATATTATAAGCCTTCAATTTTCTTGAAGTTTGATCTAATTCAGATTTAGAGAATCTCCATGTCATATTTGAGTTTTATATATTCTTCCTCCTTAACTTTAAATGATGTTTCAATAATATTTACATGTGATTCAAGTTACTTGATTACATATTCATGTTCTTAGTCTTTCTTTCCTAGAATTTTCTCATGTAAATACTAGTCTAATCATAATTATTCAATATTTAATTCATTTTTGATTCATATTCCCTCGAGCTTTAATTACTCAAGAGAACTAATATTTCATCTTCAAGATTTACTCTTATATCCTCCTCATCTAAGAAGTCATCTTAAAAGTAATTTTTACCTTTTAAGTTTCTTGAAAAGGATAGTTCCATGGCCATGAATAGATTCCTAACTTGAGTACCTTCATCTTCACTTTCAGACTTGTTGGAATCACTAGATTCAAATGAACTTGATTCTTCTTTAGTATAGAAATTCCTTTTATTATTGAAATTATTTTTCTTACCTTCATGTTTCTTGAATTTATTCTTATGTGCATGAGAGGTTTCTCCATCATGCTTATCTTGATATCCCTTGTTCTTATTAGGAAAATTGTATGAAGAATCACCTACTTCTCCACAATTATAGAACTTGAATGGTAGATTTCACTTGTATTTTTTTGATCCTATTTTCAGTTTCCTAATAAACATAGCTTCAACCTTCTCATCATCATCCTTCATGAAAAATTAATATTTTCTTTAATTTTCTTGAGATTCCTTGTTAGCTTTGAATGCAACCTTTTTATTACCTAATTTTATTTATTTTTCTCTCATTTCATATGCATTTAGACTTCCCTGAAGTTCATCTACCTTTAGATTGGTTAGGTATTTTTCTTCTTCTAAAGCTTGGACTTTGAAGTCATACCTAGGAGTTAAGTATCATAACACCTTTTGAAAAACCTTTATTTCCTCCACCTTTTCCCCTAGTCCTCTGATGAGATTGATTGTAAGTAGGTTACAATTTTTTCATCTTATTTAATTTTCATGCTCTCAAATTGACTACGGTAGGTCTACAACTTGTCTTATTTAACCTTGTCATCTCCTTCAAATATGGTCTTTAGCTTCTCCCAAATTTCTTTAGTTATAGTAAAATGAATAACATTCATAAATGTTACTTCGACATACTAAACAAGATTGCATTCATGAATTTTAAGTTATTCTCACTATCTCTCTTTCCTGTTACATCAATTGGAGGTGTAGTTATAATAGTGTAACCATCAACTAATAATTTCCATATTTCAAATCCTAGAGACATGAGATAGGTCTTCACCCCGATACTCCAAAACTCATAATTGGATCTATTGAAGAGAGGTTCCTTAAAGTACGAAACCACTTTGTTCTTGATTACTACCCATGGTTATGCTATCTGGATCTCTTGATTTGTTAAAATCACTTAAAAATGACCTTGCTATGATACCAACTTTTAGAAAATTTAGGAAATGAGAGGGGGTGAATAAATGTTACTTCAAATATATGAAGAATAATTCAATTTACTTCACATTTTTATGAAGAAACAACAACACTAGTAATATTCAATAAAGAAAGGAACATATATGCAGACAAGATTTAATGTGGTAAACCATCAAGGGAGAAAAACCACTAAAACTAATGAACTAAGATAGACAATTTGTTTAGTGAGAGATTACAAAGATTTAAAACTTGTTGAGAACCCACTCTACTTGAAGCACCAGCTCCAAAATCTGACCAAACACCTACTTGACACTTTTTTAAGCTATAACATGCACGAAAGATCCGAATCCATAATTTTTTAAAACCTACATAGACTTGACAAAAAAATTATCACTCTTTATTGACCTATTTTCTTAATCAACAAATTGTGATCACTAAATTATCTCATACACTCTCGCTCACTTATCCATGCACCTTCACTAAATTTCACTATCTTCATACATCATCAACTCTCTCTTTTAAACAACATTTTCTCATGGATAAAAATGTATTTATATATTCAAATGAGACACAATTAAAATACACTTTCCCTTGCAATTACATAAACATTTCACCTACTTTGATATGCAGCTCGTATAAAGAAAGAAGAATGAGTTCATATAAATTGTCAATATGAAATCATTACATATGATATAAGGTGAGTTACTTACATAGTATTTTTAGGACCTCGTTAATATGCTCCTAATACGTAAATAATGATTGAGGACTTTTAAACTCTTTGAACCTCTAAATCCACCTACAAACCTTCCATCCAACCAATGTAGACCTAATTTGTAATGGTCAACGCTTGTTATGTCTTCTTTGGTGAGTAAACTTGTCTTATAGCACATGAAGGACTCAATTCCAAGTGTCACCATCATGAAAATATATTACAAGAACCTCCATTTTTCTCTATAACCCATTTACAAGCTTCATGTCTCACCATTTCACTTTCTAGAAACCATTTGGAGTCATATGGAACATTAGGTGCAAAATCTTGTCAACACAGTTTTGAACTTTGAAGGATGAAGAAACTTATGTGCTCATAACTTGTCATGAATTTAGGAGAAATACACCTTCAAAATATATTAAACACCACCATGATCTTGGATATTAGTTGGAAATAACATGGAGCTATTATTTTAACCTCTCTTTAATCTTTCATACATAGTCATCGAGGACTAAAAAGGTAATCACATAAGTTCTTGAAAATATAATAAGAAAAGGTCTTCAAATATTTTTAAAGAATTGTGATTGGTCTTTATATTACTTTTATATTCCAATAGTAATTCTACCACTCTCATGAAAGTAAGGTGACACTGATTTGATCAAGCAACAAACATGAGTTCAAACTCAGAATTTTGGCCTTCACAAGATGAGAAATTTCATGCACTTAAACACTTTTTCAAGGATCCAAAGCCACATTTTGGAAATATATATTCCTTGAGAAACTTACTAGGCTCATACATTACTTCCGTTCATACCATGAAGATCAAACAATCTTGGTTTTTAAGGAAAACTTAAATTGGCTATTAGGATTCAAAACTATTCTTGCTTCACCTTGCATATAGCATATCAAAACTCATTTTCATAGAAAAATATTGCATGGAAACTTAAAATATTACCTCTAATAAATTAATAAACACTCTTATCCATAGGTTAAATTAATTAAAACATGTTTTCAAGTTAATTTCACAAACCCTCTCGTACTGTCTCAAAATGACAGTTTTGAACTACTAGAGATAGATCATGAAAAAAATCACCTTATCATATCATGGGATTGAACAGGTTGTCTTGAACCTATACCACATGTACATGATCAATTAACACTTGAAATCATTTCATTGCATGAAAATATCTCTCTAATCCAACTGATTGGTTTTGGCTTGTGTAGCTTCTAGTAGTAGGTGACCTAGATTAATATTATTCATCATAAATTTTCCCACACATCACCTGAATATTTTCATGGACATCAATGACATGTCCAGTAAAATATTCTAAACTAATATTTTCATCTAAAAGTATGCCATACATGACTTAAATGTCAATTTTATTCAAAACATGGGTATTTGAGCATCTTACCAGCCTAACCCGGAGCATGCCACCAATAAAAAATCAAGTAGAAGTCCTCTCAATAATTAGATGATGAATTTAAATGATTTTTGAATAAGAATAACTCCATTTATTTCCATCACTTCATTATTACAGCTTTTACGAAGGTTTGAAGTAGTTTGAATAGTTAAAGTTAATTCATAAAAAGGAAGACTTCATTATTTCTCATTCCATCTCTAAAATGCACTAGACTCCATGCCCTAACTATGATGAGAAAGATACATCATCATGTGTAATTTTTCTATAGGTTTTTATCTCTTAAAATACGACCCTCAAGCTAGAAGAGTGCATTATATGAGCTCAAGAAAGTCAAAAACCTTCTATCCGAAAAATTCATTTTCAATTTTGCATGAAACTTGGTACACAACACTAGAGTAACCTTGTTCACATGTTCTAAAAAAATTTCTCTTAAATTTATCTGTACCATCATGACCTACTTCATTTTTCCATGCCTATATTGTTTTTTCTCAAGGAAAGTCATAAGGAAGACCCCAAATATGCCTCCAAAAGTTGATATATGACCTGTAGCTTCATATAAAGAATATATGAAAATTCCCTACACACATCTCATTCTTAAAAATGATTGCATTGAATTTTCATAGCCTTATTTTTATTCATCCACCCTATTAGGTCCTTCAACTATTCCTAAATGAGATATGTTACACAATGAATCATAATACTTGACCTATTTTCCATCATAAAATTATATTCACACTCTTGAATTATTGTTGCAGAGATGTAGCACACCTTTGAAATGTAAACCGAGATCCTCCATACACCCAATAGATAGGACATCAATCCACACCAACAAAGAACTAAAACCTTTTGAATCCATTGAGAATTCTCAATAAAACACACCGAAACCACCTTGTGAAGGCACTACCAATCACTCTCTCACTCTTTTCCATGAATACACCATATTAACAATGATAACAACATCAAGACATGGTTTAACAATCATGATTGCATAAATGGATGGAAATAGTACGTAGATGAGATGAAGGGTTTTTTTGGATTAGCGAAGTCTCCAAGTGTGTTGAGATGATTGCTATAAATAAAAATATCACAAAGATACACAACAATATTTGTGAAATGAAATTAAAATTAATCAAGAGGGTCCCACCGAGTGTACGAAAAATGGTTTCCAGTTAAGATTGCACACCTTTGTTGGGGTAAGTATCAACACCTCAGTGAAAAATTGGAATTTACCCAAGGTGTGAGACCTTTCTCTTTGGGACAAACCTGTATAAAAGGATAGTTCCTCTCTCCATACACTCTAATTCTAAAACTATTCCTAAGCTAACATACTAATTATATGGGAAAATAGGAAAGAGAAATGCATGAAACAATCTAATAAAAGGGGTGGTGATTTACAATAATAGAAAGGATATATTTCCATGAGGGGAAGAATAAGAGGAAAAATACAATGCCAAGAGGGTGGAAAAAATCCACAGTTCACTCTACATAAATAATAACATCATTGCACACATTTAATACTAAAAGAAAAGAAACCAGGTAATTATAGCTCACACACATCATAATATTAATGGACAAAGAGGTAAGAGAAACAATAAACTCAAGTTAAGGGTGAATATGAGACACAATAACAAGATTTTATTAATTATAATTTACATAGTCCATTATATCAATGGGGGAAGGCACTTGGATGTATTATATGGGATCAAATCAAATGTATGGAACTCTAAAGTTTATATACCATTCACGTATTGTAACTTCACATTAAGGAGAGGATTATTACAATGAAAAATGAGTTACATTATATAGAAATATAAGAGAGGAGTAAGGATTGGAAGATCTCCAAAAATAAATAATATCACCCACTTCTTAAACCACCATAGAAAAAGTATAATTTAGCATGCAAGCCCAACATGGGAGATAAGGATTTCTACAATCATGTATAATCAAATCATCTACAAATGGGTCTACACATGACAAAGATCTCGTGCTAGTTTTTTGGGTTGTTCAAAGAATTTACAACTAATTTGGGCACCATTTCACCAAGAAAACAACTTAAAATCACCTTCAAACTATGTCACACAGATGTCTTCATTTTCTACCATTCACTCTAAAAACAATCCTATATTAAATCCTTGATTAAGATATTTCCAATGATGTGTCATGTTAGTGAACAAGATGTTTGGATAAAAATATATAAGTATTTGAAACTACTTTACAACGTGGCCAAAAATCTTAGGGTCAAAACAATTGTGAACCATTTTAATTTAATTTTTATAATGAAATTTATCTAAACGGACAAAAAACCACTCCTATCATGATTATTTCCTCAATATATTTCCAAATAGACTAATTTTGTTTTATTTTTTACTCCTCACAAAAAATATGATAATTTAAATATCATCATGTTGTTTGGTACAGATGATAGCTACAAGGCCATTAGTATTAGCCTCTTGATCACCGTATTTATGTATCAATCCCATATTGATGTCTTTGATCCAATTCTCTCTCAAAATCCATGCCATGTCTCTAATTGGTGTTGGGATCTCCTCGTATTCTTAGGGTCTCATGATCTTTAATTATTTACCTTATTCACTTTATATTTGAAGTGACGAGTGATTGGTCCATTAGACAAATCATGATCCTCTTCTCTTTAAGTCCATTAGGTCCCTTTATGCCTTATCTTATCGGGGTCGATTTTGATCACCTGTGATTTCCTATATTTCTTGGTGGATCAAGATGACCCATGATTTTTCCCCATATAAAAACCAAAATTCTCTATGAAATCAATGTTTTTTGTGGGCCTTTATTTTATGTTTCAAGGCCCCTTTTTTATCATTGGGATCTTAGGATCCAAGACCCAACGCTACTACCTTATTGACTTCACACATAATCCATGAGACTTTAGGCCCATAAAATAATGGAGGAACACCATTGGTCCATGTGAACTAATAGCATGCCCTAATGATCTCACCGTGCTCCTATCCATCTCCAATTTTGACCCATGACCTATAATCTAGGACCCAAAATTTGATCCTCGATCCCAACTATTATTGGTCCATGTGTACCAATGATGGGATTCTTTATTCTCAAGGGTACTTAAATAATTTTTGAGTCTCGATAATATGAAACATCTAGTGTGATTAAATTTAATGGCTTTGAGATCAAAATAATACATGAATTTTGATGACACCAACCCGTATTGAGCCTAAAACAATTGATTTTGAACAATTTTTGAACATTTCAAACTTTTCAAACCCAAGTTAATAAATGCAAGCCATCCGAACAAGTTTAAAGATATAAAGGTTCTGAAAAACATGAATAATCATGATCAACTTCTCCCAAGGCTAGGATTTAATACCGGTTTCCAAAAATTAAGGGTGAACTCATTTTGGAAACAATATCTAGCTACAATAAACTATTTAACTATATTAAACCATTCACACCTTAAAATATATTTAAGAGCCAACACAACATATTTAAGATAAGTTTATGTTATGATGAATAATATTGAGAAAATTGTTAAAACCACTAAAAAACTTGAAAAGAGATATGATGTAAACATTCTTCTAACAAATAAAAAATAACCAAAAAATAGTGTAATGTTTATCAATGAAAATTTGGATATAATGATGTGGTATTTGAATGAGTTATGTTATAGAGTGGCTAATAATGATGTGTTTCCTCTAATTTAGAATAATAATACATTATTGATAGATTATATAACCATCATATAAGACCTACGCATGAAGGATCATTTGATAAGTGAAATATCTCATTATAAAAGAGTTAATGCCTTATTATAAATAAGTGAAAATGTTATTTCATATCCTCTTTCTTCTATTATCAATGAGATTAATTAGGTTGAGGATCTTAAATGTTTTTGAGTGTTTCATTCATGATCCCTCTTGTGCTTTTGTTCTAGTTAATACATGTGTTAATAGGTATGTTGATAGTGCTCAAGAGATATTAGAATCAATATATACATATAATAGATTTTATTAAAGATCAAAAAATGTCGATAATACTTATGAGCTTCTAGATCATGAATCTTAGTACTTGAAATATCAAATCATTATGAAACATAATAGTGGGTGACCATATTATGAAGACAACCATGCTCTAAATAGTGCTACTAAGTCTCAAATATAGAGTTATTATGGTTTTAGAAGTAAAAATATTAGGAAAATGAAAATACTTTCAAGGAAGCCTCAAGTGAGAAACTTGAGAAGAGAAATTTTAGTTGTGATAAAAAAAAGCATGTTGTTACTTTAGAAAATAATATAGTTCCACTTGTAGTAACTCAAGAAAATAAATTTTACACAAAAGCTAAAAGGTAAGTATCATGTTTTTTCTAGTGTGGTAAAGAATTTAGATATTTCTAAAAGTCATCTTAAACATAAAAGGAAAAGAGTTGATGGTGATTCTATTGGTATAAGTAGAATTACTATTTCATCATCCAATAATTTAGAGAAATCATTGCTGTAACATTTTACCTCTTGTATACCCAATTTTCATATTATCACTTTTCCTCGTAATATGCACCTACCCATGTATGATGTGTGTTATTTATATGTTTTTTTAATTTTACAATCATAATCCCTTTGATTGAATTTTCACACATACGCGAAATAAGAAAATATTTTTTATTTCCTTGGTGACTATATATACTCTCCTTTTTCTACCTCTACTTCTTAAAAATTAAATAAATACATGAAGAAGCGAAAGAGGCACATAAATTTATTTGACAACAAAATTAGTTGAAATTTATTTGTAATTGGATCCATGTTACACCTCTTTCTTTGTAAATAGATGGTTGTTGCACAATTGTATGTTGGATTCATGTGTCTTTTATCACATTATGCCTCTTATTTTTATGAATGAGATTGGTGAAATAATTTCTAATATCATATGAAAAATGATATGCTATGGATTCAAGAGAGGTTACCATTGTGGGATGTGTAGTAGGTTTAGTGGTTTAGTTAGTTTCTTATCCTCTAAGTTCATTAAAATGGTTTTTTTCTTAGTTTTTATCATTCAAAATGGGAAATGTTGTTGAAACAATACTAAAATGCCTCTATTAGAGTTATTATCAAATAGATATATGTCGTATGCCACCATTCCTTTATGGAGAACAATTTAATTTGGAGAAAGAATAGATGACTATGCTTTTAATTGAATATCCACATATACTTTGTTGAATGAATTGTTGTATAATCATCTAGATGTAGAGAAAGTTTTAGGGAATACTTATAGTATTGGAAACCATATTAACCCTATTTATTTTCTACATGTTAGTGATGTTTATTTTTTGTGATTTATATAATATATCCTTTGATGGAGAATGTTATAAGAAGGGTTAGGGGATGGAGTTTCTCTTTTCTCCGCATAAGGATATAAATTTAATTTTTCATATAACCAGGGTTTTAATTTCACGGATAATATGGTTGAGTATGGATATATTTTTATTAGTTCTAATTTGGCTTCCAAGTTTAAAATCAGGGACATTGTTATGAGTGGGGATTTTGAGTTTGTTTTTAGTAAGGGAAATATATTCGTGAAGAAAAAAATCTCAAATATGATAGAAAATTTTGTTTAGAAAACATTGGAGTTTAAATTATTTTAACATTTTACATAATGAGTGGTCTTAATAATTGTTACAGATCATATTTTTGTTCATGTAACCCTTTGTTAGAATGAAGAAACTACAACCTTTTTACACATGTGAAACTATAATATTTGTAAAACAATACGGGATTGACAATATTAGTCATTGAAAAGTGTTTAAAAACAACAATCATATTATCTCATGACTGGTGCAGTTGAGTTTTAGGACCCACATATTAATGTAGAACCCTTTGTAGAAAATAAATATGGTAAAGAAGAGGTGATTCAAATTAGTAAAATAAGATCCCAAAATGTTTATTGAGTCTGTAAATACATTTTTATAATTTAAATAGAGTGAAGTAGTGTATTTTTGTGACAATGTAGGATGTTAAACAAATAAATTTAGGTTAAGTTCTAACACCTGTATTTTTGGGGTAAATGCATGAAGGAGGAAAAAGGAAATTTTTATTAAGATGTTAATGAAATAAAGGGTTTCTTTTCCCTAGTCTTATAATGAGTTAAAATCTTATAAAGAGGGCCTATTTCAACATATTATTCGATTGCATCCTAATGAAAATAATTTCAAACAAAAAATTGGTGTAGTGACATAAATTTTGAAATAATAAGTGAGAGTGAGTTGAGGAAATTCAAATACGGCATGGTTTTTAGGTCGATGGGAATTTTTAAATAATGAGTGAGAGAGATTTTAAGAAATTGAAATAAGGCACCCTTTTTAGGTCAATGATATTTTCATCATGGCTTGTAAATGTTGTTCCACTATGAAAGAAGAATGGCTATATTTGTATGATCAAGGAATTTATAAATTAGAAAGGATGTATTGATATATAATTATACACTTCCCAACATGGATCACTTATTTCAAAAGGTTATTACATATGATTTGAATTCAATTATAAATGGGTTCTCTAGGTAAAATTAGGTTGTTAAATAGTCAAATAGATATAATACATATTAAACCCCACCTTGGAGAACTTATGTATATGTAAAAATACCCTTTGGTCTCATTAATGTCTCAATAAATTTAGTGAGGAATAAATTATGTCTTTTCTAGTCTAATTAATGATTTTATGATGGTTTACCAAGATGACATTACTATGTTCTAAAATTCAATAATAGAACATGTAGATCATTCGTAGGATTTTTTTCTTAAATTTAAAGAGTTTAAGAAGCCTTTTAGTCCGAAGAATTCAATTTTTAGTGTCGAAAGAGGTAATTTTTTTACTCAAATTTCTTAAAAATAAGATTTGATGATCGGTCTAAACTAAAATAAAGTTAAAAAAAAATCCTCTCCCATGCTCTAAATAGGGTGTTTACTCATGTTTGGGAAAATTTACATTATTACATGGTTTGTTTTAAATTGTGTTGAGATCACAATATGAATTACTAGTATGATGGAGAAGTACCATATGATTAAATAGACTAGTGATATATTATATACACAAAAATTTGTCAAATTGCACTTTGAAAACAATTTATTTAGTTATGCATTCTTGTCATGTTAAATACAATTTCTCTATTCCCACTTAGCACTTTTTGAGGTATCTTATTTATCTTTTGAATCCTTGCATGATGACATATTAAAAAAAACATAAGAATACAATGCAAAAATCCTTAAGAAAACATCAACTGATAAACTCCAAACTTTATTTTACATGATTTTTGTCCCTAATCAAGGCCATATAGTTTGGTTAGGAATTTGTATCTATTCCTAAGAAGCTTGTATGGTCTTGGATCGTCATGAATTATAACTTAAATTTTAAATTTATTTCTTTTTTGGATCTTATACTTCACCTAGGTTATACTTTCTTATATAAATCATATATGGATCATGATATAAGCAAGTAAACACTATCTCATTTTTAACCTAAAACCTCCTATGGAAATGTTTATAAAATCACTTATTATAGTTATAAAAGGAACTTATAACTCACTATATCACACAATAGCACATCTTCAATTCCTTAGGGAAGTACCCATATCAGGTCTAAAGATTCGTACCATGTCTAGAAAACATTTTCTCTCATTTTTAAGCACTTAAAATCCCTCTTCTACGTATTTTAGTAGGATAAAAATTCAAATAAAGCATCACAAGGAAGTTTCAATTTATTTTTATTTTTATCTATCTAGATATCGCATGTTAGGTGGAGAATGATATGTGTGGTTTGAGGCCTCTTTTGAGTAGTGCCAATGTCAATGGCATACAAAGGTGACCAAAACTCAACTAATGTTTATTTTTAAGGACTCTTTATCCATGGATAGTGTTTGAGATGATGTTCAATATGTTTGGAGAGATTCACTACATGATTGACAACTAGGGTTTGACAGTGAAAGAAAAATCTAGGGAGGAAACCACAACAAAAATTTGTTTGAGTATAAATAAAGTAGGTCTAAGACCATATATAATGGTAAAGACAATACAATATTTTCCTAGAATATTGGTACCATCCTACCTTAGGATAATTTTCAGTTCCGGTCAAATGTTTGAAGCACCCACAAGATTAGATCTTCCTATTCCAACATTTCATAGTCACAAAACTTTTCAATATCTTTTGTAACAAGAATAGTGCACTCATCCTATAGTATTGCCAATTTTATATAGTATATTACATGATTTAGAACACTATTTTTATATTGTATAATTCATTTTTTAATTTAAGTAATCAAAATAGCCACTTGTAACTTAGCTTACATCGATTTAGTGTAAATATAAGATTATTAAATTAGGTTCTAGATTAGAAATACACACACGTATATTATTGTTTCTTAATCTAAAAAGGGTGTAAACATTTTAATGAAACCGACTTTCATCATATTTTTAACCTTATCTAGGATATTAATAATTCTTATTTATTTATGCCTATTGATCTAATTTTCTCCCTCTTGCTTTACATAACGGATTCTCCTCATGATGAACATATATCCTTTGTTAAATAACATAGGAATCACTATGAATGTGTGACTACTTTAATTTCCCTTATTTAGTATAATCCTAACTCATCCCTTTCTCATATTTAATATTTCTTACCAAAAACTAATCCCAATCTCATTAGTCCTCCTATTGTACCCTCAACCCATCCTATCATGATTATGTCCCCTACTCCTATTTCAATTAATTTTATTGATTTATTGTTTAACACTATTTTCATTTTGTATACCGATCATGCCCAAGGTGAAGGTTCTAATTATTACTTGTGATAACCATGAATAGGGTCTCCCAATTATGATGCCCAATAATTTGGCCACGTTTAGTATTATAACTCTACTAACATTGATATTTTACTATATAATTCATGTTATCAGCTTCATCATGTTTCATTATCACTTTTACAACAATTATTATTATTACATTAGTGGTGCCTACCTCTTTGGGGGAACCTCATCTATCACTACCCAATTTCCATATGCATATTCCTATAACCATAGTGGTTGCCACATACCCACATATACTCCTTATGATGTAACATATTCTATAACACAAGCCCTTGAATCCATCCTCCATACTTGACAAACATAAAGCATACAATTACAATAAGGTATAACCGCTTCTTTTCACATCATGAAATTTACGCAGCTTTCTTCAAAATCCACTAGCACCTGATGTGGTTTCTTATTGTTTTCCTATTATTTTTACTTCTCCTAAGCTTCCTATCTATGATGAAAAATAGGATCTTGTTGATAATATTAACTTATTTCATATATCATTCTTTTACTATGATTCTAATGACATCTTGCTCACCAATAATTTTCTTTGAATCCTTCAAGATTTGACATTGTAATGGTTTTATGTTCTCCCCACTCATTATGTATACTCATTTTTTAATTTGGAAAATATAATTTTTGGCACAATTTTCTATCAAAATTGGGGACAAAAAATATTTTTCACAATTTTATATTCTGTGAAAAGGGTCTAATGAACCTATTAACAATTATGTGGTGCGCTACAAAAGTGCACTCACCAAAATGACTAATATATTAGATGATATCGAGTTGAAAGATTTATTTATACATATTTTCTTGCTCATTTCTAACACTTGATTATTTTTTACAAGTCTTGATCTTTTGACCATCTATGTCACACTTTAAAAGAGTGCAAGGATAACTTTTTACATATTAATAAGATCAAGTATGTGTTAAAGCTCTCCTACATATAATGTTAATTTTTCAAGCAAACCAACGTTCAAAGTAAATACTAAAGATATTAATATTACCTATAAGGACATAATCAATAGTATTTATTAACCTATTTAGCTTCAAAGTTAACCCACACAACACCATTTTACTCATTTGTCAAGCCCTCTTCACATTGTATTGAAACAATTTCTTGAATGCAATATCATATCTATCCCTCCACCGTTTGAGGTTGATATGAGAAAGCCTCAATTAAGTGTTTCAATTCCAATTCCTACTATGTTTATCATCAATTTCTTATTCATGCTACTAATAATTTTCTAAATACTCATCAAATTAGCGAATATATTATTGATTCTAAAGCTATTGAGTGGGATGATCGCACATAATTTTACAAGCCAATCAATGGAAATGCTAATTTAAAGGTGTTTAATGATCCATTTCCCATGTATGACACTTATAAATCTAATTTTAAAATTCACAATTCTTATCATTTAGTTCCTTTCCTTCCCTCTTATGATCACTCTTTATATGCAATTATTAGTACAATCACTCACACAATATATTATACACCAATTATTTATTTTGAAAAATATTATATAGGTGACATACTTATTTCAAACATGTTATCCATCCCTAAATATATTAATAAATTAAATGTCTATCATTTTTTTGTTGAGCCACATAGTAAGGATGATATTTGTTACCTCATGTTACTCCAATCTCTTAGAATTTCCATGCCAAATCTTACACTTGATAGCAATCCTCACTACTATTGCACCACTTTACCTATCACTATTAGTGTTAGCCTTAAATAAATTTCATTCTTGGTTACTTATACTCTTATTTATAGTTCCTTGTGATTAGGTCTCTCTTGGTTACATTCTCTTAGATTTATTCCCTTAATATACCCTCAATGTGTCAAGTTCATTCATAATTTAAAAATTATTATAATTATAGGTGTTCCCTTTGAGGCTCCTCATACTTGTTCTCCTATTCCTAGTTAATATATGGATATTTTTGTTTCACATGATTCCCCTCATGGCTCTATTACTCTAGGCTTCTTAATATCCTTGTAATCCTTCATCCTACCATTAGTCACTATAGTTATCTTATTCCTCCCAATAGGCATTTGGTTACACACAATGCATCCCATGACTCTAGGTCTTCTCAAAATATATTTTCCCCATGTCATACCATTAGCCATATTCACTCCCTAGGCTCCTACATTGGTCCTCTAGTACACATACTGCCTATAAAACTTATACAATGCATCTAAACACTTGACATGCCCATTCCTCTATTCAATTTTACCGGCACTTTGGTCTTTCAATGTTATTTCTACACTTGGTTTATTTCCTTGTCCTTATTTGGTACATATTACTATTATGACACCACTTTAATTTGGATCATAATTGAGGCCTAACCCTCCATATTCCATGGTAGCTACTCAAACTCTTCAATAGGTTCTCATTAGATAGTTTACGTAAACTTCATAATTTTTAGCATAGCTATGGATTACAATAATATTAAAAGCATAAAATTATTTTAAAAATACAAAACCATGACTTATGCATTTTACTTGAGTTGTTAGCACTTTACATTAGACATGTTTTGTATCATTTTTGTGTCATCAATAACATGTTTTATTCTTTAAAAATGTGCATTCACTTGGAAAATTGATATGGATGCAAGGCACACATATTGATACATGCTTATAGGATTAAACATGGTTACTTACATTATTATCTTAGGGGAGATCCTCCTTTTCATATAGTTGTTATTAATCCATTAGAGTTCCTTTCTATTTCCTCATTTATAATCAATTACATATATCATGTACTTGATATTTTTTAGACTAACATGACTAACACGTGTGTTTTGGGGCATTAAAAACTCTTGTTTCATATTTTTAACATATATTGACTTCTATATCATGTTTTAATCATGTGTACTTTCTTATGGGTGTATATTACTACTTTCTTGTTATTATCTATTATGGCCTATGTTCCTTGATTATCTTAGGACACCTTGGGTGTCCCTTATTTGTGGAATCATGACCATATTTTATGTTATTGATTTCCCTTATTTACAAGATTAACATCCTTGATTTTCTTTTAACACTATGGGTCTCACATGTTTGCAGGATTTACGCCTTTTATGTGACTTTTTTTATATTTCTTACATTTCAATTCATTATTTTTGTATTTACATGCATTTAGACTACTTTTGTTATCATATGTGTGGTTTCTATCAATTTCTATCATTAGTTTTGTTGTGTTTCATGGTTTCACCATACAAAAACACCTTATATTTTATAGGTATAGGTTATTCTAGGAGGCCATCACTTAAACACTTTACACTCTATACTCTATAATAATTTCTCATACATTTCCTTCATTAGAAAACATCTATTTATTTTGAGAAACATGGTCACCATGATTTTCACACATGCATCAAAAGGCAGAGAATTTATCCAGGTTCATTTCTAAATTTTGAGTAGGCATAAACAAATTTATGGTGGCACACATAGGTACAAATAGAGAACAAAAACTTAAAAACATAATCAAAAAGATAAATTCAAAAAACTATTCACATGTTCAAAACCATACAGATTAGGTTAATACCATATGATATTGTCCTAATCCTCTCATACAGATTTTCCCAAGTGAAAAACCATTGTTTTAATTAGTATTTTAAAATTTTCAGCTTCATTCTCAAGTTTTTGACACATTTTTAGACTCACTTCACTCAATTAAGATTAGTATAGCGGGCATGAAATAATTCGCTCCTTCACTATAGAATATCATTTTATACTACATTGTCAAAGATCTTGGGGGCATGAGTCCCCTCCTTTATCAACTTTTTAGCATATTTTTAATTTTTACTCATATTTTATTCAATTGTTATCAGGTTGTGTGACACATGTGGAGATTTTGGGGCATCTATTATTTCTTGTATTGTACGTCCTTATTTGCAAAATTAGGTGTAGATCCATCTACAATGGTTTGATCTATGGGGTTATGGAATTTATTTAAGTAACCAAGCTCTTTATAGGAATCCCTTCCTCTTCTCTTACATTGAAATGGAAGATATCATAGTTGTTGAATAATTTTGATACTCGGTCTTCTTCCTTTAGGGGGCAAACTTATACCTCTTTTTTATTTTATTTTCCTCACATACCCATGTTGGGTTTTATGCACCTAACAATATGGTTTCTCCTCAGCACAAATTGGTAATTGATGACTCCTAATCCTTTTATAAATTTTAGCAATATAATCTTTAGGAACAAGCAAATCACAATGTTCTCTTATTCCATACTGAGAAAATAGTTATATTCCTTATTTTTTACATTTTTCATTTAACTTTTATGCAAATGAAAATCTTTCACATTACAAGTTATATTTGAGTTGAATTTTAATTCTTTATCAAGAGAATATAGTACACTCTCTATTGTAGGATTCCTCATAGAACATGTTAAAACCAAGTATAACATGGGAAACCTAAAAAAACATTTAAGAAATATCAAAGTATGTTTACAAAAATAGGTACACTCTCCTTTAAGCATGTAATTTTGATTTGATGCTTAGGGATAAAACTCTAGACAATCAAAATTGGAAATTTACACTTTTACAACAATTTTTTTTTTTTAATAGATATGGTAAAATGTGGGGATGGGATCCCAGAGGGTCAAGTACAAAAATATTACATCGTGACCATACCAAAGAGAGACAAAAAGAGGAATACGACCCTAGGAATTCAAAAAAATTAACTCCAAAACAAAGAAGGAGGTCTAAGAAACAATGAACCGAATATACCTAAACTATTAAACAAAAAGAAATAGAGAAAGTTCCCCGAAAGTCTACAGAGATAGTTCAAGATGATTTCCTTTTGTTATCTTTACTATTGTTGGAGGGTTTAACCTCCCTGATCTCATCTTTCCTATTGGGTTTAGTATTCAGCTTCTTCTAGGGGGCTCCTTGACATCATCTTACTTAGAATCCTCCTTAGTCTCATCCTCCTCCTCTTCCTCTTCATTAGAACTGGTCCACCTCCTTTTTCGCTTCTCTTTTTCACATCTTCCAAACAAGCACCCAAATCCCAAACCAAAGTGTCCAACTACTTGATATCCCCTCTAATGTTCTTCTTAGATAAGTATTTTTTTGTGGCTTAAATTCTGTCAATCATGCCCTTCCTCACCACCAAGTTAGTCTCTTCAAATATCTGAACAACCATCTTCAAATACTACATTTTGTTCTTCCACATCTCAAGAAAATTCTCTCCTTCCAAAGGCACTTTATCCTTACCCTTCGACGGATTAGATTCCTGCTTTTCCATCCCTTCCACATTCTTCCCCTCTCCCATCTACTTAGTACCTAGATTACCCTCCCTCATCTTGGAAAGACACTCAGCCAGGGTAATATCCTCCTCATCCTCAATTAGGGGCATAGGTTTATCCTGGCCGGTTTCCCATTTTGAAACAGGAGAAGAATGAGACCCTCGTGGATGGGGGACTCCACCTTACTCCATTGGAAATCCTTCACTAAGGTGGTTAGAGACATAAATAAAAATAAGGGAATACTAAGCATTTTCTTGTGTCTGAACATATTCAAAAAGGAAAAGTGGTGAGTATATATCTTGCGATATTTACCTTCCAGGGTAAGATACTTCATAATGTACAGACAAACCTCCCTCCACACCCCAAGGATGTAGGAACAAGTAATGCCATCAGTGAAGTAAAGGAAAATTTACTTACCCAAAAAATAAGTATTTATTTTGTACTCCCTATGATTCCTATCCTTAAATATTTTTAGACCTTCCATGTCCATGTCAGTTATACAGAAATGGCCTCCTCCGACATCTCAATTTCCATGCCCTAAATCACCACCTTCCCCTCTTTCCATGCCATCCTGAACTCCATAGTTAGCGAGGGATCATGCCCTTGGAGTCTGGTAATAAATTTCCTGAAACCCCCAATCCTAAATAGGTGCCACATAGACTTATCATCCACAATACACCCATGACTAGATGGCTCAACTCTGGTTCTATCTCCACCCATGATGGCCAAAATTTTACCCCAATGCTCAGCTCATTGAAACCTACAAATTTTGATATTAGACTTGCCTTTCCAAGAATAGATAAAACTAGAATTGCTTTTACAATTTTGGAAAATGAGCCCATTATTCTCCTTGTGCGGCTTAAGGTGAAGTCCTTACAATTTTTCATGATTAATAATATCATTAATAGGCACAAGTATGACATCACCTTTTTGCCACACTTTGAAATCATTAATTTGAACTCCCTCATTCAAAAATATGTCCACACAAGTATTTTCGATGTGAGGGATATGAGTGATGATATAGGAATCAAATATTTTAAGATGCTCTTTAATATCATGAGTAATATTACCCAAAGCCCAATTATGGGAACTAGTCTTGCTGATGGAATTTAAAATGAGAAGAGATTCCCCCTCAATAAGAATGTGTTTAATTCCTTTTTCCTTAGAAATACTGACACCCTAGATAATATCGCAAGTTTTATCCAAATTGTTACTCTAAGTCCCCAAAGGTCCTACATAGGCAAGGATCCAGTCCCCATTATGGTCCTTGATTATGCCCCCTCCACCTGCCAGACCAGGGTTGCCTTTTGAAGCCCCATCAAAATTAAGTTTGAATTTTCCCCTTTCCAGTTTAGACCACTTAATGATAGTGGATGGGAATCTAACTTGAGGTGGATTGAAGGTGAACTGTTTGAGAACTTCCTCTTCTTTGCTAGAACAAGCCTTTTTAGTCTTCACCTTAATGAGATTGGAGTTCTCTTTAATAGAGGAAATCAAACAAGCACTGACCTTTTTGATGTTATATTTCGATATCTCGAAGATGAGAGCATTCCTTTCCTTCCATAAACTCTAGATGAAGTGGGGAAGGGCCATTTTTAGGTAGCCATAAGAAAGGGGTACCTAAAAGGACAATCCCATTGTAACCAACATTCCTCAATGGAGTTAGGGTAGACCCATTGCACTTTGAAAATCTCCAACACCTTGGAAAACACCACTTGAGCAAAGGGGCAAGAGATGAGGAGGTGGTTGACACTTTCCTCCTCTTTTTACAAAGCACACACTGTTGGGGAGGAACATCCCATGTTTCCTCAAATTATCCAGTGAGGATTTTTTTCTAAGCGGCCAACCAAAAAAATGTTAACTTTAGGTAAAAGTTCCTTTACCCAAAGTTTTCCCCAGTAATATTTTTGGCTAGAATTCTTGAAATTTAGGAGGTATGCTGATTTGACAGAGAAATTTCCAGAATCCTCTTCCTTCCATATAATAGAGTCCTCATTCTGTTGGAAGAATGGAATATAAAATCTCTTTAAATTAGAGTTGAGATTATCAAAAAATTTATTATCCCCAATGAAATTGGGAGGGGGATGCACATTCTCCCAAAAAACATGATTATTGGAGAAATTCCAAGTCTCTAACCCAAAAATTTCCACTGTCTTCATAGAATTGCACCACGGTTCTCCCAGGTTCTTCCTCCACTAATAGTTTATCAGAAAGATAAACAATCCCTTAAAACGTGAATTCTATCACCTTTCCTAATATTCCATTTAATACCCCTTTCTCAAGATCTCCCTAGAAGAGAGAAAATAATTCCAAAAGAAGGATTCCCTAGGGATATTCTCCTCAGAAAGAAAGATATATTTTGGCAGTATTCCTAAAATATTTCCTTTTGATGATATCAATCCAAAGGCCTTCTTCCTTTATCACTCTCTAACCATCTTCAGCCACAAGTTCTGTCTTCATGAGTCTCATATTATTTAATCCCATCCCACCACATTCCTTAGGCTTGGTCACTCTTTCCCAAGCCATAAGAGGAATTTGAACTTCTCATTAGCGCCACCCACGAATGTTTTTGAATTTTTTATAGAGCCTCCAAAATTTTCTCTGGTAGACGAAAAAGGACATGACATAGATTCGGACACCTTGAAGAGAGAATTGGAGAAGTTGAATTTTTCCTTCTTGAGATAGGAGAATCCCCTTCTAAGTAGACAACTTATTGGTAACTCTCTCAAGAAGAGTGTTCTAGATGGAATGGTTCATTTTTTGTGAATGAGGGGCATTCCCAAATAGGAATCTGGAAAATCTTAATCTTACAACCAAAAATGTGGGCCAATCTCACTTAGAATTGATCTTCCACATTAATGAAGAAAATAACACTTTTGAGGAAGTTGACCAGCTTGACCAGAGACCTCCTCATACTCATTTAGAACATATTTGAAGATAGAGGCTTCCTACATATAAGCCTTCCCCATCAAGAAATTGTCATCAACAAATTGGTTAACATAAGTAGGTTGAAGAACATTAGAAATTTTGAGAACTTGCAAGAGATTAAGGGAAACTGCTTGGTTACAAATTCTACTTAAAGTTTCCACCACAATTATTTAGAGGAAGGGTGAGAGGGGATCTCCTTGTCTAATTCCTCTACCATCTTGAAAGAAACCTTCTGGTTTACCATTGATCATAACAGAGAAGTAGAAAAAGAAATGCAAACCATAACCATGTTGATAAAAAAGGCATCAAAACCCACCTTGGTTAGAATGGCTCGGAGAGAAGGGCTCGAGAGAAGGGCCCACGAAACTCAGTCATATGCTTTATTCATATCCAACTTGACAAACATAACAAATATTCTTAAACTTTTGATAGAATGAATGGCCTCTTGGATGACCACAATGTTATCTAGAATTTTTCTCCCAGGAACAAAATCCCCTTGATTAGGAGAGATGAAATTGGCCAGAAATTTCCTGATCCTGAAAGTAATAATTTTGGTAATCAATTTGTAGCTAGTGTTACATAGACTAATGGGTCTAAAATATTTCACATCCTTGCCCCTATCATCTTGGTAATAAGGACTAAGAAGGTGCTATTAATTTTTTTGAGGATTTGGCTGTTAATAAATAAATTCCATATCATCTCATTGAAATCATTCTTAACCACTCCCCATAACTATTTGAAAAATAAGGCTAGGAACCCATCTGGTCTAAGGGATTTATCTGGTTCCATATCAAAAACAACATATCTAATTTCTTCCTCACTCGAATGAGCAGAATATCTCTATTATCTTGTTATGAGATGACATTCTAGAAGATTCCTAAAGCCTTCTCCCAAGAAGTTCTATTCAGATCTAACCCAAGGAGAAAGAGGTCCTTAAAATATTTGATAATAGCTTCATTTATTTATTTTTCATCTTCTATAAGTGTACCATATTTTTCTTGATTTCCTTGATCTTGAGATGATTTTTCCTAGAGGTGGCAGAGAAGTGGAAGAATTTTTTATTTCTATCACCCTCCTTTAGCCATTTAACTCTAGATTTTTTCTTCCAGTAGACTTCCTCCTTGGCCAAGATATCATGATATTCAATGAGGAGAGCCTACTCTTATCTTTTAAGTGCTTAGTTGAGCCCATATTCTTTTATCATCTCCTTAATAGTCCTTAAGTCTTCCTCTATTCTACTCTTATTCTAAAATATGTTCTCGAAAATTTCCTTATTCCATATTTTAAGGTTTTGTTTAACATATTTCAACTTGAAAATTAATTTAAACATCCCAACAAAGACATGGTGTGATGCCCAACATTCATGAAATCTCTTGAGGATGTTAGGGTGTTGGAGCCACATTTTTTAAATCTGAATGGTCTGGATTTTTTAGGGAATAACCATACCCAACTTAAGGATGATCGGATTATGGTCAGATCCAATTCTGGGCAAGGTGGATAGAGAGTAGAGTTGATTAAGCATGCAAGTATGACTCACCAAAATCTATCCAGTCTGATCTATATGAGGTCCTGTCCAGTTCTTCTGTTAGCCCAAGTGAATTTGGACCCTCCAAGCTTGAGGTCAAAAAGATCATTATTCACTAAAAAATTAGCCAACTCATCCATACTGATCATATAGGAAATGGATCCTCCTTTTTCCCCAGGAGAGAGGGGTATTGAAATCTCCCCAAAAATCCAATCACAATATTTAAACAAAAACCTCCCCTTAGTGAGTTCTCCCCAAAGATTCCTTCTACCAACAACGGATTTGGGGGCATAGATATTAGACACAATCCAGGATTTGTGTGAAACTAAATCAGTAAAGCACATGGTCAAGTGGTTGGCTGATAACGAAGCACCATACCTTTAACCAAGAGGGGGTTCCAGAGGGTGGAAATGTCACTGAAGCACCATCCGAGCTTACACCAACCCAAAGGCCATATTTCTAGATAACCTACTCGGTTCTTTTAATCTTTTCATACTCATCTTTGTTTCTTGGATCATCAAAATATTAGGTTACACTAATTTATTTGATATTACACTTTTTCATTATATATAACATCTCTCCAATCCTAATTAGCACTTTTTAAGGTATCTTGTATATCTTGTTTATCCTTGCACACGAAATGACATCAAAATCAAGGAATATAATTCACAAAATCCTTATTAAAACATCTTTTTACAAATTACAAACTTTATATTGCATGATTTGTCCCCAATTAGGTTTGTACAGTTTAGTGAGGAATGTTTTTCTAGTCTTGGTGACATATACGGTATAGAGGTGACATGTCTTCCAAATTTTTATTTGAAATTAATATATAATTTTTTTCTTATACATCACTTTGGTTTATCTTTCTTAGATAAATAAATTATGGATCCTTCTAAAACAAAATAAACACTACCTCATTTTATAAGCTATAAATTCTATGACAATGTGATGGGGTTCATGAGTCCTTAACATTAGTAATGTGAATATAGGGCTAGTATATAAAATAAATATGCAATAGGGAAAGAGATCTCTAGAAAATGGTCCCTTCTATGAAACTCCACACTTGAAATAATGTAAAAGTACTCTCGGACTTGGAGGAGTTAACAAGATTTGTTTGCAGAAATTAAAATACACCCTTACATACAAGGAAAGACTACACGTAATCTAAATCACACTTGCATGAAAGTAAATTAGTGAATTGAAAGAAAATGATAAAAACATAAACCATTTGCAGAATCACAAAAATCTATACAAAATTAGATGACATAAATAATAAGACAATAATACAATAAAATAATTATTACATAATGAAGAAATAAACACAAACACATTGATCCATATTCCTGGAATGAGTGTCCAGAGTTAATTCTTTAGAAGATAGTTTTAACCAACACTTATTTATAGAACCTTAGAATAAATTATTTAGAATAATGAATAGGTTTCATCCAGTGGTGTGGGAGGTTGAATTTATAATTCCATGCTTCTAACCAACTCCTTATTTTGAGGCATAAAATCTGATCTTATAATTATTCCAATATTATGAACTAAGATCTCAACATATCAATATGCATAAAATGTGGAGAGAGATTATCTTAATCTAACTAATAATATAAATCTCTTATTTTATTATTTATAAATCAAAATGAATATTGATTCTTCCTTATTTTACAAATTCATAAATAATGGAATATCTATTCTTAGAATGAATACCAAAAATATATACTAATTCATCTCAAACAACCCTTAGAGTTAGAATAAATACATCTAAAAATGTCTCCATAATTGTGTTATTCATATTTGTATTTGATTAGGACATCTTCGGAGCTGATATGAACATCTATAGAGTTAATGAAGGTATCTTGAGAGCTAGTGAAGGAATATTTGGAGGTACCTATTACGTATGAACTTGGATCAAGATGGTTATTTTTTTGAACTTGCATAATTTTTTTTAGAGGAATTAAAATATTTAATTGTATTTGGGTTAAGTTAATATTCTATATAACTATTTTTCACTTTTCATGACACCTATACTAAAGAGACACTCATTAAATTATTGTGCATTTTCGAGCTAGTGTAATGTTTAAATAACAATATATGGAGCTAATATGAGAAATGTTGAAGATCGTTCAAGGTTGGTTGTGTTTGGTTCTTAGTGCTCAAAATGATTTATTTGAAAATTATAACAACGTATGGACTGTATATGCATGAATTGACATCTTTTTGGTAATCATTACAAATAGGTAACACAAAATAACAATGAATTCTAAAGAAATAGCCATGATATACTCTCTATTTTATTCTACATATACCATAAGTTCATAAATTACACTTAGATCCACCATTTATGATTGAAAATAATACTATATTTTTTATATGATGGGACATATTTTGGGCTCATCATCTCCCCCATGCCTAAGCTCATACATGCCACTATGCATATTTCTCTTTAATTTTCTTCAACCATATATACATGATTTTAATATTTTATGGTTGATCCCATATTTAAATGATATATTTGTATTGACAAAGAAGATTGAACCATTTTGTATTATAGGAATGAACATTTGCATTCATTGGCATAAATCAACATGTGAAACCATTTCACATAAAAATATCCTTTGTATAATCTTTTCTAATGTCAAATTTTGAGGACATTATCTTGTTTGGATCCCCTCCTATTACTAGTATTTTATTTTCTAATGATTTTAAGAATTTTTTTATGTGGAGGTTTTTCCTGATGTTCATTCTTGCTTCGTTTTACTCTCTATCCTTTTATAAGTTGTCTTGCACATGTTATTATGTGAAAATCCTCTTACTACAATTTTATTTTCTTTTTATTTATTTTTTTTTGAAGTGGGAGAAATTTATTGTGTGGAGAACCTCTGATTGCACCTTTTGGTTGAAAATAAACTACATAAGCATTACATGTATTTTTCCATGGAAAAATTAAAATATGGAGTAAATCCACATAAAAATAATTTTCTCAACAACTTTTTAGTTGTTTGATTTTCTTCCATATTAATCTTAGAAAATGTTTTATCATCATTGTGGAAGTGATGTTTAATTTTTAATATGCTAAAATTCCTTGTTTCTTTTTCCATCCCAATACTTCAATATTATGCATGAAAAATTGGATCTTTATGTAATAAAAAAACTTACAAGTAAATTTAAAACTAAAATAGTAAATTAAAGTAGGTTGGTATACTTCAATATTCATTACCTATTTCACATCAACAAAAGTGAAAAATATGGTGGAAAATATTGATAAAATTACAGTTATACTATGCTTAGAAATAGGATCATGAAATTAAGCAACCAGGTACTTTATTACTTGTTTGGAAAAGCCACCATTTACTAGTTTCATCTTTCCAATTTAAACAAAAAAAAATTATAGATTTTCTTAAACCAAGAACAACGATGCAAAAAAATATTCTATATATATATATATATATATATATATAAATTTTATATGTCCTTAGGGTGTCCTAGGAGGCTTAGGAGGTATTATTGTCATTTGGACTCATGAAATTGGAAGTAGAGCTCATATGGAGTTTTACCTCTAAATGGCTCATTTGAATATTTGAATTGTCATTTTATAAATTAGTAGGTCTAATTTTTAGTATAGGAGGAATACATTTTTAATAGGGCCATAAAACATGTGTGTACCTAATCAAGTTCTTAACATGACCCTATACCTCACTAGGTTAGTCTAAGAATGGTTGTGTTAGTTGATTTCTCAACCTAAATACCTCCTCTTCTCATAAAATACAAATGTATTTGAGTGAAAGAGGAGAATGGGAGATTGGTGAGAGGAAGAAAAATATATTGTACATATTATTTATCAAGGGGCTTGGATGTATTTTTTGCGAATGTTTAGCAAGCTTCTTGATTAAAACTGAGTATTAGTGTCCTTTTGGTATTTCATGGATGCATATTTTAATATTCTACATAGATTATATGGTTTATTTGCACTAAGTTTTATGACTATTAATTGTAAAATTACTAGCTTGCATGTGATTGGAATTATAATATTTCAAGATGTATGGACAAGATTGTATTTAATAGTGATAATGAGGATTCTTTATGTATGAGAAAAGAGTATGGTCTTGAATTTGTGGATGTAATATTATGAGGGAATCCTATTGAATAAAGTATGAAAGTATTTAATAAAATGTTAATTTAAGCCTTTTGTAGAGGGTGATGAAGTGTAATTTCATCTACGGATTCATTTATGGGAGTTGGTAGAGGTTTAGATTATAACTTTGTTTGACATTCCTCAACATGTTTTTTTAAGAACTATAAATTAAGTCATGGGAATATAAATTTGAGAGGATTAAGTCATTAAGAACATTTGAAAATTTTAAATATAGAGATAACTAACCATGTTTACTAATGTGGATTGTGTTTTCCTTGTTGTAGAGATTTGAGTTAAGAAAGTATATAATGTTATGGAGAGTCATTACTTTGTTACAAAAAAGTATCAAGAGGCATATAAAGTGATTAAAGAAGTGTATTATATGTGCATGAAGTGAAAATACCATAGAGAGAATATTTAGTTCTCAAAATGGAGATCAAAGAGTTAGACTATAAAGTTTCCAATTTGAGGGTTTCGGGAGAAATGTTTGAGTAGGATCAATCTTATTCCTTGTTTACAAGTTTATGGATATTATAGAAAATTTTGATAAGAATCATAAGGGTATATAATCATTTCTTGATATTATGCTAAGGTATTTAAAGGAAGTCATATATAGTCATCAAGTTACACTCCAAACTATTACAGTCTAGTTTAAGGTATGAAAGTGAATGAAGTGAATACTTGGAACAATTTTATCAGAAAGAATGTAACAATGGAAGGTTTTATAATTTATTTATTATAAAAAATAATCCGTATAAGGGTGTTTAGGATATTTGGGAACCCTCAAGTTTGATGAAACCATGTCCTCATATAGTCATAAGGTATAGTTAAGTCCATTATAAGTTTAAAGGAGGAGTTTTTGTAAAATAAGAACCATTTGGATTGTCTCAAGAACATTGGAAGAGTATTATTAGAGCATTACAAAAGTATGAAGTAAAATGGATAGTAACATTAAGACCTTAAGAAGGTATACTTCTTGATAAAATAGTAAATACTCATATTTGACTGAGTTAGGCCAATTTAAGGAGCTTGAAAGATAATTGAATTAAACAATGGTTATGATTCATCATTTTTAAGGCATAAATGGTCTTCTAGAAAAAATAAAAAATAATTAAGGTGGATTTGAAGGATATATAAATTCTAAGATTTCATATTTCCTTTTGTTATAATGCATTGGAAAGTGACAAGAAGAAACAAGTGAATGGCAGGTACTAAAGACTTGAGAAAAGAATAAATTCATGAATATTGAATAGGTTTTGGATAATGAGATAAAATGATATGTTTAAGGTAAACTATCATATAACTTAACCAAAACCTAAGAGAGATAGATCAAAATAAAGTATGGTGTTAAGAAGGACGTAGACCCAAAGCACGAAGCCTACAACTTGTAATGTTGGGTTTATTGAATATATAATCAAGATTGATATTTGATAATACCTTGAATAAGGTATATTGAAGTAAAGATAGGCGTTATTAAGGTTAGAATATGATGGGCTAATGAAAACCTAGTTTTTGATACCAAACCCTAACAAACCTAGAGAAGACAAGCTAAAACGATCAAAATTAGTGTTGGATTAAGAGTGAAAGGAGTTGGAGGAAGAGACTTAATAAAAAAATTTATATAAATAATGGGTATATAAAAATATAACACCCTTTTTTTAATATTCTCTCAGATACATATCTTTGTGTTCTAGGAGCATTAATTGGAAGGGCTTGAAAAACTTTAAAACAAGAATAATTTTTGATTGGTGAAGAGTTACTCCATGAAATTTTGTATGCACCTAAATGAGACAGATGGATATTAAAAACGTTTACCATTCAGGTTTAGAAGTGATTGTTTTGAATTTTTGTTTAGAAAAACCCATTTTTCAGATATTTTAACAAAATTGAGGTCTAAAAGGGAAAATCGAGTAAAATGATGCGTTGAGACTAATTAGGTTATTTGAGAAAGTTTTATGATGTTATATAGCATGTATAAAGTGAATATTTCTTTTGGTACAGTGATATAATACATTTTACCATATTGAGAAAATTAGCTACCTAAACAAGTTTATGGTTCTTGGGATATGAGAGATTAATAAATTTGAATTTGAAGCTTGTAATGAATTTATTGGTGTTTTATAAAGAAGTGTATACATAGATCTACATCACCACTAGCAACACCTAAGGGTGTTCACTTTTTTTTTTTTTCTTTTTTTTCTTCACTTTTTTTCTTTTGAAATTTTTGAGAAATGATGACATGGAAAATATTAGCAATAAACTGTATACATCCTCATACCACTTTCAAATGTATTGTTGAATATTCCGTATGTATAGAAAATTGTTTACATTTCTGCATGTTTGTTCTTTGTAATGATGACTAATAATTGGTGATGGATGAAAGTTCATTTTTTCCCACTTTTTCAAAGAAAACTCATGATAAGGTGACAATTTCTTGATAAATCTATGGAAAAAAATCTATCAATTATGGTTTCTAGGAGAACTCTTTATCATGATATTATCTTGTAAAAACTAAAACAAAAACCTTTCCATACAAGCATAATATCAACAATATAAAAGAATTATAAATGACAACAATATAAATATTAAGAGGAAAATTCAAACATATATGGAAGAAATTAGTTTGACCTCTTAAGAATGATCAATTGATCAAGAATTAGTATTATTTATAATGGAATATTGTTGTGTATAATAAGAAATCTCTTAGATAAGTTCTTTTATTATGATGGTGGATATGGTTTTAACTAATTTTTGAATATAAATTGAATGGGATGGAATGGAATGTCATCAATTCTTTTTATTTAATGAAAGTGTAGAAAATATTAACTATTATTTATATAGGGAAGATGAAGATATATTTCCCATAAATTATGGAAACTTATTAAATATCTAACAATTATGAATGTTAAATTTGAGTGGCGGTTTCAAAGAATGAATTCAAATTTTGAACACTTAAATATATGGATGTTGGAGGTGATTTGATGGTTGTGAATACTACCAACTATAAAATTTAACATAATAAAGAGATGGAAAAAATATTGTGATTAAATTTTGACGGTCATTGTTTTCCATAGGATTGAAATAAAATTTATATTTTTCTTCTTGCAACTTAAAAATTTGTGTTCGTTATCAACAACTTGGTATATTCATCATAATTCTCACATAAATAATCAAGGTAGTGATTTATTTTATCATGATGGCATGCATATTCATGTTTTGTTTTACAATATTTGAATGGAACATTATTTTTCTAATTTTTATTTTTCATAAAATGATTAAAAGAAAACAAGTAAGTTCTAGTTAGTTACTGTGACAATACACAATTTCATGCAATTAAAAGTCGAAACAAGTACTCACCGATTTTGATTGTGTAAAACTTTCTAATGATCTAAAGATCATAAATTTTATATATAAACTTAAAATAAGATGATTTTTTCTTGAAATTGTATAATTGTTTTAGAGTAATCCAAATATGTAAAAAATATTTTACTTTTAAAGAGAGATTTATTATCATTTTTACATTAAACTAGTATGTTTCATTTGAAATCGCCATTTTTAACAAAATTACCAAAAATATAACTATTTGATTGTCCAAATATTTTAGATTCATTTTTGATATTATTTGCATGATTTTATCCCACAATATTGAATGATTTTCTCTTGTAGTCTTGCATGATTTTATCTCACAATCTTGCATGATTGTTTCCAATAATCTTGCGTGATTTTCTCTAATAATATTGTATGTGTCTTTAGAAAAATCTTGTATGTTTTTATCCAACAATATTTCACGATTTTCTCTCTTAATCTTGCATGATTTTCTCTCACAATATTTCTTGATTTTACCTTAATATATTACATTATTTTCTCTCATAATATTGATGCATGCATATGCATGATTTTTTCCTTTAATTGTGTGGCTATTTTTATGCATGCAAAAATATAGGATAAGTGTACATAAATTTTAAGATATACATGCTAATTTTAAAACAATATATGAATGCATTTTTAGAATATTTATTTGCTACAAATCTCTCGAATAAATTAACACTCAATATGTATTGCATGCAAAAAACTCATTATTTACCACCAATCAATTCTAAACTTAACATAGACATAGTTGCATACAAGTAGTTAAGCAATTTTTTTTTACTATGCAATTCAATTATCTAACCACTTGATTTAATTACACTATATCGATGGTGTATTTTCTTATAATAATTTGGATGTTATGCGGGGCATAATCAAAAGAACATCAAGATTAAATTATTTCCTTTATTCATGATTTTGGAAGTTTAGTTGGGTATTTTAGCGTATTTTGAAGGCATGAGAAAGTTTTTAAAGATTAAAGCATTCAATTTTCAACAATTATACATACCCTCCTATTTACAAATTCAAATTTGAAAATTTTATAATGAGGAATTTATACTTGTTAGCATGAGTGGAAGAGTATCAAGGGTTAATAATAGTGTTTTGAGAGCCTAAACATGTAAAAATGAGTAATTAAACTGAGTTAGAGTTCATAAATGTTTAAAAGATGTAAAATTCCTCCTTTGAGTTTATGGGCATGTGAGGATTCATAACAAGTTAGATAGGTTTTACATGTGATTTGCGCTTAAGATATTTTATTTGAAATCATAAATTATTTATTCCATTAGAGGAGGTATGGAAAGGAGGAGAAAAAATCCTCAAGGTTTGAGGAAGGGTGATGAAGGAAAGACAAAGAAGAATTTTGTAAAGAGATCAAAGTCTAATATAGAGACCTCTATGTTTTTGCAAGTTGAATGTTTTTCCTTTGAATATTTTCAATTTTATAGCATCTGAGTTAAAATTTATGAATCATTCCTTTTGAATTATTTTCATGATTCATTCAATATAAAACAACCCTACATGTGATTATCTCGAGTTAGTAAATTTTAAAATGAGAAGTTAGTACTGTGTTCTTATCTCTAGAGAAGCTTTTTGACTATATAATGATATGACGTGATTGTGAAACTTTGGAAATAGAATATTAGTGACTTATTTAGAGGATTTAATTGTATGATGATTGTAAGATCTATTTCATAGATATTATAAAACCATGAAAGAGAACCTTTCTTTCTATTCTTTGTGAGAATGCATTGAAAGTCGAGAAACTATTATCTATCTTCTTCTTCTTTTCCATTTATTTCAGCAAAGATCAACAATGTGATTGTTTTCACCTTCTTGCATTGAAAAATCAGCAATTTTAGATGTCATTTTCTTCTTTTATTACTCCTTGATCATTTGTTTTAGGCCTCTAATATCCTTGTAAATTTCATACATCTTTTAATTTTGTATCTAACTTGCATAAAAAACTAAATCTTCCTTCATTATGTTAATAGTTACATTTGTATACATAGTAGTGTTAGTAAGAGATGGAGGGTTAGTTTGTAAATCAAATCTAAATTCCTAATGATATAAAAATAAATTTTAAACTAGTTTGTAAGAAAGTCAATTCTAATATATTCTACAAGAAAATAATTCTAAAGAAACCATTAATCAAGTATATTTTGTAGTGCCCACATTTTTATAGCTCCAATATCTGTTGGTTCCTTTATGCATAGACATTTTTGATTGAGAATATGATAGATTTTGAACATTTTGCTATGTTATTTTATCCTCATGGACATTATGGTATTTTGGGCGCGTAGCGCCAATTGGACTAGATTCATATATTGATATATTTCTTGTGATGTTGATGACACTGACAGGGGCACATGATAGTGAGATTTATTGGTTAGATGTTGATTCTTGTTGTCGATTTAATAATGATAATCTCATGCTATCCTAAGTGTATGTCATTGTAATTTTATATGTGGATGATTTGTGGTGAACTATGTGTATAATTGTATGCATTGCACTATCAATGGTATAATGATGTTAGGACATTATAAGTTTGATTAAATTTGTGATGTGTAGATGATGTTTATTATATTGGACAGATGCGGTTAATGTGTGCAATGAGTGTGTAGGTGACAGGTATAGGAGAGCATGGGTTTCAAGGCGGCTACACAATTGTGCACGAGTGGCCCACAGGCTGAGTCCTAACCATGCTAAATGTTTGAGGCCTTAGAATAGGTGTATTAATTGGGCACCATGGGTGAACCCTCAATTGTAATGTATTTATGTCTTGTAAAATTAATTATGTTTAGGGTGTGTTTTATTAAGTAAACTAGTTTAGGGGTTTAATGATCTCATCTTAATTTAAGTGATGGTTTTGGGTAAGTGTGTGTGTGTTGGTAGAAGGGATTAGGGACCACATGTGAACCTTGGGTGGACCCCACACAGTCTACCCTTGTGCCCAAGTATGCCAAACCCAAAATTGGGTTATTTTAGGCATTTTTAGGGACCCCTTTTGAGTTGGGTAGTTCCTTAGCATGAAAATGGGCCTCTTGGACCCTACCTAATAGGTAGGGGGCTCATTTACAAGGTTTGGAGGGATTTTGCCTCCCATTTTTCCCTCCTTGGTCACCATCCATGTAAGATGGTTGGTTTGTGTGTATTTGTTAAAAGTTGCTCCACTTTGTTTTACTTTCATTTTTAGTATTTTGGGTGATAAGGGCTAAAAGGTGAGTTTACTTTTACTTATTTGGTTTTTGGAATCTTTGACTTGTGAGAGGAGAGGGGGTGACACTTGTCACTTTCCTATTGGTGAGGAAACTTTTGGGTTCCTCTTCTTATTCTTCCTCATGTGGAAGGAAGGGGTCTTCTTGCCTCATTTTTTTTTTGGAGAAGTTGGAAAAATTTGGGAGCTTGGAAGTTTGCTTGGACAAAGGTAAAAATCTTAGAGTCTTGGAAAGCATTGTAGAGGTAGGATTCTTAATCCTTTTCTTTCCTAGTTGTTCTTATCTTGTTAACTATGCAATGGTCAATAAAATTATGTGTGTGAAATGATGTGTTGTAAAGTTGTATGGAGAATGTAGTTTGTTTGTTTTGTTGATTTGTTGTTTTCTTTTGTTTTCTCTCCACCACCATTTGGATTGATGGTTTTGGAGAATGTAGGGGAAGAGAGAGGTATTTCCTCTCAATCCTCATGGTTGTTGGTCAAGCCATGAAGTTCCCTTCTCATCCCCTCATATGGTTTGAGGTGGGAGAAAGGTTCATATGGCTTGAACCTTTCCCCATTCTTGGTGAGGAAACCCCTTTGAGGTTTGAAAATCCTCCTAAGAAGGATTTATTTGACATAAAGGAGGACTAAGGAGTTTTTTATACATGATTTTGTTGGTGTTCCTATGGTTGGACACCTTTGCTTTGGGTATCCCATTTCTTCTCTTCCCCCCTTTGTGAGGTTGACCTTGTTCTCCTCATGTTATTGTTTTACTAGGTGTAGTATGTCTAAGTGATTAAATGGTCTTATGTATTTCTTGTTGTGTTTTATCCCCATTATATTTGTGCACATTGTGGAAGTTTGTTCCTCTCTCCAATGGGCTTGGGGAGGCTAGCATTGCTTCCAACCATGGAAAGACATGTGATGATTCCTATAATTGGCTGGGTGGTAAACAAGTCTTGTCTCTTATTTCAACATCCTTGGAAGAACACTCAAGTTTGGAGATAGTTGGAGCCTCTTGCCATCTCGGGTCCTCTTCGTCATCTTCATCTTTTGAGGAAATTAATGTCATTTTATCTCTTTAAATGTGGCTTTGTGATGCTTTACCTTCCTATAAATACCTATTTTTGTACTTGATGCTACATGTAAACTTTAGTCATTGCTAAGGAAGTTTTTCCTTCATTATTACAAGAATATTGTACACAAAAAAAAAAAACCGAACGATTACCATATTGAAAACATGAACTCTTTTATTTTAATGTCTTCATTTGGAGGTCTTGGTTGTTTAGAAATCTGCAAAAATGTATTTATGCATTGTACATTAAATATGTAATTTTTAGTTGTGTCTACTTTTCAAGTTGTGTTAAAAAAATAATCTATGAGATGACATATGTATATAAATCTAAAATTTTCAAGCTAAACATTCTTTTAAATCTGAAATTGTTTTATGGCATTACATATTTTGTCACAATATTTTCTAACAGACATTCCCTTTCACTAGGAACTTGTTTATCTATTATCACTAGACAATTCTATTAGAAAAATTTAACCTCCTATTAAAATTGTGTTCTATAGAAATGACGCTAAATTGATGGGTGTTGTTAATCCTCAATATTAATAATATCAATCCGGACTAGCATCCAAATGAAATATGCAATAGGGGCAAGAGATCTTTAGAAAAAATCTCTTATACAAAACTACATAACTACAAGAATGTAGAATCATTCACACACTTACAAGAATTGAAATGCATATTTACTTACATTTAAAATCACTATAGCATGAAATGAAATATCACACCTAAATTAAATCACACCTTCATAAAATTAAATTATTGAATTGAAAGAAAATGATAAACATATAAAACACCTAGAGATTGATAATAATATATATGTATATATATATAATGAATGTTTAAATGATATAAAGAATAAAAAACAATGCAACAGAATGATAATTACAAAATGAGGAAATAAACACAAACACATTGATTCGTCTTCCTTGGAATGAGTGGTCAGTTCATTATTTAGAAGAGGATTCTTACCAACGTTTATTTTCATAACCTCAAAATGAATCATTCAGAATAATTGAGAGGTTACATATAATGGTGTGGGAGGTTGCATTTATAATTTTTTATTCTAACTAACTCCTTTTTTTAGGCATCAAATTTTATAATAAAATTATTGCAATATTATCAACTAAGATCTCAATATATAAATAAAGCATCAATATCCATAACATGTGGAGAGAGATTTATCTAAATCCAACTAACAATCCAAATCCCTTATTTTATTGTTGAGAATAAAAATGAATATTGATTCTTCCTTATTTTAAAAATAAAATACTTATGGAATATCTCTTTTTAGAATTAATTCCAAAAATAGATATTAATTCATCCCAAACCACCCCTAGAGTTAGAAAAAATACCTCTAAAATTGTCTCCATAATCATGGTATCCATCTTTGCAGCAAATTAGTACCTCTTTGGAGCTGATATGAACATCTCAAAAGTTGACATGAACATCTTTAGAGCTGATGAAGGCATATCCAGAGCTAGTAAAGGAATCTTAATAACTAGTGAAGGCATCTTCAAAACTAGGAAGACATCTCTAGAGCTAGTGAAGGAATCTCTAGAGTTAGTGAAGGAATCCTTGTAGATACCTAAAATGGCCATAATGTTTCCATATGAATTCGGATCAAGATAGTTTTGTTTTAAAACTTGCATAATTTTTCAAGAGGAATATAAACATATATTTAGATTTTGGTTTGCAAAATATTCTTGATAACTATTTTTCACTTCTCTTGAAACCTATACTAGGGAGTTAAGAGAATTTTTATACATTTTCATATCTAGTGTTGTGGTAAAATAACAATTTTTGGATATGATATGAGAGATTTTGAATATCCTCTGAGGCTAGTTATGGTTGGTGCTTAGTGCTCAAAATATTTTATTTGACGATTAAATTAGAATATGGATTGCATATGACCAAATTGACATCTTTTTTTCAATTAATCATTAGAAATATCTAAAAACTAGATAAAAATGAATTCTAAATATATAAACATAATATATACTCTTTATTTTATTCTAAATAAACCATACTTTCATAAATTACACTCAGATACACTATTTATGGAGGAAAAATAATGTTCTATTTTTTATAGGATAAGCCATTTTTGGGGCTCATCACAATGCACTAATACACTCACGTCCTACACTTAAAAGGAACATAAAGATCCATAAATATTTTAGTATAACATTTTCAGTCATTAGAGAAGAACCCACATTAGGTTCAAAGATTCCTACTGTGTCAAGATTTGCAAGAACTCAAACATCCCTCCTCCATGTATTTTAACAAGCGATAAAGTGGAAGAAAGTGTTGTTAAATAAGTTTTCAAAGTTATTATATCTATCTAGATATTGCATGCTAGGTGGAAAATGGTGTGTGTTTGAGGCCCTTTTGGAGTAGTACCAACATTTCTGGTGCACGGGGGTTTTCACAACCTAAATAATGTTTGATTTATAAAACTCTTCATCCATGGATAGGGTTTGATATGATGTCAAATATGTTTTAAGATATTCATTGCATGATTTACAACTAGAGTTTGACAGTAATATGTAAATACATGTAGGAAACCACCACAAAATTTATTAAAGTAGAAATAGAGTAGGTTTAAGACCATACAAATGTTCAAGACCACATGATACATTAGCACATTCCTACCTCGAGATACTTTATAATTAGAGTCTCTGTTTTGAAGCACCTCGAGGTTCGGATCTTCCTATTCCAACATTACACAATCCCAAAAATTCCCTCAATCTTATATAATATTATAAGTTCACACATCCTCTTGTGTTATCAATTTCATATCTTGTATTACATGTTTTAGAACAATTTAATTTTGTATATTTAATGTTTGAAGTTAATTAATCAAAATATCTACTTGTATCTAACCTACATCCATTTAGTATAAATATGACCTCACTAAATCAAATTTATATTAGTAAAACAAACACATATTATTGTTTCTTAATCTAAAAAGGGTGTAAATAACTATAATTATTAGTTACCTTTGTAAAGGAATACCTTAAGAAAGCACCTACACTTTTCTAATCTACACTATCATTTAGATTTTCTTTACTACCTATTAACATATGCTAGTTATTGTTTTGGTGTATACGAATGGTGAAAGACATGAAAATCCCTTATAATTGTATAAAAAAATTTTGAAACATGTTTATCTTGATTATAATATTCTAGAGAAGAAGTATTATGATTTGATCAAAGTAGTGAAAGATCTGGGATCTTACATTATCAATTTAAAGATGAAATCACATGTGCCGCATACCATGGTGAATTTTATTTTGGTGAGCTAGAGATTATAAGAAATAGGTAAAATTGGGTGAATAAATTAAAAGAATTTTTTTATTAAGGTACACATCACAAATCTTGTTAGAGGTGAAGGCTTGGATATGATAACGAAAAATCAAATATAGACACTACTAAAGTAAATATAAAAGATGAAAATGTTCTACTAGTAGGGAATAAATTTAATTAGTATGATTTTTATAGATACATCAATTATCATTTGAAAATAATACTCATTTACCCTAATTTAGATAAAGTGTAATGTAGATCTATTATACTATATGCTGAAAATGTGTTCTTAGTGAAAGAGGACTAGTTTGGAATAATGTAGAATGAATTTTAATGTGGTGTGTAAGTAAGGAAAAGTATATAAACACAGGTACATAATACAAAATCAATGTTTTAGATATTTGAACTAAATATGGTAATCCCAAAATCTACTACACAAATTCAATATTCCTAACTACATCGAGATAACGAATGTTTTAATTTAAAAACCTAAAAATTATACTATAAAATCCTAACACCAAATATCTATAAACCTAAAACAATTATCTAATATGTAAAACCTAAATCCCTATATCTTTAATCTTTTACAAAATGTGTTCTATATATATTCAATTTTTGTATGTTAACTTGGTGAATGTTTTACATACTGTTATAGCTTCTGAATGGAAGCAAACATGTTAAGATATGTTTTGATCTTAAGAGAATGTGTTGCTAATTTGGATTCTTGCATATTGTGATTTATCGCATGGAACAAAGAAATATTGTACTTGTGTGCTTGCGATGTGGCGACAGATTGTCGTATAATTGCTTGCTTTGTCAGATTGATCACAAGATACCCGTAATCAATTCCATTGATTCAAGTATGCCGAGGTCCTCTTGTGTTTCTATGTTGATTCACACTTGAAATGGACTAGGATTATTATGAGCGTGCAAACACTGATTACAGTGTGAATAGCTAGCACGTAGATGCCAACGACAGGGGTTCGATTCTTGAACCCCGTGACCGTCCGGCCTGGACCTCAGGCGAGAAACGCCCGACACGGTGGCCTTGCATGTAATCGGAAGGACTAACGCCCGCTTTGGTTAACATGGATGTTAGTAGGGGCGGATGGAAATTGTTAGTGTTAGTGGTTAGTGTGGATTAAACCTAAACTAATCCTAAGTCCTAACATGCATCCTACATTATTAATCCTAAATGGATTTTTAAATAAAAGAAAAAAAAAAAAAAAAAAAAAAAAAGGGAAAATAAAAACCTAAGACTAAACTAAGGCCTAGGTTGAACACACATGCCACCTAAACTAATCCTAATCTAAAAAGGGCGCGCAGACCCTAAGGAGAGGATAAGGATGGAGGGGAGTATTCATTAGCATTTATTAAACCGCCCCTACGTGGACAAGCGCCATTTTGGCGGGACAGTAAGGAACTAGAGGCATCCATTTAGGAATGGAGCCAAGTTCATTTTTGCTTGGAAATTTTGAAATTAGGAATTCGCCAACTCAAGTGGCGGTGGCGTAAAGTAAGGAAAAAGGCAAAGCCTTTAATGCATTAATAGTTTTTGGTCCTCGCGACCACTCGCCTTGGAAACAAAGATGAGGGAATTTGATCTTTCATTGTTTCGATTTGGTTTGGCCGGTTGCTCGCATTTGGTTTCTTTGTCCGGTTCACTCGAACCAGCTCTTGCATTTGGCATTTTCTTGGAAGTTTTGAGGCTGTGGAAAAGCCAGAAGAAGGAAGGGAGTGCTGGGAATATTGTGTTGCCGTTGTGGAAGAAAAACGCGGCAAACAACGTTTTCTTCGAGCTCTTAAAAGATATCTCGTGCATGTTAAGCCCTTCTCTTTAAATCTTTGCTTTGATTAAATGTTTCATTAAAACAACCCCGCTTCTTGGGTCGGGATTGCATGATTGTTGTTGAGTTGATTTGGAAATGGATTTTTGTTGGTTCTTGCTTCTTTTCTTTGGAAAATGATAAGAAGGTTTGCTTCAGTTGCTCGGCCCTTGATCCGTTTCTTGCTCAATCATGTTGGAAATGATTTTCAGATTGATGGTAGATCGTATAAATGGTTTGAAATGTGGATATTCCTTTCACTATTCGTGTTGTTCAAAATGGAATAGGTCAGGCAATCGCCTTTATGGGAAATTGTTTCTTTAATTGCAATCTTTTCTTGCTGTTATATGAGGAACTGATCTTGCATGAAAACAAAAGGAGACAAGTGGAGAAACAGCCGCATATATATATTTCTATGAAATGGGTTTCATTGAATCTTGCTGTCATTTTGGAAACAATATGGAAATATTGTTTTAGCTGCTGAGTTTTATTGTCTTGTAATTCTTGAATGATGTATCTTCCCGTGTGCTGGACGTTTGACAGTAATGGAAAATTTGTTGAATATATATATGTATATATATATTGTGACTGTAAACTTTCTTTTTATGAGTTGTTTCCACTTTTGAACAACCGTTTATTGTTAACAAACGGAAAGGAAGAGAATAATGATTGACGAAGTAGTTCTTATAGATTTTTCTTTAAAGAAAGTAGCTCCTTCTTCTTGTATTGTTTGGGTTTTGATGGAAGTGGCATTCGAGTTTACTATGAGTAATCAACTCAACCACCATAGGAGTATAATCAATAATATCATTTCTCATCTTTTCTTGAGTAGGAACTAAGCGATTACGTATTGGGTATTCGTGAAATAGGTAAAAGATAACCGTTTTCCTTCTTAAAGTTATCTCTGAATTCGCTTTCTCCTTGTTGAAAGAGTAAGGTGATTTCACCGTGATATATAAATGCTCGTTGGCCTTCTTATATGGACTCACGACACGCTTCCACTTGGTTGAATTTTATGCAAAGAATGGTTATATTTCTATTTACTATAATAGAAAAATGGATTTCATTGCGTTTTAAGGTTGAGGTTTGTCATTCGGTCGAACTATCTCGGAAAGTGCGAACTTGATTTGATCTTTGTGGAAATAAATGGAAAAAAATTTTGGGATCTAATTTGTTTTCTCGAGTTTACTCTAGCTTTACCGAGCTCATGCAATTAACACCGTTCGGGTTTGCTCTTATAAAAGTATGGACAAAGTGAATATGAGTTGTTTGTGATATTGATCGAACGGCAGCTTAGAGTTGTTTTCAATACGAACGACTGCTCTGTAATCCTTATAATAAGTCAGTTTTGTTTGAGATGAACACGGATTAGGTGTTCGATTTCGCTTGAGCAAATGGTGTTTCATAGTGAAATGAAAAGAGAATGAATTCTTTGTTTTCTCGCCGCTTGTTCTAACCTCGATGAAATTCATCGTCATGAGAAAATGGATTGTCAGAGGTAACAAAGAATGAATAAATGTTATTCGAACGGGTACGTTACTAAGAATTAGATCATTATGTGATTAAGTGATCGCATGATTGAAATATCAAGCTTTCGCTTAGTATGCAAATAAAGAAATACGATTTTCTTTATTATGACAAATATATGGTATGTAACCTTATATTTTGATCTCGGATGTACCGAATGTTGTACTAATGCTTTCGGATCTTTATATGAGCCTCGATTCAAAAAAAATATGGATATGGATGATGAATTCTTCTTGATTTCATTTTAAAGTCATTTATAAATGAAACTATTCTCACCGCTTAAAGTGAATTCCGAGTGGATTTTGTAAGTTTCACTCAATCGTTATCCGGAATTGATTTTCGCTTGATTCCACCGTTAGGACAAATCATGTGGGAAGAAATGGAGATATGAATGAATGTTTTAGAAAAATGATCTTTCTTCTTTCATTTAGTTGGAAATCGAATTCGTGAATGATGAATTTTATAGTGCTTAGATGGGAGCTACTATATGCATTGCTGTTCGCTTTCTTGTTGTACTTGAATGCCTTAAAATTAACATGCTTCATGAACGGAAAGGAAAGTAATGGATTTATTTTCAGTTAGTTTCATTCCTTGCAATTGTTATTAATGAAAGGCGTGGAAAAGATAATCAGATGCTATGTAGGCAAGCAAGTTACTTGTATTCCTAACTTTGCAAATACCGTAAATTGATACTTGCAATGATTATGTGAAAACGGACAGCAAATTCTCGGCTGGTTGTGATGATATTTTGATGAATTAGTGGGTATGCTGATCTCTCTTTTTGTGCTTTTCGAGATTGATGTTTTGCTGTCGTTTCATAAAAGCAGGTTCTTTTATCAAAAGTTAGTTGAAGCATCTTATTTTAAGGATAAGTGCTTAATGTGCTCACCATCAATCAACCTGCAATTCATTTTGCAGATGAAATTTGATTAGAATGAAGACTTGGCTGTTTTCTGATGTCTCTCGATTAAATGTAAATTAAATTGTAACTGTTGCTTTTATTCCTCTTTGAGGAATTGTGAACGAAGAAAATATATTCTTCTCGTCCATGAGTTGTATGGAGGCTTTGTATAAGTTATACCCAATCACTGATTGGCAAATGTACAAATTATGACTTGAAATATTGAATACAAGCTTACAAGTGTGATATTTTCAATAATTATATCAGTTTGATATTGTTATATAAATTGGGAATAAGGTGTTAATTCTTGATTTGGAATCGCTTCATAATCCTCGATGGATGCTTTGAATTGAAACCGATATCTATTCTTACTTAAATACAACCTTTAAGTCAACAATGCAATTAATTCATACTGGGTAAAGATGAATTATGAATTGACATTAAAAAGGATTAAGAAGAATATGATTTTATAATCGTAGGGTATTCGTGATTAGCTTAGGAGCTAAGGAATATCAATTTAAATTGGGAGTATTCGAACTTCGCTTTCGAACCTCATTAATGATCCCGCTTGATAAAATTCGAATAAAGGTTATCGATGCATATGTTCATAACTAATGATCCTTAACTATATAATGTTGAAGGGAAATAAATGAATTCATTTCTCAAGGATTAGACCTCGCTTGAATGACGCCTAATAAGTTAATATTCTCAAATAAGTCATAGCTTGAAACATCTTGGTTAAGTTTAGTAGGTAAACTTATTATGTCCGTTTAATTTGACGAATGCTTAATCTAATGATTAAGAAATGGACCAAGTAAGGAAATGTAACCCTTCTACATTTAAGGAGACGATACATAACCTAACTAAAGGACAGCTTTAGTCCTTCTTAGTTATATACAACTGCAACGGAAACGAGGATCAAGGGATCAGCGTGGATGTTGAAAATTGCTTAAACTATTAACTCGTGGCTAAGTCACTTGAGCAGGATGTGTATTCTCGTTGGGAGAATTCTGCAGACATTGGTATACGCCAGCCTAAAAGAAGGTGTCTTCATGAAGACGGGTCTTCATGACGACACATTGTCAGCGCACCGACATATCGCAATGCCCTCCCAAATTAAAACATTTAGAATACATAGGCCAATGTGTAGATCTTAGTCAGGGGGGATAGGGTATGATCTCGGTATACGGAGTGACTCCTAATACTAAAGGTAATCGACACACGGAGTCGTGGGGTAACGACACCGTATGTCTCGCGTATCTTTAGTTACTGAGTGCCTTCCTATACCCGCTCATATTACCGGGCCGGTATCGAAAGTTTAAAACGGAACTTAAACAATGAGGACTGGTAGAACCAGAAAGACCATTCTAGATAACAGTGAAGTGAAGTGAAGGACGTATTCCGTAGATGTGTATCACATTCAGAATATGATCATGCAAAGCATGTGAAAATCTTTGGCCAAAGTATCGCAATTGCTGGTTGCGTTGTCCTTATCACTTAATTTAAGATGCAGATGTCGATGAATATCAAGAATGATATTCGATAGGCTTCTTAAATGGATCACTTCGATAACCGGGAAGGTTATGAGAACAAGTATATAAAATATACTATGCATAAATGTATGAAGGATCGGTTGTTGCGAGTCATGTACATGAAGGATCGGTTGTTGCCGAGTCATGAAATGAAGGATCGCTTGAAACTCCGAGCCATGAAAATGGAAGATCGGCAGCTTCATCGAGTCATTTACAAAGCAGATATAGAATCATATGAGATTGAATGGCATTGAATGTGTGTTCCATATTGTAAATATGTGAACAGGAACATTCGCTTTTTAAAGAAATTGTATGATCCAAACTGTGTGGTTTGGGCAGAGAACAATTACTAAATCTCGAACGTGTGTTTGAATTTTATAATTCATAACAGAGAACGTTATATTTTTTTTTTTAAAAAAAAAAAAAAAAATATTTCCCTTGTTCTGGTGTTTTAAAATGGGGATGTTACATCTTGCATCGTGAGTCAAGGTCGCAGCTCTTGACCTAATGAGTCCACGTTATTAATAAAGTTTACATTTTCTTATCGAATGTAAAATGGTCGACAAGAGGGAATGCCGCGAATAACCCGTCAGTAGGTGGAGAAGCAAAGAATCGCCCAAAAGTCGGATGAAATCCTTGCGCGCCCTACTTGATACGAGGGATCGCTTGACCGCACTCGAACAAAGAATAATGGGCAATGAAGAGGAGGTGAATGAAGCTGAAATAAATGATCAGCTACCTCCTGTGGACAACATCAACGGAGGGAATCCGGGTGTTGATGATAATAATATAATTGCTCCTGATCCCCCTGAAAATAAAAGGGCAAGATTAGCAATTAACTTACAAATGATATAAAGAGAATAAGTCCTCCAAAGTTTGATGGAACAACTCTTGGGGACGGAGCTGAAAACTGGCTCAATGAAATGGAGAAATACTTTGCAATAAGAAACTTCTCTGAAGAGACTAAAGCGATATGGGGAGCATATCAGCCTTCTCATGAAAGCATCATCTCGGTGGGACAACCGTAAGGTTGAGCTGAATATTGTCGAATCGCATATAACTTGGGATCAATTTAAGGGATATTTTAGGCAAAGATGGCTGCCTCAACTCTATTTTGATAGGAAAATGACCGAATTTCAGAACCGGTCGCAAGAAGGTCGTTTGCGGTGACGGAATACCGGGAAGGGTTTACTAAACTCCTTAAGTATGTGCCGCAGCACTGTCGACGAGAAGTTCGTATACGGAAATTCATAATGGGACCGAATCCCATCATTGGTGGCGAAGTGGATGTCCACGCCCAACCACCATGGATGGAGTTGTTGAAAAGGCAATCGACAGAATGTAAATTGAGAGCAATCTCTCGCTCACAGTGGAAGAGATAAGGAAGAAGATTCCCAATCCTTCTTCGCCTCTTGCACCAAAAAGGGACCTTGGAAAAGGTTTGGTGTGAAAATAAAATTGTTGTAGATAACAACAAGAAACCCGTGATGAACAGACCAGTAAATAGTGTGCGAAATAGCTTTCCAAAAGTTAATGGCATCGACGTAAGTCCTATGGAAGCCGTAACGATAACTTTAAGGTCAAACAAATTTGAACCTAGAAAAGGGCCACCGGAGGATGCTTCAACCGTGGGAAAGGACCACTATGCGAATCACCGTCCTCTCAAGAAGGATGATCGCGACAAAGAAAGATAGATACATGCCGCAGTTGTCTAACCGACAAGTCGGGGTGCTGCAAGACGCCCATGTGGTTACCGGTAAGCTATTTGCAAACCCGTAGTTGTACTTTTGATACCGAGCTACGCATGTTTTATTTCTGCTAAACTTGCTATGAAATTAAAAAGAAAGGTCATGAGAATGGATAAAACATGGACAAAGGCATTATGGGAATAATGCTGTCCACACAAATAAATGTGCCTTTTTGGGGCAATTCTTGACCGCCTCGGTTCTCCACCGAAGTTGACTTGTATGTCACTCCTCTAGGATCATATGATATCATTATTGAGTTAATCGTCAAGTGGCTGAACATAAGGCAAAGGTCGATCACAGTTATGAAAAACAATTGTTGCCTTGATGATCTCATGAAAGCAAAGAATCATTCAAGGTGTAAACGGGAAGTCATAGCTTAGGAAACTGACGGCTATGCAACTAAAGAGGGCTAAAAACAGAGGCTGCACTTTGTATGCGGTAAAAATGACAGAAAATGAAATAGAAGATAATGATTTCATGGAAAAGTATCCATTGTTGAGGGATTTCCGTGATGTGTTTCCGGAGGAATTGCCGGGTCTTCCGCCCAAACGTGAGTTTGACTTCGCTATAGAGATCAAACCAGGAACGGAACCCATATCTAAGGCACCTTATAGAATGACTACCATTGAGCTGGTAGAACTGAAGGCTCAGTTACAAGAACTTCTGACTAAGGGGCTGATCAGACCGAGCGTCTCACCTTGGGGAGCGCCGGTAATTTTTGTAAAGAAAAAAGATGGCACCTTGAGGTTGTGCATTGATTACAGAATGCTGAATAAAGCAACCATTAAAAATCGATACCCACTTCCTAGAATCGATGATCTGTTTGATCAGATGCGAGGAGCATCAGTCTATTCAAAAATAGATCTGCGGTCAGGATACCATCAGCTAAGAATAAAAGAGGAAGATATTCATAAAACAGCTTTTAGAACGAGGTATGGGCACTATGAGTTCACGGTGTTGCCTTTTGGACTGACTAATGCACCTGCCGCCTTCATGAATCTAATGAATAACATTTTTCAAGAATACTTAGACAAGTTTGTGCTTGTATTCTTAGACGACATTCTTATATACTCTAAAAATGCCGATGAGCACCAAGAACATCTCAGGATAGTGCTGGAAATCTTAAGAAAGAGGAAGTCAGATGGCAAACCGTCCAAATGTTCCTTTTATAATGCCGAGGTGCATTATTTGGGGACACGTTATAAGCAAAGACGGATAGTCGACCCTTCAAAGATCACAAATTTATAATCGAGTGGCCTCGCACCTAAGAACGCACGGGCGTAAGGAGCTTCATGGGCTTGGCCGATATTATAGAAAGTTCGTTAAGGACTTTTCAAAATTGCTGCCCCAATCACTTCGCTGCAGAAGAAAGAAAAGAAATTTGTCCGACAGCATAAATGTGAATCGCTTTTAAAAGTTAAAGGAGCAAAGCTTAACTACAAAGACCTATTTTGACTGCACTGATCCAAATGGAGATTTTATGGTTGAATTGACGCCTCAGAGAAGGCCTTGGGGTATTTTGTTACAGAATAACCATGTTATCGCTTATGAAAGCAGAAAGCTTAAGTTACATGAACAGAACTATGCTCCACACGATCTTGAACTCGCTGCCATAGTACATGCGCTTCAAATATGGAGGCATTACCTTCTTGGCAAGCCCTTTGAATTAAAAACAGACCACCTGGGGCTGAAGTATATTTTTACTCAGCCAAATCTGAATGCAAGGCAACGAAGATGGTTAGAATTTCTGTCTCAATATGATTTTGATATAAGCTATATTAAGGGCAAGGAAAATAGAGTAGCAGATGCTCTGAGTCGAAGGAAGCATATCTCTGCTCTTATAACGTTAAGAACTCAGTTTAAAGATGAGGTAAAAGATGCCTTAGAATCAGATCCCTATTTTCAGCAAGTCAAATCAGCACTTGCCGCAGACCCGCAGGACAGCAGGTATAAGGGATTTCGTTTTGATAACGAAGGAGTTCTGAGATTTGAAAACCGGGTATATGTACCTGTGGCCAATGACTTAAGAGGGAAATTGCTCACTGAATTCCATAATTCACCTTTTTCTGGACACCCTGGCATCACAAAAATGCTTGCTGATCTTAAGCAGCAATATTTTTGGAAGGGAATGAAAAAGGATGTGGTAGAGTTTGTAACACCGCTTGAATGTCAGCGTGTTAAAGCGAACATATGCACCCTTCTCGATTATCAGATCCCCACAAAGATTCCGCAAAGATAAGTGGCAAGTGATAACGATGGATTTCGCTCAAGGATTGCCTATGTCAAGAAATAAACATGACATTATCCTCGTCAGAGTCGATAAATCGACCAAAGTGGCACACTTCATCATTGTAATTTAAAGGACGATGCACCTGGCTTTTAGCAAGAAGATTTGTACATGAAATCTTCAGTGTCGTATGGAATACCGAATTAATCATATCGACAGAGATCCGAGGATGACATCAAGGTTTTGGCAAACGCTTAATGCAGCCTTGGGAACTAAATTAAACTTCGCTTCGCATATCATCCAAAACGGATGGACAGACCGAGAGAGTTAATCAAGTTTTAGAGGACATGCCGAGGATGTATCAGATGGACCAGCAAGATAAATGGGAAGAATACCTTCCACCGGTAGAATTTGCTTACAATAACACCTATCATGCCTCTTTAAAAATGGCGCCTTTGAATCAGATGGAAGAAAATGCGTAACCCCCACACCGGGACAGCGTGAGGACAGAGAGGTAATTGGGCCGTAAATCCTTATGGAAATGGAACAAAGCAAATCAAAATGATTCGGGAACATCTAAAGGAGGCTGCCAATAGGCGTAAGAGCTATGCAGACTTGAAGCGGGTCGACAGCATTATAAACTTGGAGAGAAGGTCTTTCTTCGGTGAAGCCGAAAAGAGCTCCATAACTTTCGGCAAGGTCGCTAAGTCATCACCACGTTACGTGGGACCTTTTGAAATTATTGAAATAATCAACCCCGTAGCTTATCGCTAGCATTACCTCCCGCTTTGTCTCAAATGCATGATGTTTTTCATATTTCTTTGCTTAAGAAATACGTGATGCATCTATCACATGTGCTAAATTGAATTCCTCGCAGTCCAAGACCCAGAATAATCATGGTTAAGCCCATTCGAGTGTTGGGAACTCGCCAACAGTACTTGAGAAATCGCGAAGTGAACCAATGTAAGGTCCAAAGTGGGACCAGCTCAATGAAATGAGAAAGTGCAACTTGGGAGAATCTCAAGAAATGAGATCTACTTTTCCTCATCTGTTTAATTGAATATGAAATTCAGAGAACTGAAAATTTTACCAAATTTAGACAATTATCACCTATTTGACAAATTGTCTTAAAACGTTGTTTTTAAGAGAGAATCTGTTTTTGGTATGAACTTATGAACGAAAGGACAATAACTGAATTTTGTCCTATGAACTCCCTGATTTGTAAAATCTGATCATCGGGACGATGATTCTTTAAGGAGGGAAGAATGTAACACTCTGATTTTGTATGTTAACTTGGTGAATGTTTTACATACTGTTATAGCTCTTGGAATGGAAGCAAACATGTTAAGATATGTTTTGATCTTAAGAGAATGTGTTGCTAATTTGGATTCTTGCATATTGTGATTTATTGCATGGAACAAAGAAATATTGTACTTGTGTGTTGCTTGATGTGGCGGCATGCATTGTCGTATAATTGCTTGCATTGCTTTGTAAATTGATTGATCGACAAGATACCCGTAATCAATTCCATCGATTCAAGTATGCCGAGGTCCTCTTGTGTTTCTATGTTGATTCACACTTGAAATGGACTAGGATTATTATGAGCGCAGCGCACTGACACAGTGTGAATAGCTAGCACGTAGATGCCAACGACAGGGTTCGATTCTCGAACCCCGACCGTCAAAGCCTGACCTCAGGGGCGAGAAACGCCTGGACACGGTGGCCTCGCATGTAATCTAAGGACTAACGCCCGCTTTGTGTTAACATGGATGTTAGTAGGGGCGGGATGGAAATTGTTAGTGTTAGTGGTTAGTGTGGATTAAACCTAAACTAATCCTAAGTCCTAACATGCATCCTACATTATTAATCCTAAATGGATTTTTAAATAAAAGAAAAAAAAAAAAAAAAAGGGGAAAATAAAAACCTAAGACTAAACTAAGGCCTAGGTCAACACACATGCCACCTAAACTAATCCTAATCTAAAAAGGGCGCACACCCTTGGAAGGAGAGGATAAGGATGGAGGGGAGTATTCATTAGCATTTATTAAACCGCCCCTACGTGGGACATGCCACCATTTTTAAGGATGTAGTAGGAACTAGAGGCATCCATTTAGGAATGGAGCCAAGTTCAGCTTTTGCTTGAAATTTTGAAATTAGGAATTCGCCAACTCAAGTGGCGGTGGCGCAGAAGTAAGTAAGGAAAAAGGCAAAGCCTTTAATGCATTAATAGTTTTGGTCCTCGCGACCACCTCGCCTTGGAAACAAAGATGAGGGAATTTGATCTTTCATTGTTTCGATTTGGTTTGGCCGAAGTTGCTCGCATTTGGTTTTTTTTGTCCGGTTCACGAACCAGCTCTTGCATTTGGCATTTTCTTGAAGTTTTGAGGTCAGTGGAAAAGCCGTAAGAAGGAAGGGAGGCCGAATATTGTGTTGCCGTTGTGGAAGAAAAACGCGCAAACAACGCTTTCTTCGAGCTCAAAAGATATCTCGCATGTTAAGCCCTTCTCTTTAAAATCTTTGCTTTGATTAAATGTTTCATTAAAACAACCCCGCTTCTTGGGTCGGGATTGCATGATTGTTGTTGAGTTGATTTGGAAATGGATTTTTGTTGGTTCTTGCTTCTTTTCTTTGGAAAATGATAAGAAGGTTTGCTTCTCGTCGCTCGGCCTTGATCTGTTTCTTGCTCGAATCATGTTGGAAATGATTTTCAAGTATTGATGGTAGATCGTATAAATGGTTTGAAATGTGGATATTCCTTTCACTATTCGTGTTGTTCAAATGGAATAGGTCAGCAATCGCCTTTATGGGAAATTGTTTCTTTAATCGCAATCTTTTCTTGCATTGTTATATGAGGAACTGATCTCGCATGAAAACAAAAGGAGACAAGTGGAGAAACAAATGATATATATATTTCTATGAAATGGGTTTCATTGAATCTTGTCATTATTTTGGAAACAATATGGAAATATTGTTTTAGTCACGAGTTTTATTGTCTTGTAATTCTTGAATGATGTATCTTCCCGCAGGCCGGACGCTTTGACAAGAATGGAAAATTTGTTGAATATATATATGTATATATATATCAGATCAGAAACTTTCTTTTTATGAGTTGTTTCCACTTTTGAACAACCGCTTATTGTTAACAAACGGAAAGGAAGAGAATAATGATCGACGAAGTAGTTCTTATAGATTTTTCTTTAAAGAAAGTAGCTCCTTCTTCTTGTATTGTTTGGGTTTTGATGGAAGTGGCATTCGAGTTTACTATGAGTAATCGAACTCAACCATAGGAGTATAATCAATAATATCATTTCGTACCTTTTCTTGAGTAGGAACTAAGCGATTACGTATTGGGTATTCGTGAAATAGGTAAAAGATAACTGCTTTCCTTCTTAAAGTTATCTCTCGAATTCGCTTTCTCCTTGTTGAAAGAGTAAGGTGATTTCACCGTGATATATAAATGCTTGTTTGGCCTTCTTATATGGACTCACGACACGCTTCCACTTGGTTGAATTTTATGCAAAGAATGGTTATATTTCTATTTACTATAATAGAAAAATGGATTTCATTGCGTTTTAAGGTTGAGGTTTGTCATTCTGGTTGAACTATCTGGAAAGTGCGAACTTGATTTGATCTTTGTGGAAATAAATGGAAAAAAATTTTGGGATCTAATTTGTTTTCTGAGTTTACTCTAGCTTTACTGAGCTCATGCAATTAACACCTGGTTCGGGTTTGCTCTTATAAAAGTATGGACAGTGAATATGAGTTGTTTGTGATATTGGATTGAACGGTACAGGCTTAGAGTTGTTTTCAATACGAACGACTGTTCTGTAATCCTTATAATAAGCTGTCTTGTTTGAGATGAACACGGATTAGGTGTTCGATTTCGTTTGAGCAAATGGTGTTTCATAGTGAAATGAAAAGAGAATGAATTCTTTGTTTTCTGCCTGCTGTTCTAACCTGATGAAATTCATCGTCATGAGAAAATGGATTGCTGTAGGTAACAGTAATGAATAAATGTTATTCTGAACGGGGTACGTTACTAAGAATTAGATCATTATGTGATTAAGTGATTGCATGATTGAAATATCAAGCTTCATTTAGTATGCAAATAAAGAAATACGATTTTCTTTATTATGACAAATATATGGTATGTAACCTTATATTTTGATCTCTGATGTACCGAATGTTGTACTAACTGCTTTTGGATCTTTATATGAGCCCGATTCAAAAAAAAATATGGATATGGATGATGAATTCTTCTTGATTTCATTTTAAAGTCATTTATAAATGAAACTATTCTCACCGCTGTAAAGTGAATTCCGAGTGGATTTTGTAAGTTTCACTCGAACATCGTTATCCGAATTGATTTTCGCTTGATTCCACCGTTAGGACAGTCATGTGGGAAGAAATGGAGATATGAATGAATGTTTTAGAAAAATGATCTTTCTTCTTTCATTTAGTTGGAAATCTGGAATTCGTGAATGATGAATTTTATAGTGCTTAGATGGGAGCTACTATATGCATTGTTGTTCGCTTTCTTGTTGTACTTGAATGCCTTAAAATTAACATGCTTCATGAACGGAAAGGAAAGTAATGGATTTATTTTCAGTTAGTTTCATTCCTTGCAATTGTTATTAATGAAAGGCGTGGAAAAGATAACTGTATGCTATGTAGGCAGCAAGCTACTTGTATTCCTAACTTTGCAAATACTGTAAATTGATACTTGCAATGATTATGTGAAAACGGACAGCAGTCCTCGGCTGGTTGTGATGATATTTTGATGAATTAGTGGGTATGCTGATCTCTCTTTTGTGCTTTTCGAGATTGATGTTTTGCTGTTGTTTCATAAAAGCAGGGTTCTTTTATTGAAACAGTTAGTCGAAGCATCTTATTTTAAGGATAAGTGTTAATGTGCCTCGCCATCAATCGAATTGCAATTCATTTTGCAGATGAAATTTGATTAGAATGAAGACTTGGTCAAGTTTTTCGATGTCTCTCGATTAAATGTAAATTAAATTGTAATCGTTGCTTTTATTCCTCTTTGAGGAATTGTGAACGAAGAAAATATATTCTTCTCGTCCCATGAGTTGTATGGAGGCTTTGATAAGTTATACCCAATCACTGATTGGCAAATGTACAAATTATGACTTGAAATATTGAATACAATTACAAAGTGTGATATTTTCAATAATTATATCGCTTTGATATTGTTATATAAATTGGGAATAAGGTGTTAATTCTTGATTTGGAATCGTTTCATAATCCTCGATGGATGCTTTAATTGAAACCGATATCTATTCTTACTTAAATACAACCTTTAAGTCAACAATGCAATTAATTCATACTTGGGTAAAGATGAATTATGAATTGACATTAAAAAGGATTAAGAAGAATATGATTTTATAATCGTAGGGTATTCGTGATTAGCTTAGAGCTAAGGAATATCAATTTAAATTGGGAGTATTCGAACTTCGCTTTCAACCTCATTAATGATCCCGCTTGATAAAATTCGAATAAAGGTTATCGATGCATATGTTCATAACTAATGATCCTTAACTATATAATGTTGAAGGGAAATAAATGAATTCATTTCTCAAGGATTAGACCTCGCTTGAATGACGCCTAATAAGTTAATATTCTCAAATAAGTCATAGCTTGAAACATCTTGGTTAAGTTTAGTAGAGTAAACTTATTATGTCCGTTTGCATTTTAATGCTTAATCTAATGATTAAGAAATGGACCAAGTAAGGAAATGTAACCCTTCTGCATTTAAGGAGACGATACATAACGAACTAAAGGACATTTTAGTCCTTCTTAGTTATATACAATCGCAACGGAAACGAGGATCAAGGGATCAAAGTGGATGTTGAAAATTGCTTAAACTATTAACTCGTGGCTAAGTCACTGAGCAGATGTGTATTCTCGTTGGGAGACTTCTGCAGACATTGTATACGCCAGCCTACAAGAAGGTGTCTTCATGAAGACGGGGTCTTCATGACGACACATCGTCATGCAAATTTGACATATCGCAATGCCCTCCCGAATTAAAACATTTAGAATACATAGGTCAATGTGTAGATCTTAGCCGGGGTGGGGATAGGGTATGATCTCGGTATACTGAGTGACTCCGGAATACTAAAGGTAATCGACACACGGAGTCGTGGGGTAACGACACCGTATGTCCGCGTATCTTTAGTTACTGTGAGTGCCTTCCTATACCCGCTCATATTACCGGCCGGGTATCGAAAGTTTAAAACGGAACTTAAACAATGAGGACTCGGTAGGAACCAGAAAGACCATTCTAGATAACAGTGAAGTGAAGTGAAGGACGTATTCCGTAGATGTGTATCACATTCAGAATATGATCATGCAAAGCATGTGAAAATCTTTGGCCAAAGTATCGCAATTGCTGGTCATATTGTCCTTATCACTTAATTTAAGATGCAGATGTCGATGAATATCAAGAATGTATATTCGTATAGGCTTCTTAAATGGATCACTTCGATAACCGGGGAAGGTTATGAGAACAAGTATATAAAATATACTATGCATAAATGTATATGAAGGATCGGTTGTTGCCGAGTCATGTACATGAAGGATCGGTTGTTGCCGAGTCATGAAATGAAGGATCGCTTGAAACTCCGAGCCATGAAAATGGAAGATCGGCAGCTCATCGAGTCATTTACAAAGCATATAGAATCATTATGAGATTGAATGGCATTGAATGTGTGTTCCATAATGTAAATATGTGAACAGGGAACATTCGCTTTTGAAAGAAATTGTATGATCCAAACTGTGTGTGGTTTGGGCAGAGAACAATTACTAAATCTCGAACGTGTGTTTGAATTTTATAATTCATAACAGAACGTTTTTTTTTTTAAAAAAATTCCCTTGTTACAGTGTTTTAAAATGGGGATGTTAATAATAAACATTTTTCTTTAAAATTGAGTGTGTGTTTTAAACTATGCATTATGGGAGGTTCAAAAATGACCCAACCCTTCTTATTTTTGTGTTTTTCTTCCTTTAAGTAGTGGCGAATAGGAGGAGCCTTTTATTTTATTGTTCCTTCAAATTCTTTTTGTAGTTTTTAAAGTTTAAAGCGCTTAATTTATATTATAAAAACCTAACATAGATCAAGTGATCTATTATAATTTGTTAAAATCTTAGTATTTGAGGGTTTAGGGGTTAAAACCCCTCCCAATTGTTATTTTTGTGTGTATTTACACAAATAACATTGTAGTAATTTTCTTTAGTTTAATTTTCAAAACTATTATTTTTGAAAATAAACATTTAGCGTAAATTTTTTTGAAATTTTTAGTTTTATTTCAAAATTTTATATCATACTTTTATAAGAAAATTATAAATTTCTTTTGTTATTTTTTTGATAATTTTCACAATTACAAAAAAACTTATCTAACAATTTTTTTAAATATACAAAAATATAAGTTTTTATGATTTGGTGTATTATTTTTCTAAACTAAGTGAAATTACTATTGTTTTAGAAAAATATGGTGTCTTATGGAAAATTTTCAATGGAAAAATCAAAATTATAAATGGAACTAACTACATCATTTATAACATTAGGTTAAGAGAAAAATTTCTACCTAGGAAGCTTTGGGATCTCATCATTGGTGTTGAGAAGAAAACTATTAGAGACTATGACTGCATAAAACTTGAATACATTCCAATAGAGATAAGAAAAGGCCATGACCATTATACAAAGCATTGTAAAGGATGAATTTTTCTCTAAATCAAAAATTTAATAATCCCATAGTGAATCTTGGAAACAACTTGAGTAAATGCATGGAGTTTGTCTCTCAACAATTATCAAACTAATCCTAGAAATTTTCACCACTCCAATGAAAGGAGATGAAAATATTGTTAATTATATTGTTAAAATTGAGAATATTAAATCTCAAATATGTAGTTTTGATTTTAAATTATTTTAATATACACTAGTTTACTTTATAATTCAAATGAATATACATGAAAAATATAGAAACTTTATTTCCATTTTGAATTCTAAATATCAATGAAATTGAATTTCCTTATTTGGATACATTATTTTCCCTTCGATTTAGGAAGAACATGTAATGGTAAATTTTGATTTAAAAGAAAACTCATTTATGGAATTGTTCTCTTAGAATAATAAATCATTCCCATACCAAGACAATGGAAACCCTAATTCAAAACCTAATTTCAAATTAAAATTCAAATCTAACCCTAATAGTAATAGAAATACCTATAATTTAAAAGTAAAATTAAACTGATGTTGTAACAAATCTAGAAAATTAAGAAATAAATAATAATATTGTCATTGTTAAACCCTTAATTTTTGTAGGTCAATTTAGGTGTATAATAGATTATAGTTGATTATAAATATACTAAAATATGAATGATAACTCAAGTTTATAAGTTATATTTGAAATAAAGAAATTACATACACATATCAACCTAACATGTAATAAAAAGAATTAAATATATGTATATAATCAATTACCTAATTTTTATGATCTCTTGAAATATTTAGAAGCTGTGAAATAGTGAAATTGGAAGTTCTACACCTAAATGATCTTTGCAATTGAAGGTGGAACAATGAATACACATGAGTCAGGATGTACTAAATTGTTATGACTCTACTATATGGTCATGACCTAGTTTTATGGTCTTAAATCTACTCTAATTTTACTTTTTCAAGTTTATGGGTTCCTCACATTCCTATATTTTTGTCCTTGTGTCAAACCCTATTTTTGCACATGCGGTGATGTCCCTAGGGTAAAGTTAATACCTCCTAAAAATCATAGAATTAACTTAGAAAATTTATAAAATTTATTTTTAAAATATTGGTGAATGGCATGAATTGGAAGGAAATATTATCCATTGGTAGGAACTTTCAACCAAAAGAGTATAATGCTAACGGAAAAATATCATTATGTTTTCACCAAGAAATAATTATTCTACCAAATGGTAGCATAATGCTATCGTCCAATGGAAAATTTCCATTTTATGCACGCGTAAAAGCATTTTGAATATAAAATTTGTTTATTACTCTAAAAATAAACAAATCAAATAAAAAAGTAATTTACACCCATAAAATTTAGGTGAAATAACAAGTGACTAAACACCTTAAAATTAGCCAAACCCAACTCTCAAAACCTAAATATTTATGAGTTAATGAATATTAGCTACTAAAATTTACACTTTGAACAAGGATCTTTGAATGGATTGGTAATCATATCAAAACCTATCCATGAGTGAATATTTGTACACAACCAACATTAGAAAGGTTCTAGGTATCCCCATATATCATTAACGTTGGAACTACTCTAAAGAGACATCAAACCGCACATCGTTACGCACTTAGCACGTGATATCTATATAGATCAATCAGATTTAGAATTTTTTTTTACCATTCTTGTTTTGACTTGGCTCTTGCTAAAATACTTGGAGAGATGTTGTTTGAATGATTGTATATGAGATATATGGTTACCTTGACCTAGTTTATAGCTTCACACCTGATTTGGATGCTACCCTAAATACTTTAGATGTGTTATTTCAATATTTATGGAGTTTGGGATGCCTTTTTCATGTGTATGAAGTGATTAATATAATGTATTACCTTAGGAGTTCCAGGTTATAAAATGAGGTATTGTTTACTTTCTTATATAGGTTTTTGTAGATGATTTATCCAAAAAGGACAACCTAAATGAAGTATATAACCCAACGAAAGATATTAGTTTCAAAATAAAGTTTGAGGAAATGTCAATCCAAGAACATATTTAAGGGTTATGATTGGATACAAATTCTTGACCAAACTATACAAACTCATTGATCGCGGATAGAAAACATGCAAATTGAAGTTTTGAGCTTATCAATTGATGTTTATCTATGGGTTTTTGTATTTTATTCTCAAAATGTGTCGACATGTTAGTGTGCAAGGGTAAAAATTTAAATAATTGACCTTTTAAAGTGTTAGAAGAGAAAGGAGAAGTTATATTTATTATAGAAAGAGTGCATAGTGAAATCACGGGTTTCAAAGTATAAATTACCAAATTTGATTACCTACATTTCCCCCCTTTAAGTTTAAAATTGAATATTACATGCATAAAGGAAATTTTACCCGAGTGTCTAAAAAACCTTTTTCCTTTTCTTCAATATTTATTTTTCATTTGTATTATTGTTATTGATATTAGCGTGATTTGTGATGAAACCTATAACACAAAGTGCAGTCAATTTCCATGATAAATAACTGACTGTAACTCAAATAAAACATGTAATAGAAAATATTTATAGATGTTTTCCCATGTTTTACTTTTTTAGAGGTTTTTATCTCCTAAATTTCACCGAAGGATTGGGGGTGATCAGTACCTAACTAGTGTTGAGGAGAAAGTGAAGTGTTATGTTCATGCAACCCAACACAAAAATGTGCAAAAGAGAGAACAAGAAGTAGGTACAAACACACCCTTGCGAAATAAAAATACCATGTACCAAAGTTATTCGAAACTATGATATATTCCACTTATAATGTAATAGGAGAGGAAATCCTTCCCTTGAATCCTTTAACTACTTCACTACATTCCATAATCTTGTGGATAAAACTCGTAGTACAAAAGATAATATGTGGCCCCAAAACCCGTAATGCCTTATCAGATGTTCCCCCTATTCCTAGCATGACGACCTTGTTTCTAATCCTGGGAGACTGGTGTGTGTGTGCTCTCGTTGACCGTTGTTGACCTTGTCCAGGTCGCAGTGAATATTTTCACCTTCCCTCTCCTTCTTGCCCTTCGGTTCATTGTCGACAACCCAACTGCGGACCTCGTAGCATTATGGATGACTATCCGGTTAAGGAAAAAGATTGGTTCTCGGCTCTTCGAGTTTGTCGGGTCATCGACATTAATAGGATTAATAATTATTATCATTGTTTAGCCGTAAAATCATAAAAATAATGTTATAATAATATTATAATTTATAATGTCAAGGTGTGATTATTATTATTATTATTAATAAAATTGTGTTGTTATTATGAATAGGGTGATCATCATTAATTGTGCTCATCAATATTTTACCTCATTCAGGGTTTGTATTCCTATTTAGTTAAAACAAACAAAAAAAAAAAAATAAAAATAAATATAGATAAATAAATTTAAAAGAAATTAAAAATAAAATTAAAAAAGCCGTGATATTCTTCTTAGGGTGAATTAGGGAAAAATTGGGTTTTCTTCCATTGTTTTGGTTGTGTAGAGAGAGAGAGAGAGCAGCGCCATCGCCATGAGAAGGGAGTTCCAATTTTTTTTTTTTCTGTGCAACCAGCTAACTTTCACCAGATCGCCTCCCCTTCCACCGCTTCACTTCTCCATTCCACGGTTCCCTGGGAATTAGCAATGTTTATTGGATTCTGCGGCTTCCTCCCGACTTCTTCCTATGCTTAGCATCCTCTTAGCCTATGTCAAAACTCGAGCTCCCTTTTCCGCATGGACAGTTTGAAAACATGAACTAGAGAGGTTTTTTGTCGATGTTGCGGTAGTTGTCACGCCTTGTAGACATGTGTGCATAAAAACAGACTTGTAGGAGGCTGTGAACTGTTGGGATACAATGCCCCAAATAGATGCGGCTCTTAGAATGCCATGAGGGCAAGATATGCATAAATGCGATTGTTGAAAGGCCTTTGAAACTTCCAAGCAAATGTATTTAGTGCCCAGTTTGGCGTGTAGGCAAAATGTGAAGGATTACACAACTCAGGCGAACTATTTGACAAAATACCTGAAAGATATGTGGCCTCCTGGGTGGCAATGATAGCAGATATGCAAAAATGGGTTTGTTAAAAAGATGTTGAAATGTTGTCTCATGGAATGACATGATGGCAACATATGCACAAAATGGATGTGTAGCAAAGGTACTATGATTTGTTTGGCAGAATGCCTCAAAAGATTTGGTCTTCTGGAACATACCCTAACCATGTAAGCTTCATTTTTGTTTAATTGGCTTTCAGCCATACATGTTCAGTGCATGAGGGTTGTAAATACTTTGATGGCATGAGTGCCTCTTGTAGAATCATGCCTAGAATTAATCATTATGTTTGCTTGGTGTCTGATGAGCACATGAGAATGTGCAAAAATGTGGAAGCATGCAAACGGTTTGACAATGCCTGAAAGGAATGTGGTTTATGGGCAACAATGATTGTAGGAGGTGTAAAAATAAAAATAAAAATGAGTTGGTTAAAAAGGCCTTGGAAACCTTCAAGCAAATGCAATGGGTACATGTAAAGCTAGATTCCACAACCTCTGTCAGCATCCTCCCTGCATGTGCAAAAATAAGAGCTTTAGAATTGAGCATGGAAAACCATCAAGGCATAGAAAACAAGATGTTTTTGTTTGCAATGCAACTTCCTTGATAGACATGTGTGTTAAATGGTGGAGCTGAGGACGCTCATGGTCTGGTTGATGAAGTGCCAAGCAAGAGACTGAACCCAAGCCTGCGGCTTCGACCGACTTCGTTCTCCAGGCATGGTTCTTCTTTCCTTACCTCTCATAATTCTCATGTTTTAGTTCTCTTTTGCAACTAAATAGAATATTAAGTTATTAGATTTTTAATACAGCTAAATGTCTCTTCAACTCATTGCAAAACAATAAAGTGTCATGTCGCAACTCTCGAAGCCATTATAACTCACCTACTTTAAACCATGAACTATCACCCTCGCTTCGAGATGATCTAGAAAACTCTTACCCTTTTGATCACTTCAATATCATTTTATCGACCAGACAAATTTGACTCTCCATTGATTAAGTTGACCTTCTTCCTACTTAAAATAGTTAAATTTTGCAATTTTCGAGACTCACTAAGTACCCTTCACAACTCTGGAAACGAGATGTGAAGTTTCATTCGTGTACCTTGGTATACGAGGAGTTGCCTTGATTTTTGGTTTGACCTGAAATGATCATATGACATCCTTTTGATGCCCTTATAGGAGCCCTGTTACACCGGTTTACAATAGTAGAGAGTTGTTAAAACTAGAAAGTTGGCTTTTGTTTGGGACCACCAATTGAAACCCGGAAAGAGAAATCACGTTTTGTCTTCGCAAACCTCTAGTATTTATACTAAACAAATGCATGTAACATTCAGTATAGGAAAGAGCACTTTTCGGGATAGTTTGGTGAATCTGTTTAGTAGGCCTCGATCATGGTTTGACGAGGTCAAATTGGTCCAATTTCATCTTGTTGCTCCAGAAAACTTGTCGCCGTTTGAACATGGTTGTCTAGTTCTCAGTCCCGTTGACTCTGATGAATTCTCTTTATATAGGGGAACTAGTAGGAGATGTCTCATTGTGTGCTTCTCCATCAAATGTCAGTTATGGATGTGGTTTTCTAGGTGCTTGAGCTAACTTTTGTCATTTTACAACTGGGTGAACTATGACCAGTGGCCCTGGAGAACTAACCGCCAAACGTAAACCATTTGCTCTTTTTCAATTTCATCAGTTGCTATGAACTCCTGGTATATCTGGGAACACGTAGAAATTTATTCATGGTGTGTGTGTTCATCGGAAGATAACCTTTGGGAGTAGTTTATTATCCTTCGAGCCCGTTTTATACGTTTTGTAGCTAGTGATAAAATGTAAAAGTAGAAAGCTATGGACCCTCGTAGGGTTACCAAATCACCCTGAAAAATTTTATCACACGTAAATAACTATTTAAAAACATGATAATGAAACTTGTTGTGTGTATTATAACTTTTGACAAAATGATGTTTTCTCTCTCTTCCTTTCTCTTTCTTTCTCCTGGGTTTATAAAATGAAAAAATGAAATGCAATGAATACATGTTTCTAGACCTTTTTATTTCGATTGCAAATTGTAATTATTGTCAGATGTAAATGGGAAACTAAACAATGATAATTATGATTGATTAGGGTGGATGTCATGCCAACGATTTATCACTGATATCTTGCTCACGTGGGTTTTGCAGGATGGAAGAATGACGACAAAAAAGGTGATGTGTAATTTTAATTATTGTAATTGTAATTTTTATAGGTCATTGTAAAATGAATAATTGTCTAATGTAGTCTCCTGTTACAAAAATTTATAATTGAAATTTGTTAATATGCATGAGATGCTAGTTTTAGGGATAACTTAGGAAATGTGCATCTAATCACCAGTTCAATTTGACTTTTAGTTGTGTATGGTAAAAAAAAGGGTTTGATTTATATATAGTAAATTAAAATTGAAGTTAATATATTGTAGTATTTTCTCAGTATTCAATAAATGATTAAATTAATTTACTGGGTTATCTTCTTACCTTGCAAACATAATAAAGAGTTATAATGGGAACACTCAACCTTAATAAAATATTCGTGCATAGCTTTCCTGCATGTGTGATTCCTTTTTTTACCATATAAGAAATTTAAAACCGTAGAACAACCTTAAACTTTGCACTCGATGAGACCTCCTAGGTTAGGTAAATAAAACCCCTAGTCGGAGTTTACCGTCATAGTCATTAGGTTTAGCGACATTGTCGTGAACCCATATTTTAGGAATGACATGGTCCAACCTACCCAGAGTATGTGGTTTCCTTCTAGTTTTGGTAATCGTGAGAAGAATGTCCTCTCTTCAGGTCTGACACCAGGTTGAGTGTTGAAGACCACCTTAGAAGTCACCTTATGAGTCATTGTTCGAAGGAACGATTCAGCGGTGCTACCTTGGTTTCTATCAAAATAACATCTTGGTATTTTCTTGAATGTGGTTCATGTATAGTTACAATTCTTCCAGTCATGTACCCCTTCAAGATGTTAGTCAAATGCTTATGTAACTCCTAATTTCTAAACAACGCTAAGAACGAGGCCTTGATGTGATGTAAAAGCATATTATATAAATGTTGCACGAGATTGGAGATTAGGATTAAGGTCAATCTTGGAGTCCTTATAACTTAATTAAAATTTATCATGCATTACGAAAAGAATATAAGTTACCTTGGTGTGACCAAACGTCGAGAAAACAAAAGATATACATATAAAAAATCAAATTTGGAATTCAACAAATTACTAAACTATAATAATAATGGTAGTGAATTAACTATTCCATGATCGATGGATGTTCTTAGGGAAAAAGGTATTTCAATCTATGTCTTTCTTAATCCCAAGATTTCATCCGACATCACGTTAGGTTCACTTATGTAACAAGGTTATATTCTAAACTTTGAATAAGCGTTAGGGAAGCCTAATCTTAACATAAGAATGAGAGAGTTAGAATTTTGTATAAAATTTGAAATCTAGAAAATACTTCTATAAGTTATGAAGATTTGTCATAAGGGTAAAGAGCAAAGTAAATGGTTGAACAATAAGTGAACCATGAAACAAATTTTTAAAACATGTAGATGGAAAAAGGAGAAAATCATGCTTACCTAATAATTACCTTGGAAAGTTAGCCGTAACAAAAATACATTTAAAGTAATGATATGCCGTGGGTTTGTTGTTCCTAAAGTCACGTTTCTTATGGTTGGGTCTTTACTAGTAACCTTCCATTGGGAAAAGTGTAGCGTCGACATGCTAATGTCGTTTGCATGTGTCTATGTGAGTCGTTGGCTTATGTGATTATCGTATGTGTACCGAGTTATGTACTTAGAGCCCTTACTATGTTGTGTGTAGTGAGCAATGTAAGTCAAAAAAAAATTATCCTGGTATTTTACTGTTGTATTTGTGTGTGTAAAATGTGGGCACTACATATGATATCAGAGCGGAGGTTCATGCTCTCAAACCTCTAGGATGGATTGGAGTTGTGATGATTTTGCATGATAGTGATGTTGTTTCATGACGGGTTGCATGATGGTGATGGTGTTTCATGATTGTGATAAAAAATTAGAAGAGTAATGTGTTTTAAGAGTGATGTGATCTATGTCATAATTGTGATAGTGTGAACGCACATGAGGTGTATGTCACTTAGTGTGTTTTTGTTATCTTGTTGATGTGTTGGGGATGGGAGTATTCTCTCTCCTTCGTGTGGATTCTATGAAGAGTCCACGTGTGAATTACTACTTGGAATGTGTGAAAAGAATTCTAATGTGGATGACGGGGTGTTGGAGCATTGTGGCATATTGTGATATGTGGGTGTGTCGATATGTTGTATGACTGGATTGATGTAAAGTGAATTGAATGGTATCATGATGTTTTACCATGTTTTGAAGAAATGTGTGTATCACTTTGTATGTAGTAAATGAATGTTATGTTGTGATGTTACTATGTCCATCGTATGTATGATTTATGTAATATGTAATGATTCATGTTGTGATATAGGGGCATACAGTGAGCCTATGAACCCTATTGTGTAGTGATTGCACCTTGGGTGCATAATGTGGTAAAGTGATGTATTACACCCGGTGAATGTAAGATTGTGATCTACCCTATATATAAACCATGCGTAATATGTTATGGTTGTTGTGTGTGAATTACCATTGTGTTAGTGACGTAGTTATGTGTATGTCATGGACCCTACACTAGACGACCCTAAGGGGATGAACTGTCAAGAGTGTATGTGTGGAGAGAGGAGGCATGGACCAGGTTTTCATAATCTTGAGCCGAGTACGAGTGAGGAAGTGGAGTCTTATATAGACTGAAAATCCACTTCTATCTGTTTAGTATACTTCGAGCTTGCTCAGTATATTATGGGTGCACACCACCTTAGGCTCAACTTATGCAACCTTGTGTCCCCTGTTCTTTCCTATTGGATTGTTCGTTGAATAATCCTATGTGATTTTGACTATGTTGATCCTTGTGGGAGTATGGAGGAATGGTTCAGGCAGAGATGATGACAGTTACATTATTTGATATACTCATTTCTAGTTACATGTATATTTTCGCAAGCTGAGGCTCGATGTCCGAGTGCCAGCAACTCGATGATTACCCCTTTGGTGGTGATATGAGGCCACATAGTGATTGTGATGTGCTATTTTCTCATTACGTATTTTATTCGTAAATCAATCTTTCTCTTTTAGCTAGAACCAACCATTTTCTTGATTGACATGTTCTTATATTTTGGGAATTTATTTGATTGTTACATTAACATTTGGATTTTGCACTAACCAAGGCTAATTAACCATTTTTTTCTTGGTTTTAAAACTTTCTTTTCATATTTGAAAGTTTTGTAGCCTAGCCCAAGGCTTTTGGTTTTTCCACTTGGCATTTGAATGGATTGTTATGCTGGTTCTAATGTCATAATGTGTTGGGTTAGGGTCATGGGATTAACCATGGAGTGGTTGAACTTCTATGGGGTTATGCCCCAAGGAGTTATAGATAACTAGCGGGTTGTTGAACCATGAGTTATTATGTCACTTGGGTTTGGGGGTGACGGGGCTCTATGTGTCCAGGGAAATAGGGTGACCCGGCCTCATTAAAAGGAGAAAGGAGATTGGCCTCTATGATTGAGAGACCCGATATTATTTCTTATGGCACTCTATGGTTGAGTGACCTGTTATTCTAGATGGGGCTCTATGGTTGAGTGACCCGACTTGGTTTTGACACTATGTTTCTTTCTCTTTGGGAGGTATATGGAGATTATCTGGTGAGGTTTCGAGGAGTATATGGAGTTGCTTTATGATACTTCAGGAGATATATGGAGTTTTACCTGGTACTTTTGGAGATATCTGGGGTTTGTTTCATGATGTCTTATTATGTGTGGAGTTGGTATAGTGAGTATGTGTCCTCTTGTGAGTTCTAGTTAGACTTGTTATGATTGGTGGCGTGACTCTTCCCTTGGTTGGTATGGACGGTTGGATATTGGATTGGAACTATGTTGTCATAGTCATGGATTGTTTTGGGGTCATGTGATACCCGTTGTATATGTATCAGCGTGTTGATTTTGTTGTCAGTCATATGTGTGTACTAGGTCTATGTCTAGGGCGTAATTGTTGGAAATTAATTGTTATGTGGTCTACTTGTTGTCACTCCATGGTTGGTGAAACCCTTGTAATGTGATATGGTCATGAAAGTATGTAAAAGTATGTTGTGAAAATTTGGTGTTGTGTATGACCCTGGTAGGGTGTTGTGACTGTAGTTCATGATGGGAACCCACAGGAATGAAATAACTAAAGTTATGCAACAATGAAATGCTAAAGGACTTGAATTAAGAATAATGTTAATGGAAAGAGATTAACAAAATAACGAATAAGAGAGAACTGCCAATCTTCACAAAACCTTGAAAGTTGAAATTTCTACCTATTGTTCTAGGGCCACCCCGTGACCATGCTTTTGTGTCTGAAATCTTAACCTTAGCACGTGCCTTCACCTTATTCATTCCTTGTTGTTTACCATTTCTCCTTCTTCATTGTATGTCGCATCGAGGATGATGATTTCTTAAGGGGAGGAGAATGTAATGCCTGTCAGATGTTCCCCTATTCCTAGCATGACGACCTTGTTTCTAAGCCTGGGAGACTAGTGTGCATGTGCTCTCGTTGACCGTTGTTGACCTTGTCCAGGTCGCAGTGAAGATTTTTCACCTTCCCTCTCCTTCTTGCCTTTCGGGTCATTGTCGACACCCCAACTGTGGACCTCGTAGCGTCATGGATGACTATCCGGTTAAGGAAAAATTGGTTCTCGGCTCTTCGAGTTTGTCGGGTCGTCGACATTAATAGGATTAATAATTATTATCATTGTTTAGCCGTAAAATCATAAAAATAATGTTATAATAATATTATAATTTATAATGTCGAGGTGCGATTATTATTATTATTATTAATAAAATTGTGTTGTTATTATGAATAGGGCGATCATCATTAATTGTGCTCCTCAATATTTTACCTCGTTCAGGGTTTGTATTCCTATTCAGTTAAAACAAACAAAAAAAAAAAAAAAAATATAGATAAATAAATTTAAAAGAAATTAAAAAATAAAATAAAAAAGCCGTGATATTCTTCTTAGGGTGAATTAGGGAAAAATTGGGTTTTCTTCCATCATTTTGGCTGTGTAGAGAGAGAGAGTGCAGCGCCACCGCCATGAGAAGGGAGTTCCAATTTGTTTTCTTTCTTGCAACCAGCTGACTTTCACCAGATCGCCTCCCCTTCCACCGCTTCACTTCTCCCTTCCACGGGTCCCTGGGCATTAGCAATGTTTATTGGATGCTACGGCTTCCTCCCAGCTTCTACCTGTGCCAGCATCCTCTCATCCTTCGTCAAAACTCAAGCTCCCTTTTCCATGTGGACAGCTACCAAAACATGAACTAGAGAGGCATTTTTGTCAGATGTTGCAGTTGCTACTGCCCTGGTAGACATGTGTGTGTAAAATAGACTTGTAGGAGGCCTGTGAACTGTTGGATAGAATGCCCCAAATAGATGTGGCTCTTGGAATGCCACGAGGGCAGGATATGCACAAATGCATTTGTTGAAAGGCCTTTAAAACTTCCAAGAAAATGTATTTAGTGCCCAGTTTGCTTTGCACGTAGGAAAAATGTGAAGGCGTACACAACTCAGGTGAACTATTTGACAAAAGATATGTGGCCTCCTAGGTGGCAATGATAGTAGGTATGCAAAAATGGGTCTATTAAAAAGATGTTGAAATGTTTGTTTTAATTCCTCAAAGAAATGTTGTCTCATGGAATGCCATGATGGCGATATATGCACAAAATGGATGTGTATGAAAGGGATTGTGATTTTTTTGGTAGAATGCATCAAAATATTTGGTCTTCTGGAAAATACCCCGACCATGTAAGCTTCATTTTTATTTAATTGGCTTTCAAAAAGCCATGCATGTTCATGCATGAGGGTTGTAAATACTTCGATTAATAATTATGCCTAGAATTAATCATTATGTTTTCTTGGTGTTTGATGAGCACATGAGAATGTGCAAAAATGTGGAAGCATGCAAACGGTTCGACAATGCCTGAAAGGAATGTGGTTTATGGGCAGAAATGATTGCAGGAGGTGTAAAAATAAAAATAAAAATGAGTTGGTTAAAAATGCCTTGGAAACCTTCAAGCAAATGCAATGGGTACGTGTAAAGCCAGATTCCACAACCTCTGTCAGCATCCTCCCCGCATGTGTAAAAATAAGAGCTTTAGAATTGAGCATGGAAAACCATCAAGGCATAGAAAACAAGATGTTTTTGTTTGCAATGCAACTTCCTTGATAGACGTGTGTTAAATGGTGGAGCCGAGAACACTCGTGATATGGTTGACGAAGTGCCCAAGCAAGAGACTGAACCCAAGCCTGCGGCTTCGACCGACTTCGTTCTCCAAGCATGGTTCTTCTTTCCTTACCTCTCATAATTCTCGTGTTTTACTTCTCTTTTGAAACTAAATCGAATATTAAGTTATTATATTTTTAATACAAAATGCTAAATGTTTCTTCAAATCATTGCAAAACAATAAAGTGTTGTTTAGTAACTCTCGAAGACATTATAACTCACCTACTTTAAACCATGAACTATCACCCTCGCTTCGAGATGATCTAGAAAACTCTTACCCTTTTGATCGCTTCAATATCGTTTTATCGACTAGACAAATTTGACTCTCCATTGATTAAGTTGACCTTCTTCCTACTTAAAATAGTTAAATTTTGCAATTTTTCGAGACTCACTAAGTACCCTTCACAACTCGGATATGAGATGTAAAGTTTCATTCGTGTACCTTGGTATACGAGGAGTCACCTTGATTTTTGGTTTGACCCAAATGATCATATGACATCCTTTTGATGCCCTTATAGAAGTCTTCTTACACCAGTTTACAACAGTAGAGAGTTGTTAAAACTAGAAAGTTGGCTTTCGTTTAGGACCACCAATTGAAACCCGGCAAGAGAAATCACGTTTTGTCTTTGGAAACCTCTAGCGTTTATACTAAACAAATGCATGGAACATTTAGTATAGGAAATATCACTTTTCGGGATAGTTTGGTGAAGTCGTTTAGTAGGCCTTCGGACACATTTTGACAAGGTCAAACTTGTCCAATTTCATCTTGTCACTCCGTAAAAAATTTTATCGTTTCAACATGGTTGCCTAGTTCTCAATCCCGTTGACTCTGATGAATTCTCTTTATATAGGGGAACTAGTAGGAGATGTCTCATTGCGTGCTTCTCCATCAAACATCAGTTATGGATGTGGTTTTCTAGGCACTTGAGCTAACTTTTGTCATTTTACAACTGGGTGAACTACGACCAATGGCCCCGAGAGAACTAACTACCAAATGCAAACCGTTCGCTCTTTTTCAATTCCATCAGTTGCTATGAACTCTTGGTATATCTGGGGACACGTAGAAAGTTAGTCATGGTGTGCGTGTTCATCGGAAGATAACCTTTGGAAGCAGTTTCTTAGCCTCTCGAGCCCGTTTTGTACATTTTGTAGCTAGTGAGAAAATGTAAAAGTAGAAAGTTGCGGACCCTCGTAGGGTTACCAAATCACCCTCAAACTTTTATCACAAATAAACAACTTTTCAAAACACTATAATGAAACTTGTTGTGTGTATTATAACTTTTGACAAAACGATGTTTTCTCTCTTTTCCTTTCTCTTTCTCTCTCCCGGTTTATAAAATGAAGAAAATTGAAATGCAATGAATACATGTTTCTATACCTTTTTTATTTCGATTGCAAATTGAAATTATTGTCGATGTAAATGGGAAACTGAAAAATGATAATTATGATTGATTAGGGAAGATGTCATGCCGGTGATTTATCGCTGATATCTTGCTCGAGATGGGTTTTACAGGATGGAAGATTGACAACAAAAAAGGTGATGTGTAATTTTAATTATTGTAATTGTAATTTTTATAGGTCATTGTAAAATGAATAACCTGTCTAATGTAGTCTCCTGTTACAAAATGTTATAATTGAAATTTGTTAATATGCATGAGATGCTAGTTTTAGGGATAACTTAGGAAATGTTCATCTAATCACCAGCTCATTTGATTTTTAGTTGTGTATGGTGAAAGAAAAAGGGTTTGATTTATATATAGTAAATTTAAATTAAAGTTAATATATTATAGTATTTTCTCAAAGATTCAATAAACGATTAAATTAATTTATTGGATTATCTTCTTACCTTGCAAACATAATAAAGAGTTATAATTGGGAACACTCAACCTTAATAAAATATTCGTGCATAGCTTTCGTGCATGTGATTCCTTTTTTACCATATGAGAAATTTAAAACCATAGAACGACCTTAAACTTTGCACTCGATGAGACCTCCTAGGTTAGGTAAATAAAACCCTAGTCGAAGTTTACCGTCATCATAGTCATTAGGTTTACCGACATTGTCGTGAACCCATATTTTAGGAATGACATGGTCCAACCTACCCAGAGTATGCGGTTTCCTTCTAGTTTTGGTAATCGCGAGAAGAATTTCCTCTCTTTAGATCTGACACTAGGTTGAGTGTTGAAGACCGCCTTAGAAGTCACCTTATGAGTCATTTTTTGAAGGAACGATTCAGCGGTGCTACCTTGGTTTCTATCAAAATAACATCTTGGTATTTTCTTGAATGTGGTTCATGTATAGTTACAATTCTTCCGGTCATGTACCCCTTCAAGATGTTAGTCAAATGCTTATGTAACTCCTGATTTCAAAACAACGCTAAGAACGAGATCTTGGTGCGATGTAAAAGCATATTATATAAATGTTGCACACGAGATTGGAGATTAGGATTAAGGTCAATCTTGGAGTCCTTATAACTTAATTAAACTTTATCATGCGTTGCAAAGAATATAAGTTACCTTGGTGCGACCAAACTTTGAGAAAACAAAAGATATACATATAAAAATCAAATTTGGAATTCAACAAATTCTTGAACTATAATAATAATGGTAGCAAAATAACTATTTTGTGATCGATGGATGTTCTTGGGGAAAAATCTATTTCAATCTATGTCCTTCTTAATCACAATATTTCATCTTGACATCACGTTAGGTTCACTTGTGTAACAAGGTTAAATTCTAAACTTTTAATAAACGCTTAAGGAAGCCTAATCTTAACATAAGAATGAGAGAGTTAGAATTTTGTATAAAATTTGAAATCTGGAAAATACTTATGTAAGTTATGACGATTTTTCATAAGGGTAAAGAGAAAAGTAAATGGTTGAACAATAAGTGAACTGTGAAACAAATTTTTAGAACATGTAGGTGGAAAAAGGGAGAAAATCATGCTTACCTAATAATGACCTTGGAAAGTTAGCCGTAACTAAAATACATTTAAAGTAATGATATGTCGTGGGTTCACCGTTACTAAAGTCACGTTTCTTGTGGTTGGGTCTTTACTAGTAACCTTCCATTAGGAAAAGTGTAGCGGTCAACATGCCGATGTCATCTACATGTTTCTATGTGAGTCGATGGTTTATGTGATTGTCGCATGTGTACCAAGTTTTGTACTTTGATCCCTTACTTGTGTTGTGTGTAGTGAGCAATGTAAGTCAAAAAAATTTATCCTGGTATTTTACTGTTGTATTTGTGTGTGTAAAATGCGGGCACTACAAAACCTTAGCATATGTCAAACGGTTGAGTATGAACTAAAATAGAAACTGAAATATAATAAAAATGTGTTAACAATAATGAACTCAAAATGAGACCTATGTCTACAAGATTCCTCAAAATCAACCTGAAACTAAGTGTTAATGTGAAGAAATAGTGAACACTTTTATGCCCCTATACCAATTTAAATTGAGTAATCAATGCAAAATATTGTATAAAACTAGTATACACAAGTGAAAACCTTAAAATGCTAAAAAAACTACTAAATTTTAGCCTAGTTAAAAACATATGGGGTTAGGACTGTACCATATGATCTTGAACAAAGTGTAAAGTTTTAGCCATGTGCTAATTTTGCCAAAATTATGTGTATAACTATTTTTTGGTGCATGTACCTATTTGTACTTATATTTTCCCCTAATTTATATACGTGTCCATTGAAAATGTAGAATAAACCTAAAGAAATTCCCCTTCTTTTGAGTTGTTTGTGAAAACCATATTTGAGCATGCGGGTAAAAATAAATAGGCGTGTACTAGTAAAATTAATTCCTAAAAAAATTTCAAGTGATGAAGATGTGGCCACCTTAGAGATCATCTTCCTATAACAAAAAAATGGTTTTTCACACAAAGGTAACTATGGCATGTAACAAACCTAATTCTAGAAACAAAAAAATATATTCATAAAGCAACTAGTAGGAACAACACATATAGAAGAAAATAAAAATAGTAATAATGTATCCAATTACAAATGATTACATACAAGAACATATAAAATGATTTTAGGCATGTAAATAAGGGGCACCCATGGTGTTGTAAGACAATCAAGGCTTGTAGGCCTAAAAACAAGAGAAAAATATTGTAAACAAGATAGGTATGATGCCATAAACATGGGACACCCATCGTGTCACAAGAAAACTAAGGAACATAGGCCATAATCTAGGAAAATAAGAAATAAATTACACACACAAGTATGTATGCATGAAACAAGAGTGAAAAATATGATACTATGATTTACTAACCAACATGAATAAAATATGTGAAGCAATATATGTCAAAATTACACAAGATACGTGTGTTATTCCTATTAATATGAATAGAAGAAAGTACACAATGTATATGATTGATCATAAATGAGGAAGTGTAAATGAAATATAATATAATAATAGAACTTGTAGGATGTGGAGGGATTACCCCCAAATGATGAGAATGTACAGGAAAATTATTTCTCTTATAAGTGTGTATCAATCTATGTGTCTTTCATCTAGCTCAATATACCAAGTGAATGCATGTGTGTAAAGAAATAAAATATGTATCTATCAAACCAAAGTGACAAACAAGATGTGTAATGTAATGTGCTAAAAAAAGTAAAATGCACATGTCCTAATTTTGTATTTTTACAAACATTTGAATGTTTTTGTATTATCTCAATACATAGCTATGTGCAAATGATGTGAATAGTAAAATACATAACCGATGAGGACCTCCTATATAGGTGAAGGATATACAACAAAAGATGAATATTTAGGCCTCAATAATGATGTAAAAACTAGAGGGACTATTATAGTAATTTGTTTTGAGAAAGGCTTAATAGATGTAGCACTAACATGCACAAAGAAAATTCAATGCGGTGGACTAGAGGAATGAGTGTGTCAACCAATAGGAGGGTATTGAGAATCTATGGGGGTAGCATGTGCACTAGAGGACCAACTTAAAACTCTAGGGGTTGAGAATAGTGAGTAACAGAGCCTCGGATATAATTAATATGAGGAGACTTAGAACCATGAGATGTAAATTATACAACCAAAGGCCTATTGGGATACCTAAGAGGATCAAAACTAATAGAGGATTTTTTACAAAAAGGTCATAGGAGAATATATACAAATAGAACTAGAGTATAGGAATACTAGCCTAGGGAGTAACATAAAAGCACAAGGGACATTGTGCATAACCAAATATCTATTTGTAAGAGGACTATGAGGAGGGATTTTAGAAGGAGAACTAGAAATGTTACGAGGTGAAGCCTCAAAATGAATACCTATAATGGTGATAATATGTTATATATTATTTAAGTTAACATATTGATGTATAACAAAGGGAATGTCCATAATTGTACATAGCCAAGGAAGACCTAACCACAGGGCACCAAAACTAAGAGTAGATGTAACCATGAATGAAAGTGATGTAGTAATAGGACCAATGGTTATGGGGAGAGTAATACAGAGCTAGAAAGGATTTGTATTAAGTTTAATATTGTGCGTATAAATTCCTAAATATTTTAGAAACATGAGAGAATAAACATTGACCTTATCATGTGGATTGGCCAAAACACCTGTATGGATTTGTGATTGTAGATAGCTAATTTTGACCGCACAATTTTAACACTACCATTTCACTAATTTTATTCTTTAGCATCATTTCATTATAGATATTTATTTTATATTAATTAGCTAACATTTCCCTTCACTTAGGTTAATTAACAAAACCTCATTCATTAATGAGTCTTGTCCATCATCTTGGATGCCAATTAATGTTTCTTCATTATTTCATAACCCCTTTTAATTAATTAATTAACGAATAATAGTAAATTAATATTTAATAAATAAATCTTCTTATTATTTAAATCACCCTCTCAAACTATTCAAATTATAATAATTTCTATCAAGATCATCTCTAAATGGATTCTATAAGCTTATTTTGGCATATTATTTTTTTCTAATTGATTAATTATACCTTCCCAAACTCCCATGAGTTGATAATCTCTAATTAATATCTTTTAATAATAATCATCCCTTTTTAATTCTGCATTCACTTTATCCCACATTCACTAGGATGCAATATTCTCCCAAAATAGAAATCTATATAAGAAACTTAATACACCGTGTCCCACCTTACACCATGTCTTTGATAGACACTATACTTGAGAAGAGAATTTCATATTATTGGAAGGCTTGTTAAATCTCCCTATTTTTACTTGCTAAGAGTAGTAAGAGAAGAATCAAAATGGAAATTAAGCCATACTTGATTATATCTCTTCCTCTTTTCTTGAGAAATCCTTGATCATCTATGGTCTATGTTTGGTTCGCTATGGAAATACCTACATCCAAAGGAAATCAAAAGATCAAAAGGAGGTTTTAAATTTTAATACATTCATATTTGGTGATTTAACTATCTTCTTTTTCCACTTTATCATGATGCATTTTATTGAATTTAAGTAAGTTAGCATCTATTTGGTCTTAGGTTCATATAATTAACTTATTTTAAGTTTATCATGTATACATATGGCTTTCGTGGTGAGAGTGTCCCTTTGTCTCATGTGCATTCACTTATTTTTAAAATTTTAGATTCATTTTACCATTTTACATGTAAATTAATTTAAATTTGTAGAAATTCCTATGTTTTTAAACATGAACATTAGTTTTTGGTAGTACTAAGTATTTTTGCAGGTATAAAGGAGAAGAAGTGTTGCCAAAATTAAATATTGATGTGAAAAATAAAATAAAAATTATATTTTTGGTCTTTTTTTCATTCTTGTGTATAGGTATAGGTTTCACGTGGTATTGTTCTTTATATCTATACTATAATTACTTTCATGTGTTAGTTTTACCTTTCATGTGCTACCAATACCTACACTACCGTCACCTTTCACATGCTTATATTACTTGTGTTATTACTACCTTGTATTTGCTTACATTAACCGCTTGCATTATTATCTTTGTTCACACGTCAAGCATCAACTTAATTGCATCTATGTGCTTGTTGGTTGTATAACTTTCACCCATGTCTCAGTCTTGAAGAACTGAGTTGTTTGTGTCAATAATGGGACTATCTCTAACTTGTGGGACCTTGCGCAGTTGAGACTGATCTCCTGAGAAGGATGGTTCCTCTACCTATTTCTATTTATATTGTTACTCGTAATTCTGAAAGTGAAACCTAAGCTAAAAATTCCAAGGGACCAAGGATAGAAGGATATGCTAAAAGGGAAAAATAAACTAAGGGAGGTGATAACACTAGAAAAGTGGGATGAACGCTATCTGTTCTAAGTGAAAATAAAGGAGAAAACATAAAGGGAGGCTAGGCATGCATAACATGCACCATAACTTATTCACACAGTCGATTTCATGGGACACAAAAAGAAAATGGAGTTGCAGGGATTTGAAATGACAAAAGTACATAGTCCAAAGGAAAGGAAAGATAGAAGAACACAAACACCTTAATACAAGATTTGATTACTCCAACCATTAATACAAGATTTGATTGCTCCAAGAGTGTGTGAATAATATGTAGCCAAGGAAATGTTCTAATATAGAAAATGAAGTGCAAGAAATCTAAAATTTAGAACCTCATAGCTAAAATGGGAATATAAGTTGTCTAAATAACTAGAGTTATTTGGATAACAATTTTGGTGAATTTAGGGGCCATCTACCTGCTAGATGAAGGTGATGAGTAACTTGGACCATCCATTGGGCATGGAGTCTACTTGAAATATCAAATGCTGATTTTTGACCTTGAAGAAATGTCCTTGAAGCCACTTTGAAACATGCTCTGAATCTATTCTAAATCCTATAAGATTGTTAAAAAATTTTGGAAGATGACTAGAATCTTAGAAGAAACAAAAGAGAACATTTAAGAATCACGCAAGAAGAAATAAATATGTACAAACAAGTCAATGTGTACGCAACACACTTAGAGGAATTAAAACTATTTTAATATATACAAAAAGATGTGGAAATTTCAATTGAAAGGTTTGAGAAAGATCCCACTTGACTTGCATTGATAATACACCTCCATAAAGATGAGATAATTCCAAAGAGTTAGCCTCATTACAAGAAGCTGATGATGTATGGGCCACTCCAAAGTGCACTAAACTTTGAATGGAGCCTGGTTTATCTCTCTCAATATCCGATTTCAAGACTAAGTCCCAAAAAATTGAAATCTTAAGGCCTAGCCTTTCTGTCAAACCATTTTTTTGGTAATTGCTAATTTTATTCTAGCTTGATCATGGAAAAATTACTTGATTCTTGAAGTTCAACAAGCTCTGCCATTCGATTTCTCTCTAATATACGCCTCAAATTCTAACAGGTAGGCAAGCTCTAATGAAGGTAAAATAAGATATGATGGGTGTCTAGCTTTCTTACCATAAACCAAGTTATAAGGTGATGTACCTATTTTTTCATCATTTTGATTTTTTCTTCTCGAGTGCGTGTGAGACTTTTGTATGATACTATCTTTGTATTATGCTCATTGTTCTCTTAATGATTCCGATTAGGTTCTTGTTTGTTGAATTTTTTAATCCATTACCTTGAGAGTAATAATTTGAAGAGGTATTCAAGTATATACCTAGAATAAGATCCCAATAAGTTATTCTAGTACCAAGGAATTATTTTCCATTATTTGAAATGAATGTTTGAGGGAAACTAAACCTTGTTAAAATGCCTTTGAGAAAGTGCAAGATGACCGACTATGTTGATTCTCCGAGCATGATAATTTTTGTCCATCCGGTGAAGTAATCCGTAACTATCACTACCCACTTATGTCTAATGATTGAAGGAGGATTGATCATGCCTATGAAGTCAAGAACCCATTGCGCAAAAGGTTAATCCGTTTGGATTAGTTAGAGGAGAAGTAGTGCTACCAATTTTTCTTTGTTGCAAACAAAGTGCATCCTTTTCATTTCATGACCCACTTGTGTGTGTCTACAAATAGGGTAGAACAAAAGAATCGTATAATTATTATCTTCGTCATTGTAGTATTTGGAAATAAGTTTCCACCAAAGAATCCATCATGAAATTTTTTTAACACTTTTTTCATGTGTGTGCCGTTAATACACATCATTAAGATTCTTTTTGAAGAGAAGACAATCAACCAAAACATATGGAATAGATAGCATCCTTAGATGTCTTATCTTCACTTTATTTAGAATAGGATGGTATACACCCTAGGAAATGAATGGGATCATGTCCTATCTCTAACCATGTGTGCTGATATTTGCATCTTGTTTAGGTTCTGTGCGAAATGTTCATCCAAAAATAATGAATTTTCAAGCTCACTTTGCATGTCCTCGACAAGTTTTCTACATAATGCATTTCCTCCGACCATATTTTTGGCTTTAATAGTCACATCATACTCCATGATTTTTGTCACCCATATCACTCTCTTCTCATTTATTTCTACTCCCATGTTGAAGTCTCTCACGATTGTATTTTAGACTAACACCTTAATGTGGTTTGTGGAGATCATGATATTGAATTTCTTAAGCGCATACATGATGATGTAAACCTATTTATTCATTTTATTGTATCTCAATTCATAATTTTTCAACGTTTGGCTGAAGAAAGCCATTGGCTTCTCCAATCCTTGCTCATTTTCTTGTGTTAGGATAGTAGCAATACTTGCATCAACACCATAAGCATAAAGGATAAAGTCCTTTGAATAATTTGGGTTGATGAGTGGTGCCGCATAAGCTATTTCTTTCTTGATTTTGCTGAAATTATCCTTTCCTTTTAATATCCATATGAAGGCTATGTATTTCTTGAGAATAATATTGGTGGGCCTTACCATTCCATTAAAATTAGGAATGAATCTCAGTAAAAAATATAATCTTGCTAAGGAAGGACTACAATGCTTTCTTGTGCACCAAAGAGGAAAGATCCAAGATAGCTAAAAATTTCTCATGATCAATTACGATTCCATCCCTTGAGATAACATGGCCCAAAATACTTTCCTATGCCACTATGAAATTGCACTTCTTGGGGTTAAGAGACTCCCTATATTTTATGCACCTCTCAAAGACCTCTTCCAGTGCAAAGATGTGATCTGCACTTTTCTTTGAGAAAATATTTGTCATTGAGGTAAACCAATATGAACTCTTTGATATATCATTTGAATTCAATATCCATGGTGTGTTTAAATGGTGTGCTTTCATTTGAAATACTAAAGGGCATCTTCACTGCTAAGCGTATGTGCCTCATTTTTTGTAAATTATGTTTTGAACTTATCTTCCTCATTGACTAGGATCTTATTAAAGCCAGAGTACCCATCCAACCTAGAAAATATTTTTGTGTCACCACACCTACAAAATCTTATCCATGGAAGGAAAAGGATAATGATCCTTTAGAGATGCTTTGTTCAAATCTCTAAAATCAACATAGAGTTTAATTTCACCATTCTTCTTGCACACTTACGACCCAAGTAGAGTATTTGATACAAATAATGATCTTCACCTCAATGAGTTTTGACAAATCTTTCCTCATTAGGGGATCTATATTAAGGTTCAAAGTGGTTATTTTTGTCTAATGGGCTTGATACTAGGATAAAGGTCAATGGATTTTGAGTAAAATTGGAAAAAATACTTTTAGGTCTTCTTACTCCCATGAGAATATGTCATTGTATTTAAGATAGAGAGATATAAAGGCCTATTTTTTATCATGCACGTAAGATTTATTGAGAAGAAACTCCTTTCTCGCATGTAATGGTGACTTGGGAGTAGTCATATTTCCTTTAACTCATCATCATGGGTAAATGTTTTCTCTAGGGTGACCAGCCCTTTAGGAAACTTATTTTTCTTCAGCTAGATCACTTGGTCACCATATCTAGCATGTAAGTCAACTTGCATGCTTGGTGATAACTCACCTTCATTATGGATAAAATGGATGATCTACATGTTATTTTCAAACACTTACTAGCTGATGTTGTTATATAGAATAGATGCCCTGATCACCATCTTGATGTGTTGCGTGTTTCCTTTGAAAAATTTCTCTGCATGGGAAAACTATGAACTAGGCATGGTCATATGATCGTGATCTTTTTCATCTTCCTTGCACCACCTATAGATTTAGATCATAAAAGATCTCAAAGAGGTCCCAAACTCTTTGTTTACAACCTTTCGTAAATTTTATTTTTGTCACACATTTGTTGGTGACCTTGTGGATAACCAATTCTATGTCCCCAAATATCTCGCAACTTCTAGACATGTCTCTTCTCTACAATAAGAAGACCATGTACCAACACCTCATACTCCGCAACATTATTGGAATAAGAAAACTAAAATTTTTGCATGAAGAATAATTTGTCATCCTTAGGAAAGATGAGAACAACACATGCACCTATGTTGTTTCTATTTCTAGATCCATCTAAGTATAATTTCCACATACCTGTAATTTCTTCATTTTGATTCAAAGTGTGAACCGCAACACATCTTCTTCTTTAAGGATGTAATATGTATCAAGCATAGTTTTAAATGATTCAATATCTTCAACACTAGGATTAAACTTATGGTGCCTTTTCACCCATTCATCTTGCACTAGATCAAGTAAAGAAGGGGTACAAGTTACTTTTCAAAGCTAAGACTCATTCTTCTTAGATTAGGCAATTGGCTTAGAGAGGAGATGGTTCATATGACTCTACATGATAGGAAATTATTAGCTCATCTTGTATGGTAAACCATGTACCTTACCTTTTCTTGAGTAACATATGGTACCAATCAGAATACAAATAACCACCCACTTTTGTAGTAAAATTTCTTAATAGACAAAGGGAAAACAAAGGGGGTAGATCAATGATTGACACATCATGAGTTATTGTGAGGCTTGGACATGCATAGATGGTTAACTCAAGATCTTTGATGAACCATAAAGTGGTGACAGTTGAACCATCAAGTTACAAGACTCCTATTTTCAAGGGGTTATACTAAAGGCCTAAGACATCGTAATTTTCTTAGCCATGACAAAAGTATTAGTTCCTGAGTCAATCATACAATTGTGCACAAGATGTTTACCTATAATCAAGGACATATAAAAGGGTGAGGTTTTGAAAACCTTTCTTATTTCTCCTCTTCCCGCATATATTGATAGTAGTGCATGGTTTGTGAACAACCAGTCAATGCACAAAAGTTAAACCGAGCTTCATGTAGAAATTCTCTTTGATATGGGATGGTTAGTGCATCCCACATTGTGACATTTATATTTGTCTTCTTCATTTGCTCCACAATTTTGAATAGAAGACCCACCGAATTACTCATTTGGGAGACAACAAAATCTATTTTTAATTTTTCTAGCATAGAAGAAAGAGCCTTAGGCATGGCACGAGGCTTGACCTACCAAAGGAAGGGCAAGCGGCTCTTCGAAGGATCTTTCATGGGACCTCACATATATGAACTTGCATTCCTTTACTGTTGGATTCCTTAGTTGCATCTTTCTACTTTTGAAAATCATCCTCCATTGTGGGAATTGAAACTTGGACACCGAGAATCAAGAATTATTTTATTTTACCTTGTGTTATCTACAACCCGGGCATGTGGTCTATTTGTATCATTTGTATCTTGATTGATTACATATAAATATTTTGTGCCAAAGAATATCAAGTTGTCTTTAAGAGGAACTTCTTAATTTTCTTGATTCTTAGGTTCACCCATATGTTTTGAAGGCTCACAACTCAAGGAATTATAAATCATGAAAGCTAAGGCATGTGCAAAATTAGCGGGGTGATATTGGTTTTGAGGCATGTTGTAAGGAAAGCACCATTATGAATCTTGTGCCATATTATTATGAATTGGGAATTTTTTTACTTGTGTCGGATCTGAAAGAGGGTGTATAGGAGAAATAAATCATAAGGGAAAGTGTGTGTTGGCATGCCATCTAGCATGCTACTGGTTCTAGCCAAAGCTCTAGTTCACACAATGATTCCGTTAGGGCTGATTATTTTTCTCTATGCTTGATTAGAATTGATTTTGAAGGCTTACACCTACTACTTTTCCAAGGATATAATTTTTTTACAAGTTTCTAATTAGGTATTTCATCTCATCATCTTTATTTTGTTGGGTGGGAGAATATGATGTGGATGCAGTGGTTTGGGAACTCTATATAGGAACAAGAGTAATAGAATGTTATGGAATTGGAGACATATTTGGGAATAAGGATGCGGGAGGTCTTGGAGCCAACTTCCCCACTTAGATGAGACTATTTTCTTCCCTTATTGCAATGTTGTATGCAACAGATAAGGTTCTTCCACCCATGGATAAAATCATGACTAAGATGTCACTATTCAAATCCCTTAGATAATACAAAAACATGTCGGGATGTAAGCCTTACCACTTGAGGAATTCTACCATACATGTTCAGAAAAATTATGTTTAAATCAGTCATCTGCTCATTGGGGTCCCTCTTTGTTGTATTCATATGCCCCATAAGTGATAGGTGATCTGATTTATCTTCAAAATATTTACATAGAGTTGTTCCAAGCTCATCCCAGTAGTAATAGAGGTAGGTCTTTGTCCATGGTATCATTGGAGTGCTTTAATTTTAAATGAATGCACAAGAAGAATAACAAGTACATCATCATGTGTGATCGAGATAAACAAAGCATATACATTTTCTACATCTTGAATATGCTCAATGGGGGTGGCTTGCTTCTTTCTAGTGAAATATGGAATACTCTTGAGCGTAGGCGATGGCATATCAAGTCGTGCATTGAGAGTGAGAGAGTTTCCTCCAAAGGTGAAGATATAAAATTTCCTCAAAGGAAGAGGGGGTTATAGTGCCATGGTAGGCTACACAAGTTTTTTTGTGAGGAGGATTAGAATGTGTTTGGTACACTAGATATGGGGATGCACATGTGGTATTTATTTTATGTGTGATTCTTAGAAAAATTTTGAGGTACTCGGAGGATCCTTGAGTTGCAACACTTTTTCTATTATGTAATCTTCTCATAAAAGGTGATCTACCAGCTAAAACAATAGATATGAGTGTTGGGAGTCACCATATGTGTTTACATGAGCCTCCAAAGGCTGGAAATAACTAAGTCACACACCAAACTTAACAATAGTAAAATCTAAGATTTTAATATTGGTCACACTTGGCCGTAAACTATTGGTTGTCAAACTTTCACCTCTGTCTCGAGATCTTGAAAAATTGGGTCATTTGAGTCAACAATGTGAATGTCTCCAAGTTGTGGGACCTTGCGCACTTGAGATAGACCTCTAGAGAAGGTTGGTTCCTCTACCTATTTCTACTATTACTACTACTCCTAATGCTGAAAGTGAAACCTAAGATAATAATGCCAAGGGACCAAGGATAGAAGGATATGCAAAAATGGAAAACTAAAATAACAAAGTTGATAACACGAAAAGTGGTATGAACCCTATTTGTTCTAAGTGAAAAAAGGAGAAAACATAAAAGGAGGCTAGGCATGCGTAACACGTAACAAAATGCATTCACACGCTTAATTTCATGGGACACAAAAAGAAATTAGATCTACAAGGGATTTGAAATGGCACAAAGAATCACACATGTTAAAGGAAAGGAAAAAGAAGAAGGTAAAAACGTTGAGGTAGATAATGGACACATAATAATGCTTTTATTACATCTAGGTATGTAAATTCAATTACAATGGCATATTAAGGTTGATATCCATATACAAGAATAATATCTAGAGTTTTGTGACTCAAAATACAAGATACAAAGTCCTTAGCAAATGTTAGAGGATCCAAAATGTCTAACCCTTTATAGTGAGCCATGCTCTTACATTTATATATGAATCAATGAGAGGAGGGGAGAAGGATGGAAAATCTGATCTGAAAAATCAACCACTAGCAATAAATACCTAAAAATCTATCAAATGTGTTTCTCCATGTCTATTTGGCATGTTGGATAAAAAAGGGGTGAGATCTTATATTAATGGCTTATATTAGATGTGTTTTCTAGCTTCTCACCTATCAAATCCTATTGAAATTCAAACTTTGAGAGATTTTTATTGTAACCCACATTAGTATCTTTTCAAAAAATTCATTCACATGAGGATCTAATCATTGGATAAGAATTTATGACTCTCTAAAGATTCTTAGTGCAAACTGGACATGTAAGACACATGGCATGCACTATTTAGTTGAAGGATTGGCTAATTTCTGACTAGTTTTATCTTTTCTACCATGTGTCACTCACTCATTCATTTTCTGAATTTGATTCCATGTTGACACTCTTTTATTGGTTACGTGTAGCACACTCAAAGTATGACAGATGCCACGTAGCTAATAATTTTAGAGAATAAGGTGCAAAGATACACACACAAAAAGAAAGGTGTAGAATGAGAACCGATGGATAGGATGTGCTAAGCTAATGTGCACGGGAGGAATAGGAGAAACACCTACTAGAAGAATGTATGGTAGAGGTGTAATCATTACAAAATGATGTGTGGTTAGCAAGGAAAGGGATGTGCAAGGATGTCGGTGACTTAGCTAATTTTATGAAGCATGTCCAAGGTGCGCTGAAGAATGAATGAACTACTTGAAAGAAGACCAACATGTAGATGGTATGTACAAGGGAAAAATTGAACAAATAGGAAAAGGAAAATAAAAGGTGAAGGAAAAGAGGAGTGTGCAAGAGCACATGAATAATCTGCAACCAAGAGAGTTTGTCAAAGGATAAAATTAAGTGCATGCAACCTACAATGTAGAACCTCATAGCAATAATGGGAATATAAGTTTTCTAAATAACTAATGGAGTTATTTGCATAACATTTCTCTTAGTTTTTCTTAAGTCATCATACCTATTTCTATATCACCTTTGTTAGCACATATTTTCCTTCGAATTGCACTACTCTATAGCTTCACGTATTTGGATGCATTTTCATGCGTTACCACTATTATTTCCTACACTATAATATAAATACATGTAACTCTATTATATGATTCATGAGCTAGCATCTCGTTATTGGTCATGTGTTAGCATATCAGTTGTTTACGTGCTAGCATATCTATTTACTGATTAGCATGTTGTGTTAAATTTCACACAATTTTCTCAAAATTTCAATTTTTGTTTCTAATTTTGTACTGTTTTATATATAATTCAAACTCTAATATTTAGATTAATTGGTTAGAATACTGCTAACATTTTAAATCTTTGTTAAAATCTCCATTTTTATAAAATCAAATCCACATATGCTCTTCTCTTTCACTCTCAAGTGATTCGGAGAAATAGAAATGACCATGATCGCTAGTATTTTTCTAACATTATGGTTGTATAGAAAACTACTAATCATTTTTGCATAGGACCATCATAGTGTTGGCATATTTTTATCACACAATTTAAGAAAAAAATTACTAACAATTTTCATACATGTTTCTTGGTAAAAAAATCAAACTTTTCTTAATTTAATTACAATAAACAAAGCACATTATCATTGCAAATTCCGTTAAGGGTAAAGCCCATTCTCTTTAACCATGAGACCTATTTGGGATTAATCCTAAAACTTATTATGAGGATTACTAGAGGAACCCCATATTAGTTCGTACATTAAGGAAACAGACTAATAAAATAGGTAATACCCTTTCTTACTTGAGTAATACTACCCATGAGGAATACCAAAAGTTGTCATGGGGATGACCTCATTCTTCGTTGATTGCGGGGTTTAGTCCATAGTCATAATTTTTTTGAATTGTGTACACATGCATACCAAGTATTTGTGAGTGAATATCCCAAATCCATAGGAACTATAAACAAATCAGGGAAAACTATATCCTATAATTTTTGTGTGTACCAAGACTTTATAAAGAAAAACTTTGTTCGAGTTAAAACCTTATTTTAGTAATACAATAAGGAAAAAATTTTCAATTTGTGTCATGTATTCTTCGTCATAGATCATAATTCTCTAAAAAATTATCTTTCTTTATCAAATAGAATAATACAAAACTCTCCCAAAATTACTTCAACCATTTTGACACTTACACTTCACACTTGTTTTAAAAATTTTGTTTGATTGTAAAAATTGTGTCATTATGATGTCCCTTTTCCTTAGGTTTCCTTTGGAAACTCAAAAAAGCATCCACATCTTTACGTAATTTCTAGTTTGCATCCATTACACTACTCACATCGACATGGATATTTCCTTCAGTATGAAGGAGTTCAATCAAATAGTCTAGGTGTGGACCAAACTCCCTCATTCCCATTTGATTAGTGAACTAATACTAAAGAAACTAGAAACTTCAAATATACGAGGTTTTAAGGTACCTTGAGATGTGACGATGATTAATACATTAAAAAATGATATATCCTTCTCTATAGGGAGCTAGATGGCCTGTAAATCAAGAGATCTCAACAAAAAAATAATTGTATTAGTAGATAGATGGGTGGGTTTCTGGCACTATCATTCTTGAGAAGTTAAAACTTTAATCGATGGATGTCAACTAAAATTTTGATAAAGATAAATAAAATTAGATATTGATAAATTGGATGTAGCAAGATCTGAACAAGAATAGAAATTGAAATTCTAGATATGAGATAAAGATGTAGATCTTATCTAAATACATGCAAAGTAAATAAAACCTAGGTTGGTTTATGGTGACTTCAGGTTATAGAGTATGCTTGATAGTGATCAAGAAAGGATGAGAAGAAAATGCGAAAAGAGGCCTACAAGACTTCTTATAATCTGAATCAAGCTAAAAGTGGATATAAATTGAAATTAGAACATTACATAATAGTCTAGATGTGGATCTATTTAGAAGGATGCAAGAATATTATGAAAAAAATTATGAATGTAATAAAGAAACATCCGTCGGTTGTACAATCGGATGAGTTAGCGAAGGATCGTGGGGATTGCGTAACAAATCTAGGATAATACAAAAGTAGAATGATAGGCTCTGGGAGCCAAGAAGCTATGAAAAAAAAAAATTGATGGTTAGGAATATGAATAGTAGAAAATAAAACAAAATGGAGGCTAGTTTGATGTTGACCAGACAGGGGTTGATGGTGATTATTACTGATATAGGGTTGGATGAAAATGGATGGACATAAATTAATTCTTATAGAAGAGAAATGAAGGCTTGGGAAAGACAAAAATAAAGATAACTTAATGAAAGTTTAAGTTTCTTAAGTTCTAATGATGATAGTTGTAAAGGAATATTCATACATGCAATGATGAAATAAGAGCTCAAATCTCTAATAGTGGGCTCAAAATATTCAAAGGTGACTTCAAAGGAGTGATGGTAGCTACAAGGACACATAAGAAATGAAAGCAAGATCATAGAAGTTATGAGATTATTCAAAATTATATCCTGAGAAAAGGGGTTAAAGGTGGCTTTATAAGTTCTACATGAACTGGGATGAGTCACTTTTGATTGCGGGATCCATTGATTTGAGCGGTGGAAATGTCAACCCACATTTTGATAAAGATAAATAAAATTAGATATTGATAAATTAGATGTAGCAAAATGTGAACCAAAACATAAATTGAAATGATATATAAGATAAATATGTATATTTAATATACATGCATGTAAAGTAAATCAAACCTTAGTGGGTCCATGGTGACCCAAAGATGCATAAAGCATGGTCGATGGTAACCAAGACATGATGAGAAAAAAATTCAAAAAAATAGTCATAAAAGACCTCCCAGTAGCTGGATTTGAAGTTGATCTAGATTTGAAAGTGGATCTAAGATGAAAGCAAAACAATGTATAACATTATGGATTTGGATATATTTGAAAGGATGTAAGGAAATTATGAAAACTGATGATGAATGAAATAAAGATAGATCTATTACATGACAATCAAGATGATTTAGCAACAACTCGGAAGATTGACATCATAGATATGGGATGAAATAAATGAAAATGATAGGATCCAAGGACCAAGAGGTTGTGGAAACCAAAAAATGACGGTTTGGTATTTGAATGGCAAAAAATACAAAAAAATGGAGGATGGGTCAATGGTGAATAGATAGGGTTGGCAGTGACAGGTAATGATCTAGGGATAGTTGAAAATGGATGGACTGAAACAAAGATCTGTAAATAAGAAATGAAGGTGTGGGAAAGAATGAAGCAGAGAGTTCTAATGAAATCTGAACCTACACAATATTTGATGATGATAGTTTCAAAGGAATATCCAAACATGCAATGATAAAGGAATAACTACAATCTCTAATTGTGGGATCAAGATCTTCAAAGGTGACTTTAAAATAGTGATAGTCACTAAAAAGACACACAAGAAATGAAAGAATGATCACAAAAGTTTTAAGAGTATAAAAAAATGTATCTTGAGAAAAGGGGGTAAAGATATCTTTATAGGGTCAAGGTGGAGACCCAAACGAGTCACCACCATTCATGGGTATCCTTCAATTTGGGTGGTGGAAATGTGGTGAACTCAATACAAAGAGCCCATAAGACACAAGATTATGGTTTTAAGGGTTATGACAAATAAGGGCTGCTTATGATGAGTAAATTAATAGGTGGAAGGTGGAAAACATTTAGTAAAGGCCGTGGAGATGTGAAATCATAAAATTATAGCCTAGAAAAAGTAAAATGGAGGTTTTAAGAAGAGGAAATGAATAAAATGAGGGTTTAGAATTAACTAAACATGATTATGGATCATTAAGGTGGAAAATGATGATGGGTGGGATAAATTAAATATAGGAGGGAAAATAGAAGAGAGGTATGTATGTAAATGTTGTAGAGAGTGAACATGCAAAGATGGGTAGTGATACCAAAAATTGGTGTTTATATTTACCCCTTTTTCAAGTGGTCAACATTGGGAAATACATGACACAAAAATTAAAAGAGATGAGAAGATGATTAATGAGGGTTCTCCCCCTCAAACTAGGGTCGATAACACAAAGGAAGTCAATCACAAGTTTGAAAGAGATAAGTGAAGAAGGATGGAAAGGATGAGAAAAAACGATGATGAGATAAGATATCCTGAGGAGGATAAAAAATAAAAATATGGCAGTGATTTTGGAATCACTTCGGTAGGGAACAAAGTACATCCTCAATAGAGATGAAGAAAATTTCCTATGGACTAGTGAGTTGGAAAAAAATCATAGAAAATGGAAGTAAACCAAGGGGGATCCTCTCAAATGGATGTGCAAGATGGGGGACCAATAGGTCAAAATCACACATCAAATATGTGAAAACAAATGTGAAAATGGTCGAGACAAGGGTCTTAACAAAAAGGATAGGGTGTGGGAAAAAATGAATGTGATGTCCTTCATATAGGAGGAATAAAAAATTGGCATACAAGATGGGATGAAAAAGAGGTAAAATAATGGTTCCCCAATAAGGAACATAAGGATGGACTCAAAGGCAAGATGTAAATTAATGGTGCCTTAAGAGGGAACATAAGATGGATATAAGGTGAGATGATGCAAAATAAAGGTGTGGTAGATAATGAAGTCTAGGCAGAAAAATAAATATATGAAATGAATCCCAAACAAGGAAAAAGTGTAAGAAAATAAAATATGAAAGGAAGGATTCATAAAGAGGAATATTAGTTAAAAATGCATGGTCGGGTCAACGATGAATGGGCGGGGTTTGTGGTGACCATGGATAAAGCAACGATGACCCAAGGGGGTTGATGGAAATAATGTTTAGTGGGATATATAAGCCCCTTTATGGGATGATTAGGCTCACTTACAAGGTGAAAAGTGATGATCAAGAAATTCGAGTGAAAATAAGATTTGATATTTTAAGCGAGATGGAGGTTGAAGGAGTAGCGAGGAAGCACCAGAGAACTCAAACAATGGTAAGTGCCTAAACACTACCATTATTTTTTTTTTATGTATTTTTTAAATTTATGTATTGACACTAGGGGAGGTTACTAGAAATTAGACCTGGTTTCCATCGAAAAAGACTTTTAGGGCATCAACCCATGTATGGAGGCATCGAACCAACCTTGGTTCTATGTTGAATAGGGATAAAAAGAGAAAAAAATTGGGTTTTGGATTTTTTTATAATGATTTACTAATGTTTACGTGTTTGAAATATTTTTACAAGATCGAGACACTTTATATCTATAATATAGGGTATTGGCCTTGTTTGATCAAATCATAGGTGATGTCACGATGTGGACTTGGACTATCCGCCACAATAGGACTAGGTGGATTCTATCACTACCAAAGGATTCCACATGATTTTGAGATTTTGATTACATTAGTGGATATTTGGGATGTGCATACAGGAACATTCTGGTTTAGGATAGGAGATATGACACTAACTTTTGAGGATGTATACCTCATCCTGAGGTTGTTGATATAGGCTGAACCGGTTTAGACCATCATAGCAAATAGTAGATTGGGGTTTTCACACTATTTTTTAGCCGATTCCCCTCATATGAAATTCACATCTGGGGAATTTCACATAGAGACACAATATGAGTGTGGGGTGGCTAGAAGTAGATTGATATGCCCAAAGTGATGATGGTAATTTCTAGTTATGTACTACCAGAGTTAGGGGATAGGATATATCCATAGATATAGATAGGTGTAGTTACAGATATTATTGATCACAAAATAGCATTTTCATTTGTCACATCACTACTATCATAGGTATACTATGAGTTGTTCATGTATGTAGAGATGATGAAGATAGGGATGGATGTAGTACTATTACTCCATTGTTAGGCATATGAGCATATAGAAATGATAATACCACCATGGCTCCCATGGATAACATGGGATCATATTGAGTTGTTCATTGGGTTATTGAGATGCTAAGATAATTAGGTGATGAAGACACGAGAGAGAGGAGTAAAGTGGTATATAGATAGACTAGTAGATCTTGATGTGGAATAGGTTAGATGGCGGTCATGTCGTGATTATCCTTCATGGCCAGGGGAAGAGGAGTATTTTTTTGGATGAGATGTACTAGATGGGTGGAGAGGTAGAGGCCCAATATGATATATTTCATGTAGTTTGATAGGGTTATAAATAATTTTGGAGTGGTGTAGATAGTTCCTAGAGATCCTGTTTGATATAGGCGAGATGAATCAGGGGGATATCTTTATTCCCGATATGGAAGATCCATTAGAGGAGGTAGGGGAACCATGGGATGACTTTGATCATGTCATGGTCAAAGCTGGATCTATGTATTAGATGACTTGAGTAGACATGATAGAGGTAGAGAGAGCTAAAGGAGGTGATGAGGAGGAGGTGGTGCTAACTAAGGAGGATGTAGTGCCAAGATTTAATGAGAGTGATGATAGAGAGTCTATCACAAAGATATCTTGATTGCACACATATCATGATTCAACATGGAAGGAGAGGTATGAGAAACACTAGGATAGGGATATGACACTTATAGAGGAAATATTCCTATGTTAGGAGAGAGAATAGGCCATCTAACAGAGGGATTGGTATAAGAGGTAGTGAGAGGCCTACAGATCTAAGTTTGGACAACTCACACCTATACTCATGGAAAAGTTAGGGAGTGGTGCATTAGTGGTAGTATAGCAGGTTAGAAAGATGGAACCTCCCAGTACTATTCCCTTAGATATATACAAATAAATAGTAGCCGATGCATGGTAAGTTAAGCACATCATGACATCTAGAATGCCATGGATGCTAAGATATGCAGCATATCTAGCTAAGTAGTGGGGAGAGGGTGGCACAATCCCATCCGGTAGTACAAATTTTATGGGATACCCATGTTAAGATGAGGTCCATGAAGGAGGATATGAGGACCAGAGATAGATTTAGAAACCTGCCCCAAGGGGAAAGATTTGAGACTCTCATATATAGAGTTTGTTATTTTTTATGATGTATCATATTCAAAATAGGACCCTTAGTGGCCTGCTATGGATGTATAGATGATTTTGGATGATATATACATACATACATATATATATATATATATATATATATGATGTTTTCATGATCTATCATGTTTTATATGTATGATTCATGGATTTTATGATGTCATGTTAAATATAGATGTTGATGTTTTATTATGATGTTAAGGATTAGATATAGATGTTATGGGTTATGGATTATGGATTATATGTTATGGATATTTGTATGGTTGTAAATAGGATGTGGATATTTTATTGAGATGTTATGGATTTTATTATGATGAACTGGTAGTGATTATTTGTTAGAAATAAAATTTGATATGGATGTGATGATCGTGGATAGATAGTTTTTAGACATGATGAAATAAGGAATAATGTGATGGGATTATAAATATGTTAAATGTGGTTCATAAGGCATGATTGATGTTATATTTTAAAATAATACACATAAGAATGGATAAAATGGTTACATTAGGAAGAATATGCTAAGAACATGTTCTTGGTGAGAGAGAGGTTATTACTTTGATAGAAGGTGGCAAAAAGGAAATAAATTACACATGATTGTATTATCAAACACACAAAGAAATGATAAACCATATACTATCATGCATAAACATGGTAATGATTTGGAATAATTCATTAAGAGTTTATGTATTATCGAACACTCAAAGAAATGACTCATACATATGCATGATAATATATGGTCTAATTAATTTGGGATTAAAATTTCCATGTTGAATCCATTTTAGAGTAGTGAAATTATGATTTTCTTTAAGGACAAGGTCACCTATGTTAAATTCATGCTCCTTGAGATGTTTTTCTAAGCACATTTAATGCACTCTTGATAGACATGGTGATGTTCAAGGAAATAAGTTGACGTTCATCTAACAACTGGAGTTGTGATATACGCTCCTAGCGATAGTGTTCCTCATAGATGAATCTACAAAGAGAAACACATAAGGATGGGATTTAGACCTCAAGAGGAAGAATGGATTGAGAGCCATAAAAGAGAGAAGCTAGTGGCACTAGAAGAGGTACGTATGCTAGTACAATAAGCCCAAAAAGTGAAGGGAATATGAAGATGTCAATCATGACCAAATTTATCAATAGTCTTGGCAAGGATGTTACAAAGAGTTTTGTTAGTGGCTTTGGCTTGGCCATTAGCTTGAGGATAATATGGAGAAGAGAAGATAAGATTAATATTGAATGAGTCAAAAATCTTCTTGAGATATTTTTTTTTGAAGGAATTTCTATTTTCTGTGATGATTTTTGAGGAATGCCAAAATGGAAAATGATATGCTCATAGATGAAATTAACGATATTATTAGCTTTGGTTGATGTGAGAAGAATTTATTCCACCCACTTAGTGAAGTATTCAGTAGCAATGATGATAGAATGATGGCGTTGGGAGGAACATGGATTGATGAGGCCAATGAGGTCAAGTCCCCATTGTGAGAAAGGCCAAAGATCTTGTGTCACTACAAAGCTTGACTAGGAATGTGGATGAGTTTGGAATGATTCTAGAATTAGATGCATTTATTGACATATTCACAAAAATATTGATTGAGAGAGGGCCAATAATAACCCATGCAAAGGACATGCTTTCGACATCCAAACCACTAAAATGGCCACCACATATACCATCGTGGACTTCTTGAATGCAGATCAAGTGGATTCATGAGATTTTTGCTAATGAAGAAAGATGCCATTTAAGCCCTACATATAATTAGTGTTGTCAAGGATAACATAAAATTTACGGCATTGAAGAAAATAAATCCTACCAATTTTACATAAGTTATGCTACATTATTTTTATGATGTATCGATTCGAATAGGACCCTTAGTGGCCTGCTATGGATGTATAGATGGATTTTGATGATGATGATGATATATATATATATATATATATATATATATATATATATATATGATTTTGTCATGATTTATCATGTGTTATGTGTATGATTCATGGATTTGATGATGTCTATGTTAGATTTAGATGTGGATGTTTTATTATGATGTTAAGGATTAGATATAGATGTTATGGGTTATGGATTATGGATTATATGTTATGGATATTTGTATGGTTGTAAATGGGATGTGGATATTTTATTGAGATGTTATGGGTTTGATTATGATGAACTGGTAGTGATTATGTGTTAGAAATAAAATTTGATATGTATGTGATCCGATATAGATGTGATGATCTTTGGATAGATAGTTTTGAGACATAATGAAATAAGGAATAATGTGATGGGTTTATAAATATGTTAAATATGGTTCATAAGGCATGATTGATGTTATATTTTAAAAGTACACACATAAGACTGGATAAAATGGTTAAATTAGGAAGGATGTGCTAAGAACATGTTCTTGGTGAGAGAGAGGTTATGACTTTGATAGAAGGAGACCAAAAGGAAATTAATTACACATGATTGTATTATTGAACACAAAAATAAATGACATCTCAAACCAGATTGGAGGTAAACAGGAAAGGGAGATAATGAAGGAAATGTACTTGCAACCAATAACAAGTGTTAACACATAACCATTAATAGTTAGTAATCCTAAGGCTTGTGATGGAAAGTATGGAATATGTACTAATAAACATAATGTTGACACAACATAAGGGGTTAAAATGCAAATTTTACATGGGAATATATGTTATCCATTAGTGGTAATTCCTATATCTATTCCCCAACTTTGAGCAACATTATGTAAATTGATCAATGCGGGAGTTTGCTAAAGATGAGAAAGTTTATCGATCCAGAAGCTTTTTTAGCATGTTTACTTTTGAATTTCATGCTTTTTATTTTGATTAAATAGAATTTTGATCAATGTAGGAATATTTTTCTACCACGATATGAGATTGTACCCATCCTTCAAGGGACTTTGTCTAAATTTAATTTTTTTACTTTTTGAAATTTGAATTTTTTTCAATTATAAATTGCGAAGGTATATGATAGTTTTCCTTCTAGGGACCAGTCTATAATTTTAATATTTTTATTCTTTAAATAAATATTATCCTTTGAGGGGGAAGTCTATTTATGGGTGTGATAGCTTTGAATATGAGCATCTAGGTAATCTTGACTTGTTATGGAAGATATGGGAATAAATAGGTATAACACTAAGAAGGGGATAATAAATGTACAAGTGACACCCATGGACTCGTAGTGTTGTTCTTGTAGGTACATAATAAGGTGATAGAAATAAATATTATGGATTTATCAACTTGAGAAATAATAACATATCCATGAGGAATATGTTAATAACAGATCCATGGTGCCCATATTAAAGTTCATAGAGAAGAAAGTGATGGTAGAACAAATAAATCTAAATCATTACAATGAAGTATGAAAGAGGATAATTATGGATGGATGACCACCGAGATGACTAACTTCACGTTGGTAGGTATGTTAGCAATATAAATTCTACAAGTGTATTTCATTAAGAGGTTATGTTTACGGTGACCATTAATCATTTCTTTTGTGTTCAATAATACATGGTAATGATTTGGAATACTTAATTAAGAGGTTATGTATTATCGAACACTCAAAGAAATGACTTCGTACATATGCATGATAATATATGGTCTAATTAAGTTGGGATAAAAATTTCCATGTTGAATCCATTTTAGAGTAGTGAAATTATGATTTTCTTTAAGGACAAGGTCACCTATGTTAAATTCATGATCCTTGAAGTGTTTTGTGTAAGAACATTTAATGCACTCTTGATAGACATGATGATGTTCAAGAGAAAAAGAGACATTCATCTAACAACTCGAGTTGTGTTAGATGCTCTTGGTGATAGTATTCATCAAAGATGAATTTGTAAAGAGAAACACACAAGGATGGGATTTAGACTTCAAGAGGAAGAATGGATTTAGAGCCATAAACAAGAGAGAAAGGAGTTGCACATGTAGAGGTACGTATGCTATTTCGATAAGCCCAAAGAGTGAAGGGAATACGAAGATGTCAATTATAATTGAATTTATCAATAGTCTTGGCAAGAATATTATGAAGAGTTTTGTTAGTGGCTTTGGCTTGGCCATTAGCTTAAGGATAATATGGAGAAGAGAAGATAAGATTAATATTGAATGAGTCAAAAGCTTACTGAGTTATTTTTTTTTAAGGACTTTCTATTTTCTCGTGATGATTTTGTGAGGAATGCCAAAATGGAAAATGATATGCTGATAGATGAAATTAATGATTTTATTAGCTTTGGTTGATGTGAGTGGAATTTATTCCACCCACCTAGTGAAGTATTCAATAGCAATGATGATATAATGATGGCGTTGGGAGGAACGTGGATTGATGAGGCCAATGAGGTCTAGTCCCCATTGTGAGAAAGGCCAAAGATCTTGAGTCGGCTGCAAAGCCTAACTAGGAATGTGGATGAGATTGGAATGCTTCCATAGAATTTAATGCATTTATTGACATATTAACAAAAATATTGATTGATAAAGGGCCAACAATAACCCATGCAAAGGACATGCTTGCTGACAACCAAACCACTAAAATGGCCACCACAAATACCATCATGGACTTCTTGAATAGATCAAGTGGATTCATGAGATTTTCATTAATGAAGAAAGATTCCATTTAAGCCCTACATATAATGAATGTTATCAAGGATAACATAAATTTACAGACATTGAAGAAAAGAAATCCTACCAATTTTACATAAGTTATGATACATTATTTTTTATGATGTATTAGATTCGAGAATAAGACCCTTAGTGGCCTATTATGGATGCATAGATGGATTTTGATTATATATATATATATATATATATTCTTTTTCATGGTCTATCATGTGTATTGTGTATGATTCATGGATTTTATGATGTCTATGTTAGATTTAGATGTGGATGTTTTATTATGATGTTAAGGATTAGATATAGATGTTATGGGTTTATGGATTATGGATTATATGTTATGGATATTTGTATGGTTGTAAATGGGATGTGGATATTTTATTGAGATGTTATGGGTTTGATCATGATGAATTGGTAGTGATTATGTGTTAGAAATAAAATTTGATATGTATGTGATCTTATATAGATGTGATGATTTTGGATAGATAGTTTTTAGACATGATGAAATAAGGAATAATGTGATGGGTTTATAAATATGTTAAATATGGTTCATAAGGCATGATTGATGTTATATTTTAAAAGTATACACATAAGAATGGAAAAAATGGTTAAATTAAAAGGATATGCTAAGAACATGTTCTTGGTGATAGAGAGGTTAGGACTTTGATAGAAGGATACCAAAAGGAAATTAATTACACATGATTGTATTATTGAACACACAAATAAATGATATCTCAAACCAGATTGGAGGTAAATAGGAAAGCAAGATAATGAAGGAAATGTACTTGCAACCAATAACATGTGTTCACACATAACCATTAATAGTTTGTAATCCCAAGGCTTGTGATGGAAAGTATGGAATATGTACTAATAAACCTAATTTTGACACAACATAAGAGATTAAATGTAAATTTTACATGGGAATATATGTTATCCATTAGTGGTAATTCTATATCTATTCCCCAACTTTGAGAAACATTATGTAAATTGACCAATCCGGAAGTTTCTAAAGATGAGAAAGTTTATTGATCCAGAAGCTTTTTAGCATGTTTACTTTTGAATTTCATGCTTTTTATTTTGAGTAAATAGAATTTTGATCAATGTAGGAATATTTTTCTACCACGATATGAGATTGTACCCATCCTTCAGGGACTTTGTCTAAATTTTATATTTTTACTTTCTAGAATTTTAATTTTTTTCAATTATAAATTGCAAGGTATATGATAGTTTACATTCTAGGGACCAGTCTATAATTTTAACATTTTTATTCTTTAATTAAATATTATCCTTTGAGGGGAAATTCTATTTATGGGTGTGATAGCTTTGAATATGAGCATCTAGGTAATCTTGACTTGTTATGGAAGATATGGGAATAACTAGGTATACCACTAAGAAGGGGATAATAAATGTACAAGTGACACCCATGGACCCTTAGTGTTGTTCTTGTAGGTACATAATAAGGTGATAGAAATAATGATTATGGATTTATCATCGAGAAATAATAACATATCCATGAGGAATATGTTATTAACGAGATCCATGGTGCCCATATTAAAGTTCATAGAGAAGAAAGTGATGGTAGAACAAATAAATCCAAATAATTACAATGAAGTATCAAAGAGGATAATGATGGATGGATGACCACCGAGATGAATAACTTCACGTTGGTAGGTATGTTAGCAATATAAATTCTACAAGTGTAATTCATTAAGAGGTTATGTTTACGATTGACCATTAATCATTTCTTTGTGTGTTCAATAATACATGGTAATGAATTGGAATACTTATTTAAGAGGTTATGTATTATCGAACACTCACATAAATGACTTCTACATATGCATGCTAATATATGGTCTAATTAAGTTGGGATAAAAATTTCCATGTTGAATCCATTTTAGAGTAGTGAAATTATGATTTTCTTTAAGGACAAGGTCACCTATGTTAAATTCATGATCCTTGAAGTGTTTTGTGTAAGAACATTTAATGCACTCTTGATATACATGGTGATGTTCAAGGGAAAGAAGGAGACATTCATCTAACAACCGGAGTTGTGTTATACGCTCTTCGTGATAGTATTCCTCATAGATGAATCTATAAAGAGAAAGACACAAGGATGGGATTTAGACCTCAAGAGGAAGAATGGATTGAGAGCCATACACAAGAGAGAAAGGAGTTGCAGCTATAGAGGTACGTATGCTATTTCGATAAGCCCAAAGAGTGAAGGGAATATGAAGATGTCAATTATAATTTAATTTACCAATAGTCTTGGAAAAAATTATTATGAAGAGTTTTGTTAGTGGCTTTGGCTTGGCCATTAACTTAAGGATAATATGGAGAAGAGAAGATAAGATTAATATTGAATGAATCATAAAGCATACTGAGTTCTTTATTTTGAAGTAATTTCTATTTTTCGTGATGATTTTTTGAGGAATGCCAAAATGGAAAATGATATGTTCATAGATTAAATTAAGGATATTATTATCTTGGTTGATGGGAGAAAAATTTATTCCACCCACCTAGTGAATTATTCAGCATTAATGATTTTAAAATGATGTCATTGGGAGGAACGTGGATTGATGAGGCCAATGAGGTGTAGTCCCCATTATGAGAAAGGCTAAATATCTTGTGTCAGTTGCAAAGCCCGACTAGGAATGTGGATGAGTTCTGAATGCTTCCATAATTTTATGCATTTGTTGACATATTCAAAAAAATATTGATTGAGAGAGGGCCAATATTAACCCATGCAAAAGGACATGCCTGCTAACAACCAAACCGCTAAAATGGCCACCACAAATACCATCCCCGGACTTCTTGAACAAACCGAGTGGATTCATGAGATTTGCATTAATGAAGAAAGACGTCATTGAAGCCTCATATATAATGAATGTTTTCAAGGATAGAAGATCATTTACAGAATTGAAGAAAAGAAATCCTACCAATTTTAGATAGGTTAGAGGGAATGATTAATTGAGAAAGATAGTTGAAGATTTGAGAGTACCTTAGATCAAAAGGATTATATTCAATAAGGTTGACTCTAGTTAACTCACTAATATCAGTTGGTTTTGAATGTGATGAGCGATACCAGAGAGTTTTTACACTTATATATACTAAGGGATAAGAGATACGAGAGAAGCCATAGTTTTTAAAAAGTGATTAGATGATCGAGGGACACTTAGAATGGTATAGAATCAAAGGATACAAGAAGTAAATAGAAAATATCATTATAATTTTGAAGGATCTAATTTTTAAATTGATATATGCTTGTAAATTTATTAATGAGGATCTTAGAATCCCTATAGATGTTAAGGATTTGGAAACCAATTAGGACAACAATTTAGAGGCTTAGGATGAGATATTCTTACTCAGTCATATTGTTGGTGTATTAGAAATTAATTTTATATGTGATAGGAATAGGAGTGTCCCAAGGATGAATGATAATGAGAGGAGAAAATTCATATGGAGATTATTTGTGTATAAAATTATTATCGGAAGAGGGGTATTAACTAATTAATCTATGATATCTTGGCCCTTGATTGATTCATGAAAGATGAACTCTATGTCAAACTTGGTAATCAACATGAGCCATTGAGTGATGCAATCACTATGATAAGGCTTGGAATGCATAGTTTTGAGAAGATGAAATCTAGTGACAATAGAATTTGAATGATTGAGAAGATAATGACAAAAATTAAAGTTACTTGAAGAAGAGAGTGCAAAACATATTTTTAGCTTCATTGTATTGAGTCTCATAGTCATGAATGACGTAGCTAATGTAATAGATAAAATTATCCCTTTTTTGCTCATCGTGATGTGCCAACATGGCACCGAGAGAATGATCAAAGGAAGAGACATAAAATATAGAAAGGATCCCCTCACATGGAGGTGTAAGAACAGGGGGATAATAGATACTACTTGACATAATTAAGGATTTTTGGCAATTATCATCCCATTTGAAGTCAATGTCTTTATGAAGAAGATGGTGAAAGGGTTAGCAATGGTCGAAAAATTGCGAGATGAAATGACATATTGATTGAAGTTGGCCTTCAAGGCTGAAAAGATGTTTTAGATTAGGAGGAGGCATCTCAAGGATGGATTTTATCTTGGTGGTGCAAAATTCAATAACACTGATAGAAATTATGAAAATAAGGATTTTTCCAGCTAGCACTCCAAAAAACACTTGGCTAGATTCAGACAAAGGAAGAAGAAGATAAGGCACTCAAAAATGACCTCAAGGATGATGATGTGATTGTGGTGATGCCTATATTTAACCAAGAGGTTACTAACATAGTCCTCTACATTTTTATGGATGAGATCATGAAATAAATAATTCATGGATCACTATTAGGTGGCTCTAGAATTTTTAACCTAAAGGGCATAATGTGATAACAAAAGGTATGCCAAGGAGTGATGAAATAGGTATTATGTTGGTCTCCTGGTGTAATGAATATTTGATTATACCTAGAGAATCCATCCATTAGAGAAATCATATCATGACCTACAATAAGGTCTACGAGATGATCAATGTTGGGAAGAGGAGAATCCTCTTTATGGAAAGCAAGGTTGAGATCTCAGAATTTTGTGTAGATGTGGAAATTTTAATAAGATTTGAAAATATGTATGATGTTAGAAACCCATTAGGGATATTCAATAGAGATAATGAAATTAGCTGAAAAGAGGTGTTGTAGCTCCTCCTTAACAAGGAGGGAAAATTGAGGATGTATGCAATGATATTTTTTATGAACCGACTTATCTTTAGGAAAGGTAATGATGTTATGGACAACAATGGAAGCATTGAGGCATATTATATCAATTTATAACCATGCGAAAGGATTTTCTATGTCAAAAATAAAAGAGGTGAAAGATTCAAGTTCTTGAGGATCAAGGGATCGATCCACGTTTAGGTAGCATGAATCTTAAAGATTTTATATGTTAATGTCGATGGTGGATTCATTATGAAGAGTAAATGTGTTTGATGGTAAGGTATTATGAAGATAGGAATATTATGCCCCTATATATGAAAGGATGGAATCGTCATCAATGCATTGAACAATGTTAATGGTAGGGGAATATTCCTCTATCATTTTTGGGAATTGAAGATGGAGGGATCTAGTTTCTTCATCACATTGATAAGTGAAGGATCCCAAGGTAATCGTGGTAATTAAAAAAATATAAAGGAGTTGGACACAATTTCATCCATATATATAATGTTGTGGGGTGGAGAAGATGGAGGATCAATGTCCATGAGAGCTAGAGATTGTGGGAGAGGTTCTAAAGATCATTCCTTATAGCCCAACCTGAATTTTACATGGGGTTTACTTAGATTTATCAATGATAAGGTCATTTATGATTTGTTTATAACTCCCATTAAAAATTATTTTCATACACAAAGATGATGAAGATAATTGTAGGAAAAGTACTTCTCAGTAAAGAAATTTAAAACTGTTAGTCTATGGTTGAGTGTCAATGTGTGAATAAGGGTGATCTATTCCACCATATATGATATTATTATGAATATTTTATAGATAAAAAGTAATGATATCCTTGACATTAGGTTGATACATTGGAGCTTTATCATGCCTACCAATTCTATGAGGCATGGGAAGAGGGTTAAGTATGAGAAGATGATACTCCCCTAGTGTGAGTTGATCCATTACTATGTCTAAAGAGTTATCATTTGGAAGATTTTATGTGGACATGGATGAGCTAGTGGATGCCCTAGAAGGACCATATGTGGGAATGAGAACATAATTAGGATGATAAGTCATGTGACATGATTTAAATAGAGGAGTGTTTGTAGGAGTTAATATTTTCCCCTCATGTTCTTACTTGATGTGTCAATGAAGGGTTGAAGGAAAATTTTTTGGCATGCATCCATGGTCATCCTAGTAGGATGTTGTATTAAAACCCCGTTATACTATATAAAATACCATGTGCAATATTTTTTCATGAACATGGATAAAAGAATAATTATACCTAAAAAGGTGGCGATAACATCATTAAATGCCCGAACAATTGTGGGTGATTGGGTGACAATAAAATTAGAGATATTAATTTCATCAAAGGTGTCAGATGAGATGATATTTATGTTGGATCCAGAATGAATGAATGTGTAATTGATGTGCATAGTGATGAAAAGAGGAAGGTCATGCTCATAAGGTGATATGTCGAATGTCAGTATTATCAAAGGATATGGAAGCTGAAGTGGTAAGTGACCCAACAAGAGATGAAAAGGGATGAGCCTCAACACTAGGAGTAGGGATACATTCTAGAGCTTCCATGAGATATTTCCTAAGATCTAGATGTCATTGGATGTGATCATAGAGTGACATCTTAACTGGGGCCCTGATGAACTTGTTTCATAAAATTTTGTTGAAGAGAAACATGCCAAAGGGAAGCTAAGATAAACACTTTGGGATTTTATGAAGTAAGGGGTGGAGTAAATTAATTGTAAGGAGAAGTAACAACCACTTTGTATTTTGATTGAGTACATGATTAGAATTCATGGGGATGGTAACGGGTTGTGACATAAACAAATTTATTTAGGAGAGTTGGTCCCTCTTTAGGATAAGTTGAAGTTAGAGGAGGGATAGAAATGTAAGTCTTAGATGAATGAGGATATTTAGATGTATTGGTGGATGAATGTTAGGATGAGGAAGTTTGTTTGGTAGATGGAAAAATGTGGTACCCTTCAATAAGAAGGTCATCCTCATTAATAATATTATGAATGATATTTTGGAGGGATTTTCAATGTTTTGTATCATGTCTTGGTGTAATGGTATGCACACATGAGATCATAGTTAAAAAATTAAGTTCTTAGGGCATGTGGATGACATGTTTGATCAATGGAAGGGTGATCATATCGATTCTAAATATAAATTGAAATATTTATATGTAAGGGGCAATGGGGGTGATTGAAGAATGGATTTTAGATGAGGTGGTATAAAGGATGGCATGTGAAGGTAAAGGGGATGGTTTTCCTTGAGGTGGTTTCATGGAATAATTCAATTCTATATTGGGATTTAACAAAGAGGAATATGGTTTTTTTTTGTTATGATTGAGGGAACTTAAATGGGTTTTTTTCTAATTTTACAATTATGGTGGTGGAAGGTCTCGAAGGAAGATAAGTTTTGAGGAAGGATGACATTGTTTTTACTTGCTGATGATGGGGAAATTTTATGAAGGGGTTGGCCCTAAGCTAGAAAGGTATGCTCCTAAAAGTGATGATGTGAGATAAAGTTTCTTAGGAGGGTTATTATTGAAAGAAGGTAGATCTAAGTGTTCATCTGGATGCGTGAGGGACTTTTGGATGGGTACACCAAGATTCTTAGAATTTAATCGCAGGGATTTACCATAGGCAGGGAATGATGCAAATTTTTATTGGAGAATTTACGGGGGTAGAATCGGTAATGTGGGTTACATTATAGGGGTGGTTATCAAAGGTGGAAGTGGTTTTTATATGATGCACTTGACAAGATCTAAAGGGGTTGTAGATTATACAAGTATATTATTGGTGGACGTAGGGATGATTGGAGTTGTAATATGGTGAGAGTCTCATTCGTAGATGTATTGGGTACGGGTGTTTACACGATGGAGGATTCAAGAGGTGGTAATGTGGATGTTTTTGTAGATTTGGATGTTGGTGTGGGTATATTCATAATAGTAGAGGTAATTGATGTAGGATTAGGTGTAGATGTGTGAGATGAAGGTGTTGAGGTAGCTATAGATCAAGGATTACATGTGATGGATGAGGATGTGGATGATATGGATGGAGAAGTAGATGTGATTAAACTTGATGGGGATGTAGTGGTTGTAGTCACGCTTCATACCGATATGCTAGGAGTAAAATTGGATGAGGTTGGGATCATATGGGAAGAGTCCAAATAGGGGTAGATGAAAGTGGTAATGAGATGATGGGTGTAAATGATGGGATTGGATATTGGTATATAGTATTAATTGTATGGGTAATATATGGTTGTGATATGGGGAGGATTTTAATTGTTGCGTAGATTTTCAAGAAAGGGTTTTTGAAGACGTCAAGAAGTTTTTTTTTATTAAGGGCAAATAGTTTTGAAGGGACTATACCTTGTATACAAAAGGGCTTAAAAGCCGTATAGTGAAGATGAGAGAAAAACCCGAGAAGGGAAAAATAAATCAACCATGAAGGGCTCAACACCAAATATTACAAAAATAAGTGAAAAAGGGATCTAAACGTACAAAGATCCAAAAGAAAGAAGGAAAGATCAAAAGAAACCAAAAGAGAAACAACATATAGAGCTCTACCAAAAAAAAAAAGCTCCGAACCGCCGATGACACCACATCGCAGCCAAAAACAAAGATCACAACAACCCGTTACTTGATGGCTCACAATCTTGGTCTTGATAACTGCAGGTGACATGAAGAAGGCAATGACAAAGGGCTCGAGAGGAGTCTTACATATCTTCTTGGGCAATTGCAATATCCCTTTTCTCTTTAGGACCCCAAATGTCCTCATTAACCCCACTTAAACTACAGACACTATGGACATGTTGTTCAATGAAATTATAAATTCTTTTGAGGGCAGACAATATGCATTCATTGCGGCTTTTAGCATTCCCCAATCTTCCATCTAAGGACTGTAGCTTCTTGTAGACTTCAGCAATAACCCCCTCTTCCTCCTCAGTTTGAAGGATTCTTTTACCCTTAGCTCTTTCCATGTTTTTTATAGCCCCTTTGAGCTCTTGTATCTCCTTTTCTAATCTTTCCACCCTGTCCAGCAATTCCTCCTCCTTGGGCTCCTCCACCGGCTTGCTAATATGCAGGAGGTTTTCAGCAAGTTCCAAGTCTTTGTGGCTCCTTAGGACCCATTGGGAAGTAGGGATTTTAGCTTTAAGGCTCTTGCTTTTCTTGCTGGAAACAATATCTTCATTCTTTCTTTTAAGCAGGGGGAGTGGAAGCAGTGTAGGCAGGTGGAGGTATGGAGGAGGGAGGTGGGGTAGGATTCACGGGAGGGCAGCTGGAGCAGTGGTGGTGGATCAAGAGGATAAGTCCCTGGTGCAAAGGGACAGCCCTAGAGTGGCTCTGAACTTCCCTTATAGATTTCTCTAGAGAGTTAATCAAATAGTGAGGAAAGCTGATAATGTTATTTCTACAAAAGTGATTCAGAAAAATCAGATGCTTTTGAGGTATAGTCACAAATCTTCCTTCCAGGGTAACGTACCTAACCACCATTTTGGCCAGCTCAGCAAAAGGTTCAGGAATCGATGCCACCTTGATGCCAGCGGTCACGAACTCAAGATTTTCCCCCTCTTCTAGAAATTTCTTGGTCTCCACCTCCCTGTCCACCTTCTTATTGAAGAATTTGGTGCCTTCCAGGCTGAGGCCCGTGATCTGAGCGATGAGCTCTTCCGTGATTTCCATCTCCATGTTACTATACTTGACAATCCTATTCTTCCAACCCTGGGTAAATTTGATAGAAATGTCTTGGTCGAAGCCTTGGATCCTTTCAATGAAATTAGATAGGCCCCCGATTTGCAGGTAATCCCAAAGCTCCGTGTTCTCTTTCCACTCAGGATTGTGGGTCGGTTCAGTTTTGCAAGGCGACCCCCATGTTTCCTCTGCTTCTTTTTCTGTTCTCAATGGTAAAAAAGCTACCAATGTGCGGGACAGGCTAAGCTTTGATTTTGATATTTGAATCTTTCCTTACCGTGAAAGCTGATTTAATGATTATGCTACACTTGTTATTATTTCCCCACTCCTCGGCTTTCCTCCTATGCCAAGAAATGATGACAGTCCATCCCGCACAGATCGCATCAGCCATCCATATCTTTTGTGATGTCATCATCATGTACTTGAGGATCCACACATTAGCATCCAAATTACAGCCGTTAGTAATGATTTTCACTACCATGTAGATCAATGATAATGGCTTTATTGACATGAGTAGGCAGAGCATCCCCCCTAAACCAAGTTTGAAAGGAATTATTAACACCGAAGTTAGCCAAGCTGTCAGCTACCCTATTACCTTCCCGATAGGTGTGGGTGATTTGGACATTTTCAAAGCTTTTGCATATATCAATAGCTTCCTCAATATAATCCCTGATAGACCAGCTGGGGTGTTGCTTTTTATTCAAAAGATTGATAATATTTAGAGAATCACCTTCAATTATAATATTTGGAATATTGCAATCCCTGGCAAGTTTTATACCCCAAAGAGCCGCCATGGCTTCGGAATAATGATTAGTCTGCCTGCCCATTCTCCCAGAAAAAGTAGCAACAAAACAACCTCTTTGATCCCTGATGATTCCCCCTCCTCCAGAGTCACCCAGATTTCCTTTTGAGGCCCCATCAAAATTTAACTTGTGCCAATCAGTGGGAGGTTTAATCCATCTGATTGTGGTTCTGTCAGTACCATTGTTATTTCTATTGACAGTGGCAATATTCCATTCAATCAGGATGCTTGCTTCATTCTCTCGGGTAAAGACCATTTTTAGGGGGTTTAAATTTAGCAATATTATCTTGCACAACAATGATAATTTCCTTATATACTTTGTTACAAGCCTGTCTTTTGTTTCTGAAAATACTATCATTACGAGCCTTCCAGATTCTCCACATAGTGTGGGGCAGAACAAGTTGCCACAGTATTTTCACCATGCAATGTTTAAACGGAGAGCCCCATTGCTCCCAAGCCTGAAGACAGGTAAGGGGAAAAGTCCATCTCAGATTAAATTTATCAAAAACAAGCTGCCAAATTTTGGAGGCAATCTCACAATGGAGGAATAAATGTTTTATATCTTCAGCCTCTTTCTGACACATGCAACATCTATTTGGCATGATGAATCCCCTCTTGATGAGATTGTCATTAGTTAGGATCTTGCCATTAATAATTAGCCACCAAAATAAGTTCACTCTAGGGGTTAACTCCGGCATCCACAGCTTGTGCCACTTAATTTCGCTTTCCATGGATACAAAGAAAGAATTATATCCTGATTTAACAGTGTATTCCCCATCGAAAGAATCTTTCCAGATGAGCTCATCCTTAAGGTTTTGATTACTTATATGGATTAGGGAAAGTTGATTCTGGAGATATGCAATCTCATCCTGTATACTATCATTCTCCACTTTTAGTTGTTTCCATTTTCTTTTGTTTCCATCCCTCTCAATGTACCCCTAGATTTTGTGTCCATACTTAGTAATTAAGTTGTCTTTAATATGATCAAAAGCAGAAATCCAGTTAGAATCCATCCACTTATCAGTCCAGAAGTTTATGTTTTGTCCATCTCCAAGCTTCCAGCTACACCCTTGAGAGAGAATGTGTCTGCTGCGTAGAAGGTTGTTCCAGAAAATAGAACCACTCAGAAGAGACTGATCATATATGAAGGAAATCTTGTTTTGGTTTGAAAGATATTTAATCTTAACCAGCTCTGTCTAAGGTCTATGCTCTTTTAAAAGCCTCCATCCTAATTTTGCACTAAGGGCAGTACTCATATGTTTGATATCTTTTATGCCTAACCCCCCTAGCCTCTTAAGTTTACAAACCTGTTCCCAAGCCACAAGGTGATATCTAAATCTGTCCTCAGTACCGTGCCATAGAAAGTGTTTTTGAATCTTCTCAATATTGTTCATCACTGTAGTAGGCATGTTGAACATTGACAGTATGTAAATAGGCAAGTTTTGAAGCGTGCTTTTAACCAAAAGGCACTTACCTGCACTTGAAAGGACTACTCCTTTCCAGCCAGCCAACTTTCTTTGAAATCTCTTAATAAGATCATTCCATACCTCCACAGAAATCTTGCTAGTACTTAAAGGTAATCCTAAGTAAGTAGCTGGTAGAGAATTAATAGTGCATCCTAGAATATTAGCAATCTTTCTTTGCCTTTCCCTAGGAGTATTGAAGAAATAAATAGAGCTTTTGTCAAAATTAACTTTTATCCCTAGGCTTCCTCATAAAATCTGAGGACAGTTTTGATAGCCTTTGCCTCAATAATGGAAGCCATTAGGAGCAGAAAAGTGTCATTGGCAAACTGCTGATGAGAGGAGATTTGATTACCAGTAGTTGGAGGGAAGCCTTTTATCATGCCAATGTCAATAGCTTTGGAGATAGATCTACTTAAATTGTCAGCCATAATAATGAATAAAAGAGGGGAGATTGGGTCACCTTGCCGAATACCTCTATTGCTGGCAAAAAAGCCCACAGGTTCTCCATTAACAACCACAGAGAATCTAGAGGTAGAGATACAAGAGTGAATGATTTTTCTGAATTTTCTTTGAAACCCAAACTTGGATAAGACCTCTTCCATGAATCTCCAGGAGACTCTGTCGAAAGCTTTATGCATGTCTAGTTTGATGGCCATCCCCGCCTTTTTACTTTTATCCATAGAATGTATAGTTTCATGAACCATGATAATTCCATCTTGGATAATTCTTCCTTGGATGAACCCGCTCTGCTGTTGTGAAATGATCTCCATGAGAATAGGTTGCATTCTAGTGGTGAGGATCTTTGTGAAAATTCTATAAATGACATTAACCAAACTGATAGGCCTGAAATCTTTGAAGTCTTTTGCATCCAACTTTTTTGGGGCAAGCACAATGTGTGTATTATTTAGTTCTTTAATGAGATTTCCCATTCTGTAAAATTCATTAACAGCTTTCAAGAGATCTTCAGAGCATATTTCCCAACATCTTTGGAAAAAGTTAGCCGAGAAGCCATCTGGACCTGGAGCCTTATCCCCTTCTAAAGCAAAAACAACCTTTTTTAATTCCTCAATGGTGACAGTTTTTGAAAGACTTTTAAATCTCTCAGAAGGTATGAGATTATTAGGAATGGAGTCTAAGAGAAAAGAGGCCGCTTGTTCATTGTAGGAGTTATCTTCAGTGAGAAGGTTCTTGTAAAAATTAAGCGCCTCTGTTTTGATATCCTCTGGATCCTTAGTAATGTTTCCATTTCCTTTAGCAACCTTAGATATTCTGTTACAAGCTCTATGTTTGATGGTTGTCAAATGAAAAAAATTGTATTTCTATCTCCATCTTTAAGCCAAAGGGCTCTAGATTTCATTCTCCAAAAGGATTCTTCATGGCTGTTTATATTATGCGAGATCTCGAGAGGAGTTTTTTTCCTCTCGATTATCCTCTAGAGCCATACCTTTCATGGAAACATTTAGCTCAATCTCTTCCAAATTTGTTGCTTAAGTTCTTTCTTCTTTTCAAAAATGTTTCCAAATACCTCTTTATTCCAAATTCTAATCTTCTGTTTAAAATTCTTCAACTTCTGAAGAAGCCTAAATTGGGTCATCCCTGTGCCTTCCCAAAACCACCATTCTTTAATTCTGACCATAATGTCTTCATGTTCGAACCACATTTTCTCAAATTTGAAATTGCAGATCCCGTTCTAGGGAGAGAAGAAAGATGGAAATTCTGGTCCAGGATCCAATTTGTAGAAATAAGAGCTCTGTCAAGTTTAACCTGAATTAAGTTTTCTCCTAACCTTCTGTTGGACCATGTAAATTGATTGCCATGAAGCTCTATGTCCATAAGATTAAGAGTCGAGATGAAGCCTGCAAATTCTTCCATACCAAGGGAGAATTCAGAACTTCCCCCAAACTTTTCTCCCAGATTCAGAGGAGTATTGAAGTCTCCCATAACCAGCCAGTTCATGCTTTCAACCTTGCTTCGGAACAAGGTTAACTCTTTCCATAGATTTCTTTTACCAGTAGCAGTATTGGGTGCGTAAATATTAGATAGAATCCAGCTATGATTATTTTCAAGGCTTTTAAAAATAATAGCTAAATGATTCTGGGTGGAGGAGAGTACCTTACCGTCAACCATCTTTGTATCCCAAAAGGTCGCTAAGCCTCCAGAAGCCCCTTGAGAGTCAACAGCAGCAAAGGCAGCTTTCTGCCAAAAATATCTTTTGAAGTCTTCAACTGCTTTACTTTTCATTTTAGTTTCCTGAATGAGAAGAATGTTGGGTTTGTTTGCTCTTTTAATTTCCTTAAGCATTCTTTGCTTAGGCCCCCCATTGAGGCCTCTGACATTCCAAGAAATAACCTTCATTAAAAAAATTTGGAGATGCATTTTCCGGATGGTTCAGAATTCTCTGTGTACCATCTGCAATTTCTTTTTCAGTTTCTTTTTCTCTTGCTTCTCTCTTAGATGGCCTACCTTTTCTAAAGGTTACTCCAAAATTAGCAGTTCTTCTAGCAGTGGCCCTTGTGATTCTCGAGGTGGAAGCTTCCCAGCTTCCAAGCTGCTTTTTTTTCCACTACAGAGTGATTCCAGACTTTCTTCCAGGATTTTTGAACCTCTTTTCTTTCTTTTCACTAAGATGAATCCATCATTATCACAGTCATTTTCCTTTCTAATGGGGGTAATTTCCCCATCCTCTTTTCCTGTGGCAATATCAGTCTGCTTATCCATTTTAGGAGCCAGCTCCTCCACATCTGTGTCCTCCTTCTCTTGGTTTAGATCTCGTGCAATGGATTCTAGATCCTCTTTGCCTTTTTCTTGTCTCATTTTTAGTTTCTCCAAAGAGTTGTTGCTTAGCAGCTCTTGATGAGCATTGATTTTGTCTATCTCTTCTTCCATATATGAGAGAGAAATGTTAACTTTTTCATTTTCTTCATCAACCTCCATGTTCAACTTAACCAGATTTGGTGTCAAGATGTTCAATACTGAATCCACTAACATCTCCCTTTTGTTTTCTTCCTCATTCGCACCCAGATCTATTTCTTGTTGAGTCTCAATCAGTTTCTTAGGTTTCCAAAGTTTTTGAAAACCGGTGGTCTCTTCACCTTAAATCCTTTTTTCCTTTCTTTTAACTTGGAATGCTTCTCCAAACACCTATTTCCAATAGCTGGTTCAGATATCTAGCTCTTTAACCGCCTTATCTCCCTGATTTTGTCTTTGATCTTCAGGAATATCTGAGAAAGCTTCCAGCTTTTGAACTGAATGTTCAGGACATTTGCTGGAAAAATGCCCTAATCTGTGGCATTTGCTACACCTTAGTTGGAAAGCTTCATATTCTATTTGCTGATTCCATATTCCAAATTTGGATTGTAGAACAATGTGATCGGGAAGCTCCTGATCCATTTCAATGGAGACACAGAACCTAGCAAATGCCAACCTAGATCTATTTCTCGTGGGCCCATCCAGGCCAATGGGTGAACCAATCGATTTGGCAATGTGCAGGAGGATTTCATCATCCCATAGATGCAGAGGAAGCCCTGGGAGCCTACACCATATGGGTATGGCATGAATATTCTCAACAAATGGATTGAATCCAGGATACCATTTTTTTAAAAATAGTCCCATATTACCCAGACACCAGGGACCACCCAACAAAACGGAGTCAACATCCGATTGGAGATTAAATCGGGCCAGAAAAAAACCCTTTGCCATGGTGGTGATTATTAAATCCCCTTTTGGTTTCCATCTGCGAATGGCCCATTTTCTAATAGTGTCCACATTGGGTCTTGATCCCAAAAATTTTCCGACAAGGGCCAGATTGGTTTTCTCCAGAGCTCTTTGCAGACATCCATCAGGTACCTGTAAGTGGGTCACCCCTTCAGCATCTTTTGTACTTTTAAAATCACATGCAGACAGAGGTCTCGCATTTTTGTCAGGAGGAGTCTTAACCACATCCGCCCAGGCTCTAGACCCTGAAACTGCCATCAGTGATCACATTTTTAGCTTTTATCGGTTCATTAGCGGCTACATCGCAGTCCTTTGAAAGACATTCAAGAGCTGCTGAAACAATGCTTTCAAAACCCTCACGCAGCCCGCTCTCATTTTCAAACTCGCAGCCCGCTCTCATTTTCAAATTCGAACTGCAACCAAAACTAGCTCTTACTCCATTTCTTCTTTACATTAAAAAAAAGTGCTCTTACCTGCCTCAAAACTATCTCTTACTCAAAGACATCAAGAATTTGATTAGGTGGTGCATTTGGATTATCCACTTAGAGGTCACTAGATTCTTTATGTTTTTGGATGATGTCTTTAAAAGAGTGACACTTATCAATTTCATGGTCGTGAAATTGATGATATTTGCAGTAATGTTCCTCATGATACCATGTTGGTTTGGGTCATGATTCATCAAAGGGTCAAATGAGAGGAAGATGGATGAGATGGACCTTAATTAATATATCAAATATCATGCTATAATATTCCCCAAGAGGGGTGTAGTTAGGATGCTATCAAGGATATATCTGGGAGGTTTCATTTTAGAAGTGGATGCAAGGAAATATTTAACCACAATGGAATTAGCGGCATTCTTTGATTTGTCACCATGCATGGAGGAATTAGTGAACTTTATCTTGGGTTTTTTTATCAAAGTTTAAGATGGCCTTGCTTAAGGGTGCGGAGTTCAATTTTTCAAGCCATGGTAAATGCCTCTTTAATGGTTTGAAATGATTGAATTTTAAGATTAGAGGAAAATTTATTCACACACGACTATGAGAAAATTTCCATTAATTAAATACATGGAATATTGAGTGATAGTTGGTTAATCAAGCCACACCATCATGTGACAAAATCTATAAAATATTCTTCATGATATTGTCTAAAGGAGTAGAGGTGTGTTATAGTGATCTTACACACAATATTGATCGAGAAATGTTCTAGGAATAACTCTGTAATTTTGGTGAAGGAAAATATTTAATGTTATGTGATTTCATTATACCATTACAATGCGAGTCCGTCTGACAACATGGGGAATTTGGGAATCGTGAGGTCTTTAACGTGGGAGATAAGGTAGCATGCATGTCTAAAAGTGTGAAGATGTTGTCAAGGTTCCTCCTTGCTATTGAAATTTGAAAATTTTGGCACTTCCCAGTGATAAGGATAAATCTTTAAGAGGACAAAGGTATTGATTGGTTTGTTATAGAATTTTTCAAATGAGAATGTGGTTTTGGATCCCAAAGTAGTATCTTCAATATTATCCATTATACTCAATAATGCTTACATCATATCATTAGATAGATGTGCTTGTGAAATTGATGGATGATATTGTGATGCATAAGAGGTTGATGAGTTATGTTATTGATAAGTTTGATATGTTATAGGATGTGTGGTTGTTGGTAGAAGTGGTTGATAAGAGGGGATGCAATTTAAGGGTTGCAATTGTATGGATTGAGATAGATGTTATTGTTGAAAAATTGGGATGTGATAACATTGGTTAGATTTTGTTGGTTATTGAGATATGGGGGTATTCAATTGGTTTTCTATAGGATGAGAAAATATATAAGTAATGGGTGGTTGGGATAAATGGGTTGGTTGAGTGGGAAGTATGTGGTGATAAGCACCTTGAGGAGAAGTTTGGTGGGTTTACATTGATTCATATGGATGAGGCTATAAATTTATCACATTAGCATGAAAATTCAAAGTGAAATAAGGGATAGTGGTGTGTAATGTTGTTTGAATATAGGAGGAATAAAATGATATTCTTGAGATGATTAGATAGGGGTGCAAGTGACTGTAGTGGATGATGAGGTGATGTCAATAGAAGTGATAATAGCTTTTATGTGAGGGAAATTAAGGGAAATGGGGACCATAAATTGAGTGGTCAAGTGATTATGAGGAATTGAGGAAGAAGGCTGATGGGGATTGATCTCATCTTGGGCTGTGGAAATTTCATTCATAGATCTAAGAAACAATATAGTAACTTGTGATTTGAGGAATTGTGTAGATTCAAGATTGGAATGGTAGGCGTAATTTTTTTATAAAGGAGGTCCATCAATGGGGTGTTTGGTAGTCTTAGGAAAGGGATAGTCATGAATGAAAACTTGATTATCACCAAGAAGCTCCTAAAATTAGGCACACCCATGAGGGATGATAGGATTATGAAAAGCATTGATAGATGTTGTATAAGGGGATGTTTTTGGTCTAGATAGAATGGATTCATGAGAAGTAAAGTTATTAGTTTCAACATGAGTGTTAGGTTGGATCAATGGAATCTCTTAAAGAGGGGGAATGGAAATGATGGGTTGAGTAACTATGGAAGAGGTGACCATAGGAATAGAGGAAAAGATGGAGAGTGTGGAATTTTGATGAAAGGAAGTGGTAGTGTAAATAGGAATTTTTTTATGACATATTTTATTCCATTTGTTTTTATTTGGATATTGTAATAATTGACATGAATAAAAAAATAAACCAAATTATGCTGATTTTTTTATTAATGCAAGCAAATCATGGAACAAATGTTTGATTATCTTGATTATTTGATATGTGAAAACGAAATGAAAATGGGATTGAACGAAACCTAGGAAATGGAAATCTATGGACGGTTTTAGGTAATTTTGGTTAGATTCCAAGCGATATATTCGAAGGTGCGTGACGCATGAATATGTGATGACTAATAGTATGGGGCTTAGTATTAGGACCCATCCCCACACTTCATAGTCCCACAGTGATAAAATTTGTAACATGGGAAGATCACCACGAAAAATTTCCTAATGGGTGATGAAATCCCAATATTTCCACCTGTAAGAGATGTTTAGATGTATAGTTTTATTTTGTGTTTTAGCATGTGTGTGATGAACATGTTGCAATGATTTAAACCCCAAGTTAAACTACATTTCCAAGGAAATATGAGGAGTTATTTTTAGATCCAAAATGAAATGTTTAGATTAAATGAGAGTAGTAGACAAGTGATGTTAGGTGATAAAAGAAAGAGATGAGGAATAAAAACAAGGTATACCTGGAATATGTTTTTCTTTTTTATCTAAATATTTAATTTTTAAGAAAGAAAGAAAAATCTGATATAAGAAACATGATCCAATGCACACAAGTAAGAAATCATTTCTCCTACCTATAAGGTTAATAGAAAATGGAATAAAGAAGATAAAAATGAAAGAAAAAATAAAAAAACTCACCAAGAAAGGGTGGGTCCCACTTTGGTGTGCGAATGTTGACCAAATTCCCTCATTCCCATTTCAGATTATTGAAATAGTACTAAATAAAATAATTAAATCCATATATTTAAGATTTTAATATATCTCGAGATGTGATGATGATGAATATCAGCACAAATGATAGATCCTTCTTTGTAGTGAGCTAGGTGGCTAGTAAATAAGGATAAATCAATAGAAAAAATATTATATAAGTAGATAAATGGGTGGGTTATAAGACACCTTCACAAGATTCAAGAATTGAAAAATTATTAGGATGGATGTCAACCCACGTTTTTATAAAGATAAATAAAATTAGATATTGATAAATTGGATGTAGCATAATAGAAACCAAAACAGAATTGAAATTTTAGATATAAGATAAAAATGCAAATCTGATCTAAATACATGCAAACTAAATAAAACCTAGGTGGGTCGACGGTGACCTAAGGTTGCAAAGTATGGTCGAAAATGAATAGGACAAGACAAGAATAAAATGCAAAAACAAGCCTACAAGACTTCCTATAGTCATATATGAAGTTGATTTAGATCTAAAAGTGGATTTAAGTTGAATGTAAAATAATGCGAGAATATTTCAAATGTGGATCTATTTAAAAGGATTCAAGAAAATTTTGAAAAATGATGATGATGATCGATAAATACATATCTCACAGTTGACGAAGACCGTGATGATTCACTGGTAAATTGGGGATTGGAAGAGCAAATATGGGATGACAAAAAGGTAGAATGATAGAATTTGAGGGTGAAGATTCTATGGAAACAAAACTACGATGGTTGGGGATCTAAATGAAATAAAATACAACAAAATTGAGGCTCGTTTGATGGTGACTATATAGGGTCAATAGTGACTTGGATTAATCTAGGGCTTGCTAATAATGGATGGACTGAAATGAAGACCTATAGATAAGAAATGAAGGTCGATAATGAATGAAACAGAGAACTCCCGATGATATCTTAATATGCACAAGATCTGATGACAATTTTTGTAAAGGAATATCCAAACATTCAATAATGAAATAAGACCTCCAATTTTTAAGATTGGGCTCAATATCTTCAAGGGTGAGATTAAAAGAGTGATGGAAGTTGTAAGGACACACAAGAAATGAAAGAAAGATAGTAGAATTTATGAGAGATTATTCAAATTTTTATTCGAGAAAAGGGGGTAAATGACTCTTTATAAGGTCTCCTCGATCATGGGGATCGATTTATTTGAGCCGTGGGAAGGTGGTGAACTTGAAACAAAGATCTGATAAGAGACAAGATTAGGTTTTTAAGGGTTAGTATGAACTAGGGTTGGTTAGGATGAGTGAATTAATAAGTGGAGGGTGGAAAATATTAAATAAATGCCATGGAAATCTGAAATCATTAAATGATGGTCTAGAAAGAATACAAATGGAGGTTTTAAGAAGAGGAAATGAATAAAATAAGTGTTTAGAATTACTTAAATATGATTATGGATGATTAAGTAGATGAATAAGGTAGAAAATGATGATGGATGGGATAAATTTAATTAAAGAGGGAACATGGAAGAGAGGTATGTATGTAATTACATTATAGAGTGAACACGGGGTGATGGGTAGAGATACCAAAACTTAGTTTCTACACTAGGTCTAGGCACTAAAAGAAAACAATCGCAACCATGACTAGATATCTAGTGGATCTTCACATTGTTTATAGTAGGAAACCCGTGATACCTTTCACTTCTTAACATTCATCTCATAATCAATTATATATATGAACTAATCCTACTCATACTTTTGAGTCTCACTTACTTGACTTTCTCCTATAGATTAATCAATCACCCAAATGACATATTCTTCCATTAAAGATCCATTTGAAACCAAAATCCTTTAATAAAATATCTAATTCGACCCCCGCATCATGATCCACTCTCTTTATAAAATAACCCCTTATTCTACAAGTATTATATCATATTTTAAGAACTCCATCCAGATCTAAATCTAATTCAAATCTCGATACATCCCAATATAAATATAATTTGTACCTTGAGTCATTTTCATCTACCAATTAAAAACCAATATCTCTTCATCCCTCGGATAGTTCAACTATGCCTTATTCTATTCTTTTTTATTTTAGTAATCCCAATGTTTTCATCCAAATCAAATAATTAACAAGAAAATATGTGCCAAGATATATTTCTTAATGCGCTATCAAGTTCATTTGTGGAAAAAATAAGGTAAAAATATCCAAATACCATCATCTTCATCATCAAAAACCTTCTAAATCCCAAACACTTATTGGACCACTTTCTTCAAATCAACCCTCTATCATTGAATAACAAGGACCTCTTATTACCCTCACATCTTCCCATGTACCATTGCATGGAAAAATGACGAAGTCTATCCTTAATCCCCCTCATATATTCTCATAACCTAAATATCCCTTATATATCACATCACCATCAATCCATGGGCTACCTCCTCCTAGCCCATCATATTCTATTCTTGGGCCACCTCCTACTATCCCATTCTAACTAATTCTTGGGCCACCTATTAACCCATTACCTTATATTCTTGGGCCACCTCCTAGCCCATTACCTTATGATCTTGGGTCACCTCCTAGTATCCCATTACCTTTTATCCTTGGGCCACCTCCTACTATCCCATTACCTTCTATCCTTAGGCCACCTCCTACTATCCCATTCCCTTAAATGATTCGACCATGTCCTATCCGTCCATCATATCATCCCTCTATTAATAATTGTGGCAAGCCCATCATCATCCCTAATAATCCTCTCATTAATCCCAAACATCCACTTTCTTCCCCATTTCTCAACATTAGTGGAATCACACATTAGCTTGTATGAAGAAAAAATAGTTTCTTCATATCACTAAAATAAAAAATACAAGAAAATCCATAGCTCAAATAAAATCCAATAACAATTTTTTAAATACAAATGTGATTCAAAAATAAAAACAAATACAAATGCTAAGTAAGGAGAGAAGTGAAAAATATATGGATATGGAGCTCAAGCTCCAACATAAAAAATACATATTGCAAGATTAGTCACATTCAATCATTGAGTATGATCTCACCACGATCATCAAGATTAGAGATAAATCACTCTTGATAAGTGAAAAATCCTAGTCTCCCTCATCTAAAAAATTACAAACATTATTTTTGTATCCTATCACATAGAGTGAAATTGATTATCCTAAATCCCAATCCATCCTATCCTATTATTTCTATTGTATCATATATATTTTCCTCATATCTATCCCTATTTTCATCTATTTTCACCATCTCCTTTTGAGGTTTTCCTTCAAAATCTAGAGAATCCAAAAAAACAAAAACTACAAGAAAATCAAAGGTACAAACATCATGCATTGCAATTAGGTATTACATACACATGGATGTTATTTCCTTTCTTTCTATTCCTCTACAGATCACCCATAATTTTCATCCATTTTATGATATTTTGGTTAGTCTATTTACACTCATTATGTGGAATTTATATCTATTATATCCATTTGACATTGGTCTTTCATCACCTTCGTAAATTAAATAAATAATGACCTCTTAGAGATCTTATTACTATCATACATTTAATAAACATTTTGTGAAGACATTTGGGTGTATCAATTGACATTATCTAATGTCGTCATGAAAATCACTTCCACATCATTCCATCAATCCATCGGTGGTTCGAACACCTTATCAACATTAATAATAGAAATTGAAATACTTTTTCAAAAATTAAAAAATCAATCAAAATTGAAACTTAAAAAGTAAAGCAATATATATATATATATATATATATATAACTTTCTATAGGTCTATTTCAATATCTCTATCGGGGTATAGATGCCTAACTAGCAGAGAGTAATGATACATGTAGAATTAGATACATCTCCATTAGGGCTATGGACATCTTGCTACTAGTGGAGTAATTCACGACTCTCCTTACACCCTTTATTCACCAAAGTACACTATAAACATCAATCATCCCTACACATTAGTTAGTTTTTCTTCATTTAGAGCCTATAAAATCTTCACTTCTTGAAGTAATCAATTTTTACATGCACACATTGAATCTCAATGAGCAACATGACTAGTATGTTAGCAAGTATTTTATGGACCTTGTTCAAAATCTTTATTTAGTCCATATTTTGTTTCATGATTCCTGCCTTTGGCTCATCACTTTTTCATCTCCAATATTTTTGTTTCATTTTCAATATACATCCATAACATTCACAATGTTCTTATTCATTAGAACTTCCATGTGCATAAATTTCCTTCTTACAATGTATGAGAGGAACATTTTCCCTGTTTCACTAAACAATCTTGTACTTATTTCTATCATTTATTTCTTTTCTAGTTTGTACTAGGGGCATGTTCGCTCCTTCATATCTCTTCATTTTCTTGATGTCACCATCTTTTTAAGCCAATCCATCTTGGCCTTACTCTAGATTATCTTATTATTCTATATATACATATAATTTTCCCTTGTATATTCTCATCTCTTGTTGTGGAATGTTGGAATTTTGTTCTTTATGTACACAATTTGGAAAAATATTAGGAAATACTAAACATTCAAAACATCTAATAAACCAAAAACATTAGTAAAACCTTTTGAAAACCCTAAACATTTCTACAAGCTAAAAACTCAAAAACATTAACAATACTAGAAAAATCTAAGCATTTTAAAAACCTTTGAAATACCATAACACTGGTCAAATTTTAGAAAATCCTAAACACTCAAAATATATGAAAATATAGAAACATTGGTAAGAACTTTGTAATTCCAAAACATTTCAAAAATATAGAAAACTAAAAAAAACCTAAAAAATAGTTAAAAACTAATGAACAATAAACATTGAAAAATATATTACCAAACTTCCTACTACAATTATTTCTAGTTATATCACATGACATGAGGATCATATTGTGATATTAGTTTATAAACAAAGCTTCTTTTCTTGTTATGTTTATCTTCTTGGCATATATCATTGCTCGAGGCAATTCCATAGTGCATGTTTACTTTTCTTGAAACTTCTATGTCCTCCATACAATCCCTTACATGTATCCTTACTTAGGTCACCATTTTAACCATATTTCTTATAACTTAAACATTTGGGTACTAAATATGGATAACAAAAACATTGGTATAATTTTCTTAAACATTGCTTGTTTGAACATGTTTAATTATGCTTGTTTGTTTGTTTGTTTGTTTGTTTGTTTACCTTCTCCTATTATTTTTAGTATGTATTTTACTTTGATTCATTTATTTATCATTACCAAAAATCAATATTATGAATTTTAATGTCATTTTACCCTTATTTGTATTTTGACATAAAAATAAAATGTACTTTCAAGCAAGGAAGGTACATAAGTTACGCTACGATATTTTCATCCATCATACTTCTGCCTTCAAATTCTAACTAATTCATTATCATACCTAACATTCTTTCCGACTAACCCTTTATATTTATTCTAACTTACTAAGAAACCATGTTCATAATGACATTTCTCTTCCTCCCGCCCTCCCTCCCTTGTATAATCCTCTTCATGTAAGGGTCCATAGTAAAATTTTTCAATCAAATGGAATATTAACAAACCGATCCAAGTTCAAATCCCTGCTAACCCGATGATATTTTATATAATTTAGGTCATTCTCATCTTCTTTTTGAGAATTAATCAAATTATTCAATCACCCATCGACACTCAAGGGGGCATCGTCCATCCTACTAATTTTTCTTCTACTCATACAAACTAAAATTGTCTATTATCTTTAAATTGGAATCACTTATGTTACACCATATCAAAGAGGAGAAAATTTAGAGACCTAATTTTTACCATAAAATTTTAATATTAAAATGTTACAAATTTTATTCTTTACCATCATTTTGTAATAATTAGTGATTTTACACTAATTACCTAACATTCCCCTTCATCTTATTCAATTAACGACACTTTGTTAATTAATTAGCACCCTCCCTCATCTTAGATGCCAATTAATGTTTCTTTGTTATTTAAAATCCCATTTTAATTAATTAATCAACTATTATTAGATAATTTAGATTCCAATCTTATATTTAATAAATAAACCATCTTATTGGTTAAATCACCCTTTGTAACTCCTCACAAATTACTAATTTCCCTCTAGATCATCTCCAACTATCTTATATAAGCTTAACTTGGCCTATTAATTAGTCCTAGTTTATTAATTAAACCTTCCCAAACTCCCATGAGTTTTTAATCTCTAATTAATCTCTTCTAATCATATTTATCCATTTCTAATTCTACATCAATTTTATCCCACATTCAGTAGGTTGCAAGATTCTCCCAAAATAGAAAGCTATATAAGAAACCTAGTACACCTTGTCCCAACTTACACCATGTCCTTGATAAACATTATACTTGAGAAGAAAATTTCATGTTATTGGAAGGCTAGTTAAATATCTTCCTTTATACTTGTTAAGAGTAGTAAGAGAATAATAAAAAGATAATTAAGTCATACTTGATGAGATATATTCATCTTTTCTTGATAAATTTTTTATCGTACATGGTCTATATTTAGTTCACTAAGAAAATACCTACATCCAAAACACATCAAAATATAAAAAGGAGGTTTGAACTTAGTATAGATTCATATTTTATGATTTAAGTAGCTTCTTTTTCCATTGTATTTTGATGTATTTTCCTGAATTTAACTAAGTTATGATCTACTTGTTGTTCAGTTCGTATAATTAACTTAGTATAGATTTAGTGTGCATACAATGATGAATAGAAATGGGAATAGAAAATGTATCTAAAATAATCATAATATCAATATCAAAGTCATCAAAAGTGATGATAAAAGAAAAGGAAATTGTGTTGTTAATTTTGTTAATCATTACATCCAGGGGTTATCATAGAAGGACAAAGGAGGCACCAAATGATAAACATTATGTACATATGAATAATATTTTGTGGTAGTGTGCTTAGAAAATGGATCATTGAATTTTTGAGCTTAAATTTAACAATGATTAGTTTATAATCTTTAGTAGGCTCAATCCATTCAATATACTGATAGTTAATAAGATCTTGAATAAAATGTTGAATCTTTAAATAGTTTCTGTAGAGTTCTTGAAACATTGATGATAATCGTAATGGGAATCGGTAATTAAATTATTTCCCTGAAGTATACTCATATCAACCTCTAATGGTAGAGTGAAAGATATGATATTTCACTCATGAAATTATTTCAAGACAATGTGAGGAGTTGGCAAGAAATTAAATTTACAACAAATGCGTTGTGATTATATGTTAATAAGTTACAAGATAAAATTATCAATGTCTCTAGAAGAATATTTGACATCACTAGGCTTGCTTTTGAATGGGTGTGTAAACACCTAAATCTAGCTACATAATTTTACTACTAAAATTACATTGTTTATCATATTTCTCGTCAATTTTGTTATAATTAGTGATTTCCCACTAATTAGCTAGCATTCCCCTTCATCTCGATTTATTAACAACACTTTGTTAATTAACTAACATTTCCCTTCATTCTGGATGCCAATTAATGACACATCATTACTTATAATCCTCTTTTAATTAACTATCATTAGTTAATTAAGCCTTTTTAATCCTTTATTTAATAAATAAACCCTATTATGTGTTAAATTACTCCTAAATCACCTCCAAATAGATTTCTAAAATTATTTTGTCCTATTAATTAATCCTAGTTGATTAATCAAATCATCTCCAACTCCCGTGAGTTGCTAATTCTACTTGATTCTTTCTAATCATGTTTATCCCTTCTAATTATTCTTTATCTTTTATCCCACATCCACTAGGATCATATTTTCTATCAAATTGGAAACCTATATATAGAACCTATAATCCCCTCTCAAACTTACACAACACCTTTATTACTGTTATTATTATAAGAACATGATAAGAGAATTCTCTACCATTAAAGAATATTATTGATGTTATACCCATTTATCCTCTCTTTTGCAAAGAGTAGTAAAGGAAGATCCATACATGAAAATTAAGCCATATTAGTGAGATAATTTCCTCTTCTTGGAGATAGCCATCCTTTGATCTCATTATAATCATAGGAGAAACTATTATTTATAAATCATATCCAACTTAACAAGGAATGGATTCAAGTTTAATTTGGATGCATTAATTAAATTTTATCCATTCATAGCTTTATCATGGTGTTTTTTTGTAGATTAACTATGTTAGGATTATACTTGGTGTTAGTTTCCTTTCATTAACTTAGTTTGATTTATTCACATGCACACATATGGCACACCCGGTGGGACTACTCCTTTTCTCATGCACTTTTTCTCAAGTTTTTGTAGTTAAAATTCATTTTTGTATACTAACCTCTATTTCACATATATTGATAAATATTTTGTTTCTTAACTCCTTTTTTTGAGTTTACATGTGTTTAGTCTTTATTGCGGCGTGGAGTTAAAGTGTTGTAAAAATTGAATGTTATAAGAAAAGATTTTATCTTTTTAACATTATTTTTATTAAATTCATGTGTTCTTGAAGTTACACAGGCCCCATGCACTAGCGTTAATATTGATAAATCTGCATTGAAACTCTTTTTATGGACTTAGAATTTTTCGCTAACGTTTCTTCCTATGTGATAGTGTTAAAACCCATACACTAGTGTTACTATGTATTTTTCTTCTATATCTTCATAGAGAGCACCACACATTAGTGTTGAACCCTTCGGTGTTTCGTTGTTGGTTGTGAGCTACCATGAATTCTCATGTGCTAGTGTTACGAGATGTTGTCTTCTCTCTACACAGAGAACTCCTTTTAACTATTGTTAAAAACCATTCCCTAGCATTACATCCCATGTGATAGCATTAAAAAGATGTGCTAGTATTTCTACCTATACACTACTATTAAAACTCATGCTCTAGTGCTTTATGTAATATTTTGGCTCATATTTCAAGAAATTCCATAATCTAATATTTTATGTTGTTTTTGTTTTACAAGTTTTTATGTCTTCTATTTTGCAGGTTTTTATTTGAATTAATTTTATAATATGTTTCAATGCTTTAATGAGTTTTTTATTTATATAATTTTCTCAAGTTAGGATAATAGTTCATGGATGCTCTTCTCTTACACCTTTTGGTGATCATAAAAGAAAAAGAAAAAATTGGTCTTGTTTTTAAACACTTAGATTAACTTGGAAAATTTATCATTTATTTTACTTAAGGGGACAAATCTTTGAAAATCATTTTAATACTAATTTGAATTAAGTTTTCCATTTTTCTATCTAGTTGGATAAATTGTTATGTATGATCTTCACTTGTAGCCTTGGATGATCTTGAAAATCAAAAGCAACCTTCATTCACTTTTTATAAGAAAATTTATATCCACTTTTTCCCCTAAGGCCAAATTGGATGACAAACACCTAACATGACCTAGGAATCTAGCAGACCCCCATAAGAAAAAGAGGTCTATAGGCAATGTCGGGTCTTGAGAGCACTTTTAGTGGATTCAAGAGTAAAAATTATATTGAGGAATTTTTTTCACTCTTGGGTTTTGACCCTTGAAATAAACTTGTAAAATGTTGAAATGTGGGCCTCGTGCACCCACATATGGCCAAAACAAGAAAAAATGGTAACAAAACATGTTGGGCCTAAAATTTCCTTGCATCTACTTTTCATCGGGCATTTGACGCATTAAAATATGAAAAAATCCAAAATAGGATCTGGGGTAAAAAATCGCACTTGGGCCTTAGGGGCCACTAAGACTAAGAAAAAAAAGCTCGACGAGCCGGGTCATGCGTTGAGGAGGCAAGTTACGGAGGGCTTGCGAAGTAGCTCAACGAGATGAGTTGATCAAGGTTGTAATGTTGAGTGATGTTCAGCGAGGTGGGGGTGAGATTAACTTGCTAATCATGGAAGCAATGAAGGAGGATCCACATGAGCTTAGTGGGACAAGTCGGAGGGTTGGCCATGTATGAAAAGGGCTCATGTAATGCACAGATAGAGATTAAGGTGGGATATTCACAAAGTTGTGGAAAGTTGAGGGATCATGTTGGTCAAGTATACCAAACATAGGTATCATCGAACCAGCTAATGGAAAGAAGGAACTAATTGAGGCCATCTTTAATGAGGGAAAATTCACTATGAGGTGAACAATGAAAGGAAGGTTTGAGTTTGGGTTGAGTGATTATTCATGGAAAAAGATTGATGGTAAAAGATAAAGGGTCAATATCCTCAAGATTTTCCAAATAAATTCATCATAAGGGATATGTTGGGACATAAGGCTCACAAGAGAGTAGGATAACCTGAATCTAACTGCATAAGGATAGAGATTGGTAGGAGCTCTCCTTGGCGAGATTCACATGGCATTAAATAGAAACGGGATCGGATGAAGCCGAGTGAATTGAGAAGAGTTAGTGGAGGGCTAACTAAGTTGAGGAGAGCTTGAAATTTGAGCAAAATGGGGAATCCTATGTGAGGTGGTTGGAGAAACTTAGAAATGAGTTGGAAATGATAGAGGCATCGACACCAAGTAGAATGGTGAGTTTAATGAATTTGACTAGGGGTTGATTCAACTTGCAAAGAGATTGAGCCAATAGTAGGAAAGTCAAGTGAGCTTGATGAAGCATATTTAGGGCTGACTCGGTAGATTTTTTGGGGGTTTATTTGGGTGAATTCAGGGTTACCATTTTCAAATATTCATATGTGAACATTTCGAACTCTAGAGTGAGGCATTTTAGACTTGAGGCGACGAGAAGTCTGAAGTGGTGAGGGTGAAATGCATGAAAAGTAAGACCCCATGAACTCAAGAGATAGGTGATGTGGTGAGTTTCAAGGGTCATTGGTGGTCAAATTTGGGGAGTTTTTTCAGAGGTTGGGGGTGTAAAAATACCAAAGTTTTGGGTTCCCAAATTTCTAAAGAAAAAAATCCCAAAGACCTAAAAACCATGTCCCACCCATTTCACCCAAAGAGCTCACTAAGTTAATTTTTTGAATGTCGAGCCTTAGCAGGGCAGGTGGAAAATGAGTTAGAGGCCAAGCCGGTTAGGTTAAGGTAGCCTGTAAGAAAAATCCAAGCTACATTAAATGAATAATCTTGGTGGTTGAGTAACCAGCTCGGTGGGTGGAAGGAAATCAAAATGATAACCCGTTTTCAAATATCCAAAACTCCTACAATTTCTAACCATTTCTCATGAAATTATACTTTACGGAAAGGGGATTAAGAGTGGAATCCAATTATGATGGCCAAATCTAGTTTCTATTAGAGTGAGTAGAGATCAAACTATAGAAGAAACTTGGTGTAAAATGATGATATCTTCCTTCATGCTCCACCATTGTTTTATGAAATTATAGTCATTAGAAAGCTGATTTTGGGCTCTACAACATGACACCATTGAATTTCAAATTTCAGAGGTTCCATATCTCTAAAAATGGTTAATATTGAGTATTAGGTGAAGGTTATTAATTAGGTTGGTGGGATAATAGGTCATGATGAAGCTACAGGAGATAAATACTAGACCTAGGTGCAATCGAGCAAATTACTTTATGCACAAGGAAATACCATTAGTGAAGTAGAGATTTTGTAGATCTTATATTACTCATTGCAGATTAAACAAGGAATTTTTATCAGTTTTAAAGGTAATTTTGGGATTTCTTTTCTCTCTCTCCTCTCCTAAACATTTTTCTATTAATTGTAAGGAGGGGCTAATTTCAAAAGGTTAGATTTTTTCTTTTCCCCTCCATTCTTTCTTGTCTAGAAGAAATTTGTGGAGCTCAAGCATTCCACTAAAAATGTAATGAAAATTTTGTGCCCTTTTTCCCCCATGTAATGCAATGTATAAATCTTTGGAGCAATAAAACAAATATTGTGGATGATTATCAACCCTTTTATGTTTATTGTGTTCTTCTTATTTCTTATTATAGATAGGTTATTATGCATTGTTAATTATTATTGTAGATATCAGTCAAATGTGTTTATTTTAATGGTATTGTGATAAGAATTTTTGACATGTGATGTTCAATTATCATCTTTAAAACTCCTACTTTCATTCCTACACAATTATATATTATCCATCATTCCTTATTGATACATCACCTCCAGTTAGAATAGGTTTACTTTTCTTGCAATTATCTTATCCTTGTCTCCTTGGAAAACATTAGGTTATCATTAGATTAGTTTCTTTGTGATTATGTGTGTGTGTTGATAGATTTATGAATTGGAAGCCAACCTTTCTCTGAAGTGCTTTCCCGATTGCAAAGTCCCACACTTTAGGAAAAGCTCCATGTTGTGTAAGCACACTGAATGCACCATTAACAATTGAACCATTAAAGTGGTGTTGTGATTCCACACAAATAGTTTTGGCACATCCATACTTAGTAGATTTTCAATTCTGTACCTTTCACCTTAGGGGAAAAGTTCTAAAATAAATTTTGAAGGATAACCATGTGTAAACCAAGTCTAAATTTCACCAGAGACAGATCGGGGCTAAAATCCAAAAAGGTGTTCTTACATATTCAAACTATTGATTTTTAGAACTTTGGTGTTTTTGTACTACAAGATTTTAGGTTTCATATTTTGGACCTCTTTGGGTATTTGAAATTTCATGATTTTGGGTTTTGGGATTATCCAAATTTTAGAATTTAGGAATTTCATATTTTGGACATTCCCTCATTTTCATAATTTCAGAAGCTTTTTGATATTTTGTCAATTTTCAATTTTAGGATCTCTGTATTTCGAGATTTCAGGACAGGAAATTAAAGGACAAGTTTTTACTCTTGAAAATAAACTTCCAATCCCTTCAAATTTGTACTCTTTAGCTATCAATATCTATTGTTTGTGTTAGTAAGATTCTATCCTTTAGAGGGTCTATTCAAACACATCTAGCAACTCCAAGGGTTAGAACTCGGTGGTGGTACTAGCACTAGATTCTCAAGTACATGAGAAGGATCCAAACTTGTTCAAGGAGTAGAGAACAAGGTTATTTCGATTATTTGGAATTATCTCTAGGAAGATTAAGGAGAGGAATAAGACCACAAAGATCACCATCTTCACCTAATAGGAATTTGTATAGGCCTCCACCCATGACCCTTATTTAATCAACTAGGGTCCTCGGACCAATCAAATGGCTCTACCTCCACCACAAAATCCTTTTGTCAAATGTATGGGAAGTAGTACACTTACCCTAAATTCTCAAAATCAAATCTCAGTTACAGCATTGAAGAACATTCCCTACTTCATGGGAGAAAATCATACAACTCCCATTGACCATATCTAAGACATTTCCAATGTCTTTGTAATTCACGAGATTAATGAGATGGATGTCGCAGTCAAATTATTGGTGTCATATTTCAGGGTAAGGCTTCACAATCGTTTATGAGCCTAACAACATGATCAATTCAAAAATGTGACCAATTATGCATAGACCTGTTTAATCAATTTAGAGAAAGGGAAGATAATATGTCTTTATTAGAACAATTGAAAATAATCAAGAGAGCTCCAAATGAGTAGATGGTGGATTTTAATTTCTATTTCAAAGGACATGGGACAAGATCCCAGTGGCTATGAGACCAACTACACAAGGTGCATTTCTCTATTTCTTAAAGTCCCTAAATTCATACATAGTTATGATGTTATAGTTACGAGGAGGAACAACGTTACTTAGGAGCCTATAACACAAATGCTATCGTGGGGAAATAACTATTTGATTCAAGAAGGAAAACTTACACCTAAGCCACCTATTCCTCTATATCTAGAAATGGGAACTCAATTAACTAGTCAAACAAATGATTTTAATCCCATTCTAGCCTCGAGAAATCAGAATCAATAGTGAGGATTTGACTTATTCAAGCACCTCTAAGGAGATCTAAGAGGTAATGAAGAAGCTACCAAATTTGGGAAATGAATTAATGACCATTAAGAGGCAGCAATATTATAATTCCAGGCCATATGAGCCTTAAGATTAATCAAATAATCCTATATTTCAATCAAACAAGATCCCACCTCAAGCTTCAAATGAGAACCTGAACCAAGGACATCCTCAAGCTATCGAGACCATTTCAACCATATAATCCAAATATAATTTCAACATATAGGTCCTTGGTTACAACTCAAAACAACATTGCAAAGTAGTATGAATGGTGTTATCCCATTAATCTACGTCATAATAAATCAACTTGATTCAATGGTGCATTTAATCAAGACTTAATGGTTCAAACCATCGATGTGTCCCAAGAACAAATTGAAGAGGGAAATCGGTAGAAGGAAATTCAATAAGAGGCTTCTCCAATGAAACCACATTGGTTAATTGGAAAGCAGAGGAATTTTGTAGGGTGAAATAACCTCCTTTCTAGGATGTAGCTGTTAATACACGATCAAAGAAGAGGAACATAGAGGAAGGGAATTCATGTAATTTTATTTTTCTCAACCCGTTCTCACCCCATAATGAGTTAGTAATGTAAAGATAGTACCGAACCCACAAAGTCAATCTAAGGAACTTACTACACTAGTTGAAGTACAAACTCATGTGTAGAGGAAGATTATTCCAAGTAAGGGGTAGTAAAAGGATAATCCATCCCCTTTCAACATCATTGACCAAATGAAGAAAATGCATGTGAAAATTTCCATTTTGGAGTCACAAGCAATCCCAGAAAAAGATACTTATTGCATGAAGCTATAGAAAATTGGTTTGCTTCAAACGAGACACCTAGGAATAAAGAGAAAGTCCTTAATAATACAATGTAGCAAGAAGGAAGTCAACAAAGTAAAAATTTGAAGCCTTCACCATTCTACATGTCATTGATTATCGAGAGATAAGCTCATGCACAACTGTATGATTGATTCTAGAGCAAGCAACTTAGTAATGACAAATCAGATAGTCAATCAATTGGGTATCAAGTATAAGCTAGTGTTGAATGGAGTAGTACTACTCAACATGACAACTATTTGATAAATTAAAGGGTTAAGTCTAATATTGCATGCATGTCCCAATGTCACTATCTTATAAGATATTTCGTGATCTATTTTCATCTACTTTTCACTTTGTTCTTGTCAAGATATTTTACTACCAAGATCGGTGGGTACCTATCTACAGATTGGTCACATATGATTTTTAGGACAAGATATGGAGCTAAGGAAATAATTAGGTCAAAACCAATTACTAATTTTCACATTGAGCCTCATGTGTTGAGTCCCATCAATGTAAATTGCTCAGCCTTTGATCGGGAAGAATGTTCAACTGACCCAAAAACACGTATTAGAGTTGAGGGTGTTCAATATTTGACACTCGGATGAATGGGAAACTAAAATACATGTGTTTCATCCATACAAGTAAATGGAGGAAGATGAGTTTGGATTATATTATGTATAAGAATAAAATTCACCCATTCCCATCCTCACCAAATCAAGAAGTAAAGATGACAATGAAATATGGCAGCTATTTTTCGATGGTTCAAATACTAGACATGGTACTAAAGGAGGTAAAATGTTGGTTTCACCATAGAACATCAAGTATTGTTTAGATTTTTGTTTCAGTTTTCTTGTTTAAAAAAACATACAGTATGAAGCTTTGATACATGGACTTCACCGGGCTAGCAAAAGAGTCAAAGAACTTGTATGTGTTTAGGGATAGTGAATTAATTATGAACCAAGCAAAGGGACAACATATTTCCAATAATGATCTCCTTAAGAGCTATAAAAACTTGGTATGGGACCTCCTAGAAGAATTTGAAGAATTCATCATTGAATTCATACCTAGAAAGAGGAATGAAAATACGAGATAAACTTACAACAATTGAAGCAATATTTGATGTGGTGGACAATATCAAAAGAGAAAACATGTAGCCACATATTCATGTAATTTTAATTCTAGAAGTTATAAATAATAAAAAAGCTAATAGGTTTTTACAAGTGACAAACATATCATCAATTTCTCACAAGAATAGACGAGTTATCACTAGGAATCAAGATAAATTAAAGTAGTAGTATGGGAATCAAAAAGTGTAACTACAAAAAAAAGATCCCAAAAGGATTAGTAACATTGGATTCAATATTCAACCCAAGTGATCAATTTTGGAGAGAGAATGAAAACATCCAGTCAAGGAGAGGATGCGAGACCAATTTAGTTGGTGAAGGTAAAACACTCTAAATTAGAAAAGTATGCACTTTGAGTGGGAGAGACCTGAATTCTTACAACTTTTTCAAGAATTCCTATATGTCTTTGCATAGAGCTATGAGTAATTAAAAGGTTTAAATACTATATATGCATAGCATATAATAGAATTGGATCTAGATGCTAAGTGTACTAGGGAGAAGCAAAGACCGGTCAATCCTCACATTAATCCTCTTATGAAGAAAGAGATAAATAAGTTGATAGAGGAAAACATCATATTTCTGATCAAAATCTCAAGTTGGGTTGCAAATCTTGTTCTAGTTCGAAAAAGGAATAGAGAAATCAAGTTGTGCATGGAATTTCAGGACCTAAACAGGGGCATCTCTCAAGGAACACCATCCTTTCCCTTCTATGGAGAAAATATTACACTTAGTAACTAGTTCGAAAGATTCTCTCTCCCAAATGGGTATTCGGGCTACAATAAGATAATGTTGAAAGAATAAGATAAGTTGAAGATTGATTTCACCACCAAATCGGGACCTATGCCTATAAAAATGTCATTTGGTTTGTCAAACGCTAGAAAGACATTTCAAAAGAAATGGATATGGAATTCAAAGGGTTAATAAACAAAATAGTGCCTGTTTATCTTGATGACATCATTATGTTCTCCAAGGATGTAGAAAATCACCTCTTCCATCTTAGACAGGTATTCCAAAGCTGCAAGAGATTCATAGTGTCCCTAAACCTAAAAATGAATAGTCCTAGCTCACAAAGGCATGATTATAGACCATATAGTGTCTAAATAAGGACTTACAATTGATCTAGAAATATTTTAAGAAATTTGAGCATTATCCTTTCCAAGTCATAAGAAAGCACTCCAAAGCTTCTTAGGAAGGATCACCTTTGTTTGTAGGTTTGTGTCAGATTTTTCTTCGCTTTTAAAGCCAATAACATTTATGTTGAAGAATATCATGGCATTTTAGTGGACAACTAAGGGCAAGGAAATTTTGAAGCTATCAAAATGATATATCCCAAGCCCAAACTATCATCAATCAAGACTTTACCAAAAACTTCATGCTCTATGCTTTTCGTGGTTTGGACACAATTTCCGCAATCATAGTGCAACAGAACAAAGATGGATTTGAACATCCAGTTGCCTTATTCATTCAATTATGATAGGACTATGAACTAAGATACTCCTTCATCAAGAAGCATGTCCTCAAATTTGTCGAGTTTGAAAAATTTAAAGCACCTAGTTTTGAATAACGAGATTTTACTATTGGTGTGCCATGCGGGATCAATTTCATCATTTTAAACAAATATTTGAATAAGAAACATGTAGGGTGGATCAATCATGTCATGGAATATGACAGAGATCAAGGTCACTAAATTGGTCTCCAGAAAATGATTGTGTGAACAACTAGTCTCTAGTGAACAGGTTGAAGTAAGTGATGAATTTTTTTATTTTGGTACTATAGGACAATCAAGAACAATAAGATGATAATTTTCCTATTCCTTTTTGGACTCAAAATATGATACACTTCTTAGAAACAGTCTATACCCTCCGAAATGATAAAATAAAAGAGGAGATATTTAGGCTACAAGTCATTCCATGTGTGCTTATTGACGGTGTTTTTTCAAAAAGAACATCAACGAGTCCTATTAAGGTATGTTGGAACCAGTAAAATTGATAAGGTGTTACATGAGTTCCATGATGGAGAAGCCGAGGTCATTTTTATCTATGGGTGATAACTATCAAGATAATGAAAATAGGTTATTATTGGCCCACATTGTTCGGTGACTGCTACTACACTTGGATCAAGAAGTATAAAAATTCCTTTCTTTAACGGAAAAGAGAGGCTAGTAGTACCTCCATTACATCCAATTTCATTTAACTAACCATTTATGTAATGGGTATTGGACTTCATCAGGGTCATCAATCCACATTTGACCCAAGGTCATAAGTGGATTCTCACGGTGATGAATTATTACACAAAGTGGACCGAAGCGGTGGCACTCAAGGAAGAAAACGAGTCTAGCATACTAGAATTCTATGAAGGAATAGTGCCAAGGTTCAGTGTACCAACCACTATAATATTAGATAATGATTTATCATTACTAGGTAACATGATCAAAGAATGGGCTGATAAGAATGGTATTTATTTGATCACCTCATCAAATTATTACACCTAGGGTAATGATAAAAAATTTGATAAACAAACAATTCCTAAATATCATTAGAATAAATCTAGATGAAAACTAGAGGACATGGCATATTAATATCAAATCATCTATGTGGGCTGATAAAATAACGTTAAAGTGGTCAACAAGTAGTTCCCCATATAAGCTAGTCTACGACAAGGAAGTTGTGTTTCCTATATCATTAGAGCTACTAACATTAGAGCTCGTGAAACATTTGGAATTGTTAGAGTTTGAACCTATGGAAGTTAGGTATGTGAAGATGATGGAATTGGAGAAAATAAGAGAACATGTAATGCAAACCATTGAGAAATATCAGGACTTAGTCAAGAGGTCATTTGACAAGAGAGCTAAAATAAGCACCTTCCACGAGGGGGACCTAATTTTGAAATGGGATGTAGATCGGGAAAAACTTAGTAGGAATTCCATGTTTGATGCCATTTAGAGTAGCCCCTACATGGTCACAAAATTAAAAATAGCAATTCCTTTCAACTATATCCTTTGGATGGAGAGGAAATTCTAATTCTAGTTAATGAAATCTATCTTAAGCATTGCTACTGAAAGAAAAAAAATATCACCCTTGTACATATTAGTTTATGAATTTTTATTCCTATAAGTGCATATGAACATTGTGTTGTTGTAGATTAGGTTTCAATGTCCCTAAGTTAGCTCAACACAGGTTTTATTTCTCCTAAGTTGTATCATTGTGTAATTCATTATGCCTCCAAAGTGAAGTGTTGTAATAGGAAATAAGTTCATACTTATAAGGAATAAATGCAGATCTTAAAAGAAAACAAATGCAAAGTAATTAAAATCAAGATTAAGGATATATTTCACTAAGTTTCATTCTTTGAGTCCTTCAAGATTAATCACATGTGAACTTCTAATCACCCAACCAAATTAGGAAGCATCCCTTAACATCATGCCGCATGTGTAAATTTTAGAAGAAAGTGAAAAATCAAGTTTTAATAGAGTTCCATGATGTCTTAACTCCAAGAGAATATTATTTAAAACTGTGTAGCGTGTAATGCATGCAAATAATCATCAATTTTGTGTGCTTCATACTCGGCGAGAATCATGTTTTGGGATAGGATTGGAAGCTAATTTTTAGTCCTACAGACCAAGGTTACAAAGAGGAACATATGAAAGTATCGGTTTTAAACAATTTTCTACTTTCACAAATTCTAACTTTAAGAATTTCTCATGAAGATTGAGAGTGCAAGAGGTGGGATAGGTTGAAGGCTATCAAGTTTTAGGATAGGTTCGATGGTGTGCAAGCAGTCTCAAAGTTTTAATTCAATAGGGTATAGATCAATTACACACTATCGATTATGACTTTGTGCTATTTTATACAAGAAACATCTAACAAGAATATGTCCCCACGATTCACCAAATTGTTATCCAATTTTCCCCTTAGGTCAAATTGGATGATAAGAACCTAACAGGACCTACACACCTAGGTAGACCCCCACAAGTGAAACATGGCTATAGGAAGTTTAGGTGTCTCAAGAGCACTTTCGGTGGATTCCAGGAGTAAACATAATATTAAGGATTTTTTTCCTCTTATGGGTTTTGACCCTTAAGATCAACTTGGAAAATGATGAAATATAGGCCTTATGGGCCCACATCTAGCTGAAATGAGAAAAAATTGAAAAAATAATGATGGTCCTTAAAGCTCCTCGCATCTAGTCCTCATCGGCCTCCGACACGAGAAAAATTGAAAAAATCTTAAAGATAGTCTCTAGGATCAAAAAAATATACATCTAGGCCTTAGGGCCACCGAGGCAAAAAGAGCTCACCAAGATGTTTGGTGAGAAAATCGGTGAGTTAGGTCATGTGTTGAGGAGGTGAGTTGTAGGAGGGCTTGCAGAGCATCTCGGTGAGCTACTCAACAAGCTAAGTTTATCGGGGTTGCAATACTTAGTGAGGTCCTGAGTGGTGGGGGTGAGCTTCACTTGCTAATTATGGAAGTAAGGAAGGTGATTCCACATTGGCTCGGCATGGCAAGTCAAAGGGTCAGTTATGGATGCAAAGGGCTCATGGAATGCATAGGTCAAGCTCAAGGTGGGATTTTCATAGGTCATGATGAGTTGAGGGATCATATCGGCCTAGCATACCAAATGCATGGATCATCGAATGACCCAAGGGAGTTAAGGAACTCATGAAAGCTGATTTGAATTTGGGGAAAATTCACTCGAGGTGAACAAGGAATGGAAGGCTCAAGTTCGGGTTGAGTGATTGTTTATGGTAGTAAGATTACATGAAAAAGAGAAAGGGATAAGCTCCTAAGTGTAGCTAAATAAATGGAATGAAAGGGTCATGCTTGGACATATGGATCGTAAGATAACAAGGGATTTGACTCAAACTAGTACGATGATGGAGATTGGCGGGACATCACATTGGTGAGAATGATGTGACGTTGAATGGAGAGGCTCAAATGAAGCCGAGAGAGTTGAGTAGAATTGGAGGAGGGATAACTTGGCTAAGGAGAGATCAGAAGTTGAGCATGATGGGGAAGCCTATGCGAGGTGGTTAGAGAAGCTCGGGAATGAGTCAGTAAATGATGGAGGAATCAACACCAAGGAGAATGCTTGAGTTAAATGAAGTTGGCTAGGGAATATTTAATCACAAATAGATCGAGTCTACGGTAGGAAAGCTGATTGAGCTCGATGAAGCATGCATTTAAGGATAAATTGGAAAAAATTTCAAGGGTTTATTTAGGTTACTTCGGGGTTCCTTTTTTAGGTATTCATATGGGAACATTTCAAAACTCGAGGTGAAGTGTTACGGGGCATGAGGCGATGAGAAGTCTCAAGAGGTGGGGGAAACATTCTCAAAGAGTAAGATCCCCTAACTTAAAATAGATTGGTGATGTGGTGCGTTCGGGGTCCTTGGTGTTCACATTTTGGGAGTAATTTTGGAGATTAGGTTTTAAAATCCCTAGAGTTGTAGGTGCCCAAATGTCCACATAAACAAATCTAGAAGACGTAAAAACCATGTTCTCACCCATTTTTCACAAAGAGCCCATCATGTTAATTCATCAAACCCCAAGACATAATGGGTAAGTGGAAATTTCATTGGAGGCCAATCCAGGTTACGTAGAGGTGGTGAGTCAAAAGAGGTAGGCATGCAAGAAATAGCCGAGCTATATTGAATGAAGGAGCTCAATGGTTGAGTAGGAAGCTTAGTGGGTGGAGAACTAGCTCAATGGGTGCAAGGAAGACAAAATTATAACCCATTTTCAAATCCCTATAAATCCTACTAATTTTTAATCATTTTTCATGAAATTGTACTCTCTGGAAAAGGCATTCGAGTAGAATCCAATACTAATGGAAAAATTAAGTTTCCAAGGAGTAAGTAAATATCAAACCATAGAATCAACATGGTGTAAAATGGTGATATCTTCCTTTATACTCCACCATTTTTACAAAATTATAGTCATTAGAAATCTTATTTTGGGATCCACAGCATAGAAACATTAAATTTCAGATTTTGGAGGTTATGCATATCCAAAAATGGAGAATAGTGAGCAGTAGGTGAAGGTCATTAACAAGGTTGGTAGGATAAGAGGTCATGATGAAGCTACAGGAGCTCGACTAGACCTAGGTGTAATCAGAGCCATTTCCTTCATGTACAAGGAAATACCATTAATGAATAAGACATTTTCAAGATCTTCTAGCATTAATTGTAGATTAAACAATGAATTTTTATGGGTTTTGGAGGAAATTTCAGGATTTCTTTTCTCTCTCTCTCTCTAAATTTTCTATACAAATTGCAAGGATGGGATCATTTAAAAGGATAGAATTTTTGCCTTTGCACGCTCCATTCTTTCTTTTGTAGAAGATTTTTTAGCGCTCAAGCCTTCTAATAAAACTATAATGTAATTTTTGTACCTTTTGGCCCCCATGTAATGAATTGTATTAATATACGGAGTAATAAAATAGAAATTGTGGATGATCTTATCAACCCTTTTATGTTTATTGTGTTCTTTTGATATCTCATTATAGCTAGGTTATTGTGCATCGTTAATTGTTATTGAAGATATCAGTGGAATGTGTTTATTTTAATGGGTTTGTGATAATCATTTTTGACCTATGATGTTTAATTATCCTCTTTAAAATTTCTTATTTCATTCACATGTAATTGCATATTATCCAACATTCCTTATTGATTCATCACCTTCAGTTATATTAGGTTTACTTCCATGCAATCCTCTTATCCATGTCTCCTTGGAAAACATTAGGGTAAGATTAGATTATTTTCCATGCAATTGGGAATGTGGTGATAGATTTAGGAATTCAAATCCAACCTTTCTCTGGAGAGATTTCTTGATTGCAAAGTCACACACTTTGAAAAAAACTCCATGTTGTGAAATCACACTGAATTCCCCATCAACAATTGGACCATTTGAGAAGTGTTGTGATTCTACATGAACAAAAAATACCAAATATTTTGTGTGTAGGACATTATTTTGTCAAATAATCTATTAAAATAATACCGAATGAAATTTTTATAGGTTTCCAATGGTGTTTTAAACAAGATTCTAGTCATAGATTAAGAACACATCATTTATTCACAAAAATTGTATTTATATGTTTGGATAAGGTCTTAAACCCATTCGCATTGAAATTTGGTAAGTATCTTGGCATAAGTCATAGAAATTATTTTAAGGATTACTAGTTGAACCCCAAAGTAGTCCATACCTTGAGAGAACTAGTGGACAAAATGGGAAGTGCCCCACTACCTACTTGACTAGAACAATAACCAATGAGGAATTATTCAAGTTTTTGTACAAGGCCACATTAATTAATTTGATTATGCGGTAGTGTTCATTCATCTAGGAGTTATCTAGTGAATCATATATCATTAAGGCAAGTATTGGTGTGTGTTTAGAAAAAAATTTTAAGAAACCATTTGGCATTGGGGCCAAATTGACCTTATCCATCATTTTCTAAAGAAATTTCACAAAGTAATAAGTTATTTTAAGTAAAATCCTTGCTATGTGAATATGGTAAGAGTTCATTGAAGTTTGTGTCGTGTTTCATTTATCTCAAAAATTACCATGTAAATGTTTTTGTAGTTTCCACCTTGTTATAAAATAAGGTGAAACTCTGTTAATGTTGTGTTACGTATTTTCATCTCCACCGTTTTATCTACCCTGTTTTTTTTAACATTTTTTGTCAAAAGAGAGAAACATATATAGTGCTACTAATAATAATAATTTCCACCACTTTTTTATTCATTTATATAGCCATGTTGTGGTATAAATGTTAACTTTTGAAAGCATGCTAAAAACATACGTCCAAATTTTTCCAAGGAAAGAATATCTAGGAAAATCCCAAACAAGGGATCAATCGCGAAAAGAGTCTAATCCAATGACTAAAAATTTCACTCAAAGATTGTTACCAAAAAGATGACAAGAAAATTTTAGTATTTAAATCATGTTTTAGACAAACAATATTTAAATACTAAAAAAGGGTTGAGATTATTTTTCTAGAGTAACAATGTAAATTATATACTATAAACTCATTTTCATATAAACAAATTTAAAGTGTTGGAAATGGGGTCACAAACATGGGAATCGTAAAATACTACTTGGATAGTTTTAATCAAGTTTTCAGGAAATACAAGATGTTAGTATTAAAATAGGATTGACACAATGCGAACAACATAATGATAGTAGCTTCCAGGACTAAAGCCGCTTTTGAATCAAAAACATGCTCCAAGTATATAAATGAATCAATACAATACGATAAATGTAACAAGATAATTAAGACAATAATATCAAGTTTTGGGAAAAAAATATGTAAGTATCACAAATGTATTACTATCATCTAACCATAATAATGATGTAAATGGTAAATCAAGGTAGGATCACCTAACTATAATGATATATATCATTATGGGTATCAAGAAGACAAGGTGTACCAAAACATGTGTTAGTGAAATTATGCAAATGTATAAATTATGATGTGTAGTTAAATTTTTAAGGAAATAAGGGATAAAATATGTGGAAAAATCCCTCATAGAATCACAACAGTAGAAAGTAATATGCAGAAAATATTACAGATCTGAAATAAAAGTGTAGAATAAAAAGAACATAATACAAAGAGAAAGTATTTAACGTGATTCACCCAATTTGGGATACATCCACCAAGAATCACTTGCTCATATTTTATTACAAGCCACCTCTCTCTTAATACAATACCTAGATCTATTTGGGGCTATGCTCAACAAACTTTACTAAATTCACACTTGAACTCACACACATCTGCAATGTTACATCAACCCTAATATATGCACAAAACCACATAAATAAGCAACTACTTAAGCATTTTTAAAATACCATGGGTACCAAAACCATGGGCTAAAAATGACCAATAAACCTATGGGTCAAAAATCCCACCCATATGAGAAGAGCATGCTTCTCTAACCTCGCGAGACTACTGTGGAAAGTGTACAATACTCTTAGTGTATATTCCTCAACACTTCCACACATGAACATAGGATCTAAAATATAACAAACTCCCCGTTGTAGACTAGTTTTCCTGCAAGAAAACTTCTTAACCCTTCACTTTCGTCTATGAATACAAACCAAAGCTAAACACAACTTTAATTTCTCCCTTGTGACCACCTTGGTCGTCATATCTATAGGATTGTGACTGGTATGAATCTTCTCTAGCTTCAACTTCTCTTCCTCTAAAGCTATCATGATTAAATGGTACCTAAGTTATATATGCTTCATCCTAGAGTGGAAAATAGAGTTCTTAGTTAGGTATATAACACTTTGACTATCAATAAGAATCTTCCCTTCCTCCTTATGACCCAAATCTTCAAGAAAGTAGTGTAACCAAATCATCTCCTTAGTCATAAAATGTAACTCATTATTGTCCCACCTATAATGAAAATATAACTGTCGTGTTTCTTATGTTGGCTACATCTCCAACCATATATGAATCTACATAACCACATAAAGTGGTGTTTGATCCATTATAGCACAAAAATTTCCCCATGGTCCCTCTCAAGTATCGAAGGATCTACTTAACTTTTTGTCGAGTGATCTTTATGTGTATCACTCATAAATCTACTCATTGATCCCACTACATGCGCAATATCATGCCTACTTTACACCATGGTATACATCATGCTATCAAATTCGATGAATAAGGTACCTTGGACATCTGATTTTCTCTGCTCTATCTTGGCACACATATCCTTTGATAACTTGAAATTTCCTACCAAAGGAGTCCCAACCGGTTTAGCATCCTGTATATTAAACCTCTTCAAGACCTTCTTAATATACTCTTCTTGAGATAAAGTGAACTTCTGTTACTTCCTATCATAGGATATCCTCATACCAAGGATTTTTTTGGCTACCCCAAATCCCTCATAGAAAAGGAGTCACTTAGCTAATTTTTGAGTACTTTTATTTCCTACATGTTTTTGCCTGATGAACATGTCATCCACATATAATCACATGATAATATAATTTTCATCTTCAAATTTTTTAGTATACTCACAATAGTCGAAGGAATTATAATATAACATTTCTCCATAATGAAGCTATAAAATTTCTTATACCATTGAAGTGGAGATTTTTTCAGGACATACAAGCTCTTCTTCGGTTTGCACGCCATATCCTCTTTACCTTTGACCTCCGATCCATCTGGTTACTACATAGATACGTCCTTCTATAGATCACCATGGAGAAATGCAATCTTTACATCAATATGTTCTAAGTGCAAGTCTTCTGCTGCCACTATTCTACGAATAGTTCTAATCGAAGTCATTTTTACTACAAGAGAAAAAATCTCATCAAAATCTATACCTTTTTCTATGTAAACCCCTTGACCACTAACCGGACCTTGTATCGTTTCTTGTCTCCTTCTTCCTCTTTAAATTTTTACACCCACTTGTTATACAATGCTCTTTTCCTTTTATATAGCTTCACCAAATCCCAAGTTTGGTTCTCTATGAGAGCCTAATGCTCCTCATCGTGGCTTGCTCCCATTTCTTCCCGGCATCTACCTTCATTGCTTCATCAACACTCTTTGGCTCTCCACCACAAGAGTAATAAATAATAAAGAGAATGAGAAAAACATTCGGGTTCTCTTCTTACCCTATAAGACCTCCTCAATATAGGATTTTGGGGTTCTGAATGAATTCATGTGTCACTTTCCCATCTGAAAGATCCTTTACCACTAGCATATTATTTCTTGGATTCTTCCATGTTTTCCTACAACTATTGATTATACATAAATTTCTCATTAAATACCACATCCCTAGATCGAATGACTTTCTTTTATTTAATACTCCAACATATATATCAAAATTCATTACCACCATAACCAATGAAAGTGCATTTTTCTCTGATTTAGCCTCTAGATTGGTCCTATCATCCTTTTCTATATGAACAAATACCTCACATCCAAAAACTCTAAGAAATGAGTAATCAAATTTATTACCATATGAGGACTCCCTAGGTATTCCTCCATCTAAGTCACTTGAGGGTCCTCTGTTTATGTAGTAGATAGTTGTGCTCATTGATTCTACCCAAAAAGAAAGAGGTGGTCCCGCATGTAACCTCATGCCCCTATCACATTCCATTATTGTTATGTTCATCCTCTCTGACACCCCAATCTATTGCAGAGTTCATGGAATCATATTTTTCTTATGGATTCCATTCTTAGAATAATAATCATCAAACACATTGTTGTAACACTCCCCTCCATTATCTAACCTAAGAAATTTTAGCTTAAGACCCATTTCATTCTCTACCAATGATTTCCATTTAACAAAAGTTTCAAATACATCATATATTTTTTCTAATACAATATACCCAAACTTTCCTTATTGATCATCAATCAAAGTAACATAATAACTTAAACCCAAAAGAGAGGATACCTCGAGGCAACCCCCACACATAAGAGTGTACCAGCTCCAACTTACTCTAATTTTGTAGCTCCAACCTTGAGAAACCTTAGTTACTTTTGTTTCCCATATATGCATTCTTCACAAAAATCCAAACCTATTTTTGTATATATAGGAAAATCCTTCTTTATGATCTCCATTCCCTTATTGCTCACATGACTTATCCTACGGTGCCACGGTGTTGTATCTTCTTCGAAGCCACAAGATTACAAACATTAGTGCTATAAGTGGTTAAGTACAAATTTCCAACATTCTTAATTATTACCACCATAAGAGCACCCTTGGTAACCTTCAAAGAGTCCTTTGTAAATATCACAATAAAACCATCACTTCCCAACTTCCCGCCGATATCAAATTTTGTCTTAAGGTAGGCACATGTATGACATCCTTTAATAGCCATGTATTCTCATTATGCATTATAACTTTGAATAGAACCTTTTCCAACTATCTTTGCCGCAGACTCATCATCACTAAAAAAACATGTTCAAAATCCCCTTGAACATAATCAACAAAATAATTCCTATGTAAACTAGCATGGAAAGAAGTTCCCGAATCTAAAACCCAATATTCAACAATATTGTGAAAATAAAGAATCAAAGCATCTGCCATACATTAACCGTTGCCACATTTTCCACTTTTTTTCTTCCACTTGTTTCTTCTTGTCCCGAAGCTAGTAACAATCCTTCTTTGCATGCCCAGACTTTCCACAATGCCAACATACTATCTTCCTATTAGATTATGAGCTTGCCCAATCTTTTGATTTTCCACGGCTTCCTTTATTATTGTGTCTCCCTCTAGTTTCCACTGTCAAAGCATTCCCAAGTAGAAGATTCCCCAAATATTTGTCTTCACATTTCCTCACATTGAATCACCCCTACAACATCCTCAAACTTCAACTTTGAGTTAGTTAGAACCAAGTTGTTTACTGCCATTACCAGGTTATTCCAACACTCAGATAAAGAACACAGAATTAATAAATCCCTAACTTCTTTATCATATTTTATTATAACCAAAGATAGATCATTTACGATTGTAGTAAAATAATTTAAATAATCTACTTCTAGACCATTCTCGACATCTTCATATTAAACAATTTTTTCATTAAAAATATCTAGTTATAGGTAGAGGGTTTTCATAACACTTCCCTAATGGATCCATCGAGTTATTTTATAGTCTTTTCCTTTGAAAAATTAAATAATATCGAAGATGTAATACATAGTCGATTGTCCCAAGTGCCATCCTATCCAAAAAATCTCATTACAAATATTTCATGCTTAAGGATTTGTTTACTTTTTCAGACAATGAAATATAAAGATCCTTTTGATAAAGGTAATCTTCCATATGCATCTTCTAAAGACTGAAATTTTTCTCGTTGAATTTATCAACTCTTGATCTTCCATCATCTTCCATAAATCCAACTCAAGCTAAATTTTCCTGTGATTCAACACTTTAGGAAACCAAACTTGGATCTGATACCAATTGTTAGGAAATAAGGTATAAAAATGTAGAAAAATCTCTCATACAATTGCAAAAGATAGAAAATATTACGGATCTGAAATAAAAGTATAGAATAAATAGAACACAACACAAAGAGACAATATTTAACATGGTTCACCCAATTTGGTCTACATCCACCAAGAATCACTTGCTCATATTTTATTACAAGCCACCTCTCTCTCAATGCAATACCCATATCTATTTGGAGCTATGCTCAACAAACTCTATAGAATTCATACTTGAACTCACACACATCTGCAATGTTATCTCAACCCTACCATATGCACAAAATCACATAAATAGGCAACTTATTAAGAAGTTTTATAATACTGTGGGTACTAAATCCATTGTCCAAAATAGACCCATAAACCTATGGGTCAAAAATCCATCCCATATGAGAAGAGCACATTTCCCTAACCCTAATGAGATAACTGTGGAAAGTGTACAATATTCAACACTTCCACACATGAAAAAAAGACTCCACGACATAAAAAAATTAACCATATATTTAAATGCTTATATTGTGCATTATAGGACATGAACTAAAAGTAAATAATAGTAAAGTAAATAAAATAGAAGACACTATATTTATAGTGGGAAAACCCAAAGGAAAAAAACCCTTCTTAAATAAATAACTACCTGTATTAATAATTTATCGAATACTTTTACCCAACACTTCAAATTCACTCCTCGGTCTCACAAAGTGTTAAAATATTGTCTTGCAACTCCAATACAATGATCATATAGCAACATGACGATAACATGCTATATTAGTCTCATGAGGTATCATCATATATATGTATATATGTATGTATGTATGTATGTAGATATATATATGATGGGTGCATTGGCCATACTATTTAACTCTAGTTGTGGAATACTAAAATGATAAATTTTAATAAACAAACTTTAAAACAAAGGGGTCGTGAAGTGGTGATCCACCCAAAGGTATCCCCACTTGACACTATTCTCCTAACACTTTCCCTTAATGTTAAGTGGGGAAAAACAAAATAGAACATGCCAAATTACCTTTTTCTACAAATTTATTTATAGATCCATAAATCATCAATGATGATTTAGGATAGCATGTAAACAAGGTAAATTATACATATCTTCCCATACATAAATTATTAGGAAAATTACTGTATATATGAAGATTTATATCATATTATGGAGGATTTTATAAAATAAGGAATTCCCATAACTAATGCTTCACTAGGATATAGAAGTAATATCACATAGTGTGAAACATTTACTTATCACAAAATGGATTAACTATTGGATCTTTAAAATAGTCATTAACAAGTGGCATTACCATGCAAATCCCCCTTAATGGAAACTCTGATAGGCCCAACAAGGCATGAAACTTGCAAATTTTCATAGCACACAATGGCTTGGTGAAGATATTTGTAACTTGATCTTCATTTAAACAAAACTTGAGATGAATATCACCATTTAAGACTTTCACCCAAATAAATTACATATGAACTTCAATATGCTTGGTACTTTGGCATTGAATTAGATTGTTTACAAGAGTAATGCAACTCTTTCTATCACATATAAGAGTAGTGATCCCTTTGAAACCTATATGTAGTTCATCCAATAGCATTTTTAGCCATATAGCTTCCTTTTCTACTTCTAAAGCACTTCTATAATATGCTTGATTAGAAGAGATAAACACGATTCTCACATCAGTAGTGGAATTATGGGCTAGATTAAAACTTTAATTTTACCATAATCTTCTTACAAACATAATAAAAGAAGAGGAAGAAGTAATACATCTCATTACCACTATGGAAATAATTTTTGACCCTACATATGCTTCTACTTGCTGGGTAAGGAAACAACAATGAAGAAGAACCTCTTAGAAACAATAGTAATGATCATTTATAAATTGTTACAATTAACCATGATGGTGGAGTAGAAAATGAATATCATGAATAACCACCCCCACATAAAACTCAAGATAAAACCCATAATGAAAATGTCACTATACAACATAAAATATAAGCCCTTAGTCATAAAATGGAAAATACAACCTCCGGTGACCATAAAGATACCGGTAGGGTTGGGAATCAATAGAAACCTAAGGTTATGTACAATGATCTTTACACTAAAAATCATGAATATGAAACATAAAATTTGAACCATGTATATATTTTATCCTCCCATTCACGTGGCCAAATATTTGATAAAGAGTGAAAATATATTAATAATTACCTTAAGAGCCTATAAGAAAACAATATAGGAAACAAAAAGAGTGCTAATTTGAAGAATTGGGTTCATATCCTTTTATCGTGGCAATTCTACACATGTCATTTCCTCCTCACTTAGACTACACTAAATTTGATAAATATTGGGGTAAAGGTGATCCATGCGATCATGTTAAGGGATTCTTCATGGCTTCCAAATAAGTTATGTACAATGATAACTATCTCATTCACTTGTTTACATGGAGTCTTGTAGGAAAAACTCTTAAGTGGTTTCTTCACATTCCTAAAGGTACTATTTTTATATTCACTGAGTTAGCAGAAAAATTTGTGTCCCACTTTTCATTCAATATGGAAAGTGACATTACCATGATATATTTTTGTAATTCCAAACAACGTAATAACAAAAACATCATTGTTTTCCTACAACAATGGCAAGGTTTAGCTAGTCGCTTCTCCTACTCTATCCCTAAGAAACAATTGATTAATATATTTGTACCAAACCTACATATTGAAATAGATTTCCACTTACAGGATACATTGTGTGAGTACATTTGAGGAAGTCATAGAAAAATGAAGCCAAATTGAGAAATATTTATTGGATAAAGGGAATCTAAAGCCCTTTCAAATATATCACCATAAACCCAAACCTAACAAAAATCTAAATTATTTAGTAAAAATAAGAATGTAGTAGGTGATAGAATCATGGATTTCAAACGTGTGCAAGAAATATAAAACAATGCTCCTTTTAAACTTTCTAAATTATTTGTTGCACCAAAAATAAAACGTCAAGTGTTCACTCCCTTTCGGACTCTTTATTATCGATTCTAAAATAGTTATATGTAGTGAAAATTGTTAGGTTTCCACCTATGAAACCTTTTATTAATGATGCAATAAATCCACCTTGGTATCTGATTAATAGTATTGTGAGTTTCATCATGTTAAATGTCATATCACCAAATAACGTTTAGAGTTAAAACACTTCACTCAAGACCTCATAGATAGTGGGGAAGTTGAAATGGATTCACCTAGACCTAGTAAAACTTCTAACAAAAATTTAGGGATTTATAAAGAGCCATTTCCTAAACATAAATAGGGGATTAAAATTCGAGATCAAAGCCAATCATTCCGAATAAAAAAATATAATTATGTTGTTGCTGAAAATACTAATAATTTTGATTCCTTATTGGTTGTTTTCACTATATTACTGAGCAAGTGAACACTATTAAAATTAAGACACAAACGTGTGGCATGGAAACACGACACGTTCATATTATTTGAAACCTTATTTTCATACTCTTAAGGATAATAACTATGATCTCCTAGAACAACTTGAGAAGACTAATACTAAGATTTATATCTTATATCTTCTTAAAATATCCAACGTTCATAAGGACATCCTTTACAAAACCCTTCAAGGGTCAAGAGTTTCTACGGATATTGATCCTACACGCTTCCAAGCCTTGGTTGTACAAATTTCTCCATCCAAACACATTACCTTCAGTAAACATGAGAATCTAATGGATGATCAAACCTACAACCTCCATTTATACATAGAGGTTATTCTAACTCGTAAAAATATTAAGAGATTTCTTATGGAAAAAAAATCTAGCTTGAATATATCTATCTTGAAACTAAATAGGAAGATGGGAGGAAATGATGTGCAACTTGATCCTAATATCATTACCATAAAGGCCTATGATAATGTGGAGTGACAGATTAGCTTGTACGATAAATTTTCCCGTGGAAGTTCAACCTACTATTAATGATACCTGGGTCCATGTATTAGACTTGGAACTACCCTACAATATTCTCCTTGATCACCCATGGATTCATGTCATGCAAGTTGTGCCTTCCATTTTCCATCAATGTATAAAATTGTATCATGAAGGATAGAAACTTACCATTCTTGGGGACCCAAAACCCTTTACACATTACAAAGCATTATCTAGTTATTTCCCCTCTATATATGAGTGTCCTTCTATAGATTTATTCATTCAAGTTCGGTACCAAGCTCTTGCTTCCCGCATTGATCACCGATATGTTGTTCCAACGTAAATATGGGGCTTCTATGTGGTTTTCCCATTTTCTACATGGGACATGAAATTCATCTCTACCAGATACAAAGAATACAACCTCCAATATTACATTCTTATCTTTAATATACCCCTATCACCAAAACCACATGGTATGCCTAGCTATCAGCCTCAATAGTCTCAAGAACATTCCAACACCGACACTTTTCTTTTGGTGGTGTTTTGGAAGAAAAGAAAATGCTATATACTTCCATATACTTTGGTCTCTTAAAATGTGATTACCTCTTTCCATCAATATCCCAAGTATGTCATCCATAATAAGATGATTTATGCTATGTTCTATCAAGGATATGGATGTGGTGTCAATGAATAATACATGTTGGAACCTATTCTAACACCACATCATAAGATGGAAAAATATTGCATCAACATTCGACCATATGGGTCCCATCCTCTAGAAGTTGAGGGTACTTATTTTGAGTGTGATGATAATTATTCTAATTGTGACAATGAAATAGATTCCCTCTATAGTCTCTATGAATACCTTTTCTTTACTAGTCTATTTCCTGGTACATCTATCTTCCCTGTATAACCTCTGCTTCAATATTAGACCTTGTTCACACATACCTTGTGCATTGTGACAAAAACAACACCTACCAATTGAATTCTTCCATAATGATGAATCAATTGGAAAATGTATGGGTCTGTGAGATGATATTCCTATTTTAGATCACAATAAAGGATTATCTATTAATCTTGATGTATATGTGCACTTCAGGGGAGGAGGCCATGTTTTTTTGTCAAAAAAATGAAAAAGATAATGAGGAAAAGATAACTTCCAAAAATCCTCATCAAAATAAAAAATCAAAGTCTCATAGTGAGCACGTCTTTGAGGAACTATCATACGTGAAAATTTAAATATCTAAAATGGACACAAAAGTTATGACTCTAAGGGTGAAACTATCATTGAGATATCCTTAGAATAATATATGAACCTTCTACCTGATCTTACACGTATGCAATATCGATCTAAATTGCTAGTGGATGAAAATATTGGTGTAAATATTGGCACCAAAGATGAGCCAAAATTGGCTAAGTTGAGATTTTCCCTCTTAGCACAAGAACATAAGAATTTTGTCATGCTCCTTCATGAATTCTTAGATGTCTTTGCTTTGTCATAAGCTAACATGCCTGGATTGGATCCTTTGCTAGTATTGCATAACTTGGTTGTGCATGAATCATTAAGCCAATCAAGAAAAAATAAAGTAAAATGTATCCTCCAATGGCCAATCATGAACCTATTAAATAATCGAGTAAATATCCAACATATTACTTGTAAAAAAAAACCATTGGTATTAGGATCTATACATATTTCATATACATTAATAAGGCATGTCCAAAAGATGATTTTTCTCTTCCCAACATCGACATGATTTTCAATTCAACTATAGGATACAAAATTATATCTCTTATGGATGGATTTTTAGGATATAATCAAATAAATATTACAGAAGAGGACCAACATAAAACTACCTTCAATACCCTTTAGGTACCTTTTTATCAGTTCATTCCCTTCATCCTCAAGAATGAAGTAACTCCTTATTATAGGGCCATGAATGTCATTTTCCATGACATGATGAATGATATAATGGAAGATTATATTGATTACATCTTGGGAAAGTCCAAGACTAGAGAATAAAATCTAGAGATCCTACGACGCATCTTTCAATGCCTCGGATATTAAAAGGTCGAGATCAACCCAAAAAAGTGTGTCTTCGAGGTGCTATCAGGAAAATTACTAGGCTTCACTGTTTCAAGGAGAGTAATTGAAGTGGACCCAACAAAGGTCACATCCATCATAGATATTCCTCCTCCCAAGAACCTTAAGAAGTTGCATAGCTTGTAGGGTAAGATCTAAGATATATGTAGATTCAGCTCCTAACTTGCTGATAAATGTCATTCCTTCACACATCTTCTCAAGAAATATTTTTCATCCACTCAATTTTTCGTTGGAAGGATTTCAGCTTCGAGATGATTTCAATCAAAAATTAAAAGTCTTCTATTATCTTATTCATACATTGATCGCTTACAATCTCAACTACAAAAAGTTAAAAAGTGTTGTTAGCCATTTTTTTCATTCCAAAAACTTTTTTGTTACCTACTAAACAATAAAATCAAACTCATATCCAGATTTAAACCACTAATTTATCTATTATCTAAGCCCACACTTACCGGGAGTATGACCAATTAGATCATCTTATTACGTGATTTTGATATAGAGTATGTCATCCATAAATCAACCGAGAGGGAAAGTTCCTATAGATCAACTAGTTGAATCCCTTTTTCTAAGAATTTATCCACTAAGTTTGAAATTTCTTGATGCTTCTCTGATGTATATCAAGGAATCCACTACCTAACAAATATACTTTGATGGATCATTGCATTTTCATGGTTAAAGAGCAGGATTTGTTCTTATCACTCATACATGTGATTTGATTCCTCAAGAATTTTAACTTGGTTTCCCCTACTCCATTAATATAGCCAAGTATGAATCCCTTATTACAATATTGAAAATTTCTATAATGTGGGATATCAGAAAGGTCAACATTATAGGTGATTCTCAATTGATCATTAAGAAAGTAAATGATGAATATATGGTCAAGGATGAGAATTTTCTCTTACATTCTGAAGATGGTGGATACTTAGAAATAGTTCTTTGTGCAAATCACCTTCCAATGATACCCGAAGAAATAATCACACAATGGATGCCATGGCCACAATTGGATCTTTGTTACACATTCCACTAGGTAACAATGAAATTTTGTTATTCATGGAACATTTGATGACACATATATATGACATGCTAGAATCTTATTTGGTAAGTGAAGTTTTGGTCCATTATCCCAATGGTACCTTGATGTCTAAAATTACATACATGATTGAACCATTCTTCTTAACATTACCCATTCTCGAAAAATTCAACCTTATCTAACATATAGCCTAATATACCTTACTTGGGGTAACTCTCTATCATCAAGACTACAATGGCAATCTATTATGGTTTCTTAACTTGTAATAATATATCTTAGCATTTAAAGAGGTGTACGAAGGAATCTATGGGGTACATATGATTGCAATGTATTTAGCTAAGAAATTTTTAACAAAGAGGCTATTATTGGCCTACTATGGAAACTAATTGTTGTCAGTATGTGCAAAAATGTTTGTTGTGTCAAAAACATGGAAATCTAATACATGCTCCAACACAATATTTGCAACCAATTATGACACCATGGCCATTCTAGATATGGGGACCTTATCTCATAAAGAATCTCACTCCAAATTCCTCGGTTGGCTAGAACACAATCATAACTACCACCAAGTATTTTACTAAATGGGTAGAGGTTTTTCCTCTCACTTATGTCACTGGTGCACAAATTTCCAAGTTTATAATGAATCACATCATTTTCCACTACAACATCCCTTCTTCCATTGTATCTGAAAATGGAAAATATTTCAAGAATAAATAAGTAAAGGAACTATGTCAAAAATTCCAAATCTACCTAAAATGGTCAACCCCCTATTACCTCAAAGTAATATATAGGAAAAATCCTTGAATAAGACTCTTGTTCATATAATGGAGAAAATTCTTAGCAAACCTTACTGTATTTAGCATCATTATATCCATCCTTCCCTATGGGATTACATGAAATGTATCCACACACCAACATGTGTGACACCATATTCTATTGTCTTTGGTATTGAAGCTATTTTAACCTTGGAGATTGAGATTCCTTCGTTACGGATATCCTTGATAGACTATCTAGAAAATGATGAAGATTATAGAGTGGCTAGGATATTTGAGCTCGAGTGTCTCGATGAAAGACACCTCCATGTACTAGATTATCTCAAAGTGTATTAGAATTTATTCTGTCAGAGCTATAACAAACGTATCATACCTCGTCAATTTGAGGAAGGTAATCTAGTTATTAAGGAGAATTATTTCAACAACATGAAAGATCATGAAAAGAAAGGTAATTTTGAACCTAACTAGTTAGGACCATATGTTGTAGTGGCTATGTTTTTTTCAGGTGTATATAAACTTTCCTATCCTAATGGTGATGAACTTCGAGAACCCATGAATTACATGCATCTCAATAGTTTCTATGCCTAAGAGTGTGTGTCCTTCAAAAATAAAAAAATTATAAAAATTAAAAAAGATAAAAGTAAAGAGAAATAAATTCGTCCAAGAGTGAAAATCACACAATGGTGGCACTCTGGACAAGTCCTTTAGTGAAATCCAATTTTTGACATCTGTAAAAGGATTCATTTTTCACAAGCATCTCACACCTAGGGGTATGATCATTTCCTCCTAAGCAAGTGCTTCACCTATGTCTAAGATAATTTTAAGCCTATTGTTCATAGCCTTGATTCAAATGATACTATTCTTGTATATATGTGTGGAGTTTTCCTTTGTACATTCCCATCTATTGCTAGGGGCATCCATAAATATTCATTTTCTTGTCCATAGTGTTGGAAAATTTTTAGAAAACATCAAAGACATTCAAATAAGAATTAGAAAACAAAACCAAAAACAATTTAACATTATCTCACAAAAATACAAAAACAACACAAAACGTCTCGAAAATGTTCTATAAAAATAAATTTAGATTTTCTTTCTTATTTTTTTGTATATATAGTGTGTTGTATTGCCTAATTTTTATATTAGTATGTTCTTTACTTGATTAGATTAATTATTTCTTTTTGTTGTTATCTTGTTCAACATATGTATGTATTAGATTTGATCACATGTTCCTTGTGATTGTGTTATTTTCTTGTACATTATTTGTTATCATTATATCATCACATCTAACCTCCTAACATCATCATATCAGAAATAAAATGTTAAGCTATATCATCATAAAAATGAAAATCAACATGTGTGTTAAGATAACATTACATCATATCATATCATCAATGAGGAAATAGGGATTATTTTTATCCCCCTCGCCATAATCAAAAATAAAAACATAGAATGACATGATATTCATGAAAATGTGATAAGTATCAAAGTTCATCATCGTCAAAACATCAAAATATATATATATATATATATATATATATATATAAGTGACTCGATTACATCAGATATAAACTATACAATCATGGGAATAGACAAAAAAATGTGCCTTCATCTAAGAGGCATATACAAAAAATAATCCATCAAGAATAATAGATTCAACCCTCACTCTCTCCTATGTTAGGGCTTCCCTGCCTATGGCTAGGTGGAGGTATCTACACTGACCTCATTGATCTCACCGATTTGGACTGCCTGTGAGACCTCTATTGGATACCTATAATATAACTTTAAGGACGTGCCCTCTCAGTGCCTCCAAAACTATAGCATGATATAAGTCCCTATAGTACCCAACCTCACTTGTAATGGTTGTAAAGTCATACACTAAATCCTTGGCTCTAGCTGTATGGTACATACCATCATGCTCTCTTATATTGTGGCCACATTGACCCTCAACTATGCTCTCTCATCACAAGAAGATCTCACGCATTTGTGGCCTGATCCCTATTTGCAAGGTTCTATTGTAACTATTACCTCAAATAACCTTGCTCTCTAGACCCCTACTCAAACTGTTGCTATATGATTTGTATTGTGTTTAAGGCCACATCACCCCATAACATCACCATATCTCTCTACATATGTAGTTGAACCACTAATTTCCACCTTCTACAGGGGATCACTCTAAAACCAAGCACATGGATCTATAATGAGAACCCTTATGCAATATCTACTCCATCTCCATCACCCCCACGGATGCAATATTCAAACTAGATACTCTAGGGGTGACTTTAGAAATTGTAATGGCACCTTCTACTATAATTTTTATTGTAATCCTAGTAAAGTTAACTATTGTAATAATGGTGCCTATACCAAAGTGTGCATGAACTTGTTGAATCGCATGCACCTGTATCTGTGGCTATGCATGTGGCTGATTTGTGGCCCCTACCACATTTGTGGCATCTAAGCTTGATGTAGCTATGACTATCCATGTCCTTATGTTGTGGGCACCTATGCTTGTGTATGTACTTGAGTTGACCCTATATATGTGCCTATGCCTATTCCTTAGATGCCTTAGCCTCCTCTTAGCCTAACTTGGCCTTGTCTCATAATTCTTGACCCCTTAGAACTACTGCTACTACTATTATACTAGTTGATATGGTTGCCTTTGGAATGGTGATATGTCATGGCTTTAAAGTAGCGTACCACACTACATTATTAGTTGTAGTCCCATGGTCTTCTATTTGTGCTCATCCATCCCATACCTAGGAAATGACTCCATAAAAAATCTCAAATTATCTTTGTGGTTTGATGCGAAGGACCAAAATCAAATGTATCATGTCTTTGCATGCACATACCATTTCTCATACCTTGAGATACCCTAGATGATACCAAGCTGCTGATGTACTCTATCTACTTGGTACCACTCTAGAATGTTCCTACAACTTCCTATCATAATATGCTTCATATCTACAATGTTTAACTTTGCACCATAAACATGTCACTCATATAAGTGGTATGGTCATTATATCACCATATGTAGCTATAAATCATCGAAAGCCCATCTATATTATGTAGTATCTCCCAGACGAGATCTAATGTTATATCCTACTAGATCCAATCCCATGTAGGATGGATTGTCTATTTATCTAACTCCTAGAAAACTAAGTGGGTGTCCAATGATGATGTGGTCCCATACCCAAACCTGTAGCAAGGTAACGAAACTCAACCTTCTCATAACTTTGTAAGCTATCAAGTGTAAATCTCTATATAAATGGGCCAAGTATGAACCACCCCTAAGAAAAAACCTCTCCATCCATAAGGTAGTGTAAAACTCCTATCAAGCCTAGCTGAAAATGTGTGCCGATATTATTAGGAATAAATTAGTCATTGATAAGATTGATCAGGGATACTAGAATCCTTCCAATCCTCCTATCTTTGAAATATCTATATAAATGCACAACCATACTCCGCCGGGGTGGAATAGATCCCAAATGTGCCATAATATCCTTCCAAGATGCCCATCATATATGACCGAACTACCATGGATTGACACACAAAGAATATAATACACATCCTCAAGAATCACTATCATCTATCTCATGCATGGTAATAATATCTCACTCTCACTATTCCACCTCTCTACTAAAGTAGTTAGAAGGCTATGATATAGTCGATAAAAGGTAGTTATAAGATATTGACAATCTTATAGCCTCGAGCACACCAATATCCCTCACTTCTCACATCGAGTAAAATTCATATCATATTCCCACATCTCGTATGTGGCAATCTCGTACATCTAGAGTCCATGGTCTTGCCTATGGAGAACCTAAAAATAAAAATATAAATATTTAACAATATTTCTTCTAAAATCATCTTCTAAAGTATTCTAATCATTCCTACATTCCTCTAATCACTTTGTAGATTCTCTTAAACTCTTCTAAAGCTTTTTGTAAGGTTGGAGTTTAGACTAGAACATACCTTTCTTCACTAGTGCATCTATCGTCACACTATCACATTGATTTCTACACTATCACATCCCTTTTCATGTTAGAGAACTAATTTCTACATTAGTGCATGTCACACTAGCACACCCATTTTTATGGTAACACTCTTAGTTTCATGATAGTGCGTTAGCTACCCTATTTCTAGATTAGTTTAATTCTAATGATCTTGTTTTAATGATAGCACATGACCTTTACATAAGCACATAAGGTGCAATGCTAGTGTATCCAAGGAAATTTGTTAGTATAAAAATGTAATCTTCTAATGTCAATAATGTGCAATTAAAGAATTAACTTTTTAAGAAAAATGTTACTTACCGAGCACTATCTATTGGATGCCTCCCATACTCTCAAACTAGTTAACATGATGTGTTTAGTCATATATTCATGCCATATCTGTTAGATTTCAAATAAAAATATCTCAAAAAGGTAGTAGGATCAAATATCACAAATGGGTTGCGATGGATTTTACCCCTCTCACCCTGCTATTTATACCCTCACAGCCCTAATTCTTCATTTTTCTTACCTCCCAAGGGCCAGATTACTAACTTGTTCCTCTATTTTCTTCCCACCACATACTTGCAATGATTATTTTAATTAAATGGTCATTTTTACTAACATTTTCACCTCATTGGGGCATATTTTTGCTTCTCGGTGACCTTTTCTTCTCCCTGGGGCATATTTTTTCTTCCCAGTGATTTTTGTCAAAGAATACCACACACATCATCATTATTCTATATCACATTCTTCCCAAAAATTAAAAAATCCTTAAAAATCCAAATTTGGTAAAATTAAAAAAATCAAAAAAATTACCAAATTTCAAAAATCCAAAAAAATTAGCAAAATAAAAAAAATCCACAAATTGGAAAAATTCAAAAAATCAAAAAAAGTCTTAAAATTTCATAAATCCAAAACATATGTCAAATTTTCAAAAATCCAAAAATTAGTAAATACAACATTTCAACAAACACATCTTTCACATGGCACAAATTTCTCAAACATAGAAAAGTATCCTACAAACATCTTTCCTTGGTTCTCTACTATTCTCATGCGGGTGAAATGTGGATAATTTTTATCTACCTCCATTAATTATATATATATGTATTATCTTGCATAAGCAGCTATTTACTTAGGAGGTTTCATAGAGCTCGATTTATTTTAGATAGGACTCCGGTGTCCTTTGTTTATTCACCTTACATGTATCCTTTCTTTGGGTATAATTTTTAACCATTTTCATATAACTCAAACATGTGGGAGCTAAAACTAGATTAAAAATCCATTTTTGCAACTCTCTTTAATGTTTTTTGTTTGAGTACATTTTTTTATTGTTTCCTTGTTGGTATGCTTGTTCACTTTCTCGCATCACATTGCTTTATGCATTTTACTTTGAGTCAGATCTCTTGGGTAATAAACAAAAATTAGTATTGCAAATTTTCATTTAACTTTATGCTTTTTTTGCATGCCTATAACAAATAAAATATTTTCGTGATCTAGAAGGTTTATTGATTACATTGAGAAATGATGATAACAAGCATCTCTTGAGCCAGTTGGGTTGAAAGCTATCTCCATTTTCTTCATCTCGATTTTTATTCATCACCATTTTATTTGACACTACGTAGGGGAATAGAGATTTTATTAATCCTCCCCCTCGCCCCTTGTTTCTTCCATTTAAAGAAACACATAATTTCTATTCCACTCAATCAATTTGAAAACTATCCAACTGAGCCAAGTTCAACTCTCTACTTTTAGTTTATGCTTCTATTGTGCTAACTTTTCATCCTTTTTTTTTGATCATCGATGACCTCTTCTATCAACCCATCAACACTTGAGGGGGCATATTTTATTCTATTCACTTTCATGTTAGAAAATTATTAATTTAGTTCTCACTTATTGATATTAATTTGTAAGTGATTTATAATCTTGTAGGTATACTAGTGAGTGAGTTATAACAATTCATGAATATAGGAAATTGGTAAGATACTTAGTTGAGTTAGTTTCGGTAGACACCTAAATTATGATATTGTAATATTATTGTAAAATCACACTAGTCACTCTCATTCTTACCATTTCCATTATAATTAGTGATTTTTGCTAATTAACTAACATTTCTTACCATTTTGGTTAATTAACAATGCTTTGTTGATTACCTAGCCTCTTTCACATTCAAGATTCCAATTTACGACACATCATAAGTAAAAATCCTCTTCTGAATAAATAATTAGATATTATTAGCTAATTAATCCTATTTTACCCTTTTTTTGGTCAATAAACCCTATTATTGGCTCAAACCCCTCTTCTAACCATTCAAAATCACCCCATTTCCCTCCAAGACATCTAATAAGGCTTCAATATCTTATCCTTGTCTCTTAATTTACATTAAGTGGTCGATTAGGGCTCCTCACATCCTAGTCAATTGTTAATTCACTAATCATGATTAACAAACCTTAATCTACTTTGTGCTTTTAGTTTCACATGCACCAAGATGCATGTTTTCCCAAATGGAAAAATATAAAAAGGACTAAGCACCTACCTTTAAACTTTACACCATGATTTGAAATATCATTTAAGAAATATGATTAAGAGCTTTAATTCCTCCTTGGATTACTTTGCTCAATCTTTGCATTTAATATTCATGTTGGTTAGTAGAGGTCTATCTAATATGCCCTTATATCCATTGTTGGAGAGATCCTATCACCATTTCTGAAGTAGTAAAAACCCATAATTTGATTTCCCTTAGATCTAATTAGGTATATGTTAATTAGGAATCATCTCATATAATAAGGATACTTGTAGATTGAATGTTTGATTTCATTTAGTTTCCATTAATGCATACTTTTAATATATAATCATCATGTTTGATTCTTAAGCTTGATTTTGGCTCTATGATATTATTGTGTTAGCCTTTTCTAGTTAGTCACATTACAAGAGTTTTTAGGTGTTATCATTAAGCACGGCGGTGGAAGTTTACCCCATTTCATTCATTCAATTTGAAGTTTTCTAGATTAATTTCAAGATTGTCTTCTAGAGTAAATTTCAAGTTTTGTAGATTAGTTTCAAATTTTGATATTTGTTTAAACTATATCACTATTAGATGCTTAATTTTTGTGTTCTTTAAAAGATCTAAGGAGGTAAAGTGTTGTCAAAATTACATCAAAATGTCAAATATTTGAGATTTATCATATTTTTCTTGTCAAAAACCCGTGTTTTAACCACCTACAACAAGGTGCACGTTTACGTATTTAGGGTCACATAGATGTTTGAAATGGCACCCTCACGCCTTCAAGGCATCACTCATTATATCATATTCATACTCATGCTTTACTAGATGCGCATGTGTTCTATTGAGTTTTTTCCCTTGTGTGCGGTCGTGTTGTTGCTTTAAGGTGCACGTTTGTGTCTTTCTAGATGTGTTGGTGTTCAACTGGCTATGTTTTTCCGACAAAGGCACGTTGGTGAATTCAAGGTTGTGTTGATGTTATAAAGTACACATTGGTGCTTTAAAGGGCATGTTGTTGTTCCAAAGGGCACATTGGCATGACCGCATAAATTTAACCCTTCTTTCAAAGTTGTAAATTTTTATTTTTTATGGTTTTTGTGTGTTACAGTTTTCTTAATTATTTACTTGTAGGGTTTTCAACATTTACATTATATTTTCTAACAAATTTTCTTAGGTTTTAGTGAATGCTATGATTTTCATACTTTTTATGAGTTTGGGATAAAGTTGTGTATGCTCTTCTCTTACACCTTGTGTGATCTTGAGAATCAAAAGAAACTTTAAACCTTCTTTTGCTGACCTTAGAGTAAGTGGGAAATTTCATTATTCATTTTTATGCTTAATAGAAGGAACTTTCATTTGGCATGTGTATGATCCTTTAGTTTTATATCTTTTTATTTGATCAATAACCAAAGCTAAAGTGTGTGTATGCTCTTCTCTTACACCTTATGTGATCTTGAGAACCAATAATAACTTTATTCTTTCACTAAAAAAACTTGGATTAAATAGGAATGAACCTTGATTTACAAAAAAATATGGAGGTTATTTTTTTTACAATTTTTTCATTGTTATCTAATTGGGTTGCTTGTTTTGTAATCTCTTCTCTCACACCCTTGGACAATATTGAGAACCATAAACAATAGTTACTCCTCGTTCTATGATATTGTAGATTTTTTTTTGATAAACTAGTAACTCTTTGTGTGTAGGACCTAACAATTTCCAAAGAAAGGATAATCGAAATAAACCTCTAATTGCATTTGTTTTGCATGTTCCCAATGGTGGTCTAAACCAAATTTCCTAATCCAAAGATAATCAAATGTACCACACATTATTCGACATGTTGTATTATAGGTTTTGTTAAGAGATATGGCTTGTCAAGTTTAAACTAGGAGAAACTACATTTGGCATAAGCCTTAAGATAACAAGAGGGATGCTCTTAGGAACTCCAAAGTAGTTCATACAAGAGGGAACCTTTTGAATAAAAAGGGAAATTTCTTCACTACCCAATTGATTAGTACACCTTAGTAGATTAGAATAAAATTTATCTTTATTCCCACCCCAGGTGAAAATACAACTGAATGCATTTATTTCTCATTGTATTGAAGGGGGTAGAGTACATCAAAGATACTCTAAGAATCCATTGTTGGAGAGATCCTATCACCATTTCTGAAGTAGTAAAAACCCATAATTTGATTTCCCTTAGATCTAATTAGGTATATGTTAATTAGGAATCATCTCATATAATAAGGATACTTGTAGATTGAATGTTTGATTTCATTTAGTTTCCATTAATGCATACTTTTAATATTTAATCATCATGTTTGATTCTTAAGCTTGATTTTGGCTCTATGATATTATTGTGTTAGCCTTTTCTAGTTAGTCACATTACAAGAGTTGTAAGGTGTTATCATTATGCACACCAGGTGGAAGTTTACCCCATTGCATTCATTCAATTTGAAGTTTTCTAGATTAATTTCAAGCTTTTTTAGAGTAAATTTCAAGTTTTTTAGATTAATTTCAAATTTTGATAGTTGTTTAAACTATATTAGTAGTAGATGCTTTATTTTTATGTTCTTTATAGGATCTAAGGAGGTAAAGTGTTATCAAAATTACATCAGAAATTCAAATATTTGAGATTTATCATATTTTTCTTGTCAAAACCCGTGTTTTGACCACCTACAAAAAGGTGCACGTTTACGTATTTAGGGTCACATAGATGTTTGAAATGGCACCTCACGTCTTCAAGGCATCACTCATTATATCATATTCATACTCATGCTTTACTAGATGCGCATGTGTTCTATTGAGTTTTTTCCCTTTGTGTGCAGGTCGTGTTGTTGCTTTAAGGTGCACGTTTGTGTCTTTCTAGATGTGTTGGCGTTCAACTGGCTATGTTTTTCTAACAAAGGCACGTTGGTGTATTCAAGGTTGTGTTGATGTTATAAAGTACATTGGTGCTTTAAAGGGCATGTTGTTCCAAAGGGCACGTTGACATGACCGCATAAATTTAACCCTTCTTTCAAAGTTGTAAATTTTTATTTTTATGGTTTTTGTGTGTTACGAGTTTTCTTAATTATTTACTTTGCAGGGGTTTTCAACATTTACATTATATTTTCTAAAAAAATTATTAGGTTTTAGTGAATGCTATGATTTTCATACTTTTTATGAGTTTGGAATAAATTTGTGTATACTCTTCTCTTACACCTTGTGTGATCTTGAGAATCAAAAGAAACTTTAAACCTTCTTTTGCTAACCTTAGAGTAAGTGGGAAATTTCATTATTCTTTTTATGCTTAACAAGGAACTTTCATTTGGCATGTGTATGATCCTTTAGTTTAATATCTTTTTATTCGATCAATAACCAAAGCTAAAGTGTGTGTATGCTCTTCTCTTACACCTTATGTGATCTTGAGAACCAATAATAACTTTATTCTTTCACTAAAAAAACTTGGATTAAATAGGAATGAACCATGATTTACAAAAAAATATGGTGGTTATTTTTTTTACAATTTTTTCATTGTTATCTAGTTGGGTTGCTTGTTTTGTAATCTCTTCTCTCACACCCTTGGACAATATTGAGAACCATAAACAATAGTTACTCCTCGTTCTATGATATTGTAGATTTTTTTGATAAACTAGTAACTCTTTGTGTGTAGGACTAACAATTTCCAAAGAAAGGATAATCTAAATAAACCTCTAATTGCACGTGTTTTGCATGTTCTCAATGGTGGTCTAAACCAAATTTCCTAATCCAAAGATAATCAAATGTACCACAGATTATTTGACACGTTGTATTACGGGTTTTTTGTTAAGAGATATGGCTTGTCCACTTTAAACTAGGAGAAACTACATTTGGCATAAGCTTTAAGATAACAAGAGGGATGCTCCTAGGAACCCCAAAGTAGTTCATGCAAGAGGGAACCTTTTGAATAAAAGGGAAATTTCTTCACTACCCAATTGATTAGTACACCTTAGTAGATTAGAATAAAATTTATCTTTATTCCCACCCCAAAGAAATACAACCGAATGCATTTATTTCTCATTGTATTGAAGGGGGTAGAGTACATCAAAGATACTCTAAGAATCCATTGTTGGAGAGATGTTATCACCATTTCTGAAGTAGTAAAAACCCATAATTTGATTTCCCTTAGATCTAATTAGGTATATGTTAATTGGGAATCATCTCATATAATAAGGATACTTGTAGATTGAATGTTTGATTTCATTTAGTTTCCATTAATGCATACTTTTAATATTTAATCATCATTTTGATTCTTAAGCTTGATTTTGGCTCTATGATATTATTGTGTTAGCCTTTTCTAGTTAGTCACATTACAAGAGTTTTAAGGTGTTATCATTAAGCACGCCAGGTGGAAGTTTACCCCATTGCGGTCATTCAATTTGAAGTTTTCTAGATTAATTTCAGGCTTGTCTTCTAGAGTAAATTTCAAGTTTTGTAGACTAATTTCAAATTTTGATAGTTGTTTAAACTATATCACTATTAGATGCTTAATTTTTGTGTTCTTTAAAAGATCTAAGGAGGTAAAGTGTTATCAAAATTACATCAGAAATTCAAATATTTGAGATTTATCATATTTTTCTTGTCAAAACCCGTGTTTTAACCACATACAAAAAGGTGCACGTTTACGTATTTAGGGTCATATAGATGTTTGAAATGGCACCCTCACGTCTTCAAGGCATCACTCATTATATCATATTCATACCCATGCTTTACTAGATGCACATGTGTTCTATTGAGTTTTTTCCTTTGTGTGCAGTCGTGTTGTTGCTTTAAGGTGCACGTTTGTGTCTTTCTAGATGTGTTGGCGTTCAATCGGCTATGTTTTTCTAACAAACACACGTTGGTGTATTCAAGATTGTGTTGATGTTATAAAGTGCACGTTGATGCTTTAAAGGGAATGTTGTTGTTCCAAAGGGCACGTTTGCATGACTTCATAAATTTAACCCTTCTTTCAAAGTTGTAAATTTTTATTTTTATGGTTTTTGTGTGTTACGAGGTTTTCAATTATTTACTGCGGGGTTTTCAACATTTACATTATATTTTCTAACAAATTTTCTTAGGTTTTAGTGAATGCTATGATTTTCATACTTTTTATGAGTTTGGGATAAATTTGTGTATACTCTTCTCTTACACCTTGTGTGATCTTGAGAATCAAAAGAAACTTTAAACCTTCTTTTGCTAACCTTAGAGTAATTGGGAAATTTCATTATTCATTTTTATGCTTAACGGAAGGAAATTTCATTTGGAATGTGTATGATCCTTTAGTTTAATAGCTTTTCATTTGATAAATAACCAAAGCTAAAGTTTGTGTATGCTCTTCTCTTACACCTTATGTGATCTTGAGAACCAATAATAACTTTATTCTTTCACTAAAAAAACTTGGATTAAATAGGAATGAACCTTGATTTACAAAAAAATATGGTGGTTATTTTTTTTACAATTTTTTCATTGTTATCTAGTTGGGTTGCTTGTTTTGTAATCTCTTCTCTCACACCCTTGGACAATATTGAGAACCATAAACAATAGTTACTCCTCATTCTATGATATTGTAGATTTTTTTTTTGATAAACTAGTAACTCTTTGTTTGTAGGACCTAACAATTTCCAAAGAAAGGATAATCTAAATAAACCTCTAATTGCACGTGTTTTGCATGTTCCCAATGGTGGTCTAAACCAAATTTCCTAATCTAAAGATAATCAAATGTACCACACATTATTCGACATGTTGTATTACATTTTTGGTTAAGAGATATGGCTTGTCTAGTTTAAACTAGGAGAAACTACATTTGGCATAAGCCTTAAGATAACAAGAGGGATGCTCCAAGGAACTCCAAAGTAGTTCATGCACGAGGAACCTTGTGAATAAAAAGGAAATTTCTTCACTACCCAATTGATTAGTACACCTTAGTAGATTAGAATAAAATTTATCTTTTTCCCACCCCAAAGAAAATACAACCGAATGCATTTATTTCTCATTATATTGAAGGGGGTAGAGTACATCAAAGATACTCTAAGACTAGTTTGTGTGACTTTCTTGGAAAACTAAGCTTGTAGAGGTAATTTTAGAGATCAAATGTGCACCCACGCCTAAAGCATGGGTGATTCAGATTAAAGATAATATGGGTTTGTCTCTAAGTTGTCGATTCTAACCGAGAGAAACCTCTTGAGAAATCTGCTCCTTCTACTTACTCCTAATGGTAAACTAATCCTAGGAATTAAAATGCAACTATTTAACTATACTCTAATTTTCTAAGGGACCATAGTGAGAAGGAGATGCATAAATATAAACCTAATCTAAACGGGGTGATAAAACTAAAATAAGGGGATGAATAATTCAACAAGAGAGAAAATAGTAGAGAACGATGATGAAGAGGGCCAAAACAAAATCCACATATCAAAATCACATCTAGGATTTCACTTTAACGATGCACAATAGACATATATTCTGAAACAATGCATATGAAACACCTACAAATGAATATAAGGAAAATGAGTCTAATAAACCAATAGCTAAGATAGAAACAAGCCACAAAACCAAATATTTTATTTTTTAAAGATCATGCAAGGATCATCATGATACATGAGGAACATGAAAAATGTTTACAAAACTTGATCTTAAGGCGTGCGACCCTTACAAGTCTTATGCATCACAAAATGATGCCCACAAATTCCCAAATCATCTAACATTTAAAATAAGAATCACTTTACAAGATATAGAAAAAATTGGAAAAGAGAAAGAATAAGGAAAGAGAGGGAAATTTTAATTACTTTTTTCTCCCCAAACCATCTTCATTTAATTTCCAAAAGGATGGGATTATTCAAAAAAATCACATCCCCACACTATTTCCTTGTTGAAGAAGGAACTTCACCCATACTACATTTAATTTTGGTGGTTGAGCCGTCTAGAGTAGACCCTTTATGTGTTGGAGACGTATTCCTTCACTTTTCCCACCTACCAACATTTAATCCATGAAATCTGATTTCTTTCGCATAGAGGAGGATAATATTTCTTCAAAATATCTAATTTGTAAGGATCTGATAATTTAGATTCAAAATTTTATCCATTTTATCTCTTTATAGAAAAATAATGTTTTCCCTTGATATGTGGATTTCCATTTTCATGTTTCCCATTTGTTGTCCTTCGTAGATTTATCTTGTCAATTTTGTAGTCTTACCATCCTTTTTCAATTTATCTAGTAGCCTTAAAAGTGGCACAACTTTGATCAACATCTGTGGAACTCTTTTCCTTGTTCCGGGGGCTTTTCCATTTGCCTTGTTTCATAATTTTTCACTTCGAAGTATTTTACCCTTAGCCATGGATTTTTTTCCTAAATCTGTGGCATGTTAAACTCATATGTGGTTCTTTTCCCACTTCCCATGGATTATTTAAACCTTCTACATATTTTCCTTGTCAATCTATAGCCTTTTTTTATTAGTGACTTTCTCTAGACTTCGGTAGTTGTGTTATTATGGCCGAAAATCCTTCTATTTCTCCCTCAAGCCTCTAGAAACTTCCCAAGATCAATTTTATTACGTTGTCCAATTTTTGCAAGAGGTACGAAAATAGATACCAATTTTTGTGACTCACAGGGGTCATCTTCCTACTAGATGAACTGATATCTTTCCTTGAAGAATCCATTGGGCATGGATCCACCTAACAATCTAAAATATGATCTGAAAATTTTGAAACCCATCCCTCAAGCCATTTAAATCACTATCAAACTTGAATTTTGGGCTGCCATAAAATAACTAATCTCCCCAATCACTCGCCACTTCAAATACATTGTGCAAAAGAAACTAAACACTAAAAAAACTATGTACAAAGGAGAAAATCATACATGTACCAAGTGGATTATGAAAAGTGTGCACAAGAACTTATTCTGCTGAAAAATGACCTACTCCTACTCTACCCTAACCAACTACAAACAAAAAAACTATAAAAAGCCTTTAAAAGGAAAGGAGAAGTAGTTTCCTTCTTTAAAAATGCAGCCATGTAATTAATTTGACAATGAATGTGGCCATAAATAAGAGTGAAAAACTTATTTGGGACCAATTTTCCACCGAAATCCTTAAAGTAACCAAAAAAAAATTACCTCCTCTAGTTTCTCTACATCTATTTGGAGGTTTTATTACTCAATTTTGGTGTGTTGAATTTCTTCCTCATGCTCCGAAGTTAGCATGACTTGTGGTAATTCTATTTTTGGCTCCAACTGAAAAATATATGATTAGTCATACGACTATGGGAACCAATAGAACAATCCTCGTGATCTTCCCATATATTTGAAGCTTATCCCCATGGATGGGAATATCCTACAAAATTTCTGCAAAAGAGTTATGTACAAATTGATTTATACTTTGTGGTGCTTTCACAAATAAATCATCAAAGAGATCTGCCTCCTCCATGATGACTTAGATTTCATCATCTTTCTCTTCCTCCTCCATGGATGGCTGATGAGAAATTATTGTAGTAAGAGGCTTATTGTGTTGGAAGAAAAATGGTGGGGCTGCAAAAGTGGTGAGCTCAATGGGTTCCTCTTCACCAATGCAATCTTCCAATTCTAATATAAAATAAGCCTCTTCATAATCAACTCATTACAAGGATCTCCTCTTAGATTTGAGCTTCCATGTGCTCCTCTTCTTGTAGATTTGGAGTTGATTCTTCCTTCAATTCTCGATTCTACTTCTTTTAAAGACAAAAACACAACCTATGAGAATATAATGCCATCATGAAACTTTTTTCTTAGAAAAAATATTTGATCATATCCTTCTTATGATTTTTCTTCAGCAAAATCATCTTCCACCCTTTGTTCTTTGTCGTTAACCTCGTTTGAGGGATATTAAACTGGTCTTTGTATTGTTTATGAAAGAAGGGAAGGTATAGAATATTCTTCTAGAGGAGATGGAGTTCCGCGAAGGAAAATGGTACAAGTTAAGGTGGGATTGGGGGAATATAGAGAAGGGGAAACCTTAATGGGAGAAGGTAGATTAAAACTAAGAGCATGGGAAACATGATGAGATAATATAGGTTGGGGAGGAGTAATGGTTGAGCTATTAGATGGTGTAGAGTGAACCCATTGATAGGGCTTCCAAATAATAGATTAGTAAGCCTCAATTTCTTCAACCAACTCTGTAATTTGTGACATAATTTAAACCCAAAACTCCAACTTCTACTTGAGGGATGAACTATTTTGATGTAAATCTTGTCGATGGGTAGGTATTTTTGAAAATAATCTTGGCCACCTTCACCGTGCATGTAGGTCTAGAATGTTTCATACTCATCTCCATCTCTTCAATCTACCTCTAAAAATTATCTTTTTGATGGGAATTCCACCATCACCTGCATAACCTTGTTCTTGATAAACATTTTGGTTACATGAATAACCATATGGATCAGTGAAGGGTGGGTTATATGCATGTTATTCATGATGGGGTTCATAAAACTGATTTAGAGGAGGATTTTGAAACTATGGGGATGGAATGGAATTGTTCTACTACTACAAACGTGAATTCCAGGTTGGAAAACAATTCATGATTACACAACTTTATTAAAGGAATAAAATAGAAGATATGGAAGAAAAATGGATGGAATGGAAGAAAATAATGAATGGAATGAAAGGGAAAGGTCTACAACTCATAAATAATGGGTTACATGAATCAATGGAGTCACCAGATATGCTTAAAACTTCCTCCAAAGTCTAAGATTTCACCAAGAGCATATCAAACTTGATTAAATAAGATGTAGACCAAGATACAAAATTTTCAAATGTACAACATGGAATTATTGTCCCATCAAGCGTGAAAAAATTGTTGGATCTCAAATGTGCTCATGCACCCAAAGCATAGATGATTCAAGATTTGAGACAACACATGATTGTCTCCATGTTGAGGGAATCAAACTGAGATAGACCTTGGGAGAATGTCATCTTCCTCTACTTACTCCTAATTATAAACTACTCCTAGGAATTAAAATGCAACTATCTAACTCTACTCTAATTTTCCAAGGGACCAGGGTGAGAAGGAGATGTATTAACATATTCCTAATCTAAAAGAAGTGATAACACCAAAATAAGGGAATGAATACTTTAGTGAGAGAGAAAATGGAAGATAACAATGATGAAGAAGGCCAAAATGAAATCCATAGATCAAAATCACATCTAGGATTCCACTTTCACGATGTAAAATAGAAACAGATTCTAAAAAATGCATACGACACACTTGTGAATGAATGAGAGCCAATGCAATAAAACAATAGCTAAGGTAAAAAAAAGCCACAAAACCAAATATTTTATTTCTTAAAGATCATACAAAGATCATCACGATATAGGAGGAAGATGCAAATCATTTACAAAACTTGAACCCAAGGCATGTGACCCTTAGAATGCTTGTGGCAACAAAAATGATGCTTGTTCTAAAGCATCCAACGTTAAAACTAGGCATCACTTTACAATATATAGAAAATTGGAAAAGAGAAAAAAGGAAAGAGAGGGAAATTTAAATTCCTCTTTTCGCACCCCAACCACCTTCATTTAATTTCCATAGAGGATCTGATTGTTTTAAAAACATTGTATCCCCGTGTTATTAACTTATTAATGAAGGAATAATGCCCTTAGTGCATTTAATTATGGTGGTTGAGCCATTTGGATTATGTGGATTGGAGACATCTTCCTTTACTTTTCCCACCTACCACCATTTGATCCATGAAATCTAATTTATTTCACATAGAGGAGGCTAATATTTCTTCAAAATATTTCATTTGTAAGGATCCGATCATTTGGATTTAAAATTTTATTCATTTTAGCTCTCCATGGAAAACTACTATTTTCCTTGATACGTGACTTTTTGTTTTAGTTTTACATGGGTTTTGACCTCAACAGATTTATCTTCTCCATTCCATTATCTTACCATCCTCATCCTCTTTATCCCATGGCCTTTAGATTGCCGTGAATTTAATCAACATCTGCTTGAACTCTTTTACTTATTCTTTGACTTTTCCATTTTCCTTGTTCTACAATTTTTCACTTTGGTGACATTTTACCCTTAGCTATGGCTTTGGTTTCTTCAATTTACAGCATGTTAAACTCATCTCGCATTCCTCATCTCGCTTCTCATAGATTATTCAAACCTTCAAGACATATTCCTTTTAAATCCACAACCTTATTTTGTATATGTGGCTTTCTCTAGACTTCAACGGTTGTTTTCTTTTGGCCATGGATCCTTATGTTTCTCCATTGAAGCCTCGAGAAACATCCCAAGCTCAATTTTATGAGGTTGTCCAATTTTTCTAAGGGGTGAAAAAATAGACAACACATAATTTGTGACACCTAGAAAGTGAACCACTAGGAAGCTTGTGTCTTGGAGCCAATTTGACTTAGACATCATGTTCTATAGATATCTCACAAAGTGACAACTTTTTGGAGTCAAAAATTATTATTCAAACAACGAGAGAGTCAATTTAAGATTAAATTGTGTTTTATTCATCACAAAACCTACAATGTGTTACTTTGTCCTAGTTTTTACTCGTCCTAAGACAAGAAAAAACTTGTCAAAGTTATACTTGTATTTTTCATCACCACTTGGTTTACACCTTTGTTTTCTTGTTTCCCATTTGGGAAAAAATAAGAACAACATACATGGATACCACTAGAAATAATTGTGTCCACCACTTTTGTAGTCTACTTGTATGACTAGGTTGTAATTCGAGAATGTAAGCGTTGAAAGTGTGAGATGTACATCTTTAAATTATAGTAGGCCCTTTGTCTTACACCCTTATTGAGAATAATTATCATTGTAGTTAGGTAATATCATCATTTAATTCCTTTGAATTTTTATGTTGCTAGAATTATATCCATACAATTGTGATACTTACATCTTGTTTCCATTGGGAAACTTGGTCTAAGTATCTAAATTGTATTCTTACACTACTCGCATGCATAATAACTTATTGATATACTTAGGATTAGTTTTTAATCCTTACATTTCCTATATTTTTTGTGAGTGTTGAGGTTACGTTGTTTGCATTGCTACAACACCATTTTGCTACTAAAATGTAACTTTCTTGCAAATATTCATTAATGTGTCCAAATAGTGTTGTTACATTACTCATATTTATAACTTCCATTTCCAAAGACTTGGACTTTGTTAGTGTCTAAAAACTAGTTTTAGTATAACTTTTTGGAGGTTCGTTCTACGCACCCAAAATTGCATGTGCTACATTGTCGGAAATGGTTAAAAATTTCCCAATGATGATTCATATCCTTTTGAAATATGTTTAAGCTCCAAAACCCATTTGTAGTATATATTTGTATCCTAGACATACTTACTTACCCTTTTCATACTTTTCCAAGATTTTTAGAGTAGTATTGACCTTTAGTGTCAAAACCACCACCCTTCCTAGGTGGTGGTTTTGTGACCACTACCAGTCAAACCACTACCCTAAGTAGGGTGGTGGTTCTCAAACAAGCACCTTGCATAGGGTGGTGGTCTTGTGTGAATTTTCTAGAGAGTTCACTCACATTCTTACATGAAATTATCTCATGGAACTTCCATTTTTAGACGCATTTCTTGTCCATTTTAGAGGATTCCAAGGTGCAATTTCCTTGTGGAAATATATTCTTTCACTTCTATTTGTGATTGATGGTTATTAATAGTTTGAACTCCCTCTTCATTTTTTTTATGTCATCCTTTGGATGCCAAATGGCTTTAACCATTTCCCAACTCAATTCCTATAAATACCATACATTTTTGCAATAAAAACTGGAGATAAATTGTATTCTTACTATTAAAAAGCTATTTTTTTGCTAGAAATTGTCAAAGCCAATCTATGTTCAATTTTTCTTACATTCTTCCACTTACATTGCTTCCCAGTCTACCAATTCAAGTTTTTGCAACCACATCCTTTTTCTTCTTTTATTACTGCATTCCCATCCATTAGACTCATGTGGACATAAATATTGAAAGGATAAACTAAGGGGACAATACTCTTATAACTAGATTTTCCATTGTTCTTGCAATATCTAGGTTGGAGGTGTTATTTTGATTCATTTATGTAAATTATCAATTCTTAAGTTATCCTCTCACAATTCATACCAAATACGGTAGATAAATAAAATCCTTGTTTTAATTATCAAGTTATCATTCGATAAGATAAAATTAGAATTTTTCCTTCAATATTGCTTTGGGGAGATTGCAGGGAATAATAAATTCTTTGATGGTGTGATTTATTCTCTAATTATGAGGTAAGATTGAATATCTATTTGAAATATTTCAATTAGTTAATTATTTAGGGTTAGATAAACACCATTTACACAAGTATTTGGCTACATTCAACTAATTACTTGTTTTAGATTAATTTATTAGATTAGAAGTTTTTCTCTTAAATATCATAAAACCAATCCAAATATATTGCCTTTTTAGATTAACCGTTCATTTTCCATGTGTAATTATATTCTAGAAAATACGAAAACATAGTTAAGATTTGATTTGCTTTGTAGTTTTCTTTGATTAATTGGATGCAATCATATTTCATATGACAATTACAGGCCCCGAAGAATCTAGATATTTTTTTTCAAACCAATAGTACCACAACCAAATCTAACTGTTCCACTTACAAACATAGATCAAGGCCTTAGGTTCAACGTTTTCAAAATAACTAGAGATGTACAAAGAGTCAATCAAAAATGGATGCCTTAAAAATTGAAGATGATAAAGCATTTGAGTATTGGTCAAAACAACCAAATTAAAATTACCTTGAGCATCTATATGACCATTAGAGGTTTGCAAAGCAAGAGAAAATTTTCGGATGTAATCCACTAGTCCCGGGCAACCGAATGGACCAGAGCTACTTCTCGACATTAATACGGGACTTCATCTCCTTATCCTTAGAACACCAGCTTAACACACCAATAAAATTGAATAGATGAACATATTAAACATTACAGTAGACCAAGATTATGATTATTGGACCACCCCCATGCATAGATTACCTGAGCACCCTTGGGAATAGATTCTAGATCATACTACATGAGAATAACATGATTACAAACATAGAGATTTTATGGTTGTGATCCTATAGTTCCTCAACCAAATGGAACCAAGAACCAATTAGACATAAATCTTAGATTAAGAGAACTGGTATTTAGAACATTATCACTCCCACCAGACATCTTAAGGCACTTAGACGTCCTAAACAAGAAATCTCATCGGGCCCTCTCATTTTTGACAAAACCTACTAACCTTCCTAAAGCTAAATGGGATCATGCCTCTCATACTTGATTGTTCCATGACCATGTCTGGAAGGATTTACAAGGCCCCATTTAGTATCCTACAAGTTCCACAACCAATTGATAGAATATCTCAATAGCTCAATATTGATTTGGAGCCTTCGTATTTCCATCCTTTCGATTTCTCCATTCGAGCCACCCAGATAGACAAGATTTCATTGCACTTCACGAGCATATTCCACTATTCCAAGTTGAAAAAATCATATTTCCTTGATCACCCTCACTTACCATTTTCTCACACTTTTCCATCCATTACCATATTAACTACCACTTAGCCATCCACATTTTCTACATCAGCTTCCTCAAAGGCACAACCTTGGGGATTTGGGTGAGGTTGAATTTTATGTGTTGATTTTAATCCATATAAATTGGTGAACCTGACATGAAGATCTAGTCTCTGATTTTTTTCCACTTTCTTCATCCATCTTCTGCTCTCCCATTATTCTACGGGTATTTATATACCCCCTATTTTTTCGGATATGAAAGATACAACCGACCTATTTTAGGTATTGAAGCATATAATCACTAGATGGGTAGTAAAAAATAGTTACCCTCACTTTCTACATGGGTGGATAACTACTTAACCACCCATCTTCAAAATCCTCCTCCTTAAGGGACCAATATTGGTTCTTCAGTAAGGATTGAGGAAATCGACCAAATTACACAAACATAATAAGCTCATATTTTAAACTCTAACAATATGAATATGAAAGGAGATTCAACCTCATCTCCTCAAGTATTATTTAGAAAATACATTAGTATGTAGTCTGACCAACTCCCACATTTAGACGAGGAGTATTTATCGTGTTACACTAAAATCAAGAAAAACTTCCAAAATATAATGAATCAGCCTTTTGATAGGTTGCAAGGACATGTTGATGTGTTTCTTAAAAACAATAATACTACCCCTCCTATAGTGTAAAACGTTACTAATAAGGGGTGGCCAAACCATGAGAAATTTATAGCAGGATATCATATTCCTCAATAACCTACAAATGTTCAACAACGTGTGCCAAAGCAAAAACACACAATCAATAGCAATAATCATCTCGGTATTGGTGGAAAATATAAAGGAATTGAAATCACCAAAAACACTCAAAATTCATATATTGGATAAGTGAATATTCCCTCATATTCATACAACTATGACTAGGTGCCTATTGTACCAAGTCCTCCAAATTACAAGGATGTTCCTAGCCCCAAGGATCTTCTAATTGATTTAGGCACCTTGGGTATGCCTTCCCATGCTACATACTGAGATACCCACCATAGGAACTAGTTGGAAATGCATTCTCAAATTCCATGCCATCTGGAAAACGCAACATTCTCTATCTTTTTGCCTCAAAATCCACATCAAAACAATATTCCCCCTTACATGCACATGTACTACAAATCATCACACAGGGACATGTACTCTTTCCCATATGGTCAAAAACAAGGGATGTATTATGCCCCAACAAATGTATATGTTGCACCGTTTCAACAACCAATGCCACCTCCACCTCCCCAACAAGGATCATCAATGGTTGAGTCATACGCAATGGGGACTTACTCCGAATATCTTAAGGAACCTCTTGAATTCTCCATACGGAGTGTCATGCTCCCAAGACCATTGCTAGACCTTCCAAAATTCAAGGGAGAGTGATCCTAATACACACATTAAGGCCTACATGGCTACAATTTGAGAGCTACTCCTATGGGATTCGAGTTGTCACAAAAATATTTTCTAAGACCTTAGAAGGCATCGATCTCGATTGGTATTATAGGATACCGAAGGCTTCGATACACTATTTCAAGAAATTCGTATCTAAGTTTATTAAATTTTTTGACATGAAGAAATTTCTAAGGATAGGATTCAAATAATTCCTTCACATAAAACATGAGCACAATGAAACTATTACCCACTTTATCCAAATATGGCCGTAGGTCCTCTATTCTTTTACAAGTGCTCCTAATATGGATCAAACAGAGCTCTGTGATCTATTCCTTGACTCCCTTAATAGGGAAATAAAGGAAGAAGTCCAAAATTTTCCATTAAGGAGATACAAATAAGTATTGGAGGGTACTCTTTGAATCAATCAAGTAGCTATAGACAGTGGTCACAAGACGTATGGGACAAAAGGGAGACTACTCCTAACCAAGGTAACTCTGGTTACCCTAATAACAGAAACAACAATCGAACCGGAAGTCCTCAACAAGAATCTTGGAGTTACAAAATATGGTGTTACGATCGTGGCAAAGAAGCCAAATGTTGTTAACACCTCCAATGTAAACACTAGTAACAAAAACAATGTAAATGACAATAATGAGAGAAATAACAATTTTACACCTATAATCAACATTGTGGAATTCAATCATCCTCAACAATAACAATAAAAATAAGTCCAATAAAGTCGGCCTAAGGCCCTAGCCAATACCCAAATGATTACTCAAACCAATTTCAAAATCAAGGGCAATGGGATCCAAACATCAATTATAACAATCATCAGTTAAACAACAATCGAAATTATGGACCACAACAAGGTTAAAATCAAATACCTAGGGATTATGATCCTAATTTATACTGTGGTTTTCATATGGTTTGATGGCATGATACTAGAACATGTAACAATTGTAATAAGTTTTTACAACGTTTCTGGAAGACCAAAGATGGCTCTTCATTGACATGTTTTTAGCATATCCAACAACACAAACTCAAAATGCTTACACAGAGCTAGTATCCTCAAAAATATGCCACTTAGAATCTTTAGTGATCCTCTCCATACATGCCATAAATATGGTAAGATAAATACTAATGGTTTAAAAAATGGAATCGTGGTAGGATCCAACGTTCATGAAGCTTCCACATCAAACCCACTAGTGGCACCTCTTTTGGATGGTTGTCAACAAAAAAATTATGTGACTATTAGAATTAGAAACTGAACCACAAATTAATATTTCCAAATTAACTAGAGATTATTCATTGTAACTGATACTTATTTATCTGTCAATATCAGATAATATTCAGTAAACACTTGCAAAGAAGGTGGGGGATTATGACTTGATTAATGATTTGACCAAGACCTTCTCTCACATCTCTTTTTTGGAATTGCTGAAGAGCTCTTCTACTCATTACATTGTTTTGTTAGAATCATTGTGACTTGGACATTTGATCAATGTCACTCCTCCTCCGAAGGCATAAATAAACCATATTGAATTTGATGTCTATCTTCCTAGGTAGCCTCAAAGAGATGTCAGATTTATGTTCAATATTATTAAGATGCCTATAGATGCTCAAATAACATGTAGAGGTGATCTATATTTATACTTACATAACTAGATATACAATAACTATGTAAAGTGTGCAATGATTGACGATGTGGTAGTTATTAACATTGTCCCCTTTTCATTCCTTAAAAATTTATGTTATGGAGAAACTAGTTGTTCTTTAATAAAAAATATGCTGAGAGGCTACAATAGCCTCGAAACAATGTCAATGGAACTAAAGTACTTCTAGTCACCTGGGACCTAAGGTGGTTCTCACTTAATTCTATATTGTAGATTGGAAAACCAACTATAATATGATTCTTTTCATCCTTGGATACATCGTATGTAGGCCATTCTCTCCACTTTATTCCTATAAGTAAGATTATTACACTTGGGTAGGGTCTTTGTCACATAGGGTGACCCAAAGCCTTTTGACATTTACCTTGAAAATTTGAAAAAGAAACTAGTGGTACATTTTGAGTTCAATCTCCATGCGAACTAGCTAAATAAACAAACCGACTCAGCTATCTAATCAATTTTATTTCCAACAATAGAGCTAGAAACTACGGGTTTGATTGAAGGAGTTCCTATGGTAAAATAAGAAACTCTTGCTATAGAAACAATATCATTATGAACTATGGTGAATATTGTCGAACCGTTGGAGAATGATCTACCTATTCTCCTTTCATTTGACTCTATGGGCATTAGACATGCCCTATAAATTTTCTCTCTTCCAAAAGATAAATTTTTCATGATAGAAGTAATAGAATCGAAGGAAGAGGATACGAAGAATGATTTGGCATCTATCTTCCCGATAACTATTGGAATATCCCTTTTGATAGAGTGAAGTTTCTCTTTTGTATTGGGGAAGGCATTATTCTTACCTCTCCTTAGGGGAGGGTCATACCTTTCACCTTTAATTTGAACTTTGAGTGTATAAAAATGGAGAAAAATATGAATCTCTCCTTCTTGGTCTCATTGTAGCCAAAAGGATGGGTTTTTGTAACATTCAGGTGTTAGGTGATTCACAACTAGTCATAAATCAAGTGTTTGAAGTATACGAGACTAGGGCTAAACATTTTCAACTCTAAAAAGTTGTAGTACTTAATCTGACAAAAGGGTTTGACCTCATTTCTAATAATTCATTACTCAGAATGAAACCTTCTTGCATGGATTCTATAACAACTTCTTCTCCTTGCTTTACTCAAAGTAATGATTTGGAAGATACAAGCTTCATATTTTTAGTTCATGTTGAACCTTTCATTTGAAAAATACCAACAACTCCAATTTTTACATATGTAGAAGTTGAGAAAGAGCTTATCACAATATACTACGCTAAAAATGATGAAGCAATCCTAGGGTACCTAAATTATTACACAAATTTACATATTTTCCACCATAGGATTAGCTTTTCTCTTATCCTAAACTCTTCCTCCTACTTTGGAGATCCCATGATGGAACCTTCCTCAACAGAAGGTATTTAAATCTATGAAGTAGAAAAGGAGGGAGACTTAGAGCTACCTCCACTCCACCTAAATTTGAGGAGGGTACTTGCCTCCTTGATTGAGGGAATGATTGATATAAATATTGGGATGGAGGAAGAACCAATAATTTTTAAGCTAGGATCTTCTCTAACTCCAGAGGAGATAGAAGTACACACAAAAATTATCAAAGAGAACTCAAAATCCTTCACATTCAATTACATGGAAATGATAAGAATTGCTCCACATGTTGTAGTTCATAATCTCATCACTAAGCCAATTATTGAACCAATTAAGAAAATTCCTGGCCCATAAAGCCAAAGGTAGCTCTCATTGTGAAGGTAGAAGTGATGAAAATCCTACAAGTGGGGTTCATTAAGATAGTTGATTACTCAATGTGGGTTTTAAACATCGTCCCCATTTTAAAAAATAATGGAAAGATTCACATTTTCATTGAATTTCGAGATATCAATAAAGCATGTCCCAAGGATGATTTCTAACTTCCATTTATTGATGTATTCTTTGATGCAAAAATTGGATATGATTTTTTTACCTCATGGATGGATTCTTTAGGTACAACCAAATTAGGATATCTGAGGAAGTTCAAACAAAAACCACATTTATCACTCCTTAGGGAACTTATTTGGTCTCAAGAACACTAGTGCCACATACCAATAGGTGATGACATACATATTTCATGATCTTATTCATAAGATTGTGGAATCCTATGTTGATGACCTTTTGGCTAAGGATAAAAAGTGCTCTAATCACCTTGAAGTGCTTCATGCCCTTCTCTCTCATCTAATTGAGTATGGCATCACTCTAAATCCTGAAAAATGTGTGTTTCACATGATGGGATGGAAGCTATTGGGATATATCATCTCTTTATGAGGGATTGATGTAGACCTAGCCAAAATATGAGTAGTTCTTAAGATGGTTCCACCATCGACAAGAGTCCGGTATTAGTTCCTTCCTTGGTAAGCTCAATGCAATCTAAAGGTTCATTCCTGACTTAACCTTCATTATACCTCCAATAAATAACCTTTTGAAAAAGGATTGCTATGATACTTAGATAGAAGAGTGTGATGAGGCATTTGAGTCAATTAAATGATTCTTATTATCACCCCCACACTCATGCCTCCTAAATCAGATAGCAATTTTATTCTCTACTCACGGGCTACATACATCTCATTGGATTGCATACTATCTCAAGAGGATGATGAAAAATGAGAGCATTTTGTCTATTTTATCACCAAACATTGCGCTGACTATGAGACACACTATACACAGGAAAAGAAATAATGCCTTGCTATAGTTTTCAAAACAAAATGGTTAAGGCACTATATTCTTAACCAAGAAATGAGGTTTATTGTTAAGACTGATCATTTATGAATGTTTCTAACACAAGTAGCATTATCCAAGAAGTATGGGTGTTTCATAACTATAACGGGTGAGTTAGAGCTGATGTTTGTTAACTAGAAGTATGTTAAAGGAAAAATCATCACAAAATGGTTATCTTATAATCCATTGGATGGAGGCAATTAGTTAATATGGATTTCCCTGATGAGTGTGTATATTATGTCGATATCAATCCTCCCATTTCCACATGTCTATGGTATACTGATATTATTAATTTTATTATGGACCATACGTACCCTGAAGGGGAAACATCACCACAAATAAGATGACTATGTGTCATAACCCTTAAGTACCGATCAGAGAACAAATTCTCTATCAAAGAACATTTGATAGAATGTTACTTAGATGTGTCAATGAAGAGGAATATGAAAATATTCTTTATGAATCTCATAGTGGAGTATGTGGAGGTCAATTTGGAGGCAATGCCATACCACTACTCGTAAAATACATCAAATGGGGTAATTATTTCCCACACTATAACATGATGTGGTAGAGTTTATGCACAAGTTCCATAAGTGTCAATAGTTTTCCCATGAGATGCATATACCACCACAATCTTTGTATCTAATCGCAACACCATGGCCCTTTTCCATGTGGGGTCTAGATTTGATAGGAAAGTTTTATCCTTTGTAAGTGGACTTCCATAATTTAACAACCATGGCCACAAAGTATTTCACTAAGTGGGTAGAGGCCATGCCTCTTACTACTATACCAGGATGTGTAATTGCTAAGTTCATTTTGAACCAAATTATCTATAGGTACGGAGTCCCAAAATTCATTATTTCTTATAATGGCACATCTTTGAAAAATGAGGAAGTACGTTAACTATGTGAAACTTTCAAGATAAATCATCACATAACTTCCCTCTACTATCCTTGAACCAATAGGCAGATCTAAGGCACCAAATAAGAAACTAAAGTCCACTCTCCTTAAAACTATCAAGGAAAAAAAAATTAGATTGGAATTTAAAGTTATAACCGACTCGGTGGGCTTATCGGACATTGATAAGAACGACGATAGGGGAAAACCCCTTTTATTTTGTATTCGGTGTAGAAGCGGTTATACCTCTTGAAGTTGAAATACTTAGTCTCGTATCTCATTACAAGGTATTTTGGGAGAAGAGTCCTATCAAGAGGCACGACTCTCTCAATTGGAAAGCCTCGATGAAGCTCGACTCAATGCGGAACAATGACATAGGATTAATGCTAATCGAATATCTCAAAGCAGATAACAAGAAATTCTATGAGTGTGAGATATATGAGGGAGATTTGGTTTTAAGACTCGATAAAAAATATACAAAAATACCGGTGAATGAAGGAAAATCAAGCCCAAGTGGTTGGGTCCATATCAAGTAATAGAAGACTATAAAAATGGGGCATTTAACTTGTGTACTATGTATAGAAGGCGAATTTGGTGAATTCGTCAACTATATTCATCTTAAAATATATTATCCATGATTCATCTACATTTCCACATGTACATTATTTCTCTGTATTACATTTTCATCTACCGGTCCATTTTGTAAAATTTGTAATCAACTAAATTATTTTTATATAAAATTCTCAAAACTTCTAAAATGGTGGTAAAATATTCAAATCATATCTCTTCAATTTTTCACATTATCGTCAATTATTTCTGAATCATTTCATCAATTTAAATAAGATAAGACAAAGTTTTGATATAAGAATTATAACAAGGCCTGTATACTTGGTTCTACTCATAATTTTCTTCTAGATTAGGTGTTTTTTCCTATAGTCTGTTATAGAATCTTCATGGTGTTACTTGTATCCCATATTCACCTCTTCGAAATAAGGACATTCTAAACATTTTTATACGTATATATATGTAAAATGCCAATCAATAGAAAATTTTTATTTAGACACTTCTTTTCCCCACCAACCTTTGGTGTTGAGCCGTCTTCTTACTAGTCCCGTGATGTTGGGAAATAAGATAAGTACCCTTACTCACCTATGCCTTTTCCTTGGTAACAAGCCCATACTTCTTACCAAAGAGATGGGAAATGTGTAGGGGATATTTAGAAACAAATTAGAAATTTAAAAGCAATTCATTCAATAAAGAAAGTTGTAAAATCATGATATCAGAGCAAAGTGAGTTAGATGTTAAAAATTCCAAAAGAGTTAAAAACCTTAAACTAGATTTTGTCAACCAATTTACCATCTATGGATATAAGTCTAGATAAACTAGAAAGCAATTCACACTTTAAACTATGTAGAAAACTTGAGTAAAATGAGGTTGTAGGTTCTCAATTTGGTTTTTTCCAAATCCTTGTTTTTCTCTCATCATTAGTGTTCAACAAATTTCTATAACTTGTGGTCATTCTAGCTCTCGGTGTTGAGCCCTCGCATATTACCGGTTGTATGGGGTTAGGAGTGGGGAAAGTTCATTCTATTATCATATCACTCTTCCATCACATTTTTCCAAAATAATAAGAAGTATCAAAAATTTCTTAAACAAACTAAATTTCAACATTACATTGTACTTGCATCGTTATATATCAGCATTGCAAAAAAATCATTCTACTAGCATTCATATCCATTGCATACATTATGAATAGCATAAAAAGAGGAAATTCTAAACATCTAGAATACACACGTGAATTAAACCATAAATGGAATTCAAATTTACACAAGGAATAGCCTAACCAAAAGGAGGTATATGTATATATATCATAATAAGTCAAGTTTATATAATTCCATCACGCACTAGAGTGGTCAAAATGCTTGAAATGAGCCCAAAATATACAAAAACATTGTATCAATTCCCCACAAAATGGTGAGTAGGAAATAAAAGGCCAAATGGCCTATCAATCTCTCGTGGGATCCCCGATATGGTACATAGAAGCTTCAAGGACTCCTCTGCGACTATGGAGTTGAGAATACGGTGAATGGTGGGAATTATCATGATGGTGGCTGCTAACTATGGTATCATTACAAGAATGGCTTCATCTCATCAATATCTCATATGTGGAAACCTAAGTGTGGAGAGAATTTGTGATCTCTCGATACCCTCCGAGATAGGTAAAAACATGTCGGTGTGTCTCTTTGGATGATAATGGTTTTCCCGTGTCCCTCGGTCAGCTTGGATCGTGTCCTCCATGAAGGGATTAACACGGTAACCACAAACTTTTGATAAATAAGATATCGCAATCCCTCTATGAACACTTCAAAATAAAGAAACAACAAAGGTGAGTTAGAAAATTCCAAGATCCAAAGAAAGAGAAATGCTAGATGTAGGATTAACACTTATATCTAACAAATTAAAGAAAAGGGTATCTATATACTCGGATCTCTATGCATCCATGTGGGGTTAGTTGGTATAGCTAGAGATGTTGCTATAGGTACCTATTTTTTCACCTTTCCTCCTAAGGCTACGCGTTGTCACATAACGAGACACCTCATCTCCTCCCTTGTCTCGAGGAATTAGATCCTCTAAGACTAAGGTCTCCATCTGCATGTCCATATCCTCACACTCGCTCTTAATATATACTTTTGGGTGTCATGTCACTCGGGTCATTCTCCCGCTCCATGTGAAATCCCCGTAAGTCTCACTACCCAAATCTTCATCATCTGGTCCATCATCAATCTCCTCATCACCTAGATCCTATCTAATCTCATCTCCCGACTCCTCCACATAATCAAAATCCACATCTATAGTCTCATCCTCGTACCCTTTGTGACCAGTGTGGGCTCAATCTAGGTTAAAGGTACACGAGAAGCACCGGTTCCTTTCAAGCACAAACAACTCACCTAACTACATTAGGAACTCTTGAATTCACTAATGTCCACCCAAGATCTCCGCTATGTCCCTTTCGGTGTCCTTGATACTCCTATGCATGGGTACACGGGGAAATATATTAATTTAAGGAAAATAAAAATACCGAGGAACTCATCTAAATGGATGAACATCCACCTTCCCCATCCTATCAACTCACTTTCCAGTAGTGGTACAAGCCACCACTTTGATATCATCATATCCCCATACTCCTGCCATATCATGATAAGGAGTAACAACTAGGTCATCAGTAGTCAATTAATCCACTTTTTTAGTGGCCCTCTAAGCACTATCATCCTTTTCCATTTATAGCCTTAACGGCTCTGGATAATGCACTAGAACTCCCCTATAATAGGGGATAATGCACACATAGACCCAACTCATCATGAGTGTGGGATGGATGAGTTACTAACCCTACAAACAAACCAATCACTACAAGTTTTGGTAGGTATCCCCAAGGATATCAACTCCCCAAGCATAGGTACGGCCATATGACTAAATATCCATGGTAATATCAACCTAGAATTATAAGAATGTATCACCTCCCTTGTCCCCTATCAACCACAAATCCAAAATACCCATGATGGACTTGTAGATAGTGGGGATGGCGAAGTGGCAATATATCGACTTGCATACCCTTCTTCAAACCAACTGACACCATGGTATCACCCATATAAGTATCCCACAAGGTAGTTATGGCTCTAGAACCTTTTGTCTCAAGGGCCAACCTCCTCCCAAGTATTAGGACTCTTAGTATCTCGATACACATCCTCTAGACTAATATTCCACTCACCCCTACAACCCGAAAAATAAAAAGTGTTATGATCTGCATCCTAGTATGAAAATAAGTCACATATTATGTGACTGGTAGGAGTAACATGGGGCACCCAAGTAAATATGCATATGCCTACTCTCTATATTTTTTCAATATCATTTTGAGTAAGTTGTTCAAGGACCTTTGAAAGATAATCACACTCCCACTCACAACTCCATCGGATGTACTCCTCCTTCTACTTCCACCAAAACAACACAAAAATAGAAATTCAATAACACTTTCAATAGGAAAGATCATCAAAAACATCGTAAAACATCAAAAATCCAAAAAAAGATTTAACACAAATTTTTTTTTCTATTAAGAACTCGCCACCCCGTGTGGTGAAGGTTTTATGACCACCACCTTCTCAAGGTGGTTGTTTTACAACCGCTGCCCTAATAGGGTGGCGGTCCTATAACCATGACCCTATTCAGGAGGTGGTCCTATATCGATTCATCATATGGCTACATGGCCCTAAAAAGCTCCTAAAAATGCTGAAATTTAGATTCTTTCATGAAATAAGTGACCACCCTATGGGCACTACCCTTAAAGACTAGTTTAAAATAAGAAATTTCAAAAATGATCCCTCGTAGACAAATATTTTGACATTTTGACATTTTAGGTTTCAAAACATGCAAATGAGGAAAACTAACCTGGGAATACAAGACTTGATCTCTCACTTGCAGAGGCATGATAATAAACTTGTAATGGAAGTTTTGGCTCTAATCTTGTCAAAAACAATCACCGTGGGTCCAGAGCTAAAAATTGCCAAATAAATATGCACAAATGAATTGAAAAATGATTTTTCTTATTAGATAAGGTAAAAATAGGGATCCTCTCCTAGGGGCCTTACAAAGGAGGAACAACAGAAAGGAGAAAAAACCAAGAAAAAGAAGTAGAAAGGTCCAAAAGGAGTTAAACATGCTTAACTCTTATAATGAAAAGCTAGGACCATGACCAAAAACTAGATGTACAAAATGAAATAGCCAAAGAAAAATAGGTTGAGATGGTTTGTAAAAATCCCACCGATAGTCCGGGAATAGAAAAGAAATTAAATTTTAGGGAAATTTCCACCGTAGTTAGTGTGACTATCTTTGATGAAACCCTCCTCTTTTCTCCTCTCATTCGTATATTATTTATGTTCTTCCTCAGAACTGCTGATACACAAGTTGAACTTCCTCTTTTTCATGCCCTCCTCCATCACATCCATTTTTTCACTTAGTTTTTTATCCTGTGTCTCTAGCACAACAATCTTATGTTTGGAATTCACCTGGGATGAATAAATTTGTTTGGAAGCTCGAATGACTTCCATCATGGTTTCCTAGTGGCCAACGTTTGTCTCCTCCATCACCTAAATAACCCTTTCCAAATACTAAACCTTATTGATCCACCCCTCAAGATCCTTTTCATCACCATCAATACCCTTATTCTTGGAAGTAATCTCTTCACCTCTTCCTTCCACACCCTTCTCCAGATCATCATCCTCCCTAGCATTCCTATACCTAGACATTTTACTGGCCCTCATCTTGGTGAGGCATTCCACCAGAGTTAAGTCCTCCTCCTCTTCCTTGTCTTTTAGTGGAGTGGCCGGGATGGGTTTCCCATTCTCATACATTAGGAGGATGAGCCCTTCATGGAGAAGTGTATCTACCTTTTCCTTCTATAATTCCTTCGAGATATGTATTCAATGAAATAAAAGGAAAACCGAATGCTAACCATGATTTTGTGTCTAAATATGTTAAGGAAAGACAAATGATGTGTGTAAATTTTGTGATATTTTCCTTCTAAAGTGATGTACTTCATAATTTGGAGGCACACCTCTTTCCATATGCCCAGAATATAAGACCTAGCTATGCCATCAGTGAAATAGGAACACCTTTCCTTACCCATAAAAACATCTCAATTTCATGCGCCCTACAGGTTTTGTCTTTGAAAGTTTTTATCCCTTCCATCTTCATATGTATATCTTGGGAAATGGTGCTCTCAGAAACTTCAATTTCCATGCCTCTCACCATAAAATTGACAACTTTACAAGCCATACCAATTTCCTTCAACAAAGAAGGATCATGACCATGCTTTTTCCACAAAGTCCAAATTGAAAACATCGATGTTCTAACTTTTGGCTTGACCCCGATTCTATCACCACCCATATTCGTAATGCAGAACCTATCCCTCCCACTCTCACTTCTAAAGTTCATAACCCCTTTCAAAACATTGAGACAATTGAAATTTCTCCCCTTAAGTAAGTTGTCTCGGTTCAAGTGATACCAATGCACACTCGTGCAAGAATCATCAATTTTAGTGTAGTCTATCTCTACCAATTCCTTTATTCTAGATCTTGTGATCATGACTTTGTACATTGTAATTTGCCAACTTATCCACGCACGTATTACCTTGATGCAGGGTATGATTAATTGAAACATTTTCAAAATCTTTGAAAATTTCCATGACATCATTAAGAACATTTCTTAAGGTCCAATTAATAGTATTTTTATTTTTAAGAGCATTAACAATAATGAGGGAATCCCCCTCAATCTGGATATTTTGATCCCTCTATCCTTAGCCAAATTGACCACCCACATGAGATCTCTACAATTTTCTATATTGTTAGTTTGTCTCCCTAACAGACCAGCATAGGAAAAAATCCAATCACCATCACTTCTTCTAATGATACCTCCCCAAAGAGGACCCAAATTCCCTTTAGATGCCCCATCAAAATTTAGCTTAACCACATTGTTCTCGACCTAGTCTATTTGGTATGAATTCTCAATATTTTGATCTCCACTGGGTTGAGGTAAAAAATTATAAGAACTTCTTCCTCCCATCTCAGGAAAGGTTTTTTTCCTTACCTTTAAACAATTTGGTATTTTATTTTATGGCTGCTAAGACTTTACTTCTAAATCTCTTGAGATTATCTTTTTGGTCACAAAAATACAGTCATTCCTAGCTTTCCTTAAGCCCCAAATGAGATGAGGGAGGGCTATTTTCCAGGCCCACACCAAAATGGGAAAACTAAAAGGACTCTCCCATTATATAAAATTATCTTCAATATTCTTTGGCATGATCCATTGAAGTTTGAATAGTTTTGGGATAGACAAAAACACCTTTCGAGAAAAGGGGTAATGAAGGAGAAGATGATTGAAATTTTCCTCCTCTTTCCTGCACAACAAGCATATGTTGGGGAGATTTGTACCAAATTTATTTAGATTATCCACTACAAGGTTCTTGTTTTGGAGCATTAGCCAATAAAATATATTTACTTAGGAGTAATATCCTTCACCAGAGCCTACCCCAATACTCTTTTTAAAGGGAGTATTTAAAACTTATTCTATAGGATGATTTAACCGAGAAATTCCTAGATTCTTCATGTTTACATTTAATGGAATATTCCTTGTTTTTAAAATTAGGGAAGTAGAAATTCCTTAATTTTTGTTGAGATCCCAAAAGACTGTATGTCCCCATTAAAATCTGAAGGAGGGAAAATGACCTCCCAAACTTATGGTGTATGGATTCATTTTTACTCCTATCACAAAAGGAAGGAACCCCATGCACACCGACCTATCACCCAATAGAAGCTGAGCGCTCACTGAGGCACACATGGGTACCGAGTCTCTCTTTTATGTGATTTTAGTGGGAAGCATCAATTATGATTAGTGTAAGATTTTTAATGAGGGAGGTTGAAACATACAAGGACCATAGGGCTTAGAATGACCTCTAGATCCTTGCAGTCACCTTAGACTGAGTACTTTAACAGAATCCAGAACATGCATTATGACAGAAAGAATTATACAAGCATTCATACATAGCATGAAAGGAAAGAGAACTCATATGAGAGAAAAGTGCATTAAAACCATTGATATTCATGTCTATTTATATCAAGTAACCTCATTATATTCATTGATTCATTAAAAGTGTCACAAAGAGCAGACCGCAGTCATGCATATTTCGACGTATGTAACTAAGCTAACAAAAAGAAAAATTACAACTCCATGCTTAGTGCATTCTTTCCTAAATACAAATATCCACTCATAGTAATTCTACAGAGCTCCGCTCACTCTCTAACCCGCTATACCTTGTACTTCTTCTCCTTTATTTTTACTCCACATGCACTTGTATTTATAATTCTCCTACACTACCAACTCACCTTCCAACGTCCTTAGATTTGGTGCCAAGTGTCGAATGTGGTCCATGCGAGCATGCTTCTTCAGCCCGAGCTTTCCACTTTACCTCATGATGTTCTTCTAGAAGATTCCATCCGGGCATGCTCTTTCCTAGGCTAGCCTATCACCAGGCTAACATCTTATCCACACGTAACCGATCATGCTTTTCACGTGTTCTGCCTTGGGTGCTCAAATTGACTAAGTCTCGAGCCTCCTTTCATGCATCACACGTGCTATGTATTTACCAAAGCCTTTCTCTTGCATGCTTTTTCCTTTCACGCCTTTTTACAACTGGGACCCTATGTGTGCACGTGCCTTCATACTTGGTTAAGATTATAGGGGTCCAACATCACCCCACACTACACACATTTCTCCGTCCTCGAAAAAATTTCATTTGACCAAGATGCATGTAGTCTAGGGAACCAATGGATTGTATTTCAACTTTATCTCATGATGTTCTTCTAGAAGATTCCATCAGGGGCATGCTCTTTCCGAGGCTACCCTATCACCAGACTAACATCTTATCCACACGTAACCAATCATGCTTTTCACGTGTTCTACCTTGGGTGCTCAAATTGACTAAGTCTCGAGCCTCCTTTCATGCATCACACATGCTATATACTTACCAAAGCCTTTCTCTTGCATGCTTTTTCCTTTCATGCCTTTTTATAACTGGGACCCTATGTGCCCACGTGCCTTCATACTTGGTTAAGATTATAGGGGTCCAACATCACCCCACACTACACTGTTCTCCATCCTCGAAACATTTCATTTGACCAAGATGCATGTTGTCTAGGGAACCAATGAATTGTCTTACACTTTACAAAAAGAATAAGGAATGAAAGAATCGGGAAAAAGAATGAAGAATGGGGGGGAGCATCAACTCAACAAGCTAGGAAAATATTTTTGGAGGTCTACCTCTAGCTTATTCCATACTCCAACCTTGCCTGTGCCTTCGACAAGAGGTCTCCCACTAGGGTGCTCACTTCATCAAAACTCAGACTAACTCCCTGGGTACCTAAAGCATCCATAATCTACTCCATCTCTTTTCCCAGGTCCTCAAGTTTATCCATCCTTCTAGTGATTTGGGGGTATAATTCCTTTAGCCAAGCCTTAATTAAGCTCCTTAAAGCCTCAATTGCCTCTAATTTCTTCTCTACTTCAGCCAGAACCTTGTCTCTCTCCGCCTTGTTCCCCTTGTTATTTTCTTGGAACTCTTTTAGCTCTGCTTCAAGCATGGCGACCAAGGAGCTCACCACCTTATCTCTATCCACGCATGTATCATATGTGGCTTCTATAGACTGGGAAATGACCTTAACCTCTGCGATTACTTGGCTATACTCTGGAACGAGTGCTACTGACCCTTTACTTATAGTTTTTCTCTTTTCTAGAACATTAAATGCTACTTCACCTACCACCATAATTTGTTCATTTAATGCAGATTTTTCAAACAAATCCCATCTTCAGTGCCTTCCCTTATGCGCCCAACCTGCACAAAAACTCCTCCAACCTTCTGGTGCATAACCAATCCAACCTAACAGAGACTCTTGCGTGTGCGTAACTCCACACCGAAGGCACTTCTTCTATCTTGATCCTTTCTCTCACCTACCTCGTGTTGCTTTCAAATGTGCTTTCTCCTCCTTAGTACATGGGATCTACAAGTAGCTTTACCCTGACACCAACCATTCTTCCATCTTCCTCTTTATATACCTCTTTCAACCTCGGCTACTCAACAAGGCTTTTCAACACAACTTCCTTGGTACTTTGATCATGTGCTTCTTCACCTTTCTCCACCCCACACTTAAAGCGATGCACGGTCCTCTGCGTACTCACAAATTCTCCAAAAATAGCAATAAGGTTACCAGTGCCCAAGGTGCAAAACAAAACAACAACGTGAAAGGGAAACACAAGAAAGGGAAAATGCATAAAGGAAACTTCTAAACTAACTAGCAAAACTGCCTTATTTACAAACACCAAGAAGACTTATTTATAGTAGGGCTTCAACCTACTACCATTGAAGTGTCCAAGAAACTTCGTCCCATCCAACACTTCAGAATCGCACGCACCTTTGAATCAAGGATGTATGAGATTGTGTAAGGACCCAACCAATGGAATTTCAACTTCCCAGGATGGCGCAGAAACTTAGAATCATATAATAACACCATCTGCCCAACCTCAAACTTCTTGTTTCTAATATGGTGATCATGTCAAGCCTTTTGCTTTGCCTTTTCTATTGTTTGGCTCCATCGGAAAGTGATCATCTCTCATCCAGTTTCATTAGCTCATCAAATCTTTCATCCAATGCTTGTTCATCGTGTTTCACCTGATTCTTAGATCATTTCTTTGATGTGTTGATGAAACAGATAGGGTAACAGACGTAGGAGGAATACCTGTTCAAATGTTAGTTGATGGGTTGCTAAGCACGTATGACTTTTAGATCCATAGCTGATCATGAGAGCTTCCTTTTGGCTAGGAGGAACTACCTATAATGAAAACAAGACCACTAGAAGGAATTAAACAATATGGGTAGTGAACTACCTAGCGTATGCTAGATCTAGGAAGTATGATACTTCCTAGATGGCTGTCAATCCACTGTTTTAAACAATTTAATGTTGTAAACAAAGTAAATCCTATTGTTATTTTAAAATGATTTAGGTATCTCACTTAAAAACACAATAAGAAAAATAGATCTAATCTAACAGGCTAAGCTAGAATAGAATCCAAAGGTCAAATGATTGGTTCTAAGTCTCTGCAGATTTGATAGAGGTCCTGGATAAATCATGAGTGAATGAGGGTGAGATGAAATTTGGTGGGTAGGTCACTATTCTAGGCTATGTGGGAAAATAAAGATACTGGTGTTGGTCCAGGTGACCGACGGCGCTTAGGTGTAACCAGGCTGCCATCTTGTGAGATTTGGAAATGTCACAGAACAATCTTTTCATCTCCTTTGTGATCATGCAAAGGACTTTGGTTAGTCGGGATGAGATATTGGGTGACTAGAGTAGGATTTTGTGAGGTTTTAATGGGTATATGGAGGTGAAAATGTCGAGAAGGTCAATAGGGGGCAAGATAAACAATGGATGATAAAATGATGATGAAATGAAATAAACTAGGAAAGTATGATGTTATACTTACTTGGATTCCATTCCTGAATGCTTGTGTGTGAGGGATGGAGGTGCTGATGATGGGTTTGAAGGTTGCAAGTGATCACCAACTGAAGAAAATATTCTGTATGGGCTGCATGTACACTCCTCTTTTCTTGGATAGATCAGATCATGGCTGGGATGGCTATGCAGGAGAAGATTCTCAATCTCCTTCCTGGATGTGAGTTTTCACTAGAATTTGCTCTTTGAAGATGCGTTATCTCTCTGAGATGTGTTCTTTCTCATCAAATTTCTCCCAATATTTTCCAACCTTGAGAATAAGGTAGTTTAGGGGTTAAAAGGGGTAACCGACAAATTTCCTCTTTAACCAATCGGCGTCGGTCAAGGTGGGATTCCTAGGTTTAATAAACTAGGGAGATACTCTTGATTTCCTTGGATCTCATGCCATTATCCCACATATTAGATTGAGAGCCTCTTGTGAGCATGTGGGAATGTTTTTAGAGGGAATGTAGGCATTGATTTTTAAGGTTTGGGTAAGTCTTAGTTAGTTATGGCAACTTACTAAGAATAGGTCTTAGGTTGAGTTGGTTTGATGAGGTGTCTAAGTGAAGTGTATGTGTGGATATTATTTAAATAAAATATTTAAATAATAAATATAGTGAGGATAATGTATTAATTTAATTAAATTAATTGAATTAATATTAGTGAGGTGAACGAGGGTCATGGCTAGGTAAATGTAATAAAGGGTGCTTATTGGTCGAGGTACAAAAGGGGAGTGTTACCTAATTTTAGTGTCTACATTTTTCCCCTTTTTGTTGTGTAGCTTGTATTGGTAAGTGACACTAACAAAAATAAGATGTGGTTGCCCCATGTGTGGGTGAAGGTGATCCCTTTGAAACCAGGAACTAACGAGGTAGTAGGCTGAAGTGGTAAGTGGTTTGATAAAAGTTAAATGTGAAGAAAAGGCATGTGGGCACTGGGGAAAAGGGTAAAACGTCTAATCAAGAAATCTAGGTAATGGGTCAGGGTCAAAGGTAGCAACAGTCAAATGCACAGACATGTATAAACTATAACACGCTACCGGGTTGAAAAGAATTCAAACTCTACATCGTCTAAGGTCGATAGGTTTATCTAAAAAAGGTTGAAGTGAATCCAATATCTAAGGTATAGGATATGGTCAGGAAAAACAACATAGGTTAGGTGTAGGAACATTTAGGTATGTTTCGGTACACCAAAGGTAGGGTCAGGATAAATGGTCACAACAATAGGCTAGGTAAGGTCATTAGGTCAATCAACACAGGTAACAATGCTGCAAGGTATAGAAAACACATGAGGTCAAAGGTCACTAGCGATGGTCTAGGTCCAAATATCTAGGTCATGGCATGGGTAAGGCCAAGGTAGGGGTAAAAGAATAAGAAGTCCTCAAAGGAGGAAAAATGGAGGTAGGAAGTGACAAGGTTAGGAAAGGTAAGGTAATGGGTTGGGTAAAGGTTGGATGGGTAAAGGAGTAAGGTAAAGGGTGGGGTAAAATGGAAAAGTAAGGGAAATGTGTAGGTAAGGGTGACCGATGGTGGTCATGGATAACCGATGTCGGTATAGGAAAATTGACGATGGTTAGGTAGGGCACGTGACTGATGCCGGTCAATGGTAACCGATGTTAGTTAGGTCGGGTGGGCTATAAAAATAAAAAATCCACATTTTTATAATTCATTTGTTATTTGTGAAGTGAAGAAATGACAAAAAAAAGAGAGAAAAGAGAGAAAAGTGTCCTGAGGAAACGAGACAAAGGAACTAGAAGTCCGATTGGATGAGGGTTGGGTGGGTGAGTAGCGGGTCCATGGGATCAGGGTGAGAGATTTGATTGGTCGGAGGTTGCGAGTAGGTATTCAGTGATGGTAGAGGCTGGAGAGGGATCACATGGACCTTTGCACAAGAGGCAAGATGTGCCACCGAGACGGCACAACAAGTGACAAGGTAAGCACCCAATGCTACATTGTTGATTAAATAGATTAGAAGTTTTGGTATTTGTTATTTGTAGGGTTTTGTGGGTTTTTGTTTTTTGTGGGTGGGAAAAAGTTAAATTTGGGTATGGGGGAATAACAGGAAAAAAGAGAGGGGGAGGGTAGTAAATTGTATAGGTGGGGTGGGTAGGGGTCTAAGGGGAGTTTAGGTCATTGTAGGTGGGGTAAAAGGGGTAGGGGAGATTTATAGAAAAGGGGGTTTGGGAAGTCATAAAATTTTCCATGACAAAGGACCAGCATCGATTGGGTAGAACCAGTATCGGTCACCAAACAGGTGACCAATGCTGGTTTAAAGGTGACCGAAGTTAGTTAGAATAAACCGGTACCAGTCAAGATTTTAGGCACAAGGGTGTAAAAGTGATGTAGGTTAGGTGGTTGAGATGGGTAGGGTAAAAATAGGGTGGAGGGTAATGATAATTGGTGAATATGGTCATGGTAAAATAGGGATTAATGTCATGCTTGGATTAGATACGGTGAGAGCACATTTACATATGTGGAATGCAGAGTTCCACCTCTACTAGTGACACTTTGCACGACGTAGTGACCCCTTTGGAGCTTTAGCACATGGAGGAAGTGGGATTGAGTGGGATTCAAAACTACCGACATGTTGTTCGATAGCATAGTTTAATGGTCACACTCATCGATAGATGGGACTCCGCAACCAACACGTTCCACCTTCCGATGAGTGAGATGACTATCACTCTGAGAGGACGTGTTCCAGATTTTATGGCTACCCATATTGGGTACCCAGATTTACTCTTTCTCCTCTGAGGCCTCAAAGGAGCTGATCAGGATAGTTTTTGGCGAGGGGGTGGTAGATTTAATGCCAATTTGAGCTATGGCAAGATGTACCTAGCCTATCTAGATGAGACGAGGCTAGTGGTTCTATTGATGGAGGCGGTGTACTACTATACATTGCCAGATGTAGAGGGTAGACACTTTCCCTAATCATTGATGGGGGTGCTCCATGATATGATGGTGCATGAGACATGATTTTCCTGGGCACCATCATTCTTAGTGTAGCTATACAAAGAGTTGTGGGCATATGTGCGGTTACGTAGGTTTATCTTGTGTTGTACCTTTATACCGCATCATTTGCTAGGCCTACGAGCACATAGTATGTGTTCGATTGATAGGGATGCCCCAAGTAGATGCATTTCCTGAAAGATGTGTGTGGGTGGGATACAGGAGATGGGTGCTAGTTGTAGGAGAGTTGATATCGAATAGTCCGACATATGATGTGGCCCATTTTTGGTAGTTGTTGGAGGGGTTTCCTAGCGTGGACATTATCTGGAGGCCATATGTGGGATTCCCCTCATATAGGCACATGCATGAGGAGCTAACTAAGCTCTAGCTAGAGAGGTGGATACAGGGTCACCATGTCGGGGAGGATGAGATGATCCCGGTAGACAGTGGTCGAACAACAGATTTGGGCTTGTACAAGATATTTCATTGTCCTTCCCATAACATCAAAGAGATGACGTGGAGAGGCCTCTACCTCTACCATAGCCTACGCTTCCTATGAGGGAGGAGGAGAAACCAAGAATTGGTGGATAGATGATGCCGATGTACAGAGATAGGTATAGGCAATGGTGGGTAGCTCAGTTATGAAGCCATACCACCTAGACCGGGGAAACCTAACTTAACTACCATTATAGTGCAAATAGACACCCTACAAAAAGGCGGGTAGCGATGTTGATCACCCCGATAGGTATACCGTAGACATAGCTGGGGGTCGAGGCGAGGTAGCAAGCTATAAGTACAGTGGCTAGTCTGCAGGCCTAGATGGTGGATGGAGGGGATGGAGGAGATGGAGATAGAGATGGTCAGGTGACAACCTTACTGGCTTAGGTGGCAAGTTTACAGGGCCAGTTGGCCATAGCCTAGGCACAGATTGGGGCCTTACAGGCCTAGATACATGCACAGGGGTAGGGGGCACCACCATAGGCATAGGGACAGGGGGCACCACCACAGGCATAGGGAGCTGGTCCCAGTTCACAGGATGGTGCAGGGCAGGTCACTGCAGGGTAGGTACAGGGGCCGAGACCTATGGGACCACCATAGACCATGCCTATATCCAAGTTACGGGATGCCCTAGGTGAGGTGAGATATTATCAAGATCAACTCATGGTGACCGGGATAGTCTTCCTATTCTACTAAGAGTACGAGCAGCATAAGCAGGCATCCAAAGTGAGAGGACGAGATCTTGTACACATAGTGTGGAGAGCACAGGAGGTCAGCGATCTCTGAGGCCTAATCAGGGAGAGGCCAATAGTGCATGGTAACCAGAGCTAGGTGATGTGCTAGCAAGGACATATGAGGTTGAGGGTGCAGGTGACACAGAGATGGAGGGCATGTGGTCACTTGATTTTGATGTATACTAGTGATTTATGGGTATATATCTCGGCCTGCATGCTGAAGGTAGTTGTATTTTTTTATCACGTAATGGCCTACGTGTCAAGATATTTTGTATTGATTCATTCATTTTTTATGTATATATGAGACCGACCTGTGTGCCTATGACATTTTGTACTATATATATATTGGCTTTTATGTCAACATTTTTAAGATGATGGATAGGATGAGATAGACATGTATATTGAGATACATATTCATTTATTTGTTATGATGAGATTCATGGTATTTCGTGATTTGTTGATGTGTGCATGAGACATTGGTTTATGACATGTATTAGATGAGATATGGATTTTTTACTTAAATGTGGTTTGAAAATTAGGTAAGTTAGGCATGATGGAGTTAGGTTGGTTTAGGCATAGATTGAGTCGGGTTATAGGCATGGATCAAGTCGGGTTGGTAGGCATAGTTGAGTCGGGTTGGTAGGCATGGTTGAGTTAGGTTGGTAGGTTTAGTTATGATTCATTATTTTGGCAATGAATGATACTATGGGTCATATGTGAAATGTTCTATAATCTATGCATAGTGATGAAAGAGAAATGGTAGGTGTAATAAATGCATGTTTTGGTAAGCAACTTGTTATGTATGTGGCTTCATTTCCAATTTTGTTATAAAAGGGGAACTAAGTGAAATGTGATGTAAATGGTGAGTTAGTCATGGTTGATAAATTGTTTTAGGGTAGAGAATGGCCGCTAACCTCCAAGATCCCCATGCCCTCGGAGTGCTACCTACATAGTCCCGGTGAAAAGGGACCTTAGGCCAATGTAGTTCTCCCATGAATTGGTAGGTTATTGGGTATGTTGTGGGTAGATTGTCGGTAAAAAAGGATACAGGTGAAAGTGATTATAACGAAAGGGGAGGATTACCTCAAAGATAAGTGTCGAGGACCAAGTCTGGTATAAGGTAATTAAAACGTAAACAAATATGGTTAAAAGATAAGAAGGGGGCAATAAAGCCACCTGATTGGGTAGGATCCTACCGAGTAGATCATACCTTGAAGGGGGTGATGAACATAAGACCCAAAAGGCATTGCATGATTAACGGTTCTATGATGAAGGTAGTCACAGGATCACCAAATGTCTAAATTCCAAGATGTCCCTTGAGGAAATTAAGGAAATGAGAGTGGAAATTGTAAGGTAGGTGAAAGGTAGCTAATTTTATATGCTTTGAGTGATAGGGATTTTGGGCAAGAGGTCCTAGGTCACAATGGGCAAGTCCATGACTATTTTTTTTTTTGTTTTTAATATACTTGATCGATGTGGGAAGTCTATATGGGATAAATAATATGGTACTGTTTGAGGTCTTTGTGAAGCCGATCAATGCGGGAAGCTTCGGTTTCTCTCATTTTTATTTTTTTGAAAACTTCACATAACTATCCTTTGAGGGATCACCTATTTATATCAACAATTTTATTGAGAGGAAGATGTCCCTTTGAGGGAGTCATCTTTTATTAGAAGTTTGACTCAAGGAATTTGGTCCCATGTGAGGTCTTTAAAATCATGGAAAAGACCAAGGTGGAGGATAGGACTCTTATTCAAAAGGCAAGGTGGAAAAACCATGGGATCTCATCTCAAAGTAGATGAAAAGTATCCATGAGAATCATGTTATGTGCGGTCTTGCATGCTACACATATTCAAGAGAATATAACAAGTGACAGGTACTCACATGATTCTTGTTTAATCGTTAGGGAGGTGTATGGATTAGATAGCACTCAAGGGATGATCCTGTAAAGAGACAAAGGGTGAGGTAGGACAATGAGTCAATAATAGAATGGTCAAAGATGCAATGCGTTAAGGGGTTTAGGTTCAGGTTTACCATCAGTGAGGATAAAAATAGGCATCTGATCCATAGGTATGAGTTATGATGTATGGTCTAAGCCAATTAGGAGAAAAATTTCCCGTTTAATTTTTTCTAATTTGGTTACATGTTGATTTTCTTTCAAGACAAGGTCACCGACTTAGAAGGTTCGTTCATGAACATGTTTTTCATAAGCATGTTTGATACATTATTGGTAAACTTGAAGGTGATCCAGATCATTAAGATGACATTCATCTAATAAATCTAGATATGTTAAGTGGTCTTGATGAAATTCATCATCATTAAGCATGTCATGGAGAGAAATGTGAAGTGAGGGGATCTGGACTTCGAGAGGTAGAATAGCCTCTGTAACATAGACCAATAAAAAGGGTGTGGCCGCAATGGAAGTATGAATACTAGTGTGGTATGCCCATAGGGAAAAAGGAATGTGTGTATGCCAATGCTTCCCAGTATCATCAACCACTTTCATGAGAATTTTGTTGAGGGTTTTGTTAGTGGATTCAGCTTGGCCATTGGTTTGTGGATAATAAGGTGATGAGAAACTATGTTGAATGTCGAAGGAGTCACAAATTTTTGCAATGTTTTGTTTTTGAATCGTCTTCCATTGTCAGTGATGAGGCGATGAGGAACACCAAAGCGACAAATGATGTGATGGTTAATGAACTCACATATCTTCTCGGCTTTCATGGAGATTATTGGTATGGAATCCACCCATTTTGTGTAGTATTTGGTAGTAGTTATGATCCATTGATGGATTTGGGAAGAATAAGGATTGATTTCTCTAAAAGATCCAAACCCCATTGAGAGAAGGGCCAAAAGTCACGAGTGACCTCGTAAGGCATGACTCATTGTATGATGAAGGTTGGAATGTTGTTTAAATTTTACACAACATTTCACATAGTTGTAACAATCATGGTTAAGGGTCGGCCAAGAAATAGCCTAGGTGAAGAATACACTTAGCAGAAAAAGGCCACTAAAGTGGCCTCCATATATGCCATCATTAACCTCCTTAATGGTATAAGGAATTTCAGAACATATGAGGCATTGTAAGAGAATACCATCAAATCCACATTTATAGAGGAGTCCCCAAAGAATGACAAAATGAGAGACCTTTTTAAGGAAGGTGCATTGTCCATTACGGGTGAGATCAGGAGGTAAGATGGAGAGAGAAAGGTAGTCAGAGTATTGTTTATACCAAAGGTCACTCAAGTCAGGGGTATCGGTTCCAATTGAGTAAACATCATGAGGTAAATAAGAAGGTGAATGGAGGCATTGTATGGTGACAAAGAATTTGGAATCGACAAGAGAAGTGGGTATTTGGAAAGCTAAGTAGGCCATGGTATCGAAAATTTATTGGTTGAACGTGGATTTTTTGAAGGGTGTCATGATCAAAGGTGGTCAAAATTATGTCTACATGATGTTTATAATTTTTAAGTATCTCATTACAACATTAGTACATAACATTGACTTGGTTGATGACCAATTGTGAATTGCCAAAGATGTGGATTGATCTCGACATCTAGGGCATATGCGGCTTGAGACCTACTACACGAGCGCTTCATACTCGACAATATTGTTGGTGCATTCAAAGTCTAGTTTGAAAGAAAAATCCACGGGTTCTCCATGCAGAGGAATGAGGATAATACCAGCCCTACCCCCACGCCGACACTTAGAACCATCGAAGAACAATGTCATTTACTAAGGGGGGTTCATCCAGGGAAAGAATAACAATTGAGTCATCGAGAAAGTCAAAATTATAGGGTTAATCCTGAAATAGATGCGTTGGCCGGTTGGACGGTGATAGCTTGGCCCTTGATGGACTTTTGATTAATGAATTCGAGGTCAAGATCAGCTAAAATCATAAGCCATCATGCGAGGCATGCTGATTTTGATAAGGTTTTTCATATATGAAGTGTAAGGGATCGGTGTTGGTCATGAAATAGGTTTTGTGGTTGAGTAGGTAATGGTGGAGTTTGGTGGCAACAAAAACTAAGGCTAAGTAAAGTTTTTCTAGATGATTATATCTGGATTCATAGTCCAAAAGAGTACGGCTTATGTAATAAATGACCTGCTCCCTATGTTGTTCATCATGATGAGTGAGCATGGATCCCGAGGGAATGATCGGTAGCTGATATATATAGGTAAAAAGGTTGATCGTCTTTAGGTGGAATGAGTATGGGTGGTTGGAGAAGGTATTGTTTTAGGGACTCAAAATATTTATGACAAGTAATCATCCCATTTAAAGGAGACATCGTTCCTAAGTAGATGATGAAATGGTTGACACCGATCGATAATTGTGAAATGAAACGATGAATGGACTGCAATTTACCTTGGAGGATATGAAGTTGGTGAAGTTTAGTAGGCAGAGGCATTTCAAGGATGGCCTTGAATTTAGTAGGGTCAACTTATATACCATGAAGGGAAATAATAAATCCCAGGATTTTTCCTAAGAGAACTCGCGAAGACGCAGCTTTTACGTTGAAGGCGAACGCAATATTTAATGTGGTGGTCAAAGATGGTTTCGAGGACGGTGAGGTGCTTAGAGAAATGTTTATATTTGGCCAAGAGGTCATCCACATAATCTTCTAATAGGTAATGCATGATATCATGGAAGATGTAATTCATAAAGACACCGATATGTAGCACCAATGTTTTTAAGGCCGAAAGGCATGATTTGATAGCAAAAGATTCATCAAGGGGTAATGAATGTGGTCTTGTGCTGATCTTCTGGGGAAATAAAAATTTGGTTATAGCTAGAGAAGCCATCCATGAGTGAGAGAATCTCATGACTAGTGGTGAGGTCAACCAGTTGATCAATACCGGCAAGGGAAAGTCATCTTTCGGGTAGGCTAGGTTGAGGTCACGAAAGTCCAGTGTAAATGTGGAGTCCCCTTGTTGCTTTAGTAATAGGGACAATGTTATAAATCTAATAAGGATAATCAATGGGTAAGATGAAGGAAATAGAAAGAAGGCATTGAAGTTCTTCTTTGACGAGAAGAGCAATGCGAGGGTGTATTTTCCTCATCTTTTGTTTGATAGGTTTGGCATCGGGAACGGTTATGATATTGTGGACCACTATGGTGGGGTCAATACCAGGCATGTCTATGTAAGACCAAGTGAAAGCGTGGTTATGATTTCGGAGAAAAGAAGTGATGGCTTCTTGTTCAACAGCATCTAAAGATTGTCCGATATTTAGGATGTGCGGGTTGTCCTGAGTATGAATGTTGATCTCAATAGTCGATTCATTTAACATGGTTTGTGTCTCAGAGGGTAACGATCGATGAATATATGAGTCTTCTACACCAAGGTAGGTGAGTATGGATTCATCATCCTAACATTGAATGACATTAATTATAGGTGTGTCGTCATCAATCATTTTAGGATACAGGAATGGAAGAGTGGAAGGAGCCTCGCCTTAACATTGATAAGTCAAAGGCCCCAAGGAAATGGTTTTTATGAAAAAAAAAAAAGTTAGGGGGATAGATTCAGGATCCATCGACTCCATCGGTGAGGGTGGTGATGAAGGTGGAGCGGGTGAAGGTGGTGATGAAGATGAAGGTGGAGAAGGGCTAGGGTCCTCAATGAGTTCAATGTGGGCCTATTTGGTAGGAGGTTCGGGGAAGCCGATACCTCTACGGTCATTATGTTTGCTGGTGGTACATGGAATATTAGTATGGCAGCCTTGCTCATAAAATCCAAAACTAAAACCCTTCCACACATAGTGGTGCAGGAAGGTGTGGGTGAAACGGTGATTGGTAAGTGATTGGAAGTCAATGGAAAATGGGTGGGTTTTTGATGGTGGTTTAGGTGTGTGAGTGGTAGTATCAAGTCCCCATAGGGTAGACTAGTATGAAGATGAGGAGGATCGTAAAGGAGGTGTTCTCCTATACGGTGATCATAGCGAGGGTGTTGGTGAAGGCTTCCATACTCATGTGGAGTAAGGAATGTGTTGACACTATATAGGTGGTACTCCCCAAAGATGAGCCATTGAAAAAACCTTCCAAGGAGTCGATGGTTGGTATGTAGGTAGCTAGAATGGATGATGTGTTGGAGGTCGATGCAGAGGTGGAGTTAATGGATTGGGAAGCTAATGGGTCATCCATGGAGGTTATAGCAGTGGTAGGAATGGAGGAGGTATGTGCGGTGAAAGCAATGGCTGTACTAGTAGGTGGAGGTGTAGGTGAAGCGGTATTGGTTGCATGGAGGTAGATGACTAATGATAGGTATGATCACATCATTAGGTCGATAAAGCATGTTGCATGTTTTGAAAGGTGATGGGTCATCCATAATGGTATAAGTGTGTCCTTCGTGTTTAAACTTTGCACAATGATGTAAAGTGGAAGGAACGCAACCCATGACACGGATCCAGGGTCTACCAAGCAACAAGTTATATTGTAATTCCCCCTCCAAAACGTAAAACAATTCTAGAATAGTGCGGGGGCCCACGCGAACATGAAGGATGACAATTCCTAGTGTGGAGGTGATAGTTTCATTGAATGAATGCAACATGACTAGATGTTTATGCATGTAATTTTCAGGTATGTGCATTTGAGCAAATGCATGGGATGAAATGATGTTAATGCTATCACCTCCATCAATCATCACACGGCATACCCGTATGTCATCAATGTGGATGGAGATGAAGAGGGCTAGGTCCGGGTCATCATTTTGGTAGTGAGATCTCTTCCTCTAAGAAGATAAGGAGGCCACTTGGTGAACAAGATAGGGTGAAGATGAAGGTGGTAATTTAGTGAGAGAGGCTACATGATGGGGTGTGATAATGAGGCTACGGGTGTAGGGTCATTGGGTAAAACCTCAATAGATTGAAGAACCTCCATGATGGATTGACAATGGGATTTTGAGGTTTGGATGAGGTATTTGTTTGAGCATGGTGTGATGTGCGATGCCATTATAAATGGGGTACATGGGGACGTAGATAGTTATTTTAGGTATGGGTGTAGATGGTATGTTGTGTATAGGATTGGTTGGTAGGTTAGTTTCCTTTTCTTTTCCCTTCTATACATGTGTAGTGACATTTATCATGTTGATTTGAGGGGAGTTGGAAAATGGAGAAGGTGTAGGATGAGTGGTATAATGACATGAATGGAAAAAACCTACTAGAGGAGAAAAGCCTTGTAAGGTGAGCTGGGCGCAACGACATTGGAGTGGTGGCATGGAAATTTCTTGATACAAACCATGTTAATTTCAAATCTTGAGGATGGCTCTAGGAGTGGTGAGGGTGGAGGTTGTGGTTGTTGAGTGGGCAGTGTGGGAATGGGTGTCGGTGAAACAAGATCCTCATCAAGAAGGTCATCGTCATCAAAGTTGGTTTATGGTGGACACAACTAGATAAGGATAGTTTTCAAGGCCTTGTAGTTTTCCACATCGTGCCTTGGCACATGATGATATGCATAAATTTTAGTAGCATTAAACCCATTTGGCTTTGGTTTAAGGGGGTCTTAAGGTCGGAGTGGTGGTAATGTGATAATAGAGGTCTCAAGGAGGTTGGTTAAAATTTTGGCATAGGATCCTCCATACGGATCACAATGGGAAGTGAATGTGGGTTTAGGTGTAGGTGTGGTTGAATGTCAAGGAACTTCTTTTCGAAGAGGAGGAATTGGTTGAGCTATGGGTTTAGGTGCTGGTGTGGTTTTAGGTATCAGTCATGTTTGTCTGGGTAGGGGTACAATAGATGAACAGGTAGGAGGGTGTGTGGTTGTTTTGACTACCTTATTGTGGGGTAGTGGGGTTTTGTTTTTGGGTTGCACTTTCTTGGGTAAAGGTGATGTGGGTGTATAAGGTCTAGAAGGAAAAGTAGATGGAGGAAGAGGGTGAGTTACCCATGGGGATAATAGGGGTGTTGTGAAGGTAGATGACACGGGTCGTACTAGGGGTGTGAGGGACAATGATTGAAGTGTATTGGGTAGTGAAGCAATAGTTGAGTGTATTGGGGGTATTGGTGGTAAAAATACTGCAGTGTGGGTATAAGTCATGTTGTGTGTCTGGGTAGGTTAGAGGTTTGTGAGGAAGGAATGGGTTGTTGTGTTATTGGTTTATAGATGGGTGAAGGTTGTTTGACCATGTTGGGAAGCTGAGGTCTTAAGACAAACAAGACAAGTATGGGTGTGATTGTTGCGGTCGGGTATGAGGTTGATGAGTTTGTTTTTTTGGTTTGGATATTAGAGTGGGTGTGGTATTGACGTTAGAGGATGTAGCCAAATCTAATTTAATAGGTGGTTGAGTAAGGTGGTGGTCGTGGTGACCCATAAAGTGATAATAGGTTTAGTTGAGGAAAATGTTGTAGGTGTGGGTTTGGGTTTAGATGTAGGTTGGGTTATGGGTAAGGGTGTGGTTTGAGTACTAACAGCCATCATGGAAGGTGTTACAAAAGAGATGGTTGTATTTGGTTTGATTGGTCAAAATGTTTTTTTGGGTAGATAGTGGATGTATTAGTGAGGGATCTTTGCATCTGTGTTGAGACGGGGAGTAAGAGGCACCCCCATAATAAATCCCTATCCACATAATCTAAGTGATCGGCCAAATGTGAGAACAACACGTCTGTAGGTGGAGTTCTTTGAGGACCTAATGGAAATTCTGTAAAATGTGTCTTAGAGAAGGGGAATTAGCTAGACTCGGCCTCCATGGGTAAGAGAGCCAAAAGTAGGTCGGTGGGATTCTGGGTAGCTGATGGAAAATGCTCACCAAGAGGTAAAGGTATCTTAACTGGGTCGACAATAGGTGGAGGAGATGATGGGAGCTCCTCTATAAGTGGAGGAATGGATAGGTGCTCCTCTGTGGGTGGAGGAGGTAATGGGTACTCCTCTATGGGTGGAGGAGGTAATGGGTGCTCCTCTATGGGTCGAGGAGGTACCATAGGTAAAGGTTCTCTAAGTGGTGAAGCTAGGGGTGAGATGGGCTCAATGTTAGTGAAAGACCCCTCAGTTTGTGATGGAGGAGATGCAAGGTGTTCCTCTGTTGGTGAAGGAACATGAGAGGTTGGATCCAATGTGGAAGGATGATTTCGGCTAGGATATCCTCTATGGAAGGAATATGGGTTAATTGGGAGGCAACCTGGTACCTCATTATAGATAGCATGAACCTCGCAGTATGGGTATCATGAGTTGATGTCTCACCGCTTTGATTGGATGAAGGGGCATGGTTGGGAAACCTTTTTTAAAGATTGGTAGTTTTGGTTGGGGGTGGTGTTGGGATTATCCACGCTTAACTCACCTTTCTCGAGCATTTATTGGACAATATTTTTGAAAGTGATGTATTTGCTATCACTATGACCCTTTACTCGATGGTAGTTACAAAAATCATGTTATTTATACCATGCAGGCATGGGGAGAGTAGGGTCAAAACCAATGTATGGTTTTATAGGTGGAAGGGTGATGGCTCTGGCTTTGATAAAATTTTCTAAGACATAAGAGTAATGTTCCCCAATTGGGGTATATTTTTGCTACTCTCGTCTGGATTGAAAATTCTAGACAGGTGATAGATTAGATGAGGGTGTAGCCTGATTTGATAGATGAGCTGGGCTGGCCTTGAGTACCACTGTGTTAGTGGTGCCCTTAGATTTTGAATAATTGGTTTGTGGTTTGGAAGAAGAAGAGGTATCATTCAACTTGAATTTTGAATTCTTATTGCGTAATTGGATTTTCTTCTCTTTAATGGCCCAAATCTCTAAATTTTGTGCCATAGTGAATGCCTCGTCAAATGTTTGGAAGGTTTGGACCTATGAGATTGGGAGATATGTCCGTGCAAGCCCGTTTGAAGAGCTCGATGAGTTCAGGTTTGTGGCATTGGAAGGTAAGTTGATTGATTAGGTTGCACGTGAAATGATAAAATCGTGATAGATTCATCCTCGACCGACATGTGGAATATAGATTGGTCATGGTAACCTTCTTGACGATATTGATAGAGAAATGATCCAAGAAGGCTTGGGATACTTGATTGAATTACAATATAGAGTGTTTAGGTAACCCACTATACCAATCTAGTGCAGTCCAAAGTGAGGGACATGGGAAAGGTTCTCAAAAACAAGGCATCATCATGAGCGATCGTATAACACCCGTGTTTGAATGACCGCAAATGATTCTCAGTGGGTCTTCTTTGTTATTAAAATGATTGAATTTAGGCATTTCCCAATGCACAGGGTATGAACAGATAGGAATGGATGGGTGAATAGGCTCATTGCAAATCTTGTCATAGGTGAGAGTGTTGTGGGAGCCAAAAATGATGCCTCCAATGTCTACATCTTATCCAACATTAATTTAATTAGGTCATTGGTGGGTTGTGATGATTGGATGCCTCTCGTAGCGTGAGAAGGTTGGTTTTGGGAATATAACAGGGGTGGCACTCCAGTGTATGGGGATGCCATGTAGGGTGGTGGAGAAGAAGGTAGTGACATAGGGGGTACGTATCCAGAATGAATAATGGATGAAACAGGAGGTTGTTGGTAGTATGTATATGGGGGTGGAAGGGTTGTGGTAACCCTAGTGGTAATAGGAGCTAATTATGGTGGAATGGAAAGAACCACATTCTAAAATGGGGTAGGTGTCACTGACAGTAGAGGTGGTAATGTAGCTACAAGTATGTGTGAGACATTAGGGGTAGAAGAGGTTGTGTTTTGGGTAGTCGTCGAGGGTACGGTGGATGTAATGGGGGCCACAGAGGTAACATATGTAGCAGTCATAATGGGTATAGAACCTAACTATGAAAGGACTGGGGCTAAGGTGGATGTGGGCAACACAGAGCCACATGGGACTGATGCGAGAGTGGGTGCAAGAGTCAGGGGATAGATATTGGCATTCCGTATATCAACTGACGTGAGGTGTCTTGAGTGGATGAGTGGGAAAGGTAAAAATGCAAGGTGGTAGGGTTTTGGTCAAGGAGTCATGCAAAATCCTCATCTCTAGTAGCGATAGTAATAGGCTAGATGGGATCCATGGCTGGTGATAAAATAGAAGGTGGTGAAGGACTAGGTGGGAGTGGTTGACAACTGGCGTGAAATACAAGGGTGTTTGCTTGTCTTCAATTTAGAACCATGTGAACCAAGATCGATCGAGTTAGGGTTGCTTCTCTGTAAATGACATAGAGAACAACAGGAATAGGTGAATCTAGTGACAAAAAGTAGATTAAGTACCAAATGGTGGCTGGAATGTAAAACAGATAACAATGGATAAAACCAATGCCGGTCGGGGGTAATCACTACTTGCGTCACCGTAGAAATGGACAAAGTGAGTAAACAAGAAGCGTAAGGTAAAATCTGATAGGTATGCCAAATTTGAGGATGCTTAAAATGTCAATGGGAATAATGACAAGTGATGATAGAGACTATGAAAAGTGGTAGGAAGATAAGTAAAATGTCCTTTTTAGTAGGTTAGAAAAAGATCCTAGAACCGATGTCGGTTCGGTATAACTAATGACGGTCGAGGTAACCAATGACGATTATTGTGAAATTGAAACAATGATGAAAAAAGTGGTTGTGAATTAAAATCTGATGTAGAATCATACCCAAAATTCTAATAATGGTGATGATATGGCCCAGCACACTCATGTGAATCTGGAATACACTAACTGTGATAAGGAGCATGCAAGGATGAACAAAAAAGTGACGAACATGATCTCTCACCTTAAAATGCAAGCCAAGCAAAAACACTAAGAAAATGTGATCATAGAAGTGTCATTTCTATTATGTTTGTTGAGCTTATGCTATTTAGGGATTGACACATGAATTGTGAAATAGATTTTTTTGTGAGGATGGATTCCTACAAAGAAGGAGATCTAAAAGGTGAGGTTTCAAGTATGTTATGGTGGGGCGGGCTTCGCTTTGAAGTATGACTCGAGAGAGTAATGAGCTGGGTACGCACCGTGCCATGATCGTGTGATCACCTACGGCTTCTTCCAGTAGGATGTTGTTTAAGAATGTATGTATTTTGAATATTTTTGTGGTTTTGTAAGACTCAAAGAAAGAGAAAAGGATATACGCGCTTTCTACGATTCGTTTATCAACCATCACTTGGGAATGACTTACATCATCATATAGGTTGCCCTCAATTAATGTGAGCTAATGCAATAAATTAGAATGGAATGCAATTATTTTAAGCCAAAATTGAAATGTGAAATTTGATGACACAATAAGATGAAGAGGAAGATGGATGCTCTTTCACTATGATGCGAAAAAACATGAAGAAATGGTTCTTTTAATTACACCAAAAGAAAAGTTTCCTTTAGAGAAAATAGAAAGAAGAGGTGGGTTACCAAGGAAGAAAATTAGTGTGTATGCTTTTCAGAAGGGAAAAAAACACACAATTTTTCCTAGGAATGAATGAAATGCAAGGAACCTTGGATGGGTCCCACCGGGCGTGCCAAAATGTTTCACTTGATTCTTAGATCATTTCTTTGAAGTGTTGATGAAACAGATAGGGTAACAGGCATAGGAGGAATACCTGTTCAAATGTTGGTTGATGGGTTGTTGCGCGCGTATGACTTCCGGATCCACAACTGATCATGAGAGCTTCCTTTTGGCTAGGAGGAACTACCTATAATGAAAACAAGACCACCAAAAGGAATTAAACAATATGGGCAGTGAACTGCCTAGCGTATGCTAGATCCGGGAAGTATGATACTTCCTAGATGGTTGTCAATCCACTATTTTAAACAATTTAATGCTGTAAAAAAATTAAATCCTATTGTTATTTTCAAATGATTTAGGTATCTCACTTAAAAACACAATAAGAAAAATAGATCTAATCTAATAGGCTAAGCTAGAATAGAATCCAAAGGTCAAATGATTGGTTTTGGGTTTCTACAGGTTTGATAGAGGTCTTGAATAGATCACATGTGAATGGGGGTGAGATGAAATTTTGTGGGTAGGTCTCTGTTCTAGGTTGTGTGGGAAAATACAGAGACCAGTGTCGGTCAGGGGTGACCGATGACGGTTAGGTGTAACTAGTGCCGGTTACTGTGAGATTTGGAAATGTCACAGAACAAGCTTTTGGTCTCCTTTGTGATTGCACAAAGGACTTTGGTTGGTCGGGATGAGGTATTGGGTGACTGGAGTAGGATTTTGTGAGGTTTTAATGGGTATATGGAGGTGAAAATGTTAGATAAGGTCAATAGGGGGCAAGATAAACAATGGATGATAAAATAATGATGAAATGAAATAGACCAAGAAAGTATGATGTTATACTTACTTGGATTCCATTCTTGAATGCTTGTGTGTGAGGGATGGAGGTGCTGATTATGGGTTTGAAGGTTGTAAGTGATCACCAACTAGGGAAAATCTTCTGCATGGGCTACATGTACACTCCTCTTTTCTTGGATGGATCAGATCATGGCTGGGATGGCTGTGCAGGAGAAGATGCTCAATCTCCTTCCCTGGATGTGAGTTTTCACTGGAATTTTCTCTTTGAAGATGCGTTATCTCTTTGAGATATGTTTTTGCTCATCAAATTTCTCCCAATGTTTTCTAACCTTGAGAATAAGGTAGTTTAGGGGTTAAAAGGGGTAACTCGAGGTGGTCTAGCTTAACCGGCGATTGTTAGGGGTAACCGGCGTCGGTCAAGGTGAGATTTCCTAGGTTTACTAAACTAGGGAGATCCTCCTGATTTCCTTGGATCTCGTGTCATTATCTCGACGGATTAGACTGAGAGCCTCTTGTGAGCATGTGGGAATGTGGTTAGAGGGAATGTAGGCATTGATTTTTAGGGTTTGGGTAAGTCTTAGTTAGTTATGGCAACTTACTAAGAATAGGTCTTAGGTTGAGTTGGTTTGATGAGGTGTCTAAGTGAAGTGTATGTGTGGATATTATTTAAATAAAATATTCAAATAATAAATATAGTGAGGATAATGCATTAATTTAATTAAATTAATATTAGTGGGGTGAAGGGGGTTATGGCTAGGTAAATGTAATAAGGGGTGCTTATTGGTCGAGGTATGAAAGGGGAGTGTGACCTAATTTTAGTGTCTACACATTGGCTAACCCTCCTACGTGCGCTATTCTCAAAGAAGGCAACATAAATTCAACTAGCAAAATAACTTCCATGCCAAACACCAATTGAAAAGGTGTGGATTTGTTTAGTCTTTTATATGCTATCTTGTAAGCCCATAGTACTCACATACCTTATCATCCCAATCTTGTCTTCCGACATCACAAATCTTGGTCAAGGTATCACTCAGTATCTTGTTGAATGCTTCTACGGTTCCATTTTATCAGTGGTGATAGGGTGCAGTCTTGTGATGATCTACCATGAACTATGATAACAAGATCCTAATAGTCTCACCAAGAAATGCGTACTTCTATCACTAGTCAAACTTAACAAACATCCATACCTAGTGATAATGTTTTCCCATAAGAACCTTGTCATTATTGCTATCATGAAATATTTAGTCAGGGCTGCCTCTACCCACCTTGTGAGATAATCTGTGCAAGTGGTGACATAACGTGACCCGGTCCTACGTGCTACCGGTGCAATAGGTCCTACAAAGTCTATCGCCCACTTTTCAAAAGGCTCCACACTAGGAATAGGGACAAAGGAATTTCATATCTCTTCCTTGGTTTGCCAATGTGCTGACAATGGTCACACACTTTACAATAATCTCTACAATCCTTGTACAAGGTTTCCCACCATAAACCTACCATTAATATCTTGTGCATGGTGGCATCACCTGCATAATTCCCACCCGCACTTCCTCCGTGTGCTTCCTCCATGATGTCCAGAACTCATGCTCTAAGACACACCTACGCAAAACTTCATCATGTCCCAATTTGTATAAGTCTCCACTGATTAACATGTAGGGTGTGGCACATATGGCCAACTGCTTCTTTTCCAATGTCTTCATTCCATCCAGCGCCACACCTTCCTTTAAGAATACTGCAATCTCCTCTAAATCTGAGGGCACGCACCGTAACCTAAACAATTACGCATCTGGCATTACTTCCTCAATACTCTACGCGTCTTCCTTGAATCAATTCTTGATATATGATCAGGTCCACAGTTTATTTTTTCAAGTTTTACTACAATGGTGAATTCAAACTCTTGAAACAATAACACCCATTGACATATGCGTCCCTGTAGAACATGCTTGTTCACTAAATACTTCAATGCCATGTGGTTGGTGTAGAATACAAAGGGTGTTGCCAATAGATATTGCCTAAACTTGAAGAGCACATAGATCATTAACAATGCCTCATGTTCGGTTATGGTATAATTCTACTCTATTGGTGTCAGCTTCCTGCTTGGAAAAAAGAGAGGATGATCAACAATCCCTTTACCTAGCTATTTAAGCACTTCTCCAATGACAAATCCCCCTGAGGCATCTACATAAACATGAAAGGGATTTTCCCAAGAGGGAAACCGTAAAATAGGTGCGGTAATAATCCTATGTTTTAATGTATCAAAACCCTCTACCGCACCTCTCCTAATGGAAGGCACTTTAATGTCTAAATAGCTCCTCTAATGGCGCAGGATCTTGCATATCCCTTAACGAATTTTCTATAATAGCCCACATGCTGAAGGAATGGATCAATGACACAAACTGTGTGCAATTCCCTATAATCCACACAAATTCTAATCTACCCATCCTTCTTGATGTTGATTACCATCAGACTTATCCACTCTAATTCTTCCACTACCTCAATGATCCCAGAAGCTATCATTTTTTCTATCTCCTCCTTGACCTTTATGCACAAGTTGGGATTCATTCGGTAGGGCCTTTTCCTAACCAAGCGTGCACTGTCCTTCAGTTTTATCTTCATCTCCCCCAAGGAATGGTGAACACCTTTGAGCTCATGATACCCACGTGGAAATAAATCCTCAAATTCACACAATGCAGATCAATGATTTTTATACTTCCTTCTTTGTCCAAGAATCCTCAATAATAGCTTCTTTAGGTTCTTCTTCCGAACCAATGTTAACTTTATTCATCTTTAAAGGCTCATGGTAGGCACGCACGTGAGCATCTGTATTTTACACTACCTTACATGTCCCTATAGAATGGATAACATCTAAGCTTTCGATTCCTCTCCATCAATCACATATCTAATCCCGGTACACCTAGTAATTCCAATAGCCTATCTTCCATCCTAGCATTGTCCCCCATGGTAAGGCACTTGATACCCTACAAGGCCTTATCAATCGATGGAATGGGACTCGATATTCAAGGTTTGAATAAGGTCAGCCGTGAGTTCTTACCAATTCCTTGTCTAGCAGTGTGTCTCCAAATGAATGTACCATGCGCGAACGTAACCCTGTAGTGTATAATACAACTTGTGCACCCATAGGGATGGTGCAAAAGCTTCCAAACCTTCTCTCCAGACCCATTCACACTCCTGGATATGGAAAGAGGCGGGATCCTTCCCATGGTACTCCTTGATGATGGTGGGTACATTGCTCCTAGAAAATATGACAGAGAGAGAAATTCTTACCTTGTGCCACTCTAAAAGGATCTCTTGATGTGTGGCCCACCACCGAGCTACTTTGTGCCAAGCAAGACATAACTTAACATCTCCCTCCATTCCTTCTCATCCTTCCACTGAGATTCTACCTCCTACAAAAATATCTCAGGGAAGGCTCCTCTTGAATACTTGGGTAGTTCTTTTCCTCCAAGGTGCCTAACCGTGTGCGCTTTGTTACATTGGTCACCGACCCTCTCAACTACCATCCCTTTAATTCATAAGTTCTATGCACCTAATTGTCACATTCCAGACTCGTGGAATCACTCACTGACTGAGCATCTTCAAACTGGATAACCCCATTAGTAGGGTGTATTATTTTAGGGTCTCTGATTGAGCGCACAAAAATCTTGTCTAGAACTTCTTCTCCCAATGGTTCAATATAGGGTATAGACTTCCCATCAACCAGGGGTATAATTAACAATTACTCCTTATTCTCGAAGCTGATGTACCCTTTGTTGAACCGAAAGTCCGCATTGTTTTTGTAACACCAAGGATGCCCAAGTAGTGCTGGGAAATTGTCCGCCTCGGTGAGCGCCAAGACTTTGAAGTCCCCAGTAAACTTGGATCCCTGGATAGTAATAGCTGCATCCTTGAAGAAACCGATGGGAATTTCCTTAGTATTATTCACCATTTACAACACATTTGAAGATGGATGTAATGTAGGTCTTCCAATCTGATGCCATGGATCTAAAGTCGAACATTAACCTATGCACTGTTTCAATGAGGATATTGTCAAGGAGACATCCATCTATAATCGCATTCAATGTAATCTCCTTATCATATTCCAGGATGTGAGGGGAAGGTTCACGTATAAAACTTGTCTCTCATGCTCTTCTCCGGTCGTGATACTTTCTCTCTTAACCAGGATCCTAGCAAGGGAATTATATTCTCCTACCTTAGCATTTTACACACCTCCTTGACCTCATCTAGGTCATCCTTTTACACCTCGACTCTCTTTCCTTATTCCTCCCTCTTGGATTGCTCCTTTAGACATTGGATCTCCCCTTGTAAGATTTGAATAAAATCCATGGTGTCCTGATATATCTCATTTTGATGTGCGGAGTCTAGATACTTTCCATGAATGACCTGTTCCCTTGAAAGTAGGGTTTTTGTCTTGGTACCTCTCTCTCGCGTGTAGATTCTACCCTTGTTGTTACCAAGACAGGCTCCAAACCTTCATCCCGTGTTACCCAGGGCATCCACTATATGTCTTCCTTCTTAATACTGACCATTGCAATGCCCTTGTCCTTCTAGTGCTTTTGATTCATGTGCTCAAATAATTCTGGCACTCCTCATACTTATGCTTCTTTCCGCACCATGAGCACTACAACAGGTCCAGGCACTCATGCTTGTAATGTTCTATAGATCCACAGTTGAAACATGTTCCGCATGGGAACTCACTCCTTCCTCCTCCGTAGTTACCTTGACCATGAAATCCTCCTCAAAACCTCTTCCACGCGTGCCTCCATCTATGCACTCCTCATAACGATGATCATTATCCTTGGAACCACTGAAAACACTTTGGTTTGGCACACCCCATGATCAATGGCCTCATGGATCTGATCAATGAGCCTATAGTCCTTAGTGTCATGGGTTGTAGAGGTGCAAATTTTGCAGTAACAAGATACATTCTTCTTGATCGTGCACTACAACAAGGGACATCTACTTGCATCATGGTCCCCATGAAAAATTTCACAATCCACTGTCAAAGCACGTACCATCCTCCGGGGGAAATTATCCTTAATGTGTCCCTCTATTTCACAATTTGTGCACCACAAACCACTGTGAGTCTCATGGGCTATGTTCATAGATAATTTTTCCAACTATTTTTCCATAGCAACAATTTGAGCCTCTAAGAATGGGCTAACACCAATATCAATACAACCAATAACCTTGGCACGTAAGGTAGCTTCCAATGCTTTGTGTGGGTCTATAAAAATGTTATGAGACAAGGCCCTTCTAAAAGGGGTGATCAATCCTCCAACAAACCACCATGCATGCTGAGAAGGATCGATATCACATGATAATTTAGACAAGAGAGTTTTAAAGCATGCATCATACTTCACACACTCTCTGCCATTCCTTGTTGAATATCCTTCAAATCATTCATGTTCTTATGCTCAAACTTAGGGATGTGGAACTCTGCCAATAATACATTTTTTAAGGCAGTATAGTCCACCACTGTTTGATGAGGGTCATATTTCCTATACTAGTTATGCACGCGTGCCCTTGAAATGTGGTTGCAAACTGACTAGCCTTCTATTTTGGATTTGTGACACCCTTCGCGTGCCATAGCAATTCATACTTGCGAACATGTTCCACAACATCCTTAATGCCCTTGTAATCTAGGAAATGTAGATACATTTCAAAGAATACTTGGGGTGGTGGCTGGGGTCCCTATCCTCCCAAGCTTGAGCCTTGGTTCCCTCTAGTGTTTCCTCCACCACCTGATCCACCAGGTCCTATGCCTCTAGAGCGACCAGATCAACCAAAACCACTAGGTCCAATAGGGCATGTAGGAGTTGTGCCAAATGCCCCTACTATCCCATTGAATCGTGCATTGATGGTCCGTGATAGTGCCCTCGCTACCACTACTTTTTCCTGTACCACTCCTTGATGTGAGACTGAAATATTGTACATTGGCTCCTTGTCTAAAGACTCCTTCAAATACTGGAATATGTGTAGCCATAGAAGAAGGGACTGTAAAATTTTATCTCCTAGGATCATATTTGTCTCTTCCACCGATATCAACTAGGTCAATAACACTTCTTCCTAGTTTGGGAAATCCAAGCACCAGGGCTCGGTCACTTTAGGTGGGTTCAGATATGCACTAATGACTCTCTTTTCTCCGTGTAATGAACTCTCATAGAAGCTGAAAGGTTTCCCTCACACACTTGCTAAGATGGGGTGACACAGATTGCTTGGGTTCCATGTCCTCCGCATGAACCTCAACTCCTTCTTCGCAACGTCCTGTCTCTATAGATCAATCACACTAGTAGCTTTACATCATCGAGAAATATCCATTTCACGTGCTTCACTATACTTGAGCCATCTCTCTTCCCTATCCTTCTCTGTCAGGATATCTATCATCTTCCTCCACCCAAGTTCCCTTACCTAGCACTCAGAATGGTTTAACTGTCCATTGGAAAATCCTCTAAACTCATGGTAGCCTTCAATATTTTCATAGCTAGGGGAATAAAATGTAGAAACATTTCTCTTGGTTCTCGTAGAAATTCAAACTTAGCAACCTCTAGACAAGAATACGTGCAAATTGCATATTCCATAGTTTAACTAGTTAGTACTCCTCTCCACCAATGATATACAGCACGTGTCCACGTGAGATCTGCATCTGGAAACCTTTGGTAGTCTTCTTCGGTCCATACATGCAATCCATAAAGCCAACTTGATCTAGATGCATAGGCTGAAAGCCATTCATATAGTTCTACTAGGAAGCAACAGAAGAAGGTATCATATAGATCATGGTAGAGGTTCTCTTCTACCCATCTATGTGCATTAAACTTAGGTCTAGTGTTGTATCTCCGAGCAAATTCATCCTCCGTGCTCTTGAACCATGATTCAATAATTTCCAATGTCAACCGCTCTATCATTCCTCATTACATAGATCATGATGTATGTTATATCCCACTACAACTTTGAAAAGAGGTCTCGGTAACAGAACCAAGATGTAGTCATTTTTACTCCTATCACAAAAGGAAGGAACCCCATGTGCACCAACCTATCACCCAAGAAGCTTTGAGCACTCACCCAAGGCACGTGCAAGGGTACTAAGTCTCTCTTTTATGTGAGTTTAGTGGGAAGCATCAATTATGATTAGTGTAAGAGTTTTAATGAGGGAGGTTGAAACATACAAGGACCATAGGGCTTAGAAACGACCTCTAGATCCTTATAGTCACCTTAGACTGAGTACTTTAATAGAACCTGAACATGCATTATGATAGAAAGAATTATACAAGAATTCATACATAGCATGAAAGGAAAGAGAACTCATATGAGAGAAAAGTGCATTAAAACCATTGATATCCATGTCTATTTATATCAGGTAACCTCATTATATTCATTGATTCATTACAGAGTGTCACAGAGAGTAGACCACAGTCATGCATATCTCTGGATGTATGTAACTAAGCTAATAGAAAAGAAAAATTACAACTCCATGCTTAGTGCATTCTTTCCTGAATACAAATATCCACTCGTAGTAATTCTACAGAGCTCCGCTCACTCTCTAACCCACTATACCTTGTACTTCTTCTCCTTTATTTTTACTCCATAGGCACTTGTATTTATAATTCTCCTACACTACCAACTCACCTTCCAGCATCCTCAGATCTGGTGCCAAGTGTCGAATGTGGTCCATGTGAGCATGCTTCTTCAGGCCTGAGATTTCCACTTTACCTCATGATGTTCTTCTAGAATATTCCATCTAGGGCATGCTCTTTCCGGGCCAGCCTATCACTAGGCTGGCATCTTATCCACGCATAACCGATCATGCTTTTCACATGTTCTACCCTGGGTGCTCAAATTGACTAAGTCCCGAGCCTCCTTTTGTGTGCCACACGTGCTATGTTCTTCCCTAATCCTTTCTCTCACACACTTTTTCCTTGTGCGCATTTTCATAATCGCAGGACCTTGTGCACCCACATGCCTTCATACTTGGTTAAGATTATAGCGGTCCAAAGAGTTTCCTCCTTAATCCAAAATTATTTTATCATAAATTGTCCCCTATCTTCGTAGTGTTGAGATACCCTTTTCAAATTCTCCATGCTAGTTAGAGGATAGTCCTCAATCTAACTATCATTCCGTAAACTGAATTTATTACCTTTGTCAATCTCCCAGATTGTCCCCTTGATCAAAATGTCCTTAGAAGCCACAAAGTAATTACATAATAAGGACCCTCTTTGAAAATCATTTTGGTTTAAAAAGAGTCCATTATTCCTATATTCTACAAGTATTTATTCTTAATGATGTCCATGAAAAGACCACCTTCTCTAACAAAACTCCATCAAAATTTATCTGTCATAGCCTCATTCATAAGAGAGATATTTTTTAATCCTAGGCCCCCACATAATTTGGGTTTAGTAAATTTTTCACAAGCCACGAGATATAATTTCAACTTATCCTCAGCTCTCACCCATAGGAATATTTTCTGAATTGTTTCCAGGAACCCAATAATTTTGGAGGGAATATTTAAGATGTACATGAAATAAATAGGGATTCCTTGAAGATAACTTTGAAGCAATTTAATCTTACAAGTCTGGGAGAGAAGGATACCCTTCCAAGAAGACAAATTTCTATTCACTCTCTCCAACAGTATTCCATATAGAAATATCTAGTTTCTTTTAGATGAGGGGAAAACCCAAATATGAATCAATAAATTACTTAATCGACACCCTAGGATACGAGCTAATATGAATTGGACTAGATGCTCTACATTAAAGAAAAAATAACACTTTTATGGAAATTAACCAACTACCCAAGACAAGTTCATAGTCATTTAGAACTAACTTGAAGTTTGAGGCTTCCTAGAAAGAAATTTTACCCAACATGAAATTATCATCAACAAACTAATTAAGATAGATAGAAAGAATAACATTAGAGATTTTAATACCCTAAATACTACTAGAAGATAGAGCAAGTTGAAAAATCCTACTTAAAGACTCGGCCATAATAACATACAGAAAGGGTGAGACAAGTTCTCCTTGTCTCAAACCTTGACCTACTTGGAAAAAACCTTCTGGTTTTCCATTCAGTAGAACTAAAAAACTATATGTGGAGATACAGCTCATGATCATGTTAACCAAGGAGATACTGAAACCCACTTTCATCAAAATGGCCTAAAGGAAGGACCAAAATATCCTATCATAAGATTTATGCATATCCATCTTGACAAACATAACAGATATTCCTCAGTTTTGAATAGAATGGATAACTTCTTGGATCACAATGATACTATCCATAATTTTCCTTCCTAGGAAAAAAATCCCCTTCATTAACTAAGATGAAGTTAGCTAGAACTTTTTTGATCCTGTTAGTGATGATTTTGGTAATCATTTTATAACTAGTATTATAGAGGCTTATTGGTCTAGAGTCTTGAACTTCTTTGGCCCCGAATACTTTAGGAACAAGGACCAAGAAATTGTTATTCATTTTTCTCAGGTGCTTCCCATTATTGAAGAAATCTTGGACCATATCAATAACCTCTTGTTTTATCACCTCCCATAATTTTTGAAAGAAAAAAGTGGGGAAACCATCAGGACCGAGAGATTTTCCTAGGTTCCATTTCAAAGACATCATAACAAATTTCCTCCTCCGTGGGAATCATTAAGAGGTCTCTGTTTTCAAGAGGGGAAATCACATTCTGAAAGAGATCAAGGAATTTATTCTAAGCATTCTCCTCCATAATCTACCCCACCTTGAAGAGATCCTTGAAATAATTTATTATTGTCACATTGATATCCTTGAATAGGTCACCCCATTCTCTCCTCTGATTTCATTAATCTTCAGGAGGTTAGCTTTTGAAGTGGTCATAAGGTAGAAAAATTAGTATTCCTATCACCCTTCTCGAGCCATTTATCCCTATATTTTTTTCTCCAAAACCTATTCTTTAGCAAGAATATCATGGTATTTAGTCATAAATTTTTGTTCTTGATCTTTTAGAACAAGTTTAAGGCCATCATTCTCCTTTAGTTCCTCAATAGTTCTTAAATCCTCTGTAATTATATTTTTTCCTAGAAAATATTGTGAAAGTTTTCCTTATTCCATCTTTTGAGATTAATTTTAACATTCATCGAGTTTAAAACTTAATCTAAAATTAGCTACCCCATAAACTTGGATACCCTACCATTATTGAATTCTATTGAAAATATCTCAGTGATCCAACCACAAATTTTCAAATCTGAAAGGTCTAGTTTTCTTACGTTAATTCATCAAAAATGTAGGAGTAAGGGATTATGATCTGATCTAATTTTGGGAAGGGTTTTAGTAGAATAAAGTTGGTTAATCATACATAGATGACTCACTAAAAATATGTATAGTCTAATCCAAATGAGCTCAAACCCCATCCTTCTATTAACCCAAGTATATTTTAGACCCTCCAATTCCAAGTCAAACAAATCATTTCTAGCTAGAAAATCAGCTAAATCTTGCATACTATTAGAGTACGAAATAAAGGCCCCTTTTTCCCTCCAAGGGAGAGGGGGGTGTTGAAATCTCCACCGATGATCCAATCTTTTTCTTTGGAAATTTGTCTAAAATTATAAATATCCTCCCATAATTTCCTTCTATCACAAGTCTTATTGGGAGCATTAATATTTGATGACACGATCTCTGTCAGAGCTTATAACAACATGTCATTAGGTAGTGATAATCACTTCACCCTTTACTAATTTATGATTCCACATAGTATCTACACCCCCGAGGCTCCAAAAGAACTACTTCCATCGCAACAACCTTATTTCCAAATAATAATGCACACCTCTTTAAATTTTTCCATACTCATTTTAGTTTTTTGAAACGTTAAAATATTAGGTTTATTTGTAGTTCTAAGGTCTTTAGCTACTCTATGTTTACTGGAGTTATTCAAAACCCTAATATTACATGAGATAATTATCATTTATACTTTCTTATTGTGGGAAAAAGATTTCCCAAAAGTGATTTTTATACTAGTATCCACCTCCTTCCTAGCATTATTTTCCCTTAATTCCTTATTAGTTTTCCCACCCCTTGTAGTTGAATATTTACCTAAATATGCTCTAAAATTACTTTGAGTAACTATTTTAGATTTACTTATTGGTGTCTTGGTAAATGAATAATTTTCATATGTGTTTGAAACATAATCTCTTAAAATACAAAAGACGTAGAGGTAAAGAAAGGCCTTGTCTTGTCTTTGACCAAATGAAATCTAACCTATTGGAAAAACCTCATCTAGCGAGGGTCCAAAAGAAACTTTTCAAGCATATTTTCCTTCTTATTCCTAGATGTAAACATCCTCTATTTGTATAACCACGTCTTCAAAACCAGTTCCTCATTTTTGTATTTGTCAATGTCTTGATCTATTGAGATAACCAATTCATTTCCCAAGGTTTAATCTTTAGAAAATACCGAGGGATTTACTTCTTTCGCTCTCTTGAGATTTTGTTTTCTCATTAAACACCACCCTACAATTTTTTCCAATCAACCTCCATTCCAGTTATCCTTGTATTTGTTGGCAATTGGTTTTGGCTATTGATTCATTCTTTTTCTTTTTTGAGGACATCTTCTATAGTCATGGCCCACTAGCTTACATCTACTGCATGTAAAAGGGGATGGTTCATAATCAAATATTTTCACCCAGACTCCCTCTGTGGTCATTAGTTTGATATTACTTTCCAAACTAGCATCTTGGCACATGTTGACATAGAATCTAGCATGGGTAAGTCTAGTCTTATCTTTTATGACCGGATCTAGAGCTATAGGCAAGCCCAAGATCTTCGTTATACCTATAAGGACCTCTAGTTCCCAAAAATCAAGGGGAAACCCTAGGAGATTAACCGAGATTGGAAACTCGAAATAGATTTCTAAAAAGGTAGTTCCCATCTTTGAACAATCACATGGGATTTTCCAAGGAACCACGGTCCTTATACTAAAATCTTAGCCACATTTTCTTTACTAAGAAATGAGACTAGGAATAAACCATTCGCATAGTTTGAGACCTCAATAGCTCCATTGAAAAATGAGTTTATTCGATATATATACATATTGTTTTAACCTTGTTATGAGTGTGTGTGTTTGCGGGGCTAGAGCGTTGGTTAAGGTATATTTATATGTCCCCACATGAATGGTAAGTTATCTTATAATTTTAGTTTAGCATTTTTTTCTTCAATATTTTATCTATCTACACTTGAGTCTTCTCTTCCTCTTACAAGTAGAGGTGTTCGGATGACGATGTTTCGACACACAGGTATGTCAGGTATAGCTTCTAACTCCCCATTTTGGGAACACCATACTCAAACTCTACGTTTTACACCTCTTCATGGCTAAGATGCTTCTCCGAGGGGGAAATATGTACGCACCCAAAATTACATGTGTTGCATTGTCAAAATGGTTATAAAAGTCCCCAATGACGAGTCATATCCTTTCGAGAAGATGTTTGAGCTCTCAAACCCATTTTAAGTATATATTTGTAGCCTATACATCCTTACTTAGCCTTTGCATACTTTTCCTATATTCCCACTCAATTTTAGAGTAGTTTTCACCTTTAGTGTCAAAAATGCCACCCTACCTAGGCAACAAGTTTGTAACCACCACCCAATTAGGGTGGAATTTCTGCATGAATTTTCCGAGACAACTTGATCACATAACTTTGGAAATTTTGGCCAAAGGAGAGAGTGAATATGTGAATGAAAATATATTAGAAGATTCAAACAACTTAAACATATATCAACCATGGGATGATGATGAAATGTTCAAAGAAAGATTAGTGTTATGGATAAACATGAAAGGTAGTCAACACTCTAGAAATGATCTCAAAGAATGTAAAGGAAAGGGAAAATATAGGTGAAGGCCTGAGAACCAAAAATATCGTGTAGGCTCACTCCTACAAAGTACATAAAAAACATGAAAGCACCTAGTTTTCATAAGCATTTGAGGAGAGGAGGCTACTTCCTTAACCAATCAATGGCTTCATAAGACATTAACATCTAGTATTACCTCTTTAAGGGTAACTCGTAAAATGAAAATTTCTTTGGAAAAACAGGTTTATCCCCACCTTGTACCATAGGTGATTGTTAGTTATGTTGTGTGTGTCTTTCCCTTTTTATGTGTGTTGTGTGTTTCCTTTCCTTTGTTTTGCGTGTGTTTTCCTCCTTGTCATCTCTCTCTTGTAAGTTGTACATGACTATGCAGGGACCAAAGGATGAGGCACTAGTCAATGTGTTATGTGTTGAGATTTTGGGATTCCTCATGTAATGTATTCATTGTGCTCATTTGATACCATGCCCCAAGCTAGAGACAGTTGTTGTCCTCTATTTTTGCAGGGAAAAATTCAATAGAAAGTAGGACAACGATACTCTTGTGTCAAAACTTTCAAGTTTTAGCTTTCTAAGACACCTCAGGTCTACCTATTCTTACCATCAATCCTTAATAAATCCTTTTAATGTCCTCAATTATATATCCATCCAATTTCCCTAGCTGATTTAGGAAAGAAAAGTTAGCCCTAGGTGATTTTAGGAGTTTTTGGATAATACCAATTTTTGATCAGTTTTGGGAAGGGCTACCACTGGCCTTCCTAGGACTAATGCATCCCCTAGAGTGCTATAAAAGAGAAAAATTAAATATGTATATTCATTAAAGTTCCAATAACATTCTTGAAAAGGTTTCTCGGATATTTTGGAAAGATCTGGAGGTTTTGGAACCGATTCACCAAAAATGGGTTTTTGAGCCTAAAACAGAAAACACCACTAAGGAGTGCCTAAACTTCAAGAAAAAAATCTAAGATATTTGTGAAGATTGAATATCACAAAAAAGTACCTATGGAAATTATTTTCCATTCGCTAAATTTTGTAAAAATGAGACATCATGAAATATCATGCACTTCCCTTGGCAACTCATTCTTCTGGCGCGCAACTAGCGGTCCCAAGAAATGAGTCATTTTTAGGTGATTCAGTGAGAATTGAAGCTTACTACCATCACAAATAAACTTAGTGTATATTTTCCAGTCAAATTAATATAAAACATCACCTCCAAACTCATCTGTAAGCTCCAGTTATCATCGTCACAAGTTGGCTCAAGGTAAGAGTTCTCTTAGTTAGTCATTTCTTACGGTGGACACATGTCAAGCACTAGAAGCCCGGTGGGATTTCATGTCCCCGATGTCCCTTTATATAATGGACATAAGGGACAAAAAATTCCACCTCCATCCATTTATTCCCGAACACCAAAGTGACCTCCTTTTTCCGATTAAGCCCCTGAGATCTAAATTTGAGCCTTCCATCTCCCTACACGGATGATCGCTAAATGTCGTGATAAGGCACGAAGTGAAAATTAATGTCCCTTTCATCTCTTTATAAAAGTTACATAAGGTAACTAAAATTATCCCATCCCCACTTAAGCATATTTTTCCCTTATATGCCCAAACATCTACTCCCAAGTGTTTCTCTCAACCCCCCTCACTCAAACACACAATCCAACCAAAATTCACCAAGTGTCACAACAAGGCATGAAAAGGAATTCCACATCCCTTTTTTCCATTTATAAAAGGGAAATAGGGTGAAAAAAGTTTTGACCCCTATTATTTATCTTTGTGGATGAATAAAAGCGGACTTAGCAAATTTTTCATTTTACTTCATCACCTCACGCCTCCATACCTGTCTAACTCCAAAACTTTTTTTTTGAGATCTTCCAACCTACATTACTGCACTAGACCATATCTATAATGGATTTCTCACACTGAAATAATAGTAATACTATAAGGAAAATATATCAAAATGAGGAATAATGTAGAGGAAAAATGAATAACTTCACCGAACAACCATTGTGGTGAAAACCAAGAAATCCCTATACCTCACAATCTGGAGCACGATTGATATGAGTTTTTTTCACACCTCCTCATTTTCCAATTCCATCATGATACAATAGATAGAGGGTCAAATTATGCTCCATAGTGTTGTTCACAACAAAAATTCATTTTTGTGCGCTAGCTCTCATTCATCATATTTCCCACCAATATGATAGTTAGATTGAGCTGAAAACTTGTACACGTACATAAAATGAAAAACTTATCACAATAGAGTTAATTTAATCACAATCAGAGGTAAAAACCAAACCTAAAAATTTTAAGCTCCATTAATGGCTTCCATTATAGCTTTGTGCCCAAAGCCACTACTGGGTGAAAGTTTCAAATTTTATTTGAAGCATTCTAGTGTGCAAAATCAAGTAAAATTTGAGGTATAAGATCACAAGGATGAGGATTACAAACCAAGCACCGAGAGACACACTTTACAAAAAAATTTAAGTTTTCCAACATAGGCTTGCTACTTTTTGAAAGTCTTCATCTGATGCGGTAGTGAAGAAGATAATGTGCATCCAGCATAACTCGGAGGTTAGACTAAGTGTTCGAACTAAAATAGTAAAAAAATGACCACATAATAAAAATAGTAAGTTGTCCCATAAGAACATGCTATAAATAATAAGTTGTTCCAAATGGCAGATTTCACAAAGGGAGCATATGGGGATTTGGACATTTAAGTTAGCATCATTATATAGAGTTTGAAGAAATGGATTCTGACGCTTACTAAAAATAGTAAGTCCCCATTTTGACACTCACTATTAATAGCAAGTCACATTTAAGAAACAATGTTGGCAACATAGGATAGAGAATACCAATCATATAAGGGTCCAAGAAGATGAGTTCTCACACTTACTAAAACACTCTAAGTTGTGTTGTCTAAATATAGTAAGTGTCAAGATTCAATGGGATTCAAGTTTATAGAATGGGCATTGTCATTGTCTTCAAATATTTCCCTCAAAATAACTCATTACATATATCCTCAATATAATATCTTCTCTAGTATGTCATAACATTTTCACAAGGAGCATCTTTGGCATATCTCATAGATCTTTTAGAGCTCGTCTCTAGGAGACCCCAAAAATGTCTTTCAAGAGTCACTACATAGTTTTGGTCATAGGTAGATCATTTATAGGGTGGAATTTTTTTGTCATCGGTGAAACATTTCATGAACATGACATGATCAATTCTTAGCTCCTATCTCTTCAAAAAGGATCGATATGAGTCGGTGTTTGTGTTCATCGGTGAAATCATCTAACAAGTGTTTTTAAATAGTTAACCTAAGCTGTCATTGAACCATCCAAAGGATCTTCTCGGGTGTAAATATTTCAAGGATTTATAGAACATCACATTGGGACATTCCATTGAGTCATCTAGAATAATCCATGGACTTCATCAAAGACAAATCTTTCATCATTAACATCATTCTTCCCGCTTCTTCTTCCTTCTCTCTCTCTCATCTCTTTCTCCCCCAAATTTTCTCTCTTCAAATGTTTTAATTATTCATTGGTGTTTTCAATTTTTAATATTCCTTTAAGTTATTCAAAATAAAACTTTAGAAACATAATGTAAATTAATTCACATTTATTTTACAATAAAGCCTTAATATTATATTAGGAATGTCAAGAGTCTAAAGTCGAAAAAGTCATATGAAGTATCACTAGGGGATATGAAGAGCCTTATATTCTCTGTAAATTGTAATGATTTTCTTCTCAACTTATTATTTTGTTGTATTCTTGTGAATTCATGAGAGATTATTTTCCTACTCGTGGAAGAACAAAGAGTTAGCCTAGTTTCTTCTATTTCCTCCTCAATATCATTCCTCCATTCTCTTACTATGTACAAATCTAATTGAAATGCTAATGAAGGAAAAAAATTATATTTTCTGAGGCATATGAATGTGTGCATATTTGTATGCATGGTTTCCTCTAGCTGATAGCATGGAAGTTTTGGTTGTCTCTTCTTATAAATTCATGTGTTGAAATTTATAACTAGTGTGTGTAGGAATCTTATTTTCTACCCACAACATTAGTTCTCCTATCTCTTTTATCACTCCCTTTCCTACTTTCTAGACAAATTATTTTCTAGAAAACAATTTCTATCTTTGCCATAGTGTCGGTGGAGTTCCCTGTTGGATCTCCAAATACAAGGCCACCAAGAAAAATCTAGTTTTTCAAGTACATGAAAATATAGAAGCTGCACTGTCTAAGTAGAGGGACTTAGATTCACAGAGAAATGGAAATAAAACCAAAAAAATTCCACCCAAAATTTTTCTTGCCAACATCTCTGAGATGTAATATTTGGGATGAAGAATGATCCTCTAAAACTATCCCAAAATCTGATTTCTTACCAAGTTTTGAAATAAAAAACTGAATCTGAAACATTGGAAAGTATGAAGAATTGTGTAGTTCTAAGACACATGCTTAGTTTACTGCACTTTTAAATTCCTTACAAGAGCTTATTTCCCCAAACACTTCCTCCAATGGACTATGCAAGAGCAACAAAACACCACAACACACTATGTACAAAAGAGGAAGATCATACACACCCTAAGTGGAACATACAAAGTGTGCACAAACACTTATTCTACTGAAAGTAACCTACTCCTACCAAAAAAAATTGTGCTAGAAGCACTTAGAGGAATGGAAATCCTAAACTAATATGTATAAGGGTGAGAATTTAATTTTATTAACAACACTTGAGATATATCCAAATGACTGGAATATAAAATTATTCACCATCCAACTTTGTATTTTAGAAAGCATTGTTACTTTTACATTCTATGATCATGTATGGACCACTCCATATTGTATTAAACTTAGATTTTTTCCTAGTTTGGGTTTTTCTGCATCCCATTTCAAGACCAAGTCTCCTTCTTAGAAGGTTCTTTCTTTACCTTTCTTGTCAAAGATTTTCTTGATTAGTTCTTCATCTTTATCTATGGTTTAAATTACATGCTCTCTTAATTCTTCCAACTCCATGAGATCTACACCCCGATTTATATGGGCTCAAACTCAGCTATCTCTAGGTACTTGAGAATATCCAATATTGGTAACTTGAGTGATATAGGTAACCTTACCTCTCTTCCATAGATTATCTTGTATGTAGAACTTCCCGTTGACTTCTTTGGTGTAATTCTATCGGCCCATAGGACTGATTTGAGCTTTGTGTGTTTGATTCTCTGATGTTCATTTAGAGTTCTTATTATTCTCGAAAATTCATATTCATGGACTCTTCTTGACCATTACCCTGGGGTAATAATTATATGAAGAGATGAGATACATTCCATTTTTAACATCCCATTCAATGATATTTGTGCCAATAAATATTAAAAAAAAAAATTGATATGATAGTATATGTGACAAAAAATCTGGTCACTGTCCTCTCATAGAAGTCAAAAATACTATATTCATTTTCCTCTTTAAGTGTCATTTCTTCGGTCCACTTAGTGAAATAATAAGTTGCCATGAGTATCCACTTGTGGCATTAGCTTGAGTTAGGATTAATGAAACAAATGAATTCCAATCCCCATTGCATGAAATTTTGATCCACTGAGATTGGATGAAGGGGAAGCATTGTTAGATTTTCTTTCCCTGTGAATAATGCACATTTCTTACACTTATTAATCCATGAATAACAGTCATTAAACATTATGGGACAATAGTAACCATATTTCATGATCTTGAGAGCTGTTACTTATGGATAAAAATGGCCTCCCACTTCCCCATCATAGAACTCATGCAACACTTTCTCAATTTTATTTGTTGTAACATACATTAGAAGAAATCCATTCACATATTTCTTAAACAAGATACCATCAATGAGATCATAAATAATGGATTGGAGTCTAAAATACCTCCTCTTTTCATTTCTCAACTCTAGAGGGCATAGACCCATTTGAAGATAGTGAATCATATCTTGAGTCTAACATTGGGTAGGCACATTATCATTAGGTTCTTCTTGATCATCTTACATTGCTAGGAAAGCTTCTTCTTCATCATTTATATCATCATTCTAGCTAGAAGATAACTACTAACACATGCCTTTACCATAAACCAACTTTTTCACTTTGATTTCAATATCATATTCCATCACACGGGTGATCCAACATGCCCTTTTTTTTAAAAAGACCTTGACTCCATCATGAGACACTAATAACAGAATTTTGTTGTTCTAATTCAAGTGTCTAAAATTCTTCAAACTCCTTATAACTGTAAGGACATATTTATTAATAAAAAGTACCTCACCTTGTATATATCCAAACTTTATCTGAATAAGGCAATGGGCTTCTCTGATCCTTCCTTATTCACAAACACAAAAATTACATAGATTGTGTCTAAACCACTAAATGCATAGATAATGAAGTCCTTGGAGGATTCTAGATTAATGAAAGTTAGAGCATGGAATATTGATTGTTTGATAGTCTCAAAGATAGCCTTTCCCTTTGTTATCCATTTAAATTTCATTCTCTTCTTAAAAATCATTTTCAGTGGCTTTACAAGAGTTGAAAAATCAGTCATGAATCTTTAGACAAAGTTGATTCTTCACAAGAAGCTTTGAAGATCTTTCATATTACTTGACAATGGTAGTGCATAGATAGCTTCAACTCTCTCTAGGTCAATTTTCAGCCCTTCCTTAGACATAATGTGGCCTAAAACTTGCCTTTATGAGCTAAGAATATACACTTCTTCAGATCTAGGGCACTCTGAATCTCTTGCAGCTTTGAAAACTTTTCTTAGGTGAAATATGTGGTCTACTTCTTTTTGAGGACACTGTGATATAATCAAAATAAAAAGCACTATCTTGTTAGTCAGCCCTTTAAATGCCATATCTATGGCTCTCTAGATTTATCTCCAACACTTGATAGTCCAAAATCTATTTTCTTATAAGTGCATGTGCCCCACTTTGTGTTGAAGGTTGTCTTGAACTAGTTTTCTTCCTTCACCATTATCTAGTTATAACCCAAGTATCCATCCAAGAATGAGAATATCTTTGAACAACTAATACTTGTAATATTTACTCTATAAAAGGAAGTGGATAGTGGTCCTTGAGTGAACCTCTATTCAAATCACGGAAGTCCACACATAACCTAATTTCTCTATTTCTCTTTGTCACTTTGGTACCAAGTTTGTAACCCAACTTGAGTACTTGATTTGAAAAATGATGTTTTCCTTTATTTGTTTATTTAGTTCCTTCCTCATGAGAGGTTTAATATGAGGGTTCACCAACATTTTTTTCATCTAATAAGCTTGGATTCTAATCAAGTTCAATGGTATGCTACACCAATTTTTATTGAATCCTCTCAAACATTTATAATTCCGAGGAGAAGACATCTATAAAATCATAAAAAAGTAGTATCAAATCATATTTTTCTTGTTGAGTACTCACCTTTTGAATTTGTAGCATCTTACCTTCACCTACTAAAATATACTCGATTCTTCACCATTGACTTTGAATGTTTTCCTTATCTTTTGAACTGATCATTGAGGTTGAATATTGATTCTAAAGTCACAAGAACCTTTGGTAATTTTGTTTTCCTTAAATGAACTACTTGATCACCATATTTAACATGTCTTTGTTTCTAGAAAAAAACTCACCTTCCTATTGTAGGAAGTTAATGATTTGTTTGTAATTTTCAAATACGTTCCATCTAGTATCATTTTAAAAAATGGTCAAGTATTACCACTTTGATATGAGTTTGAGTTTGGTCTTTCTTGATACTTTCACAACATAAAATGTTTCCCCAATTGCTACAATTATTTTTGTAGCCTTTATCATTCTTCTTCCTTGGAATGGAACTTATGCTAAAATATTCAAAATATTCAATGATATCTCATACTTAGTTCTTGTATCTTTTTATAAGATCATTTTTAGTAGCGTTGAGCCCTCTAACATGATTTACAATGAGTTCATTGTCCCAAAAACTTCACTTAATAACTATTTCCCTTTCCCATTGTAAGCCATGGATCAATGCTTCATATTTAGCCATGTTTTTGAACAAAAGAATTGAAAATATAAGGTTGAATAATAATTTATACCTTGGGGTTACACAAGCATTGCTCCTCCTCCAACACCTTGTCTACTCCTTCAGCCATCAAAGAACAATTGCCAAACTTCATTTCCATCTTTCCCATCTAGTTTGGTGATGCTACAAGGTGAATTTTCTTCATGCAAGAAATAAATTCCAAACTTGGCTTCTTCCAACTCTTTATATGGATCAAAATAATGCCTTTTGTTTTCACATTCATCAAGATTCAAGTCTAGAGTGTTTTAAAATTTCATACTTGGTACATGAGGCTCAATATGAAATTTTGAAATATATTCAGACATGATTATAGCCTTAGCTCTATACCTCATTCTAAAAGCATATGTGACCAATCGAGAAAACACATAGCCTCTCATCTTATCCATGAAGTCTCTTGATAAATATAATGTAAAAAGTGGTGGAAAGTCAATAAATGATACATATTACAAGAACGTGACATTAGGGCATACATGCGGTGTTCATTCCAATTTTTCCCACTACAATCTCATCAATTTATACAAATCATTTTAACACTAGTTTATATTTTTGTCCCGAGTTGATCAGCTATCTATTTGGGCATCATGGAACTACTTGTTCCCAAATCAATCATGTAATTTTGTACAAGATTACCTCTAATAATCGATATATATATATATATATATATATATATATATATATATAATGAAGGAGGATTCATGAATTTAATTTGTTGGCCCCCTTTACCTCCCTTTTTTTGGGTTGTATTGGTGAGCGTATTCTCTAGATATTTAGATTATTCATTTGATGTAGACCAATTTTCCATGGTTTCTTACAATAGATCTCTTTGGTTCGAGATAGATAATGATTCCCACATTAATATGTTCACATTTGTTTTCTTCATTTGTTCAATGATATTTAAAGGAGATGAGTTATGATTCTATTTCCTTTAATTTACACCACTTTATCTTATACATGATTTGTTATAACTGGAACATGAACTAGTATAGAAGGTTGTTTGGGCTGATTCTGCACATTTGGGGTTGCACTTTGATTGTTAACACCTTGTAGAGTAACAACTAGTTGACAAGCGGTTGGACCTCTATATTTATATTTTTATACCTTGTGTTGGCTTCCACACCTTAGGGAGTAGCTCTATTTATGCCACAAAAATCCTCTGCATTCTAATTCACAAGAGTAGTTTCACTTGGAGTTGCTTCTTGAATAGTTTCTTGTTGCTTAATTTCCTCTTGGTTTGTTTCTTGAGGCACATGAATTTTTTCACCTTAAAACCTTGGTTCAAAGAACCATTAAAACATGTTTCTTGATTATGACGTTGATTACATGGGAAGAACCATTCATATTCTTGTGCCATGTTATTTTGAGTTGGAACCAAGGATCTAGATGTAGAAGTATCATTAGAATTATAAGGCTAAAGTTGTCTAATAGTAGGAGGTTGTCATTTGGTTTGATTTATAGTTTGGGAAGTTTGTCTATTCAGCTGATATGGGGGTCTATTGGGTTGACCTTGAGGATTATATGATCAAAAATTTTGATTTTTCTTCCTCTAAATCATCACCAATTCATTACCTAAGTTTTACGACTACTTCATGACTTCTTGGAGCTTGTTTCGGTGTGAGAAGAAGAAGTAGAAGCTTCATTCAAATTTTATTTTTAGGTCAAGATTAGGAGCTAATGTAGGCGGTTAACTAGATCTTGGATTCCCATTTCTCGATAAAGTGACATAGGTGGCCTAGGTACAAGTTTACCATCTTGAATCAACTAATTTTCTTCTCAGTAATAACGATGTTATAAGCTGATGAAAAAGTTGTAAATTCCATAGATTGTATCATCATGGCTATATTAGAACTTAAATATTTTAAGAAGTATAGAAAATCACCTTCATCTTTTAGTCCCACATAAAATGGAATCCTATCCAATGTCCTTTGAAATTTGAAGTTGAAATCATACATTTTCTTGTTTTCTACCCTTTTGGTTGTAGTTAATTTCTCCAACATAGATAGTTTGTCTAATTTTTCCCCAAACTAGCCACAAAGATCTATGAAAAATTGATCCCAATTATTAAGTGATTATGCTCCTATGCTCATAAAATGTTGTATAGTTTTTCCTTTCAAAGAAGAAGCCAATAATTTAACTGCCACATCCATTTCATTGACCTCATGTATAGAAAAATCGTTGGCAATGTCTTGAATATGATCAATTCTAGAGTTGTGTGATTTTTTGCAGTGAAGTATGGGATATTATTTAATGTTGTAATTAGGATTGATATTTGTGCATTGAGAGAAAGTGGTTTACTACCCATAAAAATTACAGAAGTATTTTTCGGTATTGGTTGTTGATGAGCCATTTTGATTAGTCTAAGAATAATAGTTGATGGATAAATGGCCTACCAGGTGGAGGTATTGAAAAGGTTCTATTTTGTGCAGATGGTGATATCTTTACTCTTCTTACTCTTCTTCCTCTTCCTAGAGATAGTTGTACATATTTGAAAATACCTTCTTCTCTTACTCTAGACCTTATTTGAATCCTTCTCATAAATTCAAACCACTAAAGCACTTTGTTAAAACCAATTAAATATGTCCTTTGGAGTCATCGGATGTGATGCTACGAGATACTCTTAAAGGATATAATTTACAACAAGATCACACCAATATTGGTGCAATAAAATTAAGACTTTCTTGTGGTCCCACTAGGCGTGCCATAACTATTATCCCGAATCACAACACAATTTTTTTGTTTATCATGTGATTATGTTAAGGTAGGAAGTGTGATTGTGTAACATGGAATTATTTCAAGTCATGGGAATTTGAAGTTTAAGAAACTCTCTAGAGAAGGCTAGTTCCTCTTCCTAATCTAATGCAACAATTACTCTAAAGAAGGAAAATATACTATGTAATCATAATCTATGATTCTAAGGGACTAGGGAGAGGAATGAACATGAAAATAAATAAAACCTACACTAAAGGAGGTGATAACACCAAGATAAGGGAGTGAAATATTATACTAAGGAGAAAATGAAAGGGAATACAATAAGGAAAAGCTAGAAAACTATAACACGACCAAAATCTTGCACTCACCACAAAATATTCATAAAACACAACACCATAAATTATAGATGAAAGGAAAATGCGATAATAGATAAATAATAATAGAGATGCAAGAGAGAACAATAAAATAAATGCAAGGGTTGAGAAAATATCACAAACAAAAAAATTATTACTCCATAATAGTTACACATTCCATTACATCTAAGAAGTAGAGAAATAATACATTCTATAGGCTCATTATCCAATTTTACGCACATGGAAAAATTGGAAAACAGGGCCTTATTACTATCAAATCACGACATTGGTCCCAGGGACCCACTTCTGGTCATCAGGTGAGATCGCTCATTTTTTCCAAGAATGCGAGCCATCGAGGAGTTCGATAAGCTTATCTCACTCGGTCGAGCTAAAACAGTGTCAAATCGGGAATAAAGAGACGAGTCATCAGAGGAGTTTGTGCCTTGTCCTAACTCGGTCATAACTCAGATCACAAGCCTTAGACGAGTTCATGAGTAGGAAATGTAAGTTCAGTAACCGAGTTTGGCTTGTCATAAAAGAGTCTCGATAGGAGTGGAGGATGTTTCGATGGTTGGCTCATTGAGGCAGAGAAATGATGAGTTCGACCCGGTTTAATTCAACATGGAGAGATTGATGCTTCCTTGTTGGAATATGAATTCAGTTTTAATGACTCGACGGAGACAATAGCTGCCTCAAGATTTGGTCGAGCTTCTTCCATGGAAGAGAATTTCCAAAATGAAAAGGCGAGACAACTCAACTAAAACTTTATCTCGTTCTTCTACTACAGCGGCAAGATTTTACAACAACTGATCATGACTGTGGTCGCATGCAACTAGAACATCAGGATCAACACCAATGGTTCCTTAGGATCACCCGTGCAGTAGCTGTCGCAATCGACTCTCTCTGGAGGCCACTCATTTTTTGAGATAAGTTTACTTCTCTACCCTGTAGCTGCTGCATATAGCCAATTACTTCCTCATGGCACTTTCCTAGGAGAATTTCAGTTCTACGCTCAAAGCGGCCAAGCATTCGATGCACAGGCATGTTGCAGTATAGAGAAGCCTGTTTGAGCAAGTAAGTTATCCAATGTTGTTATCTGATCAACATCGAATGCATCCTCAAATTCAATATTTTCCTTCAAGTTATTTTTATGAAAATCGATTAAGTGACAGTGAGAGTGTTACCAGGAGACCTGATGAAAATTATTACAAAGATTCTCTATCGAGACCTTACTGGTTTTACGGTGTAACTCATGGAAGTGAATCTCATAGAGGTGGAATTGTTTCATATCGGAATATTCATCGTGCAAAATTTTCTTTGCAATTATATGAGCATCTTCAATGAGTCACTAAGTTGTCGGCATAAATGTTTCTGCTGGAATTATCACACCTTACAAGCTACAGCTGAAATGTTTGCACTGAGAGTTTAATGTTATCCTCAAATCTGTTGAAGGAAAACTCGGCAGGAGGAAAATCGTGGGAAATATGGTAAGCCAAAGAAGAAATCCCGGACATGGGAAATAAGGCAAGCAATGCCAAGCAGAAATTTGATGATGGCGGGCCAAGCTATTAATCCCGCGCTGAGGCTGTTCACTCTGCGTTGGAAAAATTGGATCAGATTGCCAAGTGGAAATGTAACCGTGGTAAACCATGACCAAACCTCCGTGAATGGGAGAAAGCAGATCAAACTGCCAAGTGAAGACAATATGATGGCTATCCGTCATGAAAACCCCGCGCAGATTGGAGGATCCGAGTCTTTGTGTGGGTCGCCAGGAGGTTAATAAGACAGTTGTGAATTGGAGTGGGTCATGGAGAAAACAACGCGACGTGATACCGATTTCAGCGGAGGCTACAGGCCACTCATCTCATTATGCAGATATTTGTCAAATGATATCGAGTAACATGGTGAGTGGGGGTCAGTGCTTGCAGTTCGAATGCATGGGAAAAGGAGAACATTTTAGAATCTAGCCTGAAGAATCACTCGGTTCACCACTGTGAGGAAAGAAAGTGGCTTCGTATCTCAGCCAACCAAGGTGATGCATTAATGGCTCGGTCGTGGCTCATGTGTGGAGTGTTTGACAGGAAAGCAATGCTGAAAACTCATCCAGATCGGTGGTCGCGAGACAAAATCCCACGCACAGGCAGCAGGCATGTTGCAATACAGTAGAAGCCTTTCTTTTGAGTGCTTCCAACAAGCAGGTTGTCCAACTGTGTTGTTATCTGTTCAGTATCGAATGCATCTTCAAATTCGTAGGCTTATCCTTATTTTGAACTCAGTATCAAACAACAAATGCAGGAAACAAATATTCACTGCCGTGTATGATGGATTGGAGTCATGCCATTCAAGGCTTCATAAAATTTTCCTGAATCAGGAGATGAAGGTTTATTACGGTGCAGAATGAAACGATTCATATTGCTCAGCATTTCTTCTCCTAAAAATGAATTAAATGTGAAGGTCAACTCTAAAATACCTGGTCGGCCGTTTTGTATGCCACATCCTTGTTACTCGTAAATGGTCTCTTTGAGAAACTCTGAGGGCAATAAGCAATTTATACCCTTCCATTATGTATGTCCAATCAGACAATAAAAAGTATTCTAGTTCAGAGAAACTTATTTTTTACAATGGATGATTATACTGTAGTTAAAGCTAATTTTATCTAGCTTTATTCCTATTAGCTTTGATCCATGACTAAGGAGGAATTCATATCGTTGTTACCTGTACATTTTTCCAAGGTCTTCTTGGTTGCCCCAGTTGTTCAATATATTTTTTGAAGGGCTTATTTTATGTATTGCAATTTGTAACATAAAGGATCTTTTTGGTTTATGGAAAAATGAGTATATTGTGTAGCTCACAGCTACCTATGCCATACTAAGATCCCAATAGTGGCATAATTGTTGGTTGGAGCCTAGATTGCAGAGTGCACTGCCAAACTACCAAAGGGCTCTTTGTCCAAGAATCAATCTTAAGGGTGTCTATCGACATGTTATGGGCATGAACCTGGGTCATCATCATGGCAGCATTAGGTCTTTATTGATAATGGCATTTTCTCATCGTTTGGAAGGTACAAATTGTGCTTATTATGGAAAATCCAAAACATTCTTACTACAAGTGTTATATGATAAGGAAGAACCATGAGCATTGTGGTAAAACCATTCTTTTTAGAAATATTGGGTTAAGCTCGGTATTCAAGTGAGTTTGAGCCCAGGAAAGGTAAGATCGTTTGCTGGATGAAGAGCTCGGTGACTTCGCAAGGAGCTCGTGGTGATGTTTCATGAAGTTTGAACGTGGAATGCATAAATGGCCTCGAGTTAATAGAGGAAAATGATAAGAATCGAGTTTGATAGCTCACCATTCGAAGGACTCAATGCAAAAGAGCCCAATTACCAAAGCAAGGAAAGAGATAGTGTGGGGTTCAAAATTGATTGCAACACCGAGTTAGAGGATTCGAAACTCACCGAGTTGAGATTTGTGCAGACTCTATCCACATGGACCCCCCTCCTCTTCAAGTCAAATGGGTCAACGGGGGGGTCCCAACATTATGTTAATTAAATTAATATTTTTATTTAAATATTTTAATAATAATATTTATTATTATTATTTAAATATTTTATTTAAATATTCTTTAATTAATTGAGAATACTAGGTCATCGAGCAATAATGACCCATGATAGAACCTTCTCAGGTGGTTCAACTAACTGCAATAAATACATCATGGGCCTTCAATTTAGGAATGTAATTATGACCTTTCCTCTTCTTTCTCACATATTCTTCTATAAATGTAAGTTGGAATCTCATTTCAAAGGGTTCCAACAGTTCAAACAAGTTGGACAGTTAGATATCTCAGGCGAGTGTATACTTTTCAAGAATCCTCTCTCTTCTGCAAGTTGTTCTTGTGTGTTGAGAGAACTTTCAAGCCTCCTCTTCAAGACTGTAATGGCAACTATTGCCTCTTCTGAATGTATGATGCATTGTGCATGTTATTGAAGCAATAAAAGTGTGTGTTTTGTGACTAATCTTGGTCCTTTCATCATTTTCTGCTTCTTTGTGCCTTTCTCGTACTTGCAGGTACACTGTGCAAGTTTAAGTTCTATTGCAGGTTCTTGGAGTTCTGTGCTTATCGAGTGGTGAAGTATTGCATGCAGTTGAGTTGTGGTGTCTGTTCACCCTTCTTGAGTTCATCCTTCTTCACTGGGAAACTAGTATATTTCTCGGTCTGATAAAGTTTAACAAAGGGAACGCATGTCTCTTAGTTTGTGGTATCCTGTACCCTCTCTAAGTTGCAGTAGGTGAAGTTGACCTGTGGTGCACACACCCTCTTCAAATTAACCCTTCCTAAATCTGAAGACACCCTTTATCTGGTGCATCACCATCCCTAGTATAGTTTCATTTCTGTAAATCTCTTTCCCTAAAACCCCATGAAAATGTTAGCGTAGGACTAGACAATCATTTTTGTTACACTAGGAGTAGTACAACACTTAGTTTAGGAAGAGGAAGCTGGCCTTCTCCGGAGGTTCACCTCGAGCCCAAGTCCCACAACTTGAGAGGTGATCCCATGTGTCCCAATCACACCAATGTCCTATTCACATCCTGGCCATTCGGAGGGTGCAGTGATTTGGTGACAACAATTTTTGCATGCCCGATGGGAGAGAGTTGGTACTTCTCTTCTCACTTACACAAGTCAAAGTACCTAGTGACTCTATATCTCTGGATTCCAAATCTCAGTGTAGTAACTTATGCGAAGAATTCAGACAAGAGCTTCTTCAAAGAAAGGAAAGTATCAGCATATCGAACTTTCCTTGTCTCCTCCAAAGAGAAGCAGAAGAGGCATTTCCACATCCCCAGTTGCAGATTTACCTAGTAGGGGTCATTCAAATCCTCCTTATGGAAGATTTCCTCCACCCAGGAACAATCAACCTTTCGTTGCTATGGTGAGGAACCAAGTTTTTCCCCTTTCAATGCAAGCAATCCTCGATGTTGGCTCAACGTGACCCGATACCTATTGCGGCACTCAAAAGTTTACCCTTCTACACGGGGGAAACTCACATTACTCTAGTGGAGCATATCTTTGATGTAGCCAACATCTGCGCAGTACATAATATCACTCGAAGACAACGTTGCAGTTAGACTTCTTGCTACCTATTTCAAGGGAAAAGCGCTTCAATGGTTTCGCGGGTTAGGTGTTGGCACTATAACCACTTGGGATGAGCTAGGAGAAAAGCTATGTAAATAATTCGAAGACAAAAGTGATCACCTATCACTTTTGGAACAACTTACTACCATAAAGAGAGCTTCTCAAGAATACATGAGTGATTTCAACTTCCGATTCCACAGAACTTGGAATAGGATTCCGGTGCTCGTAAAGCCTTCTGCACATAATGCATTCTTGTACTATTTGCGAGCCTTGAATAGTGATGTAGTAGTTATGATCCAGTCCATGGGAGGGACTACACTTCTTGATGCTTACAAAGTTGCCATAAGTGTAGAAAATTCTTTGATTCAGGCTAGAAAGATAGCTCCACGACCACCAATGCCCTTTTCTCCAGATCTTACGAATCATCAGCCTATCATTGCTCCTATTCCAGTAGACTCCAAGTAACCATCTCAATCTTCCCCTACCTCTTCAAATGACCTATTTGAAGTCAAGTCACTACTGCAAAATTTTGGAAATGAGCTCGTTGCACTCAAAAGGAAAAAATTTCAATACAATCGTCCGTATCAACCACAAAATCAGCAGTATCAAGCTAACCATTCTCCTTTTCAAGGGAACAATCAGCCTTGAAATCAAACTACAAGTCAAGTTGCAAATGTCAGGCCCTTGAATTTTCAGAACCCTCTTGCAGTTGGCTCATCTAGAGCTATAGTACATGTTCAAAATAATCTGGTTCAAGACTATGAATGGTGTTATCCTTGCTCTCAACCTCACAATCAAAATCTTTGTCCCAATGGGGTTCTTAGCCAAGACCTTATGGTTCAAAGTGTATCTACCCCTTCAGATTTAACAAACAATTCATCTACGCAAGAAGCAGCAGATCAACCGCAGGCACCTGAAGAATCCACTTTGCTAAACTGGCAAGAAGAAGATTTTTGCGGATTAAATATAGATTCTTCATCAGTGGCAGCAAACACTTGTTCCAAAAAGAGAGCAATGGAGCCTCAACCTCTCGAAGCTGATCTAGCATCCACTTCTCAACCTGGGTTTCAAATGGTAGTTGATAAAAATGTGGGAAAGAAATCACCAGAAACACCGGCTAGCCACACCGAGGAAAAATGGTTCTCTAGGCATCACGGTACCTAACAAACATTTTCCAAAGGAGGACCCCAATGCCCAAAAAAGTGTCATCAAAGTTGGAGCGATTCCCTTCAGCATAGTAGAACAAATGAAGAAAACCAATCTGAGCATTACCATGTGGGATGCACTCTCAATCCCTTCCCAAAGAAACCTATTGCGAGAAGCTCTGAACAATTTTAGTACAACCAGCGGATCACCAAGCCATGGAGTGATAACTGCTACAAATTTGTGTCAACCGGAAGGGAAAATCATTCCTATGACAAACAAACCACCACCATTCTACATTTCCCTGATCATTGGCGACCACCTGGTACATAATTGCATGATCGATTATGGTGCCAGTAGCTCTGTCATGCCTAAACAAATTACAGATGTACTAGGCATACAATATGTGCTGAGCTTACTGAGAGGGTTGTTCAATTTGGATGGCACAAAATTATTAAGATCAAGTTGGGGTTATCAAAGGACTTCAACTTACCATTCATGCATGCCCAAGTTTGTCATTCACCCAAGACATATCGGTCATTGATCTCCCTCCCCTCTTTGTCATCTTCCTATCACAGGATTTCACCGCCAAGATGGGTGGTTACCTATCATCCGATTGGTCACATATGATTCTCAGGACTCGATACGGAACCAAAGTAACTATAAGGGCAGAACCAATCTACCATAATCATGTAGAACCCTACACTGCTAGTCCCATAAATGGAAATTACACCATCGGCGATCCCGAAGAGGAAGATGCCGATCATGAACCAACCACCCTTGTTGAAGAAGTCCCTGATACTTTGCTAGATGAAGTAAGTAGAGATCATCAATACGATCCCTACGCTGATGTATTGGCAGAAGAAGAAGTTGGTTTGCTGGTTTTGGAAGAAACAGGATTAGGTACTTACTGTATCCATGAAGAAGATACGATCATACCACAACTTGTCAAAACACCAAGTGATTCTAAAGGATTGTGGCAATTGTTCTTCAATGGCTCAAGAAGTAAGAATGGATCCGGTGTTGGTGTTATGTTAATTTCTCTAGAGGGAGATAAGTACTTCTCATCTTTCCGATTGCGCTTCGATTGCACTAACAATGTTTCAAATACGAGGCTCTTGTGTAAGGAATTCAATTTAGCCCAAAGGAAGGGAATCAAGGCCCCGATTTGTTTTTGGAGATAGTGAGTTAGTTGTTCATCAAGTTTCGGCATGTAGTGCATCCAAAATGATATTTTAAGATCATACAAGAACCGAGTCTGGGACCTGATTGAAGATTTCAAAGCTTTTGGAATCCATGCAATCCCTAGAAATCAAAATCAAGATGCGAGATAGGCTTGCTTACAATTGGTTCACAATACAACATACCATTGATATCATGAAAGAAGGGCAAATTTGTTAAAATGGTGGTTCGACCAGCAGTCCCGATAATGTGAGTAGTTGGCAAGTGTTTGATGGTGACAAACAAATTGTCCTCTTCCTACAAGAAGAGGCGGAGTTTGCTTCTACAAAGAATCAAGATAAGTTGCGGGAGTCATATGGTGAGAAAATTATCCAATTGAAAAGCAACAAGTTACCAAAAGGTTTAGTCACTTTTGAATCCATTTTCAATTCGATGACCAAGCCACAAGACAAATCCCTAACATGGTGGTCGAGAAGAGTATTTTGAGGAAGTTGAGGTATCAAATGAAAAATTTCTTAAGATCGGAAAAGTGTGTACTTCTCAAGAGAAAAAATCTTTCATCAAAATTTTCGAGTATCATGATATCTTTGCATGGAGCTATAAAGATCTGCGTGGTTTTGATCCAGGTCTAGCACAACATACCATCGAACTAGATCCTAATGCTAAGCCAGTAAATCGAAACAGAGACCAATTAATCCCAAAATTGAGCCACTAATGAGAAAGGAGCTAACCAAGCTCATCGAGGCCTGTATAATTTTTCCCATCAAGCATTCCTCATGGGTAGCCAATTTGGTACCCATGAGGAAGAAGAACGAAGAGATCCGGTTATGTGTAGATTTCAGGGATTTGAATCATGCATCATTAAAAGACCATTATCCTCTTCCATCGATGGAGTAGATCCTTCAAACGGTGGCAGGAGCTCAAAGATTTTCTTTACTTGATGGATATTCGGGTTACAATCAAATCCTAGTCCAAGAATCTGACCAATTCAAAATGGATTTCACTACTAAGTGGGGCACGTATGCCTACAATAAAATGCCATTCGGATTGTCCAATGTCGGGGCTACTTTCCAAAGAGCCATGGACATGGCATTTAAGGGACTAATCAACGATATTATTTTAGTTTACCTTGATGATATAACTGTATACTCTAAGCATGCAGAAGATCACATCATCCATCTAAGGAAAGTTTTCCAAAGGTGTAGGGAATTTGGGGTTTCACTTAACCCCAAGAAATGTATTTTCGCAGTACACGAGGGAAAATTGTTGGGGCATGTGGTTTCAGCAGAAGGATTATCAATCGATCTAGCCAGATTCATTCAATTATGTCCTTATCTCTCCCAAGTCACAAGAAGGGCCTCCGAGTTTTCTAGGGAACCATAAATTTTGTGCGGAGATTCATCCCTCAATTCGTGACATTGGCTAAACCACTAACAGCCATGCTAAAGAAAAACATGCCATTCTCATGGACAAAGGAAGGACGAGAAAGATTTGAAGCCATCAAAACAGCCATTTCTCAAGCTCCCACGCTTGTGAACCCTAGGTTTGACAAAGATTTTATCCTTTATGCTTTTGCAGGTCAAGAGAGCATTTCAGGGATCCTCACCCAACAAAACAACAACCTGATGGAGCAACCAATCACTTTCTTTAGTCAATCCCTCAAAGACTATGAGTTCAAATACTCATTCATTGAAAAGAAAATCTTTGCGGTTATTCGAGCTTTGAAGAAATTCAAGCACATGTTGTCCAACAACAAGATTCATCTGATGGTGTCTCATCCAGGTGTCAAGGAGTTTTTGCTGAACAAAGAAATGAATGAAAAGCGTGCTGGATGGATCACAAAGGTAATGGAGTATGACGTGCACATTAAAGTCACTAAACTTGTCAGAGGTAAGGGTTTATGTCAGCAACTTGCAACAGACATGGAATCAAAAAGTAATGAGGACGTGACACTCCTAAATACTGATGAGAATGTTGATCAAGCTGACTGGTTATCCAAAATGAAGAATTTCATCTTCTCAGGAGCATACTCGGCAAAAACATGGATAAAAACCAAAGACGAACTTTCCATCTTCAATCTATCCCATATGTTTTGGTAGATAGCATTCTCTTTCGAAAATATTTGAACGGCGTCCTCCTTCGGTGCATAGGACCAGAACAGGTCAGTAAGATACTAGAAGAGTTTCATAATGGCCTATCTGGAGGACATTATTCTACACGAACAACAGCTACCAAGATCATGCGAGTTGGCTACTATTGGCCAGATTTATTCAAGGATGCCCATCTTTGGGTAAGGAAATGTAAGGAATGTGCCTTTTTCACAGGTAAGCTAGAAGCTGGCAGCTCTTCCGCTGCATCCAATTCAAGTGGATCAACCCTTTGTTCAATGGGGGTTGGACTTCATCGAATGATTAATCCTCCATCCAGTGACGGACATAAGTGGGTCCTTACCACAACAGACTATTTTACTCGATGGATAGAGGTGGTAGCATTAAAAGAGAGCAATGAAAAGGCAGTTCTAGATTTTTTGGAGGGTATAATGACGAGGTTCGGTGTTCCGTTTACAGTCATTTCAGACAATGTGCTGGCTTTTCTTGGTATGAAATTGAGTGAATGGGCTGTTAAAAATGGGGTATACCTCAAAACTTCATCCAATTACTATCCTCAAGGAAACGGATTGGATGAGTCTAGCAACAAAAACCTCATAAGGATTATTAAGCGCACAATGGAGACTAACAAGAGGACTTGGCATACACAGCTTAAGACCGCCTTATGGGCAGATCGGATCACACCTAAAAGGGCCATCGAAAATTCTCCTTTTGTTCTTGTATATGGAAGAGAGGTAAAACTCCCACTCTCATTGGAGTTACCTTCTTTGGAGTTAGCTCATCAACTTGAAGTTATAGAGAGTGATCCTCTGACAGTAAGGTTTCTTTGAACTCATGGAGTTAGAGGAAGTATGAGACAAGGCTATGAAAACTTTGGAGCAACATCAGGCTCAAGTTAAGAAATCTTTTGACAAGAAGGTGTCCGATAGGCATTTTCAAGAGGGAGATTTAGTTCTCAAATGGGATGAAGATAGGGCCAAACCAGGCAGGCATGCCAAGTTTGACGCTCTCTGGAGTGGGCCGTATATCATCACAAGTTGCAAAGAGGCAAATTCATTTTGTCTATCTAGGCTCAATGGAGAAGAACTACCCATTCATGTGAATGGGATACATCTCAAAGCTTGTTTTTGAGAAGCGTTCCACCCCTTGTACAATTAAATTAGGTGTTTTCCTCCAAGTGCTTATGCACATTTTTGTGTGTTGTTGTTTTGCTTTCCTTATTGTCGTGTTTTGTGTTGTTTTTCACATTGTTTCATCATTGGAAGGTGTCAAGGAGAAGAAGGTTCAAGGTTTCCATAAGAGTTTCAAAATTTGCTTCATTCAAAATTTTGCAGTGCTCCATGGATGTCAAGCATTCAACAGATTCAGTATACTTCATTCTTAGCATTCTAGGGAGGTCCAGGATATCAACAATGCTCAAGGGGATTTCAGGATGTGTCAAAGAAAATCATACTACTTTCAGGATTCCAACACGACTCCATGCCCAATGGATGACTTAAGGCTACTGGAATCATGCTTAGCAGCAATCATCCCTCGAGAGGTCGCCAAAAATGTTATCCAATTTTATGCACATGGAAAAATTGGAAAACAGGGCCTTATTACTATCAAATCATGACATTGGTCCCAGGGACCCACTTCTGGTCATCAGGTGAGATCGCTCATTTTTTCCAAGAATGCGAGCCATCGAGGAGTTCAATAAGCTTATCTTTCTTGGTCGAGCTAAAACAAAGTGTCAAATCGGGAATAAAGAGACGAGTCATCGAGGAGTTTGTGCCTTGTCCTAACTCGGTCCATAACTCGATCACAAGCCTTAGACGAGTTCATGAGTAGGAAATGTAAGTTCATGAATCGAGTTTGTCTTTTCATAAAAGATTCTTGATAGGAGTGGAGGATGTTTCGATGGTTAGCTCATTGAGGCAGAGAAATGATGAGTTTGACTCGGTTTAATTCAACATGGAGAGATTGATGCTTCCTTGTTGGAATATGAATTCAGCTTTTAATGACTCAACGGAGACAATAGCTGCCTCAAGATTTGGTCGAGCTTCTTCCATGGAAGATAATTTCCAAAATGAAAAGCGAGACAACTCAACTAAAACTTTATCTCGTTCTTCTACTACAGCGCAAGATTTTACAACTGATCACAACCGTGGTCGCATGCAACTGCAACATCGAGATCAACACCAACAATTCCTTAGGATCACCCTACGGCACTGCCGCAATCGACTCTCTCTGGAGGCCACTCATTTTCTGAGATAAGTTTACTTCTTTACCATGTAGCTGCTGTGTATAGCCAATTACTTCCTCACGACACTTTCCTAGGAGAATTTCAATTCTACACTCAAAGTGATCGAGCATTCGATGCACAGCATGTTGCATATAGTAGAAGCCTGTTTGAGCAAGTAAGTTGTCCACTTTTGTTATCTGATCAAGATCGAATGCATCCTAAAATTCAATATTTTCCTTCAAGTTATTTTTATGAAAATCGATTAAGTGACAGTGAGAGTGTTACCAGGAGACCTGATGAAAATTATTACAAAGATTCTCTATCGAGACCTTACTGGTTTTACGGTGTAACTCATGGAAGTGAATCTCATAGAGGTGGAATTGTTTCATATCAGAATATTCATGAGGCACAATTTTCTTTGCAATTATATGAGCATCTTCAACGAGTCACTAAGTTGTCAGGCATAAATGTTTCTGTCAGAATTATCACACCTTACAAGCTACAGCTGAAATGTTTGCACTGAGAGTTTAATGTTATCCTCAAATCTGTTGAAGGAAAACTTGGCGGGAGGAAAATCATGGGAAATATGGCAAGCCAAAGAAGAAATCCCGGACATGGGAAATAAGGCAAACAATGCCAAGCGGAAATTTGATGATGGCAAAGCCAAGCTATTAATCCCGCGGCCGAGGTTGTTCACTCTGCGTTGGAAAAATTGGATCGATTGCCAAGTGGAAATGTAACCGTGGTAAACCATGACCAAACCTCCATGAATGGGAGAAAGTAGATCAAACTGCCAAGTGAAGACAATATGATGGCTATCCGTCATGAAAACCCTACGCAGATTGGAGGATCCGAGTCTTTGTGCGGGTCGCCAGGAGGATTAATAAGACAGTTGTGAATTGGAGTGGGTCATGGAGAAAACAACGCGACGTGATACCGATTTCAGCGGAGGCTACAGGCCGCTCGTCTCATTATGCAGATATTTGTCAAATGATATCGAGTAACATGGCGAGTGGGGGTCAGTGCTTGCAGTTCGAATGCGTGGGAAAAGGAGAACATTTCAGAATCTAGCCTGAAGAATCACTCGGTTCACCACTGTGAGGAAAGAAAGTGGCTTCGTATCTCAGCCAACCAAGGCGATGCGTTAATGGCTCGGTCGTGGCTCATGTGTGGAGTGTTTGACAGGAAACCAATGCTGAAAACTCATCCAGATCGGTGGTCGTGAGACAAACTCCCACGCACAGCAAAGCAGGTATTTTGCAATACAAGTAGAATACTTTCTTTTGAGCGCTTCCAACAAGCAGGTTGTCCAACTGTGTTGTTATCTATTCAAGATCAAATGCATCTTCAAATTCATAGGCTTATCCTTATTTTGAACTCAAGATTCGAACGAAGCAATTGCGCAGGAAATAAATATTCACTTCCATGTACGATGGATTGAGTCACGCCATTCAAGGCTTCATAAAATTTTCCCAATCGGAGATGAAGGTTTATTCCGATCGATGAATGAAACGATTCATATTGCTCAAAGCATTTCTTCTCCTAAAAATGAATTGAATGTGAAGGTCAACTTTGAAATACCTGGTCGGCCGTTTTGTATGCCACATCCTTGTTGCTCGTAAATGGTCTCTTTGAGAAACTCTAAGGGAAATAAGCAATTTATACCCTTCCATTATGTACGTCCAATCGATAATAAAAAGTATTCTAGTTCGAGAGAAACTTGTTTTTACAATGGATGATTATACCGTAGTTAAAGCTAATTTTATCTCACTTTATTCCTATTAGCTTTGATCCACGACTAAGGAGGAATTCATATCGTTGTTACCTCTACATTTTTCCAAGGTCTTCTTGGTTGCCCATTGTTCAATATATTTTTTAAAGGGCTTATTTTACGTGTTGCAATTTGTAACATAAAGGATCTTTTTGGTTTATGGAAAAATGAGTATATTGTGTAGATCACAAACTACCTATGCCATACTAAGATCCCAATAGTGGCATAATTATTGGTTGGAGCTAGATTGCAGAGTGCACTGCCAAAATACCGAAGGGCTCTTTGTCCAAGAATCAATCTTAAGGTTGTCTATCGACATGTTATGGTCATGAACCTGGGTCATCATCATGGCAGCATTAGGTCTTTATTGATAATGACATTTTCTCATCGTTTGGAAGGTAAAAATTTTGCTTATTATGGAAAATCCAAAACATTCTTACTACAAGTGTTATATGATAAGGAAGAACCATTAGCATTTTGGTAAAACCATTCTTTTTAGAAATATTGGGTTAAGCTCGATATTCAAGTGAGTTTGAGCCCAGGAAAGGTAAGATCGTTTGCTGGATGAAGAGCTCGGTGACTTCGCAGGAGCTCGTGGTGATGTTTCATGAAGTTTGAACGTGGAATGCATAAATGGCCTCGAGTTAACAGAGGAAAATGATAAGAATCGAGTTTGATAGCTCGCCATTCGAAGGACTCAATGCAAAAGAGCCCGATTACCAAAGCAAGGAAAGAGATAGTGTGGGGTTCAAAATCGATTGCAACACCGAGTTAGAGGATTCGAAACTCACCGAGTTGAGATTTGTGCAGACTCTATCCACATGGACCCCCCTCCTCTTCAAGTCAAATGGGTCAACGGGGGGTCCCGACATTATGTTAATTAAATTAATATTTTTATTTAAATATTTTAATAATAATATTTATTATTATTATTTAAATATTTTATTTTAATATTCTTTTAAATCGGTAATTAATGACCCATGATGGAACCTTCTCGTGTGGTTCAAGTAACTCCAATAAATACATCATGGGCCTTCAATTTAGGAATGTAATTATGACCTTTCCTCTTCTTTCTCACATATTCTTCTATAAATGTAAGTTGGAATCTCATTTCAAAGGGTTCCAACAGTTCAGACAAGTTGGATAGTTAGATATCTCAGGCGAGTGTATACTTTTCAAGAATCCTCTCTCTTCTACAATTTGTTCTTATGTGTTGAGAGAACTTTCAAGCCTCCTCTTCAATACTGTAATGGCAACTATTGCCTCTTCTGAATGTATGATGCATTGTGCATGTTATTGAAGCAATAAAAGTGTGTGTTTTGTGACTAATCTTGGTCCTTTCATCATTTTCTACTTCTTTGTGCCTTTCTCGTACTTGTAGGTACACTGTGCAAGTTTAAGTTCTATTGTAGGTTCTTGGAGTTCTGTGCTTATCGAGTGGTGAAGTATTGCATGCAGTTGAGTTGTGGTGTCTGTTCACCCTTCTTGAGTTCATCCTTCTTCACTAGGAAACTGGTATATTTCTTGGTCTAATAAAGTTTAACAAAGGGAACGCGTGTCTCTTAGTTTGTGGTATCCTATACCCTCTCTAAGTTGCAGTAGGTGAAGTTGACCTGTGGTGCACACACCCTCTTCAAATTAACCCTTCCCGAATCAAGACACCCTTTATCCGGTGCATCACCATCCCTAGTATAGTTTCATTTCGTAAATCTCTTTCCCTAAAACCCCATGAAAATGTTAGCATAGGACTAGACAATTATTTTTGTTACACTAGGAGTAGTACAATACTTAATTTAGGAAGAGGAAGCCCAAGTCCCATAGCTTGAGAGGTGATCCCATGTGTCCCAATCACACCAAATGTCCTATTCACATCCTTGCCATTCGGAGGGTGTAGTAATTTGGTGACAACAAGGCACATGTTAAGGATTACAACTCAATGGAATTGAGAAACCAAAATGAAAGAGTTTCCCTAAGTCCCAGAATATCTCCCCAAAATGAGAAGTGTTTACAATATATAGAAGTGATGGGAAAAGAGAGAAAGAGTGAAACTTATATTTTTCTCTCACCCACAAAAAAATTCATTAAATGGTCTGAAAAAGGAATTGAAATCCTACAAATCATTCCTCGCATGTATTTTTGCTTCTGGAAGAAGAAATGGGGTTTCATACTTCATTAATTGTGGTGGTTGGGCCTAGAACTGTGCATTTTTCGTATTGAGATGTTTTAAATTTTTTTACATAGATAAACTCAATTAAATTAGAAAATACAATTCCAAGTGCATAGATGATGTTGAGACCTTTCCAATTATTTAGTGTTTGTGAAAAATAGATCAACAAGTTGAGATTTATGTCCAATTTGAGTTTCACACGAAAAACTGTTGTTTTCCTTTATTGCATGGATTTTCCAGTTTTTTGTGGCACTTTTTTCCATGGCATTCCATGGAATTTGTTCTATGGAAATTTATTTTTGTGGCATTATGTGGAATTTTTTCTACGGCAATTTTTTCTACGACATTCTGTGACACTTTTTTAGCAGAATTCCATGGACTTTTTTCTATGACACTTATTTTTTGTGGAAATCAGCGACTTTATTCTATGGAACTTCTTTCTATGGCATTCTAGACTTTTTCTATCACTTCATGAATTTTACATTTTAACTCCACCAAAGTTCCCGGGTCCAATTTCTCAAGTTTTCCATTTTTACCAGAGTAAAAATGGATAACATGTTATGTCATAAGAAAGAGGTGCTCCAATTTTTAGTTTGTTCTATAAATATGTGGTGTATTCATGACCTTACACAAGGATGTAAAATTTTCCTACATATATAGAATTCCTAGTTCATTAATCACTTGGAGAAGAAGAGGAATATGCTCTAAGCTCACCGAATGGTTAGTATTATGAAATAAACCTTGTTTGACTATCAAATGCACAATTAGGAGATTTGAAAGAATAAATATTCATTGGGAAATAAATATATCAACTTCCGGGATGTTGGGGTATTATCATCGACTTAGAAAACATTTAGAAACATCAACAATGGATGAAAAGACTTCATTTATACCAAAATGACTTCATCTCATTTGTGTTCACTTGAAATACCTAAAATCATATCTCAGAGGCAAAGTATAAGTATTTTATGCTACATCGAGGAGAATGATGTATAAAACCTCACTTTGTCAAGGCACAAAGATAAGGTATAGTATTGCAGACCTTGAGGAAGAGTGGTGGATTTTGAAAATGTTTCTAAGAGCATGTGTAGGAAAATGTAACTTCTCTCAAACTTTGTGAAACCCTCCCTAGGGTTTGGTTGAAATAATTATGTTTCAAAGGCTATATAACCTTGAGATACTCATCAAATATGGTTGAAGGGATATGAAATGACCGATTTCATCAATGAAGTCTAAATTCACCCTCAAAGGTAAATTGAAGTTATTTCATCCTATCAATTTGATTCGCACTATGGAAATAAGATACCCTAGTTTTCTAGGTTCCTCGAAGATTGATCAAGTACATGCTCCCGAGTTATATCCCTAATCGCCATTTGAGACTAAAGAAAAAAATTCTAATGACTAGTGCAATGGTCTATGTTATTGCATGTTTGACTATCATTATATGACTAAAATTACTTTATAAAATAGCTCGAAATTTTGAAAATTGATGCATGTGATGAATGATGAATAAAATGATAAATCATGAGCTTGAAGAATCTATAATTTTAAGTCTTCAGTTTGTAAAGATGAGCTTCCCAATAATCTTGATATTAGTTGTAAGACCATCTATGTGTATGAATATTAAGGAAAATATTTGAAATTTGAAATGAAAAATTATTCAAGATAGACATTCTTCAAGAAATAAATAATGAGTAACATCCTTGAAAAGGATAAAGGAAATGTGGTTACCTCAAGTTATCAATTTTGGAATATAGCTATAGTCAAATCCTTCAATTACAGAGGTCTATTTGGCTTAAATCTCAATATCTATTCAATAATAGAGTGCATCAAGTGTTTTATATAACATGAAATTTGTATTAAATGGCATGAGGTTGTATGTTTTTAGCCGAACCTACATGTAGTCTCTTTTTCTCTAACTAGAAGTCTTGTCTTGTCTTCATTTTTGAAAGTGAAAATTACCTTTGGCATGCTTCAAATGACTTGAAGATTGAATTTTATTATGGTGTTATTGCAATGAGAAAAAAATTATGTATATGTCATGTTTGGTTAAAAGCCAAGAATCATTGTAGAAGTAATCTAATACTAGGAAAGTCATTTCTATAAGGATAAGTAACAAGAACTTTAAATAAGGATACTATTCTCTATGTTTATCAAGGCATCAAACCTTGAATTCTTAGGTTGACTAGTAAGTCTACAAACAATATCTCATCTTGAAGAGTGCATAAGACATACAATTGGTTAAGAACTCTACAAGAGGCATAGATAACTCTGTCAAAGAATATGTAAATTTTTAATGTAAGATGTAACCATCCCATTGAGTGAAAAGGATGGTTTTTGAACCATCTATATGAGTGAAAGAAATATGTGGGAATCTTGATAAGTTGAGATTATGTGGAAAGTATTGAGGAAGCACCAATGTCTTCGGGAAGATGGCATCTTGATAAAAGTTGATAAAGTTAGTAGTTAGAGTCTTTACCGTGTGGGACACAACTATTGTAACTATGATAATGTATAGTTTTGAGGTTACAAATTCAGATAAAAATAATACAAGGTTATAAGTGAAGAAAGAATAGAGAAATAATTATTCAAATCTAAAAATGCAAGTACAACTATTTTGAGAAATCTTTGATAGTCCTTGTGTTATCGCCAAATCACTGCACCCCCCAAATATCCTGAAGGTGAACATGACATTCGGTGTGATTGGGTAACATGGGATCACCTCTCAAGCTGTGGAACTTGGGCTCAATGAGAACCTCCAGAGAAGGTTGGCTTCCGCTTCCTAAAACAAGCACTACACTATTCCTAGTGCAATAAAAATGGCTAAATTGACCAATGCTAACATTTCAAGGAATTAGGGAGAGAGATTTGCAAGGAAATAAAACCTATACTAGAAGTGGTGATGCACCAAGAAAGGGTTATGCTAGACAAAATACCAACTTTCCAATGAAGAGAGATGATCATGAGGAATAATGAACATGCATTAAAAACTCAATTTACATACAGTTGTTCACTCCTTGATAACCACAATGACCTCCAAAACTTGCAAAAGAAACCCTAGTTCCACAGTTCACTTGCAAACATGAGAGAGGAAAATAGAAGTAGTAAAATCATGAAAGAACATATAACTGATAGCAAAATGTAATTTCCATTACTTCAAACACTTGCACAATGCATCATTACATTAGGGAAAAGGCATAGGCTACCATTACAATTTGAGAAGAAAGGGTTCAAAGCCTACAAATTCACAACATCTTAGCTTGTGAAGAGAGGGGAAGATTGGAAAGTTTCTAACTCTTTTAGAATAAGCACCTCATTTACATTTATAGAAAATTCTGAGTTGTTGAGAGAAAGAAGGAAAAAACCCTAGAATCTAGGCTAGAATGTAGGAAATAATTAATCACTATTGTTGGTCATGTTTACTTCATTAATTACACCTCCACCTTTTGAGGCACCACTCAATTACTGAGTAAAACCTACAATTTTCACAAGAAAAACTTCCAAAATTCATCTTTTGACAATTCTATTGTGTATCTCTCCTTCTCTTGATTCCAACAACTGTAATTTTGTAAAAAACGGTAACCAGGAAGAAAGTTGTGCTAATTTTAGTATAGGTTGCATTTTAAACAAAACTCTCACACAAAAACTCAAGATATATTCAATGCTTTGGCAACTCAAAGGTGAAATCCAAAATTTATTCAACTGAGTTATTTCTTTGCCCAACTCAACGGTTCTAAAAATGGCTCACTGGGTCTCTATTTATTTCCTAGCTCACATGATGGAGTTCAACTTGTTCCTTACCTAACATCGACTCTCCTTACATAATTTTCCATGTTAGGACCACCAATCGAGCTATAAAAAATGACCCACATTTACCATTTTTGCATGCTTTGGTTTTCGATGAGTCCTTTGATATTAGAGTGATCCCACATTGCTTGAGGGGTGAACCCCAAAATTAATTCCTGCCAATGAGCCGATAATAGCTTGCAAGATGAATTCCATACTCCTCCACATTTTACATTGAGATGAACATTTCATTCCTTTTTTCGGGCATGTCTTACCAAATTTGTTACATGGTAGAGCTCTTCAATGTTCACCTCCTGCTTCAAACTCCCACCGAACACATCTTTCTTCGTGTTTTCAACACCCGTTTGCCTTTCCTAATTCTTTTTCATTTTATTATCAAGCAACTTGGCATTAAAACTAAAAGCCACCTGCAAAAATATGTTAACTGAGATAATTTGGGCTTCATAAATTTGACCCCTCGAACACATGAGCTTCAAGTTGGATTTTAACTCTTTGAACCCCGAAAATCTGAAATGCTGAAATTTTGGAGTTTTGGGTTTTCGGGCTTTGGACTTTCCTTTGAAATTTTTCCAACTCAGCCAACAAAAATATCCAAACTCTTAATATCTTTAACTCTTAAATATGAAATAGTCAAAGCTTCTGGAAAACTTGTTTCTTTTCATTATGGCTTGAGATAACTCCTTAAACTAATGTACAAACTACTCCCTCTAGATTTGAGCTCTAAATTTTACAAGCTAAGCTACCTTTTGCAACTGATGTGACTCAAATGAGTAATGTAATTATACACCACCAAATTATCTTTTCCCACTCCTGCATGAGCCAACTTGAATAATCCAAATCCATTTGATGGCAAGTCACTTCCCGTGAGTCTCTTAACTTGGCATACCTGAGAGCTCATTTCGAAACAACAACTCAATGTATCATGGCTTGATCCCATGGTACAACTCCCATTAAAACCTACCACTGAGTTGATACAAATACACCAAGCTAGAAGACGTCAATCATATAATTTCAAATCACACAACCGATTGATGATTCTAGAATTCATGTCTTCTGCCCCATGTTGAGCTTGTTTTCTATAGATCGATGAGAAAGTTAATTCTTGCATTGAGTTACGTGTATGTCTCCATGAATAGACCAACACACATATTCATATAATTCCCGAGATTCTATGATGACCTTGGTTGAGTTAATTTTATGCATGAGATCCGACTATCATCAACCAAACAAACCTTAATAGCTCAATTTCAAAAGCTCTTCCTACTATGAGAAATATTCAAACTCTAAATTGAAAATGAAAATGGAAATGAACCATTTCCTACTTGAAACCATCCTCGGTGAGCCATCCTACTCACCATTTCTTATGCATTATATTTCCACATTCATCGACTCGGTGTATAATTCCAAGACCACCATCTTGTGAGAGTCACGAAAAACTCCCGAGCTTACCTATCAGTGACCATCGAGCTCATACTCTAGCTTGAGTCTCCAAATGAGATTATTCATGATCTAATTCTTATTAAGCTTCCTTCGAGTACCAAACCATTCACATCCCAAGAATATCAATATATCTCAACCTTGAGCTTGTCTTCACCTCTATTTAGAGCCGACACTCTCACAATGATCCAAGATATCCTCATTCATTTAAAATTTCAAAACCCTTGCACCAAAAATCCCAACGCATTCACACCTAATGTCATCAATGGATGAATCAAATTTTCCACTCCATCAAAGCAACCATAACCTTGATGCCTTCATAGTAAGTGACTCAAATATGCTCGCATGTCTCTTCTACAAGCTCAAACCTTCACACGTTCCCAACCACTAATGACATGCACCCTATGAGCTCATCTATGACTCACTATGAATACCTCCCGAATATCGATAAATTCATTTAGGATATCAATATCCATGATCGCTCTTCTAAGTACCAATAGTTTTGCGATGACCAATGTTGATTCATTCACAACATCCCTAACTTGATCATTAATCCCTACTATGAAGGACCTCACTTTAATGTCAATTTTAACCCTTATCTCGGCCAACAATCTATCTATGAGTTCTTATCACTAAATCCACCAAAAATTGAGCTCCAACTATTACAAGATCCCAGTCATAACGAACCTACTCATCTCTATCATGGTTGAATCAACTATTCCAATGAACACTTGTGCTTCAAAATAAATTAATCTGATCGATTCAATTCAAGATCTTCATTAAACTCACTCTATACCTAGAGAATCACCATGCCCTTTATGTGTGATGCAACTCGATACACTGTGTGAGTGCTCTAAATTGCTAAGTTGAAACACTAATTAAGTTCAATTTCCACAAAGTAGCTCATCCATAATTCAGCTATCGGGTATCCTCCAATTGAGCTATATCCCTAAAACTTCCAAATCAACTTAGTCTTCACTAAGTTCAACGTCTTCCTCTTTTCCATAGAATGGACTCCGTGTCAAGCCATTTGTTTCAACCATGGTGAGTCAACACACTATTTATCTTGCCTCCAAGCTCCCATAGCCAAGCCTAATGAATCCTAAAACTTCTCCATACTCGTGGTCTTCCCTCCACAATTTAAATGGCTCAATCCATTTTTTTGTTCTTGCAACTTAGCCATATCTAGGCTTTTCTCTACTATTTTTTGATTTGGCCTTCAAAGTTGTTTTCCTCTTAGGATCTCCATATTCACTAATTATATATTACTATGACTATAGTATTGAGCCATTATCCACCTTATATCAACAAGCTCAAAACTGAGCCAACCTGTGATTAGCTCCTCTTGAGTCCACCAACATGCAATATGCTAACCCAACTCTTTGCTACGACCAACTCGGTCGAGTTGGCTCAGATCAACATTGCCTTTTCATGTTCTCGTTGAAATGGCCAACCTATTTGTCAAGCTCTTCATTGTGGGACTCCCGACCTATTTTAACCAAATAAAATTCGACACCGAGCTCCTTGAGAAACTTGCCGAGCTACTCAAGCAAAGGTGTCCTGTTCAATGGTCTATTTGACCTTTTTTTTAAATGCTCTAAAATTTTGGCTCTTATGGAATTTTCTCAAAATCTGAGGACATAAAGGTACAATAAAACCTTATCAACATAATTTATTGATTTTAATCAATTTATACCCATGATAATCAAAATTGGTCCCACCGACCAATGTCCCATTCTCGAGTACACCCTGATCTTCTTCAAATTGAGAAAGAAAAATAAATCTAAATGATCCCGAAGCATTTGGTAATGCCATAGATGTGTCTTAACACAAAATATTTCTTGTAGATCCCATAATGTTTTATGAATAAGTCTTTTGGTCCCAAGGTCCACTAGACATCATTTTTGTGCAATTTTTCCAAGTGTGGACAATTTTGACAACACCTTGTGAAAAAATGTGATTTAGGTTTGAGCTACAAAGGAAGGGTTTTGTTTTATTTTATTGAAGAATGTTTTTATTTTCCTATTGAGACCAATTTGAATTTGAAGAATGACATGGAAAGTGAAGGTGTCAATGTGATCTAGATTTTACTAAGGCTTAAGGCAAGATGAAGAAAGAAGGTGGATCCATGAGTTAACCTTGAAATGTAAGATTAAGTAAGCTAAGTAGCTAAAATAAGAAAAATTCCTTGAATGAAGTTATGGAAATAGTCTAGACTATAGAAAAGATATTATATTTAAGATGAAGTTTTAGGATCTATTTTTATGTCATAAACATTTTTAGGAGAGCTAAAATGTAACCTTGATATAGAACATGCAAAGTGTAATGGAGGCTACAAGATCAGATCGATGCATTCATACCAAACACCATGAAGCTTTGGAAATTATACTTGAAGGATTGGATTAGATTGGATGGTATAAAATGATGATTTTTATAAATTAAATTCAATATTGAGGAGTGTTACAACATGTTGACCTAGTATAGTGATTTTTGCATTAATATGTGATATGAACAATAAATTATGATGTCTATCACCTAAGAGGTTGAAGCTAAAAGTTTGACAGAGTGTGTAAGGTTGAAAAATGATTCTTTTGAAGGTACTATAGAACAATAATGGTTCTCAAAAAGGTTCTAAAAGTCTGATGACTACTCATACTAAACTGAAAACTCATGGAAAATGAAAGTTTGTGGGATCTCCTACAAGTCTCAAGGACATGATATTAATCCTAATTCATGCATAATAGGGTATCATAAGCTGAATTCGGTTGTAATATTACCCATGAAGTAGACTATATGTCAAGAAAGAGTGAATTAGCTTGGAAAATGGTGTTTTGAAAAGATGAATGAGTTCTGAATAATGAAGATTCATTCATTATTATGGTTGGAGTGTAAGATAAATGATTGGTTTCATGTAGTATCGTATAAAGGAGGATAATATAATCCTATGGGGAGTAGTATAAACTTGTTTTTAGCTTGGTGATGTGATACATCTGAATATTAAGGGAATAGGTTAAGGGGGACATTGAAGCTAATTGGAAGAAATACATGCATTTAGTTAAGTCATAGGTGGTAAGACAGGTGATGATAATCCAAGTGGGAGTTTCTTGAGGTAAATTTATGTTTTGTAAGTAGTTACTTGCATGTTTTTTTCATGTTGAATTTCATGACCCTTTGTCATAGATGTCAAAGGGGGATAGATTTTTGTAGAAACTAGGAATGGTGATTTGAAGTTGCTAGCATGTGTTTTCCATCAATAGTTTTGGATTTATTATCATCAATGAAAAAGGGGGATATTGTTGAACCCTGGTCATTCTTGTTGTCATTGAAGTTAATTAAAATTAATGGAAAAAGAGTGAGTGGTGAAGTGAGGCTTTGTAAGGAACATGAAGGTTGATTGGTAGTACCTTATCAATGGTATTCTAAGTAGTTACGATGGTTTCAATGTTCTACATGATTTGGTCAGTAAGGTAGGAGTCCACTAGAGGTATGGACATGGTTGGTTAAATTTTCTCAGCTTTTCCACATTTCATACATGATGATTCTAACATGAGAAAGAGATTCTGGAGTGAGTAACAAGTAAAATTATGGGAGTCACAATTGTAACTAGTTTATTTAATCCTAATGAGGTGTAAGAGCTCATTGTAGGTCATGGGAAGACTAGTTAATTATGTAAGTATCCTAGGAAAGTTTCATCAAGCATGCATGAGCATCCAAAAGACTCATTTCTACTCCCGGTGGCAAAAATAAAATGTTAACTAAAGTTGGCATTGAGGACTAGCAGTGAATTTTGAGGTGAATGAGATAGGTATGAGATATACAGGGAAAATTATGGCTAAAAACATATGAAGAGTGTATAGGGGTGTCATTATTTGCTTCATTCAAAATTTCATCAAGTTTTGAAGAATTTGGTAGAACTTATGCGTGTTTTTCTAAAATTGGTTTCTTAAGGGATGCAAATTGAGTTCCCTAGATTTCAACATACAAAAATATTTACTCTCCTCCATGAAAAATTCTTTGATGGTGTTGATTTTCTAAGGTGCAATCATGTATTAGTAAAAACTATGAAGATTCTAATTTCGAGTTTCTCCATGAATGGATATCATATTTTATGCTCCTTTGATTATGGTAGATGATCAAATGCTTATAGAACATATTTTTCAATATAATAACAAGGCTGAGAATTAAAATTGAAGGAATAATAAGTGAATGGAAATGAAAATACATGTGTAACACACGTTTAGAATTAGTGAATGTGTTATAGTTTGAATTAGGTAAGAAGACAAGCCATGTAAGTTGGATAATATAAAGAGGTTAAGATATATCTTAGATAATGTGGAAGATAATTCAACATAAAATCACTTAGAGTATCTAAATCACACTTGAAAACTATGGCAACATGATAGTTCTCTTATTAGTGTATTTACAACTTCATAGGAAATTTAATTTATTTTGAAATTATATAATATTATTTTTGCTTGAGGTGTAAAAATAAATATATGAACAGTCCATTACTATGAAGTTGAAGAGTCATAATACTAAGCTTATGGTTATCTACAAAATTTAATACCTTATAAATAGTGTGGTGGTTGTCACAGTGATAAAGGGGTTTAAAGAAAGAAAATGAGTTGAGCATGAAAGAGAAACATGAGGACAAAATTCTAGACCTCAAGAAGAATAATGCATGAAGAGGTGTCACTAAAATTGATGAATTAAATGTATGAAAATATGGGTGATAAAATAATATGAGTTAGAAGTTATGATACTTGGAGAAATTTAGGTCAATGAAGAATTGAAAATCGAGAAAATTGAGTATGAAGACATCCATCATCGACACTTTGCCATGACTTATGTTTTCAAAAGGTTAATATTGAAAGTGAAATAACATGGATAATAGTATGAAATAAATAAACCTCATGAAATAAATACCTACATTTGATTATATTATCAGGAAAAGAAAATTTAGGAGCATAAATGGGGAAATAAGACATTAACTTAATTTAGTTGTCACCATTAGTTGTGTGAGAAAACAATTTATGAGTGAAAAAATCTTTTTATAAATTCTAAGTAGAAGCTTAGAATTTGGGGATTTTTAGCTTCCCATTGATTTTAATCTCACTAAAGGTCATTTATATCTAAACAAAACTTGGGATTTGAAGATTCTACACAAGTAGCGCTTTGTCAAATACTGAGTGGTTTCTTAGTCAAATTCTTGGAATTGCAGCTCCAGGTTGAGTTAAAGCTCAACCATGAAATCAATGAAACAGATATAGGACAATGTTTTCCTAAGCATATTTCTTGGCTTCAGTGTGTTATTTTCCTTTTTAACTGCTTGTTGATGCTAGTTTGGTATCGATGATGAAAATCAAATGAAGTAATTTATGAGGTAAAAATTAAATAAACAATGACTCACCTTGTTGTCATGTTATCCTATTAAGTGTTTTCATTAATGAAAAAAAACATTAATGACAAATGGGATGTTGTATTAGAGTCTTATGATTATGTAAATGATGTTAACATGAGTGTTTAGACGTGTTTGTGCTAGTGCAAATAGCGGTAAGATTCAATTAGGATTACTAGCTCTTGCAAGCCTATCCAGTGTTCCTTGGTGATGTATCATGATAGTATGATCTTGTTTTATAATTTATAATCAAGATAACATGATGGATAATATTTTTGGAGGGTTCTTGAGGACTCACAACAATGGCATGATATAGATAAATGTATTTGGATATGTTACAGTGCTCATTGGGAGCGAGCGAGCATGGTTGGTTGGAGGTGTGATAGTGTGGTTTGGAGCCATATGACCTCATGAAAGAATTAATTTAGGTATATCATGGTTTATTAGGTATGACCTTTTCATTTTAAAATGTTTCATGATGAGTTATTGCATTATTTCAGTTGACCCTAGCTTCGCAATGAGAATCCTTAACTTGAAGCTTTGCAAATGAGATATGATGGAGAAGATGAGGAATGGTATTGAAATTATCATGATTTTAGAAGTTAATGTGATGTTTCATGGTGTTTTGAGAAATATTTTAGGTTTAGAGGATTTTTTTAAGCATGATATGTCAGTTTCAGTGGGACAAAATCAAAATCTAGTGTAGTTTTAGCTCAAATTGCAAATTTAGATGCTCACTATGAAGTTTTTGCATTATATGGGACCTTGTGGATTTCAGAATGATTTTATGGTTATTTAATAATTTTTCAAAAATTTAATTATATCCTATGATATTTAGGTTTTTATGAATGAATGTTAAGAAAGTGAAGTGGTCTAAAACCATAGTTAAAACCTAGCTAGGTGTAGTTTGCTAAAAAAGAGGTATAGTGACCAAAGTTTTTATTGGTTGATAAAAGTTAATGATTGGATGTTGCAAAGGAATATAATATATTTATATAAATATATGGTTGTGGTTATGGTGATGAGTGAGCCCCACCCAAAAATGATTGTTTCGAAGAAGAAGGTTTTCGAAACGGTTGTCCAAAGGAGTAGCATGAAAAATTACTGATGCATGATTTTGGGAGTAGATATTAATGTGTAATAAGGGTTTATGAAATTTTCATGTCGGTACATGGTCATTTGAATTCTATATAGGTTGATTGGTTAAAGGGTAGTTTTGGGGTCTCAAATAGTAGGGTTGGATAAAATGGGCATAACTTGAGTTACAAGTTTATTTTGAAGATGATTCAAGCTATGTTGGAAATATTATTTAGATATATTTATAGTGTTATTGTTTTCCCTAGTGATGAAGTAATTTTTATGGTTTCTAGTCCATTATTTGGACATGAATATGTTTGGAAGTTTAAGACAAAATGTGTTCTAGTGTAGTTTTGGAGTTGTTTGAAGCATGTGATGGATTGGGTGATGTTTTATATCACCTATAAAGTGAAGAGGAATGTTTTTTTCATCTAATAAATCAATTTTTAGGTCACGAATATATGTATAATTTTTTTGTGAGCTAACCTTTGGAAACATCATTTTTGGCAGGTGTATTTGGTGAAGACAAAAGTAGCTATGGTTTGGGTATGAGGTTGATTAAAGGCTTATAACTTTAAAAAAGTGTTCTACAGGTTCATCCATTTCTATAAAGTTGTTACATGGCATGTTTTTAGAGTTTTTAAAGTTATTTGGTGGCCTTATGAAGTTTTTAGGGTGTTGAAGGGTACAGAAACAATGGTTTTGAGAAGTATAAAAGGATACTGGGCCCATTAAATAAAATAACTTGATTGCTTGATATCAATTGTGACCATTTATAATGTTTAAATGTTATAATAAACATGTTTGGTGATTTATGGTTCATGAATAAGGATAATTTTAAAATAAGGGCATTTATATCTTTTTGCCCATGGGGTTTTGAACAATTTTTTTGGAACATGAAATGATGATTTATAAAAGGGATACCTACTTGGGTCACTTATGGCTATTATTATTTGAATTAAGGTGTTTCTATGATTTAATGGTTGAGCCAAAAGGAGTGAAAATGTTTGAGTGTGAATTTGAATCTTGGAGACACTATAAAAGTGATGTTATGAGTGTATTGTTGCTAATATTTTAAAAACCCTTTTATATTCTTTTGAAGAACCATTTTGATGAAAAAAATATTTTGGAATTGCACAAAACCCTGAAATTACATTCTAGGACAACAACTTTTTTTTAACAAGGATAAACTTTATGTTGTTTCTTTGAGAGCTAGTTGGAGGGAGCATATTTGGATGCTTGTGTTTGGATGCTATATTCATAGCATGTTGATGTAATTTTCAGGTTTATAAGATGTCTTAATATATTATATTGTGTTTTAATTACTTTTTGAATAATTATATCTTCTTGGATATTTATGTGACTACATTTTTCATCTTGATACATCTTCGTTATACCATGTTGCTCTTTGTTGAATGAATTACTCTTGATATATATATATATATATATATATATATATATGTATATATATAAGTATGTGGGTCTTATTTCATTATCAATAAGTTTCTTCATATGTTTATCATTGTGAATCTTGTATTGTGCATATTTCATTGAGAAGGTTATATGGTTGTATGTGTGTTCTACATGTGGTTGTGTGATTATGTTTTTAATCACAAGTGTGAAAGTTTTATTTGAACCGATTCACCCCCTATCAGTCCTTATCACCTCCAACAATTGGTATTAGAGAAGGCTATTGGAAGAATCCTTATAAGCTAGAGGGAAATATCTGGTGATAAGATGACACCTACAACATTGGAAACAATTGAGGGTAATACCTTCATGAGAAGGAAAACAACATATGAGAATGCTGATATGCTTAACAGTTGAATACATCTCATGATGAAGTATTCAAAGTTTTAAAATCTCAACCCTAATGAGGCACAAGCTGAGTTGAGGATCAAGAGGGATGAATGTATCAAATATGAGGCTGATAAAGAAGAAGTAGTCAAGGTTTTAGCACAAACTAAGTTTAAGATCAAGAGGAAAGAAAGAGAGGATTTGAAAAAAATCTAGCCACTATGACAAGAAAATTACTATCTTTTTAAGGAATTTCATAAAGTATGAGTAATATTTTAGAAAATAAATGGCCTAAGTTGATATAACAGGCATAGGCTTCAATGAAGGATCATTCAAATTAGAGAAGAATGAAGAAGAGTCAAGCCAAGGATCTAATGAAAGAAGGTAGCCAATCAAGGGAGATAGTTCAAGGCTTCCACCTCATGGAGGATACTCTATAAGGAAGCCTAATGCATATAGTTATGGTGTTTTTCATGATAATTTCTATAAATGTGGTTCTTATGGAAATAGGGATATTTTTTTAGTCCTAAGGTTGACATAATAAGGATAATGGTAAAGGAATGGAACATTGTGAAGGAAATAAGAAAAAGGAATATCAAGAAAAGAGGAAGAAAAATATAAGTAAAAGGTATGGAGCTAAATATTATCACTATCATGAGATAGGAAATATTAGAATGTATTGTAAAATTATCCATCAATCACAATAAGGTACATAATAAAATTTAATGGGTATTTATATACTTGCAATGGATATGGACATATGGAATTTGAGTGCAAGAGAAGAAAAGTTGAATGCTTTAGCTACCACAAGGTAGGGAACATTACAATGTTTTGTGATGCAGTTAGTTAAAGAAAGATAACCAAGACACAAGTTCAAGCATACAAAAATAAGGATGAGGCTAGTCAAAGTACTCAAGAGGATTCCAAGAGTGTGACTAAGAAAAAGGAGGGATCTACTGTGAAAAATTTTGAATCGAAAAGGAGGAATCAACCAATGTGCAAGAAGAAATTTTGAGACCTTATTAGGTCTCTCATCAAGCTCCTCCATGGTATAATATAGATCTACTAGGATTCTTATAGGTGTATAGGTGAAAATGAAGCTTTGGAGTGAGGGGGAGATATCTAAGTCGAGTATAATTTTGTTCAGTTAATTAATTATGTATTATATAATTAATTATTTAATTAAACAATGTTGTTAATTTGTTTTATTAACCATATTTATTTTATTTCTTCATGGGTATAATTTTTATGGTTGTTATACCAATTAAGTTCTTCTTGGATGTAATATTAGAAGTTATTGTATGATTTGTTGCATTTTTGTAACTCCTCATTTGTTTTTATTCAATTGTATAATACCTATAAGTATTACAACCCATTCATATGTAATTTGGTTGATTGAGTTTAATATAATTTATGACGCTTCCGCCCCTGTTGCTCGATCCAAATTTGGTATCGAGTGTATTGAAGCTCCTAACAAGGTTGAAGAAGGTTTTAGAGGAAGGAGAATTCATGGAGAAGAAGTCTGCATCAACGGAGAGCCAGCATACCTCTTGCAGCTTCCCACAACCCCCTGCAAACTCAAAACCTCATGTGCATTCTCCACGTAACTGGAGTGAATTTTCTTTTTCCTTGGTGCTCTCTGCACCAAGAATTGTTTTTGTAGAAATAGGAATTTTTTTAAAAATACTATTGTTATTTCCCCATTAGGGGTTTTCCCTCTAAATTTAGAGGTAAATATGGTTACTGCTAATATTAGAGCTCTACATTTAAAGAGCTCTAAGCTATTCTTCATAAAAGGTCGAGTTACATAAGAGGTGGACCAAGCTGAGTAATAGTTGCATTGTGGAGTGAGCTCTAGATATTGGTTGTGTTATTCATCTTCAAACCGAGTTGTTTCTAAGGAATTTATGTGAGCTCTGCATCCAAGGTGAGACATCATTGGGATTGTTTTTTTTTCATGGGCCGAGTCGAGCTCTCATACCATTTTGCATTGGATGAAATGACTATGCATATCTTTGAGCCATGTGAAAATTTCAATGGATCCAACCTAGTTATGTGAGCATCCCAAATGGAATCATGCTTAGTGGATTGGCAAGACTGTGACCCTGCACCAACGTTGGAAAAGCAAGGCGTATTACTTGTGTTCAACACGGATCAAGCCCTACTTTACAACAACGAACCTCGTAACCAAAGTTCCCTCAAGACCTCTCCACGTCCCAAGTCGAGCAGCCAAAGACAACCTATAACAACATTACACCACACGGAATCAACAAAAAATAGCGGCTCGACCTGCAAATAAAAAAACTGCGGACTATACATGCAAATCGGTGGCAAAATCAATCAAAAGGAAGCTATTATCAAACAAATTTCAATCAAAAAGTTGCGTAAATAATAAGGAAGAGATGGTTTTTTCAATAAAAAAGAGTTTTAGATCCTCTTTCTAAGGAGAAAAACCTAAATCGACTCCCAATCAATTCATGCGGTGCCATGTATGTGATATATTTTCGCCAGTGTCACATTTTTTTAAAGGTTAGTTCCTTTTTTTGTTTACATTATATACAAGTTTGTTCATTTCATATCACAAGTGCCAAAAGGGCCTAGTTGGTTCAAAACCCACCACCAACACAAAATTTTGAATTTTGACATTTAGAGGCAAACCGGAAAAACCACCTAATCTGGAGGTGAATTTGGTGGAAAAACCACCTCTAACCGTTTAGTCATAACTAAATAGCCTTCTAAATTTTAGTGAGAAAAACCCTAATTTAGGGTAAAAACATTTTTCTCCTATTAGGCCTATTTTTTTATTTCGAGCAACATTTACAAAAGGAAGACTATCCAAAACTTCATTTTGGGCCACTTTTTAATGGTTTTTGGAATTAAGGGTCATTCTGGGCTCCGAAGGCCACCAGGGCCCGTAAAACAAAAATAAATGCCTGCCATTCAATTTTTTTCTAAATTTTTAAATGTAATTGCATGCTTCAATATATTGTACTAATTTGTAAGTTACCATAGTCAACCAGAATATTGCAAATTCTCATAAACTGGTAGAGAATTGTAATCCAAAATAGTAAAAATTGGTTATGTAACACTCACGAGATCGTAGATCTCATTCACATCGTTCACTATATACAGTGCCTCTAGGAAGCACTTATGGGTAAAGCCATCACGACTATTACTTGCACTTAACACCTAATATAGTTGTAACAACGTCGTCTCGGGCATCGAATCTTTAAATCGATGGGGATTAATAAGGTCATAATGAACACACTATGAGTCATCCCATCTGCATCTGTGAATGATTGCACGACATAAATCTAGAATAATAAATTATCCAATTATATAGCAAAGTTACACACGTATATGAGGATATTTCTTTGAGTCAGCTTTCTATAATTACACAGACCCTTTTAGTCTGTCTTAGTACCACGTATTGAAGTCTTTCATGTATGTTAATGCCCCTTTCACTTACCACTGGGTATATAGAAAGGGATAGTTTCTTCCACGTAATTCCGGGTATATCGAAAGGGTGTGTATATAGAAAGGTTCAAGATATATCGGACTGATGGTATATAGACTAGGAGACCTTATACCTAGAGTGATAAGAGCCAAACCCCGTCGAGATATTTCTACAAAATGGGCACCAATGCCCCCAAATGTTTTCTTCCGATTCACAACTACTCGGAGGGAATTGCTATGCTACATGCAAGACAAAAATCAAGACACAACTTGAGTTTGAAGAGATTTGGCCTATGTGTGATTGGTACTCTAACCGATCAACTAACGATACAACATATAAGCAAAGGTAGTTTGATAGATCGGATAAGAAATCCAAACTCGTCATCTTGTTTATATTTTATGATGATGTGCAACCCCACATTTGAGATAAAACAATAGACAAAGAAGCGTGGGATAATTTGAGCATAATATACGAGGCCAAAAACAAGAATGTTATACTAAATTTGCGAGTCGATTACACACATTGAAAATCAAGAAAAATGACAAAATCAAAGCTTTCTTAAAAATAGTTATAGATTTGATGGCTTCACTACTAGCCCTAGGAGAAGCAACACACATGATGCTCTCATTCCCATTGTTCTGAGAGCACTTATCTCTTCTTATCACATTTTTGTTACAACACAAAACGTGTTGATACGACATTGGTTTTGACAAATTGGTAAACTTGCTGTAACAAGAGGAAGCCATACATAATAAGGATGATGCGGAAGAGTAGGCACTTTCTTCACATTAAAAATGGAAAGGAAAAGGTAAAGGAAAATCTAATTCCTATCAAAATTCCCAAAATTGAAATCGATATCAAGGGATAGAAAACAAAAGAAGCAATGTCCAATCAGAAAAGAGAAATGACCTAAAATATTGTTGGTACAATACTTACAAGAAAGGTTCATCAAGAAACTCAAGACATCCACAACAAAAAAATCTCATAAGGGACATTTAAACTAAAATTAAGGGAAGAAAAAGGGGAACTAGAAAAGAATACCCTATCGAAGGAAATATTGTTGAATAAGAAGAACATTCGGATAATGAATAATTATTATACACTACTCGATCAAGCGAACCATCCACGTCATCTAGTGATGTATGGTATGTTCATTCGGAGCCACTCGACACATTACCAACCACGAGACTGGTTTACCTCAATTAGGGACACACCTTCAAAAACCATGTTTCGTTGGGTGATGATTCTTCATATATAGTTCGGGTATTGGGAACAATTTTCTACCCCTTGGTTCACGTAATCGCAGACTATTAGATGTCTTATATTTCAGAATTTGCTTTCATTTAGTCAATTCCTAGATCACAACCTAAAAATTGACTTTGATACTCATTCGACAAGAAAACATGTTTGATTCAAGATAAAACAAGAGGCTCAAAAATAGTTGCAAAAGCCTCTAATGTGGGATGCATGTTCTAGCTTGATTTTGTCCATAGAGAATATAAAGTACTTGTGGCTAGAAATCTACCTCAACACAATTGTGGCATCAAATACTTGATCATGTTAGTTTCAAATATCTCGACACACTACACCAACATAATATGGTACATGGGCTACCGTCTCTTCAAAGGGATACTTGAAAAGTGTCCTCACTTTGCCTAGCGGAAAACAACACAAACATTCATTCCAAAAGAAGACATATTGAGCTTGTGGTCAGCTTGATCTGGTCATACCGATCTTTATGGTCCGATGCAACCAAGTGATTTTCGATTTCAGTACTTAATCCTATGTGTTGATGACTATTCAAGGAAAATGTGGAATTTTTTTCTTCGCAAAAAAGTGAAGCTTTTGAAACTTTCAATATGATTAAAGTAGTAGTTGAGAATGGAAATAGTTGTCACATCAAAACTCTCCACTCGATCGAGGGGGAATTAACCAAGAATGAGTTCAAAGACTACCTTCAAACTCACAAGATTCATCGAAAAATGCATCCTCCACAAAACCACAACGAGAATGGTGTTGTTGAGAGAAGAAATCATACTATCATGGAAATGGTGTGATGTATGATCAATGACTTTGGAATTGTAAAGACATTCCAGGAAGAAGCATTAAAGACAACACTATATTTATTGAACATAGTGCCCACAGCTTTTGTTGAAGGAGTAACAAAGATAAGAAGCATGGTCAAAGCGAAACCATCTATTGCACACCTTAGAGTAGTTAGGTACAAAGCAAGTATGCACATACCCAACAAGAATAGAAATAAATTAGAAACAAATTCACGAAACTCATCTTCATTGGGTACATTAAAGAGACTCTTGGGTACATATTAATGGATTGAAAGACCAAAAAAGTATACACCAAAGTAGATATGTTGAGTTTTTTAGAAAGAATGAGAGTCTCCTCCTCTAGACTCACTTGATGTAGATTCTTCACCAATTGTAAAAATTGAAACCGATGTTCCCAAAGATGAGGAAAGTGATGATGGTTTTTATCTGATACAACCACAACCCATGGGAAAATTTCAGCGTATAACCAAGTGGTGTACTAGCACATTACAAGATGTAAGAATGGATTCTCCACTAGATACATGCACCCTTGGACCAAGGATTCGTAGTAAAGCAAGAGAAGAAGTTAACTTTTCTTTAATCAAAATGATCAGGATGATCTTTCTTCTAGCTACTCAATTTGGTTGGAAAGTCCATCAGATGGACATAAGTGCCTTCCTGAATGGAGATTTACAAGAACAAGTCTACATGACTCAACCTCGGGGATATGTAGTATCCGGTCAAGAAGCAAAGGTATGCGGACTTAGGAAGTCTTTGTATGGCCTTAAACAAGCACCCCGAGCATGGTAAATCAAAATTGATGAGCATCTCGCACAACATGTATTTTTAGAAATCTATATGATCCCAATATTTACCTCAAAAATCAAGGGGGGAGATTGTGATTTTGTTGTCTATGTCAACGATCTATTCATCATTGGTAGTTCAAGACATGATGATTGCTGCAATGAAGAAATATCTTAATCGATTATTTGACATGACCAATCTTGAGCTGATGCATTATTGTCTTGGATTAGAAGTATGGTAGAAAGAGAATCACATATTTGTTTCTCAGATGAAATATACCAAGACAACGCTTGAGAAATTTAGGATGGTGGAATACACACCAATTGCTACACTTATGAAGAACATATTGCGTAATCTCATTCGAGATCCATCTCCTAAGGTAAGGGCCACTCTCTATCAGTAGTTGATTGGGAGTCTCATTTACCTGACCTACACTAGACCAGATATCAACTTTAAAGTAAGCTATCTATCCAAGTTCATACAGGAACCCAAATTTTTTCATTAGAAGGAAGCAAGGCGCATCTTGAGATATATCAAAGGATCAGTGGATCTTGGTTTAGAATACAAGAAGAATGACAACTTCTTGTTAGGATATTTGGATTTAGATCATGCAAGAAACATTAATGACATTAAATCCACTTCAATATTTGTGTTCTTTATGGTATCTAGACCAATATCATGGGGAAGCAAGAAACAACACTTTGTTTCTTGTTCTTCCATAGAAGCCAAGTATCATTCTACAGGAGAAGCTTTCTGTGAAGTGATTTGGCTACATCACATACTCGAAGGACTTGGAATACCACAAGACAAACTGACCACCATGTATGTTGACAATGAAGGTGTTCTCAAACTTGTTAGCAATCCAATTTTTCATGAAATAACAAAGCACATCAAGGTACAAGCTCATTTCATATGCAAGCATGTGTTGAAGCACAACATCCAGCTTCAATTTTGTCCAACAACTGAACAATGAGCATATATCTTCACAAAGTCTCTTGCACGTGACAAGTTTGAGTTGTTCAGAGAGTTCCTCTCCTCATCCCTTGAGAAAATGCAAAATTAAGGGGGTAATGTTAGATTAATTAATTATGCATTATATAATTAATTATTTAATTAATGTTATTAATTAAATAATGTTGTTATTTGATTTTATTAACCATATTTGTTTTATTTCTTCACGGGTATAATTGTTATGATTATTATAACAATTATGTGCTTCCCGATGTAATATTGGAAGCTATTGTATTGGTTGTTGCATTTTTGCAACTCCTCATTTATTTGTATTCAATTTTATAATACCTATAAGTATTGCAATCCATTCATATGTAATTTGGTTGATTGAGTTTAATATAATTTATCGGCTTCCGCCCCTATTGCTCAATCTATAGATTTTTCACCATGGTGCATAATGTATGTCATCTTGTGTCTTTAAGTGTGTTTTCAAGGTTCTATTTGGGTACTCTTAGAGGAAAATTCATGATCTCAGATATTTGGTCTTAAAATAGCTCATGTAGGAGTTCTTATGGCTTGTGTTAGTCTAATCATGATGAATTTTCTTATCTAAGTCATTTGTGGTTGTTCATAAGTCTCATGGTCATGTAATAAGGAGTATGTAAGTGTTGTTGAACTCATGAAGCATGGTTTATAGTCATTGAGTCTTTCCTTAACATTGTTGGAAGTTCTATGGTCTGTGAGAATCTTTGTGTCAAATATGACTCTTAATGGTGTCATAAGATTAGTCATGTGTTGTCAGGGGATGTATAAATTTTATCCGAGTCCTTACTTGAGAAAGAAGTCATAAAGGTGTCATTGAAGTAGTTAAAGGTCATCTTGTGTCACAAGTATACTTATTCTTCTTAAAAACCATAATATTGTTAATATGAGTGGTTTATGCACCTTTCAAGGTCTAAAATGTCATTGAGATCTCTATCGAAGTTTCTAAGAGTACGAATGGGTCTAAATAGGGTGCTTTTAAATGCTCCAACATCATTATTTGTGATGGGTTAATCACTTATCATGAGTATAGAGATCTTCGCAAGTGATTCTTGAAGAAAAAAAGAAAAAAATCAAGATGGTTTTAGGTATGAAATTGGTTAATCATTTCTCCTCATTTTTTTAGGAAGTGTTCATAACGTTTCAAGATTCATTTATAGTGTTTATAATGATCTTTGATCCTCGGTTTAATTCGTGCATGACAATTATTTTTCATTACATAGAACTATTATTGGACTCTGTGAAAACTATAAGAAGAAGGGAGAAGTGTTGAAATTTGGTTGACATTTCATGGAGAGGAAGAAGATATTAATGTTCTGCTTGGAGATCTTCTAAAAATAGAAAAGGAGAAGCTCTATTAGGCATGATAGGGTCTACTCATTAATGTTACTTTTACTTAATTGATTCATTAAAAGAACTTTGTTCTTCTTAGGAACAATTTGGTTTTGCATAGATGTTTAGATCATCTCTGCATGTGGTTTTTAGTGTTGTTTTATGTGAATGTTGTTTTGACTCCACTAGTATGAGGAAAAAGTGATTTGAGTTTCGGTCTTCTTGATTTGATTTGTTGGGTTATGCCTTAATCCTTATGCTTGAGCTTGAGATGAAGTCAAAATTGTTTGTACTCTTGTTGAGTTTTGTTAAACTTGTAGGTAACTCGATTGCTTAAATTCATGGAGCTTGTTTAAAGAGATCTGTATCACCTATGTGAGAACACTTCAAAGTATAAACTGTTGAATAAATTTACTATTGTTTGATCTTGTATGAATCCTTTTGGGGATTAAACTTCTACAACCCTAGATTTAGAATATTCTTTTGGGTTATGATGGAATGATCAAAATAGTGAATTCGTATGATTTCTTATCACTTCTGTGTTGTGATTTTGGGTTTTATTTTTAATCTCCCAATTGTAGTCATCTTCTCTAATGGTTATTGAGGAAAGTTAATTGTTTGGTTTTTCTTGACATGAGTTGACATTACATGTATTTGTTAGTTCTTTCAAATTTTATAGTAATCCTACAATTTATACTTTTTCTCTTTCGTGAAATTGTGTGGGCCACTAAGCTTGACTTTTGCAACCCATGAGGGAAATGTTACTCGCTTATCTACTATTAGATTTTTTGGGTAACTAGTGAGTTTGGGCATTCGATGCTAAGAAGGAAAAACTCCCTTGGTATTGGTTTATTGTTTTGTAGTTATTGTTGTCTATTTGATCTTCTGGGTAGTTCAATGGACATTTTTTTATAGTTAGTCTGTTTCTTGGCCTTGGGCCATCAAAATCATTTTCAGTTCTTTTACAAACTAAGGCTAATGTATCTTTGTTGAGAAGGAATGTGTACTCAGGATTTGATATATTGTTATGCTCACGTATTTTCTTCAAGGGTCTTATTTTTATGAATGCTTTGAGACTTCTCCTTCTATCATTGTTTTTGTTCCTTTACGTAATCTGGGGGAGAATTACTTGCGGTCTTGTGGATACTTGAAACTTTAAATAATGATTCCTTGAATATTTTGGGTAATATATGAATATTTTTCATCATTCTTTCTTATCTATGTTTTCTTTACATTTAATTTGATCCTTAATTAGTTATCTATTTGGGATTTTTGTTTGGGATAGTATAGACTGAGCTAGTCAATAATTGTTCATGGTTATCTTTTGGTCCCTTCCTAATCATGCTTTGAACTCGGATGAAGTAATATCTCTTTTTTTCTTTAATTTTCTTCCTACTTCAAACTACATGAAGGTGCTTTCCTTCTTGGATTTTTTCCATTAATAAAACTTTTGGACTGTTTCATAATATTTAGTTCAAGTTGTGCAGGCGGTATAGCTTTGTCAAGTAGTGTATGGTGGATGGATTATTGCATTTGGTTGGAAATATTTTCAGAAATCATTTTTCTTACTATAAAATATCTTGATGGTTGATTTATTTGAAGGTGATTGTTAAACCCTTCCATTCTACTCTTTTGACTTAAGATTGATAATTTTTTATCTCTTTCGGGATTGTGTGTAGTCCTAATTACATGCTAATTTAATCTTACCCTTTTGATGAGATTTGTTTAGTTGTTGGACTTCAACTTAAATTGGATTCTAATTCTGAATTGTAGTATTATGATACTTAAATCAATAACACATATAAGTTATGTGATTTGGATCATCCTAAACTTATTCCTATGTTTTTAATTTGATTATTGGCATCTCAAATTTTAGGATGAATTTAGGTGAATGATATGTCAAGATGGAAGTATTGTTGTTTTATCTACTGCTGAACTATGCCTAAAAGATAGTTAGGATAGTTATCTCCTTATGTTAAATAGGTTTAACTAAGAAGGGAAACATGTAAAGTAATGTATGAAAATAATATTTGGATTGTGATGAAAGGTTACTTATCCGAATTACTGTTTTAATTCTTTTTATGAAAGACAATAGTATGGAAGGTTAAAGTTGTTTATATCATGACCTATTATTAATTTTGTAATGGTTTATTACTTTTTCTCTCTCTTTTATTTAAGTATGGTAACTCCTTTTGGCTTTGTCCTTCTAAATTTCTCGAACTGTTTCATAACATCACAGCTTATCTTAATGAAATAGTTAGATAAAAAGACATCATTTTAATGTTTAATGTTTATCATGCTCAATTCAATGAACTGACCCATGCTAATAATTTTGCATATGGGCTTCGTAAGTGATTAAAGGAGAATAGATTTATAGGAACTTACATTTTTTTACCAAAGAGGCTTGATCTTGTATGATGAAATATGGTTCATTATTGAAATGTATTTGATGGAAAAAGAAATTTGTACTTGTAATTGATCTTTTTATTGTCTTTTTGACATTAGGAATGTCTAAAGTGTTTAGACTTATAATGTATGAATCCTCTTGATGAATGAATTTTTTTTTAATTTTGTTGTACTTGATGTGTAATCTTTTTGGGTATTCAGTGAATCGAAATGTTAAGTATTTCTCTAATTTTTCTATCAGTAACATAACCTCTTGGGTTGGAATAGATTGAATACGAGACCCACGGTGCTAGATGTGCTACCCTCTCTAGTGAAAATGCAACTTAATAAGTTGTCATTTTTGCATTGTTATCCAAATATAACACTAAGACTATGTTTAATTAAAATGTTTGAATGAAGATAAAACTTGATATTAATATACAATGTATAATGAGGTTTAAAATGAACATTAACCCTCTATAAGGAGGGAAAATGGAAGATAACTACCATGTAATTAATCATAGACTTGTCTCAAGACATTTTGGGAATGAATCCAAATGTTATCTTGTATAGTGGAAGGTGTGCTTCCTCTTGAAGAATTCCCTAACCAGAATTAGAATGTAGGGAAGGAAAATAAATGGGATTAGACTTCATTCCATTGAATTCTAATATAAAAAGAACTTACTCAAAACTTCAAAGTAAGCTAAGGCTTGGGTAAGTAAGTAAGAAAACATCTCTTTAAGGTGTGTTGGATATGTTATGTAAAACATTAATCATAATGTTAATGGTATAAAAACATAACTTATGAAATAATTGGGGATAAAATATATCTACATTCCTACTTCGATCGTAGTTTTAACTTAGAGCCCTAATGTTTAATTAACTAGTTACTCGGTAGGGTCACTCCAATTAATCCTTAATGAGATAATTAATAAGTCATTAACTTTATATCTAAGGTATGTTTTCCTAGATGAGGAAAACCCATATGGATGTTAACATGTGCCAACTATAGAGATGTACCTTCAAGAAGACTAGGGTATTCACGAGGACATTGTATTGTAGTTGAGATGTTTCAACACCCTTTCAAGTTTATTCTTCTAGACTAACATAAACTTTGACTTGATCACAGTTCTTCCCTAGGTAGAGATAGGGGAATGAACTAATGTCAAGGTCAACTCATGTTGACTTAGGATAAATAGACATGTCCAATCGATGCAAGTTCATTGATTATGTCTAAATACCATTAGTCATCGTAGTTAGTCCTCCACACTAGGCCATGTTGTTAACCATGGCTAGGGTTAAACCTTAAATGAGTGGACTAATAGAAGTCAATGAAGACCATTCTAGATATCATATCAAGTAGGGTGAAGGATGTATTCTATTTGTGACGAGTATGCCATATAGGAATATAAACATGAAGAATATGTTTAAAATATTTGGCCAAAGTATCGCAAGCTATTGGTTATGTTTTCCTATGTCACCTAGTTTAAGAAGCAAGTTTTCATATGAATATCAGCAATAGATGCTTAGATAGTCCTCTTAAACAAAACACTTGATCCTTTAAAAAGGGTAAAAGAATCTTGTATATATGGTATACACATGATAAAGTTAACATCAAAGATTGATATGACACCGAGTCATGAAATGACATATCCATGTTTCATCGAGTCATTTACAACTGCATATGGTATTCTGTTATGAGATTGATTGGCTATGAATGTGTGTTCTAAATTATGTTAATTTAGAATAGAGAACATTATGAAAAAAAAAGATTTGTTGTTTCTAAAGTCTTAAAATGGGAATGTTACATCTTGGTATCAAAGTTAAAGGTTGTAGCTCTTGGACCTATTGTGTCCATAATCTGATAAAACTTAATTTTTTTGTTAATAGAAAATGGTCGAACGAGAGGAAATGTTGAAAATAACCCACCATCGGTGGAGAAGTAACAACTGACCAAAACATCAATGAGATCATTGCCACCTTATTGGACAAAGGAGATCATCTGGTTGTATTAGAGCAAAAAGTAATGGGAAATGAGGAGGAGGAAGAATATTATGGTAATAACAATCAGCCACCTCCTCGTGGATAACGTAAATATGAGGAATTTAGCCGTTGATAATGTTAATGCTGCCAATGCTAATGAAAATGCACCCAATCAGCCTGAGAATAAAAAGGCAATATTGGCAGCTAAACATACTAATGATATAAAAAGGATAAGTCTACCAAAGTTTAATGACACTACACTAGGAGATGGATTTGGGAAATGGCTCAACGAAATGGAGAAGTAATTTTCTATAAGGAACTTCTCTGAGGAAACTAAAGCAATATGGGGAGTTTATCAACTTTCCCATGAGGCATCTTCTTGGTGGGACAACTGTAAGGCTAAGTTAAACATTGATGAAACAAACATCACTTGGGATCAATTTAAAAATTATTTTAGGCAACGATGGTTGCCACAACTTTACTATGATAAGAAAATGACTAAATTTCAAAACTTAGCTCAAGGAAAGTTAACTATAATAGAGTACTTTGGGAGAAGTTTACTAAGCTCCTTAAGTATGTGCCTCAGTATCAAACTGACGAGAAGTTTAGGATACAAAATTCATTATGGGATTAAATCCCATTATATGTGGTGAAGTGGATGTTCACATCCCAACCACTATGGAAGGGGTTGTTGAAAAATCCATAAGGAAGAGAAGAAATTGAAAGCAATCTCTTGCCTATAAGGAAGAAATCAAAAAGAAAGTTCCTAATTCTTCTTCATCCCTTACACCCAAAAAGGGACCATGGAAAAATTTTGCTATAAAAAACAAATTTGGTGCTGATAATAACAAGAAAACTGTAGAAAATAAACATGTTGCTAATGTACAAAACAACTTTATCAAGAACAATAATAACGAATAGAAGTCCTATGGGGGACAAAATGATAAATTTGAGGATAGAAATAAATTTGAGCCTAAGAAAGAACATATATGAGTATGCTACAATTATGGCAAAGATCATTATGCAAATCAATTTCCTCTAAGGAAATATGACCACAATCGAAAAGATAAGATACATGTTATTGACAAACAAGTGAAAAACATGTTACGCCTATAGAAGTTCCAAGTAAGTTATTTGGTATACTTATTACTATATTTTTGATACTAGAGCTATTGAATGCTTTATTTCTACTAAATTAGCTTCAAAATTAAAAATAAAAGCTAGAAAAATGGATAAATCATGGGTTGTACATTATGGAAATAATGTTGTCCACATAGTTAGTATGTGTCTTTTTGGAGCAGTCCTTGACTTTCCTAGTTTTTCCACTAAAGTTGATCTTTACGTTGCTCCTTTGGGGTCTTATGATGTAATCATAGGTGTTAACTAGATGTTGAACATAAGGAAAAGGTTGATTGTTTTGAAAAACATATTAGTTGTTTATATGACCTATAGAAAATAGAAAACATTCAGGGGTAAAACATGAGATTTAAGTTAGGAAATTGTCAGCAATGCAAATTGAAAAGGCCAAACAAAAAGGTTGGGTTTTGTATGCAATAAAAATTTCTGAAACAATTGAAGGGGATTGTGACTTCTTAGAAAGATACCCGCTGTTACGAAGTTTCAGTGATGTGTTTCAAGAAGAACTACCCAGTCTTCTACCCAAATAGGATTTTGATTTCATGATTGAGATCAAGCCAGGAACCGAAACCTATTTCCAAGGCACCGTATTGAATGACCGACATTGAATTGGTATATATTAAGGCACATTTGGAAGAAGCTGTTATCTAAGGGTTTGATAAGACCAAGTGTCTTACCATGGGGAGTTTTGATATTTTTGTGAAAAATAAAGATGGAACACTTAGATTGTGCATTGATTATAAGATGTTAAAAAAGGCAACAATCAAAAATAGATATCCACTTCCTAGAATTGATGATCTGTTTGATCAAATACATGGTGCATCAATATATTCTAAGATAGATCTTTGATCTGGATATCATTAGTTAAGAATCAAAGATGAAGATATTCATAAAATAACTTTTAGGACAAGGTATGAACATTATGAATTCACAATTTTACCATTTGGTTTGACAAATGCACCTACAAATTTTATGAATTTAATGAATAATATTTTTCAAGAATACTTGGAAAAATTTTTTCTTGTATTCTTGGACAATATTCTTATATATTCTAAAAGAATTGATGAGCATCATGATAATTTGAAGATAGTTCTAGAAACCTTAAGAAAGAGAATATTGTAGTTGTCCAAATGTTTTTTCTATCGGATGAAAGTGCACTATCCGGGACATGTCATGAGTAAAGATGGAATAGTTGTAGATCTATCAACAAAATTTGCAATAACGAGTGGCTCGCACCTAAGGATTTACATGAAGTTAGAAGCTTCATGGGTCTTGTTGGTTACTATAAAGTTTGTTAAAGAATTTTATATGGTCGCCGCACCATTAAATTCATTGCAAAAGAAATACAAGAAATTTGTGTGGAGTGAAAATGTGAATCTACATTTAAGACTTTAAAGAGTCAACTTACATCTACACCTATTTTGGTTGTACCTAATCCTAATGGATACTTTACTATAGTAATAGATGCTTCCTGGGGAAGGAATTGGAGGTATTTTGTTGCAAAATGAGCATGTTATAGCATATGAAATTAGAAAAATCAAGTTACATGAATTAAAATATGCTCCCCATGACCTAGAGCTTGTTGCTATTGTTCATGCACTTCAATTATAGAGGCATTACCTTATTGCTAGACCATTTGAACTAAACATTGATCATCTTGGGATGAAGTATATTTTCACTCAGCTAAATATGAATGTAAGGCAACGAAGATGGTTGGAATTTCTATCTCAGTATGATTTTGACATAAGTTACATAAAAGGATAGGAAAATAGAGTAGAATATGCACTAAGTCCTAGGAAACATATTTCTACACTTATAATGTTGATAACTCAGTTTAAGGATGAAGTAAAAGTGTTATGGAATCTGATTCTTATTTTCAACAAGTAAAAACAACACTTGTTGCAGATCCAAATGATGTGAGATATAGAGGTTTTCACTTTGATGACGAAGGAATATTGAGATATGATAATAGAGTATATATACCTTCAAGAAATGAATTAAGAAGGAAATTGTTAACTAAATTTCATAATTCACCTTTTTAGGACATCCTGGCATTATGAAAATGCTCACTGATATAAAACAAAAATATTTTTAGAAAGGGATGAAAAAGATGTAATTGATTTTGTGACACACTACTTAGAATGTCAACGTGTTAAGGCTAAACATATGCATCCATCCTGTTTATTGTACCCTCATAACATACCTTTGTATAAATGGAAGGTAATCAAGCATGTATTATGTTTAAGGGTTGCTATGTCAATAAATAAAAATACACATGATTTTATTCTTGTTGTTTTGGATAAACTAATAAAATTGGCACAGTTTATTGTTGGTAATTTTAAAGATGATTCACCTTTTTAAGAAAAAAAATTGTGCATGAAATTTTCAGATTGCATGGTGTGCTTGAATTGATCATATCAGATAGAGATCCAAGAATGACATCTAGATTTTGGAAAACACTTAATGCAGCCTTAGGAACTAAACTAAATTTTAGTTTAGCATACCATCCGAAACGGATGGGAAAACTAAAAGATTTAATCAAGTTTTGGAAGATATGTTACAAATGTATTGCATGGATCAACAATACAAATGGGAAGATTACCTTCCATTAGTTTAATTTTCTTATAATAACATGTATCACACCTCTCTAAAAATGGCACCTTTTGAAGCATTATACGAAATGAAATGCAAAACTTTAGTAAGCTAGGATAACATAGAGGACAGAGAGGTAATTTGACCTGAGATCCTTACTGAAATGGAATAACAAGTGAAAATGATTCATGAACATTTAAAGGAAGCAAAAAATAGAAAAAACATTATGCAGAACTTAAAAAGGGTTGAGAAGAAATTTAAACTTGGTGAAAAGGTCTTTTTGTGGGTTAAACTCAAAAAGAGATCTATAATTTTTGGCAAGGCTTCCAAGTTATCACCTTGTTATGTGAGATCCTTTGAAATTGTCAAAATAATCAGCCATGTAGCTTATTTTTTAGATTTACCACCTATTTATCACGAATGCATGATGTTTTCCATATTTCTTTACTTAACAAATATGTTTCAGATTTATCACGTGTTAAATTGGAATTCCTTGCAGGTCTAAGACCCAGGAATAATCATGGTTAAACCCATTTGATTGTTGGAAACTCACCAATTGCACTTAAGAAATCATGAAATAAGTCAATGCAAGGTCCAGGGGACCAGTTTAACAAAGAAAGTGCAACCTGGGAAAACCTCGAAGACATGAAAATTGATTTTCCAAATTTATTTGAGTAGAATTGATTCTGTTGATTGATAAAACATGAATATTTTATTCTTAGCATATCGATAAACCTTCCAATTTTTGGTAGATACTAAATTCTTTACTATTGAAACAACTATTTTAATGCTGAATAATTATGAAAATTTGAATTTCTTAAATCAGTTCTGTTATAAACTTATGAATGAAATAATTATATTTTGGTTATATTCTTGATTGAATTTATTTGACTAAGTTAATCATTAGGACAATGATGCTTTTTAGGAGGGATGTATGTAATGCCTCTAACATGACTAGTACCTATGATGATTTCTACTTTTGAAGGTACAAACATTGACATGTGATTTTTCTTATGACGATGTACTCTTATGAATTTGGAAATCATGTTTGCAGTAGAAAATAATTCATCTATTGAGAAGGTACATTCTGTCATGTTTGTACTGTATTTAATAAGAGCAACCCACCTCCTTATGCATAATTAGTTCACTGCTTGAATTGAGAAATTTGGTTTCTATTTTTCATAAATTCTTCTTTTAGAACATCATTACCTTGGATCAATTCCATTGATCCAAGGTATGCTTTTAATTCATAATTTTGTGGTCATAATGACCAAGTCAGATAGATCAGGTGATCTCTGGATTCTGACTGTGCTAGAGAATGGATGAAGTATTTAGACCCTACTATATATTGAATTACGATGTCATGGATGGTTCTTATTTTGTTAGCATGCAATGCTTTCTTTGAATGGAAACCTATTGTAGTTATGTCTTAATGTTAGTAACTATAGCCTAGAGCTAAGTCTAACCTATGTCTCTATGATCTTTTGTTATTTAGAATGTTAATACTTTAACTAAAGACTTGCCTATGGACCTATGTTGATTTCCTAAACTAATATTAAGATAACTATGGGAATGGCTAACCTAAGGGGGCCTAATAGATGACATGGAAATTGAGCTGGTCAGTGGCATATTTTTCTAGACATTTAATTGAGAGTTAAGGTGGTCTTATCCTTTGGTGCTGCCAAATTTGGCATGAGCATGAGAAAAGATAGGGAGGGATCAGTTGGCACCTCCATCGAGTTTGGTTGCATGCAAAATTTAAATTTAGTCTTCACCAAATATGGAGATGGTGGTGGCATGGAAAAAGGAGGGAACTAACAGTCCTTTGCATTTAATGTTTTTGAACTTGGCAAAAACTACCTAGGAAGATGCATGAGGGGTTTAGTTGTTTTGATCTTTTGTTGTTTCAAGCTTGGGCTCTACATGATGTTGTTCATTTCTTCAAACCTCCAGTTTGATTCTTGCATGACTATTATTTTTGCATTGCATAGAGATATTATTGGACTCTATGAAAACTATAAGAAGAAGGGAGAAGTGTTGAAATTTGGTTGATGTTTCATGGAGAGGAAGAAGCTATTAAATTTCTACTTGGAGATATTTTGCAAATCAGCAAAGGAGAAGCTCTATCAAGAAATTTAGGCTCTACTCATTAAGTTGTTTTAATTTTACTTAATTGATTTTTTAGGAACAATCTAGTTTTTTCATAGTCATTTAGATCATCTCTACTTGTAGTTTTTGGTGTTTTTTTATGTGAATATTGTTTCGACTCCAATGGTATGAGGAAAGTGTTATCTGGGTTTCGTTCTTCTTGATTTTATTTGTTGGGTTATGCTTTACTCCTTGTGCTTGAGCCGAGATGAAATCAAAACTATTTTTACTCTTATTGAGATATGTTAAACTTATAGGTAACTCAATTTCTTAAATTTGTGTAACTTGCTTAAAGAGATCTTGTATAACCTCTATGAGAAAACTTCAGAGTATAAACTATTGAATAACTTGACTATTGTTTGATCTAGTGTGAATGTTTTTAGGGATTAAACTTCTACGACCCTGGATTTAGCATATTCTTCTCGGTTATGATGGAATGATCAAAATAGCGAATGTGTATGATTTCTTTTCACTTATGTGTTGTGATTCTGAGTTTTATTTTTAATCTCCCAATTGCAGTCATCTGCTCTAATGGTTATTGAGGAAAGTTAATTGTTTGGTTTTTCTTAACATGAGTTGATGTTACACAAACTTATTAGTTATTTTGGCTTTTATATTAAGCTTGTAAATTTATACTTCTTCTCTTTCCTGAAATTTTTTGGGCCACTAAGCCTGACATTTAGAACCTATGAGGGAAATGTTACTTAGTTATCTACTCTTAGAGTTTTTGGGTAACTAGTGAAAGTTTGGGCATTAAATGCTAAGAAGGAAAACTCCTTAGTATTTCTTTAGCGTTTTTTTTATTGTTGTCTATTTGATATTCTAGGTAGTTCAATGGAAATTGTTTATAGTTATTATGTTTCTTGGCTTTGGACCATGAAATTGGTTTTCAAAACTTTTACGAACTAAGGCTAATGTATCTTTGTTGAGAAGGAATGTGTACTTGGGTTTTGATATATCTTCATGCTCACGTATTTTCTTCAAGGGTATGAGTTTTATGAGTTTGTTTTAGACTTATCCTTTTGTCATCATTTTTGTTCCTTTACGTATGTTCTGGGAAGAATTACTTGTTTAATCATGCGGATATTCAAACTATCATTAATGTATCTTTGAATTTTATTGGGTAATATATGAATATTTTTTATCATTATTTCTTGTCCTCGTTTGTTGTACATTTAATTTGATCGATTAGTTCTCTATTTTGGATTTTTGTTTGGGATGGAATAGACTAAGCTGGTCAATAATTGTTCATGGTTATCTTTTGGTCCCTTCTTAATCGTTCTTTGAACTACGATGAAGTAATATCTCTCTATTTTATTTAATTTTCTTCCTACTTCAAAGTAGATGAAGGTGATGTCCTTCTTTGATCTGTTTCATTAATAAAACTTCTATACCTATTTGACAAGATTGAGTTCAAGTTGTACTAGGGCAATATAGCTGAAGTAGTGTATAATTGGATGGATTATTGCGTTTCATTGAAATATTTTGAGTAAATATGTTTGCTTAGTAGAAAATATTTCGATGGTTGATTGAGTTGAAGGTGATTGTTAAACCCTTCTATTATACTCTTTTGACTTAACATTGATAATTTTGAATCTCTTTTGGGATTGTGTGTGTACTCCTGATTGCATGTTAATTTAATCTTACCATTTTGATGAGATTTGTTTAGTTGTTGGAATTTAACTTAAATTGGGTTCTAATTCTGAATTTGAGTATTAGGATACTTAAATCAGTAACACATTTAAGTTATGTGATTTGGATCATCCTAAACTTATTCTTATGTTTTTAATTTGATTATTGGCATCTCAGATTTTAGGATGAATTTAGGTGAATGATATGTCAAGATGGAAGTATTGTTCTTTTATCTACTTCTGATCTATGCCTAAAAGATAGTTAGGATAGTTATCTCCTTATGTTAAAAAGCTTTAACTGAGAAGGGAAACATGTAAAGTAATGTATGAAAATAATATTTGGATTGTTATGAAAGTTTACTTATCTAAATTACTATTTTAATTGTTTTTATGAAAGACAATAGTATGGAAGGTTGAAGTTATTTATACCATGACCCATTCTTACTTTTGTCATGGTTTATCACTTTTTCTCTCTTTTATTTCAGTATGGTAACTTCTTTTCGCTATGTCTTTCTAATTTTCTCAAGACTATTTCATAACAATAGAGTTATCTTTATGAAACAATTATCTAAAAGCACATCATTTTAATGTTTAGTGTTTATGATTCCCAGGTTCAATGAGCTGATCCGTGCTAGAAATTTTGTAGATGAACTTCATAAGTGTTGAAAGGAGAAAATATTTATAGGAAATTACCTTTGTTTACCAAATATACTAGATCTTTTATGATGAAATATGGTTCATTATTGAAATGTATTTGATCAAAAATAAAGTTGTACTTGTAATTGATCTTGTTATTCTTGTTTGCTATTAGAAATGTTTGAATTGTTTGGACTTATAATGTATGAATCCTCTTGATGAATGAACGATTTGTGAATTTTATTGTACTTGATGTGTAATATTTTTGTTATTCAAATGAATGGGAATGTTAAGAATTTCTCTAATTTTTCTATCAGTAACATACCCTCTTTGGCTGGAATAGATCGAATAGAGAACCATGGTGCTAGATGTGTTACCCTCTCTAGTGAAAATGCAACTTAATAAGTTTTCATTCTTGCATTGTTATCCACCATATCACTAAGACTATGTTTAATTCAAATTTTTGGGTGAAGATAAAACTTGATATTAATTTACAATGTACTATGAGGTTTAAATGAACATTAACCCTCTATAAGGAGGAAAAAGGGAAGATAACTATCGTAATTAATCATAGACTTGTGTCAAGACCTTTTAAAATGATGCCAAATGTTATCTTGGATAGTGGAAGGTGTGCTTCCTTTTGAAGAACTCCTTAACCAAAATTGGAATGTAGGAAAGGAAAATAAATGGGAGTATACTTCATTTCATTGAAGTCTAATATAAAAAGAACTTACTAAGAACTTAAATAAGCTAAGGCTTGTGTAAGTAATTAATGAAAAATCTCTTTAGGTGTGTTTATATCTATTATGTAAAACATAAATAAGAATGTTAATGGTATAAAAACATAACTTATGAAATGATTAGGTAAAAATATATCTGCATACCTACTTCTAATTGCATTTTTAACTTAGAACCCTAATGTTCAATGAACTAGTTTCTCAGTAGGGTCATTGCAATTAATCCTTAATGAGATAATTAATAAGTCATTAAATTTCTAAGGTATGCTTTCCCGCATGAGGAAAGCCTAGATGGATGTTGACACATGCCAACTATAGGGAAGTACCTTTGGGAAGACTAGGGTCTTCATGAGGATATTATGTTGTAGTTGACATGTTTCAACACCCTTTCAAGTTTATTCATGTAGAATAACATAAACTCTAACTTTGTCACAATTCTTCCCTAGGTAGAGATAGGGGCATGAAATAGTGTCGAGGTCAACTCACATTGACTTAGGATAAATAGACACATCCAATCAACACAAGTTGATTGAGTATGTCTAAATACCCTTAGTCACCGTAAGTAGTCCTCCACACTAGGCCATGTTGTTAACCATGGCTAGGGTTAAACCTTAAAAAGTGGACTCGACGTAAGTCGTGAAGACCATTCTAGATAACAAATCAAGTTGGGTGAAGGATGTATTCCATTTGATGTTTATGTCATCTAGGAATATAAACATAAATAATATGTTTAATATCTTTGGCCAAAGTATTGCAAGTTGTTGGTTATGTTGTCATATGTCACCTAGTTTAAGAAGCGATATTTCGAGATCAATATGATTAATAGAAAATTAGATAGGCCTCTTAAACAAAACACTTGATACCTTTAAAAGGGTACAAGAATCATGTATACATGGTATGCACATGATAAAGTTAACATGAGATATTGGTATGACACTGAGTCATGAAATGAGAGATCGGTGTTTCACCAAGTCATTTACAATTGTATATGGTAGATTGATTGAGATATGAATGTGTGTGTTCTAAATTATGTTAATTTATAATAGATAATATTATGTAAAAACAAATTCCATTTTTTCTAAAGTCTTAAAATGGGAATGTTACAAGACTTAGCAAGTGATTCAATGTATGTAAAATACTATGAAAGTAAGCTACAGGGTGTTACGAGTATGCAGATTACATGATGACGTGGTTTGAAAGTGTTATTGTGTAAAGGCATATAAGATATATAGTTTTAGCTTCCTATCTACATAAGGTGGTTTGTGTGTTCCAAGGTGCATTGAGAGGTTTTTCTAGATTGAAAAGGAATTTAAACTAGGAGATGAATAGTGTGTGTATGATCTATAAGCTCAAGTGTGGAAGTATCAAAGATGAAAGGTATTGTATAAGAGTCCTAGAGACTCAAAATGAATAGCCATAGTTCAATAAGCATGTCAAGGCTTCATAACAAGTATATATTTGTCTCCATAGTGTATGTTTATTATATCAAATTATTGATGATTTGTATTCATATTGAAAGTCAATATTTGATTGAAGCTTCAATAATTCTAATTTCTCTTCAAGGTTTCTTAATGAAGTATCCAGATTGTTGGGTATATGTCTAAGAAGAAATATATGAGTGTGATAAGGGTTGTATCATTCATGAAAGGATGTGTCGAGTTTGTGTTGCCACCAAATGTTTCTCCTATGTATAGATACCAAGCTTTAAGTGTTATAACATTAGGTAATGAAGATCCATATCTCATCAAAGGGGAGAAATAACTGTAAAAGTCCCAATAAAGTTGTTCACACCATGAGGGAACTACAATATTCAAGCATAAAGGTGTAAAAATTCTATCTCATTATTATTACGCATAGTGTTCAAGAGTTTATTGTGGGCTTCGGGTATAGTATTATGTGATATTTATATTGTAATGATCATTGAAATTTGATGAAGTGGTTCAAAACAATGAAAGGAGTGTAAAATTGCATCCTATATGTGATAAGTCAAAGAATTCAAATGAAATGAGACCATTTCTAAATATTCCAATATGGTTTAAAGGTCTAAGCTTTGATAGTCTTGGTGAGGGTTTAGTTAAAAAAACCTAGTTGATACTATAAAAGTATGGGTAAGCTTTGGAGCTAGGTGTAGACACAAAATTTGGGTCTTATGACACCCTGTCTGCAGTATCTTGTCCCAGCAACCTAACCCTACCTCACCACCTAAACCTTACACACCTAATGATTTATTAATTACCTTATAATTAATAAATCCACATCTCCAACCCCGCCACCTCATCTCGCCACCTCACCGTGACTCTAGCCCTAACCCTAAACTAACCTAATTAAGACCTATGATTTGGTCCAGACCCACACCCATGACTCATTACCCTCACCCGCACCAAAACGAGCCTAATAATGACTTGACCAAGCCCACAACTGATCCTCGAGAGAAAAGGAGGGAAACCCGACTATTTTACTAAAAATAGCCACTTTGGCCTAACCAACATTGGTTCCTACTCGACCGCCGTTGGTTACGTAAAAGAGAGGATCCAAAATTCATTGGGCGGAAAAGAGAAGTGAAACAAGCGAAAGAGGTTGCGAGAGAAGAGGATCGAGCCAAGACTATAGAATCGAGCAATCGGATCATCTGTCACACTCGTCCCAGCATTGGAAAAGACTGAGGATAGCCTCATCAGCTCGCTTTCCAATACCGGATCAGCCCAACTAAGCCTTCTTTACCACATTCCTTGGACCTGTATCTTCATCAGGAACTAGTAAGTAGTATCTTGTAGTTCTTTGTTATCATTTTCTTTAATTCGTATTAAAAGGGGAACTGACCACCTTCGAAAGGAAGTCTAATATTTCCTGGGCCTAAGGCAGCTCCCTCACTTATTGTCTAACTAAGATCTAGTGGTCTTGTATTCTTATTTACAGGTAGTCCTTCCCAGACAAAAAGGAGTTCTTCACAATCGGTCTCGATCTCTCTACGGTGCGCGCACACCCTCCCAACACTCAATAGGTATTCTTCCTAGCCCTAACCCCGTATCTGCTTTCTCAAGAGAATGAAAGGATAGAAGCAACTCTATTCTGGAACCAAATTCTATGTGAAACATTTTGGCATGCCCGGTGGGACCCTTTTCGGGTTTCTTTCTTTCTTGCTTGCTTTCATATAGGGAGCACACTTGTTGTTTCTTTCTTCTAAATATTCACAAAATATTTTGTCATTTTGGTAAAAGAATTTTTTTCTTTCACATATTTGCATTAGTGATAGTCATCTTCTTTTCTTTATCAAAAATCACTTTCGATTTGGATTTAAAACACGTGCATCACATTCTTGCTTGTTGTTTTTAATTCTAGTGAACGTATATTAAGTAACAGTCGTACACGTGGGGTGATATCCACGGTATTGAAGAGAAATTAATCTTACTCTCACCGCACAATACATACAAAATCACATCATAATCAACACAATAGCTCAAACATCCCCCCTTCTCGCGGTATTCCTCCACCTGATTGAGGTAGCCTTATGAGCTAAACAAAACTTGACATCTCCCTTAGGTCTCTTGTTTAGGATTGACATCATCTAGCATCTAAGGCATAAGCCCAAAGTGATTAAAAATAATCCTAGGGTTAGTCTCTTGATTTGCTTGTGCATCTTGCTTGTTTTTTAGTTTTGTTTCTCTATCATACACTCGCTTTTCGGTGATCACTTCAAGATAGTTTGGTAGGTATATTAAGCATTGTCATCCCCAAACCAGCAGCATCTTACATCCTCTCTTTGCTTTCACAGTGCCCGACACCGGTCCTATACTACCAACATCGGTTAACTGACCGACACCGGCTACATTCTGACCAACATCGGTTATCTGACCGATATCGGTTACTATGTTTAACAGTTTTTGACAAACCAACAACTGACAATTCCAACATTTTGTTGCTGTTTCTATTTAGGATTGATTAAATCCCTGTTGTGTCCTCTTGTCCATGGTTGTTATCACCCGAAACAAGCTGCAGCCATGGTTTCACATGCCTGTTCCGTGCCTTTTCCTGAGTCACCCCCTTCGCATCCTATGGGGAATCCTATGGATACCAGTAATTTTCCCACGATCCCTGTAGGAGATAAGGAATTTGCCAAATTTTTGGATGCTAATCCTAGCACTGTACAATATTATTTGTCTCATACCCCTGACCATGCACCTAACAATCGGCTCCTCATTGGTATGCCTATTAGTATCGCCGCTCACTTAGCCCCTTCCCCACCTAATAACTCCGCCTCACCATCTTCATCCTTAGCCCCGTCTCCTAGCTCAATAGCTTAGGTGGTTCATACTACACCAATTGGCTTTCTTTTCATTAATTTAGGGCCCCACGTGTCAATACCGTCCACTCGACCATACCTCATCTCTCTCACAGATGTCTCTTTTATAACTTGCTCTTTGCCACCTATACACACGATCTTTCCTCACAAGCTCCACCCACCTTTTCATTTCCACAAATTCATCCGGGCCTCAACCTCTTATATAGGACACCCTTACTCGGCTGCCCCAACACATTCATCACCATTATCTTATCGCATTCAATCCCACCACCGCCTAGTAGTAGCTCTTGGACCAATCCTCCTCTCACACAAAGATAGCACCATCATCTAACCCAACCAATGATTTAATCAAACAGGATGATGGACAAGATGCAAAATCTTGAGGCTTCTATTTTAGAAGTCATAGCACCACGACATATGAGAAAGTTTGTCGATCCTATTCATCCTTCTCGTCCCCTTCATACATATTCTCCTCAATGGGAATTACCAAATTTAATCGCTTTAATAGTAAGGAGGACCCTCAACAACACTTATGATTGTTCGACATGCCTCGCTATCCGATTGCTCACGATGATGCCTTACTACTCCATACCTTTCCCATCTCCTTATCGCCCTACCTTGGAGTGGTACGGTGCTTTAGCCCAAAGACTCAATCTTTTCCTTTAACCGATTAGCTAAATATTTCTTGGATCACTTCTCCATCAATATTGCCAAGAAAGTATCCATTACCGACCTCTATGCCATCTGAAAATTTGAAGATGAGTCTATCGCAGATTTCGTTGGACGATGGCGGGGCCTCATCAACCAACTTACTTACGCCTTACCTCACGCCGAGCTCATTGAACTCTTTACGCAGGCCTGCGCTAAACACATTTCTCCCACCCTCCAAATTCAAACTTTTCACACCTTTGATGAGGCCTTTACTATGGCTCGGAAACTAGAGATTCGAGCCTTAGAGGAGAAGAAATTGAGGTTACACAACAAAATCTCAAATTCCCGACCCAAGACTCTACCACCAAACCCAACACCACCAACTCTCATGCATCGGCTGCTTCAAATCAAAGGGTGCAATACACGCAAAGGATGATTCCAAATCTCGAGCACCTTTATCCTAATACCCACCAAAGCCACCTATAAGTATAAAGCGAGCCCATCAACTACACTCCCTTGGGATAAAATTATGGTGTGATCTTAGACAAATTACTTAAAGCAGAGCTATCACCTTACCTCCTCGTTAAACCTCACTTTGGGTTTGATTCCACCCAAGCTATTCCTTCTTGGTATAAAGAAAATGACTTCAGAATCTCCATCGCGTGAAGGGACATAGTCAGGAAAACTGCAAGATGTTGAAAAACATAGTGCAGGAAATGGTTGATGTAGGGGATATAACTCTCAATAATCCTAATGCCCCCGCTAATCAAAATTTAAAAATCTTCAACAAACCATTTCCAAACTATGCATCTAATAAGAATACAAACCAAGACACCTCGGTGAGGAGAAGAGTGTGCATGAGATCCATGTGATTTTCAACTCCCAACCCAGGGCTTCCATTGAGGAAATTCTAAATCAAGCTTCTTCACCAACGCAGGGATTCTCGCTCCCTTCTCCTTCATCAGGACAAGAGGAAAGTCCCGCTATTCCTTTACCCATAAAGGAATTAACCACCCAGAGTTCTCTTCTCACAAATGAACCTTCTTACACCACATCCCTATAATATTATGAGCGGATGTTACCTAACTTATCTATTTCCCAAACATCTCCTTCCACCACTCTTGTTGCAACAGTAAGAAGGCTTGCCACTTTTTCTGTCACCCTTAGAGGAGAAACCCCTTGAGCCTACATCACCAAACTCCTCAATCATGAAGGATCCCCTCGAGCATGCCCTCCTACATATTAGTTCTTCATCACCTAAATATTTCCGGTGGTATCGGTTGACCTATTAACACCCATTGATACAAGGTGCCTCATTTACCCCCGTATCACACCCACAAAGTGGACCAAAATCATAACACATCTCTCTTTCATACCAAAGTTCATGTTCACACGTGAAGGTTGTCATCCCTCGGAAGATAGATGAGTCTTATGGGAGCGTTTGAGTACACCATACTCTACTCAAATGCAGTGACTAATCCAGACACCTCTACCATATACCCGAGATGTTTACAAAATCTCAAAATGCCTATGTCCTCACCTTCACCCCCTCGTCTCTATCGAATACCTCAGCCACCTCTATCAACCTAACCAAACCTTCCTTACGCTTTAAACTTCACCAATTCCTAACCCGACGAAAACCCACCTAAATGTTTAGATTTATCCAAAAATATTGCCGTCAATCCACCTAGAGACAGACCCAATCTCCTCGATTCTAATCTATGCCTCTTCCACAACTAAAACCCTCACCCCGATAACACCGACATGGCGAGGCTCGTCTTCACCTTCACCATCACACTTACCTTCTATATTAGGGCCTCACCCTCCACCTTTCTTCAATAACCCTTGCCTCCCACATCTTCTTTAACACGACCTATATCTTTTGCACCCCTATAGACACTCATGGGCATCTCAACATCGTCGCCCCAAGTATCTCGCCTACCTGCCAACCTTAAGAAAACTCGATCATCGAAGGACTTGTTTGTTGTCACTCCTCCCTCCCCATGGTTGTTTCCTACCACCACATCAGCTAAGGCCTCATCATCTAACCAGCTAAACATAACTTCTACGTAGAAGAAACCACGCCTTGTTAAAACCAATCATCAAAGTCCCTTGCCTAAATCACCACCCATACAAACCACTCGTACCCAACCATTACCAAAACAATAAAAAATCTCACCTACTCAATCAACAGCCTCATCTTCATCTGAATTTGACACGCTAAAAGGATCTTACTCCAAGATCCTTGATATGTTGGTAGAGGATGCGACCATTTCCCTACCCCCGCTCAAATTCTATGATCCATCTAAACCTTGACCTATAGGTTATGATGAATCTAAAATTTGTGCTTACCATCGCACACCAGGACACGATGTAGAAGGATGTAAAGCTTTGAAATCCATTCTTTGCCAGTCACCTATCTCAGATAGATAGCCTAAGAAAGATAATTTACGGAGAGAGAATCCCCTAGCTTCGATCCCTTCTCCTATACCACCTGTCCCCGCCTCACCAAAATCTATCATCATTGCAACCCCGCCTCTCCAGAGAAATGAATTATCCCCGCCATCTTCCTCCTCTCGTATTCATGAGATCAACATGATTAACATTGCTACTCGAGGTCGAAAAAAATGGAAAAGCTAAAGAAAGCATGCCTGCAGCCTCTCTTTCTCCTTCTGCCATCCCGATCGCACCACCACCTAAAGTGGTCATTCGTGGACCTACCTATCCCATCTCTGATGGATTTTCCCACCGCACCATGATCAAACAACTTCACAAATCTCCTGTCAAAATGACACTCTATGATCTCATTCAAACATTTGAATCACATCGACAAGCTTTAATTGAGATCCTTCAAGGGATAGAGGTCCTACCTAACAAAACCTTGCCCGTCACTTCCATTTTAACACCCAACCACGTCGCTTCTCTCACCAAACAACCTACCTCCACAACCACTTCGTCCCCTCGTATAAAGCAAGCCGCTTTCTTTGCGGTTTTCCAAGAAGAAATTGTCATCTTCGTAAGATCTTGATCTAGCTCTTTTCATCTCGACTTACGTCCGGGACATCCGGCACGCTCGTGTTATGATCGATAGGGCGCTAGCCTAAACATCATCTCTTCCAAATCCTTCCAACAAATGAATATCCCTCCTAGTTTGCATGTGTGCCAACCCCACCATGTTCCGTTCATTCAATGATGCTATTACTTCTACCTTAGGCACCGTGATCCTTAACATTCGTGTAGGGCCACGTACCTTACCCGAACTCTTCTATGTCCTTGAGGGAGAATTTTAATACAACATATTGTTAAGCCGCCCTTGATCCCAGGCTATGGGATGCGTTCCTTCCACATTACATAGATGCATCAAATTTGAGTATGAGGGGAAGTCTTACACTTTATCAAAGCCGATGCTTCCCCTTTCAAAACCTCAGTAATATGTTATATCACCCTAATGATGTGCTTGTACCACCAAGGCACCCATTGATCCAGCCCAACCATCTACTTCAACCACACCTCAACCATCCACCTTAACCACACTCACACCTTCGACCAATTAATCCACCGCCTCGAATACCACTTCCTTCCCCATGGACAACATCCCAACTTCGATCCCTCGTGGATGTTTTTCAACGCCTTACGACTAGGGGAATACCACCTATACAACATTAGCACCTTCCATACCCCACAGAGTACAGAGACAGGTTACATGCACATCCTACCTACGACCATCGTGTGGGGAGGTGATCTCCTACGGACCACCTAATTTCCACACCAACTTAACGTATGGGGGTGTCGACACATCCTCTGTCACTCCTGAACCTCCCCTTGGTGTGGTTCCCTTCCAATCTGATTTTTGATATCTAACCAACCATCGTTTCACCCTCACCTTCCTGACGCGCTGTGCTTGGAAGGGTTTTGGTTTCAGTCTTTATGAACAAGGCCGACATACGATCATTCCCATAACTACCCGCAAACACAAAGATTGTTGTGGTCTTGGATTTTTTGAACCACCTACACCGAAGAAACCTCATGTCAATTGTATCTAGGAAAACAATGAAGTCACCCCTTCCGAACCATCATCACCCATTTTTCCATCTTCACCCACAAAATCGATAGACCCAATCTATCCCTCCTAACTTTTTTTTTTCGTGAATGCTATCTTCCTGGGTCCTCTCACTTATCAACGCGATAGTGAGGACCCATATTCTCTCCCCCTTTTGTATCTAGATATGATTGAAGAAGATTCACCTTCAATTAATATTGTGGAGTGCCAGATGATGACTCCATCCTCATCTACCTCGGTGTGCAAACGACTCTTATATTCATGTGCCTTACCATCGACACCCAAACTATGTTGAATGAATCAACTATAGAAATCAACATCCACACGGAGGATGATCCTCACATTTTAAAGATCAGAAAATCTCTTGATGCATTAGAACAAGCCGCCTTCACTACCTTCCTCCGTGCTCGCAATCAAGCTTTTGCTTGGTCCTACGCTGACATGCCAGGAATTGATCCTGACATTGTTGTCCATAACATCACTCAGAAACCAGACTCTAAACCAATTAAACATAAACTAAGAAAAATACATCCACGCATTGCCCTCTTGGTGAAAGAAGAGCTTCAATGCCTCCTTTCCGCTTTATTTCATCTTACTTATTGACTATCCGCAATGGATTTCTAATGTCGTACCTATCACTAAAGTGACGGGGGGACTTCAGATATGCACATATTTTCGGGACCTTAACCTCGCTTGCCCAAAGGATGACTTCCCCTTACCTAGCATTGATCAACTTGTTGATCTCACTTGGACATGAGATGCTTTCTCTCATGGATGGCTTCTCGGATACAATCAAATTTTGGTAGCCTCGACCGATCAACATAAAACCGCCTTCATTACCCCCAGGGACCCTTCTACTATCGTGTCATGCCATTTAGCCTTAAGAATTCAGTGCGACATATCGGTGGGCTATGAATTATATTTTTCATGACATTATGAACACTATCCTCGAGGATTATGTTGATGATCTTCTTGGAAAATCTAAACATCGCAGTGAACATCTTGATGTTTTAACCATTATTTTTGATCACCTGTTACAATACTGTGTTCATCTTCAACCAAAGAAATGTGTCTTTGACATTCTTTCAGAAAACTCCTTGGCTTTATCATCTCTTTGCGTGGCATTGAGGATGACCCAACTAAAGTCAAAGCTATCCTAGAAATGCCCCCACCCACTAACCTCAAATAATTGCATAGTTTGCAAGGCAAACTCCAATCTATCTGGTGTTTCATTTTACAACTCTCAGACCGATGTTAACCTTTCCATCATCTCCTTAAAAAGGACATTGTCTTTCAATGGAGCGAGGAGTGCCACTAAGCCTTTGAGGCTCTTAAATCTTATCTCTTGCAGCCACCCGTGCTTATCCCACCTCAGGACGATCACCCTTTCTACCTTTACCTTTCTGCCACCGACCATGTTGTAGGAGCCATGCTCGCACATCGTGACTCTGAGCATCGAGAACAAACAGTTTATTACATAAGCCGTACTCTTGTGGATTACGAGACTAGGTATACACACGTAGAAAATTTGTGCCTAGCCCTATCATTTGTGGCCACCAAACTCCGACATTACCTCCTGAATCAAAAACTTTTTCATCACCAACGCTGACCCCATACATTATATGTATGCCAAACCTCATCTAAACCAATGCACGCCCGATGGCTTATGCTCCTCGCCAACCTCGACCTTGAGTTTGTACACTAGAAATCAGTCAAAGGAAAAACTATTGTAGACCAACTCACGAAGCCCCTCTACCTGGGGAACAATTTACTAATTTTACTTTCCCCGATGAGCTCATCGCAACTCTTTCACTCGGTGATGTGTCATATCCAACGATCCTCTTCTTCGATGGATCTTAATGCCACCATGGTGGAGGGGAAGGCATTGTTCTCATTCCTATTGAAGGTGAACCTATGCCTCTTTCATTCAAGCTTGATTTCCCTGTACTAACAATACAAAGAATACGAGGCCCTTGTTTTGGGTCTCCATGTTACGTTACACTTAGGCTGTGAAGTCTATTAATATTTTTGGTGACTCTCAATTGGTAGTAAATCAAGTTACTGGCATCTACCAATGTAAAAATGAGGAACTTCAAAAGTATAAACATTACGTGGATTCACTTTTGACCTTATTTTCTCATTATTCTATCCAAACCATTCCCCACTCAACTAATAAATTTACAGATACTATGGCTTTCTTGGCCTCGCAAATTCTGCCTCACCAACTGACTCAAACATATTTGTCTTGGTCCAACAACTCTTTGCCCCATCTTACTTAGTTCCGGATGTTTGTATGGTAAATAATGTATCTGCTGATTCACAGGATACCTGGTATCACCAATTTCACGACTACCTTACAACCTCTGTTCTACCACCTGACCTTACTAGTAATGGCAAACATGCTTTTCTTAAAAGTGTTTCTCGTTATGTCATCATGGGGGGACTCCTCTATAAATGTGGCTTCGATGGTATCCTCCTTCACTGTCTAACCGGCGCTGAAGTCACTCATACCACCCAACAAATCCATGACGGACTTTGTGGCGGGAACTTTAGTGGCCTCGCCATGGCCAAGCGGATCCTTCGCCTAGGATATTATTGGCCTACTATTAATAAAGACTACTGTGAATATGTTAAGCATTGTGTTATGTGTCAACAACATGCCAACCTTCAACATACTCCTAGCCACCCGTTATAGGTCGCATGAGATCTTTGGCCTTTCTCACAATGGGGTTTAGACCTTATTGGCGAGATTCACCCGCCTTCTTCACAGCATCACCATTGGGTCATCATGGCAACCAAATATTACACTAAATGGGTAGAGGCCATTCCACTCATTTCAACCAAAAAAGAAAAAATCGTTGAGTTCATCAATCATCACATTATCTGTCGTTTTGGTGTTCCTCGTCGCCTAATAACAGATAATGGAAAATATTTCAAAAATAAGTTGTTACAAGACCTTTGTGACAACTTTGGTATCAAACTTAGCTTCTCGTCACCCTATTATCCACAAGAAAATGGACAAGCTGAATCTTCTAACAAAACCTTAATCAAAATTCTCATGAAATTCGTTAACAATTCTGGGAAAAACTAGCATGATCACATCCCCTTTTCCCTTTGGGCTTATCGTACCAAGGATTCATAATTCCACTAGTGCCACACCATTCTCTCTAGTGTATGGTACCAAGGCTATATTTCCTCTTGAAATACAAATCCCTTCTCTCAGAATATCTCTTCAGGATAGTCTCGCCAATGATGACTTCCGCCAAGAGCGGTTAGCCCAATTAGAGCTTCTTGACGAGCATCGTCTTACAGCTCTTGACCACCTGCAAATTTATCAAAAGCGCATTAAGCGTGCTTATGATAAGCGAATTCATGAGCGTACCTTTAAGATTGGTGATCTTGTCCTCAAAGAGAATCAACATGTAACCAAACTAGAAAAGAGAAAACGTGGAAAATTTACTCCTAATTGGATTGGGCCTTACATTATCACTCACACCTATGGATCAGGTACTTATCATTTAGCTTCTCTTAATGGTAAAGCCGAGCCTGAACCCCTTAATGCCTTACATCTCCGACCATTCTACTGTTGAATTTAGTGTTACATCACTTCTTATCTACCTTACGCTCGTCCCTTGAGCTCATTTACCACCTCATACACCTTGTTTTGTGCATCTCAAAATGGAATCAAGCTCACATGGTTTGATCATCACCTCCTCTTAAAGATTCCTTCCCCTTTTTAGTCTGGTCCATGACTTAAAAGTATCAAAATAACAAGTTCTCAATTATATGATTTTGGGATATTCTTGAGTCAAACTTCCTCCAAAACTATATGCTTCATGCCAAATGGACATCTAGACCGCTACGCTCTAAACTAGACTACTCCCTCGAAGGACAGCTATGTGCAAAGCCGCATCTGTTATTATACACTAGACTGCTCCCTCAAAGGATAGCTATGTGCAAAGCCGCATCATGCTACTATAAGTAGACTGCTCCCTTGAAGGACAACTATACAAATTCAGCCTCTATTAGAAGCTTCTCGCATTGATCAGCTTCGTAAAGACCTCAAGAAACAACAAAATGCATATCCCATATAGATTTCCCGCATCGATTAGTCTATATCCAGAAAAATAAAAGCAGTATTCAAAAGCACTTTTGAGTCAAGGACTCGTCTATTTAGGTTTGGATCTATTTCATCAGAATAATCACCTTATAACAAGTCCTCTATGCCCCAGCTATACCATCCACCTCACCTCACCATTTTCACAACAACAAAACTCAAGGGACATGACATATATCCGATATATTGTGATTATACAACTCTTTTCACCTATCGACTTCTCGCCTATGCAAGGTACCTAGGGATTCAAGCTCATCCTATGATAATACATGGTTTGTTTAGCTCTTTCCAACTATGGGACATTTTTTCCTCTTTTACCCGAATCTGGGATTATGTGTTGACCTTAATCAAGACACGGTTCCCTAATGCTTGGGTAAGCTAACCCTCGCTTCACCTATACCTTACCAACTCCAACAACCTTACCCTACCAATATCAAAATTTTTACCAACCAACAAATTTCCTAACCACAACCAAATTGCCTGAATTCACCTCTCCCTGGTCCTAAGGGAGAACTACATCGGTCTGAGGCCCCTCCTTGCTTTGTGCAATGGGCTATGTAGGCGGCACTTAGGACACATGGGGTCTCCCCTATCATGTGTGTGTGTTTTGCTTAAAAATATAAATGTTTTCACATATTTATATTGATAACACTCAACTTTGTCCTTTACCAATCCAAACATTCAAAACACAAACATTTATTATTATTATCATAACCTCAAAATCAACATACATATTTAGTTTTATTTAGATGTTAAACAAATACATCTTCTCTATCATCGATGCACAGGTCATCATCCTTATTTATTCTTCTACCCCTATGAAATTCACGTAGGCCCCCATGCCTCATCTCGAACCAGGTAGTGATGGTGATCGTCGACGCCGCTCACCTAGCCTCTCCATCCTCAAAGGGGCCACTGCTATTGGTTCCTCCCACTGATCCGCCAATCTCTCCTGTAACATATGAATATGCCCTCTCGCGTGGAGGAATCTTGCCTCTAGTCTCTCCACTCGTGACTGCAAAACCTCTAACAATCCCGTTGTCTCATTCACCTGTGTTTGAAGCTGGTGAACTAAACCCTACAGGCGGTCTCTCTCCACTGTAATCACAAATGTCAAGACGATCGGCCCTCTCACGTGCACCTCGCAGCTCTGCTACCCACCATAATCTATAAGACTCTGTCACTCCTGCATCCATTACCCTGTGATCGGCTACTGTCTCCTCTGGTCCTTCTGGAAGTGTCGGTCATGGCGGTGAGAAGGGTGCCTCGGCATCAATCCTCCTGTATGGTCTATGAGCCATGGGTATATCTGAACAAATCCAAATTGTCGCCGCACGTGATCTAGAGGAATCCTCTCGTACTCACCTGGCCTGTGTCCCGCGATCCACCTTAATCACTCTACACCCCTCAAATCCTCGGCTATGTTCACCGTCACCACGTAATTCCCATACAGCCTTTAACAGATATCTACAATCATCACCATCTCCCACATCTACCTATAATACTCGGCGTCATCTATCACGGTTTCGGCTCTTGCCTCTTGCTCTGTCTGGACCCATCATCTGAATCCCAACCTCTGCACTCCTGTCTCTCCTCCTGGATTGGTCGGCCTATTGGTCACACACACACAATGTGCTCATAGGCCCAACAATGTAATAAGTATGCACAATCCAGTGTAGTCCTGTGATTTCACCTGCATGCCCATAAACCCCTGTATAGCTCTGCAAGATATGCAGGTGCCCATGCGAAAGTAACGCTACCTTCTATCATCTCATGAATAATACACATCAATGATTTTGGAAATCTTCCCCGTCTGCTCTAGGTAATGCATAATACCCCACCACTATCATTAATACCACTTCCAACCTTGTTGCCTCAGGGTGTGCCGCAAACATTATACCATAAGTGAATGTCAAACCTTGCTGTGTCAAATCTCATGCGGCTGGACCAAATACTATTGTTATCACTACCCTGCGCCACGTTAGGCCCTACCTGATACACTGGTCTTCCTGTAATTGGGAGTCTCAAAATTTGGAACACATCTTCTAACGTCACTGTCATCTCCCCTGTTGGCAGATAAAAGGTATTTTTTTCAGGATTCCATCTCTCAATCAGCGCCTGCAACATAACATGATTGCGTGCGATCTGTGAATAATAGTGGATTTCGCTTAACCCCACATGGTTTATTAATGCCCACTCAATTGGTGTTACATCCACTCGGACCCGTGACAACAAATTTGGCACCCTATCATTCATCCTCAACCCTTTACCTGTATGTACATTAAACCAACAAACAACAAATCAACAAATAACTTCCAACGTGTTTTTTATCGCAATCCACAAATTTACACAGTAACCGATATCGGTTATAGACAACCGATACCGGTTACCTAACCGATACCGGTTATTCTTAAATGATATCGGTCACTGTCAATTCCAACCACCCCGCTCAAAAACACCACCTATAATAACTTCTGCGCTCGTTTTCCCCTCTCTGTACCTACGCACATATCTTTAACACCTGATTACCTACCTTACAACACTCACCCCATCCCAAACCTTTTGCCTATCACCTTTCTTTTTCATCTCTACCCACTTACCTTCCCACATCCTATTCATATGCATGCAAAAAAAAAAATTAACTCCAACCAAAATCATATATACCTCCTGGGATGCAGCAGTTTGAGGTGGAACCTGTCTTCCCTCTCCTCTCTGCCCGCTGGATGCTTCTCCTTGTTCAGCCATGTTCACCACCCTCTTCACTATTACTTGCCTTTACGCCTTCTTACTCCAAGCTCATGATCACTTTACCTGTCTCTTTCCTCCTTATCACTCAATTCTCCCATACAACTACCCTGTATGGATGACAACAACCTCGCATCCTCGTATTTAACATGTTGCATGGCTCTAAAAATAAGAATCTAAAATTACCTCCCTAGCTTTTCTATTTTTAGAAAAGCTTGTTTTAACATAACCGATGTCGGTTATGTAACCGGTATCGGTCAATAGTGACCGACATCGGTTATCTAACCGATATCGGTCACCCTATACCTATTTTGATTATATCCAGGCCTTCTCTTTTTTTTTGCAAAATTTTGGCGGCGCCCGCCTCTTTTCCCTACATAATGACATCACTATCAACATCCATCATCATACTAAACATCAATATTTCAAAACATATGCATATCATTAAAACATCATCAACATCATTTATATATACATCACAAACATTCCAATACCATCAACACAAAAACATAAAGCATTATAATATATGCACCAAATCCACAATTACACACACCATATGGATCAACCTCATCATCTATATATATCATCAAAACAATGTTACAATATACAAATTGCCCTAAATGGGGCCTCTATCATACAAATAAAAATACAAATTCAGCACGCAGGCCATTGTCTCTATCAAAATCTCGACTCGGCTCACAGGCCGGCCTCTCATGTCAAAAATATACTCGGCTCGTAGGCCGGTATCAACTATACAACATGTACTCGGCTCGCAGGCCGGTATATATAACAAACATGAATACATCAATCCTATGAGGGCACGCAGGCCTCTATATACACACTCGGTTCGCAGGTGGTGTCTCTATCAAAACCCATCTCTGCTCTGGGTGACTCGGCTCTCTCCCCCTCCTCGGCTCGTCTCTCAATCGGCCTGTGTCGGATCTCGCCTCCTACCCGTCACCGACTCGCTTGGTGTGGCTGCTGCCACTGTGACCTATGACTCAGATGTCTCGGCTCTGTGAGCTGCATATGGCTAATAGTCAGCCCCGGTACCATCTAGTACATACTGATAATATCGGGCCTCTACTCTCGCCTCTATATATTGGGCCCGTGCCACCATGGCTGGTGGGGCTGGTCCCCCCTCCTAATAAAGTGGACCACGACACGCCTTTACACCCTATGCCTAAGGCTGTACTCATGCTCGTGCTGCTAAGGCCGTACTCTACAACTGTGCCTGAGGTTGTGCTTGTGCATGTGCCTGAGGCTGTACTTGTACCTGTGCCTGAGGTTGTGCCTATGCCTGTGCCTAAGGCTGTACTTGTACCTGCTTCTGAGGTTGTGCACATGTACACTGCTTGGGCCAACTACCCCTATAGCACCCCAATCTATGCCTGTGTAGTAGCAAGTTGCCCCTGTAATAACTGCACCTAGCCCAAGAGACAGTCCCTCTCCACTATAACAGCCGCCAAATCTAGCTGTGCGGGTTATGCTCTCATGGCTGCCCTCTGCCCTGCCCACCAAACCAAAAATGCACCTGTAACACCGGCGTCATCCACCGTATCATCTGCCGGTCTCTCCGCGACCCCAGGCCCAGGTCCAATGGCTGCGGAAGAGGCGGTGGTGCTGTACATCCTCCCTCGATACTGTGGGAAGGGAGGTGGCTCATCCTATCATAGGCCTAATCTGTCAGCACCCTCTCTAGGGGAATCTGCTCATGCTCCCCGGGTCTCCGTCCAGCTATCCAGAAGATGTAATGGATCCATCATAGCTATGCTCGGGCTCCTCCATGGGGCTGATGGCCTCTGTATGGCCTCCATATAATATCTAGTGTGGTTAGGCCCTCTAACATATGCCTGTAGTACGCAACATCTTGCCTTGTAATAACCACTCGTGGCTGGCCCACAACCCCTAACCACCTCTGAAACCCATACCCATACACTGCCTGCGGCCCGGATCTTTGGGTAGCCCTACAAGTCATAAACACACAATGTACTCGTAGGCCCAACAATGTAGCAAGAATGTCGAGCATATCCTGAATTACCTCATACGGCGATAGCCCCAGAGCTCTCTGTATAGCTGCACCAAATACATCGGTGCCCATGCATAGCAGGTGTGCTCCTCCACCATCTCATGTAATACTCCCATCAGAGCCCGTGGGAAGTAACCTCCCTCTGAGTCCGAGAGGGCGAAGTAGGTGATACCAATCATCATCAGCATGGCAAGCCGTGTCTCCTGTCGATGTGCGCGATACATATCACCGTAGCAGATGCTCGCACTATGGTACGTAATCAATGGGGCTGCATCCCCAAATACCTGCAGGATGTTATCCATCACTGTCTCAGCATCCACCTGGAACACCGCCTCCCCTATGATTGGTAGTCTCAGGATGCGATACACATCCTCTAGTGTGACTGTCATTTCTCCAGTCGAGAGATGGAAGACATTAGTTGTCGTATCCCATCTCTCGATGAGGGAAACCATTAGGTGGTGGTCCCTATCCATAGCCCTATATCTCTAGACTCCACCGAGTCCAACCTCCCGTATAACTACCTTTGCTTTTGCATCCGTAGTCACATATGGCCACATCTACCCCGGTGGGCAAAGCATCCGATCTGCATCATCACCGCCTGGGCGTGCCTGCAAAAACAACCCACTCCATCAGGCCTGCCCTTTCCAAAACCACTACCCAATAACCCCAATATCAATAACCCCACCCAACAAAAAAACCTACAATATCCCCTTTACCTATCCCATAACCTACCACCTACCCCACTCATACACCACTCGATTACCCCCACCCCAATAACCTTTCCCGCCAACTCTACCTTTTCCCCTTCACCCCACAAATCTATCCTACCCACCTACAACAAACCAACACAACAAATTTCACACCCTTTCCTCCTACCCATGGTGACCGGTACCGGTCACCCTCGACCGCCATCGGTCCCCCACCCCTTGTCTATACCCTACTTTTATGCACCGACGTCGGTCGACACATGACCGACGCCGGTCTCTGAACCCACAAATCTAAACAGCTTGTGTGGTGACCGATGTCGGTCGCTTAGTGACCGACATCGGTCACTGTGGGATTTCGGGCCGGATCGAAAACGGCCCCCAAATCCCCTTTCTTCCTATTTCTACCCATCTACCCAGCCCAATTTCCTAAAAACTCACCCACCCTGCCGTTTTGACTCACCTAACATATCTACCCACTCCATTTTATGATTTACCTTCATTTATTCATTATTTTCTCAAATTTTAGATTCCTACCCCAAAACCCACATCCTAGATAAATTCATCAACTTCACACAAAGAGAGATTTAGAGCCTACCGGTATGACTACACGTCATCGTGGTGGGATAGGTGGTGGTGGTCCAGCTCCTCCAGCACCTCCTGCTCCTCCAGGTTGTGCCATAGCTCCAAATCTCCTCACCGGGTCCTCAACCAATCAAACTCTGCCTCTTGATCTCTGGGGCCTACCAATAACTCACTCCCCCACTCAACTAGTGCCAACTCAGCCCAAATACCCAACCCAATCAATTCAAAACTCAGACAAGAAACAGGTTGGCAGTCAAATTCACAATGTGAAAACTAATTACAAACCAAATACCCAAGCACTCGGCCCAAATACCCAACCACTGGCCCGACCCAAGGCTGCAACAAACCAATTGGCCCAACCCAAGGCCGTAACCAACCAATTGGCCCAACCCACAGCCACACCATTTAAATACCTTGACCGAAGCCTACAAATTATGATTCTATCCACCCATAATGTATCTGTTTGTTCAATTGAGCTCACTGTTCGTGTTTTAGCGTGACTAGGATACTTGAATTGATCCGCCACCCACTTTTCTTAGATCGAGACCGTGACGTTTATCTCAATCAAACCAACCATTTGTCTTGCACCGCCGAACATGCCTAAATGTTCCGGTACCTTCCCATTATATTCCCGGAGCTACTTCATATGCCTTGGATACCAAGATTACGAAGCCTTGTTTGGATAAACTATCGACCTTTGCTGTGAATGGCTTGTTAGCTCTTTAAACCATGTACCCTGGTCGCACTACTACATTTTAACGTGCGTCGGCTTCCTTGTACTTACCCCACCATCTTACCAGCATCTCACCATCATTTACCCTTTATCAACCCTATCCCTGATTTCATGTCGCCTCCATCTGTGATAGACTTGAGGGGGATTACCTATACCCTTAACTGGGGCAACCACTTTTTATTATTGTCAGTGCAGCTTTAAAATACAAGCCACATGACAACAAGGGGAAAATGTAGACACCAAATTTGGGTCTTACGGCGCCTGTACCCCGTATCTCGTCCCGCAACCTAACCCTACCTCACCACCTAAACCTTACACAGATAATGATTTATTAATTACCTTATAATTAATAAATCCACATCTCCAACCCCGCCACCTCATCTCGCCACCTCACCGTGACCTAGCCCTAACCCTAAACCAACCTAATTAATACCTATGACTTGGTCCAGACCCACACCCATGATTCATTACCCCTCACCCGCACCAAAACGAGCCTAATAATGACTTGACCAAGCCCACAACTGATCCCTCGGGAGAAAATGAGGGAAATATGGCTATTTTACTAAAAATAGCCACTTTGGCCTAACCAACATCGGTTCCTACTCGACCGCCGCCGTCGGTTACGTGCTCACATCGGTTCCCTATTAATGACCTCCCCCAACCAAAAAGAGAGGATTCGAGTGGTGGGCAAGAAAAGAGAAGTGAAACAAGCGAAGAGGTTGCGAGAGAAGAGGATCGAGCCGAAGATCATGGCGAGCAAGCGGATCGTTGTCACACTCATCCCAGCATTAGAAAAGACTGAGGATAGCCTCATCAGCTCACTTTCCAATACCGGATCAGCCCAACTAAGCCTTACTATCGCCACCACATTCCTTGGACCTGTATCTTCATCAGAATTAGTAAGTAGTATCTTGTAGTTCTTTGTTATCATTTGCTTTAATTCATATTAAAATGGGAACTGACCACCTTTGAAAGGAAGTCTAATATTTCCTGGGCCTAAGGCAGCTCCCTCACTTATTGTCTAACTAAGATCTGGTGGTCTTGTATTCTTATTTACAGGTAGTCCTTCCCAGACAAAAAAAGAGTTCTTCACAATCGGTCTGATCTCTCTACGGTATGCACACACCCTCCCAACACTCAACAAGTATTCCTCCTAGCCCTAACCCCTTATCTGTTTCTCAAGAGAATGAAAGGATAGAAGCAACTCTATTCCGGAACCAAATTGCATACGAAACACTAGGGCATAGTTCAGTGTATCAAATATATTGAAGTGAATGGAATACCAAGAGGAATGGAATATTTTGTGTAGTGGATCAATGTATCAACCTATAGGGTAATACTTTAAAGGTATAGTGAAGTTTGTACCTTATGAAGAAAATGAATAAATTATAGTTAAGGAAGGTATGTGGTGCTTCATGACTAAGATGAAAAAGAAATGAAAGCAACATGTAAGTGATTTTATTCACTTAATTATTAGTATGTATCGGAGATATGAAGGATACATGTGCTGTTCTTGATGGAAATTTTGAGTAATATGAAAAGTGGTGTGGCTCTAATTCATTTTTTTGAACTAAAATTTAAGTATGTATTATTTTGGAGAAACCCTATAAGCAAAGTATGACATTTTTATCATAATTGTTAGATGAAGTGAGTTCCTTTTGGTTGGATAAGATACACAAAAAGAATTGATATTTTAATGACCATAAGAAGAGGATATAATGACATGGTATTAAAAGAAAGTTTCTTGGTACAATGTGCACAATACTATAGAGGTTATAAAGGAGTTTCTACATATGATATAGGATTAAGATATGTATTAAATCACCTAGTTCTTTGTGAGGATACTAATTATGTTGCTCAAGACTATGAGTGAGTCTTGATATCAAGAACATGAATTCTTGTGTGGCATACCTTGTCTAGGTATTGTTATAGTAACCTATAGGTACTTGAATGTATGAAGTACACAAGTATGAGGATCTTTACATCTATAATTTTGTTATGATGAGTCTACTTTGAAATGATAAAATGATCTCTCATGTGATCTTATGATGATTTGCTAGAATAAGTTCTTAATTAGCTTGTATATGAATAAAGTTCCTAATGCTTCTTGCTTAGATACAATTTTGTAGTTATAAGTTCAATGTTACGGTTATTTTATTTAAAGATAGGTGGATGAAGTGTATAAGTTCCTACTTGAGTTAGGGGGTCTTGAATGTGTGTTCTAGAAGGTAAGACTGATAGTTTCAATCAAAACAAGTGGTATATTTCAAGAATTTCCATTTAAGTTCAAGAATTTCAAGGCTAATTTTTCATTATCGCATCATAATAATACAATCAAAAATGATATTGTGGTTTAGGACTTGGATCAAGTGCTTGAGAAATTTCCTTGGCTTGAAACGAATGTAAGAAGATTTTTTTGAGGTTGACTTTCAAGATACAGTTGCTTACAGTCCAAGGGGAGCCTTGGTGTGCTTAGTCATGATGAGTATGATGTTTTTAAGATTGTCAAAATCTATCCCAAAACCATTGATTATTCCATTTAGGGAACTATGATATCAAGATAAGTGTATGACATGAAACATGATATTGAAACAAGACTTTGTGCCTAGATAAGAAAATATAATCTAAGAATAAAAGAATAGAAGATATTTTCCTCTTGTTAATCATTATTGGAATATTCATGGAAGATTTTGATCCATGTTATAGTCAATCGCAATGGTTTATTGAATATCAAAAACAAGGTTAAGGAGAAAATGACAAATTTTACATACCTAGAAGTTTGAAAGTGATGTTTTGGCTCCTAAAAAGGTATGATAATGCTTCTTCATGCTTTCATAATGCATTCAAATGATGTATACACTACTTCTAGGGAGAATGGTGTGTTGTATGTTAGCAAAGAGGCTAAAATTAAAATTTTGTAAAAATTCAAGGTTTTGATCTTGAATGAGACCTTTGGTTGATGTTTCCAACAAAAAAATGATGTTATGAAGATAAACAAGATGAATAATATGTTACTTGAAGGTATACATTTGTCATTAATAATGGGGGATAAGTTTAGGGTGTTTTCCATCAATGAAAAAGGGGATATTGGTGCCATGTGGTCCTAATAGGTGTTGTAATTGATGAAAAACACAGTATGATAAAGTGGATGTTGAATTAGGATCTTATGATGATGTACATGATTCTAGCATGATGGTTTAGATGTGTTTGTGTTGGTGCAAAGTAAGATTTAGTGAGAATTCCTTGCTCTTACAAGTCTATTTTCTAATGCCTCTACCATGGTTGATACTTATGATGACTTCTGTACTCGAAGTTACAAACGTTGATATTTGATTCTTATTTTAAGATGGTGTACTCTTGTGACCTAATAAATCATGTTTGTTGTAGATGATATGTTTATCTTTTGAAAATAGATACAATCCTGCCATGTCAATTCTGAATTTAAAATGAAGTATTTCATTCCTTCTTATGTTGAATGTTCATTGCATGTGGATAGAGGAAATTAATTCAGCCTAAACTCGTTCATAGCCTATATTACATTTGAACTTGTGCTTTAGTCTATATGATTTATGATGCAGGATAGCTATACCTTGGATCAATTTTAGTGATCCAAGGCATGCTTTCAATTTTATGACGTCAAGTTCATCTTGACCGAGTTGGGAAGAATGTTAAATTTCTTAACCTAGGTTGTCATGGGATCACATATGACCTCTTCTGCACATGTCCTTCATAAGTGATCCAAGGGCATCATTTTTGGTTCTTCATATGGTAATGTTGAATTGGTAATTTTGATGATTATTTGGGGGACCTAATTTAATCTAAGTTCCTAAGTTTTTATCTATCCTAAGTTTAAGCTAGATGATTTTATTATTGTGGTTGATTATGGATGGAGGTAATCCTAAGTCATGTTACTAGGATATTTTAAGACTAAACTAATAAACTTAACATAAGGACCTAAGTTGGTTTATAAGCTAATGTTATTAAACCTAACCTAAGGGCATGGACTAGCCTAAAGGGGATGGTGTGGATGACATGAGGAGGGGTGTCAGTGGCACCAATTCCTAAGGTATTTAAGAGGTTTGAATGAGGCATTAAAACACCCTGTTACCACCAATTTTGGAAAATGCATGGAAATTTGGTGGAAGCTGAGTCATCAAACCTGCTAAATTTTGTTGTATGGAGTTTTAAACTTTAGTTATAGCCAACAAGGAGTTGGCAAAGATGAGAAATAAGGAAAGGACTATGTCAGTCCTATTGGTAATTAATGATCTCGACCATTGCAAAACTTTCTGGGAAATAGGAGAAGTTGGAAGAAAAGGTGGTTTTCGAGTTTTCATTATTTCATTTGGTTTTGGGATCTTTGTAGCTTTGCATGTGGTTTTTCATTTTTGAATGTCTAGTTTGAATTTTTGCATGCTTAATATCTCCTTGCATGGCAATGAGGATAACATAAAATAAGAAATGAAGCTATATAAGGAATAAAAGGAAAGTTTCATTCTCTAGTTTTTGGTGTTTTCATGGAAATCTTGTTGTAGAAGTTCTTCTTGAAGATTTGAAACAAGGAAAAGAAGATAGGAGAACTATAAGGCATGATAGGCCCTATCTCATTAAATCTTCTACTTTTACTTAAGTGTTTCATTAAAATAACTCTACTCTTTTATGAAATCATTTTGGTTTTGGTGTTTGTGTTTCTTCTTCTTGCTTCAATGGCATTTTTCAACTTGGTTTCTTATGGATGCATTATGATGTTGTGTATTGAATATGAAATCTAGGTTATATTGATTGATTGACAATTGTGTTTATATTATTTGTATATAACCTCCTTGGATATTTCTTGAAGTCTGTGATAGTTTCATTATTGGATTGTTTACCCTAAATGGGTAACTAGAAAACGTGAAAAGGTTTCCTGGTTTTGATGAAATCTTGTGAATTTTAGCTTAGTTGTTTCTCTTTTTGTTAATGATTTGGAGAACAACTTATTTTGGTCTAACCCAATTATGACTATTTGAGACTCCTATTTAGATGAGGTTATTCTGGGAGCCTATATAGTGATTTTTGACTTAAGAAATGAATCTCCCAGCTGTTGGTAAACTGGGTTATGTTTATTTGTTGAATTCAATTGTTTTTTCCTTTTGAGAGAGTATAAAACAAATCTTTTGTTTCTTTTTTTAAAAATTTGTTTGGGAGATAGTAACCTTTGTTGAAAGTTGTATTGGGAAGGTGTGTCTATTGAAAATTTCTGGTTTCAGCTCTTTTCGATGATAAGTTTATTGGTTACCCTTTTCGGGCTATGTAGTCATTTTATGAAGATTTTGTTGATCTTTATCAGTCATTTGCAGTTTGTCTAAGCACTAAAAGAGATTTCTTCTTTATGTGAGACTATTTTGATTTATCTTCCTTCTTTTACTGATAGCAATAACAATCCTTCTTAGTTAGACTAGTTTTTTGTAAATACTTTGGTATGTGCTCCCTTTTTGTAGTTGGGTAATTTGGAACATATGACCTATCGGGTTAACCTAGGAAATAAGTAATAGTAGTATGGAATGTTTGAAATTTAGGTATAATTTTTAATGGTTTAATATTGGATTGAGATCCGGTTAATCTCTACTTTCTTCTTGTGGATGTATTCTTCTTCTTCTATAGATTCCCTTTGAGTAGGTTCCAATTCTTGAGTTTTTGGAACTTTGGATTACTTGGGTGTAGATTGACATTATTTTCTTGTTTACAGATCTTACTATCTTGGAACTTTGTGTTTGATCATGGTGTTTTCTTGACCTTGATTATGATGGATATTTTTATGACTCCCCTTTTGGAATGATAGGAATCATGTGTTGTTTTTGAAATTATTGTTTCCTTCATTCTCAAGATCCTTTCCTTGAGTTGAATTCAGTCTTTTGGGTAAGACTTGGACCTTGCGTAAAGTTTGAAAATGATTTGCTATTTCTCTAACTTTATCTTATGGAAACAATAAATATACAGATGTAGATGTTTAGGGGACTGCATGGTGTTAGCTATGTCTGTTATTTTGAGTTTTGAACTTGGATATGAATGTAGGCCTTCAAGGAACTTATACTGTGAGTTTTGTTGTGTTGGTCTTGTACCTAATCTCTTGTTTGGTTAAAATTTTCTTACCTATAATGTTTAGACTTTTTCTTGATCAACATAATCCTTAGATTATATGATGATCTTGAGTTGGGTAAGGTTGTTAGATAAGATGATATTAAGGTTTTATCTCTTGTTTTATCATATTTTTGTAATGCAGGTTGTTAACATTTTGAATATTAAAACAACATACTTATTTTAGAAAGGTAGTTTGATTATATCAATTTACTTCTTCTTGAATAAACAAATAGGTTGAGTTTGTGAAACTTAAGTTGGAAGCTATAATGAGAAGTTAAGATTAAGTAGAAATGTGAATTATCTCTTTCTTAATTATTGTTGATCAAATGACTAGTAGGTTGTAATGAGTTTCATATTTGTGTTTGAGATAGAATTAATTATGTTGATTTAATTAGTTTTTGATTAAACATTACGTCTTATAGATTCTATAATCTCTTTCTCTCTTTCTCATATTTTTAACCTTTTGGGAAAGTCTATTTGTTAATCTTATTTTTGAGTTAGGACCATTTCAATAAAAAACAAGGTTCCTTTTTTGAAACAGTTAGTTAAAAGCATATTGTTTTAACGTTATAGCATTTATCATGCTCAGTTCATATGAACTGACTCATGTTAACAATTTTGTAGATGGATTTCATAAAATATGAAAGGAGAAATACTTATAGAAAGTTACATTTGTTTTACTAAATAAATTATCTCTTCTTTATGATGTCTATGTATCGACATTTACTTGAAATGTACTTTGTTGAGAAAAAGAAGATGTATTAAAACTAGTTTTATATTGATGCAATGACATTTTTTTAATCCTTTGAAATATTTCCTAAGTTCAAAGAGTGGAGAACTCTCTTTTTGATAAATGAATTGCTTTGGTGAATGTTGATTGTTGATTTACTTATGAGACTTTCATGACATAAGTTGTGTAATATTACTAAGTAATATCATTCATGATGGGGACAATATAGATATGTATGTAATATGGGATTATACAACTTAATAGATTATGTGATATATATAAGCTTCTAGGATTAAGGATATACACTTTTAGTTGATTTCATTTCATGTGAAAGAGAAAAACTAAGTTGATAATCTTTGGTAGATCCTTAAATAGTAAAAAGGGAATATGGTTAGATCATATATATGTGTATGACTTCTTTATTATGCTAAAGCAAAGGTGTTCTGTTTTCATAAATAGGACATTGATCCTTAATAAGGAAAAGGGATATCTTCCTTGTAAAAATTTGGAAGTATATATGATATATTACTAGGTGTTTATGATTAAATCATGATGATGATTGGTTTTTTTTTCCTTAACTAGTTTCTATAATTGAAACATGAATGTTTAAAAAGGATGATAAAAAAGATTTAGACTTATATTATTATGAATTCTAAATTAAAAGTTTCAATAATCTTGTTACAAGCTAAATTTTTTTAAGAAGATCTAATGGTCTCACCTTCATAACATCGAATTCGAGACATAAGGATATATGGAAATAAACGGTTGAGATTAAGATAAACATAAGCATGAATTCAGAATGATTAAAAATGCATATTTTATCTACATACCTTCCTCTCGTGTAAAATACATCTCATAGCCTTATTGGGTAAAATTGTGCTTAATAGAACCTTAAAGGAATTGTTATCGTTAAAAATATAAGATAATAATTGATTAGGTTAATAAACTAATATTCTTAACTATGTTAGTATAGTTGAGGAAAATCGTTAGATGTTCTAACATAGCAGCGATGAGATTGCCTTCATAATGACTTGGGTCTTTACAAGGATACTATGATGTAGCCAGCTATACTTCAACACCCCACTTAGTTCGATTAACTCGATTGACATAAGTGGAAGTTTGGTTCATGGTTCCACCCAAAACAAAGATAGAAATATGAGATAGTGTTGCAGTCAACTCATGTTGACTTAGGGTGACTATACATACCCAATCAACGTAAGTAAATTGAGTATGTCTAGGTATTCTTAGTCACCCTAAGTAGTCTTCCACACTAGTGCATGTAAGATGCCCTTATTTAGTGTGAGACTTTGACTCAGATTGGGTTAATAGGAGTCAAGAAAGACCATTCTAGATAATAGAACAAGTGTGGTGAAGAAAATATTCATTTCAATGAGTATGTCCTCTTAAAATGTAACCATGGTAAACATGTTTAAAAACTTTGGTCAAAGTATCACAAGTTATCTGTTGCATTGTCTTATGTCACCTAGTCTAAGATGTAGGATTTCAAATGAATAACAGTAATAGGTATTCAGATAGGATTCTTAGAAATAACACTTTAGTGCCCTAAAAGGGTAAAGGAACCAAGTATACATAGTATATATAATATTAGCTTAACATGAGAGATCGGTTAATCTTGAGTCATGGAATGAGAGATTGGTGTCTCACCAAGTCATTACAATTACATATGGTTTCCGTTATGAGATGGATTGGTAATGGAATGTGTTCTCTAAATTATATTAATTTAGAATAGAGAACCTTATGTTAAAAAATATTACCTTATTTCTAAAGTCTTAAAAGTGGATGTTACATCTTGGTATCAAAGATAAAGGTTGCATCTCTTGGACCTATTGAGTCCATATCTCGATAAAAACTCAATCTTATTGTTAACATAAAACGATTATAATAAGGAGAGGTGCTGAAAATAATCTACCTCCGGTGGAGAGGAAACTACCGCACAAAAACTTGATGAGATTTGTACTTTGCCTTATTGGACACAAGAGATCACCTCAATGTACTTGAAAATTAAGTAATGGGTGGTGAGGAGGAAGATGATGATGATAATAACAATCAGCCACTTTAGGGGACAACACCAATGCTAGAAATTTTGGCGTTGATAATAATAATGTAGTAAATAATAATGTTATGAATGTGAATAATAATGTTATGAATGCAAATGTAAATGTACCCAATCCACCTAGAAAATAAAAAGGCAAGATTAGTAGTTGAACTTACTAATAATATAAAGAGGATAATTCCACCAAATTTTGATGGCACTACACTGGGGGATGGAGCTAAGAATTGGCTCAGTGAAATGGAGAAGTACTTTGTAATAAGGAACTTCTCAAAAGAAACAAAAGCATTAAGCGGAGGCTATTAGCTTTCCCATGAGGCATCCTCCTGGTGGGACAATGATAAATCTAAATTGAACATTGATGAATAAAACATCACTTGGGATCAGTTTAAGAGTTACTTTAGGAAACATTGGCTTCCACAACTCTATTATGATAAAAAAATGATAGAATTTCAGAATTTAATTCAAGGAAAATTAACTGTAACTGAGGACTAGGAGAGGTTTACTAAACTTCTTAAGTACGTTCCTCGATATCAAATTGACAATAATTTTAGGATATGCAAGTTCATTATGGGATTGAATTCTTGTAGATTGAGAAATAGGGACGGAAGCCTATGTAGTTTTATTAATCTCAATCAACTAAAAAATTACAGTGAATAGGCTGCAATATTTATAGATATTGCACAGCCAAATACATCCGAGAAAATGAGTTGCACAGGTGCAACCAAATGCCAAAATAAACAAGCTTCCAAATCACCCGGGAAGCAATAATTACATAAAAACAAATATATTGTTGAAAACAATATATCAAGTATGCATATCTGATACAAATATGGTTGATTAACCATATAACAAAATAACAATTTATTATTTAATTAATAAAATTAAATAACTATGCATAATTAAATATTAGGATAATAAATTTTATCCTAACATTCCCCCCCTTAATTGTGCATTGTCTGAAGAGATGAGGAGAGAAATGCTCTGAACAACTCGAACTTGTCACGTGCAAGTGACTTTGTGAAAATATCTGCTCGTTGTTCAGCCATTGGACAAAACTGAAGCTGATGTTGTGCTTCAACACATGTTCGCGTATGAAATGAACTCGAACTTCAATGTGCTTTTTCTCTCGTGAAATCTTGGATAGCGAAAAGTTTGAGAACACCTTCATTGTCAACATACATGGTGGTCGGTTTGTCCTGTGGTATTCCAAGTCCTTCCAGTATGCGACGTAGCCAAATCGCTTCACAGATAGCTTCTCCTGTAGAACGATACTCGCTTCTGTGGAAGAGTGAGAAACAAAGTGTTGTTTCTTACTTCCCCATGATATTGGTCCAGATCCCATAAAGAATACAAATCCAGAAGTGGATTTTCTATCATCAATGTTACCTGCATGATCTGAATCCGAATATCCAGTCAAGAAGAAGTTTTTGTTCTTCTTGTATTCTAGACCAAGATCCATTGATCCTTTGAGATATCTCAAAATGCGCTTTGTTACTTTCCAATGACAAACTTTGGGTTCTGCATGAACTTTGGATAGATAGCTCACTGCAAAGCTGATATCTGGTCTAGTGTAGGTCAGGTAAATGAGACTCCCAATCAGCTACCGATAGAGAGTGGCACTTACCTCAAGAGATGGATCTGAACGAGATAATTGTAATATGTTCTCCATAGGTGTAGCAATTGGTGTGCAATCCATCATCCTAAACTTCTCGAGCGTTGTCTTGGTATATTTCATCTGAGAAACAAAGATGTGATTCTCTTTCTGCCATACTTCCAGTCCAAGACAGTAGTGCATAAGCCCAAGATCTATCATGTCGAATGATCGCTTAAGATCTTTCTTTGTTTCATCAATCATCTTCACTGAACTGCCAGTGATGACTAGATCATCGACATAAACTACAACAATCACCATCTCCCCCCCTTGCTTTTTGAGGTAGAGATTGGGATCGTATGGATTTCTGACGAATCCATGTTGTACGAGATGCTCATCAATCTTGATGTACCATGCCCTGGTGCTGTTTGAGACCATATAGAGATTTCCCAGTCCGCATACCTTTTCTTCTTGACCAGGTACAACATATCCCTCAGGTTGAGTCATGTAGACTTCTTCTTGTAAATCTCCATTCAGGAAGGCACTTTTTACGTCCATTTGGTGAACTTTCCATCCAAACTGTGTAGCTAGAGCAAAGATCATCCTGATCATTTTGATCTTAGCTGTGGGAGAAAATGTCTCCTCATATTCAATGCCTTCTTTCTGTGTGTACCCCTTTGCTACAAGTCTTGCTTTGCACTTGTCCACTGTCCCATCTGCTTTGTACTTAGTTTTGAATATCCATCTGCATCCAATGGGTTTCTTCCCTGGTGGAAGATCAACAAGCTGCCAAGTGTTATTCTTCATCACTGATTGATATTCAGAATCCATGGCATCTTTCCAAGCTTTTGACTGTAGGGCTTCCTGGACTGTAGAGGGCTCGTCTGATTCAATGACTCTACTCATCAAAGCAAAGTTAACTTCTTCTCTTGCTTTACTGCGAGTCCGTGGTCCAGGGGTGGATGTATCCGGTGGAGCATCCAGTCTTGCATCTCGTAATGTACTTGTACACCATTTAGGCATACGTTGACCTGTTCCCATGGGTTGTGGTTCTATCTGATCAACACCATCATCCCCATCATCACTTTCATCTTCTGAGGGAACATTAGCTTCAATTTTTACAACTGGTGAAAAATCTACATCTTGCGAGTCCGGAGGAGGAGTCTCTGCTTCCTTCTTCTCAAAAAACTCAACATCTCTGCTTGTGTAGACTTTTCTGGTCTTAGGATCCATCAGTCTGTACCCAAGAGTCTCTTCACTATATCCAATGAAGATGAGTTTTTATGACTTCATGTTCAATTTCTTTCTTACTCTGTTTGGGTATGTGCATGCTGGCTTTGCACCCGAATACTCTGAGGTGTGCAATGGATGGTTTCCTTTTTGACCATGCTTCTTGTGGTGTAATTCCATCAAGAGCAGTTGTGGGTGCTCTGTTTAACAAATACACTGTTGTTTTTGTTGCTTATGCCCAAAATGTCTTTGCAAGTTCAGAATCATCGATCATGCATCGCACCATTTCCATGATAGTACGATTTCTTCTCTCAACAACACCATTTTGTTGTGGTGTGTGTGGAGGAGGCATTTATTGATGAATCCCATGAGTTTGTAAATAGTCTCTAAACTCATCACTGGTGAATTCCCCCCCTCGATCTGAGCGGAGAGTTCTGATGTGACGACCAATTTCTTTTTCAACTGCAACTTTGAAGTTTTTGAATGTTTCAAAGGCTTCACTTTTCTTGCGAAGACAAAAAATCCACATTTTTCATGAATAGTTGTCAACACAGAGCATGAAGTACTGGAACCCTAAATGACTTGGCTGCATTGGACCACACAGATCGGTATGAACCAGGTCAAGTTTACCATGAGCTCGAAAAGTACTCTTTTGGAATGAAACTCTGTGTTGTTTTCCTGCTAAGCAGTGAGGACACTTGTCTGTATCCTTTTGAAGAGATGGTAGCCCATGTACCATATTACACCGGCAAAGTGTTTTGAGATATTTGAAACTTACATGACCAAATCTCCGATGCCACAACTGAGCTGAGGTGGAGTTTTTAGCCACAAGTGCTTGATCATTTTTGTGAATGAAATCAAGTTGAAACATTCGTCCCACATTTGAGGCTTTTGCAATTATTTTCGAGCCTCTGGATTTATCTCGAATCAAACACATTTTCTTGCTGGATTGACTATCAAAGTCAATTTTCAGGTTGTGATCTAGGAGTTGACTGACCAAAAGAAGATTCTTTATCAACCCAGGGACATATAGAACATCTGATAGTTTGCATTTGCATGAACCAAGGGGTAGAGAAATGTTTCCAATCCCCTGAATTATATATGAAGAATCATCTCCCAACGAAACATGATTTTTCGATGGCGTGTCCCTCATTGAAATAAACCAGTCTCTGTGGCTGGTCATGTGTCGAGTGGCTCCCGAATCAACATACTAGACGTCACTAGATGACGTGGATGGTTCACTTGATCGAGCAGTGAACAAGAAGTCTTCATTGTCTGACTGATCTTGTTGCTCAGCAATATTACCTTGCTGGTGGGGTCTTCTTTTCTAGTTCCCCTTTTTCTACCCGTGATAGTTGTTTGAATGTCCCTTGTAAGTTTGTTGTTGTTGTGGTCTAGAATTGCTTGATGAACCTTTCTTATATGTGTTAAACCAACATTCTTGCAAGTCATGTCCTCTTTTACAAATTGGACATCGCTTCTTCTGTTGATTGTCCCCATGATACTGATTCTGATGTGGGGACTTCTGATAGGATTTAGGTTTTCCTTTACCTTTTCCTTTCCATTTTTGATGTGAAGACAGTGCCTGCTCCTCTTCATCATCCTTGTTGTGCATTGCTTCCTCTTGTTGCAGTAGGTTTACTAGCTTGTCAAAACTAATTGTTGTATCTGACAAGTTTAGAGTTGTGACAAAAATGCGGTAAGAAGAAGGGAGAGCTCTCAGAACAATGGGAACGAGAGATTCATCTTTGACCTCTTCTCCTAGGGCTAGAAGTGAAGCCCTCAACTCTGCAACTCTTCTTAGGAAGGCTTCAATTTTCTCATTCTGTTTGAATTTCAATGTATGTAACTGACTCTGCAAATTGAGTATGACATTCTTATTCTTGGCCTCATATATTGTGCTCAGCTTATCCCAAGCTTCTTTTGCTGATGTGGCATCTCGAATGTGGGCTTGCACATCGTCGGATACTCCAAACAAGATGATGAGTTTTGCTTTCTGATCTGCTCTATCAAATTGTCGTTGTTGTGTTGCATCAGTTGGTGATCTGGTTAGAGTACCCGATCCACTGTGAGGCTAGATTTCTTCAAACTCAAGTTGTGTCTTGATTTTTGTCTTCCAAGCAGCATAGTTGCTTCCTCTGGAGCAATTGTGAATCCGGAAGAAAAATTTGGGGGCATTGGTGCCCATTTTGCAGAGATCACTGACAGGGTTTGGCTCTTATCACTCCAGGTATTAGGTCTCCCAATCTATATACCGTCAGTCCGATATACCGAACCTTTCTATATACGTGCCCTTCCGATATACCCATCGGTACGTGGAAGAAGCTCACCCTTTCTATATACCGGTGGTACGTGAAAGAGGCGTTAACGTACGTGAAAGAATTCAATACGTGGTACCAAGACGATCGATGGGGTGCGTGCGATTATTGACACCGGCTCAAAGAAATATCCTCATACGCACACGTAACTCCATCGCTATATACTCGAGATAATTTCTCGGTCGGATTTATGTCTTGCAATCGTTCACGAGCGGATGGGATGGTTCATAGTGTGTGCCTTTGTGACCTTATTACTCCCGTCGATTTATAGGGACGATGCCTAGACGACGTTGTTGCAGCTATATTAGGCGTTAAGTGCAGTAGTAGTCATGACGGCTTTACCCGTAAGCACTTCCCAGAGGCACTGTATATACCGAACGCTGCGAATGAGATCTAGGATCTCGTGAGTGTTACAGAACCAATTTTACTGTTTTTTATTACAATTACGCGGTTTACGAGCGATTACAAAGTTTTGCAGTTGACTATGGCAACCTGCAAATTAGTACAATATGCAGTACAATTTGAATAACAGGCAAAAAATTTCAGTTTCGGGGTCCTGGTGACCTCCTGAGCCCAGTACGACCCAAAATGCTAAAAATTGCAAAAAAATAGCTGAAAATGCAATTTTTAGATGGGTCTCCTTTTGCAAAAAATGTCTGGAATGAAAAAACAGACCAGTTGGGAGAAAAAAATTACCCTAAATTAGGGATTTCTCCGCTAAATTTAGTTAGTTGTAACTAAATTCAAAAAAGTCTGCTAAATTTAGCAGTTCTGCCAAAAATCTGCCAGATGCAAAAGGAGAGTTTTTGAGTGTTTTTGGTGGGATTTGACCCTCAAACCTCTCACTCCCAAGGCGCATGCACTAGCCAACTTGCCCACTTAGGGCGCTTGGGCTATGAAAGGAAGCAAATTGTATTTAATGATAAGTAAAATTGACTTACCTTTAAAAAAATGCGACTTGGTGAGCCTCCACGTGGCGCATGCTGGTGAAGAGGCATTTTTAGGGTTGTATTTGCCTAAAAATGGATCTGAAGCTTTGTTTTCCTTTGTATGGCCGCATTTCCTCCTTTGGCCGCATTTTTAGCTATCCACGCACAGATTTTGCTGGTTATTTGCTTGTACAGGCCGCATTTCTTCCTTTGGCTGCGTTTTTTTGGCTTGGCCACGTTTTTTCCTTTCTTTCTTTGATTCTTTCTTTGATTCTTGCTCAATGTATTATGCAGGTCACATTTTTTGAGTTGGGGCGCTCTTTTCCTTGCTTGGGCGCGGCTTTTTTGCTTTATTATTTGCTTGGGCCGCGTTTTTTATTGCCTGGCCGTGTTTTTTTAATGCCTGGCCGCGTTTTTTAATGTTTGCTTGCTATCTAACCCTGCATTTCCTTGTGCAGGTTGCTGAAGACAAAAAATGGTGCGGGCGAGGGAGAAGGACGTCTCTTTTGCTCCAAAAAAATGTTTTCTCTTGTGCAGGCCGCGCGGGTCAAGAAAAAACGCGTGGAAGATGTTTTGGCCGCTATCTACTCTTCTTTGGCTACTTATTTCTCTTCTTCCACTGTATATTTTGTGCAGGTCCAGCGTGGGTGCCTCCTTCTCCTTTTTTTTAATTATTCTTTGCTCTGTGTATTGATCACAACTCGATCCTCAAGCACATGATGTTCAGTTTGATCTGTGCAAGACAAGACTCGGCTGGGGCTTGATGAATAGCTCAATAGACCTCCAAAACAAGCAAAACAACCTCCAAATACAGTAGATACTAAATGATTCTCTAATTTAGAGACAAAACCCTTATTGGGAAAAACAAATTTTTATTATTATTATTTTCAATACCTGGAGCAATTTTTGCCTTGTGCTGAGTGCGCCAGTGCAAAAAAAAATTGCGTTCCAAACACCTGGAACGAACTGGGGGATGTGGAAAGGTAGAGATGAGGCTGGGAGGTTGCAGGAGGCTGCACAGGCTCTCTATTGCTGCATACTCTTCTCCAATCTTCTCTATTTCTGCTGCATTCTTTTTCCACTCCTTCACAGGGCCAGAATTTCGCTCTGGTACCAAATGTAGATTGAGAAACAGGGACGGAAGCCTGTGTAGTTTTATTAATCTCAATCAACTAAAAAATTACAGTGAATAGGCTGCAATATTTATAGATATTGCACAGCCAAATACATCCGGAAAATGAGTTGCACAGGTGCAACCAAATGCCAGAATAAACAAGCTTCCAAATCACCCGGGAAGCAACAATTACATAAAAACAAATATATTGTTGAAAACAATATATCAGTATGCATACAGACAAATATGGTTGATTAACCATATAACAAAATAACAATTTATTATTTAATTAATAAAATTAAATAACTATGCATAATTAAATATTAGGATAATAAATTTTATCCTAACAATTCTATCATAGGGGTTGAAATATATGTTCATATCCCAACCACCATGGAAGGAGTTACGAAAAAAATCCATTGGGCAAGAACAATAATTAAAAGCAATTTATGCCCATAAGGAAGAGAATCGTAAGAAAATTCCTAATTCTTCTTCATCACTTGCACCTAAAAAGGTGGCATGGAAAAAATTTGGAGCCAAAAATAAGTTTGTAACTAATAATAATAAGAAAACAACTGCAAATAAGCCTGTTGTGAACATTTAAAACAAATTTGTGAAGAATAACAACAATGGAAAAAAGTTCTATGGAGGAAAAACAGTAATTTCAGGGTTAAAAATAAATTCTAACCAAAAAGAAGACATGTAGGGGGTTGTTTTAACTATGGCAAGGATCACTATGCAAAATAGTTCCCTCTAAAGAAAGATGACATCAATCAACAACATAATAAAGTTACGCCCATAGAAGTGTTAGCTAAATTATTTGGTACGCCTCTCTGCTATACTTTTTGATACTAGAGCTACGAGAATATTTAATTTCTAGTAAATTAGTTGTAAAACCAAAAATAAAAGCTGGAATAATGGAAAAATCTTGGAATGTACATTATGGAAATAACGTTTTCCATATTGTCAGTAAATGTCTTTTGGAGCGAGTCTTAGAGTTACCAAAATTCTCCACCGGAGTAGATCTTTATATTTCTCCTTTGGGGTCATATGATGTCATAATAGGTGTTAACTAGATTTTTTATCATAAAGCAAAAGTTGATTGTTTTGATGATTTGCGAGAAAACAATGAACATCCAAGAGGTAAAATGAGAAATTTCAGTTAGAAAATTGTCAGCTATGTAACTTAAAAAACCAAAAATAAAGGATTCACTTTGTATGAATTTAAATTTCTGAAATAACATAAAAGGATAGTTATTTCTTGGAAATGTTTCCATTGTTAAGAGATTTCGAGAGATGTGATTAGGAAGAACTACCTAGTCTTCCGCCCAAATGAGAATTTGACTTCACAATAGAAATCAAACTTGGAATTGAGCCTATTTCCAAGGCACCTTATTGGATGAATACCATTTAACTGGTGAGCTTCGGGAATAGTTACAAGATTTGTTATCTAAGGGTTTGATAAGACTGAGTGTCTCACCTTGGGGAGCACTAGTAATTTTGTGAAAAATAAATATGGAACACTTAAACTTTGTATTGATTACAAAATGTTAAACAAAGCAACAATAAAAAATAGATATCCACTTCCTATAATTTATTATTTGTTTGACTAGATGCATGGTGCATCAGTATATTCTAAGATAGATCTTCGCTCTAGGTATCACCAGTTAAGAATCAAAGATGAATATATTCATAAAATGACCTTTAGAACAAGGTATGGGCATTATAAATTCATAGTTTTACCATTTGGTTTGACCAATGCACCTGCAAATTTTATGAATTTAATGAATAATATCTTTCAAGAATACCGGACAAGTTTGTACTTGTATTCTTGGATGATATTATTATTTATTCTAAAAGCATCGATGAGTATCATGAGCATTTGAAAATAGTACTTAAAATCTTAAGAAAGAGAAGATTGTATGGTAAGTTTTTCAAATGTTTTTTTATGAAACAAAAGTTAACAAGGACATGTTATAAGAAAAGATGGAATAGCAATTGATCCATCAAATATTGTTGCCATAATGAACTACTGCACTTAAAAATGTACATGAAATAAGAAGCTTCATGGGGCTTTTTGGTTACTACGAAAATCATTAAGGATTTTTCAAAATTCTTTGCTCCGATAACTTCATTACAAAAGAAAGACAAAAATTTGTGTGGAGTGATAAATGCAAAGCAACATTTAAAAATCTAAAAGATCAATTAACTTCTACACCTATTTTGGCTATCCCAGATCCAAATGGAAACTTTATGGTAGTTACAAATGCTTTCGTGAAGGACTTGGAGGTATTCTTCTGCAAAATGATCATGTTATAGCATATGAGAGAAGAAAAATCAAGCTACATGAGTTGAATTATGCTCCCCATGACCTAGAGGTTGTTTCCATAGTTCATGCACTTCAAGTATGAAGACATTACCTTTTAGGAAGACCTTTTGAATTAAATACTTGTCATCTTAGGTTGATGTATATTTGCACTCAGCCAAATATGAATGTAAGACAATGAATATGGTTAGATTTTTTTCACAATATGATTTTGACATAAGTTACATTAAAGGAAAAGAAAATAGAGTGGAAGATGCACTAAGTCATAGGAAACATATTTCTACACTTATAAATCGAGAACTCGAGTTTAAGGCTCTGGGAGGTAAAAAGTATCATGGAATCTAATTCATACTTTCAAGAGGTAAAAAAACACTTGTTACAGATCCTAATGATGTAAGATACAAAGGTTTTAACTTTGATAACAAACGAATTCTAAGATATGAAAAGCGGTTATACGTACCTTTGGGAAATGAGTTAAGGAAAAATTAATGATAGAATTTCATAATTAACCTTACTCAGGACATCCTGGTATTAGAAAACTTCTTGTTGATGTAAAACAACAATATTTTTGGAAAGGGATGAAGAAAGACATGAATGATTTTGTTTCACACTGCTTGGAATGTTACTTTGTTAAGGCTAGCATATACACACATGCTTTTTTATTATATCCTCATAGCATACCGAAATATAAGTGATAAGTAATTAGTATGGATTTTTTTCAGGGGCTGCCTATGTCAAAAAATATTCATGATTTTAGTTATTGATAAATTAACAAAATTAGCACATTTTATTTCCGGTAATCTTAAAGATGATTCACCTTATTTAGCGAAAATATTTATGCATGAAATTTTCAGATTACATGGAGTACCCAAATTGAGTATATTTGATAGGTACCCTAGAATGACATCTTGTTTTTGGAAAATCCTTAATGCATCCTTAGGAACAAAACTAAATTTTATTTTCACATACCATCTAGAAACTGATGGTCAAAATGAGAGAGTAAATCAGGTTTTGGAAGATATGTTACGAATGTACTACATGGATCAGTAGTACAAATGGGAAGAATATCTTCCTCTAGTTGAATTTGCTTACAATAATGCATATCATTCCTCTTTAAAAATGTAACCTTTCGAAGCATTGTATGGAAATAAATGCATAACTCTAGTTAGTTGAGATAACATCAAAGATAGAGAGATAATTGGACCTAAAATTCTTACTAAAATAGAACAACAAGTGAAAATGATTCATGAATGATTAAAAGAAGTTTCAAATAGGTAGAAAATTTATGTAAATCTTAAAAGGATCAATAAGAAATTTAAACTTGTTGAAAAGTGTTAGGATTGTGGCGCTGAATTGCTTCATAGATAGCATGATTTACACCTTTCTTTTTATATAATAACCGACACCGTCGGGGTAATCTGACACCATCATAGTAACTAACACCGGTTACTTGTGCATGAAGGTTTATATTTAACTCACGGGAATTAGATCTAAATTTATTATAAAGTTGATCTAAAGGTTATAAATGCATAGCTAAGGTGCCCTAAGTTTTTCTAATCTTATATAAGCTAGAAAAATAGGGTTAGACCATAAGGATAGAGGAAGAATGTTAATTCTCCTTGGTTGAAGATGAAGAAAAAGAAAAATAAGAAAAAAATCATGAAGATGGAGCTTCATGGAGAGAATCGGAAATAAGGAAATATAAGGTACATTTGAATGGTGAGAAGGTGCTTATGTATTCTTCCATATTTCCTTTGTTTTTTCTTATCTAAATGTAATGGGTTACATAGTATGCAAAAAACATAGTATTTCATCTTGTAGATCCACGTGATGTTGTGATATCTTGTATTATAGATCCACGAGGTTGTTGTGAGATCTTGTATTATAGATCCATGAGATCATTTTGTTTTGTTGATCCATAGGAATCTATTATTATAGCTCCTTGGAGAGATTGTGGATACAAATAGTATCTAGATATTGTAAAGGAGGTTGTCTTCTTATTTATAGTGGTAGATGTAGTGAGATTGAGGAGAGAATTACTTCTTGGTGCAAATATATGGTTGCACACTAGTAGACCCATGTGAGAGGTCTTGTTTGCAAATTCACAGGAGATATTTGTTTCACAATGAGAGATGTAGTATTTCCTGGTATGTGAGATCTGGTGGTGTTTGGAGGCATGATTGTAGTGCACTCATGTAGATCTATTTAGAGATTTGGAGGAGAGGAGATACTCTTAGAGAGATGCATTGTACTCTTGTATTGAAGAGTTGGTTTGTACTCTTGTTATATTATATATATGATATCTCTATATTTGGTAGATGTAGCCCACATTGGGTAAACCACGGTATATGTTGTGTTATGTGTGTGTACTTTTTTTTTATTTGGATTATTCTAGTTTATACTTCCACTTTGTTGTAGATTTTGGGGAATTGTTTAGATCTTGTGTGCATGATTGGGTTTGTTATTGAATCATAGCACTATTCCATAGTCCCAAATTCCCAACAATTGGTATCAGAGCTTGGTTATTTTAGAGAAAGGTTTTCTTCAATATATTGTTAGTGGTTTACTGATAGGTGTATGAGAGAAGGGTTTATTTTTCCTGATGTGAAAATTGTAGAAAGATATTTAAATCTTAAGTGGAAGATAGAAATGTGAGGTTGTTGGAGAATATAGTGACCGATGTCGGTTAGGTGGCAACCATGGCATCAGCAGGGTGACCGTGGTTAGTTACAGGGTGACCATGGTCGGTTACTGGGTAACTTGGTTTTAAATAGAAAATCACATATCTAAAGAAATTGAGAGATGCATGGAATGTGTCTTATTTGCTGAGGCGTCCCTTGTTCTTGGAGGCACAAACATGTTGGTCAGATTATAGATCCGGGTTATAGAGGTATGGTTTTATCTTGGTATTGTAGTACTTGTATGTTTTGGTTGCACATGTATGCTTTGGGATTACGATCTGATTATGAGTACATGAGTAATTATGTATCCTTGGTGCAATCAGATGCATGAGCTTCTTTATAGAGGTGGTAGCATAGAACTAAGATGAGGCTTCCATTAGACAAGCATGTTCTTCACTTGAAGATGTGGTTGAGTATCTTGATCTTTGGTAGGGTGATGTGTTTCATCTTAGTACAATTTATTTGCATTTAATGTTGCTATTAAGTTTTTGTTCAATAATTGGGTGCTTCTTTAAATGTACGCTCAACAAAGCTATCAACTTTGGTCACGATAAGCACATAGTTTGGTGTACTATGACAATTTTGTGGCATTTTGTTCATTCTAGCAGCACTAACGTCAATCGGGAATTGACGTCGATCCACGAAGAAACCGTGCTTGGTTAGGAAACTAAGGTTAGTCTCTATGATAGTGAATTTATACTAGATTTTTGTAGTAGATGAAGGCATTGATGGTTCAGTGTCCTATTTTGGAGGATCGATTTTCTTACACATAGTGTACATGGAAGATATGGCATAGATTACTTCAATGATTGAATCAGAAAGAGGATGGAGTTAGCTTTGTTAGTCTAGTGAGAATTTGGGTTAGGTATCTCTATATGGTTCATGTTTTATTTTATTTTTTTGAAGAAACTAGTATTATGTTTGGATTGTGTGCACAAGTTAAAATTTGCACCATGAATATTTGGTGTGTTTGAATTTTATTACTGGGATGTGTTGGAATCTAGAGGACAAGGATATCTAGTCTAAGGATTGGATCCTCAATAAAAGTAATGTTTAGACATAGTTAGCGGTAATGAAATATTTTTAGTACATAGGATGAAAATAAGTTGATTCAAATATTTCACAAGAAGTCCAAACTTCTATGATGTAGAAGTATTTTTAATAAGAAGGGAATCCGTTTATATTTTATTTCATCTATTTTATTTCTCATTGACATATATAGCTTTTGAGCTTGGTAATTAGAAGTAGTGTAGGGGAGTTCAGGTTAAGTGGGAGCAATCCATGGTTATTGGAATTATAGGTTGAACATATATTCACATTTGGAGTGAGAGGAGTATGCTAAATTTTTGTGTGGCATGAGGCACAAGTTGTTTTGGAGAACAATTACGATTTTACAAGTATTTTGAGTTTATTACATGATGACATCATTTATTGTTTTATTTATAGTGCCTGGATATGCCTATGGGATTGCAATTGATGGTTGTTCAATTGGGTTAAGAAAAGAGAGAAATGTTGTTGACATTGAAGGGTAAAGAAGGAAAATCTATTTATTACAAAGTTACAATGTGACATTAGTGTATATTTACATCTTATTTTTGTTTCCCTTATTTACTTTCATCTTAGATGGTTGTGCGGTATGTTTGATGACATTATTTTTTTGGTATTTGCACTAGTTGTTAGTATTATGGTTAACATGGTTGTTTTTGATATTGATGCACACATAATTCATATGTGGCTTTGGATTTAGTTGGTGGAAGACTTGGATTTTCTATAGAGCCCGGTGATATGGATGGATGTATATGGTGAGTTTATACATGTGGATAAATTATGTTTTGTGAGTCTATGATGATGCAGATGTTTGTTTTTCACTTGGATTACCTTAAGCATGAGTAGGAGATGTTTGTATTTCATCTTATTACTATGTTACTCCATTGATATGTTATCTACGAGATGGTTTTCATTTACATGAAAGTTGTTTATGAAGGGCTAGATTTGAAAAATGCAAAGTGTTTGGATTCTTTGAGTTATGTAGGTGTTGTGGATTGATCACCCACTTGTTGCATCTAGAACTCATTTAGGTTGTCTTACCCAAGATCTTGTTTATTTCTTACGCTTATTCCAATTTGACTTGTCTTTGGTCAGTTGCATTGGTAGTAGCATGGAGACATGGATAGATGGCTAGAGAACATGGTTGATTTTATAGGTATGGTTATGGTTGTAGTTGAAGCTCGATATTTCAATTTGAGTGGGAGCTCTTGCAGGTGTGTTAGTCATGGTGGCTTAGTTACATGAGAGGTTTGGAGTTATGATTTAATCGGAGATTTATGTATGGTTAGCTCGGGTATCATGGATTAGTAGCGACTTCGTGCATGTATATGGTAAGTCACGGGTTTTTATATATATATTTTTTAGAAGATGGTTTAATATTCCTAATTTCATTTTAGAGAATTTTTTTATATAAAGAATAGACATTCTTCATTTTATGTAGAGGATAGTGATGTAAAGTTACAAGTACAAGGTCAGCAATTTATCTCCAAGTGGGAGATTGTTATGATTGTGTAGCTACATTACTTCATAGATAGCATGATTTACACATTGCATGTTTACACAATAATCAACATTGGTCGAGGAAATTGGCATCGGTTAGCCTGTGCATGAAGGTTTATATTTAACTCACTGGAATTATATCTAAATTTATTATAAAGTTGATTTAAAGGTTGTGAATGCATAGCAAAGGTGCCCTAAGTTTTTCTAAGCTTATATATGATAGAAAAATAGGGTTAGAACATAAGGATAGAGGAAGAATGTTAATTCTCCTTGGTTGAAGATGAAGAAGAAGAAAAAGAAGAAAAAAGTTGCATGAAGACAAAGCTTCAATGGAGAGAAGATGGACAGAAGGAAATAACATGTACATTTGAATGGTGAGAAGATGGTTATGCCCTATTCTATGTTTCCTTTGTATTGTCTTGTCTGAATGTAATGGCTTACATAGTCTGCAAAGTAGAGAGTCTTTCATCTTGTATATCCACATGTTGTTGTGAGATCTTGTATTGTAGATCCACAAGTTATTGTGAGATATTGTACTGTAGATCCACAAGTGGTTGTGAGATATTGTATTATAGATCCATGACATCATATTGTGTTATTGATCTATATGAATCTATTATTGTAGCTTGTAGGAGATCTTGTGTATGTAAATAATATCTATATATTTTAGAGGAGGTTTCCTTCGGTTTTAGTGGAAGATGTAGTGAGATGGAGGAGAGAATTACTTCTTGGTGCACATATATGGTTGCACATTGGTTGACCCATGTAAGAGGCCTTGTTTTCATATTTATAGGAGAGCTTGGTTATAGATTGGAAGATGCATTAGTTCCTAGTATGTAAGATCTGGTGATTTTTGAGGCACGGTTGTAGTGCACTCATGTAGATTTGTTTAGAGATTTGGAGGAGAGGAGATACTCTTGGAGAGATGCATTGTACTCTTGTATTGAATAGTTGGTTTGTACTCATGTTATATTATATATATGAGATCTCTATCTTTGAAGGATGTATCCCACATCAATTGAAGCACGGTACATGTTGTGTTATGTGTGTGTACTTTTTTATTTGGATTAATTTAGTTTATACTTCCACTATTTTAGATTTTGGGGAATTATTTAGATCTTGTGTACATGATTGGGTTTGTTATTGAATCATAACACTTTTCCACAATCCATAATTCCCAACAAAAAGGTGTGTTTACGTGTTAATCCTAGAAAGAGATCTATAACCTTTGACAAGGTATCCAAACTATCACCTTGTTTTGTGGGACCTTTTAAGATTGTTGAATTTATTAGCCTTGTAGCTTATTTCTTAGCTTTACCTCCCACTTTTTCATGAATGCATTATGTTTTCCATATTTCTTTTCTTAAGAAATACGTTTCGAGTTATCACATGTGTTAAAATGGTATTACTTATAGGTTCCAAGACCCGTGAATAATCATTGTTGAACCCATAAAAGTGAAGGAAAATCACCAATTGCACTTGTGAAATCATGAAATTAGTCAATGCAAGGTTAAGTGGGACCAGTTTAATGAGGAAAGTGTAACATGGGAAAACCTTGAGGACATGAAAACTACTTTTCCTCATTTATTTGAACAGAATTAGTTCTGATGTTGGAAACAATTAAAAACTTGTTTAAAGTTATCTTTAATTTCTTCTAGTTTTAGGTGGTACTATATTTTATTAGTGTTGGAACAATTATTTTAATGCTGTAATAAATTATGAAAACTTGAATTCCTCAAATTTGGTTTCTATTTGAGAACTTGTGGATAAAAGAACTATAATTATGATTATTTTTCTTGTTTAAGAATATGGACTAAGTTAATCATCGGGATGATGATGCTTTTTAGGGGGATGTATGTAATGCCTCTACCATGGTTAATATCTATGATTAATTTTATACTTGAAGTTACAAACGTTGATATGTGATTCTTGTTTAAAGATGATGTACTCTTGTGAACTAAGAAATCATGTTTGTTGTAGATGATATGTTTATCTTCTGAAAATAGATACAATCCTACCATGTCAATTCTAAATTTAAAAATGAATTATTTCATTCCTTCTTATCCTGAATGTTCACTTCATGTGGATAGAGGAAATTAATTCAGCCTAAACTCATTCATAGCCTATATTGCATTTGAACTTGTGATTCAGTCTATATGACGTCTCGATGCGGGACAACTATACCTTAGATCGATTTTAGTGATCGAAGGCATGATTTCAATTTAATGGTGTCAATATCATCTTGATTGAGATAGGAAGAATGTTGAATTTATGAACCCAAGCTACTGCGGGATCACAAGTGACCTCTTCTGCACACATCCTTCATAAGTTATCCAAGGCGTCATTTTTGGTTCTAAATATGGTAATGTTGAATTGGTAATTTTGATGATTATTTGGGGACCTAATTGAATCTAAGTTCCTAAGTTTTTATCCTATTTAAAGTTTGAAGTAGATCATTTTATTATTGTAGTTTACTATGGATGGATTTAATCCTAAGTCATGTTACTAGGATATTCTATGACTAAACTAATAAAATAAACATAAGGACCTAAGTTAGTTTATAAGCTAATGTTATTAAACCTATCCTAAGGTCATGAAATAGCCTAAAGGGGATGACGTTGATGACATGAGGAGGGATGTTGGTGGCACTAATTCTTAAGGTATTTAAGAGGTTTGATCGAGGCATTAAAACACCATGTTACCACAAATTTTTATAAATGCATGGAAATTTGGTGGATGCTGAGTTGTAAAACATGCTAAATTTCATTGCATGGAGTTTTAAACTTTAGTTATAGCCAACAAGATGTTGGAAAAGGAGGGAAAGAAGAAAAGGAATCTGTTAGTTCTATTGGCATTTATTGATCTCAACCATTGCAAAAATTGCCTAGGAAATAGGAGAAGTTGGAAGAAAATATGGTTTTTAGTTTTCATTGTTTCATTTGGTTTTGGGAGCTTTATAGCTTTGCATGTGGATTTTCATTTTTAAATCCTCCACTTTGAATTTTTACATGCTTAATCTCTCCTTGCATGGTGGTGATGATAACAAAAAATAAGTGAGGAAGCTATAAGATGAAGAAAAGGAAAGTTTTAGAATCTAGTTTTGGCATTTTCATGGAAATCTTGTTGTAGAAGTTCAGCTTGAAGATTTGGAACAAAGAAAAGAAGAAATGAACACTATGAGGCATGATAAGCCCTATCTCAATCAATATTCTACTTTTACTTAATTTTTTCATTAAAATAACTTTGTTCTTTTATGAAATCATTCTGGTATTGTTGTTTTTGTTTCTTCTTCTTGCTTCAATGGCATTTTTTGACTTGGTTTCTTATGGATGCATTATGATTTTCTGTATTGAATATGAAATATAAGTAGTATTGTTTGATTGAAATTTGTGTTTATCTTATTTTTATATAAATTCATGTGATATTGCTTGAATTATGTGGTATTTTCCTTTATGGATTGTTGTTGGTCCGAAAATCATCACGTGGACGGATCTATGGACGATTTGAGCCAACAGTGTGCGAGGGCATAGCCCTCTTTGAGTCAAAAAGAGAAACTCGGTTTATTGCTATTCTACCAAGCAGGAACTCCGTGCAAGTCTTACGTATTCTTCCTTCACGAGGTTTGGGATCTCATCCCAGTAGAGTAGTTCCAACGAAGAACAGAAAGGAATGAAGGAAGGAAAGGAAGGAAGATGGATCAAGGGAGAAAAGAAATGAATTCCAAAGAAGAAAGGTCGAGGGTCTATATTTTGGGTGGTAGTAAACAGAGCCGAACCTACTTGCATAGACAAACAAAGCAATACTTGATGAACAAATGACAAAAAAGTAGAGATAGATCCAACAGAATAAATGCATAGATCGACATAAGAAAGATCGATGCCCATAACACACATATTCAAAGACAAAAGTCTCAATATTTGTATTAATGTTTTCTTCTGTTACAAAAAGTACAAATCCTTTTCTTCTCACTTCTTTTTTCATCTAAAAATGTCCACACTCTAAATACAACAAGTACTCAAGTATTTATAGAAGAGAAGGATAAGAGAGAAGGCAAAAGAAAACCAACCACTTACAAAATATCTACAAAATATCTAAAAAGTCAACTATTGACTTGGGCAAGTTTTGGATGGCAACATCCCATGGTGCAACATGGATGAAGTCATCGTGTATGCCAACATGCTTTTTAAATATTTTACAAAAAATCAATGGATCCCAGGAAGAAACTACTCTTCAGTGTAAAAGGGCGCACTTTTCAGCATGCCAACAGGACTTTCTCAGCGCCTTGGCGCACTCTTCAAAGATGTCAACAGAACTTCTCGCTTGCCTTGGCACACTTTTCATTGTGTCAACACGAACTTATCAGCACCCTTGGCACACTTTTCAAAGCATGTCGACAGAACTTATCAGCGCCTTTGGCACACACTCTTCAACATGTCGACAGGAACTTATCAGCGCCCTTTGGCGCACCTTTCAACATGTCAACATGAACTTATCAGCGCCCTTGGCGCACCTTTCATCATGTCAGCATGAACTTCCTTGCGCCTTGGTGCACTTTTCAGCATGTCAACAGGAACTTCTCAGCGCCTTGGCACACTTTTCGTCGTGTCAACACGAACTTCCTTGCGCCTTGGGCACACTTTTCAGCATGTCGACAGAACTTCTTAGCGCCTTTGGCGCACCTTTCAGCATGTCAACAGGAACTTATCAGTGCCCTTTGGCACACCTTTCAAAGATGTCAACATGAACTTATCAAGCGCCTCGCGCACCTTTCATCGTCGTGTCAAAGATGAACTTCCTTGCGCCTTGGCGTTTTCTTTTCAAAGATGTCAATTTGGGAACTTCTCAAAGGCTGCCTTGGCACACTTTTTGTCGTGTCAACATGAACTTCCTCGCACTTGGAAAACTTTTCAAAGCATGTCAACAGAACTTCTCAAAGCTTCAGGCGCACTTTTCGTCGTGTCAACATGAACTTCCTTGCACCTTGGTGCACTTTTTAAACATGTTTACAGGAACTTCTCAATGCTTGGCGCACCTTTTCAAAGATGTCAACATGAACTTATCAAACCCTTTGGTGCACCTTTTTAAGATGTCAACATGAACTTATCAGCGCCTTTCTCAAAAAGACTAAAAAATGGCTAAGTCCTTAAAACTTGTTTTTCAAAAGAGAATTTTGGGCTTCTTTCAAACGTTGTCAAACTTCCTTGGGGCCAAAACAAAATGTTTTGGGTATGGTTACCTACAAATTTCCCTTGACAATTTTGCAGGATAACAACTGGCTCTTTCTGGGGACTATCTTTGAGTGAAACTTAAGGGTAGAGAATCCCAAATTTTCATGTGCCTATGCATTGGGTTGGAGAGAGTAAAAAACAAGGGCGACCAGGAGGGAGAACAAAAGGAACAAAGAAAGGGAACACACAACAGAAAGCAAACACACAATGAAACAAAGAAGAGAGAAAGCTCTACTTCTTGAAGATCTTCAAATGTTGCCCACTATAGGGAAGTGGGAGCTCAGTTCCATCTAGATATGAGAGATAGAAACTATTCTCTCCATTGAGTTGCTTGATCTTGAAAGGCCCTCTCCATAGAGAATCAAATTTCCCGTGCATGCCTTTTGGCTCTCTTCGCTTGTCCCAGAGAAGGACAAGATCTCCCACCTGGAAATCCCTCTGCTTAGCCTTTTTATCGAACAACCTCTTGACTTGATTCTGATGTTCGGTGATCCTGTCGACCACCCTTACTCTCTTTTCTTCAAGTTTTGTTAGATACATGATCCTCTTTTCTAGAGAATTCTGGAAAGTTTCATCTTCGATCGCTCATGCCAAGTGCGTAGAGCAGGGAGTTCCGTGGAGATAGGGATCTCAACATCAATTCCATATAACACTTGAAAAGGTGACATACCGAGAGACCTCTTTGGAGTAATGTGGTCTACCCACAAAGCGTCATACAATGACTTGTGCCAGGACCACTGATTCTCATTGACTAGCTTCCGTATGATGGTCACTAGGTTTTTATTGCTTGGATTCTACCTGACCATTTCCTTGAGGGTAATAATCTGAGGCATGGGCCAAGGTTATCCCGTATCCATAGCAAAAACCAATAACTTCCCATGAGGAGAAGTTGGAAGCATTATCAGCAACAATTTTGTGTGGAACACCAAATCTCACGATGATATTTTCCTTGATGAAGTTACAAACAACTTCAGAAGTGGCATTCTTAATAGGTATGGCCTCCACCCATTTGGTGAAGTAATCTATTGTTGTTAGGACATAACTATGTCCGCACTTGATTGGGGATGGAGTGCTCCGATAAAGTCAATTCCCCACTACCTGAATGGTTCATCAATAATGACTCGGCCTGAGGGGAAAAGCAGCCAATTTTGGCTTACCAACAAATTGTTGGCAAAGCTCACACTTTGCTACCCAGGTGGTTGTATCCTGAAATAGCGTTGGCCAATAGTACCTAGCTCGGATGATCTTGTGTGCTGTCATGGAAGAGGAGAAATGACCACCACAAGCTGAATCATGAAAACTCTCAAGTAACCTTATCTATTGTGGTTTGTCAACACATCGCAAGAAGATTCCATCTATTCCGCGTTTGTATAAACCGTCATCCTAGATGACATATCTGGCTGCTCTAAGCTTTATAGCATGCTTCTCCTTTGAAGTTAGATGAGCTGGGCACTCACCATAAGTGAGAAAGAAAGCGATATCAGAATACCATTCGTCGCTAGTCGCGACAAATAGAACCATGGGTAGAGAATCGACTTTCTCCAGCTGGCTTTGTGCTCCATTGGTGCAATCATCCTTTTCCTTAGGGTCTTCTGAATATTTTTTTTCAACCATAAGCTGACATAGGCCCTTGCTTCTTACCATCTTGGTTGGTTTTATATCTATATCATTCTCCTGGACTTTTGCAATCCAATTCCCCGCAAGCTTCCTAACTCCTGTTGAGTTAAAATTGACTTGACTGACCGTGTCAGGGACCAGCACTACTATATGAGAGTTTAGAATGTAATACCTGAAGTTCTTGATTGATTTGACCACGACCAAAAGGCATTTTTTCCTAACTCGAGACATCTTTAATTCATGGGGCTTGAGAGGAGAGCTCATAAATGCAATCGGGGATTCAACATTTTGAGAATTCTTTTGCATTAGGATGGCCGACACAGTGTGCTTGGATGCGTAGCTATACATAATAAAATCTTTGGAGAAATCGGGACATACCAGGACCGGCGCGTGAGCGACAGGAAGATTTTATTTCCTCAAATGACTTCTTCCCTTCTTCGCTCCATTGGAAATTTGGTGACCCTTTCATCATGTCTAGTATATGGCAAGTCTTTTCAGCAAAGTCAGGAACAAAGCGCCTGAGAAAATTCACTTTTCCGAAGAAAGAGTGAACACCGGTCTTGCTTGTAGGTAAAGTAAGGCTCTAAATAGCCTTAACTCTTTCGGTATCTATCTTTGTCCCTTCTTTGCTAACATCATGTCCCAGCAATTTTCCTTCGTGACTCCAAAACAGACTTTTTTTTTGGATTTAGGAGATCTCATGCTCTCGACATCTAATCAATACTTGCTCCAAATGATCACAATGATCATTTTGCTATTTTTAGGAGAACATAGTTAAGTCATCTAAATAGACTATGATGACCTTCCCCATCATACCTTTGAACGCGAAGTCCATCACTCACTGGAAAGTGGCACCAACATTGGTCAGGCCAAAAGGCATCCTGCTGTAAGCAAACGTACCCCAAGGAGTAGTGAATGTTGTTTTAAATTGGTCTTCAGGTGAGACTTCAATCTGATTATAGCCCAAAAACCATCAAGCATGGACAACATTTCTGATCCAGTTACTTCCTGCAGAACTTGATCCATTATGGGAAGCGGGTAGTTGTCCTTCAGGGACGCCTAATTCAGGTTGTGAAAATCTACACATATGCATATCTCGCCATTCTTCTTGCACACTGGCACAATGTTTGCCACCTGGTAATCAGAATGGATACGAAAAATTATCCGTGTATCCAACATTTTCTGAATTTCAGCCTGGATAGTACCTGAGATCTTAGGATTATAGTGTCTCTGCTTCTGGCGAAAGGGTTTGATGTCCTCTTTCAACGGGATGTCATGCTGGACATCCTTTGGCTTAAAAGACTTTAGATCGGCATAGGACCATGCCAATACATCCATGTATTTTTCATCATTTTGACAAACTTCCGCTTCTCTTCAGGTGTGCAACATTTTCTAATGTTTACAAACTGCGGATGTTCAACCGAACCTAAATTGACCGGTTCGGTTTCTGGGGAGGAGTTAGGATCATCTCACCTTTTCTTTTTAACAAAGCGATCATGCCTGTCAAACAACCACTCTAGGGAGACCAGGCCTTTTGGGATTTTATTTCCTTTGAGCTGGCATATGCCGTCGCTTCCTTTTGATTCTTCATTTTGATCGGTAACTGATTCGCGGCATGTAGAAGTGGATCCTTCAAAATGAAGTTCACTAAAATTTTCCACCTTTTCTAGAAAGGCAATGAGTTGATTGTCATTGTTGAATACTTGCCAATGCTGAGAATTGTCCGGCACGCTTGGGCGGAAAACCACCTCAATGGTATATTTGTCTGTTTTCAAACCTGGGTGAGGGAGCATGAGGGATGCTGAAACGGCCAATGAATCGGCCATGTCATTCTGAGCTCTTGGGATGGCTTTTATTGAAAAAGCATCAAACTCCTCGATGTTGTCCCACACCGTGTTGCGGTAATGTCTGAGCCTTTCATTCTTCACTTGGTATATCCTCTTAACTTGATTTATGACCAGCTCTGCATCACCTTGTACCTTAAGATTCTTGATCCCTCTTTCCTTTGTGGCTTACATGCCAAGTAGCAGGGATTCATACTCAATAGTATTATTTGTGTTGAAAAATTGTAACTTGAAAGAGAGAGGAATAATCTCTTCTTTGGGAGATATAAGCACGGCACCAGCGCCACACCCACTAGTCGCGCAACTGCCATCAAACTGCAAAGTCTAGATCTTGTTAAGATCCCCTTCTTGGATGAGGACATCCATTTTGTCAGACTCGGTAGACAAGAAATAGTTTCCCATCCCTGATGATTCGAAGAGAATTTGGGCTTTAGGGTCATCGGAGTTAGTAACCAGGTACTTCTTTTACGATTCAGGCTCCAAAGTTTGCATTACACCTTTGACGGGGATCCTAGCCTTAGACCAGTCCATATGAATCTCCCCCAACTTCACTGTAAAAACTCCTTCCCAAAGCAGAATTGCATAGGTCACCGTTTGGAATATTGGCAACAAGGACGGTCATCTTTACTCTTTTCTCTGGGAATGCCGCAATGTGGTGAGTGTCCTTGATTTGACCGATCGTGCGGAACTCGCTTGGTTTCTAAGGAATAACATCTACCAAAAGCTTGGTAAGGGTGAGGCCCGGGCATGGGTGACTTTTTCCGGCATGACATTGTCGAAAGCTCCGAATCAATTATGCGATTCTTAGTTTGTGGCCATTGATTAGGAGGAGAGGTAGAAAGGTTCTATCTTACCTGATGCAGAAGTCGAGGCAACATTTATGTGGGATGAAGGAGGGGTGGAAAGGATTCCTTTTGGGGAAACCTAATTAGTTATGACAGCCTGACTTTGGATGTATTCAGTCAACCTTACAAGCTGTTCGGGGTTTGACTGAAGATACTCGGCTTCAGACATTTGGATCTTGGTCTTTTTAGCGTGGTCAATTATGTCAAACATGGCCAAGGGTTGCGCGGATGAAGGAATGAGTCCCTCATTTCGCGATGGTAGGGTAGGATTGCTGGTCTTGATAGGAATATGAGAGGGCTGATTCGGAGGGGAGATAGGGGAAAAATATTTCTTTGAAAAAGACTTAATAACAGGTTGAGCAGGAAGGGGACTACCTCTTTTAGCAATGGTTGGAGGCATGTTTGACACGACCTTCTCTTTTCTACATATTGGCAGCAACTTTTGCTTCTTTTCCTTGTGAGCGGGTGAAAACAGCATATGACTATCTGCTTGCATATCCTTGGGTACCCTCTTCTTCATCAGATTCTTCCTCATCAAATTCCATATACCCGATAGTAGAGTCATCAGTCGGTTCACCGACATCTTGATCATCTTCACCTTGAGACAAAGGTTCTTCATAAATTTTCTCCTCTTCTTCGATCTCGACTAGAGCATTGACCGGAGGAGCCTTAAGTGCCAGCCACGGAGTAGTTACAGGTAGGCGCGGCCTTTGTGGAACATTGTTGGAAATGAAATTCCTCCGTGGGATATCCTGGTATGAGGTGCTTGGAGAAGCCTGAGCTAGTTGTTTCTTTAATGCGAGCAAGTCATTTGCCATCTTCTGGAATGCCAGATCTGATGAAGTGGCCTGAGAAAGATTTATAGCTTTGAACTTGGATGACTCTCGTTTCAATTTGCCAGATATAAGCAAGTTGTCCTCTATCCGAATGGCAGCAGCCTGGGCAAGAGGCAAGGTAGTTATTTGTTCATGTAGAAGTAAAAAACTTATTTTTCAGCTCATCGCATTCACAAAGAAACACTTTTGATTTTCTAGTGTTGGCAACATGGCAACAGGCACACGGTTGATTAATGCATTGAACCTAGTGATAAAATCACGCATGGTCTCATTGGCCTCCTTCTTCAGGTGAGTGATTTGTGATAACAATGCAAATGCATCTTCCGAAGGCTTGTATCTATCTTCAAATGTGGTACGCAACGTGGCCCAACTAGTGATAGATCCGGCCGGCAAATGTTGGAACCATTCTACCACGGGTCCTTGCAAGGTCTCTAAAAAGAGGCGAACTGACACATCTTCATGGGTCACATCCAGGATGCTGCATGACATGATGAATGCAGATATATGCATCCATACTTTGGTTCCCACTCCCATCAAATCTTGGGAAATTCTTTCGGTTTCCATGAGGGAGCTCGTGAACTGGATGTGGTAATGTGAGAGGGCCCATAACATTTCCCCATGATACGCCATTTGAAAAATTTGGAAAAGAATGCGGGCCGGAAGCACGGTTCCGCTGAGCAAACAAGGCACTACTGAAAGTGATGTAGATGTTCCTGATGAGAGATGCTTCCTTCGTGGAGGTGAGACACTCCTGGATGACCAAATCAATGAACTCGGTGAGAAGCGAGCCGGTGTTATCTTTGAAGTTGTGCCTTTGAAGTAGGTCGAAGGTAAGATCAACTTCTCCATGAGCTCTCCTACTATGAGTAAATGGTTCACCCGCCAGTGTACCTTCCAGATCTGTAATATTGTGGAGTAGATTTAAAAACTCTTTTTGGTTGTACTTGCTGATTTTCTGATTTTTCTGACAAAAACCAGCAGCATGTACTTTTCTAAATATTTAAATTTTATCCTTCTTTTAAAAACCGATTGTGGTTTAATGACAAAGAACAACGAGGATAAAATGATGGTAAAGCTTAGTAAGCTGATTTTCAGATCTAGAGTTGACTTTTTGAAGAGTTTGAAAATTTTGGTAAACTGTCAAAAACTCAGATCTACGAAAAAATACAGATTTTTGTAAAAACTCAGCTAACTAAAGATCTCTAACTAGTCCCGATCTATGGACCTCTAAAGAAAATTTTCAGTTTGGAGCATTTTTGCAAAAATTTTGGATTTTGAACAAAAGTTAAAAATTTGCAAACAGGTAGTGATTTTTTTATTTTCACTAGATTTTCTAACATACCACTATCATAGATCCATTAGATTTGTTCGATCCCCAGCGAGAGTTGCCAAAAAATGTTGGTTTGAAAATCAGTCAAGTGGACAGATCTATGGATAGATGAGCCAACAGTGTGCAGGGCATAGCCCCTCTTTGAGACAGCAAAGTGAAACTGGTTTATTGCTATTCTACCAGCAGGAACCTGTGTAAGTCTTACAATATTCTACCTTCGGGGGTTTGGGATCTCATCCCAGTAGAGTAGTTCCAACGAAGAACAGAAAGGAATGAAGGAAGGAAAGGAAGGAAGATGGATCTGAAGGGAGAAAAGAAATGAATTCCAAAGTAGAAAGGTCAGAGGGTCTATGTTTTGGGCTGGTAGTAAACAGAGCCGAACCTACTTGCATAGACAAACAAAGCAATACTGATGAACAAATGACAAAAAAGTAGAGATAGATCCAACAGAATAAACGCATAGATCTGACATAAGAAAGATCAGATGCCCATAACACACATATTCAGCACAAAGTCTCAATATTTGTATTAATGTTTTCTTCTGTTACAAAAAGTACAAAGCCTTTTCTTCTCACTTCTATTTTTCATCTAAAAAATGTCCACACTCTGAATACAACAAGTATTCAAGTATTTATAGAAGAAGGAGAAGAGAGAAGGAAAAAGCAAACCAACCACTTACAAAATATCTACAAAATATCTAAAAAGTCAACTATTGACTTGGGCAAGTTTTTGGATGGCAACATCCCATGGTGCAACATGGATGAAGTCATCGTGTATGCCAACATGCTTTTTAAATATTTTACAAAAACGATCAATGGATCCCAGGAAGAAACTACTCTTCAGTGTAAAAGGGCGCACTTTTCAGCATGTCGACATGAGGACAGACTTTCTCGGCTGCCTTGGCACACTCTTCAAAGATGTCAACAGGAACTTCTCGGCACCTTGGCGAATTTTTGTCATGTCAACATGAACTTATTAGTGCCCTTGGCGCACTTTTCAGCATGCTGACAGAACTTATTAGCGCCTTTGCGCACTCTTTCATGTCGACAGAACTTATCGTTTGGTGCACCTTTCAAAGATGTCAACATGAACTTCAGCGCCCTTGCGCACCTTTCGTCGTGTCAACATGAACTTCCTTGCGCCTTGGCGCACTTTTCAAAGATGTCAACAGGAACTTCTCAGCGCCTTGGCACACTTTTCATCGTGTCAACACGAACTTCCTCAAGCCTTGGGCACACTTTTCAAATGTCGACAGAACTTCTCTCAGCGCCTTTGGCGCACCTTTCAGCATGTCAACAGGAACTTATCAGCGCCCTTTGGCGCACCTTTTAGCATGTCAACATGAACTTATCAGCGCCCTTGGCGCACCTTTCATCATGTCAGCATGAACTTCCTTGTGCCTTGGCACACTTTTCAGCATGTCAACAGGAACTTCTTAGCGCCTTGGTGCAATTTTCGTCGTGTCAACATGAACTTCCTTGCACCTTGGTGAACTTTCAACATGTCAACAGAACTTCTCGGCGCCTTGGTGCACTTTTCGTCACGTAAGCATGAACTTCCTTGCGCCTTGACGCACTTTTCAGCATGTCAACAGGAACTTCTCAGTGCCTTGGCGCACCTTTCAGCATGTCAACATGAACTTATCAGTGCCCTTTGGTGCACCTTTCATCATGTCAACATGAACTTATCAGCGCCTTTCTCGAAAAAAGACTGAAAAATGGCTAAGTCCTTAAAACTTGATTTTCAAAAGAGAATTTTGGGCTTCTTTTGAACGTTTTCAAACTTCCTTGGGGCCAAAACAAAAATTTGGGTATGGTTACCTACAAATTGCCCTTGAAAATTTTGCGGGATAACAATTGTTTACCTTGAATGGGTAACTAGAAAACGTGAAAAGGTTGTTAGGTTTTGATGAAATCTTATGGATTGTAGCTTAGTCATTTCTCTTTGTTGTTAATGATTTGGAGACCAAATTATTTTGTTCTAACCTAGTTATGAATTTTTGAAACTCCTATTTAGATGAGGTTATTCTAGGAGCCTTTATGGTGACTGTTCACTTAAGCAATGAAGCTCCCAACTGTTGGTAAACTAGATTATGTTTATCTGTGGAATTTGATTTTTTTCCTTTTTAGAGGGTCTGAAATGAATCTTTTGTTTCTTTTATTAAACCTTTATTTGGGATATAGTAACCTTCCTTGAAATATGTAATGGGAAGGTGTGTCTATTAAAAGTTTCTAGTTTCGATCTTTTTCGATGATAAGTTTATTGGTTATCCTTTTCAGGCTATGTAGTCATTGTTTGAAGATTTTGTTGATCTTATTGGTCGTTTACAGTTTATCTAAGCACCGGAAGTGTGTTCTTCTTTACTGGGACTATTTTGATTTATCTACCTTCTTTGTTGATAGTAATAGTAATACTTATTGGTTATACTAGTTTGTTATAAAGACTAGTACATGCTCCCTTTTCATAGTTGGGTAATTTGGAATGGATGCCCTATCGAGTTAACTTGGGAAACAAGTAACAATATTATGGAATGTTTGAGGTTTAGGTATAACTTTTTAATTATTTAATATGGGATTGAGGTCCTATTAAAATTTTATTTATTTTTATGGATGTATTCTTCTTATTTTGTAGATTCCCTTGAGTAGGTTCGAATTCTTGAGTTTTAGGAATTTTGGATCACATGGGTGTTGATTGACATTCTTTTCTTATTTACAAATATTACTGTCTTTGAACTTTTTGTTTGATCATGGAATTTTCTTGACCTTGATTCTGATGGATCTTTTGTATGACTCTCCTTTGGGAATGTTAGGAGTCTTGTGTTATTTCTGAAATTATTATTTCCTTCACTCCCAAGATCCTTTCCTTGAGTTGAATTCAATATTTTGGGTAAGTCTTGGACCTTGCATAAAGTTTTAAAATGATTATATTTTTCTCTAACAATAGATTTTGGAAACAATAATTATGCAGATGTAGATGTTTAGGGAATTGCATGGTGTTAGATATGTTTGTTCTTTTGAGTTTTTAAATTAGATGTGAATGCAGGCCTTCAGGGAACTTATACTGTGAGTTATGTTGCTTTTGGTCATGTACCTAATCTCTTGTTTGGTTAAAATTTTCTTTCTGTAATTATTAGACTTTTTGTTGATCAACATAATCTTTAGCTTCTAAGTTGGGCTGAGTTGGGTAAGGTTGATGGATAGGATGATATTTAGGTTGTATCTATTTTTTGATCATACGGTTGTAATGCAAGTTGTGAACATTGTGAGTATTAAAACATGATATTTATTTTAGAAAGGTACTTTGATTTTTGAATTTACTTCTTCTTGAATAAAAAAATAGGTTGAGTTTTTAAAACTCATGTTGGAAGCTAGAATGATAAGTTAAGATTAAGCATAAATGTGAATTATCTCTTTATTAATTATTGTTGATCGGATGACTAGAAGCATTTAATGAGTTTCATATTTATGTTAGAGATAGAATTAATTAGGTTGATTTAATTAGTTCTTACTTAAACATTTTTAGATTCTATAATCTCTTTCCCTCTTTTTGGTTTTATAACCTTGTGGGAAAGTCCTTTTGTTAATCTTATTTTTGAGTTAGAACCGTTTCTTAGTATTTCGATTAATATTGACTCATGAAATGAGAGATAGGTGTATCACCGAGTCATTACAATGGCATATGGTTTTCCTTTATGATATGGATTGGTAAAGGAATGTGTATTCAAAGAAAATTATGTTAAAAAAAAATCCATTTTTTCTAAAGTCTTAAAAAGTGAATATTACATATTCGGTGCTTATGTGATCTAGCATGACAGTATGAGCTTCTTGGGTGACTCATAATAATTTTGACATTATGGATAAAAGATTTGGGGGTGCTTGAGAACTGACTTTAGTGGCATGATGTAGATACACATATTTGGTTAGGTTACTGACTTTCATTGGAAGCAAACACGGTTTCTTGGAGGTGTGACTGTAGGTTGGATCCATATGAGATTGTGGAATATTTCATTTAGGTATATCATGATTTATAAGGTATATTTTGGTCATTTTCAGAGGTTTCATGATGATTTATTGCATTATTTCAATTGACCCTAGCTTCTATAGTGAGAATCCTTAAGGTGAAGCTATGAAAATGAGATAGGCTAGAGATCTTTAAGTATGTTATTGACATTATTATTATTGGAGATGTTATTTTTATGTGTCATGGTGGTTTAAGAAAAATTTCATGTTTTTAGGATGGGTATTTTGCATGATAGGTCAATTTCAATGAGACGTGTTCAAAATCTAATGTAATTCCAGCTTGAATTGCAACTTCGATGCTCACTATAAAGTTTTTTCTTTACATGGGACCTTGTGGATTTCGTGAGATGCTTATATGGTTAATTTATCATTGTTCAAAAAAATAATGAGATCAATTTATTGTTAGGTTTTATGAATGAATGTTAATAAGGTAAAGTGGTCTCAAACCATAGCTAAACCCTAGCTAGGCGTAGTTTGGAGAAATAGAGGTATAGTGACCCGGTTTATAGTGACCCGGTTTATGTTGGTTCATCAAAAGTGATGATTGTATGTTGTAAATGACTCTCTTACATTTATATAGATGTATGGTTGAGGTCATGGTGAATTATCCTCCTTTTACATACTCCCTTTAAACCCCATGTGCATTGGCCTATCACCCAATATTAATCTGGGCACTCACCCGAGGTGCGCCCAAGCATCAAGCCCCTCCTTTAAGTGAGCCTTCTAATAAGGTTTTCCATTAATGGGGGAATATTTTTAGAAATAGTAATACATGCATTCATTCTAGGAAAAAAATAAAGACACTAGGTATAAGCATAGATGCATTATGAAAAGGATGTAAGTGTTATAAAAACACAAAGGAATCGAGATCGACCCATGCAAAATACAAATAACACAAAGGTTTGGATCCATAACCATAGATATTCAGAACATCCCATCATATATTGATTCAAAATTTATTATAGTATCAAGATTACAAAAAGGGTCATAGCGGACCGAATACATTAATAAATTAGCATCATATCCCTACAAAATGACTCTCCTCAAAATGGGTGTAGCTATGCTCTCTCCTCTCGCATCCTCTATTCACATCTTCTAGCTCTCTACACACACACTTCTCCCTTTTTAGATCCAAATGTTTCCTTAAATAGAAACGAGATATCTCCTTCACCGCCTTAGCTTTACTCATGAGTAGGTTGTATACTAGATGGAATTATAATCCTCCATAATCAAGTGCCTATTCCATATTTCCAAAACCATAATTAGCCTCCACTAACTCGTAATGATTACATCCTAGAATATTCCTTTCCTAGAATATTATTTCCTTGAGTTGCAAGACTCCAAGTTCTAACCTTATCCACTCATCATGCCTACTCACATCTCCACATGTTTTCCATGTATCACCATATCCCAAAATGCAGCTAAATATTTAAGCCCTCTTTCTAATTTCACGTGAAAACCTCCACCTATTCTAGTTCCAACTCAAACCCTTCATCCCAAAATTGGAAAACTCTTCAAGTTGTCCAAGAACATTTAGTTCTCCTCACGCGCTATACCTTAAGCACCTTCTTCCCACATTGCCTTCTATGCGTGCTCATCCTCTCTGTTATGGGACTTAGTCAATTTTGGGCTCAACATTACCCCAAACTAAATGTGTTTTCCATCCTTAGAAACACTCTACTCTTTCAATAATGAATAAACAATAGGAGAATGAAATAAGTTATGGCTTATGCTAAAGAACAAAATAATTTTGTTGTTTTTGTACAAGGATTGGGAAGTATTTATTCAAGGATGCTTCAATCGTATTCCAAGTATCTACCTCACTCTGTGCCTATTGAAATAAATCCCCTATCAACATGTTGACCTCATCAAACATCAAATATTTACCCTTAGCCTTCAATGTATCCACAATATTATTATTTTCTTGTTAAGGTTTCCTAGCCCGTCCATCCTTCATGTAACCTAATGATGTAATTATTTTACTTTATTTTTAATCAAGGATCTTAAAGTTTTAATTATCTTGGATTTATTTTCAACCTCGGTCAAGATATTTTTGTGTTCTTCCCGATGCCATTTATTCTTAGCCTAGAACTCCTTCAAGTCTACCTCATATGTAGCAACCAACACACTTTTCACCCTATCTCTATCTTCATAGTTTTCATAGACAACTTCGGCCATGTGAGTCATGGATTTCACTTAATCAAGAAGCTTAGTGTACTAAGTTATGGTCTCCCTAATCTATAATTTCTCTTTCTCCTTCTGTCATTCCATAACTTCTTCCACCGACTCTAGCACAAGTGGTTTCTTCTCCATCTCGATTAAGCATATTAAGTCCTCTAAGTAGTGGAAGGTGACTCATATTTCTGTAGTGGGGGATAAGTTTGGGAACATAAAAATAATGGATTCTGAAATTACTTGTGATTTATTACAAGCTTTGCACACCTTCCTCTTATCTTCCCTTAACTCAATCCTCGGATGTGCATTTATCAAATCCTCCTTAATCTCATTATCTCTCTATAATCAGCTGTTCTTTTCATCCAATTCTTTCTCTAATGCCCTTTTCCTATTATTCATCCTAAATTACCTTATTTAGACCTCTTCCACCACTTTGGTTAGCACATTACACACCTACTAGTCATTTAGTTGCTGCAAGTCCATAATAGGATTTATCTCATTAGGGTTGTGTGTGGTCACAAATGCTCCCGCATCGATCTTGAATTCATGTTCATCAACATAGGACTCAAAATTCCATGATTTTTTTTTCCTTTTGTGTTTATACACACCATCTTTATTGAATGATTACCAGCAGAAGATTTATTCTATAGGCATTATGCTCTAGAAATGTGCACACAGGACCTTATTTAGATCATTGACATGAGTCATTAAGGGTCCTTGTGTTTCCATCACAACGTTACCACATGTGTGTGATCCCTTTGGGACACGGACAATGAAACAAGGATCTTCACCCATGCTTTCATACTTCTTCCCTACTTCTTCTATGTTGCGCTCCACCTCATGCTCTACCAAGTCCTTGATGATACCTCCTACTCCATTTTTCACTATGTCATCCAACTATTCACCATATATGTATGGATTCCCATTCATGTTCATCCCCAATTCCTCTTCACTCCCTTTTTTATCTCAAGCATTCTCTGAAAACTCATCCCGTTCTTAATTAGATTCATGTATATTAAACACAAGGGGGTCATTTTCTTTCTCATGCTCTTCACCCTCTCGTTCATCCTCATCACCTTCTTTTCTCTCCATTTTCTCAGATTCTAAACTCCGTATTACCCTTTGCTTCTTTTTCACTAGAGAGACTCTACTACTGGGGATTTCTCCTTTACTAGGGAATTCTTCCTATGAGCATAAGTTCTCGTGCCCATGCCCAACTCTTATGCCCCTATGGTTTGAACTACCCACACACTCGGGGAACTATTTGTTAGGATCTCCTCTCTTTATCTCTTATTTGTCACTATCTTCTTTCTTTTGGTGGGGTCTTCAGGGATGGAGACATCATCCTCAACATATGTGCCCTTTTGAAAATTATCCCTTGGGTGTATGTACACCCTTATCGCTATGCTTCCTATAAGTTGCAATATTATAGGCCTTAGCATATGTATGTCATGAGAGACATATTTCTCCACAAATGCACACTTTTTATGATACACCAATGTTCATCACAGTGTGCAATCCTCCTGGTCTACTTCACTTAGATCAAATCTAAGTTTCTTATCCTCCTTAAATCTGTTAATTGCGGTTTGAAAATATTGTGCTGTGAAGGAAAAAGGTTGTTTATACCATGGGATTTTAGTGCTAACAAATCAACATGAACTCCGCCAATGCAAACTTTTTGGTACACTTCAAACTCAACATCATCCTTTACCAATGTTGTCGGTTGTTGAGGAATTATCCATTCCACTCCAAATGCATCATGCATCCACTTGTACCACTTATCCAAGTGCACCTTGTTTGCATACATTATAGTATCACAAGTATATGCCTTAAACATCTTGGATTGGGAGGTTTTATCCTTTGGGCATTGCCAAATGTTTTTATTCAACCCATCGGGCACTCCAATATCAGAAAACACAATGGTAAGGAGAATATTACCATACATAATTTTATCTCTGTCACATGTGGCATCTGATATCCTCTATAATGAAAGCTGAGAGGTTATAGATTGTTCCTTTTGAAACCTTCCTACAAACGTTAAACCATCTCTTGTTCACTTGCATTCATCATTCTTTTCCATTCAACTTGATGAAAAGGCACACGACCATCTTCATGACTGGTCGATAATATTCATAATATCAAAATAGTGCATTCCCTTCTTGTATTCATATTCCTTAGTTGTCTCCTTGATATCCACCTTGTCACCCAATTCATTGTCCAACGACTCTGTTGTGTAGATAAGTCTAGTGTATCTAGAGATCAAATATCCATTTATTAATATCCTCCTCCCCACAAAGTAAAAGTAATATTCATGTATGTATGACATGATCCATTGCTACAATCTCTTAGGTTTTCTCAAACAATGACAACTAAAAAAGTTATAAAATCCCAATCTTCTTTAATTTTACCTTCACAGAGTCATCATACACTTTGGTTTTTCATCCTATGTTCTCTCTCTTGTAGGGAGAATGAGATCCAATGCCATCTCCTTCTCAGTGGTATCCATCCTATGGTTATAATTACTTATAACCATCTTCTAAATGTGATATACCCATTCCATCCCAATTAATGCATCGTCTGGTATTACATCTCCGCATACCATTCTTCATTAAAAATGTCGATGTGAATGGTTTTCCTTTTCCCTTTCCCTTCTTGTTTAGTGAAACATTTTATTCTTTCCTTGGTTCCATCTTCCCTATTAGGTACTTATAAATTATTTCTTGTATTTTTACTTGCTAATGCTCAAACCCTTGGATTTAATCCCTTTTCGTTTTTTTCAATCTCATTCCCTAGAAAACCCTAACTATTTTCACCTTGATGCTACGCATGTTCCTCCCAAACAACCACTCACCACACAATTTATCTAGAAATCCTTTACTTTATAGTTTTTTTCACAATTTCATCCAAGTATCCAAGTAAACGGAAGGTGAAAAATAATTTATCTAGACTCCTATTTATAGTTTTTCACTTTTTACCACCTTAACTCGCATGCAACCTATCACCGTATAACCACATTAATTTCAGATTTTTCCCAATGCATTCCTCCCCCCGCACGTTTTTTGTAGCACTTTTCCTCCCATGTACAAAATTGTGTGTAACCTCCTCAACCTTATGGAACACAACACTTAATCGATTCTAGACTCCCTTGCATGCACATTTAGTGCTGAAATATGTCTTTCACCGCATATTATACCAAGTTCTTATTGTATCCTACATCTTGATGTTTCACACTTTCTTTATTGTACATGGACTCCATGAAACTTCTTTGATACTATAAAAAAAAATTTAACACTTTTTAATCTCTAATAACTATTTTCACCTTTCTACGCGTGTTCCTTTGTCACCACACAATTTTTTTCTCTCCGGGCCTCAAATCAATAACTCACCAACCGCATATATTTTACTACACTCAACCCCCACACTAAAATAATGTGTAGTCCTCTATGCATGAAACCTCTTAGATAGTAATTAGATACTAACATGTAAATTTTCTTATTACACAACACACCAAATGAAAGTAAAGCAACAAAGAAGGGAAACACAAATAAAGGAAAATACGTTAATAGAAATCCTAAGTTAAACGACACATTTCCTTATTTAAAAACACCAAGAAGACTTATTTATAGTATGGATTAAACCTACTCACGTTAAAGTAATAGGAAATCATGTTCCATCCATCACTTGAATCGGAAATAAATTGAATCAATTATATGCTATATAACATATGGTCCTAACCAATGTACCTTGAGTTTCCTAGGGTGGTGTAAAAACTTAGAATCATATATAAGAACCATCTTCCCAACTTCAAACTTCTTATTTTTAATATGATGATCATGCCATACCTTTTTTCACTCTTTTTCCATTTTAGTACTCAACCTAGTAATGGTGTGCATTTCATCTAGCTCCATAATTTTATCAATGTGCCCATCTAATGCTTTCTCATCAGCCAATCCTCCAACATGGTAAATATGCAGAGAAGCTAACATGAATTCCACAGAAGAAAATATTTTGTAGTAAACACTAATTGAAAATAAGTGGCTTTGTTAAATCACTTATAAGTCATTTGAAATGCCCATAACAGAGGATTTTTTAAATCACTTATAAGTCATTTGATATGCCCATAATAGAGACTTATAAGTCATTAGCCAATCCTCCAACATGTTAAATCACTTATAAGTCATTTGATATGCCCATAACACTACAGAGACTTTATCATTCCAGTCCTTTATTTTGACATAATAAATATTATTCAATCTGTGGCTTAAAATCTTGTTAAAGGCCTCAATAGTTCCATTATCCTGAGGGTGATAGGGCATATTTTTGTGATGTGCCACCATAAAATTTATTAATAAGATTGTAATTGTCTCATTCAAGAAATGAGTACCCCTATTACTTGTTAAACTCAATGGGAATCCATATTTATTGATTATATTCTCCCATAGGAACATAACTATTGTACTTACAAAGTGTAATATTTTATAGGCACTACTTCCACCCACCTTGTAAGATAGTTTGTACAAGTGATAATATAACAAGACCTTGTCTCGCGTGCGACCGAGAAAATAGGTCCCACAAGTAAATTTCCCATTTTTCAAATTGTTCTTCACTAACAATAGGTATTAATGGCATTTCATATCTTTTCCCCGAATTCCCAAGGTGTTGGAAATGGTCACAAACCTTGCAATACTCTATACAATCTTTATAAACCATCTCCCACCAAAGATCGGCCAATAGAATTTTGTGCACAGAGCATTCCCTATATAGTGACCACATGAAATGCCACCATGAGATTCTTCCATGATTACATACATGCATATTCCAACACACACCAACACAAGACCTCATCCCGGCCTAGTTTGTACAAGTCTCGCTATACAAAGATATAAGGCACGATGCTTATGGCCAACTATTTTCTCCCAAGGCCTTCATTCCTTTAGGTGCCACACCAGTTCATAAGAAAACAACAATATTATCCAAATCAAAGGGTGCGCACTTGAATTTAAACAAATGTGCATCTAGAATTTTATCTTCAATGTTATGCATGTCCTCACCTAAGTTAATATGCGATATATGGTTAGGTCCTTAATTTCTTTTACCTAGTTTTACCATGACCAAAAAGTCAAAGTCCTAAAACAATAAGATCCACTAACATATGCACCCTTACAAGACAGGACTTATCTACCAAGTACTTGTGAGTGCCATGTGATCTTTGTAAAATATAAATGGATTATTCAATAGGTGTTGCCTAAAATTTTGTAGCATATAAATCATAGAAAATGCTTCACACTCCATTGTTGTGTAATTCTTCTCAGCTAGTGTTAATTTTCTACTTTCAAAACACAAGGGGTGATCAACAATCCCCTCTCTAGGTTTTTCCCACACTACTCGTATTGCCATCCATGATGCACTAATATGCACATAAAATGTCTTGTCCCAAGAGGGAAAGTGTAAAATGGGCGCAATAGTAAGTTTCTCTTTCAATGTGTCAAAAACCACCTGATGCACCTCTCCCTAATGAAACTTACTCTTATGTTGTAATGACTCTTCCAATGGCATTGAAATCATTGCATAGCCCTTTATGAATTTCTTATACTAACTTGTATACCCTAATAATTTGTGCACTACGATTTCATTGGTAGGCTCCTTCAATCCTAAAATAACAACTTTAGGCAGGTTTACTAATAAGCCTTCCTTGCAAATAATGTGACCTAGTAATGTGCCAATAGGAGTAGAAAAGACACATTTTTTAATCTTTAGAGAGATAATTAACTACCTTTACCTCTCAAACATCAATCTCATGTTTTCATAATCATCCCTTACTAACCCATAGACCATCTAATCATTCAAGTAAACTTACGAAATTTATGGATGAAGTCTTGAAAGTTCTGCTCCACGATGCTTGAAAAATACATCAAGTGCATTCTTAAACCCAAAGGGCATAACCATATAATTAAAACTTACCTATTTAGTGGAAAACGTAGTCTTTTCCTAGTCTTCATTCATAATACTTACCAGTGATAACCTGAGAATCCATCTATAAAAGAATAGATCTCCCACCTTGCTACACCTTCCAAGATCTCTTCAATAAATGGGGTTGGGAAAGGATCTATGACACATGCAGCATTCAAATATCTATATTCTACACATATCCTTATCCTCCCATCCTTCTTGATACTAATCACCATTGGGCTCACCCATTCAAATTCCTCAATTTCCTCAATGATTCTAAATTCTATCATCTTATCAATTTCCTCCTTAACATTTACGTGTAAATTCAGGTTCATCCTATAGGGCCTCTTCTTGATGGGGTGCGCACCTTCTTTTAACTTAATCCACATTTCCCCTAATGAGTGATGAAATCCCTTCAATTCATGGTACCTATGCAGGGAAAAATCTTGGAATTCGTGAAACAAATCAACTATTTTTGAAACCTCCTGGTCCATCCAAAGAATCCCAATGTTAGCTTCTTCTCGGCTCTACTTCTATACCAATATTAACCTTATATTTTTTCAAGGGCTCATGGTAGACACACGCTTTCTCATCTACTTTATCCAAGAATTTACACGTACCTTCCGTATGATTAATATCCAAATTTTCTACTTCCTCATCATCTATCAAATACACGAACTTACCCCTCTCTTTCTCATGGCAGAACACTCAATCTATACTTATTCTACTTGTTCTTTTAATAAGGGAACCCCCAACTCAATTTCCCCTAGAAAATATAGGATTCAATCCTCAATCATTCCACTATCTCCTAAGGTAAGGTGCTTGACTACCTGCAGCACCTCATTCACTAATGATTTAAGAGATTGATACTCAAAAGACTTGATAATATCCATTATCAAATTTGGCCAATTTCCTATCTAACATCATAACTCCAAATGGATATACCATGCATGCTCATAACCCTATAAGGTGGAATAAAACTTATGCACCCATAGTGAAGGAGGAAAGGCTTCGGGCCTTTCACCTAGGATCTCTCACATTAATGGATATGGAATGAGAAGGATTCCTTCCCATAGTATTCACATATTTTAGATGGTGCATTTCTTCGAGAAACCTAACAAAGAGCGTAATTCTCACTTCACGCCATTCTATAATATTATCTTGATGCGTCTCCCACCAATACCGATCGCTCTACTCAAGGTATAGGTAAGAATATTCCTTCTCTCTACTTGACATGTCCACTAGACTTCCATCATGTGTAGAAATACATCAAGGTTACCTTCCCCAATGTAATTCGGTAACTTCCTTCCTCCCGGATGCCTAATCGAGCATCCTCTCGACAACTTGAGTCTAAGTATCCTTAACTAGTCATCTAACCAACTCATAAGTCCCATGCACCCAATTATCACATGCAATACTATTTTTATCACTCATGGATTGAGCATCCTTCCACTGAATGACTCCTTCTCTTGATGGTGTGCACATATATTATTTCTAGATCCTCCTCTCATAAGGGATCCACATAAGGCACAAACATCCCATCTATTAGTGAAATAATTACGTGCTCCTTATTCTCAAAGTGGATGTACCCCTTTTTAAAGTACAATTTTGTGTTATTCTTGTAACACCATGGGCACCCAAGTAATGATGGTAAATTTTCTACCTTAACAAGTTATGTTATGTAAAATTAGCCCAGGTTATTTTGGATTTAAAAACTTTAAAAATGGACTTAGCCATTTTTATAGTTTTGTAAAGGTCAAATGACCATCAATTTACACTTCCTAAATGCATTGTCCATTGGCATTTGAAAATCCATGGGATACTCATTTTTAATTCATTGGTGGGTTCTATGTTTTAACAATCCGCAAAACAAAGGAGCTTGGTCAAGGATATAGGTTTGTTTTCCTTAAACCCGTGGGACATTGAAAATTCATGATACAAAGGAAGAAAATCAGGACAACTGACGACCACACAAAAAGCCAAAAAGTTTCTAAGTCGAGGACTTAGAAGCTGCAAAGAAAAGGCATGCTTGGCACTTTTTCATTAGCTAATCTTTGGCAAATCTAAAAATGTGAATGTCTGCTCAATCAAATCCAAGCACGTAGTAGTAGACTGATAATTTTTGACACTTTGTGGAAACATGGAACTTTCCCATTTTCTCACATTTTGTAGTTGTTAAAGGCAAGGAATTAAAATACCGACAATGCATCATGGCTTGGAGCTTTCCTATTGGCTCACGATTCATAAATATCGAGGCTAATAATCAAAAGGAATAACATGTGAAGTGTGTGAAGCCTTCCCATTAGATCATATATCATAATTGTTAGTTGGGGAAAATTGTGAATAAAAGTGGTCATTTATTATTAGTTCAAATTTATAAGGGTTTGATAGGGTATGAAATGTGAAGAGCATGGAGCCTTTTCATTTTTCCATGTGTCATAAAGACTCGACAAAGGTCTAAGGACAACTTGCAAAAGGTAAAAATAAAGGACATATGGTGAGTGGAGAAGTAAAACCTAATATTGTGACCCAATGAGGGTATGACACTTGGGAAAAGGTGAAGTAAGAACATGTGATAGAGGTTGATCTATGAACCACCAAAGGTTTCCACGTGTTAATTTATTGTGCCTCCCTGACAGTAAATCTTCAAATGGCCACATCTTTTGATCCCTTGCACCAAATTAGATAAAATTTACACCGTTGGATACCTCTCATCGATCCCTTCAACTTGAAATCATCATAATATGATTTTGGTGGAATTTTGTGGGTCAAAATGGCCAAAAAATGGTTTTGAGGAAAAATAAGGTTGTTAAGACATGTAAAATATTAAATCAAGTAGCTTAACCACCAAAATTGATGAAGTATTTCTTCATTTGCTTCTACAAAACAAAATAGATTGAATGGTGGCTCTATAAGGTGCCCATGTTTTTGTAGAGGATTTTAACGTAGACTCATGGTGGTTAAAGTCTAAAAAAATCACTCCCCTTATATTTTTCCTCTTCTCTTTCTTCCTTATCTTTCATTAGAGCTATATATTGTAAAAATATTTCATTTTGAAATAGAGGACATTCAAAAAATTAATGAAACTCTGTAAAATTTGTTCAAAAGAATCTATGAGCCATCAAACCTTCATTTGGGCTTGGGAATGTGTTATAGTGCCTTCCTTTGCAACTATAATGGTATGTGCATTCTTTTATTGCAATAAATATTGTTTTGTGACCCATTTGTCTTCCCTTGCTTGTTTTAGTTGCAACCTTGCCTATCTTTTACTTATTGCATTGTGTTGTAAATGATTTCTTCCCTTTAAAGTTCTATTTGTTGTGTTTCACGTGAAAATGGATGGTAATTGAAGCTTTGGTTCTATGTCGCTTATGTCCGGCCTTTCCCATCTCCATTTTCTTCTATTTCTCCCTCACTATATTTTTTTCTCACCTCCTTGTCTAGTGTATCACCGCTTTTAGTGTAGGTTTATTTTTATGCACTCTCTCTCCCTAGAACCTTGGAATGTTAGGATAGGATTAGGTAGTTCTCCTACCTATATTATGAGTAGATTGTGGTAGGTAGTTTAAGAGTAAGAACCAACTTTCTCTGGAGGGTTATCTCAAACCCGCAAGTCTCACAACTTGAGAGATAACCCAATGTTAAAAAGTAGAGATTTGCATAGCCAAATATTTGGGTGCTACTATTTTGTGATAATATTTCTAGCACACCTAGTGGGACATCACAAAAATTTGAGTTTCATCTTTCGAGGTGTTCGAATTCAAGTAACAAATAATTAGCCACCATGTAACCTTCACTTCTTGATAATGATCTTGGTACACATAGTGGGACATCAAAAAAGTTAGAGTTTCATCTTTTATAGGTGTTCCACTCCAAGCATTAAATCATTAGCAACCATGCGACCTTCACTACTTGATAACAAGCATTATGGCATGCTATGGTGGGACAAGCAAGTGAAACTTATATATTTCACAGTGTGTGTATCTTTGTCTACATCTTCATATCAACAAGTTTGATGTGCTCTTGGTGATATCTTAGCATTTAGAGGAAATTTTCAATCATATCTAGTGACTCCACCAATTCAAGCATCACATTTTCTCTGAATTTCAAGCATTTATTCCATTCATTTTTCAATCATCTTTCTTTCCATTTCCTTCCATTTTCTTGAACTCTATGAAGTTGTGAAATCATAGGTTCATTCACACAGCTTGAATTCACACTTGCAGTAGTGCAACCAACCTCTAATATAATTCCCAACTCCTCCAGATCAGTCCTATGATCAGATTTACAACCATTATTCTTACCCGTATGAGAAATGTCAAGATAATTTTGGCTAAGGATATTTTCAAGAGAAAGGGTGTGCATATGATGGTAGTAGTTACCTAGAGAGTGCTAATGTGTAGGATAATATTCAAAGAATGGAGGAAAGCATGGTTCAATCTGAGCTAAAATCAACTCAAAGCATTCGAGAATTGGCTTCATGGCACCTTGTCCATGGCTACGCCCTATGCCATTTCACCTCATCCCTCATCACAAGTTTACTTTTATAGTTGATATGTTACCACAACTTGAAGCATTAATTGATGAGATTAGGGCGTATGAATCCAATGTTGGTCAATCCTATCGATGGGAGACACCCGTATTGTCATACTACAACCCTCCCCCGTTCTACAATCATTGACATCTCAACTTGAGACCAAATTTCCAATATTTTTTCATGTTTCCTCTAGTATGGATTCCTCTTCTCAACCTTCTACTCTTTCACCCCACTTGATTTTATTTTCCCTTTTCCCTCAAAAAAATCCATCTCTTCCACAAAAAGAATTTATACCTCCTCTACCACCATAAATAATAACAAAATTAGCTAAACCTCAACCCACCTTTCCTATTGCAATCCCAAACCCATTTTCGGAAGGACAAGATCATAAAATTAGGAAAGCGGAGAAACAAAATAAAGAGCCTAGTAGGGGAAGAAATTTCAAGAAACTTGAAGAAGTGGGATGCAAGATTTAATATGAATAAAATTCCATTAATAACTAGGCCTTCATAAGAGGTTAGAGTTCAAGAAAAAAATGTGGAAGTTGATTGTGAAGAAGAAAAAACACAAGAAACAGATGATCAACAGTCTCTTTTCTCTCGAATGTAGTGTCCATATTGGCACCACATTCTTAGAGGTTTCTGATTCATATCAGCTTGAAAATTTATAATAATAAGAGGTAACTCCAAATCCACAAGAAGAAGAGCATGTGCAAATAAAAGAAGAAAAACTCCCTAATGTTCGGGATGTCTCCATGGAATTCAATGAACCTCATTGTCTTGCATACATGGAGCTTATTTAACTATTGGAAGGTTTCATTGAGCCACCACAACCATTATCATCATCTACAACCAACCGGGAGGAGCTTCATGCTATAGAGGTTGAAAGATTATATTCTAAATCCTTGGATGAAGAAGAGTTCATAGGAATCTTCTTGCTTTCTTTTGATGGTAAAATTTTAGATTCTTCTTCCACTCCATCCTTCCAAGAATCTAATTTTTTTGAGGATTTTGATCTCTCAAGATTCATTCTTGATGAGGAGGAATATGATGACAAAAAATTCAAATCAATCATCCCGGAAAGGGTAGTTTTGGAATAAGCAGTGTTGTTTGTAGAGGAAAAGAAGCATTCAAATTATCTTACAAGGAACCACCTTCTTCTGGATATCCTACAAGATGTCCCCATTCATGGGGATGAATTTCAAAGGAATGATAAAATAAAAAGTATCATCCTAATGCTTCCCAAGGCCTCATGTCCAATCAGTTATTTGGCCAAAGCATGGAGCTAAAAACAAATAAGCCAAAACCATTCATGCTCACTTCAGAGCATGAGGATGATCTTCAATGCACCCAAGGTTAGCAACAATGCCTCTCAAGTCCAAATTCAGAGAAAATAAAAGAGGTATTTGTCTTGTGTGTTGATACTTTGAGGAAAAGGGTGGAAAATAAGCTACAAGTCAGTTTTTCACTCTTGTCAAAGGACATGTCCATTGTAAAATTAATTACATGGCCACACTTTGTAAAATAGGGAAGTTATTTCTTCCTACTTGTTACAAGTTTTTTTAGCTTTTCCTTCTTTTGGTTAGAGTAGGGTAGGTAGGTTTGTTCCAAGTAGAAGAAGTACATTGTGAACACTCTACATGTCTCCACTTGGAGTACGTATGTATTTTCATCTTTTTTACATAGGTTTTGCATGTCGCATAGCCCATTTCAGTTCAAGGAAAAAGAGGATAGTTGAAAGCTTGACTAAAAATCCAAATAGTTTCTAAGTCCCAAATGTTGAAGTTGAGAAGAAAAGTGATATGTGGTGTTATATCATTAGCTCATCTTTCACAAATCTAAAAAATTCAAAGGCCCATCAAATCATATCTAATCATGAAGCAAGTAGATTGACATGTTCGACACTACGGAAACATGGAGCTTTCCCATTTGCTTGTGTTTCGCCATTGTCGAGGTTAGGAATTAAAATATTGAAAATGCATCAAGGCATGGTGTTTTGTTATTGGCTCATAGTTTTTGGATGTAATACGTTGATAATCAAAGGCATGACATGCAAAGTGCATGGATCCTTCTCATTCACTCGCATTTTACAATCGTCATTCAAGGAGAAATTTTCAAAGAAATGTGGTCATTTCTTATTGGCTTGTGTTTCTAGGGGTGTGATAGTGTATTAAATGCAAAGAGCATGGAGAATTTTCATTGGTCCACATGTCACGAAGACTAACAAAGGTCTAACTATAGTCCGACATCTTGAAGGAACATGGTAAGGTTTTATTCACCCATATTTTCATAAAGGTAGCCCACAAAAGGAATAATGAATGATAGATGAATAGTGGAGAAGTAAAGCCCGATATTGGGACCCAATGAGGGGATGACACTTGGAAATAGGTGAAGTAAGCACATGTGACAGGTGGATGATCCTTGGACCAATCAAAGTCTACCACGTGTCAATTTAATGTGCCTCTCGATAAGCAAATCTTCAAATCACTATATCTTTTGATCCCTTTTACCAAATTAGACAAAATTTATATTGCTGGAAAGATCTCATTGACCCCTTCAATTTCACATCATCAAATTTTTGTTTTTCTAGTTTTTATTGGGTCAAAAATTTCAACACATATTTTGAGGAAGAAGAAGCATTTTTGTGCATCTAAAAGTTTAAATGCGGTAGCTCAACTACGAGAATTGATGAAGTATGCCTTAGTTTTCTTTTGCAGGATGCAATAGGACTAAATGATGGCTTTGTAAGGTTACCATGTTCTTTGTAGAGAATTTTAATGCATATTGTTGGTGGTTAATGTCTAAAAAATTGGTCACCTTATATTTTTCCTCTTCTCTTTCATTCGAGTTATATATTGTAAAAATATTTCATTTTGAAAAGGAGGACATTCAAAAACTTTAATGGAAATTTGTAAAATTTTTCCCAAAATATCTGTGAGCCATCAAACATTCATTTTGGGCTTGAAAATGTGTTCTATTTCATTCCTTTGCAACTATAATGGTCTCATGCATACTTTCATTGCAATAAATATTGTTTTGTGACACATTTGTCTACCCTTGCTCTTTTTTAGCTGCAACCTTTCCTCTCTTTTCCTTATCGCATTGTGTTGTGCAATTTTTTTCCCTTTCTAGTTCATTTTGTTGTGTTTCATGTGAGAAAATATGTTAAATAAAGCTTTGGGTCTATGTCACTTTTGTATGGCCTTTCCCATCTCAATTTTCTTCTCTTTCTCCCTCACTATATTGTCTCTCACCTCCTTGTCTATTGTATCACTAATTTTAGTGTAGGTTTATTATCATGCACTCTCTCTCTCTCCTTGGTCCCTTGGAATATTACAATAGGATTAGGTAGTTTGTTTTCATGTATTAGGATTAGATTGTGACAGTAAGTTTAGGAGCAATAACTAACTTTCTCTAGAGGGTTATCTAAAGCCCGCAAGTCCCACAACTTAAGAGATAACCCAATGTTAGAAAAAGTAAATATATTCATAGCCAAATATTTAGGTGCTACTTTTTTGTTTTAAAAAGTTCTACGACCTCCAAATCCCTAGTGAACTTTTCCCCTTGAATGGTTATGGATGCATCCTTCAACAATCTGATGTGCATAGCCTTTGTTTTATTACCGATATACAACACATTTTAATATGGTTGTAATGGGGTCTCCTCATATGATTCTATACATCTAAAGTAAGGACATTAAACTTTTTGCCTTTTTTATTTAATATGTTTCTCAGATCCATCCATCAAAATTGAATTCATCATGATTTTCTAATCATATTCAATACAAAGAGGGGGCATATTAGCATCTAAGATTTGTCTCTCATGCTCACCTCCAGCGTGTGTCAATTTTTATCTTAGCCATTATCCCAATAGAGGAATAATATTCTCCTAGTGAATCATCGAAAAAACTTTGCTAACCTCATCCATGTCCTTCTGAGGGACCTCAGAGCTCCTTTCATGCTCCAATTTTTGTGATTTATCCATCAAATATTGAATATCCCCCTACAAGTTTCTAATCACCTCCATAGTTTCCAAGTAAACTTATTTCGATGGCTTGATCGGGATATTTTCCATGCAATACTTCTTCTCTTATAATGAGGGTTTGTTTCTTAATTGCTTCCTTAGCGTGTGCAGCTTCAGCTCACATAGTTACTAAGACATTTTCTAACTCAGGGTTATACGCTACCCTAGGTATCCATAGTGGATCAGTTTGCTTCACACTAACCATTCCCACGCCATTGTCCTTCCTCTAGTTTTGGATCATGTGCTCATAAAACTTAGGGCACCCCTCATACTTATGCTTATTCCCGCACCATGAGAACTATAGAAAATATGGACATTCATGCTTGTAGTGTTCATAAAATTCAAAATTGTAACAAGTTCCATGGGAAATTTAGTCCTACCTCCTTGACCATGATGACCTCTGAATCCTCCACGACAACCTCATCCTCATCTACCTCCATATACATGCCCTTCATATTGATGACATTCATTCTTAGAATTGTTCCCAATGTTTTTTTGGCACACACCAATATCAATGACATCATGTATTTGTTCTATCATTATGTAGTCCTTCATATCGTGAGTAGTGGATGTAAAAATTTTATAGTAAGAAGATGCATTCTTACGGATAGCACATGGAAACAATGAGCATCTACTTGCATGATGATCACTATGACATATTTAACAATATTATGACATATCGTACACCAAATTTCAAGGGTAACTATCCTTTGTGTGTCCTTCTATCTCACAATCTGTGCACAAAATTCAACTATGATTCTCATGAGCTGAGTCGCCAGATAATTTTTAAGTTACTTTTTCATGGCACAATCCATGCTTCTAAAAATTTCCTTACTCTAGTATCAATTCTCTTGACATCTTCAACACACAGAGTAGACTCCAAGGCCTTTCATGGATCCGTGAAAGTCTTATGTGAAATCGCTCATCTGAAAGGTATTATCAATCCTCCAACAAACCATTGGGCATGTTATGAGGGATAGATATCATAATATAACTTCGACAATATATTCTTAAAATACACATCATACTCCCGTACACTTTATACCATACCTTTTTGAGTTTCCTTGAGTGTGTTGATACTCTTTTTATCAAATTTAGGAATGTGGGATTCTATCAAGAAGACATCATGTAGTGTAGTATAATCCACTGTTGTCTGGCATTGGTCATACTTTCAGTACCAACTATGCATACAATCTTATAATGTATTTGCAAATTGACTTGCCTTCCACTCTAGGGCATTGATACCCTTATCACTCTATAGCAACATATAGTTGTGTATATGCTCTGTAGCATCCTCAACACCCTTGTAGTCAGGTAAATTTAGAGACATCTCATAAAACACCTTTGAGGTGGTTAAGGTCCTTCTCCACTAGATCCAGAACCTTGATTCCCTCCTATGTTTCCTCCACCACCATATCCACTAGATCTAGTAGCTCCTATTCCTCTAGATCCACCAGATCCTCCTCCCGTAATAGGTAAGGGGCTTGAAGTAGTTACGCCCTACATCCCCACCGTCATGTTAAACTATGTTCTCGAATGTCTATGATGTTGAACCACTTCCAGACATGATACCGAGACTTTTTGTACTCACACCTTTCCCAAATGATGTCCCAAACATGCCACTAAACATAGAAAATGTTTGTGCAGCTATAGATGAATGAAATGAAAAATTATATCTACTACGTGTCTCCCGACTACCAATACCAATACTAACTAGATTAATATATCCTATCTTAGGAACTAGAAAACTAAGTGCAAGGGTTTGGTCACCATTTGGGTTCAGATGTGCACCTATGGATATTTTCCTTCCTTCATACAATGATCTCTCCTTAGAATCCGAGGGGTTTCTCTCCCACACTTTCCAAGATGGGGTACCACAGACTACTCAAGTTCCATGCTCTCCACGAAGCCTCAAATCCTTCCCACAATTTCTACCTCCATAAGTCAATCACTCCTAAAATTCATGTTGTCTCACCAATTCCATTTCTCGACTTGATTATACTTTAATTTCCTCTCCTCTCTCTCCATTTCTTTTTAGGGTCCACCATATCTTATCACACCAACTTTCATGCCCCACACCTAGTGAGAGTTTATCTATCCATAGGAAATTCTTCCAAACTCAAAGTGATTATCAAGATCTTAATGGATAATACTATAACATGCAAGAAGGATCCTCTTGGCTCCCACAAGAACTCAAACTCATCTTTCTCTAGGAAATAATGCGTAGAAACCACATATTCCAATGTATATATAATCAACACCCCACTCCACCACCACTCAAAAACATAAGTCCAGTCATATCAGCATCATGCAACCATTGATATGCTTCTTGGGTCCAAACATGAGGTCTATAATATAAACTCTTCCATGATGCATATGATGATAACCATTCATACAACTATACTGAGAAACAACAAAGTAATGTCTCATAGAGCTCGTGATGCAGGTTCTCCTCTACCCATTTACATGCATATAAATCAAATCTAGTATTGAATCTCTATGTAAACCCATCCTCCATGCTCTTAAGCCAAGTATCAATGTTGTCTAAGGTCAATCATTTTCGATCGTACACCATTCTCACAAAATCTTCAAAAGATGTCCCAATAATGAAACCAAAATGTAGCCTCCTTTTACCTACTCCCTTTCAACCCCAGGCACATTGGCCTATCACCCAACATTAGTTGGGTGCTCACTCGAGATGCACATCGACACCGATCCCCTCTTTTATGTGAGCCTTGTAAGAATGTTCACCATTAATAGGGGAATATTTGTAGAAGCAATAATACATGCACTCATTCTAGCATAGAAATAAAGACACTAGATCTAAGCATAGATACACTTTGAAAACGATGTAAGCATTATAAAAGAAAAAAGGAATCAGATCTAACCCATGATCAATATGAATAACACAAAGGTTCGGACCCATAACCATAGATATTCAGAACAACCCATCATATATTGATTCACAATTTATTATAGTAGCGATTAAAAAAGGGTCATAACGAACCAAATACATTAATAAATTAGCATCCTATACCTAAAAATGAATCTTATCAACTTGAATCTACCTATTCTCTCTCATCTACATCCTCCATAACTATCTCTCCATCCTCTATTTGTATCTTCTATCTCTCTACACACACACCTCTCCCTTTTTAGATCGAAACATATCCTTAAATAGAAACAAGATATCTCCTTCACCGCCTCAAATTTACTGATGAGTAGGCCACATGCTAGATGGAATCATGGTCATCCATAATCAAGTTCCTATTCCAACTCACCAAAACCCCAATTAGCCTCCACTAACCATAATGATTACATCCTAGAATATTCTTTCCTTGAGTTGTAAGACTCCAAGTTCTAACCTTATCCACTCATCACGCCTACTCGCATCTCCATGTGTTTTCCATGTATCACCATATCCTAAAATGTATCTAAGTCTTCAATCCCATTTTCTTTTTCACACGCAAACCTTTGCGCACTCTGGTTCTAACTCAAACCCTTTATCCCAAAACTAGAAAAATACTCAAGTTATTTGAGCATGTTTAGGTCTCCCCACGTGCTATACCTTAAGCAACTTCTTCCCACATTTCCTTCCATGTTCTCTCATCATTTTTATTGGGACTTAGTCAATTCTGGGCTCAACAGTGATGAGTGGGTCTCACCTAAACATGAAAGTTTATAAAAATAAGGTTTTAGGACAATGTTATCCAAAGGATTAGCATGAAAAATTGATGGTTCATGACGTTTAGGAGTCATTCTTTATGTCCATGAATGTTTTGGGACATTTTAATTTAGGTACATTGTCATTTGAAGTCTATACAAGTTGACTTGTCAAAGCGCAAGTTTGGGGTCTCAAATAGTAGGGCTTAGTAAAATGGGCATAACTTAAGCTACAGGTGGATTTGGAATGTGATTAAAGTTTTGTTAAAAATATGATTCCATGATATTTTGTTTGATATATTTTTTCCTTATGATGAGGTCATTTGACAGATTTCAAGTCATTCTTTGGAAAGGAATATTTTTGCGCTTCAAGATGGGATCATTGCAGTGCAAGTTTGGAGTTGTTTGAAGTATGAAATGCATTAGGTGATTCCTTATATCACCTATAATGTGAATAGGAATTAATTTTTGATCCAATGAATCCATTTGGAGGTATTTACTATATGTATAAATGTTTTTATGAGCTAACCTTTGGAAATAACTTTTGTAGCAGGTATATTATGTGAAAATAAAAGTAGTTGTAGTTTGAGCATATTTTTTATTAAAGGCTTATAAATTTCTTAGAACTATTATAAAGTTTCTTCCAATTCCATAAATTTTTACATGACATTGGTTTATATTTTTGAAGTTAATTGGTGGCCTTATGAACTTTTTAGGGTGCTTAAGGGTACAAAAATAACAATTTTGAGAAGTATAAAGGATATTGGGCCGTTAAACAAAATAATTTGATTGGTTGATATTTAACTTCAACCATGTATGATTTTTAAATGTTAATTTAAACATGCATTGTGATTTATGGGTCATAAAAAATGGTTATTTTGAAATAAGGGTATTTTTATCTTTGTGCCCATGGGGTTTTGAGCCATTTTTGACACATGAAATGATGATTTTTACTAGGCCGACCTACTTGGGTAAATTTTAGATTTTATGATTTGAATTTGGGATATTTTTATGATGCATGGGTTGATCTAAAGGAGGGAAAAAGTTTAATTTTGAATTTGAATCTTGGAGAGGATATAAAACGATGTTATGGGCATATTGTTGCTAGTCTTTTAGAAACACCTTTTATATACTTTTGAAGAACCCTTTTGTTACAAAGAAAAACTCTTTGAAACTATACCAAAACCCCTAGAATTAAATTCTAGGATAGCATCTGGTTGATTTTTCATGAGAATAATTTGAGCAAGGAAAAATTTTGTGTTGTTTCTTTGAGAGCGAGTTGGAAAAGGAGGGCATATTTGGATGCTTATGTTTGGATGCATATTTTTGGTTTCTAAGGTGTCTTTAGATATGATATTGAGTTTTAATCACTTTTGGAAGAAGTATATCTTCTTGGATATTCATGTGACTACATTGTTCATCTTGATACATCTTTGTTGTACCTTGTTGATCTTTGTTGAAGGCATTACTCTTGTGATCTGATTTGAATATCTATATAAGTGTGTGGATCTAATTTCATTATCAATCTAAGTGGATTTATATGTTTATCATTTTGATTATTTCATTGTGCATCTTTCATTGAGAAGGCTATATGTTTTGATGTGTGTTCTACATGAGGTTGTGTGATTAGGGTTTGAAGCACAAGTGTGAAAATTTTATTGGGACTGATTCACCCCCTCTTAGTCCTTGTCACCTCCAAAAAACTCTCCCTTGAAGTGTCCTAATTTCTAACATATATATGGATATCCTATAAGGAGAGGATAAAATAGGTTAGGATAATCCATGATGGGTGTATGCATAAATGTGAAACAAACTATTCTATTATCCCTAAACATGAAAAAAAAATGCTAAAGGGTGTAAGGTATGAAGACGAATAACTAGGTCATTCCAACAAGTCATACAAACTCCTTTTCTATATATTTTTAGTATTTTTAAAATAACCATAAAATTCCTTACCATAAATTAGCTACCTTAGAGAGGTTTGAAAAAAACACATTCTCTGTAAATAAAACCTATTTTTGTTCTATTTAATGAACATCTTTAGATATTTTTTATTTCATTATTTTGGCCTAGGAAGGATGTTCAAGTTGTCATGCATGCAAAATTCATTAGTATCTCTTATATAAATAATATCCTAAATATTTTATGCATCCATTAATGATTACATCTACAACACATCAGGTTACACCTTTGAAATCAAAATTTCAAAGGATAGTTACATCTTAAATAATTGAAGAATATTCCAATAATTGTACACGAGATTAATCATAATATGAAGTACTCCTACATCTTAAATTATATGTTTCTAAGTTGTTTGTGCTGATGAAGGATCATCTTAGATTCATATTGGCTACTCATAGTTGGATTGATTGATCATATAATATCAAAAAGAAAATAAAAAAATCAACCTAGGAGAACTACAGGTGCCTTGATTTATACTCGTACGTAATTTAACACTTATATGTAGTGGGGTTTGGGATTTCTATTTTAGGATTATTATAGAACATATTTATCTATGTTTTTAAAGTGATTTTATCTTGAAAACTAAGGAGAATTAAATTCTCAAGTGTCGAGTATTTAATTCTATATTATAGAAGAGAAGATACATTAATATGCACATATAGTTGCAACATGCTCTAATAAAAAAATCATTTTGAATACCAAATATAGATTCAACCATGAAATTGACCCTCTTTGTTAAAACTAACCCACATAATGTTTTACCCATTTCCAAATTATAAGCTTCATCATGGTCATCTTCTTAGCATAACCATTTTGGTTAATTCATTTACTCATGCTATAGAATTTCCTAGTTCATTATGATTTTTTAGATATCCGCATTATCGGTATAAGTCAGTCTAAAATTATTATTTTTACTATTTATTCTGAGGATATAAATTATACATATAATTTTTACATGTTTTATGAATGTAGAGATAATTTTAAAAATGGTGAACACATATTTATCAATAAATGTAACTTATGGTTTCATTTTCGTGTTCACATTAGTTAGATATTTAAGTTATTCCTACCCGGGTTTCACTATGTTCACACCATTTTAAGATTCATTTGGTATTTTTTTAAATAACCAAGTTTTCATTTATTTTAAGAACTTGGTTCACATATGAAAGTTGTTTTAAAAAATAGTTTGTTTAAAATACTTAGAAGTTATCATATACAATCTTTTCTTAAATCTTATTTATTTGGCTTTACAATTAGTTGTATTAGCTTGGTGTGATCATAATAATACAATTATTTCTATTGTTTTTGTACCTTTGAGTTCAAGGAGATTAAGGGAAACCTACTCAAGATTTGAAGTGTTTTAGTTCCTTCCTAGATCTTAAAATATGGTTCTATATTTTATTAGAGAATACCCTTTTAATGTAATGTAAAAACATCTACGAAAGTTAAATTTTGAATTTATGTTATCTTTAGTCATGGATAGGAAAAAGAATACCAAAATTTAATTGTTTTTATTTATAGAGAGAAGGAGAATTTTAAGGGATAAAACTCAACCCTATTTTATCATAGCTCATATCAAATAGATAAAAAATTTATAACTTATCTCTCCCCTATAACACAACTAATTGACACATGACCGAACATAACCCTTAAATTGTGAAATGGTGACACCGTATTTTCTTGAATATGAAAACTCATGTTCCCTCTTATCAGGATCAATTCGGCATGTTAAAAGGAAAATAAAATTTTAGGTAATCATTCTTCTCAATGATTTGAAAACCCTATGTAACTTGGTTAGGCCACTTCCATGATGATATTTTCCTCCCTTGTTGTGACTCTACATGACTTGGTTATGTTTGGATCTGATCAAAACCATCCTATTTTCTCAACTCTCCTCTAATCCATATCTCCCAAAATGAATATTTGGCTCACCTTGATCTCTCTCATCATAAAAAAAAATCTTATGATTTCACAACCCAAAATAACCATCCAAATGACCGGTAAAAATTGATACATTTTTAAAATTTAGTTAAGAATAAAACATGATTAGATAATTTTTAATCGAATTCAATTAGGTTTCTAAAGATATACTAAAAAAAAGTAGCACTTTCACCTTTAATCCATTTTTCACATGAGTAAGACAAATTAATATTGTTCATATATCTACCAATGAGAGGGTAAACTGATAATATTTGAGTTATAATGCACAACCAAGGTTTACCAAATTAGGGATGAATAAAAACACACCAGGTGCTACTTGTGAAATTTATAATTTTTTTCATTCCAAATTCTTAAAATAAATCACATGAAATTGATATTGAAACCATGTTATTGTTTACATCATTAATGTTAACTAATTCCAATCAAAAATATATTGCACTAATTAATGTTGCTAATAAAATTGGCATCATCTTGTTGTAACAATAGGGCCCCTTTGCAAGGCCACTTTATTACTCTACCTATAAACAATATTATTTTGATGAATCATTTTAGATGAAAACCTAATGTAAGTCTCTCATATAACATCCGCCACTCCTTAGAAAAATCTATTTTGGATGTGCAATCCCATGTGAGATCCCTTCCACTACATCGGGGGTAATTTTTCTTTTGCATCAATATTTCCATGATGGTTTTCTCAATGATCCCCCTCAACCCATATCTCCTCCTCCTCCACAATAGCTCAGGGTTAGAACTAAAAATCATATCTTTCACCCGTAAACTCCTAAAATATGCTTACACTTAGAATTTCCTCCAATTCAACCAATTGACAACACTTCATTAATAATTTATTCTTCGCTCCATTCTCGATTCCCATTTACAACACCTTTCGATCATATCCCTCCTATAATCAGATAATTGGGCTAATATATCTCTTATTAGCTAGACATTCCTACTTTCAACCATTCATAAGCTCCCTAGTTATCTCTAAACCACTTCGTAGGCTTCCTAGGCTATCTATAAGTCAAAAATGGGTAATCAAAGATCTCCCAACCGTCACAATGTGTCTCTAATCACACACTAATCAAACTTAACTAGCACACACCTAACTTAACTAATCCTAAATCATGTTTATCCTAATCTAATCTAAAAGTTCTTTTGAATTACCTTTATCTCACATGCACCCAAATTTCGAACTCTCCCAAGTGGAAAACTATAAATAGAAGGATCAGCCCTCCCTTTCAACCTTACACCTTATTGACATCTGAATCTTGATATCATATCTCATCTTGACATAGCTTAAGAGCTCATTTTCATTAGAGAAGTTAATAAGTTATTTGATCTTGAGCCATCCACCATTAAAATAGCATCATCTTGCATCTATGATATATTAGTAATGGAATATGTTAAACTTGGCCATGTAGTTATTTATTGAGATTCATTCACCCTCATGGAGTAAAAAACAAAACTAATTGCTAGGATCTTCTAGGTTCGATTAAATTAGCATTTAAAGAGTAGAGAGTAATATACGAGGTTAGTTTTTATGTCTTTGTCAAAGTTATAATGTTTACATGTTAGTTTCCCTTGTGTATCTCTTATCTTATGGTCCATATATGAGTTAGCAAATCTTTGAGGTTCTTTAGCCTCATTCCATAACTTTTGCAACTTTTCCTTATTCACATTTGGCATGCTCGGTGGGACTCTTAGTCCATACTCGATTAATTGAGGTATTTTAAAGCTTTGCATGTCCATTTTTAACCATTTTTATGATTTCTAAGTTTTAAATGCTTGCTTTTAATGATTTCACATTTTAGATGGGCTAAATCTCCCATTTTATCAAGCATTTAATGGGTTCAAGAAAGAAATAGGTTTTAATGAATAAAAAATAACCTATTTTCTATTTTAAATTTTTCATTTTGGTGATTTTATGATATTTTGAAGGGTTACATGTAGGTATCCTGGATCGGTGTGTATACACCAAAATAGGCATGCACCGTCAAACTAGCTACACACCTATCTAGTTGTACCTTGACTATCAAACCAATTTATAAAGGGTTGTATATTTGTTTAAACATGAGATTATACATTAAAGTACATGCTCGCATGCTTGTATCGACGTGCATGTATCATTTCCACACATTCATGTCCTTACATTTTACCATTCCCATGTACTGTCTATTTGGGTGTGTATCTTCTAAAAACGATGCACACATTCTTGTTTGGATGTGTAGGTGTCCTTTCCACACATTCATGTCCTTACATTTTACGTTGTTTATGTACCTATCTATTTGGGTGTGTATCTGCCGAAACCCATGCGCACATGTTTATCTGGATGAAAAGGCATAAAGCCACACTATCATATTCTGTAGCCATGCATATACATCATTAGGGGCATGTATCCATAGGTTGGGGCATGCATGTTTCAATTTGGACATGCAAGTGTCTCTATTTGATCCAGATTTATTCCTATTATTTTTAGTGCTCCTAGTTTGGGTCATATCTCCTCACCCGTCGACATGTTTTTCAAAACTTGAATAGGCATAAAAAAGAGTAAAAGTGAAATTTGTGAGGTAATTTCCAATAATAATATACATTTGGTGTCATTATTTCTATCTTTAAACTCTAGAAATGCCTGAGACCTCTGAAAATGCAAAATACTAAAAACTACTAAAAATATGCTAAAATAGATTTTCGAATTTTCTGATTTTTTCAATTTTCTAAATTTTTTTGGGATCTAATAGTGATTTATAGGTTTCTTTTATTTCATATTTTGGTGCTAACTTAGTTGAGTGTTCACATTTTTCATTTTTAGGGGTCCTTTGAAATGTGTATGCTCTTCCCTCGCACCTTTTAGGTGATCTTGGAAATAAAAAATGTTTCAAAAACCTATTTTTCTTTCAAAACACTTCAATTTAAGATTTAAAAATGAATTAACTTTTCAAAGTTGGCTAAAACAAGTTTATTTTTCACAAATCACTTAATGTGTTTTCCATTTCTTAGTATAGTTTAATTTTCATGTTGCATATGCTCTTTACTCACACCTTTTAAGTGATCTTGGGAACCAAAAACAATACTTAAACTCTCATTCATATTATAATATATTTGGAAAACTACTAATCTTGGTGTAGGACCTAATTCATTTTCCAAAGAAATTAGTTTTTAGCCACTAACCCACTAATACTTGTTTTATATAGGTTGTCAAAAGGTGTGCTACGAAAAACCACACTAAGATAAACAAGATAAAAACACACCACATACATCACACTGTATTGTAGGTTTTGAAAAAGGGTACATCCCTATCTACTCAACTAGAACATAACCCCTTTGGCATAAAAACCTTAAGCTACAACAATGGGAGTGGTTCTAGAAACCCTTAAGTAATCTACCGCTAAGTGACCTCGTGGATAAAATATGAAGCGATCCGCTTACCCACTTGACTAGATTTTACATTATGACTTTAGAGTCAAATTTATCTATATCGTGAATCCACTATATCATGAATCCAATATTAATACAACTAAATCCACTAGTTTCTCGTTGTATTAGAAGGGGGTAAAGTAAATCTGAGATAAACTAGGATTTTTCATTGCAACTTTCTTTGAAAATCGAGCTCACATTAGACAAACTGTTGACAACTAATTGAGTGATATAATTAGGAAATCAATTTCATCAAGGAGAAAACATTTCTAGTCCATTTTCATGTCTTTTCAAACCATCATGAAGTGATAACTTGATTAGATTCAAAGCCTTTTTTTGAACATGGTAATAAATCCACTTAAGTTAGATCTAAGTGTCTCTCATCACGGAATTAAAAAAATGCATCACTTCACTTGGTTTCTGTTATCCAAATAGCTCTCCTAGAAATTTGGATAACTTGCATACACATTCTGGCCCTAAGTTATTCATTGAAGAATTACATGTTCTCAAAATCAATTGGCACACACCCTTGGTCGTAGTTTACCTACACACCAATTTACTTTTCTCCTTCCACTTCTCCTTGCACCCACCTTCCGCACATTCACCTTATTCCTAGTTAGCTTCTTCCCATCCCCGCGCACCTTGCACTTACTACTAAGTCCTTGGCCCTATGCACGCCACACCCATTACTTTATAATAGTTACACCTTAACCATATGTTCTCTGCTCACTAGTTTTCCTCATCTCCCCACGTGCATCACGCGCACCCTCTACACCTTCCTCTATTTTCTCTATGCGCCCTTCCCTCATGCCCTTCTGTGCCATATCATATTTTGACATGCTTAAGTGTGTCATGCATAACTAGTCAAAGTGTGCCAATAGGGAATTAAATCCTTGCAACAAATCAATGATTAACATGTAGCAGAAATGATAAATAGTTATACAGTTGGCCATCATCTCACCAATCTACATTTTCCATTTGTTTCACGTGCGCTAACAAATCGACATCTTCTCAAATCCGTATCTTTTGCTACAGAGCTCATATTGGCGTGTGCCTAGAATTTTTAGAGAAATGCTGACATTAGCTACTGTGCTAGAAATTTAAAATTCAAATTCTAGCAGATCTGGTAGGTGAGAAATGGGAAAACATCTCTCTAAACATTGATGAGTAGATCTGATTGCTCCAACCACCCAATATGGTATGATCTTCCATCCTTTGTCTTCAATACGTCAAAAAAGCACGGGGAAGCATACTTCATAGTTTTCCAAGTGGATTTGTAGACATTGAATGCTTCTTGTTGATGGTTGTGTTTTAAATTCAGGTTTTCCCTCCTTTTCCCTTCTTCCTCCATGGATTCATCTATAAATGTAATAGTAATGCTCATTTTTATGTTGGACACTCTATATCCTTACGCATTACGCCAAGGACTTCACATTTTCTATATTTTGAGTTACTGAGACCTCTATGTATGACTCTTGCATGTGGATATTATCCTCCTTCATCATTATAACAGCTTTGTGCATTTCTTGAACTAAGAAAAGCATCATTTTGTGACTATTCCCTATCATAATATGTTTTTATTCCTTCTTATTGCCTCTTCTTTTGCATTATGTGTTGGTTGTACTCTTTCGGATCCCATGCGGTTCTATATTTAGTTGTGTTCCATGAGAATAATCTAGTGAATGTGTATTTCACCGTGTGCTACTCGTGCCTAGCCTCCTTTCACACATTCCATATCATTCTCACTCGGAATATATAGTGTTCAACCCTTTTTCTAGAGCTATCACCTTTTAGTGTAGTTTACTTCATGTTACCCTTCTTTCCCTGGTCCTTGGCACTATTAGCTTAGTTTTTCTTTCCAACACTAGGAGTAAAAATAGTATTAGAGATAGATAGAGGAATTGTCCTTTTTCAAAGATCTGTCCCAAGCTCGTAAGGTCCCACAACTTAGGGGTGGTTTCATTTTGCTCTCAAACACCTTGAACCTTCCAAGATCTAAGACGTGGGTGCATGTTTGAGAAACAAATAGTTTCTGGAACACCCGGTGGGACCAGCATTGAAAGCTCAAATTTCATAGCTCTAAGTTCTGGTGTGTGAACTTAGTGTTTCAACCTTTGAAGATTCTCATTTTAAACACATCTGGTGACTCCCAATATTTTAAGATCTCTATTTTAGTAGTCCTGAGTGCCTTTCATGAGAAGAGTGCACATAAGAAGAACTGTAATAGCTGAAGATTATTTTGAATACCTCCAACTATCCCGAGAATAGTTTGTTCTAGAAATCCTACGCACACATCTCTATCTCTAGCGCACCATGCCCATTCAACTCCTCCTCAAAATACACAACTGCACACCCTACAATGGCACATCAGCAACCCCCTCAATTAAGAATTTTTGTTGGAGCGAGTCCCTTACTCCTGGCCATGCAGTATGATATGCCGAATGGTGTGCTCAAGAGTATTCCTTACTTTACTAGTGAGAATCAAGTCACCCCTCAGAACATATCTAGGATGTAGTAAATGTGTATTTACTATATCTGATCACACATGATGATATAATAGTCAGATTGTTTACAACCTCTTTCAAAGGTAAAGCACTTCAATGGTACCAAGGCTTGAGACTTAGATCTATCACCACTTGGGATGAGCTGGGAATAACTCTTTGCAATTACTTTGATGATAATTCAGATCACCTATCGTTGGTGGAGCAACTAACAACAACAAGGAGGGAACCCAATGAGTAAATGACTGATTTCAACATCAGATTTTAGAAGACTTGGGACAGAATTCCTCTTATGGTAAGACCTACAGCCCAACATGCTTTCCTTTATTATCTGAAGGTGCTCAATGGTGATATTTCAGTTATGATACAATCTATGGGAGGTAGGACTTTATCGATCATTATAGCATTGCAGTAAGGGCAAAAAATAGTCTCATACAGGTAGGAAAGTTGGCTCTTAGACAACCCATGCCCTGGTTCCTAAAGATGTCACAAGCACCCCAACCTTTTATGGCCCCTATTCCTATCCCTAAGAAAAGCGTGCAACTAGTTACCTCAACATCCTATTCTCTATCATGGAAAAAGGAAGATGAAGAATTGAAGGCCTTGATTAGAAATTTATCAAACAAGGTCATATCATTAGAAAAGCAACAGGCACAATCCTATTGATGTAATTCCAATCAGGTGTATGGCCAAGGAAATCATCCTTTGCGAAACAAATATGGAAACCAAAGATACATGCCCAATCAGCAGAATGATAGATGGCAGCCTAATTCACATCTTCCCTTATAAGTTGTTCCTCTACAAATTCTCTCCCGACACCCAATGCAAGCCGAGTGCTTGTTCTAGTTCTGAACAATTTGGCACAAGAGTCAGAATGGTGCTTCCCTTGCATCATACCTCATAGTCAATATCATTGTGCCAATGTTACACATTCCTAAGCCTTCATGATCCAAAATGCTTCATCTTGTGATCCTTGAATAAGCGCCCATGAAGTAGATAATCCAAAAAGGCTAGAAGTTCCTCCGGAGACAAATTTGATGTTCTTTGGTGTGGAGGACTTCTACGCAATCAACCTAGCTATAGAAGATATAAACAGACCGCATGCCCAAGTTGTAGACAACATAAGATACAAGAAAAGAATATTGGAGTTAGGCATGTAGGTTACACCCTTGACAAGTAAAAGCACTCAAATCCCTATGCAGGAGGCCCCTCATAAAGATCTGCATCTCAAATAACACACGCCACTCATTTGGTAGGCTAAGCCTCTGCCCTAGCTAAAATTCAAGCTTCCACACCAGCAGCTTAAGAAGGGTTGTTTTTCCCAAAATGCACAAGATGGGGGATTCCATTCAACATTTTTACCATTCCATCTCATCGGGATCTATTAAATGAAGCTCGCGCAACTCCTACACACCGATCCAATTATGCGAATCCACATGCTTCTATCAAAATCTTCCAAGAAGGGGAGAAACATGTAAAGTTGTTAAAACCCTACCCTTATATATGTCCTTGATTATAGGAAAACACCTCTTGCATAACTACATGATTGAATCAGGTGCTAGTACTTTTGTTATCTTTCAAGAAGATAGCTGATGTCTTAGGTTTGAAATATAGCCCTTTTCTAAAGGAGTCCTAAAACTTGATGGCTCAATTGTAACCACCTTAGGATTCATCAAGGATCTTGAGTTAACCCTCCTTGCATGTCCAAGCCTAATAATTATTCAAGATGTGTCAATTATTGACCTCCTAATTTATTCACCCTATGTTTATCAAGATAATTTACTACTAAAATAGGTGGTTACTTGTCTTCCTACATGTTTCCCGATTATGGGGTTAACCACAAGGTAAACATCATTTGTATTCCTACGTGATTTTTGTATGAACAAGGATCTAGATGTTAAAGTTCCATTAGGACTATATGGTTAAAATGACCTAGTAGCAGGATGTTATCCTTGAATTTGATTAGTGGCTTGAGAAAGAGTTCTATTATACTTATATAGAGGCCTATTAGGTTGGTACCAAGGTTGATAAGGCTTGAAATTCTAAGTTTGTTTCCTCTTAAGGGTTACCAATTCATTCTATAGATTTTGTAATTACTCCATGACTTCCTGAAGCTTAGCTAAGGTGGTAGAATAAGAGGTATAAGCCTCGTTAGAACTCCGATTTCTAGGGGCACAAATAGGGAATAACTCAAGTGTCTTGCTAGAACTAGGATTCCCCCTTTCTGGATAAATAGGCATAGGTGGACTAGGTGCAAGTTTACCGCATTGAATTAAATAGTTATTAGCTCTTATGGCTATGACATAAGCTCCTGGTAAGGCTATCCCTCCAATAGATTATATTATATTATAAATCAAAGATTTAAGGAAATAGATGAATGCACCTTTAATAGCTAGTCGTACATTAATTGGAATTTTATCCCATGTCTTTTGAAATTTGAAATTGAAGTCATCCATACTCATTTTGTTCTCTTTTGATTGTATTCAACTGCTCAAAAGGGATAAATTGTCTACCCTTTCCCCAAACTAATTACAAATTCCGACACGCTTCATTCCAATTCTGAATTGACCCTCCCGATAAGCTTCTAAACCACTATAAGGATTTCCCTTTAAGAGAATAGGCAATAATTTTTACTGTCACATACATATCAGCAATATCATGAATGGCACAAACATCTACAATATCCTAAATGTGATCAATTAGAGTTGTGTAATTCTCTCTAGTGAAATATGGTATGTTTTTCAATGCTTCCACTTTGTAATTGGATTTTTTCATTAGGATTAAGTGGGCTAATGCCCTTGAAATTGATAAATGTATTTGGTGGTTGTTGAGCCATTTTGATTGGCCTAAGAACTCTAGTTGATTGAAGAAATGGCCTACTAGGTGGGGGTGTTGAAAGAGTCTTGTTTAGTAGATATGCAGTTCTTTGAACTCTTCTTCCTCTCCTTCCTCTTCCTAGAGATAGCTACAAGTACTTGAATATCCCTTCTTCTCTTGTCTTGGACCTTGTTTGAATCCTTCTCATGAGCTTGAACAACCAACACTTTGCTGAAACTAGTTGATTTTCTGATTAGAGTAGTCGGGTGTGTTATTGTAGAGCCTCTAAAGGATGGAATATCATCAAGACACACACCCAATATTTATAAAAATGGAAGTATTGACTTCTTGGTCTTATCAGGGCATGCCAAAATTGTTATTATAAAATTACAGTAGCCTCTATATGCATGCAAGTGAGTTATTTTGGCAATTAGTATAATTTTCTAACATGGGATTATTTGAAGGTGTGGAAACCTATAATTGAGACAAACCTCCGAGAAGGTTGGATCATCTACCTATTCCTATTGATAAAAACTACTCCTAGGAAGGGAGATATAACTATTCTAACACTAACCTATATTTCTAATGGACAAGGGAAGAGAGAAATGTATAAAATCAAATTCCTAAAATAAGGCAAGTAATAGTACCAAGAACAAGTGGAGTGGAGATATTCTAGTGAGTGAAAATAGGAAGAAAATGTAGTCAAAGAGGGAAAATATAAATGCTACAGTCTAAAACAACATTCAAATCACCATTTTCATGGAACACAAAAATTTGAGACTTGCAAGCATAAAACAATATGCCCAAAATACCCGCAAATGTAATAGAATGTAATAGATGTAATATAACTCGAGCTAGGGAAATAAAAACCACAAAAACACATTTATTGCTCAAAAAGGTATGCAATCCGTTACCAAGTAGGCACAAGGAAAGATTCCTTTACAAAATTCTCAAACTCGAGGCCTCTGGCTCACAAAAGGTCAAGAACAATTTTAATAGAGTTCTTTTATATTCCAGAAGTGTCTCCCTCTCAAATGAGGGATTTACCACTTTATATAGAGAAAGAACCTTGAATTTGACTCACCAACTGACAACCTTCATTCAATTTTCTAAAAAGAGGTATGGTAAGTAATAAAAATTATCTTCTCGAGGGTACTTTCTTAGCGAGAAGAAGAGATGGGTGCCACACTTCATTAAAACTAGTTGTTGAGCTATCTTTTCATCCACCTACCTCACCTAATCCAAGGTATGTCACCGATATTCTGTGTTATCATCTAGTAACTTATTTTGTTGTGTCATTCGGAATAAGTTTTCCCATAATAATTCATCCCATGAAATGTCATCCGGGAACATGTTGTTAGCCCAATTTTATTGTCGGTCAAGAAATTTTTTTCATTACTAGCCGAAACTACTACATATGTTTTGGACCGACTAGAGTCTAGTTGTTCTATTGTCGGTTGGTAACACTTCCTTGTTACCAACTAGTAATAGCCATACACACGTCATGGGTTTTGGGCTACTCTTGTTGTTGTAAGTCGGCATCCACATTTTGTTCTTGGTTGGTAACAACCATTCATATTATCAACTAGTAATAAATGTATGTGTTGTCAACAAGAACAACCATCACCTTTTCCTATAACCAAATTGCTCACTCTCTTGCTATAGAAATACCAACTCAGCCGAGCCAAAAACATGAGCTACACTAAATATTACAAAGTATTACACCCATCAATCTACCAACGCTCTCGACCTATTAAGTTGTCCATTTTACGGGGTACAAAAATGGATAACATGATTACTACACATGAACCCCACACACTTCACTATATGTATTGCACACCACATCTATTCATACAATACATTTCATACACCATACCTTCTACATTTAGTCTACAAAATTTTGACATTTGTGAATTTACACAGCATATATTATACCATTCTTCATCGCATATAAGTCTAGCATTACATCATCCTACATACTACATTACTATTCCATCTACATACATTCCACTTTACACATTCTACACATTTTGTATTTACATTCTACATATCGTGTATTCACATGTTCTATTCATCTTATATTCTACACACCTTGTATTGTATTCTACACATCGTGTATTTACATTTTTAATTCATCACATGGTCTTCTTTCATCATTACATATACTACATATTATTCAACGCATTGTACTCACCACCTGATTACACACTTTATTTCCTCGGTCCATAGTTGACTTCTGAGGGTTTACAAATAAAATGGACCTTACATTCATCACACTTTTACTATTTTGAAATTTCATCATAGAAAAATTCTAGTCTAGTGACATACAAATTATGCACCTTAGGTTACATCACCACTTCTTCTCTTCATCTATGGATATACACTTAGGGATAAATCATCACTCATATTTTCATCTTATAGTGCTATGCACTTAGGATAAATCATCACTTATACATTCATTTTTTTGTGATATGCACTTTGGATATAAGGTTCGCATTCACATCATCACTAGGTCACATCTCACCAATACACTATGCATTCATCATAGCGCGTTAGGCACAACACACACTTTTATCATTTCCTTATGACACACTTTCATTTATGGTTAATTATTTACTATTGAGGGGGAAACAAAATGAACCTCGTTGTACAGATATCCATCCACTCGTGGGGTTCGCTGCTCTTATCATTCCATCTTGCATTCCATTCCATCCATCCACATCATATTGCATTGTCTTGGGGAATTTTCTTTTGTTTACTAATGTTTTACATGATCACTTTGCTACACATGTTAGATTGACTTCTTATATTTCATTATATATATATATCATCAACACATGCGGGTTCATATATTTTTAAGTTGTGATCGTGGATACGTATATTTTATAGACAACATGGATACTCTCCTTCTACCCTTCTTATACCATTCGTTGGGGCACCCACATTCACTTCTCATATGTGTTATTATTTCATTTTGTACTTGGAATTTTTATTACTTTATTATTCATGTTTTGAGATTTTGGTTATTTCTCTAACATGCTAACAAGTGTTCCATGTGCAGCACTTGTAGGACACAAAGCATTTCCTTCCTACACTTCTTTGTTCTATGGCATGAGATCACCCAAAAACTTGCAGTACAGGATATCCTTCCACACTCTCTTTCTCAACATGGATCAGGTGCACATGTTCCATTTACATTTGTGTATTTTACATTTACATTCTTTCATATAAATACATATTTTACATTATGTTTTTACACATACATTCATATATATATGACTACTTGATTGTTTTCTCATTGCGGTTCCATCCATATGAGAAATAAGCAATCAAATAGGGGTAACAATAACAAAGTGTGAACAACAACACTCCATGAAAACACACATTCTTTACTAACCATGTAGGTACATCACACACCGCAGCAGATACACATGTGTTCCACCTTAGGTTCTCTCTCATTACTTTTTCTTTGCTCATTTTTTTCATCTTTAATTTCCACGCTCCTCCATCTTTTCATTCCACCATTTTTCTAGTCCTTCAACATGCCTTCTTCATCACTCTACAGCGGCATCAGGTACACATATATATCTACTCACAAACATAAAGTGGGAGAAAAATGCAGTCAAAAAATCATGCACTTCAGACATTTATTTATCCTAGTCTCATACAATTATTTCCAAGGTTCTTGAGTGAAGAAAGTACTAATTAATCCCGTATTTTGTCCATCTTATTTTGGTTTATTTTACCATTACTAACCTCTTACACCCATATTCTCATTCATATTATATCATCCCAAATCATTTTATCCTTAACTATGGTGCCCAAATTAGTACTGGGGTGCTCATGGTTGCTCTAGTCCCATAATGGGTGCCCCAGTTTTTTTACACTTTCCCACCTTTTTGGGATCTTTCTATTCATTTGAGGTGTTTATCTTTCTTTTGGTTTCCCTTTTTGGGGTTAATCACAAAATTAGATCAAGATAATCCTATAAATATAAAGTTATGAGACCATAATGAGGGACCTAGCATCATTTACTACTATCACTCCATCTAGAGTTGCATCCATCTATTGCATTAGAGATCACTTGCATTCACATAGCTCCATCATCAAGGAACAAGGCTAGGACATATGCATCACACTTCATAGGGGGATTCTATTCTATTTCATGCACACATTCTATTACATTTTCTACATTTAGCTATTTCTCACTACTTCACAAAGTGCAAATGACACAAGAGAACCTAGGGCATGACATGCACACACTCACCAGAACTACATTTGGGTTTGAAATGTAGTGTAGTGCTCAATTAGTAAGCCCACTGTTGTGGCAACTGAGGTCAATCTGACCCATTCATTTGCATATTTCTTTTTTAGGGTTTTGATACTTCTTTTGGTCTTTTACAGGTCTTTCCATCATCTTGAATTATTAGTGACATCTAGCATGGGACAACAAATCTATTGTGATACATAGTGAAGGTTCCAGATCATCTCCTAGCCCTGTGAATATCGGTTTGAGAATTGTTTCACGAGACTAGGGAAGGTAGTTTATAGACCGAGCACCTCGAAGCTCTAGTCCTCCCCAGATGCTTGATCCACTAGATCCTCTAGCTCCATCCTTTTCGACTTCTACATAGTTGTTCACACTTCGTATTTTGAGTTTTTATTTACAATTGTTCATACCTTAGATTAAGTACCCACTTACTACATAGTTTTGTTAATTTTTAATTAATCACTTATAACATGTGTTTCTATTTGAATGTATGCAATGGGTTCTTATGATTGAATGAGTACTTTATTATTTATCATCATGTATTTGCATGCTAACATCTTGAAAATAAAATCAAAGGAGGGACCTCGTAGTTATGTGTGCTTTAGGTTAGCATTCAACTTTGCTAAATGAGTTGAAAATGCACCTAGCATTTTATGGAAAATTAAAGAATACATTTTGGTTTCATTTTTGAGGCCTCTTGTCAAATTTTATGTCATGATGTTGCATAGAAATGGCATATTGATTAAATATTTAGAGCATTGAAAGTTGTGTAGAGCATGTTCGGGATCAATTTTCAAAGAGATATAGCATTGGACCAAATTTTAATACATGATAGTGGGTGGAATATAATATTTATCATGATCTCTATGATAAGTTCTTCAGCTTCTTTCTAGTATAATTATATGATTGGTTGCTAGCATACGTATTAGATAAGTGGTGAGGTCCTTGACCAAATATTTGGATGCAAGAATCTTACCGGACCCTTTTTGATGTGGATGTGAATTGGACAAGAGTTGTAGATCATTAGTGGGCTAGAGTGTTGCGTAATTATAATTAGAGTATGTTATTTATATGTATTTATGTCTTGAGGACTCTTATTTCCAGTTCTTGTGTGACCCCATAGGATCTTGCTTATGTGTTATACCCTTATCATTTTATATTTTTATTATAGATATGGATTTAGAGAGCCACCATAAGGCTAGAAAAATTCCCATAGTGCATAGTGGAAAGAGTAGGTGTGGAGAAAGATGGTGGACCTATAGGAAAAAGACAAAGTCGGGAAAGATGGATCAATTTTAATGAAGCATGAGAGAGGAGCATGGTACGGGTGTGGGAGATTGAGGAGGCACTAGAGTTGAGGAGGATGATGGATCACAAAGGTTTTAAAGCTCCCATGGAAGATGATGAACCACATCATCAATCTCTCTAACTCGAAAAAGTGTAGTAGATAATCCCCTTCGACTTTGGATGATATCATGTCAAAGGAGATAATGAGGACCATACACACACATCCGATCCCACCGGCCATGTATCCCTTGTGCATGATGTTCCATATCTAAAGGTAGTAATTCGAAGTAATCTAGTGCAGGTAAGAAAGTAGAAATGGGTACATATCACTTTGTTTTGAATTCAAGAGATCAAGTTAAGAGCATGTCCATGGCATCATAGTCGGGGTCATTATTTGGGAGTACCTATGCAGGATTATTTTTAGGCACATCATTAGGATAGAGTGTTCAACTACTTAGCAACAGGAGTACTTCAATAGTAATTGTGACCATGCACACATTTAGTGCCCAGATCCAAAGATAACAAAAAGACACAAGGAAGTTCTACATCTAGACTACAACCCACAGCAGGGGGGGCACGGGAGGTTGATGTGGATCGGTATAGTCTTCTAGAGGAAATAATGGTGGAAGCTCTAGTTTTGGGTCTGTGGAAAATGTCTACATCCACAAAAACATCACCTTAGAAACCATTGCAGTGACACCTCAAGTTTACTATGAGATGTCTCTCTATTTTCCATAGTATAGAGGGATTGAAGATGTAACAGAGCATGTGCATAAGTGTGAACTAGTATGGCATGCAAAGGGAGTTAAAACTTCTGATAGGAAGGTGAGTTGGTTTACTAATACACTACAAGGGCATCACCATAGTTCGTATCATAAATATGATCCACATCACACTATGGAATATTATAATTATTTGTACATTATGTTTTTGGTTGTGTTTCAAATTCATAATTTAAATAATCGAACATCAACACACTCAAGGATATCAATCAAGTCTTATCTAAAAGTGTGAGGGAGTATGACACATGTTTAAGGACTTTGTTTTCTAATTAGTCTTATGATATTCATATTATTTATCATGCACAGTGGTTCATTCGAGGATTGTTGACTTCATTTCAAATAGCACTCACTCATAAAACTTATGTGTACCCACTTGAGGCCTTGGAAGACATTTTGTGTGTTGAGGAGGTTGGAATGTTGATATTGGAGTGAGCCCATTCTTAGATGTGTAGATCGTAGCCATGATGAAGTAGTTGGAGAATATTTATACAAACTCAACACACGATACGCGTAGTGGCATATGTTGTATTATTTTTGAGATTAAAGAACATACTAAAAATAGTTTTCTATGTAAGTTAGTCTACACGTTGTTGTTAGATTTTGAAGGTTTTCACTTGAACCATGATGTCTAGGATTTCCCTCTTTTGTAACGCTTGATTCAAAAGAAGGTGTCCATGTATTGTAATATTTTCAAGTCCCATACTCATGAAACCACTGACTATAGATTAATTGATCACATCCACGAATCCATTAAAACAAGAGTGCACAAGACTAGTGTGGTGAGTGGATCCAAGGAGCATGAAGGAAAACATAATAAAGGGCACAACAATGGAGATAATAGAAATGGAGACTTCTGAGGAGGATATCATAGCCGAGGTCCTTATGGTTATAGAGGAAGGTTCACCTCGGGAACATGTTACACTTTTGGATCCCCGGTCATTTCCAACGGAATTTCCCCCATAATACTGATTTTTCATGATGTGGGAAGCGAGAAAAAGTTAGAGGAATGTTTGGATTTATATGAACATCGAATAAAAATAAGAAGGATAAGGGCACATATATGATCAAGGTGAAACTTGCAAACGTTGATCAATGGATTCCTAAGAAGATGACTAATCCAAAATTACAACCCATGCTCATTACAATGTGCATTGAGGTGTCACATGCATGGAAACCTCTAAAGGATAAACCTCTTGTTACTCGGGAGGAAGTGATACATGCTAAGTACCCAGATCTGGTGCATCATAATTAATTATAACAAGAGAGTATCGGTGTCATTAGATATTTCAGGTGAAATATAGTGCTTAAAAGAACAGCGCATGAGTAAGAACTTGTAAAGATTTTTGAGCTACTATAAAAGGATTTGGATGACCTAAAATAGGTGTGTAAGATGTTGTGTTTGGAGAATATTATTACCCTATTAGGGGAATGGCTTTGTGATAAGGTATTGTGCACCATATTTGAGAACGAGAGGAAGATACCTCATGCAAATATACCACCTCAGGATCATGAATTTGACAAGGATATCACACATGATGCGGTAATTAATGGTTGGTTAAGTAGAAATATATTGATAGATGCATGCGCTAAGTTAAATGTGTTAACTGTTGAAGCATGGAATCAGATGGGAAGGCCTATATTATAGCCATCTTCAAATATTTTTTATATGAAAAACAAAACTAAGGAAATTCTTGTTGGGGTACTAAAGGATGCATCCATTATTATTCAAGGAGCCAAGTGTACTAGGGACTTTTAGGTATTGGAGCTTGCTGAAGAAGAAAACTTTCTAGCATTACTTGGATGGCCATGGTGTTATGCGAATAATGTTGATTTACGCTTTAACAAGACATTCATAAGTTTTGAGAAAAGGGTGAGTGCATGAGTATAAAAATAAGGTGGAGACTTATGTTGATCCTGTAAATGAAGAAGAGATTAATCAAATTTATGTACAAATGGTGCATGATCCAGAGAATCTAGAACCATCGAAATAAGGTGTACTTTAGTTGGAATACATGTAGTATGTAAGTGATACTACTAGATTTAATTGTGATAATTACGTGCATGGAACATACAAGATGGTTTTGCTCAAAGTCAATGGGTGAGTCACAATGATGATCGGGACGTGCATTATTAGGCGCTTAGGCTTTTCTCGGTACCCGATATACTTTTGAAGGGAAACCCAATACATTCCAATGCGCTATGGAGACTCAATGATCAAATGAAGGAGATAGATGAAACATGCTAGTATATACCTTACGTGGGATAGTAACACACTAGTAGGAAATACTTATAGATAACCACTTAGAGTGGTAAGAAGTGAGAATCATATTTTCCACCAAGTATACTCATAGTAATGTACCTACACAAATTTGTGAATTTATTGGTAAGAATTTGGCTTCACATCACGTCCATACTTGTGAGAGACTATGGTCGCAAGGACAAGAGGCTTTATCACCATCCTTATGGGTACATAATTTCTACTCCACATTGTTTGGATGTGCATGTGTTTGGTATGTCCATGTTGAGCTAAAAAGGGAGACTACAAATTGGAAAGAGATGACTCCATGTATGATTAAATTTTTTATTACTTTTCCACTAAGCCTCCAATTCATGAAGAATTGTATATCATGAAGTAAACCACATTGGGGGATAGCTCGAAGGAATAATATCTCATGTTGGATCTATTTGGAGAACCTAATCTTGAGGTGTGCCTTGATCTTAAGGAGACAAAAGAACTATAGTCTATTTGTGCCTAGAAAGATAAAGAGAGGAAATTTAGTATACATGATTTATGATGAGGAAGTAGACAACCTAGATGTTATACACACTGAAGGTTCACACGGGGTAATGGATTCTTTAGATTAGGTTCTATCATGCACATACCATGCCCCCATGAAAATGAATAAGGTGAATATTGGCACAAAGGATGAGCCTAAGGAAGCAATCATTGGGGATTACTAGTCAGAACAAGAGGTAGACAAGATCATCGAGCTCTTGCGTGAATTTTAGGATCTCTTTCCTAGAGGTTACCATGAATTAAAATGTGTGCATCCTTCTTTGGGTGAGATGAAGATAAAGGAAGGCATGTGCCTAGTTAGGAAGATACATTATAGGATGAATCCTAATATGTGTGTTAAGGTGAAAGAGGAAATTTATAAGATGCTAAAGTCTAGAATAATTGATCCTATTGAGGAATCTGAGTGGGTTAGTACCATGGTTATCAAGCATCAAAATGGATTTTCGGATAAGGATATATGTGGACTATAGAGATTTGAATACTTCATTTGTTATATATCATTTTCCCACCCATTTTACTAAATAAATCCTCGAAGGCATAGCTGGGTGTGAGATATATTCTTTCACATATTGTTTTTCAAGCTATGATCAGTGTGCATCGTAAAATAAGACTAAGAGAAGACAACATTCACCATCGATTGGAAGGTTTTGCATATACATTTATTCCTTTTAAATTGAAAAATGTTTTAGCATTATTCTCGTGCATTATTTTGAAATCATTTCAGGATTTTATTCATAAGTTTCTACATGTGTATTTGGACGATTGGATGGTGTATGGCTTAAGTAAGGATCATTGAGATAAATTGAGACTCATGTTGGAGAGGTGCAAGAAGTTAAACATCTCTCTTAACATTAAGAAGTGTATCTTTGCTACACCCTTTGGAACACTACTTGGGCACATTATTTGCAAGGAAGTATTATTCGTAGAACCAACTAAGATAGTTGTAATTTTGGGTTTAGAAGAGCCTACCAATCAAAGTGAAGTGCGCAGATTTAAGTTACATAGAGGATATTATAGGAATTTTATAAAGGGTTGTGAAAATATTTTCGCACCCGGAAGAGTTTCTCAAGGCTAAAGGAAAATTTTATTTGATGAGAAACACAGCATCAAATGTTTGAAACATTGAAGGATAGATTAACTATTGCACCTATTTTTCACTTTCCTTCATGGGTTAAGCCATTTCATGTTAACGCTGACGCCCTTTGTGGCATGGCGATTGGTGTAGTATTGGCGCAACTAGAAGAAGGGATGGTGGATCATCCTATTTTCTTTACAAGCATGACATTGACACCTATGGATCATAATTACACTACCATAGAGCATGAAGCTTTATCCATGATTTACGTATTTCAAAAATTTAGTACTTGTTGGCTACTCTTTTTATTTTCTATACAGATCATATGGCATTTAAGTACTTAGTCAACAAACATGTTTTTCCAGGGTGAATCTACAAGTGGATACTTTTGTTTTAGGAGTTTTATTTCACATTTTTTCTAAACAAGCTAAGATTTATTCAAGGTTTGATCATCTATCAAGGATTAATTCTAGCAACGATGCATACATCATTGAAAAATACTATTCTGGTGTGTAATTGTTTACATTGAACCATGTTCCCACATATTTACAAGACATAGATTTATTTTTTAGGATTGGCATGGCACCAGAATGAATGAGGATATTAGAGAATAAGTAACTTGGATTACACATGACACCTTATCAGTTGATTGGTGAAGATTTGTAAAAAATGGGAAGAAATAAGATCTTGCACCATTGTGTGCTTAAGAATGAGTGTGAATCTATTATGGAAGAGGATCATGGTATAATATTAGGAGGAAATTATGCAAGTGATGCTACCACACACAAAATTATTATGGTTGGGATTTTGTGGGAAACCTCAGTAAGGATGTTTAATATTTTATGAAGGCATGTGATCATGTTTAGTAACTTGGGAAGCCTAAACATAAAGATGAGATGTTGTTGCAACCCATAACAATTTTGGATAATTTCGATAAGTGGGATATTTAATTTGTAAGACTTATTACACCACCCACCCATAGGACAAGTGTGCATTAAATTATAACATGTACGACTATATGACCAAGTGGGTAGATGCTACACCTATAAAGGATTGTCTCGCACCCATAGTAGTAAGGTTTCTTTCGGAAAATATTATTAGAAAGTATGGTTTCCCATAATTTATTGAATGAGAAAATAAGAATTCTATTGGTATATTTTATGGTGGCACACCATAACACCACTCCTTATCACCCTCAAGCCAATGACAAAGTGTAAACGCTTTCAAAATATTTTGGAGCAGACATTGACAACGATCTGTGAAGTTGGAAGAAATTATTGGGATGATTAATTTTTAGTTATAATTTTGTCATACATGACCACTTATAATAGGTTGAATAAAGTAACAACCTTTTAATTGGTATTTGGCACGAAAGCGACTACTGTTGAATTCATGTTACCATCCCTGTGTATTGTGCACGCATGTGGATTATATGATGAGAAATATATAGAGGAGCATATTGATAAACGAATGGAATTGGATGAGTCGTGCTCCATTATGTGTTGGAGCTAGAAGATGGAGAAAATGTGATTAAATTTATGGCATGACAAGAACATTAAAAATATATATTCACAATTGGCAAGATGGTCCTTCTCTATGACTCACAATTTGCGTGCCACTCAAGGAAGTTGAAGGTGCATTTCTTGGGACCTTTTTACTAACGAAGATACCTGAATGAGGAGCATGTCAATTACAGGTGTTGGATGACACCATGTTGCCTAGTTACTTCAATGGTAGTAGGATAAATCCCTACTATAAATAAGCTTCTTGGTGTTTTTAATAAGGCAGTATTTCCACTTATATTAGGTTTTCTTTTCTTGTGTTTCCTTCTAGTTGTTGTGCTTTGTTATTTTATTTCCTTATTTTTGTAATAAGAGCGGTTGCACGCAAGAAGATAATTATTATCTATTGAGTTCATGTGCGAGAGGGCTAGGCATACTTTTAGTGTGGGGTAAACCAAGAAGAATTGTGTGACCGAAAAGAGATCGATGGGTGCTTGAAGTCAAGTTGAAGTGAATGAATATATGATCGCAATGCTAGTATAATGATGTATTGGTTGCAAGGTGCACATGCACAAAAATTTAAAAAAGTGCTACAGTGCTAGGGATGAAGGTTATTTTAGGGAGATAGCTCAAACTGAATACCACATGAGAAAAATGATGCGCATTATAACGCAAGGGCATGATGAACTACTTGGCATATAGTGTAGAGGATTATGTACTTTGGTAGAAGAAGAAGGTGCACATAAGGAGGTTTGTGGAATGGAAAGTAGCAGGTGTGCCGAGAAGGTTACAAATGAAGTGTGAAAGAAAACAAGTGGAAAGTGTGGAAAAAGTTAAAAATCATAATTAAAGTTACGTGCGGTGGTAGGTGAAGAGTATTTAATGCAGAAAAATTAGCTAAATTTATAAAAAGGGGTGTCGAGAAAACTCATCCTTACCTTGCATATTAGATTATTTAATCCTTAAGGATTGATTTAAGTGCAAATGAGGTGTGAAGTGTGATTATAAAAGGAAATTCATTGAAATTGCAAAATATTGGCACGTTCTGAATTGGAGGTCCCACGTGAGAAGTGTGAGAGTAAGGAAAAGGAACAAGGAGAGAGGATTAGGGTTTGAGGGTTCGATTTCTAGAGCTAGGGATTGAAAATAATAATATGAAGCTAGGGCACGGGAGATCGAAGATACATGGGAAAAAGAAGGAATGGAAGTGCAAGGGTAAGAAGTGGTGAGCACCTTGATATCTAGGGAATGAGAATTTATTGTATTTAGCAATGGCACTCAAGAAGGATGCGAAGGGTAAGAAACTCATGACTAAGGAAGCGTCAGATGAATGGTTTGTAGAAATGCAATACCTAGGAGAATTTATTGATGGGATGTCATGGAAATCCCAGCTAATAAAGTGTAAAATCAGTAAATTCAACAATCGCTCTAAAAAAACCTTTTAATACATTAAAAAGACATTATAGACAAGAAAAACCATAGGAGAGTAAATTGGAAAAGAGTATATTTTGGTTCAAAGTGAATAGAATTCTTGAGAGCATGGGTATGTTCCAATTTTATGATTTGTCATTCTTTGCAAAACTAGAATGTCCTGTACTAATGGTTAGTATCGTGAGTCCATGAGGACTACTTTTATTTTTCATGAAAGAGAACACACATCAAAAGGAAATTGATAAGTAAATTGATAGGGTTGTGTAACTCGGGTAAAGAGATAGATTGAGACCTAGATGATGATGTTTAGGTCAAGACTACAGCATTCATATTGAATTATCATAAGGTAGGTCATGTGATGGATGTATCTAGCATCGATGACCCTACAACAAGAGTTACCATGTGCCTTTTTTGCAGTACATCATAAAGAGCATTGTTGAGGAGGCATGCATATAGACAGGACAAGATGAGAAAATCACTTTGGGTGCAATATTTCTTCTTTTTGTATTTTATGAGATTGGGATACCGAGATGGGCCCAAGGAGAAGATATGGGTATACCCTATGGAAAACAAGTCACCGGTCAAGAGGTTCATCCAATTCACTTGTGAAGAAAATATTTCAGAACCTATAAATAAGGCATAGATAAATGGTATAGAAGGATGTGCAAGGATTTTGAGGGTGAATTGCGCATACCAAGAGAATTTCCTTGGTTATAAATGGGGAAGCATAGTTTGTGGCTTACCAACATTTTTTATTGGAGAGGTTCCTCTTGAAGAATGGAAATAAAATCCCATGGCACAAGTTACCCTTTTTACCATGGGATACTTCAAGGACTCTGTGAACATATTATATAATATAATGAAGTGAAGTATGATCCAAAAAGGTGGATATAGAGTATCATATTTTGCAAAAGACCTTATTGGTATGGTTTCCTAATAGGTGTTTTCATTTATGAAAAACCACATTAAATACAAATTGAATTATTTATGATGATGTCATGATGTTTTTATGGATGCTAACATATTGGTTCAAATGTTTATCAATTGCTACAATGGTATCCAAAGGATGCATGCTTGTTCTAGTAAACCCGTACAGGTTCCTAAGAGGTGTATCTTGTCAATGAGATAATATTGGATTCTTTGGAAGCTTTTTGACATGATTTTTATCATGGTTTTATGGTGCTTCAAAGCACTCACAATAGTGGCATAATGCGAGTATTGTTGAATCACTTGGTTATAGGTGCTTAATGGGAGAAGGTATGCTTACTTGGAGGTGTTCTAGATTGAATCAGAGCCATTTGATCACATAAAATCATTCAATCATGTGTATCATGGAATATGAGGTATGTTTGTATCATTTTCAGTGGTTTTATGTTACTGTTATTGTACCACTTTAGTTGATACTAACTTTTACAAGTGAGAATCCCTGAGGTAAGGCTATGTAAATGAGATAGGTTGGAGAGATTGAGGTATGGTATTCACATTATGATGATTTAAGATTTTATTATGATATTTTATAGTTATCTCAGAAAAAAATTAGTTTTCCTTAAAGATATTTTTGCAAGTTATGATTGTTTATGTGAGACAGGGTCAAGAACAGGTGAAAATCAAGCTCGAATTTTAGCTTCGATACTCATTGTGAAAATTTGGTTTGTAAAGAACCTTATGGATTTTAGGGATTCTTAAAAGGTGATTTTATAATGTTTCACAAAAATAATGAGATTGTTTTGTTGTCATGTTTTTATGAACGAATGTTAAGAAGGTAAAGAGGTCCAAAACACTAGTCAAATTTTAGCTAGGAGCGAGTTTGCATAAAGTGAAGTATAATAACATATTTTTATTTTTAGTGAAAAATTGATGATTGTATATTTTAGAGGAATCTGTTATCTTTCCATAAATGTATGGTTGAGGTCATGGTGATGAGTGGGCCCCACCTAAAATTAATAATTTCGGAGAAGAAGGTTGAAGGATCGATGATCCAAAGGAGTAGAATTCAAAATTAATGTTTCATGATTATTGGGAGTATTTACTAATTTCCATGGAGTTTTTAGGACGGTGTTTTTAGGCTTAAACATGTTGACTAGTCAAAGAATAGATTTGGGATCTCAAATAAAAGGGTCAAGTAATTTGTCATAACTTGAGCTACATGTGGAATTTTGAGGTGATTAAAGTTGTGTAGGAATTTATATTCAGATATATTTCTAGTGGTATATGAATTTCCTCATGATGATTTCATTTTATAGGGTTTCCATAGCATTATTTGAGTAAGAAATTTTTTTGCAATTTAAGAAATCATCTATTTTAGTGCAAATTTGATGTTGGTTGAAGCATGATATGGATAGGGTGATTCTTCCTATCACCTGGGATTTTAATAAGGTTAAATTAGGCATCCAATGAATCCATTTTGATTTCATGACTGTATGTATAAATTATTTTATGAGATAACCTTTGGAAACAACATTTTTGGCAAGTTGATCTAGTGAAGGAAAATGTAATTATGGTTTGAAGTGAAGGATATTTCATGACTTATAACTTTCATATAAGTTTTCTACAAGTTTTTAATTTCTTTTTATTGGTCACATGCCATGTTTTGGTTGAGGAAAATGTATTTGGAGATCAGATTAAGTGTCTAGGGTGTTGAAGGGTGAAGGAATGGTTGTTTTGAGAATTCTAAAGCGGACTGGGCCCATTAAATGAAATAATTTGATTGGTTGATAGTAATTGTGAAAATTTATGATTTTTCTAGGATATTTTACTCATATGTAATGGGTTTTGGGTCATGAAAAAGTATACATTTGATGTAAGGGCATTTTTAAGAATGTGCCCATGGGTTTTGGAGCCATTTTTGGCACTTGTAATATGGGTTTTAGCTAGGCCGACCTAATTGGGTCACTTGTGACTGTTGTATTTAAAATTTTAAATGTTCATTATTTTATGGGTTGAACCAAATGAATGGAAATTTTGGGCCTAAGTTTGAAAGGTGGAGAAGCATATAAAAGCATGTTTTGGGTGCTTTTCCAAACTAGTTGAGTGTGTGCATGGTGTGTGTGAGAAGTGAAACCTAGGTGGGTGATATTTACAGGTGTAGAAGAATGAATTGAATTTAGATCTAGTGAGTTATAGGTTGAGAAATATCAATAAGCATGTGTGCAAGAGTTTGAAGCATTAAGAAGTGAAGAAAGAGCTAGATTGTGTAAGTTGAAGACCTAGGGTTTGAGAAAGGGTTTGGAAGAGTTTGGAGCTGAATATTTGGATCACTATCAGTTTTGGTATCAACATAGTTTTGTTTTTCATACTTCATCAAAATATTGTGTGATGTGTTATATTCATGTAAGTATTTTTAGTGAGTAATATCAACAAGTTTTTAGGGGTTGGTGCTCCTTGTCAGGTTTCTACCTCACTAAATAAATTTCTTATGATGTGTAATATTCACTTGAGTATTTTTTTGTGTAATATCAGAAAAAAATTTCAATGGTTTTCTTCCCCTTGAGGGTTTCCCACTTATATCTTGTGTCTTTTGTTGATTCTCTTTCTCATGGTTTATAGCATGTATGGTATTTGATTATGTGCACACATTAATGGTTGGTTAAGTGATTATGTGTTTTGAATAAGTATTATAAAATATTATTTGAATTTTTATAAGGAATGATTCACCCCCCCCCTCACTCCATTGTGCTTCCAAAAATTGGTATCAGAGAAGGTCCTTTTTGAAGGAGTTTAACAACTTGAAAGGAGATCCTGAAGCACAAAATGGTGAGTGTTAGAGTTATAGGAAAGGCACCAATGTTTGATGGAACAAACTATGTTTTTGGAGTGTAAGGATGAGGTCCTACATTATTTCACAATGGTTTGATGTTTGGAATATTGTGGTAGATGGCTATAATCCTCCTACCACTCCTATTACCGATAAAGTAGACAAGGATGCATATGAACACAATTTTAAGGCCTTCAATGCTATCATTAAGGGCCTTGAAGAATATGAGTTAGGAAAGGTAATGTACTGCAAATCAGCAAAGGAAGCATGGGATAAATTGCAAGTCTTATTTGAAGGTGACTCAAAAGTAATAATTTCTAAACTTCAAACCTTTAGAAATCATTTTGAGTCTCTTGACATGAATGATGAAGAGTCTATTGCTGCATATCTACTTAGAGTTGAAAAAATTGTCAATAGTATGAAGGGATTAAGATAAGAAGTAAAAGAATAAATGGTTGTTTGAAAGGTTTTAAGGTCACTAACTCCAAATTTTGATTACAATGTATCTGCTATAGAAGAAGAAAAGGATTTAACTACTTTGAAGATGAATTAATTGCATGGTACTTTGACTACTTATGAGATGAGAATAGGTGATCCCAAACCAGCCAAGAAATAGGTTGCATTCAAATATGAAATGAAGACTAAAATCAAGAAATTGAAGGATGATGAAGCTACTCTTGAGATTGAAGATGAAGAGCTCTTTGTTATGATGGCTAGAAGATTGAAACTTGGATCTGGTAGGTACAAAGGTAAGCTTCCTTACAAATGTTTCAAATGTGGTAAGATAGGACATTTTTCTATTAATTTTCCTCATAGGAATAATAAGGAAGATCATGATGAACATGAACATGATAGTGATCATGACAACAAGAAAAAAATTGATAAGAGAAAGAAAATATTTAAGAAGTTTGATTACAAAAAGGATAAAAAGATTTTTATACAAATGAAAATGATGAACTATCTGATGCTAGTAGTGGAGTTTCATATTTTGAATCTGAATCAGATTGTGAGAACATTGGAAATGAGGCCTTATTCATGACTAAATAATCCATGAGGTCTTCTAATGATGAATCTTCTTTGTTAGGATATTTTATTTCAGGTTATTGCAGTTATTCTACTGAAGATGATGAGGAAGATAAAGTTGATGTTAAAGGAATTCAAGAGAAGTTAAAACATGCTGAGAAAGAAAATCAAAAGCTAAGTTTGCAGATCAAGGAATATGGGAATCACTTTCATGAGCTAGAAGAACAATATGTGGTTGAATCCTTTCAAAGAAAGTGAGTCAATCAAATTGCTAGAAGAAAAGGTAAAGTATCTTGTTTCAAATTTGCAAGATAAAGAGAGTTTGTGTTCAAAATATGAAGAGGATATAGATTTTCTCAAATAAAAGCTAATAAAGGCTAGCAAGAAGACTATGTCCTTTCAGAAGTTTGAGAAAAGTGCAAAATATCTAGATGACCTACTTGGAAAAAAAAGAGCAGCAAATGATAGGACTGGCTTGGGCTTCAAAGAGGAGTATAAAGTCAAGGAAGTGAAGAAAGAATACATTAGTTCAAGAAAATAATCAGGTGAACCTATCACCAAGGAAGAGAATAAGGTGACACTCATGAAGGACAATGTGAAACCAAGGCCTATTAGGCAGCCTAATGCATCAAGGTATGAAAAATATTTCAATGGTTATTGTTTTACATGTAATGGATTTGGTCATAGGGAAAAGGAGTGTAGAATATATGTTAGAGTGTGGTATGTTACAATTTCCATAAGAAAGGTCATATTCCTAGAAATTGCTTGAATTATCCACCTAGACAAGTTGAGAGCTACATGAGGAAGGATTCAATGGTGTGTTACAGTTGTAATAGAGCTAGTCATGTTGCAAAGAACTACTACCATGGTCTATCAAGGAATAATCAAAGAGTTCAAGGACCTAAAGTGTAAGGAGGTGGCCTTTAAAGGCCTAGAATGAACAAAAATAGTCAAGGAAGAGTGTGGCAGCCTAGGAGAGACAATAGTGTCCTATCAAGAGCTTGTGATGATGGAAGAAGAGGTGTTTCTCAGTGGTCATATCATAAGAGAGAGAATGAAGGATTTGTTATCCAAAATGTGCCCCCTGCTCATTTTGTGGCTAACTCCTTTCATTCTTCCCTCTCTTGTGCCTCAGACATAAATTTTTGCTTTTCAGAACTCAAAACTTTTTGGAAATGACACCATTGGATAGATCTCTCTCTCAGCTTTCTAGAAAGGTAAAGTTTTCCTCCTAACTCCATGTATTTTTGAAGTTATGGCTCGGTGGAGTTTTTGTGGGAAATTTTCCCCTGAAAGGCCCACAGCCAATGAGATGCCGCCACGTGTCCAAGGAAGTTCCGGGAGTCGGAGGAAAACTTGGTTTTTTACCAAGTATTTTGGTGAAATTTTAAAAGGAATATTTTTCCCCGTAGGCCCACCACGACTCGATGATGCCAAGTTTCCAGGGAGAAATTTGAAAATTTGGCTAAGTGTTGTGCATGGAAAATTTTGGAGGGAAGGTCCGCACCCAATCATATTGCACCACGTGTCCTATGGCGTGGGAGTTTCGAGGGCGGAGGAGAAGTTGTATTTTTGGAAAATTGTTTCGCCAAATTTCAAAGGAGTTTTTGGCCCGCTGTCCCCGCCAATCAATCATGTTTCGACAGTGTCCCCGGGAGTCGGAGCTATGGAGCGCAAGAGGAAATTGGGACTTTTTCCCAAACTGTTGGCGCAAAAGTAAAAATGTTTGTGGATGGCCTATAACCAATGAAATTATGCCACATGTTTTGGACTAGAAGAGGGTGGGGAAAATTTAGGAAATTTTCCCAAAGGAAAAACGAAGGAATTTTCCAAAGGAAAAAGCCCGCCCCAAAATGCGAGCCAATGGAATCTCGCCACGTGTCCAAGTGGCGCCAAAAACTTAAGAAAAGCCCGCATGAGAAATTAGAAGGGGAAAGCCTACACCTAATGGGGTTGTGCCACGTGTCCAGGTCAAAAATGGTCAAAACGCGGCTGTAGAAAATTCAGGAAGGACAGGCCCGCATCTAATCAGCGCACGCCACGTGGCCTCAACTCACCGGCCTGTGGGATTTTTTGGAAAATTTTCCAAAGGGCAAAACAAAGGAAAATGGAGTAGGATGGGCCCACGCCCAATCAAAACATGCCACGTGGCACCTAGAATGGTGGAGCATGGGGATTTTTTGGGAAATTTTCCCAAATGCAAAAAGGTGAAAAATTCAAATTTTCGCCTGCCAATCCGATTTGGCCCTGTTTTTCCCTAAAACTTCAAATGGCCATATCTTTCGATCCATAGCTCAGTTTTTCACGTTCTTTATATCAATGGAAATCAGTGAAATTATCTACAAGATTATAGGGTCTTTTTGCATTTTGATGGAGTTTGGAGAGATAAAATCTAAAAAACCTCTGGCACATGGTCATGGACAGAAATGACATTTCAACCACCATTTTTAATGAAGAATGGCTCGTATTCTCTCCCAGCATGGCTAAAAATGTTAGGGGATGGGTCTATAAGGATGCCCATGCTGTTTTGATTGCGTTTTGGTCAATGGTTGAATCCCTTCCATGTTTTCCCATGTTTCTCTCTCCTGGGCATGTCCCTTACACTGTAAAAGCCAGATTTGGCTCATTTTCAAAGGGTTGAACATTTTTGTGTATAGCAGATCCCCTTTTCACCTTGGAAGTGATTTGGTGGAATATCAGACCTTTTCTAAGAACTGTAACCTATTTTTTTCCTCTCAGGTGTTGTAATGCATGTATTTTGATATTAAAATGACAATGCAAGCTCTGTGAATGAGTTTCAATCCTCTGCTTATGTTGTTTGCTTCCTTTCTGATCTTTCATTACATGTCATCAGTTTTTGCATGATGTTTTGTTACATTTCCATGATTTGTGTCAATCTGCAGAAGTAAAAAATGCTCACCACTCCTTTGGTGCATCACCTTATTAGCATTAGTTTTAGTTTTTTGCATCCTCTATCTTTGCCCCTTTGAAATTTAGAGTAGGAATTAGGAATATAAACCTCTGCAACTTGTAAGTGATAAATCTGATCAGAGGAGTTGAGGAACCAACCTCTAATCTAGAGATTCCTTTCCCATTTTACAAGTCCCACACTTGGGGAAAGGATTCAATGTTGTGCAATCACACTAGATGCTTAGAATGATCAAACTAGAAATATGATCAACATCCAGGGTGCTTTGCTGATTTGCAACAATAGTTTTGGAACACCTGGTGGGACCTTAGAGGTATTCATCTTCATTGCAACAAAAATGATGTGCATTTGTTGCAAGTTTCTTGCTTAAAAGAGCCCTAAATTGCACATCTGGTGACTCCAAGGAAGAATAATTAGCTGGTTTTAGCAGTACAGGCCTAAAAACTCATGAGAAGAATCACCACAAGGTCAAGAGTTGGAGAAGAAGAAGTGTTGTTTGAGTATCTATAGTTATCTCCAAGAAGAAGGCAAAGAGGGAGGAGGATTCAAAGGTCTCCATCTCCACCAAACAGAACTCTTTCAACTCCTCCACCTAGTAGGCCTTTCATTCAATCAACAAGGGTTTTGAGGCCAATCAGAATGGCACAAAACAACCCCTATGTCAATTTCACTGGTAGCAGCCCACTTGCTCTCAATGCACAAAATCCAATTCCAGTTGCAGCATTGAAGAACATCCCATACTTTACTGGAGAGAATCAGACTACTCCTAGTGATCATGTCAAGGATATTGCTAACATTTGTGCAATCCATGAGATCAATGAGATGCAAGTTGTTGTCAAACTGCTGGCATCTTCATTCAAAGGGAAAGCTTTGCAATGGTTCAGGAGTCTTGCCTCAGGTTCTATTCAAAATTGGAACCAGCTATGTATAGCCCTCCATGAGCAGTTTGGAGAAAAGGGAGACAACTTGTCCCTTTTGGAACAATTGACAACCATCAAGAGAGCTCCCAATGAGCAGCTGACTGATTTTAATTTCAGATTTCAAAGGACTTGGGAGAGAATTCCAGTGGCAGTCAGGCCAACAGCAGAAGGTGCTTTCCTTTATTACCTTAAAGCTTTAAATTCTGATATTTCTATGTTAATTCAATCCATGGGAGGCACAACTATTCCCATTGCTTATAGCATTGCTATTAGAGCTGAAAATTGTTTGATTCAAGCTGGAAAGCTAGCTCTTAGGCCTCCAATGCCACTATTTCCAAGTCTAGAGAGCCCAAACACTAATCAAACGCCTAATTTAGCTCCTATTCCCACTCCTAGAAATCAGAATTCAAGTGAAGCTTCTACTTCATCTTCTAGTACCTCAAATGAGCTTCAAGAAGTCATGAAGTAGTTGCAAAACTTAGGTAATGAGCTGGTTACACTCAAGAGGTAGCAAGCCCAAGGTTTTAGACCTCCCTTCCAGCCTCAAGCTCAGCCTAACAGCAGCCATATCAACCCCAAAGACCACCCAATCCAGCTGCAAATTTAAATCAAGCAAGGCCTCCTGCCAATAGACCATTTCAGCCTTATAATCCCAATGCTACATCTGCCTCTAAAGCATTAGTGCCAGTACAAAACAATATGGCTCAAGAGTATGATTGGTGTTTCCCATGCAATGAACCTCATAACCAATCCATGTGCTTCAACGGTGCCTTGAATCAAGCATTAATGGTGACAACAACTGGTGTGGAGGGTGAGGGTAGTCAAGAAACATTCCAGCAGCAGTCAACTCCAAATGATACCACACTTGTAAACTGGCAGGCAGAATATTTTTGTGGCATGAATCAAATGGTTTCCCAAAGTGTTGTAGCCAACACAAGGTCAAAGAGGAGAAATTTGGGTGAAGAATAGCCATTAGCCCCAAGCAATCCTCAATCTTCTATCACTCCACAAACTATTGGCAAACAAAATCCAATCCCAAACACACAAGGACTGCCCAAAACAGCTCCTAAGCCAACTCAAATACTAGTTGTTGCTGCCCATGTGCAAGGAATGAATGTGCAGGCCAAGGGACAACAAAGGGATACTTCATCTCCATTCAATATCATTGATCAGATGAAGAAGACAAATGTAAACATATCAATGTGGGAATCACTATCTATCCCAGGCCAAAGAGATTTGTTACAAGCTGCCATGAAGGACTGGTCAGCTTCGAATCAGCAGGTCCAAATGCAAGAGAAGGTGCTCACAAATGCTGCCCAGTAGGAGGGGAATCATGGAGGACAACAAGGTAAAATGTTGAAGCCCCCTCCATTCTATGTTTCATTGATAATTGGAAATCAACTAGTACACAATTGCATGATTGATTCCGGGGCAAGTAGTTCAGTAATGCCCAAGAAAATAGCTGATCAATTGGGAATTCAGTATGAAGTCATATCCAAAGGGGTAGTGCAATTGGATGGGACAGCAGTAACAATAGTCGGAGTGATAAAAAAATTAAGTCTTACCTTGCATTCCTACCCCAATGTTGTTGTTTTGCAAGATGTCTCAGTAATATATCTTCCACCACTCTTTTCCCTATGTTTGTCAAGGGATTTCATAGCCAATATTGGAGGTTACTTATCTACTGATTGGTCACACATGTTGTTTAGGACAAGATATGGAACTAAAGCCACAATCAAATCTGAACCTATTGCAAACTTTCACATTGAGCCTTACACTCCAAGCCAAATCAATACCAATTGTTCAGCGTTTGATCAAGAGGATTATCCAAGCACTAATGAAGCTAACACCAAGGTTGGAAGTATCCCAGATCTAACTCTTGATGAATGGACAAATAAGGTGCATGCTTTTGATCCTTATCAAGAAATAGAAGAATATGAGTTAGGAGTCTATTGCTTGCATGAATAAAATCAGCCTATTCCTAGCATCACCAAGCCAGACCACAAGGATGACAATGAGGTATGGTAGTTTTTTTTTGATGGGTCAAGGAGTAGACAAGGTGCAAGAGGGGGAGCTATGCTTGTTTCACCACAAGGAGTTAAGTATTATTCAGCTTTTAGATTTCAGTTTGCATGCTCTTATAACACTGCTGAGTATGAAGCTTTGATACAAGGATTGAATTGGTCAATCAAGAGAGGAATAAATAACTTGCAAGTCTTTGGTGACAGTGAATTGATTTTCAACCAAGTTAAGGGGCAGCATGCTGTCAAGAATGATCTACTCAAATGCTACAAGAACAGGGTGTGAGACCTCATTGAATATTTTGAGGGTTTTGGCATAAAATTCATTCCTAGAAAGGAAAACAAAGCTGTTGACAGGCTTATAGCAGTTGGGGAAGCCTTTGACGTTGTTGAAAGCATTCAGAAAGATAAGGTACAGCCAAACATCCATGTGATTGTGAGGCCTTCAAAGCAGGATAACAATGTAAGCTGGCAAGTGTTTGAAAATGATCATTAAATCATCCAATTCTTGCAAGAGGAGGCTGAGTTCTCAGCTAAAAATCAGGAAAATTTAGAGCAGCAAGAGATGGTGACCAAGTGGTGCAGCTGAGAACCAACAAACTACCAAAGGGGATTATTACTTTGGAGTCCATTTTCAATCCTAATGATCAGTTTAGGAAGGAGAAAGAAAACATCCAAGTGAAGGGAGAAGATTCAGTGTCCATCTCGGTAGAAGGAGGCAAATCACTCCAAATTGGTAAGATGACAACTGAACAAGAAAGGTATGAGTTCATACAACTTTGTCAAGAATTCCCTGATGTGTTTGCTTGGAGCTATGAAGATTTAAAAGGTTTTAATCCCGAGTTAGCTCAACACACCATTGAATTAGATCGAAGTACTAAGCCCATCAGAAAAAAAAAGGCCACCAATCCACACATGGAGCCTCTCATGAGAAAAGAATTGAATAAGTTGATAGAATCAAGAATCATATTCCCTATCAAGCATTCTAGTTGGATAGCCAACTTGGTTCCAAAAGAAAAAGAAGAGTGGGGAAATCAGATTTTTTTTTACTACGAGATTTGAATAGAGCATCTCTCAAGAATCATTATCCACTTCCTTCTATGGAGCAAATTTTGCAAGTTGTTGCTTGGCTCTCGAGAGGTTTTCATTACTTGATGGCTACTCGGGTATAATCAGATTATGGTGAAGGAAGAAGATCAGTTTGAGACAACCTTTACAACCAAATGGGGAACTTATGCATACAGAAAAATGCCATTTTGGCTATCCAACACTGGAGCTACCTTCCAAAGAGTAATGGACATGGCGTTCAAAGGTTTGATTAACAACATAGTGCTGATATATCTTGATGATATCACTGTTTTTCAAAAATGCATTAGACCACCTCTCTCATTTGAGACAAGTGTTCCAAAGGTGTAGGGGATTTGGAGTCTCCTTGAATCCTAAAAATGTATTTTTCTAGCACATGAAGAAAAGCTCCTTGGCCACATTATCTCTAAGGAAGGATTAGCAATTGATCCAGAGATATTTAAAGCCATAAGAGCACTACCATTTCCAAGCCACAAGAAGGCCCTTCAAAGTTTCTTAGGGAGAATAAATTTTGTTCGGAGGTTTGTCCCAAATTTTGCAGCCCTAGTCAAGCCTATCACCAAGATGTTAAAGAAAAGCATGGCTTTCAAATGGACAACAGAGGGAAAGGAAAGTTTTGAAGCAATCAAAGAAGCCATCTCTCAAGCCCCAACTCTCATCAACCTGGATTTCTCCAAGGATTTCACCCTCTATGCATTTGGGGGTGATGATACTATCTCTACCATTTTGGTACAGTAGAACAAGGAAAATGAAGAGCAGCTAATTGCTTTCTTCAGCCAAAGCCTGGAGGACTATGAGGTGAGATATTCTTTCATTGAGAAGCATGTTCTTGTAGTAATCAGGAGCTTGAAGAAATTCAAGTATCTAGTTTCAAACAATAAGGTCCAATTGTTGGTTTCTCATGTGGGAGTTAAAGACTTCCTCCTCAACAAAGACTTGAATGAAAAGAGAGCAGGTTGGATTACTCGTGTCATGGAGTATGACATTGAGATCAAAGTCACCAAGTTGGTTAGAGGGAAAGGATTGTGTGAGCAAGCTGATTTCAAGAAAATAGAAGGAAGCATGCAACGAGAAGGAGGTTGTTTTGGCGTTGCAAGACAGCCATGAGCAAGGAAGCACTCAAGAGGAAAATAATGGTGTCCCCATTCCTTGTTGGACCCAAGACATAATGCACTTCCTAAGCACAGGTCTATGCCCTCCAGAGATGAACAAGACCAAAAGAAGACACTTCAGATTGTAGGTTGTCCCATATGCCCTTGTTGATGGTGTTTTGTTCAAAAGAGATGTGAATGGAGTACTACTGAGATGCATTGGTACAAATCAGATTCATAGGGTGTTGGAAGAGTTCCATGGTGGACCAGCTGGTGGTCATTTTGCACCAAGAGTGATAGCTCTAAAGATCATGAGGGCTGGCTATTATTGGCCCAAGATTTTCAATGATTGTTATGCATGGATCAAGAGGTGCAAGAATTGTGCATTCTTCATAGGTAAAGAGAGGCTAGCTTCCCTTCCATTGCATCCAATTTCAGTTGACCAACCATTCATGCAATGGGGTTTAGACTTCATTGGAGTCATTAATCCCAATTCAAGCCAAGGGCACAAATGGATTCTAACAAACAGATTATTTCGCCAAGTGGACTGAAGCAAGCACTCAAGGAAGCAAATTAATCTAACATCCTAGATTTCTATGAGGGAATAAAACTTGATTCGGCATAATCACACAATAATATCATATAATGCATTGGCATTCATTGGGTCCAAGTTGACAATGGACTGTCAAGAACGGGATCTACCTAAGTACTTCATCAAACTATTACCCTCGTGGTAATGGCCAGCCGAGTCTACAAACAAGAACTTGTTGAGGATCATTAGGAGGACTCTTGATGAAAATGGAGTTGATAGGATAACTCCTAAGAGATCTACTCCCAAGAGTAACTCTCCATTCAAGATTGTTTATGGAAGGGAGGCAATCTTGCCCATGTCACTTGAGTTTCTAGCATTGGAACTCATGAAACAGCTTGGAGCTGTTGGAATTTGAGCCCATGGAAGTCAGATATGTAGAATTGATGGAGCTCCAAGAAATCAGAAATCAGGCATCCCAAGCAATGGAGAAGGATCAGGCTTTGATAAAGAAGACCTTTGATAGAAAGGCCAAGAATAGATCCTTCCAAGTCGGAGATCTAGTGTTAAAATGGGATGCAGACAGAGCAAAACCGGAAGGCATTCAAAATTTGATGCCATTTGGAGTGGCCCATACATGGTCACAAAGTGTAAGGACAACAATGCTTTCCAATTGTCTTCATTGGATGGCGAGGAACTACAGATTCCAGTCAATGGAATCCATCTAAAGCATTACTATTAAAGGGAAATTCTCCACCTTGTACATATTAGCTTAGGTTTCCATTCCTCTAAGTGCTTGTGCACATTGTTTTGTTGTAGGTTAGTTTGTTTTCCCTAAGTGCTTTGGCACAGGCTTGCTTTTCCTGGAGATGTGTTTGCAGGCCTTGCTCCATCAGGTGATATTCCATCTTCCTCCTTGTATTGTTCTAGTCAGTTGGGGTATCAAATAGAGAATTCGATGACACCATGCCTAATGGATTGCTTCAGGAAACTGGTAACTTCATCCAGCAGGTAGATGACCCCTCTGAGTCGCCAAAATTGTTATCCAAAATGTGCCCCCTACTCATTTTGTGGCTAACTCATTTCATTCTTCCCTCTCTTATGCCGCAGACATAATTTTTTTCTTTTTAGGCACTTAAAATTTTCTGGAAATGACACCATTGGATAGAGCTCTCTCCCATCTTTCCATAAAGCTAAAGTTTTCCTTCTAACTCCATGTATTTTTGAAGTTATGGCTCAGTGAAGTTTTTGTGGGAAATTTTCCCCTGAAAGGCCCGCAGCCAATGAGATGCCACCACGTGTCCAAGGAGGTGGCGGGGGTCGAGGAAAACTTGGTTTTTTACCAAGTGTTTTGGAAAAATTTCAAAAGGAAGATTTTTTCCCGCAGCCCGCCGACGAATCAAATGATGCCACGTGTCCAGGGGAGAAATTTGAAAATTTGGCTAAGTGTTGCACATGGAAAATTTTGGAGGGAAGGTCCGCACCCAATCATATTGTGCCACGTGTCCTATGGCATGGGAGTTTCGGAGGGCGAGAGGAGAAGTTGGATTTTTGGCAAAGTGTTTCACCAAATTTCAAAGGAGTTTTTGGCCCGCGCCCCGCCAATCAATCATGTTTCGACACGTGTCCCCGGAGTTGGAGCTGCGGAGCGCGGGAGGAAATTGGGATTTTTTCCCAAAGTGTTGGCGCAAAAGTAAAAATATTTGTGGATGGCCCGCAACCAATGAAATTCCACCACGTGTTTCGGACCGGCGGGGTGGGGAGAATTTAGGAAATTTTCCCAAGGAAAACGAAGGAATTTTTGAAGGGAAAAGCCCGCCCCCAAAATGCGAGCCAATGGAATCTCGCCACGTGTCCAAGTGGCGCCAAAACTTAAGAAAATCCCGCATGAGAAATTAGAAGAGGTAAGCCCACACCCAATGGGGTTTTGCCATGTTTCCAAGTCGAAAATGATCAAAACGGCCCATGGAAAATTCAGGAAGGACAGGCCCGCGCATCTAATCAGCGCACACCACGTGGCCTCAACTCACCAGCCCTACGGGGATCTTTTGGAAAATTTTGCAAAGGGAAAAACAAAGGAAAATGGAGCAGGATGGGACCACACCCAATCAAGATGTGCCATGTGGCACTTGGAAAGGCAGAGCGTGGGGATTTTTGGGAAATTTTCCCAAATGCAAAAAAGGTGAAAAATTCAAATTTTCGCCGCCAATCTGATTTGGCCTGTTTTGCCCTAAAACTTCAAATGGCCATATCTTTCGATCCAGAGCTCAGTTTTTCACGTTATTTATATCAATGGAAAGATGGTGAAATTATCTACAAGATTCTAGGGTCATTTTTTCATTTTGATGGAGTTTGGAGAGAGAAAATTGAAAAACGCCTCTGGCACATGGTCATGGATAGAAATGACATTTCAACCACCATTTTTAATGAAGAATGGCTCGCATTCTCTCCCAGCATGGCTAAAAATGTCAGGGGATGGGTCTGTAAGGACACCCATGCTTGTTTTGATTGCATTTTGGTCAATGGTTGAATCCCTTCCATGTTTTCCCACGTTTCTCTCTCCTGGGCTCGTCCCTTGCACTGTAAAAGCTAGATTTGGCTCATTTTCAAAGGGTTGAACATTTTTTGTGTATAGCAGGCTCCCTTTTTCACCTTGGAAGTGATTTGGTGGAATATCAAACCTTTTCTAAGAACTGACAACCTATTTTTGCCTCTCAGGTGTTGTAATGCATGTATTTTGATATTAAAATTACAATGCAAGCTCTGTGAATGAGTTTCAATCCTCTGCTTATGTTGTTTGCTTCCTTTCTGATCTTTCATTACATGTCATCAGTTTGTGCATGATGTTTTTGTTGCATTTCCATGATTTGTGTCAATCTGCAGAAGTAAAAAATGCTCACCACTCCTTTGGTGCATCACCTTATTAGCATTATTTTAGTTTTTTGCATCCTCTATCTTTCCTCCTTTGAAATTTAGAGTACGGATTAGGAATATAAACCTCTATAACTTGTAAGTGATAAATCGATCGAGGATTTGAGGAACCAAATTCTAATCTAGAGATTTCTTTCCCATTTTACAAGTCCCACACTTGGGGAAAGGATTCAATGTTGTGTAATCACACTGGATGCTTAGAATGATCAAACCAAAAATCTGATCAACATCCAGGGGTGCTGCTGATTTGCAACAACAGATTTTTACAGTTCCCAAAAAGGCTTGGGACCTTCTCAAGACCTTCTTTTAGGTCACTATGAGCCTATATACCTTCACTATGCTTCTTGAAGGTATGTCAATGAAAATGAAGCATCTAGGTGAGGGGGAGTTTTCTATGTCATGTGTGTCATCTCTACAAAGTCAAGGTATGAGTGTATTTTCTCCTCAAGTCTTGTTTTGGCTCATAATGATGGTTATTGTGTAAATATCTTGTCAATTTGTCTTGCATCCTTGTGTTACACATGTTGAGTAGCTTACATGGTTTAAGTATGAGGTATCAAGTTATATAATTCATATTTTAAGTGTCATAAATGCTTTTGTATCATCTTTACATGTCCTAAGTGTGTCTTGAATTTATTTTGAGGTCTTAATCATCTTACTCATAGTATTTGTGTCCTAATATTGCCTATCTTGTACTACTAGGTATGTGGTGTTCTTCACTATCATGTCCGATACATAAGGTGTTTATATGAAGTAGTTAAGAAGTATAAGTGGTCTTTACTTATGTGTAATAGTGTATTTCATTTTTATGAAGGAACTAGCATGGTCATTTGTATTGAAAATAAGTTTATTGCACTCATTTCAGTATGCAGTTAGCCTTGTAAAGTTGTGTTTCAAGTTAGTGTCAAGTCCTTGAAGGTCTTTTATGTCATGAAGTGAAAATGTGGTGTTTTATTCCCTAATGTTGTTTTGAATGTGTTTTAATGTGATCAAGTCCTACTTGATCATTGTAATCTCTAATAGTTTAACCGAGACAGTGATGTGGTCAAGAAAGCACATTACCATGTATCTACAAGCAAAATTTCATTGTACGGTGTATGTGATATGGGTTTTCATGAGTGATAATCAATTAAGGAGGTGTTATTTATGCTTTAAGATGTTCTTAAAGGGATATTTTGTTTGTTTAGAGGAAACTAGAGAAAATATGTCGAAATAGTACCTCACTATCCTCGACTGGTATACATAGTCCCTAAAAGTAGTAGGTGAGGAAATTCACTTTTGAAGGTTCAAATAATGAAATTTTTGTCTGAAATTTTGGGAAAACAATATAGGTTCATGGCACTAGAGGAGATATAAATTTATAGCTCTTATTATGTGTATTTTCTCAATTATACTTCACATAGTTGGCATGTTAGTTCTAGTTGCACAGTGGAGAAGGTTTTCTCTCAAAAACCCTAACAGTTGGATATCCTTATGTTTTTTCAAGATGATATGTCATTTTAAATGAGACTCATGATGAATTCAAATGATACATAAATTGTTTTTCATAATTATCTTGGTATGAGGAAGATTGGTTGTGTCTCACCATGGTTAGAGCTAAAAATTGTAGTCTACAATTCAGTGGTAGAGATGAAGTCTTATTAGGTATGTATGATGGTGTTGTATCATTCCTTGAGTTATTCATAACTTTGAGATGCACTTGGATTTTATCAAATTGTTTGGGAGTGAATTCACTAATGATCTCAATTGGTAAGGGCTTGTGAAGGCTTCTTTTTTCTCCTAGTAGAAGGTGAAGACCTACAGATGTCTTAGTAATCTAGAAGAGACAGAGTAGTAGATTTCATAGGTATGACATAGTGTTTCAAAGTTCTTCCTCATCGCTTACTATGTGTTGTTCCATATATCCATGATTTTCATGAAGTGGTACATGTTGAAGATCTAGGTTTCTTGTAGAAACTTGAAAATGTGTCCTTGCTCCCCATTAAGCATCCTATAGGCCTGTAGAAGCATATGTTAGTATTAAAACAATGTCATTAAAAACTAATGGTGATTTCTAAGTTCTTGATTGACATTTTCATGGTTGTTCTATATGGTGAAGTGTGTATATAATTAAATTATTCAAGTTATAGGCATTTTTATTGGATCTTGAGCTTCATGTGAAGTCTGAGTCACAACTACAATACTTAGAAATAGAGAACTAATTGTAAGAAGATGTGTTTTTGATATTTAAGTCAAGGGGAACATGGTTTATCCCTATATGCCACAAATTATAAGTGCTCGAATCTAGAATTCTCCTTATTTCTCTATAAATTAAGGTTATGGAATTGAAATGTTTATGTTACCTTCTAACATTGTTGAATAGGGTGTTATTGCAAGGAAAGATATTGTTTCAGGTATGAAGAAGTTACTCAAGTAAATTCATTGCCTATCATAGTTTTCCTGGACTTCTAGAAGGTAAAATATGACCTTTCTCAATGCTTTATAGGTATGATCTATGTTTTTTATGCATATCTAAGACAAAAGTTGCTTATCTCAGTCAAATGGGGTTGTAAGAGACTAAAATGAAGCTTTAGAACCTTAACAAAGTTACAATGGTGGTTTCAAGGTATGGTTGCAAGGATAATTGTCATATCTTATGCTCTTGAGTTAGTATTTGAGGTATTTTTTCTAGGGGGAGTGCATTTTGGTGAATTCAAAGCATGGTGGATCTTCTATTGCATGTTGAAATTTGTCATTTTTACTCTAAAAAGGTTGTTCAGGGTTGTAACATCAACGTATAGTATGAAGAGAAATTGTGTGCCTTTATTTGTATGTTTTAGATCTAGAAATGATGGTTTACCATCAAGATCAATGGAGTGATGAAGATGGTATGCCATGTTATTGTTGGCATGTTAATGGTGTTGTTGCTTATGCTTCATGACTACTAAAGTTCTTTTAAGAAGGCTAAAAATAGGTGTATAGAAGAAACTTGATGTTTTTCATGTCTAGAGGATGGAAAATGAAGTATTTTTCCCTAACAAAGGTGAATTCTATGTTTTTTCAAAGTGTACTAATGTTTTTCAAATGACGTTAATGTTCTTTCTAAGGGGAGCTTGTTGTTTGCATGCCTAAAATGAAGGCAAGAATAAGATTTTGGGAAAAAATCAAGAAAATGAGGTAAGTTGAAACCTTTGGTTGATATTTCTAACCAAAGAGTGATTCTATGAGGATGAGGAAAGTGAATAAGGTAAGCTACAGGTATGCCTTTTTCATTAATGTAAAAAGGGGGATAAGTTCAGGGTGTTTTCCATCAATGAAAAATGGGGAGATTGTTGCCATGGTATCCTGATAGGTGTTATCATTGATAAAAGACAAAATTAATGACAAAATGAATGGATGATTTCATGATGTTGTTATGGATTCTAACATATAGGTTCAGATGTTTATAAGTTGCTACAGTGGGATTCAGTGATGCATATTTGCCCTAGCAAGCCCATACAGGTGTCTAGGATGTGTAACTTATCAGTGAGAGATTCTTGGATACTTTAGAAGAATTTTGAAATGATATTTATCATGTTTTTATGGTGCTTGATCACTCACAGTAGTGGCATAGTGTAGGTACAGGTGAATCACTTGGTTACAGGTGTTCATTGGGAGTAGGTATGTTTACTTAGAGGTGTGCCAGAGTGGGTTAGAGCCATTTCAAATCATGGAATCATGAAATCAGGTGTATCATGACATATGAGGTATTTTTAGATCATTTTTAGTGGTTTTATGTTCATTTATTGCACTACTTCAGTTGATACTAGCTTCTACAAGAATCTCTAAGGTAAGGCTATACAAATGAGATAGGCTAGATATATTGAGGTATGGTACTTACATTATGATTATTGGAGATTTTATTTTGATTTTTCATAGTTCTCTTAGAAAAATTTCAGGTTTCCTTGATGATATTTTTGTAAGTTATTACAATTTATGTGAGACAGGGTCAAAAACAGGTGAAAATCAAGCTCAAATTTGAACTTCTGATGATCATTGTGAACAATGTGATTTACATGGTACCTTGTGGATTTTAGGGATTCTTATAATTTGAGTTTATAAGGTTTCACAAAAATAATGAGATTGTTTTATCATCATGTTTTTATGAATGAATGTTAAGAAGGTAAAGATGTCTAAATCCTTTGCTAAAACCTAGTTAGGAGCAACAAAAAAGTGAAGTATTATAATAACCCAATTTTGATTTCTAGTGAAAAATTGATGATTGGATGTTGTAAAGGACTCCATTATATCTCCATAAATATATGTTTTAGGTCATGGTGATTATTTTGCCCCACCAAAAATAAGTAGTTTCTGGAGAAGAATATTTTAGGACAAGATTTTCCAAAGGAGTAGCATTAAAAATTAATGGTGTATGACTATTTGGAGTTGTAATTTATTTACATGGAGGTTTCATGACATGTTCATGCATGTTGATGGTGTTTTTAGGATCAAACAAGTTTACTGGTCAAAGGTAAGATTTGGATTCTCAAATAGCGAGGGTCCAAAAATTTGATCATAACTTGAGCTACGGGTGGAATTTTAAGGTGATTAAAGTTGTATTGGAAATTATATTCAGATATGTTTCTGGTGATATATATATTTTATAATGATGAGGTCATTTGACATGGATTTTAGGGAATTATTTGAGAAATAATATTTTTAGAAGTTCAAGACAGATTATTTTTTTAATGCAAGTTTTGTTGGTTGAAGCATGATATGGATTGGGTGATGCTTCTTATCACATAGAATATGAATATTGATGAATTGGGAATCAAATTAATCCATTTTTAGGTCTTGAATATATGTATAAATTATTCTATGACCTAACCTTTAGAAACATCATTTTTGGCAGGTTGATCTTGTGAAGGAAAACGTAGTTATGGATTGAAGTGAAGCATGTTTCATGAATTATAACTTTCTTATAAGTGTTATACAGGTTTGGAAATTTCCTTTAAATTGTCAAATGGCATGTTTTGGTTAAAAAAATTATTTTGTGATCTTTTTTACTTTGGAAAAGTGTTCACATAATCACAAATTATACCTCTATTCTAAAATAGAAAATGACAATTGAGCTTAGTGAATGAATTAATCATGATTTAGAACTAGAATTTGTAGATAAAGAAAACACACTCTTTCTTAATACCAAAAACTTTATCCTATAAATCTCCAATGGAGGAAAACCAGCCAGAAGGGAGAATAACTCATTCTTCCCTTTTAACTTTATTGGCCAAAAATAGAAGATATAGACTTTACAACAAGTGAGAAAGGAAGTAGACAATGTCAAACACTTCCTCCCAGCTACTAGATTGCTTTGTTCACTACTCTTTCTTCTACAACTCTTTTTGAGCACTAGAACTATTTCTCACATACTCTCATACTTCTTTGATGATAAAACTCTTCTTCTTACATGTATTTGTAGCATCTCTCATGTCCTCCCATGCATTTGAGGATGGGAAAGGTAATGGAGGAGAAGAGACACGGATAAATTTTCTAATTATGGGACTTCTCATTTTGAAGTTTATTTTTTCTGTCTAAAAGTTCCAGACCACTACCCAATGCACCATTGATCACAGACCACTTCCTTGGCTTGGTAGTCGCCCAGACCACCACCCCGAGGAAATGGTTCTCAAGCCACTACCCTACACAAGGTGGCGGTTCTACTACTGTGCAAACAAAACCTATTTTTCTCTATTTTCTTGACTGATTCCTTCTTAGTGCTAGTAGATCTGTTGAAGTAGAGTCTTTTAAGATCCCTACGGATCACACATCCCCTTCTTAGGAGGATTTTGGTCCGACAAAATATTATTGGGGGAGTAGATAAGGAAATAATTCCCTTACTTTCTCCTTTGAGTACCACCGGCCTTTCTCTTGTGTCTTTCCTTTCGCCTAACCTTCCAAGATTCCAAAGGTGCACCTTGTCTCATTTATCTTACCTTCTTTTGTAGTACTACATCCTCCTCTAACTCACCTCGTGAGTCCAATATGCAGTCTTCTATGGTAGGTAGCAACTGTATTCCTTAATCTTCATCCAGCATGGATGGCTCGTATAGGTGCAAGTTCTCATAATTCACTATTGAGTACATCTGCACAAATGGTGTAAAATCAAGTCGAAACTCATTTTCTCCAACCTACTCCAATATGGTGAAGGGTCCATACTATAGTGGCTTGAGCTTCCTTTCTTGACCTTTTAGTCTCTCTTTTCTTAAGTAAAGCCAAACTATGTCTCCAACATGAAGCTTGTGCTCTCTCTTGTGTTAGTTGTTTCTAGATTTGTACTTGGCTTGGTATTTCTCTAATTGTTCTTTGACCTTGAGATGAATTTTCTCGGATCCTCTCAATGAATTTTTTTTCTCTATTCACCTTTGTGTCTTTTGTTTCCTCCTCATCTCACTACCTAATCTGTTATGTATAGTGGATTTGCAGATAGATACCACTAGCATGCTTTAAATGATGAATTCATGGTGGATGTGTGTATGCCCGGTTATAGGAATGTTGAATGTAGGCTAAGGACTCATCCCAATTCTTTGTATATTTGTTATTATATCCTTTGATAAGTGATACCAAATTCCTGTTCACCACTTCCATCTATCCATTTGTCTCGTGGATAGAAATTTTTGCTCCTCTATAACCTGGTGTCCATCTTGTCCCAAAAAGTAGTCCAAAACTTCCCAAGAACCTAGAATCCCTTCTAGAAACAATAGACTTTTGCAAGCCAAAATGTACCCATCCATTAGTAAAGAAAAGATATGCTACCTCGTATGTTTTTATTGTCTTTTTACATGTCATAAGAATACACATCTTACTAAATATATCAAATACAACATAGAGATAGTCATGGCCATGTTTATACATAGGTAATCCTCCTACAAAGTCCATAGAACTGTCCTCTCATGGACGAGTAGCTATTGGTAAAGGCATATACAAACCCTCCTTCCTAGTTTTAGGTTTTCTATTACAACAAAGTTTACATCCACGTATAAATCTTGATACTTCTTCTTGCATATTGGGCCAATACACCTACCTTTGCAAGTGGGATAGGATATTACCAACACTAAAATTTCCTACTACTTTCGAGGTATGTGCTTCCCTCATCAATAGAAGTATTTCTTCTTTCGCCACAAAAATCTTCCCCATTAGTACAGCCCATACTTGAGATACAATATTCAATCCTCGTCATTTCAGCCCCGGGACTCAGTAATTCACTCAAATTTCACCCCAAAGTCTCTGTCTTGGGCATATGCCTCCCCATAAGCTTCCTTTTTGAAGGGCTCGATCTAAGAGATATTGGCCAAGTAGTAGATTTTCTCCTATGTGGGCGGCCTAGATAACATGTCTATCACCAAGTTTATACTACCCTTCTTAAATTTGATCACCAATGGAACTATTGAAGTAACCCCATCCATTCTTAGTGCCTTTCCTGCTGCAATTTATATTGTGCTATGAAATCTGGAGAGGTTTGTGGTCATTTTGCACTATATTTTCTTTACCCAAAAAATAATGATTCCATTTTTTAATTTCCTAAACTAGTGCATACATTTCCTTATCATATACCTAATATCCTCTAACTGCTGAAGTAAAGGTCTCGAATGATAAAAATTGGCTTACCTCTAACAATGCACCCATAGCATAATCACTAGCATATGTCTCTACTTCAAAGGGTTGTTGAAAATTAGGAAGAGAAAGTACTGAGCATGACTAATCTTATGTTTTAATAATTAAAAGGATTTATCTTATTCCTTACCCCAATCAAAACCCTTACTCTTTACAGCCACTATGTGTAGAGGTGTTGGATCACTGAGAATCCCGGAATGAATTTTCGCATGTATTGTACTACTCCCACAAAACTCCTAGTCTATGTGGCTCTTATTGGTGTTTCCCACTTGGTGATGACTTCCACCTTATTTGGATCCACTTGTATCTCTCCTCCTTCAACCATGTGCCCAAGGTAGACAAATTACTATTTGGAAAATTCACATTTCTTCATATTACATAGTAGTTGTTTCTCCTTGAGGACTTGCAAGACTTAGTACAAATGAGTTAGATGTTCCTCACATGTGGAACTTAAAATAAATATATCATCTAGATAAACAATGACACGTGAATCTATGAAATCTCACAATACAACATTCATCAATCTCATAAATGTAGTGTGTGTGTTGCATAAACCAAATGGAAGTACTAACCATTCATTGAAACCTTTTTTTTCTTGAAGGAACTCTTCCATATATCCTCCTCCTTCATTCTAACTTGGTGATAACTAGACTTGAGATCTAACTTCATGAAGAATTTGGCATGTTGAAGCCAGTCCAAGAGATCATCTATGCAAGAAAGTGGATATTTGTTCTTTATGTTGATCTTGTTAAAAGCACGGTAGTAGATGCACATTCTCCAAGAACTATCCTTCTTTAACACCATCACAATAGGAAAATCATATGGTGAGATGCTCAGACATATCACACCATGGTCTAGCAATTCATGGAGTTGTCTCTTTACTTTTGTACTCTCTATGAAGGTTTTTATACAACCTGATGTTCAATAGATGTGACTCTAGCAACAGCTAAATCTCATGCTCTACTTCCCATTTTGGTGGTAACCCACTGGGAACCTAAAAAAATTCCTAAAAAGACTGAATAATACTATCCAAATCATGTTTTCCTTGGTTAGAAATCTCTGAAACTTCTACCCCATCTTGTTTATCCTTTAATAATAGTAAACAAATGGATTATGATTTTAAATAAGTCAATTTGTTTAGTTAGCACTCACCATAGTAACTTGTCGTATCATGGTGTGCCCGAATTTTTAGTTGATCCCATCCTTGACCCATCTCGTATCGCTTCTCCTCCTCATGATTAAAGCATCCTCGACATACAAGTAAGGACTCCCGAAGAAAACATCAAATGCATCAATTGGAATAACATCAACTTCCAATATATCAATATACTTGGGAATTTATCTCAAACTTGACCTTACATATTTTTGTTACCTAAATTTCAACACCCTTATTTACCCAACCCAAAGGATAAGGGTGTGGATTCTCGTAAGTCTCAGGACCAAGCTTCTTTAAAACTACTTCAGAAATTAACTTAGACTAAGAACCGGTATCAACCAAACAATTTACCTTAGTTCTCTTGATCTGACTTTGATCCGTAATATTCTACTCATCTCCTCTTCCCGGCTATCCATGTTGGTGGCCATGCATCTAAGTCTCTCATCTACATAAAATTCATCTTTGATTACACCTCCCCTTCTTTCTTTATAGCTCTCATGGACTTATTTGAGTCCTTGTTTTGGTTCTTCGGATGTAACTCCAGATGCAACTTCCAACATGTAGTGTTAGTATGGCCATTGATATCATAGTTCTTGTAAAAATTCTTGGGATCCTTACAATTTTTTAAACAAGTGGCAGCTTTTTTAACTGTTCTTTTCCACTTACCTTTGTTACTTGCTATTCCATGTTCTTTCTTCTACCGATTTTTTGATTTTTTTCCTTTTTCTCTGCTTCTCCTTTCTTATTGTCATCATCTATATAGTATTCCTCCACACATGCTTCATTGAGATATTTGGGCTTCGTGGAGATGAATTTTCTTCAAGGTGAGTGTGAAGTCCTCCCAAGTACTTAGTCGAATATCCTCATCCTCCAATTCCAGATTCAAGAACATGGCCTTCACAAAACTCCATGGTATATTCCTATACACTTTGATCATTGTCTTGTCTAGAATACTCGCCATTTAATCATTTGGTTAGTCTTGTGGCCAATAGGATAAAAGTTATCTTTAAGTAATTCTTTAAATTCTTGCCAACATTTCACAATAGGATGTTTTTGATCCAAAACTGAGGGGTTTCAGACTTAAGGAATAGATTAACAATTGTGCCAGATGAATTGCAAAACAACTATCTCTGAAAAGAGATGTAAATTACTCAAAGACTTCAAATACATCAGTTATCTCTACCAAGAGATGTCTATCCCTTTTCGGGTTACATATGCATTTATAATAATTTTAGAAATATGAAAGGGCACCTAGAGGAATGTGGAAGGTCACCGGTCTCGAGGGAGATGAGGTGTTTCATCTTCCAAGACTTACATGTGCACTAATTTTGTGAAACATACTATTTTTAGACAACACTACAAAAATCACAATTTGGGACCCTTAAACAAGAATTTCGGGTTCAAACGTTGCCCAAAAAATTTCCACACATTTTCATCACATTTTACACATTCTAAGCTTTCTGTTTCTTTTTGAGCGAAGTCAATCAGAGCTACGGTGCAAAAGTTATGGTCTCTGGAAGTTGCACCACTATAATTGCCATCTGGATCATTCCTCCCTCCTTCAGAAGAAATGGTCCCTATTGCATTAAGATGCCCCATCAAATGTGGAAATTACTTCTTTACTTGGTATGTAGTGAGCCACTCACCTTGGTGACTGAGATTTCCTTTCTTTATCACACGATAGAGTTGAATAGGTTGTCCTTTAGTGGTCTTAGTCAAATTGTCCACAATCTGATCTTCTTCAACTGGGGAAAGACTTGCTGGATTGAGCTCGGAGATGTCTAATTTTTCTGCTATGACTGAAGTATCCAACAAAGGGGGATGATATGGCTTGAGGAGGTCTACATTGAATATGGGGTGTAGACCAAGGTAGGGTGGAAGATTCAACTCAAAGCATTTTCCCCTACTTGCTTAGTGAGAGTGTAAGGACCATACCAGAGAGGTTGAATCTTTCTGTGTGGACTTGCAAGCCATTCCTTCTGAAGCCGCAACCAAACCTTATCACCAACCTAGAAATGATGTGGAACCCTATGTTTATCATGGTGATTCTTATACTTTTTATTCATTTTCTATAAAATGTCATGGACCTAGTGTTGAATGTGTTGGATCTGTTCAACAAACCTTGTCACCTTTTCTGCTTCACTTTTTCCATGAGGTGTGAATTCCATGGTAGGAATTGGGATGCATACATTGATGGGAGCCATAGGTTGGAATCCATAACAAGCTTGAAATGGATTGTGTTTAGTGGAGCTGTGCAGGGCTCAATTGTATCCATGTTGTATGTATGGCAGGGCCTCGTCCCATGTGTAGGAGCACTTAGAGTGGTACATATGAAGCATGTGGACAATTAGGTGATTCACCACTTCTATTTTCCAATCACCAGTGGTTGAAAGGATGTGGAATTCATCAATTTTGTATCTATCAATCCCCATAAGGTGGACCAGAAGATGCTCAGAACCTGTTATCCCTATCAGAAACAATAGACTTGGGAGCCCAAAGTTGATCCATACATGACTAAAATAAAGTTTAGCAATATCTTTAGCAAAAATATTTTTCTTACAAGAAACCATTATATCCATTTTAGAAAATCGATCAACTACAACAAAAACACCATCATTCCCATGTTTCAAGTTGGCTAACCTTGATAGGAAGTCCATCGAGATAGATGCCCAAGGCTTGGTTGGTTCGACAATGGTGTGTACAATCCTTGTTTCTTGTTAGTTGGCTTAGAAATTACACAAGGAGTGCAAGACTTAATATACTTCACCACATCAGTCCTTAGATTAGGCTAGTAGAAATTCTTCTGAAGTATTGCCAATGTCTTGTCCACACCATAGTGCTCTGTGGTCTTGTTGAAGTGTGCTTCCCAGATCATCTTCTGTTGTTCACTTGCTGGAACATAGATGTGTCCCATACAGAAGAGGATATTATCCTGTAGATAGAAATTAGAGACATGTTTTCCTTCACAGAGGGCCCGATATGTGTCTAAAAATGTAGGGTCTTTCTCATACAAACTACACCAGCTTGAAGTCTCATGTCCACAAAAATCAAGAATAGCTGTGAACACTGCAATTGGAGGGTGGCTTAGGCAATCTGCTGCTGAATTGGCACTTCCCTTATTATGATTTATTATCAGGTGAAACTATTGTAGGTATGTGGCCCATTTCTAGTGTCTCTCATTCCTCAACTTGCTCTGTGTCTGAAGGAACTCCAAAGGCCTATGGTCAATGTGGATTACTATCTCCTTCCCCATAATGTAGTGTTTCCACTGCTTACATGCCTGGACAATGGCATAAAGCTCCTTGTCATATGTTGGGTACTTCCTGACTATGTCATTAAATGTTTCACTATGGTATGCAACAAGGTGGCCATGTTACATGATAACAACTCCCAAGGCATACTCAGATGTGTCTATCATCAATTTGAATGGATGATGTAGATCAGGAAGGGAAAGGATAGGGGTCGAGCATAACCTTTCTTTTAGCCCTTCAAATTCTTTTGTTGTGCTTCCCCCCATTGAAATTTAGCCTTGTTCCCTCCTTTAGTCACCTGATTGAGTGCCTAGGAAATATGTGAGAAACCCAAGACAAACTGGCAATAGAAATTGGCAAGGCCCAAGAAGCTATGAAGCTCTGTAAGATTCTTTGGGGTAGGTCACCTCTAAATAACCTGAATTTTATCTGGGTCAACATGGACTCCTTCCTCATCCATGACGTAACCCAAGTACTGGACCTTTGTCCTCCCAAATGTGCACTTATCTAGATTTGCATACAGTCTATGCTTCCTGAGGGTCTGAAGTACTTCTCGAACATGTTGTAGATGCCTCTCCTAGGTATGGCTATAAATGAGTATATCATCTAGGTAGACCACCACGAAGGAATTGGTGTAGGGCCGCAAGATGTCATCCATCATCCGCATGAATGTTGCAGTGCATTAGTTAGTCTGAAAGGCATGACCAACCATTCGAATAGGCCTTCACAAGACTTAAATGTAGTTTTCCAAACATCGGTGGGCTCAATAGGGATCTGGTGATAGCTAGATTTGAGATCAATTTTGGTGAAAAATTTTGCACTGCAGAGCTGGTCCAACAAATCATCAATCCTTGGGAGGGGGTAGCGATTCTTCATAGTGATTTTGTTCAAAGCCCGATAGTCAATGCAAAGTCTCCATGTTCCATCCTTCTTTGGCACCAAGACAACTGGACTTCCATAGGGTGAAGAGCTTGGCCTAATATGTCCCTTTTGAATCAATTCCTGGAGTTGCCTCTTGATCTCCTCATTTTCAAGGAATGACTTGTAATACACAGGGTTGTTGGGTAAAGGAGACCCCGACCAAATCAATAACATGTTTTACCTGACACTAAAATGGCACTCATTTATGTGTCTGGAATAGATCATCATACTTGGTTATGATTTTGTTTATCTAATTTTTTGTTGCATTGAGTGTATGTTCATGGAGGCTGCAACAATTTTGTTTGTAGGTTTTGACCTGATCATCAAGATGACAAACTGTTTGGTTTTCTCCACTAACTTCTTACATTGTTTGGCACTAATGTGGGAGAAAATTTTGGGGGAATGACCTCAGGTATCTAATAACGTCAAATCCTAATGGTAATGGTGACCCTTCTAGGTCGTGACTCATAGATTCCATGTCTATCCCACATGAATGGTTGGCCTAGAGCACATCAAAAACATCTAATGGAAGCAACATCACACATGACTTCATCATGGAAGGGATTGATGGCATACGAAATGAGGCATTGTTATGTGACTTGGAGGTCTCTTCCTGGGTTTAACCAGCTGATACTATATGACTACGGATGTGGGTTCACAAGGAGGTTCGGGCTCTTTACAACATCAACAGAAATTAAATTCTTCTGACTTCCACTATCAAGGATAAAATGAAGTGGCTTACCTTTTACCTAGAGCTTGGATTATAAGATACTTTCCTTCTCATCCATATTCTTTACTTTCAAGGTAGAAATGATCACACCGGCTTAGCATCTATAATTTCATCATCTTCATCCTTGACCTCGGGGTCTATAACTTGTTGGTGCAAAGAGTGTTGAAGAAGATGACTCGGTGAGTAAGGACTTGATGGCTCGACATTCTTCCTTGGAGTGGAAATTTTTTTATGGATGTCACACTACTTCCATGTCTTCTCCTTCTACATATTATTTCCTTGCGACTCCTATTTCTAACCTTGGCCTCGGGTCTGGCCTTTTTTACCATCTTTCCCCCTCGCGGGTTGGTTCTTGGTAGTCCTCATTTTATGCTTTTGTTCAATCTTGACTGAAAACTTGTATGCCTCACCAAGGGTTTGAAATTGAAATAATTCCATGTCCTCTCGGATGCTCCATTGTAGGCCACTGCAATATTTTAGAATCTTGTGTTGTTCTATGTCTTGAATGCCCAATCTTGTAGACAGAGAATGAAATTTATCAATATAATCTTGAACCGCTGGTCCTTACCTTGACGGATTTACTACCACTGTATATGAAAATCATCATAGGCCCCAACAGGTAATATTATTCCTTTATGGCATCCATAAAATCATTCCATGTGGGTTCCTCTGTGATTCCTAGCTCATCCCTTTCAAGCCCATTCTTATACATGCCCCACCAATTTTTAACAACGAAGATACGATTTCAATAGAGAAAATGTTATCTTTTCCTTATCAGTAAATTGATTGATAGAAAAATATGAGGTCAATTGGTCCAACCAGTTCTCTACTACATCAAAATTGATCTTACCCTCAAAAATAGGAATGTCAAAATTTACTTGCACCTTGAATGGAGTCGGGGCACCAAAGGACTGATTTACAGATGAGGAGGCATGATTTCCTACTTGTAGTTGTTGCAAAATCTAGGTGAATTGTTGTAGCATCTGATACTTTTCTCCCTAAGAGCTTCATTCACCATATTTTTGAGAGGATCATCCATCTTGGTGTTTTCCACCATTGGAGGTCACCTGCAGCGAACAGGCAAGTATTCTGAAGGATCGTGTGTGGACCACCCAAGTTTTTGTATTCTAACCTTGTTATGGGGTTCAAACACTCTCAAGATGACTTAGCTCTGATATCACTGATCCAAAACCAAGGGGTTGCAGACTTAAGGAATAGATTAACAATTGGGCCTGATGAATTAGAAAACAACTATCTCTGAAAAGAGATGTAAATTACTCAAAGACTTCAAATACATCAGTTATCTCTACCAGGAGATGTCTATCCCTTTTCGGTTACATATGCATTTATAATAATTTTAGAAATATGAAAGGGCACCTAGAGGAATGTGGAAGGTCACCAGTCTCAAGGGAGATGAGGTGTTTCATCTTCCAAGACTTACATGTGCACTAATTTTGTGAAACATACTATTTTTAGAATTTACTATTTTTAGACAACACTACAAAAATCACAATTTGGGCCCCTTAAACATGGATTTCTAGGGTCAAACGTTTCTAAAAAATTTCAGCACCTTTTCATCACATTCTACGTATTCCAAGCTTTCCGTTTCCTTTTGAATGGAGTCAATTGGAGCTACGGTGCAAAAGTTATGGTCTCTGGAAGTTGCGCCACTATAATTGTTGCTGGATCAGTTTCTTCTTTTCACAAGTATCTAGATGGGTTTCCCACCAAAATAGAGCATGTCCCTCCATTTTGAGACATGTAAATGTCATCCTTTGTGCCTCATTGACATTATGGATGCTAAAATTCACCTCCAAATTTTTAACCATTTATTAAGCAATTTTACATCTACTTGTCCTTCAAAGATTTTAATTTCAACTTTTAAAGGAGCATGATCAGATTTTACCTTCTCTCTTGTATTGGAAGTCTCTTCTTCATGCTCTTCCCAATATTCTTCCTCATGGTGACTCCTCCCTATGCCAAACATTTTGGCTAAGCCTCATACCACCGATTTCATGGATTTTTTCTTAACAAAAGTTGTCTTCTCGCAAATCTACAAGTTCTTCTTGTCTTCTAAACATCCTATCCATCATGGTCTCCATCATTTCGATTCTACACCAAGTTCTCTTCCTCCATTTTTCCTTAAATTCTTTGTTTCCACTTTCTTGTATAAATATCTGGATCACAAGGTAAATCCTCTTCACCTTTAGATATCGTCAGCACATCTACAAATCCAAGAATGAATACCACAAATCCTGGATATTTATTAGCTCGATACCAAAATGATCTATAAACTTTTACTTTGAAAAATTGTTCACAAAATTATAAATTATATTACTATTCTAAAATACAAAATGATGGTTGAGCTTAGTGAATGAATTAATCGTACTTTAGAACTAGAATTTGTAGATAAAGAAAACACACTATTGCTCAATACCAACAAATTTTTATCCTGGAAACCTCCAGCAGAGGAAAACTAGTTGGGAAGGGAAAATAGATCTTTCTTCCCTCTTTACTTTATTGGCCAAAAATAAGAAGATACAGACTTTACAACAAGTGAGAAAGGAAGTAGACAATGTCAAACACTTCCTCCCAGCTACTAGATTGCTCTTTTCACTACTCTTTCTTTTATAACTCTTTTCCAGCACTAGAATTCTTGATCTCATACTCTCATGCTTCTTAAATGATCCAACTCTTATTCTTACATGTATTTATATCCTCTCTCGCATCCTCTCATGCACTGGAGGATGGGAAGGTCATGGTGAAGAAGAGACACCGACAAGTTTTCCAATTTTGGGACTATTGATTTCAAAATTTATTTTTCTATCCAAAAGTGTCGGGACCGCCATCCAACGTAGACCGGTGGTCACAAGACCACCACCCGTGCTAGGAGAAGGTTCCAAGACCACTTCCCTAGAGGGTGGCGGTTCTAAAATTGCCACCCTACACAAGGTGACGATTCTCGCTACTATGTAAATATAACCTATTTTTCTTCATTTTCTTGACTCGATTCCTTCTTAGTGCTAGTATATCTTATTAATTAGAGACATTTAGCATCCCTATGGATCATTTTGTGATTAGATGAAGTTTCCACGATGCTTGAAGGATGAAGGAAACAGATTGTTTTGAGATTCGTAAAGGGAACTCGGACTCGTAAATGAAATAATTTGATTGGTCGATATTAATTACTACCATGTATGAATTGTTTAGTATATTTTACTCATATGTAAAAGGTTTTAGGTCATGAAAAAGTATACATTTTATGTAAGGTCATTTTTAAGAATGTTCCCATATGGTTTTCAACCATTTTTGCACTTGTAATGTGGTTTTTAGCTAGGCCGACCCAATTGGGTTACTTATGACTGTTGTATTTAAAATTTAAATGTTTCCTTGATGCATGGGTCAAACCAAATGGAGGTAAAAGGTTGGACCTAAGTTTTAAAGGTGGAGAAGCATATAAAAGCATGTTTTGGGTGCTTTTCCAAAATAGTTGAGTGTTTGCATGGTGTGTGTGACAAGTGTGACCTAGGTGGGTGATATTTACAGGTGTATAAGCATGAATTTAAATCATATAGAGAGAGTTACAAGTTAAGTAATATCATAAAGTATATTTGCAAGAGTTTGAAGCATTGAGAAGTGAAGAAAGAGCTAGATTGTGCAAGTTAAAGACCTAGGGTTTGAGAAAAGGTTTGGAAGAGTTTGGAACTGAATATTTGGATCACTATCGATGTGGTATCGGCATATTTTTATTTTTGATAATTCTTCAAAATCTTGTGTGATGTGTAATATTCATGCAAGTCTCTTATCAGAAGTATATAAAGAAGGGTTTAGGGGTTGGTGCTCCTTGGAGGTTGTTGCCTCACTAAATAAATCTCTTGTGATGTGTAATATTCACTTCAAGATTTGTTGTGAGTAATATCGAAAAAAAATTCAATTATTTTTCTTCCCTTACAGGTTTCTCATTTATATCTTGTGCCTTACGTTGATTCTCTTTCTCATGGTTTATAACATGTTTGGTATTTGATAATTTACACAAATTAATTCATAGTTAAGTGATTATGTGTTTTAAATAAGAATTCTGAAATCTAATTTTAAATTTTATAAGGTCCGATTCACCCCCTCTCGGTCTATTGTGCTCCAATATACCTATGTCTATCCAAAAATTCATCCTATGAAGAAACAATGGATTCAGATAAGATTGATATTACTCCTATATCCATGGAAGTTGGGAAGAAATAACCTATGTGAGTTTATGTCTATCTTAGGCCCAGGTTTCAAAGAAAGGAAGTATGTTGGAGGTCCGGACTTGAGGTTTCCATATACTCCCAAGGGAAGGAAAATTGTTTCCATGAAGATATTAAATGAGGAATCACCTCCATGGGAAAAAGAAGTAAATACTGGTATTGAGGCTAGGGAGATAGAGAAGGAAGATAGTGGTGCATTGGATCGTAACCAAAGGAGAAAGCTTTGAAGAATACATAAGGAACCAAGTGGTGGTACAAGAACCTCAAAGCCTATTAGGACATTTCCGACAACATCACCAATCAAGCTAATCCTAGAAAATAAGAAGAAGAGAAGGTGCAAGCTCATGACATAGAGTGACACTAGTGAAGAAGGGTTATCGATGAGGCTACGTGCAACACATAGTTGATGCATGTTATTAATTAAGAAGGTGAAGAGGATCCAAGGGTTGAGGATACCCATCACGATGTAGAAGTTCCCAGTGAGCATGAAGAATAAGGTCCCAGGGGAAGATGAAGAAAATGAGAGGAGTGTAGGTGAACCAACCAAGGTGCATGAAAAATCTTCTAGTGAAAAAGGAGAAGGTATGTTGTTAGGCCAGAAACTCATATACCCACAGGTAGGTGAAATAGTATCTAAAGGGGATAATAAGTATTACAAATTCCAGACCTTTGGTATTTTAATGACCCCGTTGAGATCATTCACATGAGGTTCTAGATAACACTTTCTACTGAACAATTGTATGGGTGGGAGATGTTGAATCTAGAAGGTACAAATACGTACACCGAAATATGTTGAGTTGGACTATGCAGACCCATATGGATGAACATGAGTTTTATTTTAGTGAGGAAGCATGCATAAGGCATAGGATTAAGAAGGCACCTCATACAACCCATGTAATAGTAAATCCCACAAATTTCAATGATGAACAATTCAACAATGACTTAAAAAAATGACAGCATAGGTGAGTCGCAAAAACTTGGATAAGGGGGGAAATATTAGAACATTGTTAGAAAATAATAAGAATAAAGAACATGATATCCATTAACTTACAGAAGAGGAAGAGAGAGTAGAGAGGGGGAAAAAAGTAGTCTTGTAGATGGCATAACATATTAAAGAGGAGAGTTTTGAGGTGCATCTGAATTTTGAAGACAATATCACATGAACATATCCCTCTCACCGCACTACTTACAAGACTTGGTGTATTTTCTATTAAAGTACAATAAAATTATGTAGGGCCCGAGTGAGAAATGTATTTCTTCAGAGAAGGATCATAATAATAAGGTTATCATGCGTAGGGTTTTGGAATATGATGCCAATATTACAAATGTTGAAGGATGAACTAAAGAAGGTAGTTTGGGCCTGAATAACTTCCAAGATCTATAGAATATCCTTAAGGCATACAAAATTTGATAATAAAATGAAGTACTAGTAGCCAAGAAGGATGAGATGCTCGAAAGAGAAGAGAAGATGGACATAATTGCAAAGAAATACAACGTGCTTAAGGAAACATGGCATCCTTATGAAATAAGAAAAAATTATTTGGGGTCACAAATGGCACAAAAGATGGAATTTATTGAAGGAATTATTTTAGGCCTATATGGAGTGATAAAGGAGATAAATTAGAAGGGGGAGATGTGACTCCAAATGAGTTGGTCGAGATCATTAGAATGATCCCAGAGATAACTAAGAAGGGGCTGGTAAAATGGAGTGAGATGGAGAATACAATTAATAAGGAGTATTGTGATATTTTTCAGCCGGTTGAGGGATAAGGAACAAAGCACTAGACATTTTCTCCATTATTTCATTCATTCTATGAAAACAAGTTCTTTATTCATTCATTCTTTTAAGTTACAATATTATTCAGCCCCTTTGCCGAGGTTAGCAATGGAATTAGTGTGGGGTAATGTTGGATTGGAAAAATGACATATATGAAGAGCGCATTGGGGAATGATAAACACAAGTGGGGTGCGTGAATGCATGTAAGGACTAGTAAAGTGGCACACGGAGGTTATCACCTAAGAAGACCAAACTCAAGACTTAGTCGATTTCACAATTACGGGCTAAAAATATAAAAACAAAAGCAAGATGGAGTGTCAATAAAGAAAATAATAAAATCATGATAACTTGGTGGACAAGCAAAGGCTATTTTTGGGAATGGACATGTATAATTAACATGAGCCATGCATGGATCGAGCTATTAATATAATTCAAGAAATTCATATTTATATGATAGTCTGTTATTAGCTAATGTACAAATGCATGCACGAAGTCTATTTTGAGAATGCATGGGTTGTGACGGGAAATTCCCTACCCCTATATGTATGTGTTGTGTGTGTGTGTGTGTTTCGGACGTCATTATTCTCGGAACCTACCACGTCCCATCATTCATGACTCGAGTGCTTTGAGAATATTTGTATGTGAGGTTATGGACTAGGTTTTTATACCTATGCATATTTCAACTCCCCGGTATATTGATGTATTCAACTTCTATTATGTAATATTTTGTGAGAAGGAATTATGGAGGGTGTATTATGATCATTGAAATATTTTAGTATGGTCAATTCGTGGTGGTGTAATTTGTATTGATTATTATCTAATTTTTATGTTCCTTATTAAATGAGTTTCTAATTGAATGTATCCAATGGGTTCTTATGATTTAATGAGTACTTTGTTACTTATCAGCATGTATCTACATGATAACATCTTAACAAGTAAATCAAAGGAGGTACCTAGTAGTTATACGCACTTTCAAAGGTGAGATTTCATCCTGTTGAATGAGGTACCAACGTGCCTAACATTCTATGGGAAATTAAATAATACATGTACCGAAGTGCGTGACTCAGTGTCTACACCGTATCATTTGACTCCGTGGTAGTGTAAGTCCATCATTGTGGCAATCCTATTTCCATGCCTAGTCTTGGGGAAACTTAAATCGAAACATAAAAACCTATATCATCTAACATAAATTTCAAACTGGTGACTATTTTACTTCTTCATAGTCACCCCTAATTTAAGGGGAGACCACCAATCCAAACACAAATCAAATTATCTTACTCATTTTTGTCAAACATTTTTTCTATTACAAACCACTTGATAAAAAGTGAAAATGTAGCCATCAGGTTTTTGTCACCTTAAGTAACTTGCCTACAACCTATACACACACAACTAAATAAATTAACCTATTATTTTAATCATATCCTAATTCATTACCCTCATCTTGTAAAATCATACTTTTACCCTTTGTAAACCTACTCTAACCTCCCTTTAACCTCCCTAACCATCTACCACCCATCTAAACTCATTTTTACCCATTTTATCCAACCCCCTAACATCCTAACCTCCTCACCTCACATCCTCACCTGTGAAATCCCAAGTTGAAAGAGTTAAGAACAACTTCCAAGTTGATTTCCCGAAAATTATAGATTGTTGACTATCCTAACCGATCACCAATGATTATAAATAGAAGCTCATAACTCATGTTTCAGTGGACCCTAGAAGGTTGCAACAAATCCCTATTGCATTTGAGAGTGAAGAGAAACTATCATCAACCTCCGGACATCACCATCACTCTTGTTAATCCATTAGATATATCACTAACCTCATACCAACATTTTTAGATCTTCTCATTTCTTCAACATGTCCAAAGTAAGTAAATTATCATTCAATATTCTTTTATATTAATTGAGTACTACATAGGATCTTAAAGAAATCAATTCTAGTCTCTAAGAAATCAATTTCTATCCTTTGTTTGTCTCACATATCTGTGTTATTGAAATATAAACTTTTCACAAGGATCACTAGTTATTTCTCTACTCGCTTCACAATCCCCTAGATCACCGACAATCACTTTGTTAAATTTCAATAATTTATCTATTATTGTCTTGATTATCATCTTTTTATTAGAGGTAAAAATGGGTTGAGGGGACCCTACCCCGAACACATTCACCTCTCCATGAGAGTAGATAAATACATTACCACACCATCAAAAACTGATAATAAAACAACTCATAATAATAAGAGCTCCCCAGAGCTAAAGTAGTGAAACAACAACAACAAAAAAACATAGTGGTACTAACAAAAGTGAAGAAACTAACAACCAAAAAGCAATAGAGACAATAAATAAAACAAAACACCCCTCCCCAGATCATTTATAGGATTTTTCAAGCCCCTCCAGCACCTTATCCCATTCCTTAGCCAGAGCATCTATGTTACCAGCCAAAGACACCAAGTCAAAACCATCGGGAGTCATCTTTCTTTTCTTGCCTTGACTATCCACAACACTATAGGAATTAGTGAGTTGACCCAGAGTCTAGAGATGTTGCAGAGTAGATTTCACTATGACTACACTCCACTCCATGTAGTTATGGATAATGGCATGAACATGGTCCAACTCGTTGGTTATGAAACCATAGTTGGATTTTAAAATCTCAATCTCGCTACCATGCCTATTGCTAACCACTTCTTCAACCTTGTGTGCTTTCATCTCATGTCAGTCATTGAACAAAAATTACACCAAGCTCTTGGTGAGATGTATATCTCCCTTAAGTTCCTCAATATCCTCCGCCATCTTATCCAAATGGTTCTCCCCTTTCACAAGTCCAATTTGTCCCATAGCCTCGAATTGATGTTCCAATTGCACATTAATAGGAGTCGAAGATCTTGTTTACTAGACTCCCCCTTGGTGTTCAAAGGGACACTAGGACCCTACTTAGATTTCATTTCCCTAAGATTTTGGGCTGCCACAATCTCAACCTCATCTTTATCCTCTTCCGAGTCACCTTCCTGAGATTCAAAATCTTCACTCGAGTCTTCTTCCTTCAAGTCCAAGTCGACTCCATCCACATAAGCTTCCATAGCTTTAGTTAGGGAGTCAGTCTTGTCAATATCCAGGGCATCTCTTTTAACAAGGGAAAGAATAAAGCCTTGATGGAGCTGGATAAAAATTATCATCCTTATCTAATATATTTTGGTCTAATAAAATTATCTATAAGGGTTTATCTCATCCAATCACCAACATTTATGATCTTTCAATCATCCAGCAATTGTTCATGTGGGATTAGTTTGAAATTTTCCTTGAACTCACCTTATGTACCATCACATTCACACAAAACTTCAAGTACATTTAAGAGAAATTCAAAGTCTTCTATGAAATATGAGAAACAACAGAGGAGTATCGGTGTGATTAATTCAAATACTTTTATTTTTCCATAGTCCTATCATGGGCCACTTACGAAGTTGAACAAGTTTTTACTATCCCCTTGGATTTTAGATTTGTCATCATTTAACTTATTATCTTTATCAACACAACTTAATTGTATCAAAACGAGTAGACACCCTTCAAGAAGTACCTTTGGATTCCTAGGATTGACACTTTTTGAGATACTCATCCCCACTTATATCTAATATATTTTGTTAATTTTTCTATATTTTCATTTCTCTTCATTTAACAAGAGGGGAGAATTCTAACTTTTCCATGGCATATCATCCCAACATTGGAACTATTAGTGCAAGTATCGATAAACCGTACTCATTTTATTTTTAGGTACTTATACATTTGATATCACTAATCCAAAAACTACCTCAAACACATACACAAATAACTACATGGATTAGAAGTATTGCAGTACTCATTCATAAGATCGCTCTTCAGGTGATAGTTGGGATAAGTCTCGACTCCCCATTGTACAATTTTTTTATTAAATTTAATTTGATTTATGGGCATGTGCATCTATTTATCTATTTTACAGGTTATAGGTATAACCAATGACATTGGAGAGAAACAAGAAGTAAAAAAGAAGACCAACAATGAAGCTCCTCCATCCTAGAAAATACTAGAACCTGAGCATCTGAGTGGACACTATCACCCAGTTTAGTCACTATCACCTAGGTGCTTCTATCCTCCCATGGGTGCTTCTATCATGTACATTTGTGAGTTTTATAACCATTAGTGATCCTTGACGACTTTGTTTCCTCCCTTCTCTAGTAGTTAATAAGTTCATATCACTTGAAAATCAGCTAAGTCACCTTCCCTCTCTCATTTTCTTAGGGTTTCATATCTTTGAATTCTTATTGTTTAAACATTACTATAGTTTATTACCTGTATATCATTAGTTACATTAGTTACTCTAAAATTAGGCTTAATTGAATTTAGATTAAATCAATTGGTGAACTCCAACTTTTGATCTAATACTTAGATCTTTATGTTTCCTATTCTATCTTATTTTTATTTCTTTAACCTCAAACCCTAGTTATGTCAAGGTTCATATTTCCATATATTTTATATCAAACTTATAATATGCATAGGTCCTCTTAGGGTTTCTTCCTTAGTATTATATTTCTAGGGATCTTATTTTCTACATTATCTTTTCTTTCATGGCCCCTAAGGTTCCTCAAGTCTCCTTATATCAATTGATTCAAATTCACCCACCTTATAAAGATGGTCTCCAAAATCAATACACATTATGTACCTCCTTGCGATATTCCACCTTCACAAGTAAGTTCTATTTTTTATCATCCCTCCAACCCCCATCGCTACTAATAACACAACCAATCAATCCATTTTTAATTCAATTCAATATTTACACCTTTTTGCCAAGATAAATTTCAAGATACGAAGCCATAATTACATCCCTCACAACTAAAATCAAACATATTAAGGATGATTCTCATGATCATGTAAGTTCTTCTATACCTATTCATGATCCCATGTCTACTATATGTGCTCATACAAGTGAGGTCAAGGTCCTATCACAACAAGAACCTCTCAAGTTTGATCAAAATCCTAGGAAACACAATATTCCTTTTGAGATCTTTAATCACCAATTAATTACCTTGTCACCTACTCATTACTACCATCCTTACTAGCTTGCAAACTACAAATTTCACTCATTTTTCAATTATCATTTAATTAATAGACATCGTGACAATGATTACTATGTTTTAGAACAAATAACTAGGAAACTTGAGCATCAAGGATTTATTTCATTTTCTACACAACATTCTTCTACATACTCATCTCCAATTACCAAACCCCAATGGATTCCCAAATTTGATCCCTCTATGGCTAGCGAGCAGCACACAAAGTAGGAACTCATGTTCCTTATCCAAAAACACAAAAATAACTACAATCCCCACATAATGCCAAACCATCAAAGGAAGAATAACCAATTCACTCAACACAAGTTGTGATCCATCACCTACTTACATTTCCTCTGTTAGATCCAAATTATGATGTTGGTCATACCCTTGCTTCTACCTACCATTTTGATGACCATATATTTTCTTATGACACATTTCAACCTCTCGCCACTATGGCATGGTCTTTCTCACATCATCACATATATCTCTATCAATCACACACTTGGGGGTATCAAACTTCCCCCATATTCGCATGGTCTAATCAATAGGTTCCTATCCATACTACTCACATACATACCTATACCTTAATTTTTCTTCACACTTTAAGTCACCAATCTAGTAGAAATTTCTCTTATCTACACTATGAGCACATGTTGCTACATATATCTATTTTACTCCATACATGCTTTGTTACTCATGCTTACTTATAGATCTTGTTATTCATGATACACATATTATACACTATACATACTATGGATATTATTGCTCACAATTATCACATCTATTTGTCAGTAGTTAATGGTATACACATGTTGGGGCATCACACTTTCTTCCCTCCCCCTCTTGAGCACAATTTTATGTCTCTATCATCTACTCTTATCTATTTTCTATACTTCACACTCTTTGCTTCATGCTAAATATTTTCTAGAATTTACTCTCAACACGCATACCTTCCACTCATTACCAGATGACACACTCTTATTCTAATGTTAATTCTTGAATTTTGAGGGTACAATTCCTTCATGAATATCACTTGTCACATCTTGTAAAATCACACTCCATTCTTCATGTCTATCTTTATTAGAATCACCACATCCCTAGTAAGTGGACTTTACCTTCATTCCCGATGACGCACTCTAGTTCCACATTTCATACTCAATTGTTGAGGGAAAAGTTATTAAATAAACTTCACATCATCTAATTTTGCTATACTTCATACCTTGAACTTCATATCTATCTTTTCAAGCATTCACACATATCTGAAAAACACATTGTACCGTCATTTCCCAATGACACACTCTTGTTCTATGGTTCATACTTGACTATTGAGGGAACATTCCTAAATGAACCTCATCTCACACACATCCATTGGGAGCAACAAGGCTCCCCTCATATGCATATCTTAAATATCAAAAACACCATCACATTCACACAACATTTGCACATCTTGGTTGCATTTACTCTTATCAACTTATACTATTTGTATGTTACACGTTGTTTCTTATGTTAATTGGATAATTAATATGCCATTATCATTTCTATATACACATGCGCATTAACTTGGTATCTTGAGGTGAATGCAGGACTTTCAAAGATTCTTACACGATGTGTGATAATCGACACTTCTCTCTACTAGTCCCACCGAGGCTCTCGAGGGCATCTACCTTTTCTACTTTCATACTTTACACATCGCATGTCATATTGTTACATTATTTTCTACTTATCGTTACTATCACTTTACTCTTTAATGTTATATACATTATTTGACATAATACTTATCTTTCTAACATAATAATGAGTTATTCATGTGTAGTATTTACCATGTAGGATTCTATACAACCATGGTTATCTTTTTTTTTTCTTGCTATTGTTTGCTATTTTTTTGCTATGCTCTATGTCTTTCTTCATTATTATTTTACTATGGCTTCTTTGGCCATGATTAAATTGTGACATTGTGAGTGATGTCCCATATATACAACTCATTAGTCATGGTCCCTCTTGTCTTTATAGTTTCTTGTTACATTGTATTATATTACATGTTAGCTCTTATATACTAACACTCATTTCTAGCCTACATTGTTTGTATGTGCCTTGGTTTCTACCATGCACATCCCCTACCCCCTATAGTTATCCACTCTCAAATATGTATATTAGTATCAAGTCCTTTCCTTTGGGTCGCACTCTCCTACAGTCATCACATGTAACCTAAACAAGATGGGGCTTCTATTAGGTGAAAAAATCACCCTTACAACATCTTAGAAGATCAACACAATATAGAAATGACATAAGTACATGGTTATAGAGTGTTCTAGAACTAGACTTAGATCACAAACATAGGGAAGACACTAGCCCAGTATCAGACAGTAGTGGTAGGCACTTCTATCCCCCCTAGGAACTTGTGTTCTGGGGAAAAAATAATTAGTTTCTCAGTTCAACATAATTTCTAGAAGTTTACATTATAGTTCTTTAGTATCAAGCACTTTCCTCCAGTTATAGAATCCATTCAATCAATTATAATATTTTACAATTGCTTACAAATTCAGTGATGTGACACCTATAGTGGTGCTTATTTAGGAAGCTTTATGGAAGGAGAAAAACATAACTCTCTCCCCAACACTCTTCTCTTGGTGTGAGATCACCCAAAAACCTCACCATCGGCAACAAGGCATTCAAATCCAGCAACATCTCCAAAATAAACAGGATAATTTTCTATCTCATACTCTCTTACACATTAGGTGCACTCTTTCCTTTACACACTTTCTACTTACTTATACATACATTACTTTGATTTTTCATATATGGTACTTTAACTTCTTGATTTCTCTTCTTTTACAGTGTCTATCCTTATATGTAACATGAAGAATCTCAAATCGATGAGCATGATATCCAATGGTATGTTACTATACATACACTTCACTCCTAGGGTCTACCTCCTTAACCTAGTTTCCATGCTTCACATTACGATCACTCCATGCTTCACTTGTCCATTCGGCACACTATCGGTAACACTCTTCTCTACGAGGATTACAAGGTACACATCTTCTATCTACTTTATGTTATGAGTATTCACTTAAAAACATAAATTGGGGGAAAATTTAGACATAAAATCTATGCACTTTGGTACATATCTAGGTCCTAAAGCATGTTAATGTATACATGATTCCTAAGTAATAAAACTAGTGGTTGAAAACTCCTTTTGGCCTTTTTTCTTTATCTCTTACATTCTTACTGGTCTTACACATCTTACACCTTATCGGTGCTTGATCGCTTTATATTGTATAGCCTCGACACACTAGCACCCGATTAAGGCGTAAGTGCCCAGTGCTCTGTCCCTCCTAAGTGCTCTTGACCCTCTCTATCATTTTCTTACCATTTTGGGTATCTTTTTGTTTTTGGGAACTTTTTTAGTACTTTGGGTCAGCCTTTCAAATGTCAATTACGAAATTCAAACAAGGTAATCATACATATACTTAATTACTTTTTATAAATCAAGGTTCAAGAACTATACACATTATCTATTATCATCTAAGCTTACATCAAAGTCACAAGAGCATTACAATGAGACGTCTAGAACTTTTATACAAGGGACAAGGGTTGTGTTATTCTACGTACACATCATAGGAGAGGATTTCATTTTATTCCATCACTTACATTCTAAATACTTAGTACATTCTATATCTATCATGCTATCATTATGAAACTTGTGTAAGGGAAACCTAGGGCATCATTACACACACATACATAAAGAACTACTTGGATTAAGATTTATTACAACACTTTGAATCATAATATCACTCTTTAGGTGACCTCTAAGGTCATTCTAAATCCCCATTCCACATTTTTTTATTATATTTAATGTGGTTTATGGGCATGTGTAATTAGTTATCTATTTTACATGTTATAGGTACAAATGAAACATTAGAGTGAAACCAGAGCAACAAAATAATACCAACGATGAAGCTCCTCCAGCTTAGAAAATACTAGAACTTGAGAATCTAAGTGGACACTAGCACCCAGTTCAATCATTAGCACACAGTGCTCTTTTCCTCCAATGGGTGCTTTTGTCTTGTATATTTATGAGTTATAGAACCCTCGGTGAGCCTTGACTACATTATTTCCTCCTACTCCAGTAGTTACTTAGTTCAATTCACTTCTAAATCACTCAAAAATAAGCTAAGTCACCATCCCTCTCTCATTTTCTTAGGTTTTCATATCTTTGAATGCTTATTTCTTGGACATTACTATATTTTATTACGTGTATATCATTAGTTATAGTAGTTACTCGAAATAAGGTTTAATTCAAGTTAGATAAAATCGGGGGTATCGAAAGGGGAAGTATAGTATGCTTTAATTAAAAGAGTGGGATTGATCATACTAATTTTAACATATGTCTTGTCGATTGGGATAAATTTTCAAAGATTAAAATGAAGGAATAAAAAAACTTAAGAGTAACTCCAATTTACACAATTAATGCATCTCTCCACAATTTATATAACTAGTAAATCATATACATTGATATTTTCATAACTATTGTACCATTATAACTCGAATACAAAATATAACATTAGATAAGTTTATTGAGTGTAAATGATTTCAAATTTCCATGAGGATTTTACAATCGATGTTTCTTTGATTAGACATCGAGACTTTGACATTTAATTACCAAATGAAAATCCCAATAACTAGGGTGAATGCACTTGAGACTCTAATGAAATATTCCCTTTTAAATCCATTATTTCATTTATGACTCAAAAAAACATACATGGTTACTCTCCCATAAATTCATTATAATATCCTTAAATTGATCACAACTATTTTTGACTCTAACACCTAAAAGCAGCTAAATTAAACACCTACATACTAAACAATCCGAGAGGATCATAGATCCAATGAAAATGGAAATCCCAATTTAGTATGATAGAAGATGATCTGATGAATTTGATGCTTCATCTATTTATACATTTAGGAACATTATATAATTGAAAAAATTAACTTCGAGTTTGTGGAGAACCAATGAGAGAGGTAAAATGGGCATGCACAAATTTCTCATGGATCAAATGCAATTTAGCAATGAGCCGTGAACTTGTTAAAGATTCAAGGACCCCAATTACATTCCTTTTAAATCAAACAACACCTAAGACGTGCTTGATAATCCCTACTTGTGTGTAAAAGTGATAAACTTGGAGAAAAATATTGATAGATGGTGGTAGAAGCTCAAAATGTTGATAAAAATTATCACATAATACTCCTAAATATCTCAACAATTTACCCCAAATATAAAACTAAATTATATCCCTCTTAATAAACCTTCCAATAGTACCAGTGCATGTATATTGGAGCTCAATGTGAAATGTTATGATAAAAAATAACTCCTTGTCTTCCTCCATACTCAAGCTTTCCTTAGCTTTATTTTAGCACACAACCAAACCATAAAATTTAACCTCATCAAATATAATTATAATGGTTTAAAACTCCTATAATGATTGCCACATGTAGTGCATCGACAAAGACAACATTCTCAGTAGATACAAGGCTCAAACACAAAGGCTTAAGGTAGTGTAGAGTGCCACATGTCTTTAATCCATCATAGAAGAAATCTCACAAATTTCTAAGAATTTCAAGTCACTAATGAATGCCAAGCGTAATTCATCGGGGCCATGTAGACCATGGAAGCAAGTTTCTAAGTCTTCTTTGAATGTGGTAGCACCAATTGGCCACGTGTCCCCCAATGATACATTAATGAAAAGAAAGCCCAAATTATTGATATAACCCAAGCCATCAATTTGTAATAAGTCTCATTGATCCATCATGAAAGTGAGGAAAACATTAAGTCCCAAAGACCTTATGGAATGATAATATGTTAGTTCTTTACAAGAGTCTTCCATTGACACAATGCATAAATTTACACCAAAGTGTGAGGATTTGTGGGACACAATAAAGTAGATAGGCACCACTTGCTCTACATCCATCATGCTCACAAAAAGTGGCCAATTTAAAGAACTTTGAGATGTTGTTGAGTGAAATGTGTCCTTAGTCTTCTTGATTAAACTTGATAGGTTTTTATCAAAGGAATCTAAAGGGTTAGGCGTATTTTGAATGTCTCCAAGCCAAATTCCTTTAAATTATTCTAATTTCTCCTAGATTTGGCCTATATATGTGTAGATAAAAAGGGAAAGATATTTTTATTAGTTCTAGTCACAAGGATGCCAAAAATGATTGTATATCACCATGGAAAATCCTCCAAGATCAAGAATTCAATTATAAGGCCCAAAAATTAAGTGAAACCATTTTGGGTGCCAACACAAGCTACTATAGTTTCCAAGGGAATAACAAAACATAGAGTACCATCATTACATACAATCCTAAAATGTTCATAAAATAATGATAACAATTTATGATAAACCAATATAAAAATAATATATCAATTAATAGTAATATATAACACAATACTATACATAAGTAAGTGCATAGAAATGAGGGGCCAAAAGGGCGTCAAAAAGGGACACATTTTTTGTGAAATCAGCAAAACCTGAACTTCATCTAATAATTCGGCATGCATATGCTCAAAATTTTACAAAGTGATAAGAATGAGTACCATAGAGCTTGGAATCTAGTTTCTAAAATACTATTTTTTCTGAAAATGGTGGAGATTAAGAGGGTCAAATGTGGTGCGCACACAAAGTATGTTTATTTTGTGTTAAAAGATAAAAACCCATTGGTTTATGTCCCCCCCCCTTTTGATGAGTACTATAAATTATTTTTCAACTCCCTTTGGTAGAAATTTATCTAATACCATGTGTGAGGTCCCACTAATTTTTAATTTTTGGTGAATATATAATTTTTAACTTTGAGAAAAAAGTCATTTTTTTAGTATGTGTAGAATGGAGTTTAGATAAAACCACTTTTTAAAAAATTGGATGAAAAAATCATAAATTGTGTACCAAAATGTATGCATAGGTTTTCGCAAGAAAAGAAGGCACTAGTAAAATAAATTATGGATGAAATCCTTAAACTAATTGGATTTTAGAAAGAATTATATTGTCATCAAGGTAAAATCAAGATTGACATCATAGTATAATTTATTTTTGAATATTATGTTATAATGCATGAGATATCAGGGTGCACACGTGATATTTTGATGTTTTTCTATCAAACACATATTTATTCATAGATTACACAGTCCAAACCTTTGGTTTGGATATCCAAGGAAAATCCAAGCCTATGGATTGGGTATTCCAAACCCCAATAAGATGAAACGTAAGTGATTTATAATGTGAATGTGTTATAATGCGCTTAAAACTAAAATTTAAACACAACAAAACAAAAATAATTTGTGATATTGGTCCCACTGGTCATGGGTTGTCTGCAAATTCCTGCACATTTTGATTCTTGTTAACAATTTTGTATATTTTATGTTATATAGAGATTGTTTTGTGAAATATTTAAGCATTATTTGATATATTTAAGTGTGTTTCTACTGTTTATTATATTCCTAACACTCATTAACATTTTTTTGCAATTTTCTTGTGGTGGTAAAGATATTTTTGAGAATTATGGGGAGGAGACCATGAAGGAAAACACTCGAGCAATTGGAAAAATAAAGGGAATGGATGAAAAAGGGTGTGAAAAATGAAATTGAACACGTCTTTAACAAAGATTGGAGATGTTTCCAAAATCATATATCATCCAACAATGCCAAGAAATAATAAAAAAAAAAAAAAAAATATGTGAAAAAAGAAATCAACGCATGGAGATGAAGGTATGTCATCTCTTCCAAATGAAATTGATGGTGCAACATATCCTCAAACACCAATTGAGTCAATAAATAATGAATATTCAATGAATGACGATGTAATTCCAAATTTAAACATAGATGTTACACCAAATGACCAACCTATTGAAAACACACACTCTTTACCAAATTATGAAGATGAACGAAAAATAGAAAATGAAAAATGTTTATATGATATTCAACAATCATTTCCATTGAAATCACCAATTAAAATTTTGTGGAAAACACCCAAAATTTTACTTGAGATTGATGAAAATATTTTAAACCCAATGACTAATAATATTTTTCAACACACTTGTAGAAGAAAAGCTAATCAGATATGGAAAACATATTTTAATGACTTAAATGAAACAGGTAGATGTCAATTGTTTGTTGAAATGATAAAAAATATTAATTATAAACCTACAATGAAGACCCATAGTCTAAGACCAATAGTGAAAAATATATTAAAAAATATATAATGAGTGCATATCAATCAGTAGGTCTAACCTCACGTACCAAAGATAGAATTGCTACTCGACATGTTATTACATTGACTATAGTAAGTAAAGAAACAAAAAAATATTTTTTAGTTATAAAAATAATTAGTGCACTAAAAATCAATAGGAAAATAGTATATAAAGCTCTCGAGCGTCATGAAATAATTGAAGAGACAAATAGCAATGAATTATGGGAATTTTCTAGTAGACTACCATGAAAATACAAAGACATAGTTGATGAGTTAAAATTAAAAAATTAGAATTTTGGAAAAATAATACAAGGGTTTCACCTAATGAAAAAGATGTTTTAAAAAGAAGAATTGGTTCTAGAAATCGTGAATCACATCCTAACATTTTTAGATATGAGAAAAACACAACTTTTGAATAATTTTAAAGAGACTCATCCCAAAATACAAATTATTCAAAGGTATTTTGAAATGTCAAAAAAATTTATGTTAAAATAAATCACTCACAGACTACTTGTTGTTTTAGGATCCATATTGAATTTGCTATGTATTATGATATTTTATGGCATATATGTGTAAATTTGCATACTGAGAATATTTTACAGGAGTTTATGATAAATTTTCCACCTAAATCAGAAATATATTTCATCTCAAGTGTTTTTATACAAGAGAAGGACAATTTTTATAATAAATCATGTTTAGAAGGAACTTGTGATAATTATGGTGGTTTACAACATTTGCAAATATGTATACACATAGAGAATACACATGTAATTGGAAATGAACTAGTTAGTTTTGGAAAATACAAGGTAGTGGCATACAAAAGATGGTAAAGAAGCCAAGAGGTGTGAATTAGTGAGTAAAGAAATAAGTGTATCAAATTTTATGACTATATTTTGAGAGAAGCTAGTGTATGAGTATGCACGACATACACACAAAGCTCGATGGTTAGATGAACAATTTAGGTTATGCAAGGACACATTTCCTCTTAGTACCATTGGTTTAGCTATTGATTTTGCGAGATAACTATACTCTCTGACCACAAAATGAAGTTCAATCGGAATACTACAACTCTATTCAATGTTTCCATATTTGTGCATATAGTATTCACGCATGCTCTCAACAATAAAGAGGAAGAGAGAAAGATTTTGAGGAGTGTAATTTCTATAATAGTGATGATCATGGATATTCATCAAATTTATATCAAGTTTGTTTCAATATCTTTTATGGAAATTCTAATAACAGAAACATCATATTTGATAAACACATCATATGGCTAGATAATTGTACATCACAGTTCAAGAATGTGTGAATGTTCTATTGGTTTGGAAGGATGCATAGGATAAGTAGTGTTAAAAAATTTAGGAATTTCACCGAGTCCGTACATGGAAAAGGATAACATGATGGTGCAGGAGCATGTGTTAAAAGATCCCTAAAGAAGAGAATAATTGAAGTACAAAGATGGTGACAATTTCATTGATGCAAAATCCATCATGGAATGGTGTAACTCAAAATGAGTCCCATAAATAAGGTTAATTCTATATTTTGTAGGTTTTTTTCATTGGTAGAATAAACTAATATTGTAAAATATGAATATTGTTGTACACTAATAGGATCTAGTGAGTTCATGTACTATTACAAGTTTAAGTGCGGGTTCATGGACTATTTATACAAGGAAAATGGCATGATTTTTCTCTTCATGAACATAGAAATTTTGGGATGAATGTGATTCAAAAGAGTGGGTTAATAAATGGTGTTGTAGACAATTATATCCACTTGACACATATCAACCTCCATGATCTCTATAACTCACGAGAGTGAATCATCAATTAAATTTGACCATATATCAAATCTAGTGCAACCGGTATTATATATTTACATTATTTTATTAAAATTTATTGTTTTTCTCATGTTATGTAACATATTTATGAATAATTTATTGAAATTAATGATTTTTGTACAATGTGATGTAGTTCATGTTTATGCGGTTGTTGCAGAAGAAAATAATAAAGAAGGAACATCTTATTATTTATGTCGTTGTGTTGAGGAAAAAAATAAATTGGTAGCCCCAATCATAGATGAAGAATTCCTAGAATATCCTATGGGGTCTTTGGTTATTACTGGAACATGGATAAGAAGATACCCAATAAATAAATCCAATGCATGGTTGTTTGAGGACTTTGACACTCATATAAAGATTATTCATTATTCTCACCTAGTTTCTACATCTCATGCTCAATTGATTAAATATGGAGGTAGACCTCACAATAAGGTCTTGTGGAAATTTCTTGAGTCTAACCATGAAGCAATACTTGACACCCTAAAAATTAGATCAGATCCGATAGTTCACTAAATTGAATTTGTACAAATGAAGATACACAAAATTACCCTTAAGCCTGCCAAGTGGCTTGCTTTCTCAATTCAAAGGTATGTTCACTACATATTAGATTTACATCTACATGAAATTAATTTAATATTTACTTTAATGATTTTTTTTTAAAATTATTTAGGTTTTAAAATTATATTTAATTGTTTACTAACATATTTATGTAGGTTAGTGATGCCAAAAAAGCTTCCACCTTCACATGGTTGACACTATGTTAGTAGAGAATTCATTATTCTCAAATCTAAGAGAAGCTAAGGAAAATTAAATATTGAAATGAACAACAAGAAGAAATTCTCATTTCACCACCTATATTGTATGAAAAATATCTTCTTCAAATTCTTATTTCACAACCTATATTGTATGAACAATCTCTTCTTAACAAGTTTCCTAGTACTTGTTTTGAATCAAAGGATTTTGTGCATCAAAATGAATCCTTACCTAACATTGACCAGGACACCCCAATGCAATGACACAAGAAGTTTGGTGCTAGGAGCCTATGTAATATACATTATAAGGCACAAGGTAGATGACATGTCCATTTAGTTACTTGTCCCACCTCTCATAAATAAGGTAGTTGTAAAATTAGACTCGATGGTTCTAAGCACAAGACTAAGAAATATGGTCCTAATATTGATATTCCAAAATATGAACTCACTCATGAGACCTCTGAAATATATGATTTTTTCCAATCCTTGTATTGTAGAAGATCAAGAGCATCTTTCACTTTCAAGTCAATCACTATTGTAGATTAGAGGAGCATGAAAACTCCTTGGATGGAGGGATTCCTATTCAAAAATAGTGAGAACTTTGTGAAAGATCCTTAGCCACAAGGACAATTTAGAAACCCATAAACCCAACCCATTCAATGGTGGTATGAAGAATGGAGAATAAGAGAGAGGAAGCTTTTGGAGCCAAGGAAATTACAGATAATTTTTGATGGCAGGTGATGTGGGAGGAAGCTACAAGTTCACCCAGAAGGTGTACAAGTTGCACCCTTCCCTCGAGGGATTGTCACCCATGATAACTATCATTGAGGTGCACCTTATTTCTCATTCTAAACTCTCTTCAGGCCTCATCGACTGGTATGCCATCTTACAGGTAACCTCCTCCTCTGATTCCGCTCTCATTAAGAAACAATATAGAAAACTAGCCTTGCTATTGCATCCTGATAAAAAAGTTCCCAGGAGCCGAGGAAGGTTTTAAACTTATCACATAAGCATGGGGAGTTCTCTTTGATAATGCCATAAAGGATACCTATAACCCCACAAGAAAAAACCAACAAGGGCACAACCCCACCTTCCTCCAACCAAATTCCACAGGCACTACCACTACCATTGGCATTGCCAACAATCTAAATGGGAATAATTCTTCAAGTGTGGATTCCTTTCTTGAAACTTCCATATTTGATTACCATGGCTAGAACCAGAAGAAGAAATAGAAATAAGACTAGGATCACGAACTAGACTAGGATCTTGACTGGACCAGACTAGGACCAGGACATCCACACGCTTGCAAAAAGTTCCTTCATTGTGCAGTACAATCCAATTCTGTTGATATTTTGAAGGAGGGAAATGTTGGATATCCAAGAACAATTAAATACAAAGAAATGTTACCCTATACAACTATCTCTTTTTTTCTATAGCTTTTGATTTATATTTGGAGCTCTAATAGTGTTATAAATTGAGAATAACAATTCCCAAGGTATTTTTGGGTTTGACGGATTAGGATACCAAGATAATTTGATCACATTTTACACTCTTTTGAATAATTCTTTTATTTGCAAGTTTTGGGAATGAAGATTCCATTCAAAGAAGAGAGCTTGATATGTCCAGTGCTTGTGTAAGCTAGCAATTTGAGATTATTTATGAGGTTCAATTTTATTTTCCAAGATGCATTACTCCAATCTTTGAGAATTTTTTTCCGATGAAATGACATTCTAATTTAGACACTCAATGATTCTTGAATGTCTAATCCTACCATAGACCCCAATAATCCTCAATCCATAGATACAAGGAGACATCATTACTTGGATTCCATTTATAAGGATAGAGATATATGAGAATTTGTGTTATGACCTCTAAACCTATATGCATTTCAAGTTGTTTGGAAAATCACGTCAAACCCTTCACTAGGCTTGATGACTACCCCTATATTTTTAAAGGCATTTTTGAAAGCATCCATGGGTTTATCATAGAAGGAATTATAAATAAAAATAAGTTCACTAATCCATAGGCCAGATTGACTCCATTTAGAACAAAACAATAAATATTTACTAGGTGATTGATAACCCCTATGTGTTCTTATCCATTCCACTATTGTTGATGTTTATTTTGAACACTTCAGGAAATTCTGTAAAAATTTCTATCCATTCTAGTAGTAGAATATCTTTCTATTTCTCTAGAGGAGAGGATATTGCAAGCAATTTGGTTCTGATCCTACACCTCTGCATTGGTATATTCTTTATGTTTCTTCCATTTCCTTTGAGATTAATTTTTGTGTTGTGATGGTGGCCATAAAATATGTATATAGGGAGATCTTGAAGGACCTATTTAATTAGGATGACTCTAACCTGCCAATGATAACTAAAGAGGTCAGTCCATTGGTTGGTTCTTGCATTTATAACAATGTTGTGCCTTAATATGTTATAGGATAGGATGGTCCTTGTCCTATTGCAATGATCCCAAATAATTACCTCAAACGTTCTTGATATCCTTTTGAATATTTTCTCTTCAATAAAATAAAAGGATCATTTTTATAGTTTGGACTCCAATGTTGAACATCTTTGTGGCAATGACCATATCTGTCATGAGAAATGTGAAGTTTCTATAGTATGTGTAATCCTTACGAGTTAGTGAGACAAACCTAGAACTTTCAAGTAAAAGAGGTTCTTGTGAATATGAATATGTATCAAAACAAAATGGCTTGCAAAAAAATTATTGTGTTCTTATCCCACCTTTCAAACTGAATCATGAAGGTCCACATTTACATATTAAGAAGGCAGAGGTTGTACACTACTATGACACAAGGTGATAAACATGTGGTTATTTTTTCCATCTTCCAATGTGTCATCCTAGCTTGCATAATACCATACATGTAAATATGAGAAATGTGAAAAAAAAATCAGAGTTTGAAGAAATTGACATTCAAGATTGCAATTATATGTGGGGAGAAACAAGTTTGAAAGAGATGTGTATTATGTATTGCAAGGCACAAGGCAGATGACATATCCATTTAGTTACTTGTCCCACCTCTCATAAACAAGGTAGTTGTACAACCAGAATCAATGATGGTTCTAGGCACAAGACTAGGAAATATGGTTATAATATTTATATTCTAGAAAATGAATCACTCATGAGACTTACTAGAAATATATGAGGTTTTCAGATCTTTACGTAGTGCAAAAGATCAAGAGTAGTTTTCAATTTGTAATCACTACTATAGACTAGAGGGATTTTAAACAATCTCTAAGTTTCCTTGTGGTTGTCATGCCCTCCTAGTCAAGTAGTCAATAAAACTAAAGTTTGTTTGATTCAAAATAAATAAAGAGTTAGTGAGAGTGTGAGAGGAAAAGAGAGTGAGAGTGAGATTGAGATTGTGAGAGAGAGAGAGAGAGAGAAAGAAAACATGAGAGGGAGAGAGAGTAAGAGGTTTTCCAATCCATTATTTTGCAAATGGAAGCTCATGGAACTGAACCAAATGCACCAAAATGTCTGGGTGGCCAATTAAACTCTAGTGGAGGCTTTGTTTTGGTGCCAGACGGTGTCATTTATTTCGAGCTACTTTGTCCAGGTGTAGTGCCTTAAGAGCCATGAGACCAAAAAGGCTCAAAGTTAGCCAGAGATTTCTTGGTCTCCATGGCACCTTAAGAGGTATCGTTTGATCCTAAACCTCTGCGTTAGGAACCTCTACATAATATTGTCTCGATTTTCTCCATCTCCATTTTGTCCTCTTGGTGTCCTATTAGTTGTAACACAAAATATTATAGTTTGAGTCAGTGTAAGGATGTCCAATGCATTATTTTGCAAAAGGAAGGTTATGGCACCAAACTGACTACACCAAAACATCATCATGGGTGGCCAAGTAAGCATTAGTGAAGGCTTTGTTTTGGTGCTAGATAGTTTCGTTCCTTCTGGGTGTTGTCCCTTAAGATCCTTGAGAAAAAAAAGGTAAAATTTCATTAGGTGATTTATTAGTCTTTGTGGCAACTTTATAGGTATTGTCTAATCCTACACCTTTGCATCATGACCATCTACAAAATATTTTCATGGTTTTCTCCATCTAAATTCATTTATTTCATTGTTCTATTGTTTGTAACAATGCAAAAATTATAGTTTAAGTCAGTGTAAGGTTGTCCAACACATTATTTTACAAATGGAAGCTCTTCACACCAAAACAACTACATCAACATGTCCAGTGGCTAGGTAAATGCTAGTAGAGGATCATTTTTGGTGTCGGATGGTTCCATTGCTTCCGAGGATACTCCGTTTGTGCATAGTTCCTTAAGAGCCCGAGATAAAAAGGCTAAAAGTTCACTTTGGCTGATTTCTCTATCTACATGGCACCTTGAGAGGTCTCGTTTGATCTTACACCTCCATTTTGAGACCTACTACAAAATCTTGTTTCAGTTTCTCCATAGAAATTTTTTCTTATTTTCCTATTGTTTGTAACTATGCAAAATATTGTAGTTTGAGTTAGTGTAAGGTCTTCTCATGCATTATTTTACAAATGGAAGATCTTGAACCAAATCAACTACACCAAAATTTCTAGGTGGCCATATAAACACTAGTGGAGGATTCATTTTAGTGTCGTATGGTGCCATTTTTTCAAGCTACTTCATCCAGGCGCAATCCCTTAAGAGCCCTAAGACCAAAAAAGGCTAAAATTTTGTCGGGTGATTTATTGTTATCGTGGCAACTTGAGAGGTATCATCTAATCCAACACCTTCACATCAAGACCCTATACAAAATTATGTCTCGGTTTTCTCCATCTCAATTTGGTTCTCTCGTTGTCCTATTGTTTGCAACAACGTAAAATATTGTAGTTTAAGTCAGTGTAAGGTTGTCCAACGCATTTTTTGAAAAAGGAAGCTCCTCGCACCAAACCGACTACACCAACACATCTAGGTGGCTAGGTAAACACTATTGGAGACTTCATTTCAGTTTTGTACAATGTATTTTCTTCCAAGCCACTTCATTTGGGCATAGTCCCTTAAGAACCCTAAGACCAAAAAAGGCTAAAAGTTTACCGGGTGATTTCTCAGTCTCTGTGCCACCTTGATAGGTCTCTCGATCCTACACCTCCGCATCAAGAAACAATAAAAATATTGTCTCGTTTTCTCCATCTCAATTTGGTTCTCTCATTGTATTGTTGTTTGTAATAGTGTAAAATATTGTAGTTTGAGTCAATATAAGGTTGTCCAATGTAATATTTTGCAAACGGAAGCTCTTCACACCAAACCGACTGCACTTGACACATCATCTGGGTGGCCAAGTAAATGCTATTAGAGGATTATTTTTGGTCTCATATGATGCCATTTCTTCTAGGCTACTTTGTCTGGGCATAGTCCCTTAAGACCCTCGAGACCAAAAAAAGCTAAAATTTCTCTGAGTGATTTCTCAATCTCAGTGGCACCTTGAGAGGTCTCGTCTAATCCTACACCTCCATGTTGGGATCTTATAAAAATCATGTCTTGGTTTTCTCCTTCCCAATTTGGTTCTCTTGTTTTCCTATTGTTTGCAACAACACAAAATATTGTAGTTTGAGTCAGTATAAGGTTGACCAACGCATTATTTTACAAATGAAATCTCGTGGCACTTGAATCTGACTACACCAACATGTCCAGGTGGCCTAGTAAACACTATTAGATTCCTCATTTTTGTGTCAAATGGTGTCGTTGTGTCCGGTCTACTTCATCTTGGCGTAGTCCCTTAAGAGCCCAGAGACCGAAAAAGGCTATAACTTTGACGAGTGATATCTTGGTCTTCATAGAACCTGGAAAGGTCTCATTTGATCCTACACCTACATGTCGGGACCATCTACAAAATTATGTCTCGATTTTCTCCATCTCTATTAAGTCATCTCATGATTCTCTCGTGTGGTCAAAGGATATTCAAAGGATATCAAGAGTGTTTGAGGTAATTATTTGGGATCATCGTAATTGGCCAAGTAAATATGTTATTCAATTAAATTTGGACATATATTTGAACCTCTATACAAGTTATTTATGAGATAAAATCTAAATTGATCTTTAGTACTAATAGAAAAAATTGAAACTAGTAAGTTGCATACTTTAAAATTTCAAAGAGCATTGATCTCTCTCTCTCTCTCTCTCTCTCTCTCTCTCTCTCTCTCTCTCTCTCTCTCTCTCTCTCTCTCATACCCAGTTCCCATGGGTACATATCTAGGAGCTTATGGGTATGTACCCATATATCTTTTTCTTTTTTTTTAACTGTAAAAAAATAAAACATAAGGGCTTTGACTCAATTTAATTTTGGAAAGTTCATGTGAGATTCAATATGCCCAATAGGCTCCAAAGGGTCAAGAGAGATGTAAAGGACTTAATTTAGTTGAATTTCTATTTGGGGGCTTTCTTGTTGCTCTTCATGGTTCATTTATTCTTAGTAAATTTGGAAGGCATGGGAACAAGTGAAGCACTTGATGGTTGGGAATCCTATCTTTTGTTCATTTGACATTTGTTGTCAGACTACAAATTGATTTCATCGAATCGAACTATAATGACAAGATCCTTGCCTTGATAAGAGATTTTTCTGCTATCCTTTGGTTTAAGAAAGGAAATAAAATATTTCATGGCTTGTACATACTTGGGAAGTGATGGAATGGATAGACCTTAAAGCTTTCTATGAGCATAGGAACAACGAAAGAACTTGGTGGTTAGGAAGCCTATCTTATCTTCATTTGACATTAGGTGCCAAGCCTTCAAATCAATTTCGTTGAATCAGAAATATAGTGATAAGATCCTTGCCTTGAAAAGAGGTTGTTCTACCCTCCTTTAGTTTGAGAAAGGAATTAAAATATTTTATGAATTGTATATATTTGGGAAGTGATGGAATGGACATACCTTAAGGCTTTCTATAAGCTTCCTCAATCTCGATTCAAAATTATAAAATGCTCGAAATTATTTTAGAACTCCCTCTATTGGACTAATTATGGAGGATGAGAATGAGTTTTGGATACTATGAGGTGGCTCAAAGGACCCCTCTCTGAGGCCACTTCTAAAAAGACTATGAAAATATTGCTTACTCCCCAAACCTTTCCACAGGCCTTAATAATAAGTTGAATGTTTGTGATCCCATTAGTAGATGGACTCATAGATTTAATGTTGTGTGGTCTTCTTATATCCAAATAAAAAAATATTGCTTTAGATGGCTTCTAATTCATAATAAGCTTGTTGTTGGTTTCTAATATTTTATAGGTTGTTGAGACTATAAGCTTGTTGTTTTCTTTAATTTTTTATATATATTTATATTTATTTAAAGTGGATGGCATTGACATTGACATTATATTATTATAATTGATGGAATTGAATGATTATAGTAAAATGGAAAATTTGTAAATTAGGTACACATATATTTTAATTCCCATAATTAAAACAAAAAAAAATAGCACTAATAACACATATTAACATAACATACATATGATTCTCATTTCTGCTATTGGCTGGCTGGGTTTCATTGGTCTCATTTTTCTTAGCCGGATAGCAGATTGCTTCCAATGGTGTTGATAGGCCATTGTTGTTTGTTTGTTGTGCATCAGTTGTTTTTTTGTTGTTGTTTTGTCGTTGCTTTGCAGTCTATTTTCTGCAGTTGGGCTTAATTGTTCTATCGGGATTTTGATCCTTCTCTTGTGCTTTAACTTTCAATTCTGGCTTCTGAGCCTTTGTGTACAAGGGTATAGTCCCTTTCAAAAAACTATTTGCCAATAATTAAAAAAACATAACATACATATGATATCATATTGATCTGGACTTAGATACATGTATAAAGCATGTTTCATCCGCTATAAAGTTTTAAAACAATTTTTTTTCTCATATATTATATTGATTCAAAATCCTCGATAGAATACAAAATTTGATCAAAATCAATGTCTTAAAAAAAAGGCATGTACGCATATAAAATGATATACATCGACAAATTATCAATCTACGCCAATATGCCACAAAGGAGACAACAAAATCTATATACATCTAAGCTATGGGGTATCATCAAATAATCTAGTTCTCTTCACCCATCGGGAAGATGACTTAGGAACATTAGTGTAACATCCCCTACTTTGTTCAAACCTCCTACGCTCAAATTATGTTTTTATATCCATCTGTTAATACAAATAAACAACATACCCATTAGTATATAATTAGTGACATATAAAATGACACTACTTAAAAATAAATACTTACTGCAATCTGATGATCACTAGCAATCATCCTCTTCCTCTCAAGATCATCAACAACATCAATATGAGGTGCACGCACTGGTGTAGTCAACTCCTCCTGTTAGAAATCATGATGAAAAAAATTAGAATACGCATGATTGTTATTTAGTTATACTAAATGATGTTATTTAATACAAACTCTTCGTTGTGAAAATTAATTTACTAGCACAAACTTGTGTAAGAGACATGATAGAAGCTTATGCCCATAGGAAATTCAATATCTAAAGAGTATCAAATCTCATCAAGACACTGCAAAGATGTAATCAAATAAAATAATAATAAAATATGCATTAGTAAATTCATATGTTAACTATAGTACATTCTCTTCATGTATATATGATGAATAAAAATAATTATAAAACACACATTAGTGAATTTGCCAACATGCGAGCTTGTACCAACATTCACTTGTTCAACATCAAAATGTAATTTTAGGATAACATCTCTATACATGGAAAACAAAATAACACAATAAATTTAGTAATTTATTACCAATTTATACCTGAGGGATGAAGTGCCCGCAAACAACTATGAAGCAGTGGAATGTGATACATGATGTATAGTTTGACCCTATAATTTTATAAAAACACACATGATTAATTTTCATTCACAATTGATTAACATTCTAAATTATAATATTTTTATATATATATATATATATATATATATATATATATATAATTGCAACTCATTTTATGTAAAATTACCTGTTGGTCAATACCAAAGGCCGCATGCAATATATCATCTGTGATGATGATATTCTCCAACACTAAATCACGATGAGCCTCCTCCAGGTAAACACACCCACTCATCTTATGAAGCTACATCGCAATGGTGTAGATCTACCTCGCAATGCTTTGAAGTTTCCACGTCAACCATGTAGGTCCCTCTACTCCCAAAAGCATGAAACTCTATGGTATATGATGTATACTACCTAGAAGAACCGGGCTTGTTAATCTAGGAGAGATGAGTGCCATGTTGAAGCACTGAATGTGTCAATGATTTGATAGAACCAAGGGTCTGAACCTCCATAGTCTCCTTCACAACAATAGGGACTGAAACATGATGAACAGGTGGGTGGGCAATGGGTTTTTCCATCCTTTTCTACAACCGGTGTGACCCCTCTCTATCCTATGTAGATCCCTTACCTCCACCCTGAAAATCTTGAATGTCATAATAGTTAGGTATTTCATTGAGGACGAACTCATAGTAGAGTTTCCTCAAGAAATACTATGGCACCTCAAAATTATTACAAGGTGGTTGGTCAAAAACCATCCACCACCTATCCCAAAAATTATTTTTTATCCCCTCATGATTACACCAGTGGATGGGGAATCTTTTGCAATCCAATCGTAATGGTGCATTTATTTTAGGATCAGTAAATAATGCACACAATTTGTATTTTTTATTTTTTTCTTCTTCACTGCATCATACGACAACTTGTCGGCATAAAAATTATGGTAGTTGGTTTTAAAACTCTCCCATGTGTTAATTTTTCCAACCACACTGTCAATATTAGATACCAATGATCCTAAAGATGCAGCTAGGTTTTGATGATGTGCATTTGTGGCATTAGGGTTTCTTAACGTTTCTATCAAACCCTCAATTTGAGCTTTATTGTTTTCAATCTCCCCCAAAATTTGTTGTTGGGTGTTAGGAGGATGTCGTGTCATAGAAGGGGGTGTTTCGAGGTATGTTTTCTTCTTCATCTTGGTGTGGAGGTGAATGTGGGGTTTGAATAGAAGATATAAAACATCTGAAAATGAAAATAAATAACAAATCAAAAACTATTCAAAAAAATTATATTAATAATAAAAATAAACTATAACGGCCTTTTGAGCTCGCCGCCATCATCAATTCGACGTGTTACAAAGATTCAATGCCAAGAAACATTTTTTTTTTTTTGTGTTTGCATTTTCCCCTATTTTTGCAAAGTAAATGGGCCTCGGGTTTCAATCGTATTTTTATTAGTTGAAATGCACTCGCATTATAATGCACCCCAATTTCCCCTTTCACATTATAATGTGATTGTGTTATGGCAAAAAAATAGATTTGTGTCCATTTTTTGGCCCCCCATCTTTGTGCACTTACCCACATGTTATTGGAAAATAAACATTGCAAAAACACATTATCATGGAGTTAATTGTAGAAGCAACAAACATGTCCATATCAATATCTAATGTACATATAGAACTACATAATATACAACAAGACACAAGGAATAAGTAGGACTACAAAATATATGACTCTAATCACAACCCTAGAAATAATCATACATCATCAAGGATAAATAAATCAAACGTTGTACATACAAGCCTTTAAATGATTAATTCTACCCCCAAAATGCAAAATCTAACCTTAGACAGGTTGTGACATAGAAAGGTGTTACATACAAGCCCTATTTTACCAAAATGTGGATATGGAAAGTGTTTTTGCACTAATAATTACATCACTAACCATGATACATTACAACTCATATCTAAATAAATATAATTCGGTTAATGAAACCTCATTATATAAATTGAGGCTATCTAGAGCATATGAAAATATAAAACAACTAAAATGCCACTAGGGATTCTTAGGATAAAAATTGATATCATACAAATTATGAGACATTGTCGATGAAATCCAACATGGGAAAGATCTAGAAAGTGAGGTTAATCCCAAAAACATATATTGCACATCTGCATTGTTCATCTATTAAATGAGTATGAAAACAACGTCTTCTTGTTAGGTACAAAATCCCATAAAAAAATATTGCACAACCACATTGACCATTTCCAAAATGAGCACAAATATGGTCAACCAATTCCAAAAAGAATATAGTACAAAAATGGCATCTTCTTTCCAAGTAAGAAATCCCATAAAACAAATATTATACAACCACATCTACCATTTTCGAATGGGCATGAAAATGGTCAACCAATTCCAAAATGAATACAAGATTTAAAATGGCCTCTTCATAAATACAAAATTGATAAGACGAATATGATCACTTGGTTGTGATCTTCATAAACCTTTCGCAATGTTCTTAGATTCATTATTGATTGCTATAACTATGCTTCTAACTACAAATCCTTATTTCAATTAGTCTATGGAATGCATTAAAGAAACAAATGTGTAATGGAGCCTCCAAAATGGTAACTTTTTCATAATTACAAAATAGATTTGACTAATATGATCACTTAGTTCTAATCTTTGTAAACCTCACTTGATTTTCTTGGATTCATATTTGATTACTAGAACTATGATTCTAACTACAAAACATTGATACAACCTTTATGTCCATGGAATGCATTAATGAAACAAATGTGTTTTAAATCCTCACGGACATGTATAGTACAACCCCTACTCTATTCTTTTAAGTGCATCCACACTAGTAGAGTTTCTACACATTTCTATATGCTTGAAATATGCTTTTGACACAACATTGTTTTAGAAATAGATAACTTCAATATAAATCCTGTCACCATTCTAGGTCACAATGTATTAGTGCACCTTCGTATTTATCAACTTTTTGAATTCAATGAAGGACCTTATTTTGTGTGTAACTAATACAAATGGGTGAAAAGGGTAGAAAATGATGGAAAGAAACCTCGAGGCATTTGGACCATGGGTGACAAAGTCCCATAGTGACAATGGAAATTTGAAATATCCTATGAGAGATATCACTCAAAAACATACAAATTAGAGATAAATTGCAGCAAATAAAAGATCTGCTTTTTGCCGTAAATACTCAGCTAGGGCAGCGAACTATTTTTATTTATTTTTCTTAGAATATTTTCCCAAAACATATGAAAATTTGTAGGAAGCTTGTTATGATAATAAATAACCCTAGAACAATTTTTTTTTGATCATATATGACTACCGAGAAAATTACGTAAAATCTTATACAAATAGAAAACCTTAAAAAATTGTATCTTCTCAAATACATATGATAAAATTCTGAAAAATTGGAAATAACATCTATTAATAATATGAATGAAAACCCAATTGTCATTCCTCGAAAAAGCACACTAAAAACCCTCCAAAAAGCATTGTAAAATCCCAAAATGGGTCACTCCACCTAGAAAGAGACCACAAACCCTCCAAAATTCCTCCAGAAGTGGCTCTAAACCTTCCCTAATCGCTGCAATAAAAAAGATCTGAAAACCCTTGATTTTTCTCCACCAAAAAGCCTAAAATTCTGCTAGAACCCTTGTCCTGAAAACCCCGTAATTCATCTCTCGAAAATCATCCATGAATTAATTCCAAATTGACAAGTTATGGTGGATCTTCCACCACCGAGGAATGCCCTGCTAGCTAGGTCTTACCACCGAAGCTAGGGTTTCTATGGGATTTTACTCCACAAGCTAGAAAAAGCAAACAATAGTTGCTCATAGGAAATCAAAATTGTGTGTTCAAGAATAATCACTTTTTTCCTCCCAATTTCCTTTTATAATTTCCCCCAAAACTCGTGGCCGAAGTAACCTAAGTAGACCTTTTAGAAAATAAAGCAACTTAAGTTGTTTTTCTCCCTCAAGTCCTCATAGGGACATAAGTGACCCCCAAAATTAAAAAACCGAGAGACAAACATAGGAATTGAGTTAAGATAAGAAGAATAAGAAGTCAATGAGAGGAAATGTCGAAAGTGTCCAAAACTAGTAAAGACACAATGAAGGCCACATGTACAAGAAAAATGCACCATAATTATCCAATGGCCAATAAACTTATAAATATATTAGTACTAAAGCAACGAAGTAGTTGTGTGCCAAAATTAGATGCCTAGACATCAATAATATGCAATAAATTTTGTTTTGATTCAAATGCCAAAAATGGGTATGGTAGATTTCCATTCAATGATATTCAATCATATGTGAAGTTATGTGATCAAGGGAATTGGTGTGTTTAATGTCCATCTTTCTTACAGGGGAATTAGTATTTGATATTAAGCATGCCACCCAAGTAATATCTTTTCCATTAATGCTCCCCACATGTTAAAAAAATGAGATTTACAAATCCTACACAAAATTAATGTTACAAGAAAAATGCACCATAATTATCCAATGGCCAATAAACTTATAAATATATTAGTACTAAAGCAACGAAGTAGTTGTGCGCCAAAATTAGATGTCTAGACATCAATAATATGTAATAAATTTTGTTGTGATTCAAATGCCAAAAATGGGTAAGTTAGATTTCCATTCAATGATATTCAATCATGTGTGAAGTTGTGTGATCAAGGGAATTGGTGTGTTTAATGTACATCTTTCTTACAGGGGAATTAGTATTTGATATTAAGCATGCCACCCAAGTAATATCTTTTCCATTAATGCTCCCCACATGTTAAAAAAAAAAATGAGATTTACAAATCCTACACAAAATTAATGTAAACAAAACTATTAGAACCATTGTTAATCAATATCCACTCAAGACTCTTCTATCATCTACGAAGTTATATGAGCAATAGGATTGGTATGTTGAATGTACACCTTTCTTACATTGAATTGGTATTGATATTAAATGTCTACCTCCTAAGTAATATTGTTTCAATTAATGGTTTCTCACATGTTCAATAAAGATATTTGCAAATATATCACTACTCGTAGCACTACCATCAAATAGAATGCATCTTTACTCCCCAAGTACACCATCTCTTTTTGGTTTAAGATTTCAATTGGGGGTATGATCTCACCAGTTTTACATGGAGATAGCACTCAGAGCATATGTACGATTTGTATTTAGGTGTCTCATGTATTATAAAATTTGTGGCAAGTTTTACTGCCTCTTTAGAAATTGTATTCATCATGACCATCAAAGATCCATTCACAAAGATGGCACTCGGAGCATATGTACAATTTGTATTTAGGTGTCTCATGTATTATAAAATTTGTGGCAAGTTTTACTACCTCTTTAGAAATTGTATTCATCATGACCATCAAAGACCCATTCACAAAGATGGTTTCCTTAAAAATCATCGACACAACTGTTTGTTTCATTGTTCAAGATTTCTTCTTCCTCAAATTTGGATATGCAAACATATTTATTGTGTCCTACTGTGGAGTCACAAGTTGGTATGAGAAAGATCTCAACTACATCTCAACAACTTATATTTTATGTTTAATCTCGTTTTCTCTTGTAAATTTCTATTTGAAACGTAGCTTTAGTACGATCATCTTCACATCATGTTTTTTTTTTATCTTTTTAGGGGAGGGGGATGAAATACAGGCTTATTACCTTACCATTCATAAGATTTTAACAATTAAAAAAGCAAGAGAAAAATTCAGTGCGGAAACACATGTTGCAGGTTGTGAAACTCCAACAAACAAATAATAAGCACAAGGAGGTAAAGACAAAACCCTTAGACAAGGTATGAAACTCTAAAAACTTGAAAAAGCATTATATTGCAATAACAAACGCTGCCTTCAGTAGAGACCAAGGCAAAGCAGAAAGTGAAGAAACAAGTGAATCAAACCCTTAAAAGGTAGAATCAGCGAGCAACAGGAACACAATTCCCTGAACTAGAAATAGAACGGAACAAAGAAATATCTCAGGAGCAAAACCTTAGAAACGGAAAGGAAAAAGCTATTCACATTGAATTTCGAAGTAATTAATATTTTTGATGTCTTTCTTTTCCAAAGTTGTACCATGTATTGTTTTATAACAAATGTACACGTCAATCTGGAGAGAATATTGGAAAGCTGCTTTGGAGCTGTCCATGAGACATTACATAATAAAATGAGCGACAGGAAGTAATGAAAAAATATTTCATTTTGGCAGGAGAAGAGTTGGAAGTCATTGCTCTACTAGGTAGTACACTCACAAAAACAAAGCAATCCCAAAGAAAATGACAAGGATATTCATATCATGATTTATGTTGAGTGGAGTTGAGTTGGAGGTAGAATTCAACAAAGCTGGCGACGCCGTACCATTCGCAACGCTCCCATTTCCATTTCCATTTGCACCGCCACTGTATTCAGTTTTCAAAACAAATTGTTACATACTTGAGTACCTCACCTGTTTGAGCATTCATAAAAACATATGCTGTAATAGAAAAAGAAGAAGGTGCTTACCTCCCTGGAAAAACACACGAGTCGTGACCTGAAGAAGAATCAAGCGAATGAGTTAAAAAATGAAAAGAGAAAGGGAAAGGGAATTTAGGGAAATGAAAAACTTACTTGGATCGGTAGTTGTTATTGTGGCGACCCCTTTGAAGTCACAAGATCCGGATGCCATGCCCATCTTGTGGTAGTAGGCATCAAATGCATAGGAGGCATGGTCTTGAACAGTATCTGGTTCGTAGCAGGTTTGGCCCTGGTTAACAGCAGAGCAATCAGATTGGCCAGGACCGCATGCCCAATCCAATGCGGCTTGAAGAAGCTTGGGATCCGCCCCGTCCATTGCTATGCAGTAAGTCTGATTTGTGGTGTCGTTGGCGAGCACTACACCCGCACCAGTTAGATGCAGCGTATACACTGGGCTTAAATTATCAGAGTTGAACAGTCCCCAGTTCTGCTCCGAAGTTGGGCCGCCTCTCTCGTCTTCATTGAAGAGCTCATAGATGTATGTGTTGACAGGAATGGCAGGGTGCTTGGGAGTGCCTGTGTTGTTGAGGACATGCCTCACCAGATTGCTGTTGTATGTATCCGCGTTGTCAATGGTGGCTGCAGCTTCCAGGGCGGGGTCGCCTTTAGAGGGCCATCCCGTCTCGCCCACCACCACAGGAATGTTTGTGAAGTTGAGGTCGGCCATGGCAAAGTAAGCGGCGTCGACCATGGCGTCGAAGACATTGGTGTAGTGAAGCATGGTGTTGGAATCCACCGCTTCCTTGTTGGGTGGCAGGGGCCTAAACAGGGCATAGTCCAGTCCCACCACTCCATTGCCCTGCATGTACACATAATAAGGGTACACATTGAACATGAAATAAGACTGAGTCCTGCTCACAAAATCCAGCATGGGTACCAGCACTGATTTCCAGGTGGCATTGAAGAAGGCCTGGGAGGGCGGGAAGGAGTCGAGGATGATGTCCGAGGAATGAGGGGTGGGAGACCTTGACCTGTGCATCCAAATTGGCAGACACCAAGGCAGAGTGGAGGAACTTCATGGCAGACACCAGAACCAGGGCTGCATTGGGAAGAGTGGTGAGCACCTCGCTGCCCACACATATGCCCGTGATGTTGGTCTCCGGCACATAAGCAGCCACATTCTTGTTAACCCAGTTGGCTGCCGTGGAGTTGGATTGCCCTATGCCCAGCAACTGGTTATTGGGCACTGTTACCACAACCTCAATGCCCGTTCTGCCCAAAGCCGTGAGCATCCCTCGATCTGCGTCATACAGCCTAACATGCTTTATTTGTTGCGTTTTCAGCAGAGCCACCACCTGGCTTGGAGATGGCATGTCTTTCAACTCTGTGCCAATGTTTACACCTACAAATGCCCCCGCCCCTCTTCCTCTTCCTGCACATTATAATCATATTCACATGATAATAATAATGATCTTCCATCTTTTGCTAGAGACGGTGAGAACAACATACCTCCCAAAGATGAGGAGAAGATGAGCAGCAGCGTTAAAGAATGCAATCTCAACAGGGTAGCCATCGGCATCGGCATCGGCATCGGCATCGGAATCAATCTCCTAAGATCTCTCTACTCTTCTAACCCTAGGCAGCCCTCTTTTCTATTTGCAGAGGAGACGCACATGATTTCTGTCGTTAACTCCTCCCTAATACTAATGCTCATGTCCATTGGCGCCTACCTGCAACAGCCGGTTTTAAAAGGTGAACATCCGGTGACCGAGGCATACTGCCACTGCCACTGCCACTGTATTTACCATTCCCAATTCGTAAACGGTCATATTGTTTGCGGCGCTGGTGGGCCCTGTCCCTCCTCACTCCACTCGGTATTTGCTTTTCAAAATATCATCGGTACTCGTGTAGGTAATGCGGGTAACAAGGCCGTCGATGCGCCTTGTGCTGTTTTACTCTCACAAAGCCAATGCTTTATCCCTTTAATTCTTTGTAAGTAAATAATAACTAGCAATCCTAAATGAAATGTACGATGTGAATGCCGAAGGAAAGTCTACGATGAGGTTGATTTCGAGTGACCAAACATAGAGGAAGAGGGTTGTAGAAGAGAGCTTAGCGAGAGGAAAGGCCTTCACTTGATCCTTCCCAACCTAGTTGCGTTTGAGGTGGTCATGGATAATGGAGTCGGCTCTATCCATGAAGTTTTGTTCAGCTTCTTTGTCTTAAGAAGGTAAGCAACGGCCATGAAAACCAACAAAAAATTGTTTTAACATGTGGGTGATGTGTTCAAGGTAGTTGATTATATCAACGGTGGAGATTGTTTGTATGAACGACCATAAGCTCTTTCTCATAGGGACAACGCCTTTCAACGTGAATATTAAAAAATAGAAATAACTTTACCATAGTGATTACATCTTAAAATAATTTCAAAAGCGATTATTCCTTGTTTCCCTACTCAATAGAAATTAACCATAATCTATAATCTTTGATTTATAATGATATGTAGTGAAGAGGGTAAACCATTACATGATACGAACCAGATATAGTATCTTTCGTTGGTTACCCATTTCATCTTTTACAAAATTTACATAAAATAACATCCCTAAATGTTTAGCATTCCACCCTGTTAAACATGTTTGGCCATTGAAAGATGAAAAAGTGACCAAGTAATAAGATTTAGACAAATTTGTGTACACTTGATATCTATTTGTATCTGAGCTTGATATATATTTGTATCTGAGCTTGATAGGTGAAGGTCCTTAATAATGTCATGTTTCTACTGAGCTACCTTGATTTAACACTAGTCCATAGTTGTTGCTCCTTTAAAGTTGTACATAATTGTAGTTGTTTCTTTTGCCAGTACATAACTATAGTTGTACAAATTGAGTGATGAAATGGATACTATCAGATGTGTCCATCTACATATTCTGGCTCTGCATACCAATGATGATGGCGTAGACAATTAGAACACCAAGTCTATTAATTATCACGCTGATCAAAAGCATCTGCAAAAACATCTCCATAAGAAGTGGCCTTGCAGGCTCTGCTAAACCTCAATAGAAACTCAGTAGACAAACTTGTTAGAAGTCCAACGAGCACAATTGCTGAAATCCCCGGAACAAGTCCAAACATCTAACTGACTACACCTCCTCTCATTGATTTCGACATATTCTCACTACACTACACTCTATACATATGTTGCACCCATACACCGTAATCACTAGCATGTTTGCCTTCTAGAATACAATAGTATAAGCATGATGTTACCAAGATCATTCAAAACTTGCACCTATATATCAAAAATAAAAAACAAAAAAATAAATTCTTCAACAATTACCTTCCTATATGAGATAAAAAAAAAAAAAAGTATTGATGCAAATATCCAAGGCTTTCCAAATTCCACTTTCTATGTCTTGATTATGGATTACAAACATTAAATTTCTCTAGAAGAGGGCCACCAATACAATAGAAGTTTTCGTAATACAAGTAAGAACCGATAACAATTGACCTTAATTAAAATGAAAATTCAAGAACCAAGCATGCCCCAAAAATTAGTATACCAGAAAATATGGCCACACTCTAAGCACTTATTTAATCTTTGTTTTCAATCATCACAGGAGCAGACCATTTCATCCAAACCAAAAATATTTAAATTAGATGAGTTTTCTTAATACTTTGGTGAACGCCTCTTCCATGCGCAGCAAAACCCAAGTTGGGGAAACACAAAATGGGTTATCAAAATTATCCAGACGGATAATGTAGGGGAATTCATGTCCACAAACTTACAATTGCTGCAAAGCTCATGTAATTTAAAGGCAATATACTGCTCTGTACACTCCATAAACAAAGTTGTGGAAAGGGAAAACAAAATAATTATGGAGATAACTCAATAAATGTTGAAATAAGGTATTTCAAATAAATTATAAGCAGAGATTGTTGGTACTGATGTAACAATATAAAGAAAGTTTTGAAAAAGACAATGCTTGACAAATGAAATGTGTATTGGAACAGATACATAGTGACCTCTGTGGTCTTATGAAAACCCAGTCATTGCATGGTTCAAAGTACTTCTCTTATCTTAATGTTTCAATGGAGTTGTAGAAAGGAAAATTTGCAGGAAAATCCCGATTCTCCAGAGTCAAGACAAATAATGGAGGAAAATTCATGGCAAAAGAGTTTGAATTACTGCAAGGCTTGTTTAACGAAAGGAAAAACCAATAATTATAGAGAAGGACCAATATATATTGGAAGGTTAAGGTCTTTAAAATAAAATTTGGGCAGAGGTTTACACGATGCAGTTCATTTGTTAAATATATGGTCCTACAGAGGAGTACTTGAAGAAGGTTGGTCGGGTTCAGAAACAACAAGCAAAACATCTCAAGCTTTTCGAATCTAAAGAGTATGTTTTAATTTCTTAAGATTGAATGATTAAGTGAATCATTTTCCTATTAGATATAGTAATAATATAGAAGCCTATAGATTGCTTCATTTACAATCTGAAAAAAATAAAAATCTATGAGCAAAGTGCTAGATGAAAAATCAGACTTGAATCAAGTTGATTCTTGATAGAACAAGGTGAGGTGCACAAAAAGTGATCAATCAGGAGCCAAAATAGATGGAACCTCATTCTGAAGCTATGAATGCTCAGGCTTTAGACTCATTTATATCCCTCGCTGGTAAACCTCACTCCATGCAGCCCTCCAAGCTAATGTTTTCTTGAGTAGGCTAAGAATTATTTTATTGGAACACATCGATAAATATATATTAATAAAAAAAGATAAAAGTACAGATGGTTACAATAAGAGGGTGGCTGGTTGGTATAACCACGCTGGTAAAAACGGCTCAAAAGCTAAACATGCACAACACAAAATAGAACCTCATTGACCAAGAACCAAAGTTGTAGAACTGGTCATAAGAGGAGGCTAAGAAATATAGTTCTATTGCTACATACAAGTATATACAGAATCTTAGGCTAGATGGGGATTTTTATCTATTGGAATGCTTTTCTGATGCAGATTTTGTAATCAATTGACAAGGACAACCCTCTCCACTGAAAACAAACACCAATCCCCATTTAGAATAATTTGATACAAACTTCTCATATGATGAAGAGTTAAAATGTATTGTTGAATGTTTAAGGAAACAATTATTTGTCCTCATTTTTTACAAATTGTTATCCCATAGAAAGATCAACACAGGCAATATGTTCATATTTGTGAACCTCGAGGCTGAAACAAATTAGTGTATTACTTTTATTTCTTTAGGGGCAATTATTTACAATTTGCATTCAGTCGTGCTCATCCAAGAAATTAAATTTATTGTTTTCAGGAGGTGTATGTTAATGAATAGTTGGAATGATTGTAACTTCTCTTGAGTAAGGTAAAGGGGCTAAAGATCCTCCTCCATCTAGGTTTACTTGGGCAATTGATAAATTTTCAAGGTTAAATGTGAAGAAACATTATTCTGATTTTTTTCTGCTTAGTTGTTTTCCATTTGGATGAAGGAAATTATGCATACATGCCGCAATATTAAATTCCATGAATAAATATATTCCTCTTCTTGCAAAACCCTAGCAATTCACTTTAAAGCTTACAAAATATATATCCAGTTAAGAACAATAACTAAGCAATAAAAGGGCATCCATAAGATAACATGACACTGAAGAAAATAAAACCATTACCAAACATAAATCTTACCAATTGAAGCAAACCCAACAACTCAAGAAGAACAATTTTGTAACACAAAAATAGAGTGTGCATCTTGTTCTGGTGCCAAAGCATGCAGTTCAGAAGTAACCCTATGATACTCTGCGCTTTGAACCTTTCCACCACTTTTCTTTAACCACCTCTGAATTTGCTGCATGTAGATTGCATTTCCTTTGCAAAGGTCAAATATTTAGCTACATTGTTGCATGCAAAAACCAAAAGGAAAAACTAAAAATAGCTAGCCCCTAGCATGCAAAAACAAAAAAGTAAAACGGTTAAAATAGCGTAAAAAATGAAAACATCTGAACGACCATCAATTTTAACATAGCAACTAGGGGAATGCCTTTGGCATAATAAGCACTTTGCACCAAATGGAGGTTGAATCTTACATCATAGTAAAATATGAAGGGTTACTTATATAGTCATTCAAGATTCATCGCAACATTTCAAATCCATTAAAAAAGTATATCCGACCTCAAAAGAAAGGTAGCAATCATACATATCTTGTAACTAATCAATTATTATGTTAGTGAGAGGGCCACCTTCATGCAACTTCAACCTTATTAACATAAGGATCATAATATATTACAATGGGCCAAACTCATATCAAACCAACTAACCAAGGTAAGATTGTTGATTTGACAAAATGCGATATTTAGAGTTGTAGAAGAAACTATAAGGTGCACCAAGCATGTCTAGTGTCACCACCTCCAATGGTATCAATGACATCCCCGAGATGAATATAGAGGAGCAAGGGCTCGAACTCATACAACTCTTGCTCGTATGCACCAACTCTATGTCCACAAGGAACGTGGAGCAATTCTAATATTTTATGGGCAATTTCATTGACAATGCGTAAGATAAATTATTTTGATTATTTTATTGAGGGATTATTGTTTTTCTAGCCATCATGTATTATTTTTCTCATTTTTAGTTTACTGACAATGAACACATTGGATAGGAAACAACCTCCGAGATATGTTAAAAGTGTTTTGTAAGCTTGTGTTAATAATGTAAATGCAATAAGTTAATAACACTACGCATGACATATCATTCCCAAATGCCTTTGCAACAAGGTGTAAACACCCAAAATAACCACTACGTATTATAACCGTTCAAAATCTTATTAAACTCATTGTCCTTCTCTAGAATTAATTTAATTAATTCTATTACACCCTATCACCCCCTTAGCTAATTTAATATCAAATTAATTAAATAAATCCTCACATATCCACTTTCATATTTAAATAAATTAAATATCCTCACATCCTATCCACCTCCTCAACTCAAGTTGACTAAAAGTCATGCATTTGAGTTAACTAAAGATATCTCCCAAGTCATGGCAATCCAAAATTAGTTCACATCCTTCCAAAATCAAATCATTCATGACACTTTTTGGGTGAATAAAATAGAGGATATGGAATTAATAGTCAAAAACATGTGCAACCCCTTGCCAACTCAATAATGACTCATCCATGCAAATTTAGAACAACAGTTCAACTCTTCAATCAATCTAGAAAATCAACTAAATAACTTAGTCATGTTTAGTTATCTCCAAATCAAATCAATCTAATCTTAGCTTGAAGATTCTCCTTCCTTGGTTATAAATCAATGGTCTTTCCTTCAAAAATCATCCATCAACAAGCTTGAGAGTTCATATTGTTATTTTGTCTAATTACTTGGTGAATCAATCAATCATACCATTATTCTTCCAATATCCTATCAAATCAATCATATTCATGCTCATAGCTTGATCAATCTTCCATTCGGAATACTTCTTAGAGCATCTACAAATCTACAAAAGTCTTCAAATCAATCAGATCTAACATGAGCATTACTCAACCTTACTTACTACGGCAGACAAATCTAATATGAGGTGGCTTGGAACTTACCAAGGGAAGGTTTGCTTTGTTTCTTAATTTTACCTATTTATGTAATTTCCATGGTTCACATTATGGCATGCCCAGTGGGACACCTAGACATGTTTTATCATTTTTAGCTTGGTTCTTGCTAATGTAACATATCTCCCTTTTTGGGTTTTGAATTTGATGACCATATAGACGGTCAATAGACCGTCAACTAGTTTAAACAAAGTTAGTAAGCGAGAGTCTTAGCTCACACTGGTATCTATGTCGTGTGTGTCTACACACAGACACAATTAATTAAATGTTAGTGTTTCACCGGATTGTTGTGGAAAATCAAATAGATGAGGTAAAAAGGTCAAGGAGGAATACATGTTATTATGTTGGTCCAAGGTTGAGTGTGCGCATTTTTTATTTTTGGTCCAAACTGATTGTGTGAGCTTCATTTTGGCTAGGAGGAACTACCTGTAATACAAAGCAAGACCACAAGATATAGTTAATAGAAAAATTTAGTGGATTGCCTAGCATGAGCTAGATCCAGGAAGTGTGATACTTCCTCGACAGTTGTCAATCCACTGATATATAACTTAATATGAAATAACTAAACATGCAAATAAAATAATCTAATGCTAATGTTCTGATTTAGGTATCTCATACTATTATCCATGTCAATCCAATTAAATGCTTGATAACTACACTAGTGAAGGTCCCGGGTCAAGTTACAGGTTGGGCAAGTGATATGAGGGTCACAGACGAGGTCTAGGTAAGATTTGGTGAAGTTTGGGTTGACTTTGGGTGATTAGGAAGCTTGTTGGTCTAAGGCAATTTTACCAGCACACGATCGACGTTGGTCAAGGTGACTGATGTCGATGACTGGTATGACCGATGTCAATTATGGCATAACCAATATTGGTTATTGTGGGAAATGGTAGAATGTCAAAATGGGTGTTCAGGCTCTCTCTATGTCTGTACAAAGAGTTGGGAAGATCTGTAGTAGGTGGGGTATCGTGGTTTGGGTGAGGTTTTGTGAGGTATCGAGTTATAACCAATAGTCGGGTTGATGACCGATTCCGGTATAGAGGAGAGACCAACGATGGTTAAGATAATCTGGTGTGGGTAGGAAATTTTGTGGTAATTAAATAAAATTAATTTTGGACTTCTTTGTTATTGCACAAAGGATGAAGGGAGGATGGTTGGGTTTGTAATAATGCTAAGAAGACTCGGGAATGTATAGAGGTCAGGTAAAAAGAGCCAGAAGGTCGTGGTTGGTTGGATGGGTAGATTGGTAAGAAGGTGGGGATAGAGGAATGCAAGAAAGAATAAGATCTAATAACAAAATATAATGAACCTACACTTTAAGAAAGTACAAAATGATGAAAATCAAATACAATTACTTGTATTTAAAGGTGCAGTAGGCAAAGGAAGGTAGTGGTTAATCCATGAAGAAATTTTTGGTCAGTTTCACAAAAATATTTCCTAGAGTGTTCTTTTGAATATTCTAATGCCTTTGACAAGTATCAGTGCTTGCTTGATCTTGTGGTTAAGTATATCCTGTCATCTAGATGCTGAGAAGTCTCGATTCATGTTTGAATCCAATAGATTTATCTCGAACTCAAAATGACCAACCTAGGTTGATCCAAAATAATAAGATTATTACTACGATCTCGGACCCTTGTAGGCTTTAATTTTTGCCGATAATTTACTCCTTTTAAGTAATCAATTCAAAATAATGCAAGAAAATAATGACAATTGCACACGATTGATTACGAGTTAAGCAATTGGCTACATCTCCGGTTCGTGGTCGAACCGTTCTACTAGTCAAAACTTGTAAGTTCTGATAGTATTTTCACAAGAAAACCTAATGGAATTTTACTTGCCTATCAGTACACCAGTTCTTTGAAAAACTTTCGATGATCAGTCGAATTGTTCTTCACCTTCCTGATGCACAATCTCCTTCAGATTCGATCAGCCTTCCCGACACTATCAATGCAACGCTAGCACTCCGGTTAACAATCCAGGATTTGCAAGTAATTGGTGTGGCTCAATGGGCCTATTGGGTAGTTTATAATTTACTCCCAATCACAAATATTTCATCTACTATTGCCTAAAATAATAGGCCAATAGAAAATACTTGTTGACACATCCCACAAATAAGCTTAACAAATAATAAGCTCGGGTGTGTGTCCCGACAATAAGCTTGAAAAATGATAAGCTTGGGATTTGTGTGTCCATTACAATGAACTAGGTACCCTATTTATACATTTTTAGGGTCCTTGAATAATGCATTGCCATATTATCCCTTAGGCTATTTTTAAACCTTTAGCCCGTAGTATGTTGATAAGGGATATAATATTCTAAAATGGGCGCTTAGCATTTTAAATGGGATTAAATCCCAAAAGAGCGGCTAAGGAGAAGTGGGGCGGTTTGCTTATTTAAGTGGGATATCCCACATTTGGCGCCATTAAATTTGGGTAAGGTTTTAATAACCCTTACCCACTCCATCCTTCACGTGGAAACATCCACGCATGGCTTTAAGCCCCTACACCGCTTCACCTCCTTCCACGTGGTCCTCCATGCATGGCATGTGGGTAATTTCTAACCATTAATACATGGCTATTATAATAAAACCCACCCCACTTAGTCATGTGGCATGGAAATTGATTTGTAAGTGGACTTACCAAGATAATATAATTTCGACCCATATAATGTGGTATAGAAATAATTAACTCGGTCCATAGCATGTAATCCACTTGTCATCTCCCGATAGGAAAATCGAGCGAATTCGACGAGTGGTGGAAAGCCACGTGTCACAGTGCGATTGGTCAAATATTGACCAGTTGGCCAGAGTTGACTTTCCCGATGTCTGAACTTTGACCAGACATATCTAGCGCTCCCGATGTCCGTTTGTCACATTCTCACAGTTGTTGGAAAGCTCTCAAGATGATCTTTTGCCGATACCATTTAGGGATGTTTAGGTAACTTTCAAAATGATCCCCGATCATAGGTAAAAGGCTGCGCAAAAGGTATATAAGGTGACCGATGACGGTCAAGGTGTCTAGTGTCCATTAATGGATAACCGTCGTTAGTTAAGGTGGGAAATAAAGAATCTAATGCTAGTGTTTTGATTTAGGTATCTCAAAATATTATCCATGTGAAACCAATTAAATGCTTGATAACTACACTAGTGAAGGTCCCGTGTCGGGTTGCAGAGTTGGACAGTGATCCGAGGTTGCAGACGAGGTTTGGGTAAGATTTGGTGAAGTTTGGGTTGACTTTGGGTGATTAGGAAGCTTGTTGGTCTAAGGTAGTTTTACCAGGCATAGATATTGATGCTTGTCGGGGTGAGTGATGTTAGTGCAGGTATGACCAATGTCAGTTATGGTATAACCAATATCGGTTACTGTGGGAAATGGTAGAATGTCAAAATGGGTGTCTAGGCTCTCTCTATGTCTACATAAAGAGTTGGGAAGGTCTGTTGTGAGGTTGTAGGTGGGGTATTAGGTTTGGGTGAGGTTTTATGAGGTTTTGGGGAGGTTTGAGGGCTTCTTTGGTTAAGTGAATGAGATAACACAAAGATTGACGTTAGTCTGATGACCGATGCCGGTATAGAGGGGAGACCGACGACGGTTAAGATAACCGGCATCGGTAGGGGCAATTTGGTGGTAATTAAATAAAATTAGTTTTGGACTTCTCTTGTGATTACACAGAGGATGAAGGGAGGATGGTTGGGTTTGTAATAATGCCAAGAAGACTCAGGAATGCATAGAGGTTAGGTATGGAGAGCCAGAAGGTCATGGGTGGTTGGATGGGTAGATTGGTAAGAAGGTGGGGATGGAGGAATGTAGGAAAGAACAAGATCGATAACAAAAGATAATGAACCTACACTTTAAGCAAGTATAAAATGATGAAAATCAAATACACTTACTTGTATTTGCAGGTCTGTAGGTGAAGGAAGGTAGTGGTTGATCCGTGAAGAAATTTTTGGTCAGTTTCGTGAAAATATTTCCTAGAGTGTTCCCGTGAATATTCTAATGCCTTTGGATGAGTATCACTTTACTTGATCTTGTGGTTAAGTACATCCCGTCATCTAGATGCTTTGAGAAGTCTCTAATTCATGCTTGAATGCAATAGAACTATCTGAACTCAAAATGACCAACCTCGGTAAAAGGTTGTAAAAGGGTATATAAGGTGATTGGTGACAGGGTGATTGGTGTCCATTGAGGGATAACCGTCATCGATTAAGGCAAGAAATCCTAGGTTTGCCAAAAATAGGCAAATCTTTACTATTTTTAGTTTTCTCTGATTGTCAATCCAAGTCTCAAGTGAGGGTTAGCACTTAGATAAGTGGGAGTGTTGTTGGAGAAGGAATAAGACTTTAATTTTAGGGTTTGAAAGAGTCCCAGTTGGTTAAGATAAGTAGAGACTCAGTCTTAGTTAATTAATAGACTAAGAATAAGTCCATGGTGAGGTGTCTAAGTGATGTGGCTAGGTGAGGTGTAAATTAATTTAATTAAAGTAATTAAATTAATTAATAGTGTGAGGATGAACATTAATTCAATTGTAAGTAATTAAATTAATATGAATATAGGGTAAGGGGTCATGGTTAGGTGAACACGTTATGTTAATTGATTAAAGGGGACCAAGGGGAGTGTGACCCAAATTTGGTGTCTACATTTACCCCTTTTTGTCACGTAGCTTGTATTGGTAAGTAATGTTGATAAAAATAGGAAGTGGTTGCCCCAAATATAGGTGAGAGTGGGGTTGCCCCAAGTACAGTGGAGGTGATCCCCTTAAACTAGGAACTGATGAGGTGTTAAACGGATTCGGTGAGTGGTTTGATAAATGGGTAAGTGATGAAAGTGAGGGTAGGTTGGTTATAGGTAAGGGTATGGTCATTTTGGGTAATGGGTAATGGTCATATTGGGTAATGGGTAATGGCAATCGAATGCATGTATGCGTATAGATCACAATATGGTACCAAGTTGAAGAGCTTGCAAAATCTACGTTGTCAAAAGGGTGATAGGTTTATCCAAACGAGGTTGAAGTGATTCAGGTATCCAAGGTATATGATATGGTCATGAAGCACAATGAGGTCCGATGTAGGAATAGGTAATAGGTTTTGTTCCATGGCACCAAAGGTATGATTAGGATAAACACCACGTCATTAGGAAAGGTAAGGTCATTAGGTTAAACAACATGGGTAACAACATCACAAGGTATAATAAGTACATGAATTCAAATGTCACCAAATGTGGTTCAGGTCAGGGTATGTAGGGTCGTGTGGCACTTTGGTAAGGCTGAGGTATAGGTAAATAACGAGTCCCTAAGCAAAGTTAAGGAAATGTACAAGTAGTGTAGGCTTGTGGGTAGGGTATAATAGGTATTGGTAAGGTTAAAATGCTGGAGAAACACTATTGTTAGGAAAAATGGGCATGGGGTGGGTCAAAAGGTAATGTCAGGTGATCAATGTCGGTTATGGTCTAATCGATGTCGATTGGTAGGGCACAACATGACTGGCATTAGTCATGTCAATTTGAGGCTAAAAAATAAAAGATCATGTTTTACGGATTCATTTTGACTTTGCCACTTTTAGAAAATGACAGAGGAGACAATGAGTTGAGTTGGGGAGTGACATAGTAGGTGATTGGTGTTTGATTAGTGAGTTCATGAGATCAATTCAAGTGATTTGATTGATTCAATTTTTTGGAGGTGAAGAGTTGATTTTAGCATGGCAGAGGAAGGAGAGGGATTGGGTGGACCACAAGCATAGTGGCCGGACGTGCCACTATGGAGATGTTGATAAGAGGTAGGAAATGATATGAATCCCTCATTTGATTGAAAATGGTGTTGTTGAAATTAATTTTGGTTAAAAAAATTGGGTGGGATTTTATTTTGAAATTGTGGGTAAAAATGAAGGAAATGAGGAGTGGGAAGGTCACACATAGGTTAAATAGGGTTAGGAATGAAGCTAGGATAGGGTTAGGTTGGTTAAAGTAGGTGTTGAGGTCAAGTTTTGTGAATTTTTGAGAATGGGGAGGGGTTTTTGGTTTTAATGCTGCTATAGACCGACGAAGGTTAGGGGTTGGCGATGTCAATCAACTTTAGTCGGCAAGACGGTTAAGGTTTGGGTGACCGAACACTTTGGTTAGAAGGGACCGATGATGGTCAAGAAGACCAATGACGGTCAAGGCGACCGCGATGGTTAAAGTTAAGAGTAAATAGGGGAAAGAAGGGCTAGGTAAGAAAGTAAAATAGGTGAGGAAGGGGTAGGTGAAGATTAATGTAGGTAGAAGAGGGTAAAATATGATTTTGGTGATATGGGATAGGTATGTAGGTGAAATGAACTAAGATAATGGGTAATGATGATAAGGGTTAGTAGGTTTGTAGGTGAATTAGGTAAAGGTGGTAGGCATGATTGATGTGGTTAGGTATGTTTGGTGGGTAATAGTGATTTTAGGTAGTAAAGTCTTGAGAATGTTGTGTTGGATGATACAGGTGAGAGATCAGTTGAGGATGTGGGACAATGTACCACCCCTACTTTGGTACAAATGCATCCTAGCATGATTGTGGAGGAGTGGGAAAACATGACCGATGTTGGCCTTATTTTTATCCGATGTTATAGGTGTATAGCCCGAGATCATAGTTTGATGGTCACTCTCATCGATAGATGGGATTCTATGACCAATACCTTTCACTTACCGACGAGTGAGATGACCATCACCTTGGAGGACATTTATAGGATCCTACAACTTCCTATTGTTGGGGAGCTAATATATTCCATTTCATCAGAGGCATCGGTGGAGCCAATAGTGGTTGTATTTGGTGAGGCGATGGGTGAGCTGAGGTATCACAGTGTGAGTCTCACTTATGGAGATATGTATGTAGCCTATCCGTAGGAGACTAGGCTATCTGTGCTAATGATGGTGGTAGTTGGATGTTTTGCATTGCCAGATTCTTAGGGTGGTAGGTTTCCATGAGAACTGATGGGGTGCTATAGGATATGATTGAGGAACGAGTGTGCTTTTCTTAGGCATCGTATTTCCTAGTTCAAATGTATAAGGAGCTATGTGCCTATGTAAGATTGAGGAGATTAGGTATGTGTTATATGTATTAATTAACTATTGGGCATACGAGCACATCATGTGTGTGTGTGTGTGTGTGTGTGTGTGTGTGTGTGTGTGTCTAATTGGTTTTCCATGACATGATTGGTTTGGGGGTGTCTTGCTCAAAGTTTTTTTAGACGATGATGGTACCAAATGTTGGACAACTAAGGGTGGTGAGGGACACATATAATGTGTCATACTATATGAAATGATTGGAGGGCCTATCTACAGTTGATATTGTGTGGAGACCATATGTGGACTATCCATCCTTAAGAGGCATAGCTAAGGAGTTAGAGGAGCTTCAACTACTGAGATGGATATAGGGGTGATGGGCCGGGGAGCATGAGATGATACCCGTAGATAGGGTCAGATGATAGTTTGGAATATGACAGGACGTGTCCCCGCCACTCCCACAATACCATAGAGATTACATGGAGAGATCCATGTCTCCACCACATCTGGGTGTTTCGAAAAGGTAGAAGGAGAAGGTGGTAGCTATACGTATTGACGACGTAGGTGTCACTGATGGGTATAGGCAGTGGTGGGTGGCACAACTACGGGCAACACCACTGAGGCCAAGACAACCTGATTTAGCCATTGTTATAGTGCAGAGGGATACTTTACATGGTCAGGTGGCTGCCCTTTAGGCACATATTAGAGGTTTAAAGGGGCAGCTCACAAAGATCATAGGCATAGGTAGCCACTTTACAAGCTTAGGTGACGGTCCTATAGGCCCAAGTAGCACAAGGAAAGGCACCCACACAGGGTGGAGATGGGGATGGTGGACATGTTACCACCCTACGAGCACAGTGACAGGGGTTATAGGGCTAGCTGGCCACTGCACATGCATAGGTTGTGGCCCTATAGGCCCAGGTTGCAGCACAAGTACATGTATCCCCACAAACCTAGGGACAAGGTCCCATATTACAGGTACTTGCACCAGGAAAGAGTCCTGGGGCATAAGTAAGAGGGTAGGAATCAGGGCAAGGGTTGAGGCCAGTATTAGCAGGGCATAGTTCACAGGTTACAGTGAGACCCATGACACCACCACAAAATATGTTAATGGAGAGGTTTAGGGATGCCCTAAACGAGGCTCGTTATTATCAGGATCACTTGATGACTGTCTGGTATAGATGTCCCCTCATATGTTGAGTACGAGCTCAACAGAAGCCAATGACTGGATGAGGTCCAAGAATCATAGTTCGGGGAGTACGAGGGGGTCGTCGAGTCCATGGACGAGCCGAGAGAGGTTATAAGTTCTCGAGTCTAGGCCCAGGTGAGGGATAGGAGGAGACTAGACCGAGACCCATGGAGGGTGGAGAGATCTTTGGTAGGGCGGCTAACATGTAGGGAGGAGGAGACAAGTGAGACTAGTCGAAGGATATCAGGTGGGGTGATGATTAGTCACTTGATATGATCATTGTTTTGATTTTTGATATATATATATATATATATATATATATATGTCAGATGCATGTTGAAGACGTGAGATTATATATGAGAGTTTTTGAGATACTTGTATTTATTTATCTCTGTGTATATATGTATTGATACAAAAACTCTCCCATTTATAACAATATTTATTGGATGGATGATGTACTTGTTTTAATTTCCATTATTATTATGTATTGATGGAAACTAGGTGAATTAGGCATGATTGAGTCAAGGTCATGTAGGCACAATTGAGTTTAAGTCGATTAGGAATGATGGAATCAAGTTTAATCATGGTGGAGTCTATGTGGTTTAGGCATGATTGAGTCAGGTATAGGCGAGGTGGAGTCTAGCTGAGTTAGGCATGATTGATTCAAGGTCATGTAGGCATGATGGAGTTTAGGTGAGTTACGCATGATGGATTCAGATATAGGCATTGTGGAGTTTAGGTGATTTAGGCATGATGTGGTCATGTTTATGGGTTTAATTTAATTTCCAAGTTATTAGTAGTATGGAAAATAAATGATGATGTATATGTATGTTATGGTGTAAATTTCCAAGTATTTGATATCATGGAAATGTGAAATGATTGATGTATGGTATGGTGATGTTATAAAATGGTAGGTATGTATTTTTGCATGAGTGTTTAATTTCCCATTTTTGTGTAAAATGGAAAACTCACTAAGGTAGAATGTGAATAGAAAAAGGGAAAATTTGTTAGGGGAAAGAGTGGCTGAGATAACCTCTAAGGGCCCCATGCCCTCGAGTGCTTCCTACATAGCCCCAAAAAAAGGGGCCTCAGTCGATGTAGTTCTCCCATAAGCTAGGGAAGAATATGATGAGGTAGAGGAATGGGTTGGTAGGTTTTAGGCATGATTGAGTCTAGGTCAGTTAGGAATGGTTGAGTTTAGGTCATAGGCATGGTTAAGTCTAGGTTGTGTAGGCATGGTTAAATTTAGGTCATAGGCATGATTGAATCTAGGTCATAGGCATGGGTGATTCTAGGTCGTGTACGCATGGTTGAATTTAGGTCATAGGAATGGTTGAATCTAGGTCATAGGCATGAGTGATTTCAGTGAAAGAGGAATTCTTAAAATGTAGGTGTCGAAGGTCTAGGTCCTGTATAGGAGAATCAATAAGTAAGAAAAATATGAATGGTAAGAGGAGACAAAAAGAGTGCCTAATTGATAAGAACCATAACAAGTCTACCATACCAAAGATTGGCTTATGAACATAAGACCCTAAAGGTGTTGCATAATGGACTATTCTAAGGGTGAATAAAGTCACATGATCATGAAATGTCACATTTACAAAGACGTCCCTTGAGTAGGTAGAAGATTAGAAAGGAAAGGTAGTGAGGTGAAAGAAGTTTGGTTTAGCGTAACCTAGTGTGAGACAACATGCCTACTTGGCAAGAGACCCAAGATCAAAATAGGAAAGTCCATGATGAAAAAGTTATCTTTTTCTTTTTGCTTTTGTTTTTATAGACTGATCGATGTGAGAAGTCTATGTGGGATGAATAGAATATCTCCTTGAGGTCTTCATGAAGTTGATCGATGCGGGAAGCTTGAATATTTTTATTTTATTTTTTCAAGAATAGTCTTCTTTTTTAATAGAATATGTATAGTAAGGATAACTTTGTATAGTTTTCCTTCGAGAGAGTAGTCAATTTATAACATCAATATAGAAAGATTACATGTCCTTTTGAGGGATTCATCATTTTTCTAGAAGTTTGACTCAAGGAGTTTTGAATTTGAGAATCCCATATATTACTTTCAAATTATTTTTGGACTTTAGGTCATGGACAAGACTATAGATAAGGATATGCTCTTTCTATGTAGAAAAACCCATAATACACAAGGTTAACTATGAAAGAAGGGTTTTTAAGTGATAAACAACCATGGGATTCCATCTTGAAAAAGATGAAAAGTATCCATGAGAATCATGCCATGAGTAGAGCCATGGTACTCATATTAAAGATAAGATTGAAAGGTGACAAGTAATCACATGATTCTTGTTTAGTTGTTAACCCTTAAAATAGGTAAATGGAAGGTGAATTGTGCTCAAAGGACAATCGTTTAATAAACATAAGGTTATATAGGACTCGTTTCAAAAATAGAATGGTTGAAGATGTAAGGAATTGAGGGGCTCAAGTTCAGGTTTACCTTCGAGTGAAGAAAAATGATAAGCACCTGATCCATAGGTATGAGTAATGATATAGGGTCCAAGCCAATTAGGAGAAAATTTTCCCGTTTAATTTTTTTCCTCTTTTGTTATATCTTGATTTTCCTTCAAGACGAGGTCACCAACTTGGAAGGTCCATTTGTGGACATGTTTATCGTATACGTTTGATACGTTTTGGTATATTTAACGGAGAGACTACATGATGGAGAGGAAAATGTATTGGAAGGGAGTATGGGTTGCCGACACCATGGGTGGTTGAGATGTAATAGGTATATAAGAGGTGGTGGGTGCAGATAGGCCTACACTCAAGGTGGATGATGAAGGAATGGTTGACACCATAGGAGAAACTAACATCAAAGGCAAAAAAATGTCGTAGATGCATCGATATCGATGAGGTTGGGCCAAGTTGGGACACCACATGCGGTAAGGTGGAGGAGGGTATGGCCAAGCTAGTAGTAGTTGATGTAGAAGTGGGTGCGAGGGTAGGAGGAATGGAAATAGGAATGTCATATACTAGTCCCTGATGAATCCCAAGTGGATGAATGGGATAAATAGTATTGTAAAGCAGCGGGGTTTTGGTCAAGGAGTCTTGCGAACTCCTTGTCACTAGTACTGATGATAATAAGTTGAGTGGGATCCATAGGTGATAAAATGGAAGGTAGCAATGGGATAGGTGGGAGAAACCGAAGGCTAACATGGAATATGAGGGCATTGGCTTGGCTATAAGTCAAAACCATGTGAGTTAGCGTAAACCTAGTAATCTGATCTCTGTAGATGACATAGAAGAACATAAGGAATGGAGAAAATAGTTCCGGGAGGTGAAAAATGGTGTTGTTTTAATTGAAAAATTAAAACACAGAACTCGACGGTGGTTGGGTAACCAATGTCGGTGACAAAGGATAACTGATGATGGTTAGGGTGACCAATATCGCTTAGTGTAAAAAAGCAAAAGTTTTACAAATGTGACAATAATTGATGAAAATGAAGCAAATCTAGATTTGACAGTGATTTCAAAGACCCAGAGGTATGGTGAAGTATCTGAGGAACCCCAAAAAGAACAGAAATGTGATGAGTGCTACTTTGGTTAAAATGACCAAAACAACAGAAACCGACAATGGTTAGGTAAACCGATGATGGTCAGATGAGTAAATGATGAAGGTCACTGAACCAATACCGGTCACTGTGAAATTTGAAAATATGGAAAAAATTGAATTTAGTGACTTAGATCAAATAAAAGACCAACCCAAAAACCTGAGTATGGAAATGATGAACCCTAACACACTCAGAAAGAGTTGGAATACACCAACTATGATTATGGAGTGTGAAAGGAAGAAAGAATGGAGAATACGACCTCACACCTCAAAACACAAATCAAGAAAAAACTAACAAACATGAAATCCTATGTGGTTGATTTTATGTTCCAGCTTATGCCATTTAGGATTGACTTGTGAATAGAACAATTTTTGGTTTGATAAAAGGTTCCTATGAAAAGCCAATAACTAAGGATGGTTTCAGGTAAATTTTTGGTAGGGGGGGTCCTTTCTCTGAGATAATGACTGGATAGAGAAACTAGCTTGGTGCCCACTATCAATCCTCTGATTGTGTGATTGTTGACAACTTCTTCCGGGTAGGATGTTGTTTAAGAAAATGTGTAAATTGTTTAAGTGGTCTAGTATAGAGAATGTGCAAAGTGAACTACGATTCAATTAGTCAACCATTAGTTGGGCATGACTTCTAGCATATGGGTTGCTCTCAATTTAATGTGAGCTACAATGTGACATACCAAAATGAAATACAAATTTTTAAGCCCAAATACACAATTAAGTTAGATGTAGAAAATAGAGAACAGAAAGAGGAATTCTCTTTAACTAAATGCAATACAAGATAAAGGAAGATGTGTTCCTTTTAGAGAACCAAAAACAAAATTTCTTTATACAATTGAAAGAAAGAGAATGTTCCAGAGAAGAAAATTTAGTGTGAATACTTTCAAGGGAAATAGACACATTTTTTTACCTAGGAATGAATAATGCAAAAGAACCCCTGATGGGTCCCACTGGGCATGCCAAAATGTTTCATTGGATTATTGTGAAAAATGAAATAGATAAGGTAAAAAGTTCAAGGAGGAATACATGTTATTACGTTGGTCAAAGGTTGAGTGCGTGTGTTTCTAATTTCCGATCCAAGCTGATTGTGTGAGCTTCCTTTTGGCTAGGAGGAACTACCTGTAATATAAAGCAAGACCACAAGATACAATTAATAAAAAAGTTAGTGGACTACCTAGCATGAGCTAGATCCGGAAGTGTGATACTTCCTCGATGGTTGTCAATCCATTGATATATAACTCAATATGAAATAACTAAACATGTAAATAAAATAATCTAATGCTAGTGTTCTGATTTAGGTATCTCAGACTACTATCTGTGTCAATCTAATTAAATTCTTGATAACTAAATTGGTGAAGGTCCTAGGTTAGGTTGTAGGTTGGGTAGGTGATTTGAGGGTCACAGACGGGGTCTAGGTAATATTTGGTGAAGTTTGGGTTGATTTTGGGTGATTAGGAAGCTTGTTGGTCTAAGGCAGTTTTACTGTGCACAAATACAATGACACTGGTTAGGGTGACTGATGTCGGTATAAGTATGACAGATGTTAGTTATGGTATAATAAATATCAATTACTATGGGAAATGGAAGAATGACAAAATGGTTGTCCAAGCTCTCTCTATATACATAAAGAGTTGGAAAGAGCAGTTGTGTGGTTGTAGGTGGGGTATCAGGTTTGGGTGAGGTTTTGGGGAGGTTTGAGTGATTGCTAGTTAAGTGAATGAGATAACACAAAGACCGATTTTAGATTAATGACAAATTTTGGTATAGAGGAGAGACCAATGACGGTTAAGATAACTAGCGTGGGTAGGGGCAATTTTGTGGTAATTAAATAAAATTAGTTTTGGACTTCTCTGTGATTGCACAAAGGATGAAGGGAGGATGGTTGGGTTCGTAATAATGCCAAGAAGACTCAGGAATGTATAGAGGTCGTAAAAAGAGCCAAAAGGCTATGGTTGGTTGGATGGGTAGATTAGTAAGAAGGTGGGGATAGAGGAATGCAAGAAAGAATAAGATTTGATAACAAAGATAATGAACCTACACTTTAAGCAAGTACAAAATGATGAAAATCAAATACACTTACTTGTATTTACAGGTCTGTAGGTGAAGGAAGGCAGTGGTTGATCCATGAAGAAATTTGTGGTCATTTCAAGTCAATATTTCCTAGAGTGGTCATGTGAATATTCTAATGCCTTTGGACAAGTATCAGGTGCTTTCTTGAGCATGTGGTTGAGTGTATCCCATCATCTAGATGCTTTGAGAAGTATCTGATTCATGCTTGAATCCAATAGAACTCTCTGAACTCAAAATGACCAACCTCAGTAAAAGGTTGCAAAAGGGTATATAAGGTGATTGATGATGTTCAAGGTGTATGACATCGGTTGAGGGATAATTGGCTTCGGTTAAGGTGGAAATCCTAGGTTTTTCAAAAATAGGAAAATCTTTGCTATTTTTGGCGTGCTCTGATTGTCAATCCAGGTCTCAAGTGAGGGTTAGGACTTAGATAAGAGGGAGATGCTTATTAGAGAAGGAATATGACTTTAATTTTTGGGTTTGAAAGATTCCAAGTTGGTTAAGATAAGTATAAACTCGGTCTTAGTTAATTAATAGACTAAGAATAAGTCCATGGTGAGGTGTCTAAGTGATGTGGTTAGGTGAGTTATAAATTAACTTAATTAAAGTAATTAAATTAATTAATAATGTGAGGATGAACATTAATTCAATTATAAGAAATTAAATTAATATGAATGCGGGGTAAGGGGTGATGAATAGGTGAACACACTATGTTAACTCGATTAAAGGGCACCAAGGGGAGTGTGACCAAAATTTGGTGTCTACAGTTAGATAAAGATAGTATTTGGAAGGAAATAATTTAAATTGTATAAGTTCTCATGATTGGAATATTCTTTGGATCATTTGTTAAAATGTGTGGCTCCAATCGCATCTTGACATTGTTTTGTCTAAGTGCGCCTTGCTAAATTATGAGTTTGAAATGTTTGATTATTCCATGAGTTGGATGGTCTTGGAAACTTGGACTTAGTTTCATGTATGTATAAAGGCTTGTTTAAAATTTGTGGAATATAACAATGTTTTATTTATTTTGTCGCATATTAAAAGGTGGTGGTATGTATAATTTTTTTGTTTAAATAGTGGCATGTTTAAATAGGATTTTTTTAACTAAACCAAAGTATGAGAAATGTTATTAGATCCATAATGGTTAATGTGGAAGTTTGTGAGTATGTGGAAATTAAGAATGGTGAGGAAAGGTTTTAGGTTTATGGAAATTTAATGCTTTTCCTGAATCCTTGGGAATGGTTAGCTTCCTTGAGAAGCCAACTCTAAATGTACTTACTCTTCCTCTCCCTTTGTTTATTTGCATTGTTTTATTTTTTTTGTGTTATTTTTGGGGGTTTTAGGAGTAGTGGGATTTCTCTCCAATGTTCCTATTTTATGGCCATGAATGCAATTTTGGTTATGGAGAAATTTCATTTTAAAATGGAATATGTGAAAGAGTGCATGGATGTTGTGATTTTTAGAGAAGTTTGCGGGAGAGGAAAAGAAGAGTTGAATGGAATAGTGGGCATTGCAAGCATGATATTCTCACTCATACTCAATATCTTAATGGTTATATCATGATAATAATAATACGAGACATTTTTATTGTCTAAGTTTTGTGTTAGAGAAGTTGTATTTGAATTTATCGATTATGGATTGCATGTTGTGCATGAGGAAAGGTTAGTAAATTTTTATAAGGTTTGGTTTGTGTTTTATTTCTGGGCTAGTGTATTTTATATGTGGAACAATTTGTGAGTTTTTATAAAATCTGATTGCATTTATTTCGGGTAGAGTATTTAAAAAAAATAAACAAGCATGGGATGTATATTGGATTGTGTCTCTCTTTTGGTTTGTATATTTTTATTTGAAATAAAAATTTGATTAAATAGATTTAGGACAAAGTATAAATGATAGAAAATACTCATCTTCGATATACATTTGGATTCCCATAAATGGGTCTACATGTTGTTGTTTTGTAGTGGAAATATCTCGCATAATTTGTTATAGAACATTGTATTGTGACGTCCTTCTTGTAAGCGTCATTTTTCTCCTATCTGGGTGTGTGTAACTTTGAGATCATGCTAAATATTAGTTTATTTGTGCTCATTTCAGTTATGAATCTTTTGTAAGATGTTTCTTTCTTGGGTCTACATGTTTGTAAGATAACGTAATGTCATCTGCTCTCCTTTACTCAGTATCGATCTCTCTACTAGGAAGATAAGAAAGTTTCATATAAATGTTGGATTGTTGAATGCTAAATTTTTGTTGTGTTTGGAAATTAGAGTTTGGATTTTGTAGAAGTGATAAAACTAATTATGATGTGAGTCTATGGTGGTAAAAGGAAATAATATTGTTTGGTTAGATATAAATGTATCTTTAAAAAATTCAAATGAATTGAATTAATAATTTGATTAACATTTATAATTTTCTTGTTGATGGGTTTTAATAGTTTGTTACGATTTCATTATTTGACGGTTGAATGTGACTTGATACAAAACACAATTAAAGTTGAATAATGGAAAATTTATTTGGTTTGATAGAAGTTCATGATATTATATTTGTTGATAAGATTTGTCTAGTTAAAATTTGTAAGATGTTAATATTTTATATTTGGTCAAACTTGACTATTATTATCATTATATAATGATTATGAAATAGATAATGAGAAAGTTGACTCATGTCAGTTCTCTTGAACTGGCCTATGTATATTTTCTCTTCTCCTAACTACTATATAGGTAAATAGGAGAAAGTATGAAGTGAATACCTAGATTTATTTATTACTTTTATTGATTACAACCTTACAAATCATATGTAAAAGGTTCATTTCAATAACTATCTTGCTTGTATTAAATTATTTCATAAATAAATCATAGTTGAAAGGATGGGCATATGACCCCAATGTAAAATCATAATTATGGATATTGTTGACTTTATAATGATAATATTTGGTTTTTTAACTTTGTATGATTTCGTGTAAATAAAGATATGGGTAGCCTATATAATTAACCATGATGTATACATGAGTAGATATTATTTATGTCCCTATTTTAATGGCTATGTTTTTTTACCAACTTTTTCTGATCTATTAATTTAATAAGTGATTAAAAGACATTTAGATGATTTATTAAGTCATTTTAAATTTGAATCCCTTCCTTAACTAGTCCAATGATTAAGTTGGAACAATAGAAAAGATTTTGAAAGATGAAGTTTATCATGGAAGTTTTTTTATTAGATTAGGTAACAAGAAGGGATCAAATCCCGGAGGCCTTATAAAAGAGAATTCATCATGAAATCACACAAAAATATGCAAAAGAGAGATAGGACCATAATGAGTTACACATGCTTAACTCAAGATAAAGAAGGTCCAAAGTTTATCATGGAAGTAATAGTAATGATCATTGATGAGTTTATAAAGTAAAATGTATATAGACCGTGAATAATAATGAAGTAATCTATACTTCATAATAAGAAGATATGATAATAGTAATGTGATTAATATACTCCTAATTAAGAATAAAATGGGCATGGATAATGTAAAATGATTATTCTTAATCATTATTTCCTTATGAAATATTAAGGTAACCATCGTAAATAAATGATATTATCATCTCTATTATATAGACAACAGTTAGTAAACTAAACCAACATTGATTTGGGAAATCTCTAAATACAACAAGATGACCTTACAAGAGGGTAATTAATAATTACTTCATAACTTGAATAAGTCATAAAGATGTTGGAAACACAATTGGATGACCTTAAGAAGTCTTAAGTAAGATTTCATTATTATGAATTAGGTAAATAAGAAGTAACTTAAGTATCATAGAAATTATCACAAGATGAAATATGTTGTGGTAGAAAACCTTATATATGACATAGATTGGATGTAATCTTACGTCAACATACAAACATTTTAACATAGTGTTAACTAGGGGTAGTTATGGAGGAGAAAAAGAGGATGTAATGACGATAATTACATTATGTTGTCTCTCCCTATTCCATATAGAATCGAGTAAGTTATAGTTCTTTTCATTTATGAAGACAATATTATAAAGAACACACTTCCTCTTTCTTTACATGTTTACATTCATAAACAAAAATATCTATATAACTATGTCGAGATCCCTAGGCTTTTGTGCGGTCTCGGGATTATTTTTTTATTCACAACGAGAAGCAAGTAGCTAAATACATTGTCTATTCATCACATCCTTAATTTATATGTGTCGATACCAAAATAAGAAGATTGGATTTCATGGTAGAAATTTAAGGATGAAAAACATAGTTATCTCAACCTTGAAAAAGGTAAACCTGAACATATTAAAGATTGTATGGTTACTCATGGAAAGTGGAATGGAGGAGGAAAGAATAAAACCTTCTTGGTTGTACAAGGTTTATACATGGAAGATATATTGGATGGATCAAACCTAATTACTAACTAGTTGTTTAAATTTGTTAATTTTTTTGTTTTGAGCTAAATTTATTACATACCTTGTAATTGGAAAGTGAAGATAATTTTTTTCTTCATCTTTTTAAGAAATAATTGAGGTGTTATATTTTGGTATTAGAATTGTAGGTTTCATCTCTTAGAATTAACGGGTTCATTATGTTAATTTAAAGTTATTCATGTATAATATAATATAATGGTAAGAAAAAGAGTGAACAATGATGATGTAACTAGCTCAACAAATTTTAAGGGTTTGTTTAATGAAAAACTGGATGAGATCCTCTTAGTTCTCCAAGATACCCATAACCATATTATTTCCTTATAGAAGTAGGTTGGGGGTGAAAAAGATACCACGTGGAAGAACATGTAGAGGAACATGAGGATGAAACTAAGGAAAAACATCCTAGGAAGCAAGATAATGAAAATCAATGAGATAATAAGAAAGCTCACATGATTTTTGAACTGACAAAAGATATTAAAAGAAACAATCCACCAAATTTTGATGATAATCTGACTTAGGGGATGGAGTAGAAAATTGGTTAAGTGAAATGGAAAAATATTTTGAGGTCAAAGAATTATCTGAGGAAACTAAGGCTGTGTGGGGTGCTTTTCAAATCTCTCACGAAGCTTCCACTTGGTGGGACAATCATAAAATGGAACTAGGAATTGAGACATCAATTATAACTTGGGAACAATTCAAAGGATATTTTCATCAACATTGGCTACCCCAACTATATTTTTACTAGAATATTGGGAACGTTTCACTAGAATTCTGAAATATGTTCCCTAATATAAAAATATGAGAAGTTTTAGATTCGTAAGTTAATTTTGGGATTGAATCCTAGCATAGGGGGTGAAGTGGATGTGCATGGACCATCCACTATGGAGGAATTTTTGAAAAAGATATAAAATAAGAAAAAAAAATGTGTGGGATTTTCTCTTTAAGAGAGGAAAAACGTAAAATAATAAGTAATAAATCCTCACCTTCCTTTTCCAAAAAGACATGGTGAAAGAGATTTGATAAAAAAGGGAAAACTTGAAAATAAAAATATTATAGATAAATATACAATGAATAATAGAAAAGAAGGAAAAATAATTCTAGTTTTCATAACAAATTTGAGAGGAAGGGACCTGTTGGGGCTATTTTAAATGTCAAGATGATCATTATGATAGTAATTGTCCCTAGAATAACCAAGGGAATAATCAACAGTGGAAAAACAACTCTGGGAATAAAGAACCATTTCAGCAGAGGATGCATGCTAGTATACAAAATTATGAGGTGGAGAAACATGCCACGCCGTGAAGGGTAAGTTGTTTGGATTACATGTTACTTTTTTTTATATTGGAGTGCAACTAAATGTTTTTTTCTTCTAAGTTAGCTCATGGAAAATTTTAGTGGCTAATATTTGTAATTTGGCTAAAAGTAGGAATTATGGAATATGAATTTGGATATTTTTATGACCATGGAAATGACCACGTGTTACCCGAAATTCCACAAACAATAATTTTTCTATGTGAATAGCCAATGGATCTCTAATCCCAACATATATTTTTATTGAATCACCACATGATAGATGGGTCGGGGTTTTAAAACATTCTTAGATTGCCAAGAAATCTATGGAACCTTCCTATTCATTTGGTCTCATTCGCCGACATGTTTAGGATTTTTTTGAAATTTGATTAAATTCTCCATACACACACATAGAAAGAGAGAGAGAGAGATCTAGATTAGAATCTACTAAAACTTTTTATAAGCCTCAATGCATGAGGAGCAACCAAGTGTCACCCATTCTGGGCACATGAGCGTAAAGGTATGTAAAAGGATTTCCAATGCCTGAAATTTGAGATAGGGTGAAAATGTGGCGGGATTATGAGAATCCTCAAGGAAAATGAATTTTGGACTCCAAGCCCGTGAAATGAACCAATTCAATAAAGTTTTAGGTCTACGGTTAGATGAGGCAAGAGTGACAGTTAGGGGAACATGTGGTAGACCTCCATTTATACTTAAAATGTGTTTTGTGTAAGAAATATCCTTCATGCCAATGAATTAACCTTCATTCACCACTCCATCTATAATTTCCTTCAAAAAATATTATATTTCGCCAATACCACGAATGTTGATTTTAGATAATTCGCCAACCCAATGAATCTAGTTCCAACCATATTTTCCATGATTTCTATAAATTTTTTTAGGCGAGTTCCTTAAAATTTTTCCCGAGTTAGCTTCTAATTTGTCTAGAAAGGTTGGATACATGGAAAATTTATGGACTATTAAATATGGAAATAATGTTTCCCATAGAGTCACTCAATGCCTACTTGAAGTAAACTTAAGAAATACTTGAGTTTATTATAGAACTAACCTTTTATAGCTCCTTTAGGGTCTTATGATGTTTTCATAGGCATAAATTGGGAGTATCATTACCAATCATCCATAAATTTTCTAGAATTTTTTTTTCCCTTGATGATTAGCATAAAACAACAATAATACAAGGTATAAAAAGAGATTTTGTAGTAAGACAAATCTCTTCCATACAACCGAAAAGGATAGGAATACAAGATGTACATTATATGCAGAAAATATAGCATATTCTAAAGAAAATGAGCCAAAAATAGAGTATTTTCCTCTTTTAAATGAATTTAGAGATGTTTTTCTTGAAGAACTACCTGGTTTACCACCTAGACGAGAGTTTGACTTCATCATAGACCTCAAACCAGGAACTAAACCTCTGTCAAAAGCACCATATATAATGACTACAACTGATTTAGTAGAATTGAAAGCTCAATTTCATGAGTTTTTGTCCAAAGGATTAATCGGCCAAATGTATCACCTTGAGGGGCACTGGTAATCTTCATAGAGAAAAAGGATGGTTCCCTAAGATTGTGCATTGATTATCAAATGTGAAATAAGGTAACAATTAAAAATAGATACTCCTTACCTATAATTGATGGTATTTTTGATCAAATAATGGGTTCTTCATTTTATTCAAAGATCGATCTCGTGATCTGGTTAGCATTAATTAAGAATTAAAGATGAAGACATCTATAAAACAACACTAGAAAACAATCCCAAAGAATAAGAGGTATGATGGTTTTAGATTTGAACATGATAGAATTCTACATTATTTCAATAGAGTCTATGTACCTTTGGGAAATGAATTAAGAACTAAAGTTCTTAAATAATTTCACAATGCACCTTATTCAAGTCATCCAGGGTAACAAAATTGTTAGCTGACATAAAGAAATAATAATTCTAGAAAGAAATGAAAAAAATATGTAAAGAATTATATAGCTCACTACTTAGAATGCCAAAGAGTTCAAGAAAAACATTTACATCCAACAGACTTTTGTAATGTACCTTAGTATAAGTGGCAAGTAATTATCATGGAGTGTGTCTCGTAGTCACAAAATCATGCACTTATTATTAGATTCTTACCACCAAGTATGTTATTTTGTATATGGATCTCATGTAGTAAAATTATTCACTAATGTCTCATCTCTAGTCTTGTCACTAGTTAGTCAGTCGGTTGTCATTGTCACTTGTCTCACACAACCATCAGTTGTTTATATAATTTTGGTCATCTCTCGAGAGGGTCTTAGTTGTCGCTATTTGGTCATTTTTCGTCTCTAGTCTCTAACTAGGTGTTAGCTAGAAAATTTGTTGGGTGGACAAACTTGTGGATTTCTTGTCAATGGTCCGGGAATATAAGTCCCTATACTTAATCGGTGCAGCTATTGTGTATGCATACACAAGTAAAGTTGTATTTTCCTTGTGGCCTTGTGACTAGGGATCCAACAGGGACACTCCATCGACCCTATAGAAAAAAGATAGCAATATCTTGTTAGGGAAGAATTTTTCTGAAGAGTGGGAAAGGGGAGTGATAGAAAAGGTAGGAGAACTAATGTTGTAGGTAGAAAATCAGATTCATACACACACTAGTTAGAAACTTCATCACATGCACTAAATTAAGAGGAAACAACTCTGCAAGTAGTAATAAGACCAAATAGAATTTGATGAGCACAAAGTATCATGAAATCCCTTAGTCAAAGAAAGCTAGAAACTCCTTCTTGTATTGATTGCTCAAACCAAAGTTGTACATAGTGGGGAAATGGAGGAAATTTGAGAATGAGGGGAATGGAAGAATTTGACTATCTCCTTTGTTCTCTCAATGCACTCTTGAGTTTACAAAATCAATCACCAACCCTTTGAAAAGAGAATGGATTTACAATTTACAGAATGAGAGATGACTCATCATCTACCCCCAATGGATTTTCATATGTCCTCATGCGCAACTTAAAATTGAAAAAAATGATGACACGCTATGAATTTTTAAGAACCTTAAGGTAGTTATTTTTTTTTCATAAAATGCACAATACATTGTTTGGTTTGGAAGTAAGGTAAATGATTCAAACATCAATGGTGTGTTTAAAATTTTTCAATGATCTACACATGTTCTTGTGTTCTCCTGCATGTTTTAGCCATGTACATAATTCAATGTAAATTTTCAAATCAATCTTATATTTTCCATCAAATATTCAATATGTTGGAGTTTTGAGAGTAATTTCTTCTTTGACTTCGTGCGACAAGAATCTTGCATCATCCATTAAATGTATTTTTTTTCACCATAGACATTACCATACATGTTTAATATTTGTTGACTCGTATTTGTTTTGAACTTACATTGGTGGCATCCCCTAATGAACCTGAAGTGGCTATCTCGCAGCCAACCAAATTTTTTGATGAACATGCACTTCACCATTCTTGAATCCATAAATGAAGACCATAAGGTAGTGTCAAAAAATTTTGATGCGGTTCTTATCAATTCAACACTAAATACTCATTCAAAGTATTCATATTCTGGTTCTAAAATTTGGAACAATATTACGAGGTATTTTGTTTCCAAAGACCAACAATTCCAAACAATAAACCTTCAACTCCCAAAACTAGTAATTTCGGGGCTTCCCAATTGGATCTATAAAAACAATTGAAATTAATGTAAGCTTTTAAAAGTGATTTAAAATAGGTCATCATATTATTGTGATAATATTTTATTTGGGTAATTCACACAAATAACTTATAAAACTATAATATCAACTCAATCACAGTGAAGATATAAATATTGCCAACTTTTAAATTTGTAAACTCAACATATAAAATAAAGAGTGACCATATGAATGTACGAATGAATATCATTGTAAAAAACATTTTGAAATAATTAATAGTTATATATTTTCTATTTGTTACAATTTTTGGATGCCCTCTGCAACACTCAAACCTTGAGACAATATCTATGATATGTTTGTGTACAAATTGGTCATCAACCACTTATCTTTGAAAAAAATTCTTCATTATATTTTCTCCCCACCATAAAATTTTTCGGAGGGTTTCCCTTTGGGTCCATTGTAATACACAAAGTGTCTCTAGGGCCGAAAATAATATTCTCTCTACTCCAAATATTTTGGAGCTCTTTTAGTAAAATTTTATCTTCTACACAACAATGTTCTTTACCCAAAAAAATAAATGGTTTCAATTCAATTGCTATTATTTTTTCAAAGCCTTAATCAACTTTTCAACTTCGGTAGAAGAGAGATAGCTAGACCAAAATCCCACTTCACATTTTCTTATTGGTATCTTTAAAAATTTCTTGAGCCCACCTCGAAGTCAATAAAATCCTTACCAAACTTGATTTCCAACTCCTTAAGGGATTGGTTTTTCTCATAGAGAAAACCCTCCAAATCTAAAATAATTAAATAATCCTTTTGGCCAACTACAAAGAAGTAATTTTTTCTCAATTGTCCATAATTTGATATTAACCAATTCAAATAATCAAAATTTAATAATGTTAACACTTACTAATTGAGACTCCAACTTGGATTCCCTTGCACTCCCCCTCTGTAGGCTCTTGTGATGCACATTCTATTAAAAAAAAAATAATCAAATCAAAATAAATTTTAAGTTGATGTAAAAAAAAAACGTGATACAACTTGCTTTTATACAATATTACATAGATGTAGTTGTATATTAGTGACCACTAGGCGTAAGCCATTAATGTTTGGACTATGTTTGGGTTGAATGTATTTGATGGGCTTAACGACCACTAATGATGAAATACAAAGAGGTATTTGTGTTTTCTATTCTCAATAGTTTATTGTTAACCAATTAAAGAATCATTAATCAATTGAAAGTAAATACCATGGCGACGTAATTAAATTCATGATATAACTTGCTTCTATTCAATGAAAAAAACTTTGATGGAAAATATTACATAGATATTGATGTATATTAGCGTCTGCTAGGCTAGCCCATTATTTCTTGGACTATGTTTGGTATGACATACTTTGATTAGCTTAGTGGCCCCAAATAACCAACTGTACAAAAGTAAATTTTTTTCAATTGTCCACAATTTAATATTAACCAATAAACCAAAAATTTACTCAATTTAAAATAAATCTAATTAAAATATGTATGTTAGTGATAATTAGGGTAATACATATAACAAATAAACTACTTCGCTATAGGTTCCTACAATTATGAGGGGCTTATAAATGGTCTTGTTTATTTGTACATGACCACCATACCATTTTCTGTCTGTGAGTTCATGCATGACGTGCCAATAGCCTCCCCATTTGTCATTAAATCTAGAAAATTTGAAGTTTTATTAAAAACATGTAAACAATGACAATCAAAAACTTCTTGTAGTGATACATTTATAATACGAGTATTTCCCACTCACCTTTTATAGATTCATTGGATAGATGGTCGAGACATCTGGGGAAATAAGTTGAATTGGTTGTGACATGTTAAGAACATCTTCATCTCCTTTGTTTGTATGTGGAGAGGAAGAGACAATGTCTTCCTCTACTGGTTGGTTGTCTGCATAAATATTGTATGTATCAGTTCAAATGCATTAAACAAATATAATTGTTTTAAGTGATCTTAATCAATGTACCTTTTTTCAAATGAGAATAGTAATGTTTTAAAACATTTCTTGATCATGTGATTCAAAAATAAAAAAAACATATAGACCCGAGTCAACTAAAGCATGCACTGCAACACTACCGCCATACAACACTATAACTGGAGAATTTTTGGAAGTGAGTCGATCAAACATATGTGACCAAAACCCATAAGATATCTTGTAAAGAAAAGGGCGTGTCTTTCCTTGTAGGCCGATTTCACTTGCAGTCACAAATTGCTGTGGAAGTTTATCCATCCAATCCATGGTGATTTCTTCTCTATCCCCATCATCAACATCACAATTGTGCACACCAGTTATTGTGTACATAAGACAAAAGCTATTAAATTTTTCATTTTTGTCATAAAATCTGTAACAACCTTCCACAACTGATTCCCCCTTGTCTTTAAATTTTTGCATGTATTTTTTTATTGTCTCTCTTAACATTTTTGAAGAAGCAACAAGTAAGAGCACAATAATAAAACAATTTAAAAGACTAGATCTCGACAACTGTAAGCAAGTCCATTATTGCATCAAAATTTAGTAAGCTAGACAAATTACATAAATCTGTGATCACACATTCTACATTGAATGGATTAGTTGATGGAATAGAAGATAATTTTGATTGGAGCTAGAAAGGATATGCATATTGACATGTAAAGTCTTATGTGTCTTCCATCCTTGCTGGAATTTGTTCTTCCATTGAAATCACGTAGTTATCAATAATTGTTTGAGTTGCTACTAGGAGAACCTCTGCCACTTCAACATCAATTTTTCTTTTTGATGATTTTTCACTTCCTCTGGAATCAAATTTTATTTTTCCTTTATTCTCTTCTCCCAAGAGTACACACAATTGGCAGTAGTGAGAGTCATGTAGACCAAAATTTTCAACAATATTATTTTCATTGCATTTTACCAATACAATATTACCTGGATATTTACTTTTTAATATTTTAGAAATTTTCCTCTCATTATTTTATCATCTTTTACTCTTTGGCAAGTAAGAATCAAAAGTCTCTGCTATGACACCTGCTTTAATAGAGCTAGTTAGCCATACTTTCCCTAATTGCACTTTATTTACTATAATTGATAGCTCCTCATCGGTCATTCTTCTTATAAGTCTAGAGAATTGAATTCTCCGTGAACCTTGTCAGTGAATTTTCAAATTTAGGTTGGTTATCCTTATAAGGAGAACAAGTAATCCCACTTGATTTAAATAACTCAAAGGTTGTTGTCCATTTTTTCCATATGTCCTCGGGTAAAAATAGAAATGTCATTTTGTCGAAAGACTCTTTTTCAAAGCCAATTTGAAAATAACAAGACATTATTTCTCGAAACTTTGAATTGAAAGAGGAAGTAGTATATTTATTTTTTATATATTACAAAATTAAATTTTAAGAAAAATGCGTTAAAATTAAGTATCGTTACCTTCAACTCATTTGTCTTTGTGTTTCCCACTTGGGATTCCGAGGACATCCTAGGGATCTCCAAATCATTCGAGCCTTGTACAATATATCAATAAAATTTGTATCAATCCAATTTTTGTTTACCTCATTTTCCGCCTACAAATATTAACAATGTCTCTTCTCGGTGCGTTTGAAGAAATAATGCGAGCCTTTCTAAACTGCATTTTAGTATGTAATGACTTATATTTTCTTTCATCCAAAATATTTTCTTGGGCTTAAATGTTAAATTAGACGTCTAGAATGTAGAACTGCACATCATCCCTTTTCAAGTCATCTAGATCCTCAAGTAGCACAAGTTCCTTTGTAGATGGTAAAAAGGGAAGAAGAATTACATCCCTCGTGTAGGAATAAAATTAATCAACATTGAATGGAAAATAAGGTCATAATTCTCTTCATATACAATACATAATTGATATTGTAGAGCGACACATGACACCTAGAAACTTCAACCTGGAAAAACATTGCCATTGAACAAAATAATTTTAATTATTCAACATTTGTAATTTATATTTACTCAAATATACTGGCCACTTTCTTCAACAACACAGCTGATTTTTATTCTTTTTAAGCCTTTGCAACTTTGAATTAGAGGGATCTATCTCTAATTTATACAAATAAGATCGCCTCAACATTGTAAATAGCTTTGCATGTTTCAATGGAGAAAGATTTTTTTCTATTCAAATAATGACAAATAGAAGAGGTATTCTTGGTTCTATACAATTTTTTGAATACCAAATTCATGTTAGTATGAATTTCAAGGGAATTTTCATATCTGTTTTGTCTGAATGTATGAACAACCCCAAATTCCAACCATATTTAAAACAAGAACACATTTTATTTTCTCTAGAAGCCTTCATTTCCAGTTTCTTGAACAATGAAACTTCCAATTCCATGTCAAGAATAAGGCACTTATTCATTACAACATCAATGCGTTTAACCTGAATACACAATGTTTGCTTGATCAATAACCTTTGAAGTTAGTACCATACTGACTTCTTTGACAATGTCTTCATCAACAAAAATAACCACATATCACCGTGGTAATTTTTCGGGAATGCATTTCTACAAACCATTCATCATCTATATTTTTCATATCCTTTGCTCCTTTAATCAAAGGAATTTACAGGAACAAAGTGCAAAAACTAGAAGAAATATTTCCTGAAAAAGGAATTAAACAAATTAATAATTTATAAGTAATTGGAAAGGATAAATATTGTTTCTCAATAGTGAAAAAGCAAGGAGATGTTGTATCTTGATGTCATTATTTTCATAGAGTAAAAGTCAATATGAATAGATATTTATAGGTTAGCGGTTGCTAGACATACTTCAACCCTCCTTTAGTTATAAAAAATAAAAAATCATTAATTGATTTTTTTATCCTTTGTTCTAAGAAATTTAAACAATTAATCGAGTTTAAATGTGGTTTGTTTTGAGTTATCAATTTGTCACTAGAAGTGAAGATTAGTGGCTGCTTTAGCATCTATATATTCTAGGATACATTTTTGTCAATGTAAAAAACAATCATAGTTTTAGGATAGAGGAGATATTAGTGGATTGATGGCTATATTCCCATCACTGTAAAAACATATTTGAGTTACACTACTTAATTGTGGAAACCTAGAATCCAACATGAGTGATAATGGTTGAGAATTGAATATTTAATAATAAAAAATCTTACATGTCGTGATGTGATTAGGTGTTGTAAATAGATACATTTTTATGGTTCTCATAAGATATATCATGTATATCACATAATTGAAATCAGATAGTAAAAAGGAAAATGCCTAGTAGCCGCTAGGTTTAATTAGTAATTAAAGTAATGGTTTCCTGGTATCAAGCCTCAATAGTTTCTTATTTTAAAATTAGTGATCAAATAACAAACAAAACATGGACAACCCTGGCATCTACTAGGATCCTAGAAGGTGGCTAATATACCTAGCAGGTGCTAGGCTTAAGATTATGTGTTTGACTATGTATATTGTATTCTCTTGAAATTAATTTTTGAATTACGTCTATTCAAAAAGTCATAAATATTTTTCTTGTCTTGGAGTTTTTTGTCTTCTCTTGTCTTGGAACATTAAATAAATGTAGTAAGCATCCACCCTAGTCGCTAGTCTTGAAAAATATAAATACAATAATGGAGCATAATTAGTTTTTCAATGGAGTCGTTATTACTTGTCCCATATGCAAGACTGCAGATCTCCTAGTGGCCGCTAACATGTAATAGACATCAAATATCATATTGAACTCAATGACCGCTAGGCTTAAAATTTTGTTTTTAATTACGTGTATTCAGGAAAGCTGTAAATATTTTTCTTGTCTTGGAATATTTTTTGTCTTCTCTTATCTTGGAACATCAAAGAAAGGAAAATCCTTGGCAACCGCTAAGCTTCCTGACTTCCCTTAGGTAGTTTCCTCTCTATTTTGTCAGAATCCATTTTAACTTGGAGAATAACAATCGAAGGATGGAGCCTTATGTATTAGTAGTTGGATATATTGTCATATCACGTAATTCATGCCGAGTTCTTATCAAGGAAAATTCTTAGAGATTGCTATGGTACATTACATATTGGAAGGAATGGTTTGGTGCTCACTTTGGGATATACCTTTTTAAAAAAATATCGACCTAATAAAAATTCACTTTGTCTACCTTAGTGACAAATGTAAGTGTTAGAACACAATAATAGAAGTACATATTTTAAACCTAAAGGTGTATCCTGATCATCTTGGCCTACATATTTCTAGAAATTACCCATTAAACAAAATAGTCCTAAACAATTTACTAAAAATTGAGGGCGAAGATGAAGACAAATCTTGCTCAGAATAAATGATCAGAGGCTAAGATAAATAGGTTCTGGTAATAGACATAACCACATAGTTAGGAAAGGTTAGATCATAGTAGTAGAAGTAGATCATAGTAGAAGAAGTATCCTCGAAGCTTGTATGGAAAGGTAGATGCAAAAAAATAATGGGTGTGCCTCTTCTAGAGGCTATCCTCATAATTAATAACTTGACTAATGACTAATTAAGTGCTGGAATGTTGTCAGTCCTTGGCTAATTACTCAAATAGTAGTGAATTAATTATTGTAGGATACCTCTATATTATTGCTGACCCCATCACAAAAATGAATAACTTGTCAGGGAAAATCAATCTTGTGTGAATAAATTTCCCTTTGTATGCTCTATATTTTGTCAAAATTCATTTTAACTTTGAGAATAACAATCCATTTTAACACAAATATTGCTCAGGAATAAATGATTTGTTGATGAGAAGGCTAGCGGCTTCCACCCTCCACATTGTCGAGGAATCCATTTTAACAATGTAAAAACAATCTAAACAACTTTGTTGTCATTATTTGTAATTATATTATGTTCGTTGGACTATCCCTAGTAGAGCCAAGTCCTTGAATACATACCTTTAAGAAGGATGACACCTTATGTAGTTCTCATTTGATATATTGTGTAGAAAATGTAATTCATATCTTTTCATATAAATAAAAATGCTTGGAAACCAGTAAGCGTCGTTAGTTAATGATAGGGAAGGCTTTGCTATTGCGAAGATAAATAGTTTCTGGTAACAAACATAGCCACATAGATAGGAAAGGTTAAATCATAGTAGTAGAAGTAGATCATAGTAGAAGAAGTATCCTCAAAGCTTGTATGGCAAGGTAGCCATGAAAAATTAATGGGTGAGCCTCTTCTAGAGGCTACCCTCATAATTAATAACTTGACTAATGATTAGAAATTTAGTAAAGTATTAAATGTATAAATTAGTAAGTTTAAGCACTAAAACATTTTTGGTCCTTGGCTAATGAATCAAATTGCAATGAATTAATTATTATAGGAGACTCCCATATTATTGCTAACACCGCCATAAAAAGTAGACCTTGTCAGGGAAAATCAATCTTGTGTGAATAAAATTCCCTTTGTATGTTGTCATTAACTCCAAATTGAACCTTTAATCTAATCTATTAAGATAGCTAATAAATAGGTAGATTTTGTAGAAAATTGAGGGATTGACCAAGTGTTTTGTGATAAGATTGGTAATAAATATGTTGATTGGCCGGAATCATCACCATTTCCAATAAAGGTTGATATTAAAGCCGCTAGAAAGCTTGTATTAATTACAAGCATGCAATGGAATATTCACTCCATATATTTTTCTAGTTAATTTCCTTATTTTCACACCTTTTAGGTTTCTCTCATGAGATTTCATTTATTCTGTCATGGCCGAACCAATGTTTCCTTTCATGTAATTTTATGCATCGGTGCATGAAATTGGATTTTATACCAAAATATCACGTCGCCATTTGAAATCCATTTTTGGATTGAATTAGAGCAAGACTTGGTTGCTATTGAGGGATTTCTTGGAGATGATTATATTTCTCTGGAGGGACATCTGAGGGTGAATGTGGAAGTTTATTTGATGTTCATTTGTCATCTTCTTATCATACATTTGGAAAAGGATTGGGATTTGGAGATGGGTCGTCACTAGATCAAGCCAGACTTATAGGGTTGACATGGAAGTGGAAATGGACAAAACCTTGAGTGCATCATGGCCCTTTATTTCTGATGCTCACTATAAATAAGAAGGTTTGGTGGATGTGGACTTTTTTTCGAGTTACACAAATGGTTTCATGTCCTAAATTGTTTCTTGTATGAAGTGGAAAAATTGGGTGAGACATCGTCGACAGGAGGTAGGTCGCTCCACTTGCCTGACTTGGATGTTATGCATGCTCTTTTGTAATAAGAACCAAGACGTTGGGATGTTCTTCTTTGGTAAGTTCATGAGGTGTACGATTGGTTAAAGAGTCGAATTTGTTTTACGAAAAGAGCATATTTTTGGAACCGCCAATGGAAACCATTTTCATGCTCGTTAAGGTGGAGGTTACGAAGATGTCATCTAATTCAGATAAATAAGTGGTTCTAAAATACATCAGGTTGTATCTTTGTTTTGGTTTTTATATAGCATTTCAGTTCCATTATTATCGATTCATACTTGTCTAGCTTATTGGTTTGGGATTTTTGTATTCCCAACCACTTGTGTTTTTTGGAATTTTCCCTTGCATTTTTCACCAAAGTATTGCTAGATCATTTGGTTTTTTAGACTGATCCTCTCATTGTATCTGTAATGTAAAGGGAAAGGGACCCTTTAACCCTCATTTAATTATAAAATACAAGAAATCATTAGTAGCATTTATTTTATGCATTGCACTAAGAAATTTAAACAATTAATCACTATTAGATTTGGTTTGTTTCAAGTTGTCAATTTTTTGGTATAAGTGAAGACTAGTGGCCGCTAGTGTCTATATATTCTAGAATATCTTTCCGTCAATGTAAAAATAATATTTACTGATTTAGGTTAGAGGAGACAATAATTATCCTAGCGGTCGTTAATCTCAAGACTTTATTATGTTACACCAACGTGAAAAAATAATCTACAACCTTAGCATCTGCTATCCTTCGAATATCATGTGGTAGAATTTGAATAACATATTGAAATCAGTGGATGCTAGGCTATAATTTTTTTTGGAATACATGTAATCAGGAAATTTGTTAAAATTTGTTATGTTACATGATGAGAATATAATAAGCTTCAATCTTAGGGGCTACATGTACTCTGAAAAATCATTACTATATGTCTTATCTTCAAATATTTTTTGTATATTCATGTATTCAAATATCTAAGAAATGATGTAAACATCCACCATAGCAATCTCTAGTATTTAAACATCATTTTCTAAATTCTAAATATAATAATGGAGCTTAGAGATTTTTTTCTGTCGAGTCATTACTAATTGTCTTGTATGTAAGACAACAACTATTCTAGCGGCTACTAACCTCAAGCCTCTGTGATGTTGTAACAATGCTAATTCAAAAAAAATATTAAACCCAACATCCGTTAGGCTTAAAATTTCATTTGGAATTCATGCGATAGACTTCAAATATCTTATTGAGCTTAGTGACCACTACACTTAAAATTTCAATTGGAATCACGAGTATTCAATAAAGAATGTAGTGACCATTGACCCTAGTGGTTGCTAATATTTGAAAAAAGTCTTTTAAAATTTAAATATAATTGTAGAGCATATTTATATTTTCATTCGAGTTCATTACTACTTGTCTTGAATGCTAGACAACAAATATCCTAGTGGTCACTAACCTCAAGTATTTGTAATTTTCCTCCAGGGCTATGTATGTAATTATCTTTAACCATATCAAATGTTAGGAATATCATGTAATAAAATTTGAATAACATGTTGTACTTAGATACCACCTAGCTAAACAATTGGTGTTGGAGATTAGTTCAAATTTAAATTTTTCTTCGGTTTGTTAATCAATATCTTGAATACAATATAAGAATTATCTTAAGTATTTGTTATGTTACACCAATGCAGTGGAATAATCTATGAACTTAGCAGTCATTAGGCTTCGAATATCATGTGATAGAATTAAAAAAATATTGAACTTAGTGGCCACAATGCAAAAAATTTCATTTTGGAATATGTGTATTTTGGAAAATCATTTAAATTAATCTTGTCTTGGAATATTTGTTATTTTGGAACATCAACGATTGAAAGTAAACATCAACCCTAGTGGTCACTAGTCTTAGAAGGTAGTATTGTAACATCCAAATATAATAAGGGGCTTAGTTATTTTTTCAGTCGGGTCATTACTAATTGTCCTATATGCAAGGAAAAAATATCCCAATGGCTACTAATCTAAAGTCGTTGTTATGTTGAACCAATGCTATTTAATAATCTTCAACATTAGTGACTGCTAGGCTTTGAATGTCATAGTAGGATTATGATAGCATAATACATAAATCTAAATATAATAATGGTGCTTAGCTCAATTTTTATGCAATCCGTCCTAGTTGTATTGTATGTGAGTCAACCAAAATCTTAATGGCCGCTAGTCTCCGTTCTTGTTTAAAAATGTATTAAAAAAATCTTTAATATTTCTTTTGTCTTAGAATATTTGTTGCCTTTTGTTGTCTTGTAATAGATAGGCAATATCGTAAACATCCAGCTTAGCGGCCTCTAGTCTTGGAATATGTTATTTAAAAATTTAAAAATTGTTACTTTATATTGGATCATTTATCAAGTAAGTTGTTACTAACTGTAAATGAAATATATGTTTGTAAATAGAATGATTAACATTTATATTTAATAATATTTACGAGTACATATAATGTGCTTACCTTTTACTAAACATAAAAATATTTGTAAAGACATTGCATTTAATTATTTCTACGTGGGAAAACAAATATAAAAAACTATATATATCAATGTGGAAATCAAGTGAGAATCAAATATTGAATAATTAGTCACGACTATTTATTTCATATTAAAAAAATCATTAAAGGAGGTAAAAATGATTACCTAGACTTGTGTGTACGTGTTTCTACAATTTTAGCAAGAAAACTACCACCTAGAAATAACTTCCTAACTTAGCTAAATATGAGAAATTACACATGCATGATGAAGAAACGAGCAAGTCCTACCCTTAACATTAATAACTTTGAAATTGATCAAAACACAATGTAAATGAATGAACTCTATTCCCCTTAATTGCCTAATTTAACATTAAAATGGACCTAAGTAGTCCAATGGAAATCAAACTATATTTGCTTTCTTTGATCCATCAATGGATGCTTGGGTGTGAGGCTTAGCTCTTCAAGAATGGAGGATGGGGATCTCAAGAATGACAAAAGGCTATTAGTATGAAACTATGTGCTTACTTTTGTCTCTTGAGAGATTTAGGTGTAGGTATAAAGGTAGGAGGAGGGCTCTTTATATAGCCCAAAGGATAAAGGATTCAACACATCCTCATGAATGTGGGATAAATGGAGATGTAGAGTTAGTTATGGATAAGGGGGTTTAGATGGGGTTGAGTTAGCTTTAGGAGGGTTTAATTTGTCCTCAAGTGGCTCATGTGGATAAAGGGGGTGTATTAATTAATCAAGATGATTAATAAATACATGTGCAAGCTTTTAGATGGATTTTAGTATGATTTAGACCATTAAGAGGAATTAAACTAATTAAATAGAGATTTATTGATTTAATGAGAAGGGAGGCTAATTAATTAATAATAATTAATTAGACTAGATAGAAGGTGTCGATTAACAAAAGGTCATTAATTAGGGTATGTGTTGGATAGGCAACTTAATTAATTAGCATAATGTAATCAATTAATGACAATGGAAGAGAAGATGAGCGCTATTGACAATATGTCATCAATTTGCGGGAAAGGGGATAATTAGCGCAATTTAAGTATTTAAATTGCTCGGACGTAATTATAGGTGTCTACATTTGGCCCTCTTTGGGGTGGCGTAAGAGAAGCCACTTCAAAGATAGTAGAAAGAAGAAAATTTTGAAGGGACAAAAGAAAAAATTAGTAGGAGGGAGAGATGCCCCCTCGAGTGTCGATGGGGTGATGAAAGAAGTCGATTGATGATCGAAAAGGTGAGAGATAGGCAGAAGAATGGGGAAGAGGCAGGATGCCCCAATGAGAGAGAAAATTAGGGGTGAAAGGGAAGTGATGTAGAAGAAATATGGAGGAGGGGAGGGAAGAGATTAGCCTCTAGCCACTTTGTTTATTGGAACAATTTTGATATCATCATATTGCCATAGGAACTACATCATCGGTCCTTATGAAAAATATAAGCATACGAAAATGGTAGAATGACATGAAAAGCCATACTACAAACAATTTTCCATTGCTGAAAGTACCAACTCCACGTAACATACAATAATTCAATGCAATACGACAAGGAAACAAACTCATTTAACGGGAAATCAAGTACAAACGCACATATACAACCCAACAACGGTCAAGACAGGTTGTACAAATATTTTGTTATCGGTCTTGAAGAGATTCAAAAGTTTGTGATTAATGACAACGGTTAAAAATGATGCCCTGAGTAAGGATACATGCAAGGGGAATGACAATGGACATGGGGTCCATGAAAAGTGTTTGTGCGTGAAAAAAATAGTACCAGGCAACAAAAGTGCCCCAGTACAGACGGAGTAAGCGGCTAGCTTTATGACTGGTTGTGAATCCGGTGATCTACGAGTCATATTAATCGGGAAGATGTGAGACAAACTAGTAGGATATGGAGAAAATACCATGTGCGAGACACAAGTTTCAAATTAATAAGCAAGTTACCATTTTTGTGGAGTTTTTTACTTTTTTAGGATTTTTTTTTGAAATTTTTGCATTGTTTTTGGATTTTTTTATATATATTGTTTTTATTGTTTTTCTTTCCAAACCATGGTGAACAATAGAAGAAAGTAGAAGAAGAAAGTGAAGGGCCTAGGGGTGACAGAAAGTTCCCTAGGTGGAAGAAAGGAGAAACAAAGGACAAATAATGTCCTTGTTAAGTGGAAAAATTAAGAAAAAATAATTATTTACGAGAGTGTGAAGAAGAATAAAAATCGCTAGGGAGCAATAAAATTGCCCTAGGGAGAAGAAAGGGGTATCGGACAACAAAAATGCCCCAATATGGTGAAAAATAATTATTTAATAAAAATAATTATTCCACAAATGTGATGAGGAGAAAACAAGTGATTGAAATGGGCCTCCGGCCTTCCTAATGGTGAAAAATAGGTTAATATACCCCACCATGGGGGTAAAAACATTGCGACCAATTCATTTTAATTGATCAGTTGAGAAAATTTTACTGTGAGGCTCTAACACTGAGGAGAACCATGGTGATTGCATGAGACCATTTGAGGCATGCGGATGCAGTCCGGGGGTACTAGAAGCATGCGGATGATGGCCCCTTTGTGATTATCGAAACCCTGATTGTAAATTTTTGTCATTAATGCATTAATTGTAGCTTTTAGCCGTAGAAAAATGCATAGGCGCACCTACGCACGAGGCACCATTTTGGGGGCACAGGTGTCCTTTGAGGTGCAGTGCCAAGTCGGAAACGCACACATGCGCGGACACAAATATCACACACACGCGCACACATACACAAGCACATGTACGTGAATGTGCACATGCTAGAAATGGGTCACACATGTGAAAAGCATGGCACAAGAAATGGAGAGGGGAAAGTTCACACACTTTGGGAATACATGCGCAAGTTTAGGCACCCAATGTGTGGTGCACATGCCAAAAAGGGTGCGCAGGCACTCGAAAGAGGGTGCACGCACTAGAAGACACACGTGCACAAGCACATGTGCCAAAAACATGGCGTACATGCCAAAAAGGGTGCGCAGTACCCTAGATAGGCAGAAAAAGATAGGAAAGTTTCCAAAAACATGACACTTAGAAGAATTTTTAGGATTTTTGGGTTAACCCTAAAAGATGAGATAAATTTTTAGAGGAATTTTAAGAACTGATGAGCGGCGTGTTATTTTATAGAGACGACTACCGGTTTTATAAACGTGGGAGTGGTATACCCGGATTGCAGAGCTAGAGGGAAGTATGCATCGGCGCAACCAGCGAGCCATGGTGATATTACTTGAGGCAGTGGGGCTGGAACCCATGGTGCGGATGCCATCTATTGTATTGGATCACGGCCTTTTGACTCACAATTAGCAGTGATGACATAGCGAGAGTCAGTGTTTCAGACTGCCCACAAGAGATATGACGGTGACTATTGAGGATGTGTGGCAGATCCTTCATGTGCCCATGATGGGCACGTTGATCGAGTACAACTTAGATGCAGGGTTGATTAGAGTAGCTTGCAGTGCTCTATTTGGTGTTGACGATATCTCGCATGATGGGATGACTATAACATTACAAAAGTGCATCTCTGACCCCACATTACATCGGGGCCTCTCTACATCATGGCTCTTATTAGTGGATTCCTACTCACTGATAAGACAGGGGACTTCATTCTCGAGAGAAATACTACCATTCGTCCATGGCATTTATAACGGCGAGAGATATTCTTTGGGGTAGTGTATATCTTGGCCCATTTATCTTGGGATTTGCACTGATTACATACCACGGTTAGAGAGGACCGTGGGGCTAGCCTCATTATTACAGATATGGTCGTGGGATCATATTACTATCGGGCACCCTGTGGGCCCTTTCCGAGTTCAAGATCCCGAGGAGCCATCATACATGGCTTGGGTAGCAGCTGGCGGAGATGTACGTGGCCATCTTGGTAGCCTATTCAGATATAGGTGGGAGTTCAATGAGTTGGTAGTGATAGATGTCATTTGGCGTCCATACAGTCACTTACAGTGGCTAGAGGATGCCATAGAGCTTAGCATGTGCTTGGTGGAGCAATTTCTAATTGGCAGCCATAGCTATATCATGGAGTTATATCGAGTAGACAGTCTTGCAGCAGGCTTGGTAGTAGGTACGAGGGGATCCCCTAGCCAAATATCTAGCATGCTTACAGGGACTCCGAGAGGCATACCATAGGGCCGCATATACCTGTGGCCTGAGCTAGGGCTAGTTTCACACAGGTGGTCCCCCAGGTGTGGGACCCATTACGACAGTGAGAGACCCGAGGACAACAAATCCGATTATGTAGCATGGCAGTGCGTGACAGTATTACCCCAGTGTCTCACTATTCCAGAGGTAGCTTGGGTAGTAGGCATTTTCCCACCCGTAGAGGTATGGCATGGGGTAGAGTGTAGGACTAGAGTAGTGGCACTAGGGCTAGACCTAGAGGATCCCTTTGATGGCATCCCACATGATGGACAGGGTGCCCGACAAGCACAAGGACCAAGGCCATAGGGCCCAATACAGGTAGCCATGTAGCCACCCAAAGGTAGGGTCTTTGAGCAGGGATAGTCTTCTAGAGCACCTCAAGGACCAGCACTTAAGGCACACACAACCTCCCGGCTAAGCGGCACAGACAACCACAGTACAGGTACATGTACAATAGCTCATAGATGAGAGAGACACAGCCAGAGTGGAGAGAAATGAGGCTCGAGGCTGATGTGTGTGTATTGTAAGTAAAGCGCAATGAGGCCCAAGCTCACATTGTGACTTTAGTTTCAGAGCGGGATCAAGCTCGGGCCTAGGCTAGGCCAGGAGATGACAGAGTAACATGGCAGAGCCAGATCTGAGAGACAACAACATAGGGGCTTAGATACTAAGCCTCCTTCATCAGTCCCAGTCATAGGTGTGCATGGTTGTTGCACAGAGAGACCATGTGTATGCACGATCATAGGCATTATTAGCACAGAGGGACCAGGCCCACACCGAGCTATAGGTAATAAATACAGAGAGATCGAGAGGATTCTTGCCTCTAGATAGGCTAAGGCAAACACTGGCTGAGTTATAGGTGAGTGAGATACTTTGCCCTTCGGTAGCACTTTCCTCCGAGATACGGATCTAATACATGATGCCACCAGACTTAGTGGTGAGGCCCTTTTTATAGGACTGCATATTACAGAGTGGTTTTTCCAGAGTAGTCGATGGCACTTGCCACTACTATTAGGCTCGAGTTCATCGGATCTCGATCACGAAGGTCTGGCCATTCCACTAGATCAATTAGACAGCCTCTACCAGAGCAGTCGGCAAGACTAGTGCCATCCTAGCCTCCAGTGTTCCGGCGTCTAGAGGACAGATCTGGGAGCCCCGATGAGGGCGAGAGCTATGGTTGAGAGCCACATTTTTATTGTACAGATTATTTGATATGTATGCCTCTTATGAAGGCTGATTTTGATGTACAGTTATGTTATACATGTATTTTTTATGATGCCTCATGATGAAGGCTTGATTCTTTCAGATACATGCCCCCTTTTTTATGGCATTGTGTATCGATGATGCATTGTATTGAGTACTTATCTGGACATTGTATGTATGTGCACATATATTTTTGATGTATCATATTTATATGCCTCAACTAAAGGCATTTTTGATATAGATGTATATTTGACACACATGTATATATATATATGAGGATTACTTTGTTTTGGCTCAGATACACATGGTTATGAGATGATGTATTTTATTGTTTTTGTACTCTGATGCATGTGACATGAGTGGGCATAATTCTATGATGTGAAATACCCCTTTTCAGAAATTACTATATGTTGATTCTCATTGCATGTTGCATTTTTTTAATTCAACACTTATGGATGCGTTGTGACACGAGTGGGCATACATTGATTCACATTGCATGCTACGTGTTTTGATTCAGCACTTATTATTTTTGTGTCCTGATTTATGTGACACGAGTGGGCATTATTCTATGATGTGAAATACCCTTTCCAGAAATAACTCTATGTTGATTCTCATTGTGTCTTTGTGTTTTTTGATTCAGCACTCATGGACGATGTGATGATGTTATCTTATTTCGTACATTGTATGTATCTGATTTTGATGTTTAATGTATGCATGTGTTGTGGATGTTAGATGATAGATCTATAGATGATATCAAATTCATTTCTCGGTGTTATTCTAATGTATATGGATGGGATGATATGATTATATTGCTATGGGGGATAGATTTTTGATCATGCGCAACCCCTCTTCCCCCATTGATGATACGATATGTGATGATTAGCTTGACATGCGTGCATGATGTAAAACTTAGCATTTTTGTTTATATATGATGTATAGATGATGTTAGATGTGATGATAATGATGGTAATGTGATGTGAATGATAACAAAATAGAGCACATGCAATAAACACAACCAAATGCTAACAAATAACACCAGGAATTAATGTAATACACCATGATTCACCATGTTTTATTAACATTTAACACACACAATCAAATTCTTAAGAAAGAACATAATGAATTAACAGATTACATCATGATTTCCCAAGATTTACTAGCATGCAAAAAAACACCGCAATATGCACAAGAAAGAATAAATCTAATGCGAGAAAGAAAATATGAATCCTGACAAAGTACACCCAAGCAATAAAAAAATCAATAGCAAGCATGCAAAACACTATACAAGTAACAAGAAAAGCAAGGAAACAAGACAATGCAAGCAAATTTTTTTGTAATATATGTGTTTGTGCACCAACTTTCTATTGTTTAGGTTTTTGCAAAACAATTTTCTATTGTTTTTGATGTTTGTGAAACAATTTTCCATTGTTTTATGTTTTCTTGCGAACAATTTTCTATTGTTTTTGTGTTTTATGAAATAATTTTCCGTTGTTTTTTTGATGTTTCGTGAAACAATTTTCTATTGTTTTTATGTTTTCTTGCGAAACAATTTTCTATTGTTTTGATTTTTTGAGAAACAATTTTCTATTGTTTTTGTATTTTTAACCGGCTTTCCAAAGCTATGTGCAGTAACCAAGAAAGCGTGGATGCCCCCAACGTTAGACAGAGAATATACAAGAGGCGAAGCCACGCATGTATGAAAAATAAGGTTAAGTCATTGAGTTTCCCCAGCGTAAGATGGGAAATAGCGAAAGACCATATCCTTCACAAATGAATAGAAGAAGGCAAAGCGGATCAAGGCTCGACAGGATGGTGCACACCAGGAAATTTGAAGGCGAACTAAGTCTAGGCCAAAGAACACTACCCTCTAATGCGGGATGCTTGTGAAAAAAAAACCCTCCCGAGGTGCCGAAACCAGTTTTCACCCAATGACTTGTCCAAAGTGTTACAATTGCATGGTTTTCACTAGTGGACGACATTGCTTTTCTCTTTTTCTTTTCGATGTTTTTGATCTTTTTTTGAATTTTTGATTTTTAACTTCCTTACACCATGTTCAAGCATAGAACCACTTAATATGCATGGTGTTCATGGGCTCTCGAGCTCATCACCATTGGGGTGAGCCAGTTTATACGCCCCCGCCATACTTGGCGACTATGACATAGGGTCCCAACCAATGTGGTTCTAATTTCCCTTTCTTTTCTCACTCTGCTATGGTGTCTTTGACCGGTTCTCCTTCATAACTAAATAACCAACCTCAAACCGACAAGGGATGATTCTTTTGTTGTAGTTTCTAGAGACTCTGTGTTGATATACTTTCAGGTGATTAAGAGTGCGAATGTGCCTCTCATCCAAAGAGCTCTAACTCAACTAATCTTGCCACTCAATAATCTTCATCCTTATCCGAGATAGTCTCGAAGAGAGATTATCGAGGGATGGAAGTTTGATCTCTAAAGGGATGATAGATTCTCATTCCAGCTCTGGGTAATATGGTGTGGACCATTTTAATCGATTTGGAACCATTGGCAAAGACATTTCATAGTTTTGTTCTTAAATGACTTCCCATTACCCGTAATAATGGTTACAGGGAATACCATATCGAAAAATAATGTGATTCATGATGAATTTAGAAATCGTGCTCGTGACATAGGTTAAAGGGACAACCTCCACCCATTTTGTGAAATATTATGTAGCTCGATGATATGTGTATGACCATCGATGACGTAGGAGTAAGCTTCCCTATTAAATCAAGTCCCCACTTGGAGAATGACCATGGGGTAGTGATAGGTTGTAATGGTTGTGATGGAGCATGAATGAAATTTCCATACTTTTGGCAAAGTACACATTTTCTAACATAATTGCAACAATCAATTTCCATGGTAGGCCAATAGTAACCTACTCTCAACAGTTTCTTAGCCAAGACCATTTCATTTGTATGTGCTCCGCATACCCCTTCGTGCACTTCTTTGATTGCCTGGATTGACTCCGTCACATCCAAACAACATAATAGATTCCCATCATAGCCATGATGATAAAGTGTACCTCCTAAAAGGGTGTAATGGGCTATCTGGTGAATTAGGCTTTGCTTTTCAAAATGGGAGATATCGGGAGGGAATGTGCTGTCCTTAAGATAGGTGAAAATGGGTTCGTACCACGGAGAATGGGGACCAACAACCTCACAAGCTAGGAAAGATTCTGGCATGTCATACGTGGGCTGGTGTAGATTTTCTACAAAGAATGACATATCATTGTTCCTTGGTAGAATACGAAGCATAGATCCCACCGTTGCCATGGCATCCACCGATCTATTTTGTGCTCTTGGGATTTTCTCAAAGGTAATGTGCACAAAATACTCCTTTAGAGTTTCCACTAACTTTTTGTAAGGTATGAGTTTGTCATCCTTAACCTTATATTCATCATTAACCTATTTGATGATTAACTTTGAATCACCTACAACATTAACATGATGAACATTCCACTTGATGGATAGTTTCATCCCTATAATGAGTGCCTCATATTCTGTAATGTTGTTCATGTAAGGGAAGCCCAGGTGAAAAGCTTGTGGTATAGGATCACTTGAAGGAGTAATAAGGACAACTCCTACACCTGAACCATGAAACGTAAATGATCCGTAAAAATGTATCTGACATATTATAGATTCTTCAATGTAGATCAAGGAGGCATCGGCGAGATCCAGGACTCAAAGGTTTCATGCTTTGCAGAGAGGTGCTTCTGCTAGATGGTTTGCAAGTACTGTCCTTTAACTCGATTTTTGATGGATAAATTCTATGTCAAACTCACTTTGAGTATAATAATCCAATTAGCCATTATACCCGTGAGGGCGGGTTTGAACAACAAATACTTGAGTGGGTCAACTTTGGATATGAGCTTGGTCTTAGTATTCAACAGGTAATGGAAAAGTTTTTGAAAGGTAAAAACAACGACCAAGCAAGCCTTTTCAATCTAAGGATAATTGAGTTCATAGGTAATGAGGGTGCGAGTCGATAATACATTGATTTTTCCTTATGGCCAAGGTCGTATTGGGTGAGTAGCACACCAATAACAAATTGTGTAGTGGAAATATAGAGCAAAAGTGGTTCTCCGGAGTGGGAGGCATGAGGAAAGGTGCATTAGCAGTCTTCGTTTAAGAAAAGAAAAGGATTGCTATTGCTTGGGTCCCTAGATGAAAGTGACGTCCTTTTTAAGCAAATGGGTAAATGAGTGACATTTATCTGCAAGCTCAAAGATAAAGTGGTGAATGACTTGAATTTTCCCCTAGTAAGGCTGCGTAGTTTCTTGATATTCTCGGTGGAGGCATTTACGTGATAGCAGGAAATTTAGCAGGGTCTACCTCAATACCTCATCTTGACACAATGAAGCCCAATAGTTTCCTAGATAGCACACTAAAGACACACTTCTTGGGATTCATCCTGACTTTGTATTCATGCAGGTGTTCAAATCTACTGCAAAATGATAGAATGATCCTCTCTTGTTTTGGACTTTCCTAGGATGTCATCTATGTAGTCTTCCATGATATCATGAATCATATCATGAAAAATCACTGTCATGGCCCGCTAATAAGTTGCTCCTGCATTCTTAAGGCCAAATGGCATCACTTGATAGTAGAAGGTGCCCCAAGGAGTTGTAAAAGCTGTTTTGTGTTGGTCCTCCTCAACGATCTTGATTTGATTATAACCCGAAAATCCATCCATGAGTGATAGCATCTCGTACCCTGCCATTGAGTCAACAATCATATCAATGTTGGGCAACGGAAAATCATCTTTAGGGAAAGCTTTATTGATGTCCCTAAAATCTGTGTAGATTCAGATACCGATAGGTTTCTTCTAGATAGGAACAATGTTTGATATCCATTCAAATAATCAATTGGTTTGATGAATCCTACTTGCAAGAAATATTTCCAACTCTTCCTTAACCAATAATGCCACTCTTGGGTGCATCTTTCGGCTTCTGTTTGATAGGCTTAGCGTCTGCGTGCATGACTAGGTTGTGCACAAGCAAATTTGGATCTAAGATGGGCATGTATTTGTAAGAACATGCGAACACATCAATAAACTCCCGCAACAACATAGTGAATATCTTTTATTCTCTAGCCGAGAGTGATGCTCCCAATTTTACTATCTTGGGATCTTCTTCAGTACCAATATTGACATCAATGGTTTCTTTGACTAACAATTTTGATAAGTCCTCCATACACGTAGGATCAAGAGGTAGGTTGAGATCTTCATCCAAGGATGTCTCCATGATATTTTCATCCTTGGCATGGTCACTTTGTTTGTCCTTTGATTTTCTTATTTGTTTATCAGCCAGTGCCTCAAAGAGGTTTTCATTGTGTGACTTGGACTTTGATTTTTTCTGAGGATTTTCTTTAGAAAATTTTCCCTCACTTTTCTTTAAATTTTGCTTTGACCACGAAGTTCAACCTCCTCGCCGAAGTAGGCACATGTATCTAAGTCAATAAAGAAACCCTTCTTGTGATCTCCAATGGGAATTGTATCCCTTATGCCCATGAACTCTGCAATAGCCTCATCATTCTCAAATAAATCTAGTGGCACGTGATGTTATTGGTCCCATTCAACAAGGGAAGGGTATACAAGGTCAAGGGTTGGTTCTGTAGGGGTTATGGTCAAGACAACATTGTTCATGAAAAGGTTTATGGAGGCCAGATCCTCATATTGGCTACAATGGGAATCCGTATCACTGTCTAGATAGTCGAGCTATCCTCACACTCAAAACAAGTCACATCTTGATCGTTTGGGTGCACTCCATAAGGGTGAATCCTAATGCCGTATCTTTCTATTTTGAAATGTGGAAGAGGGACCGGTTCTCTTTTTCCTTGTTCATTCCTCCCACATCCTAGGCCTTTGTAGCCCATGGAGTACATCATTCTGCTAGATTTTTCATATTCCGGGGTTTGATAATAGGATGGCTGAGTATCCTCAGGGATCCAAGTTGTAGGTGGATCAAGAAATTTTTCCTCAGCTAACAAGCCTCTAGGTAGGAATGACCCAATAGTGTGTTCCTCTCTAGGTCTCCTGAAGTGGTAGTTGGGTTAACCTCTAGTCTTGGGTGACAATGAGAGGTCTAAAACAAGAGTGATTGTTGTAGATTATACTCCCTGCAGCCATATTCTAGGATTTTCATATCCCATGAATCAAATGGAGATGTCGAAGTAGATGCCCCATGAGCATAAGAACTAAGAGAATCTAAATCCACCCAAGATTCCATGGCCTCAGATTGGAGAGGGACAACTATATTTGTGGAGGGACATGCGTATGTACCCTTTTATGTAAAGCTATTGAGAGCTCTACAATGAGCAAATGGCTCTGAATCACTTGGTATTGTAACCATATGTCCCTTATGCTTCAACTTGATGCATTGATGAAACATTGATGGCACGACTTGCATGGAATGAATCCATGGTCAACCTAGAAGCATGTTATATGGAAGTTCCAAGTCTAAGACGTGAAACTTTGTCTGATGACAAGTGGGACCTACCTCCATAGGCAGTGTGATGGTACCTGTTGATTCCCTTTCCACGTTGTCATATGTAGTGATAGTGATGATATGGGACTCAAGATCTTCCTATGTATGTCCCAATTGTTTGACCAACTTAAGCGTGTAGATGTTCAATCCAGATTCGTTATCCACAAGCACCCATTTGATTTTCCTGTGGGTGACAAATACCTCAATGTATAAGGGAAGATTATGTGTAGGATTCTCGGTAGGGATCTCCCTATGGTTGAAAGTGAGATGCTCACTTGGTGCAATGTTTACCACCATGACTTGAAGGTGTGTAGGATTGACTTCTAAAGGCACTCCTAACCCCTGAAGAGTTTGATACAAAATGTCTTTATGCACATTGGATATCTTGAGAATATCTAAGATTGAAATATTAATGAGATGTCTTCTCATGTTGTTCTAAAAGGTTATATTTATCGGTATGTGGGATTGACGGAGAAGGTTCCGAGAATCACGAGGCGGGCACGCCTTGTTACCGCATGCAATCCTTTGCCTTGATCTGGATAGTATTGACATGGTTAGCAGGAGAGAAAATACATCCGGTAAGTGAATCATAATGGTTGTTATCTCTTTTGGCATATAAGTAATTCACGACATTATAAGTTTGGGATGACTCTCCCTGATCTGGCTTTGTCTTTTCTGACTTATCATGCTTGTGGAATGGTTCTTTATAAATCCCCATTTTCTCGTTAGGTGTTTATGTTTTGCTAGGGTTATCCACCTATATCTCCCCGTTGTTAATGAGGTCTTGAATATAATGGCAAAGCCGCAGACATTTGTCTGTCTTATGTCCTTTAACGTGATGCATTTCACAATATTCATGCTCCTTATACCATGAAGGTTTCGAGCATTGTCATCAAATGGTTGCATGGTAGGATAGGTCATCATGTGGGCCGCATCCAACTATTTTAGTATGACTGAAAATGGTTCATTGAGAGAGGTGAATGTTCTTCACTTTGGTGGTGGTTGAATTGGGCCCTTGGTTAGTTTAAAAGGTTTACCAGCTTGGACCGTTTGAACATGTTTGGAATCAGTGATTTCGTCTCCCACCACATTTTTGTTTTTGTTAAATATCTTTGGCTTTTCCATGGGTTTTACACTTTGGTTGTCTTTAGATTGGTTTTTTAGGGTTCCTTTGGCAATGATAGCCTTTTCTAACTGAATCCCTTTCTCGATAACCTCCTCAAAAGTATAAACACAATGCATTTGGAGGTGGAAAGCTATATCCGGGTTAAGATTGGGAACAAAAATACTAACCAATTGCTTTTCAGGGAAAAAACAAGGGAAACAACTAGCTATCCCTCTCCATCGTTGGTGGAAGCCGGCGAAGGTCTCATTTGGGCATTGCTTGGTGCCACACAAGTCTGCCATGGTGACATCACTCTCTATGTTATAAGAGAAGTGACACACAAATCTTTCTTCTAATTTTGGCCAGGTGAAAATTGATCCTCATGGTAAGCGCATAACCACTCTAGAGCTTGACCTCCGAGACTCTTGGGAAAAAGTATGATGAGGTAATTATCACTATAAGACACCTCTTGACATGCCATGTAAAAATATTTAACATGATCCCTTGGGTCTCCTTTCCCTTTATATTTTTCAAACTTTGGCATATCAAATTTCTTTGGAAAGGGTTGAAGGGTCATTGTCTTGTCAAAAGGATAGGGGCATAATTATTTGTATTGATATTTCCTAATGCTCCCTATATTTCTCTCTTGTAAGCTCACAAGCGTCACTTTCATAGACTGCACTTCCTATGCGAGCAATTGTTCTTTAGTGGGAGAAGCGGGGATGTATACGCGATGATACCATGTGTCTTCTTCTCCTTGGTTTTCCGATGGAGTTCATTGATCTTAACCTTAGGCCTCAAATTTTGAACCTTTAGAAAACTACCACCTAGAAATAGCTTCCTAAATTAGCTAAAAATGAGAAATTACACCATCATGATGAAGAAATGAGAAAGTCCTACCCTTAACATTAATAACTTTGAAATTGATCAAAACACAATGTAAATGAATGAACTCTATTCCCCTTAATTACCTAATTTAACATTAAAATGGACCTAAGTAGTCCAATGGCAATCAAACTATATTTGATTGCTTTGATCCATCAATGGATGCTTGGGTGTGAGGCTTAGCTCTTCAAGAATGGAGGATGGGGATTCGAAGAATGACAAAAGGCTATTAGTATGAAACTATGTGCTTACTTTTGTCTCTTGAGAGATTTAGATGTAGGTATAAAGCTAGGAGGAGGGCTCTTTATATAGCCCAAAGGATAAAGTATTCAACACATCCTCATGAATGTGGGATAAATGGAGATGTAGAGTTAGTTATGGATAAGGGGCATTTAGATGTGCTTGAGTTAGCTTTAGGAGGGTTTAATTTGTCCTCAAGTGGCTCATGTGGAAAAAGGGGGTGTATTAATTAATCAATATGATTAATAAATACATGTGCAAGATTTTAGATGGATTTTAGTATGATTTAGACCATTAGGAGGGAATTAAACTAATTAAATAGAGATTTATTGAGTTAATGAGAAGGGAGGCTAATTAATTAATAATAATTGATTAGACTAGATAGAAGGTGTCGATTAACGAAAGGTCATTAATTAGGGTATGTGTTGAATAGGCAACTTAATTAATTACCATAATGTAATCAATTAACAAAAATGGAAGAGAAGATGAGCGCTATTGACAATATGTCGTCAATTTACGAGATAGGGATAATTAGCGCAATTTAAGTATTTAAATTGCTCGGGCATAATTATAGGTGTCTACAAAACTATAAAAAGAAAACCATTACGATTTATAAAAAAATATGTGACTCATGTTTTTCTGTTAGGAATAGATGCCAACACTTATGGGAAAAAAAAAATGGACAAAGAAGAGTGAAAAATCAACAAAAATTTAATTAGAGAGACAAATATAAGGGATAAAAAGGGAACCCATTTAATAGACACAAATAATTCAGCTACGACTAAACATAAAAATGGGTTTTCAAAAGGAATAAATATTGTAAAAGGGATTAAAAAATATTTGGTCATGGGTGGACAAAAATTTGGTTTCAAACAGAGAAACATGTTTTGAAAAGAAGATGAAACAAAACTATAAAGGCACCAAAGGGAAAGGTAGGGATGAATTGTGATGTAAAACACAAGAACTAGGAGAATCTGATTAGGTCAAAGTGCCCGCCATCAACTATGGTTTTGATAAATACTTGTTTTAGTTATATCTAATATTTTGATGTGCTTGATAATGTCTGTTAAAGCTTTGTATTCTCTCTAAAACACAGTATCTGCTATATTCTATCTACAACCTATTTTTATCTCTTTTGATTTCATCCTTTTTGGGCCTCCTTATCTACACTCATATTTGTGATCTATCCACAATCACTATTTTTTGTCATGTTTGTGTGTCCCCAAACATGAATATAATCACTGCCTTAACTTATCGTTCAAAAAAACGTCTAGGAATCAATCACTCAAACCAGTAAATTAGTTCCTATGTGTGTTGTATTCTATTTTCAAGAGATCATTTTTACGATTACAAAATAAAAAATAAACCCTAATATATATTTTTCTAGTGTATTTAGTTTTTTCCAAATGCATTCAACGAAAGAAATTCCAAAAATTGAAAAAAGTGGGAATAGGAAATTTCAAAATTTTAATTTTCCCTTCTTAAAGCGAAAGTGCAAGATTTTGATATTTCAAATATTGGCATTTAATACAGGGGATTTCACATATTGTACTTTGAATTCAGCCGTCACTAATATTTGCATTTAATTCAGGGGATATCGTGGGATACAAGGAAATCAAATTGATTAATTTTACCTACTTTAGAAACAAGTGGGACAACGAAAAAGTTTCTTTGTGAACACTTGGGAAAATGACAAATATTAATTTAAGCATAATAAAAAACCATTTAGAAAATAGAAGTGAACATTAGGAAACAAAAAAATTAAATTTTAATAGAGTGATATATGCCTCGTTAATTATTAATTTTTATCGAGTGCGAATTTGATATTTTTAAAATATAATGCATGTTAATTTGGGGGATAGCGTGGGATATGGGGAATAGAATATATTGATTTTACTTACTTTAGAAACAAGTGAGACGATGAGAAAAGTTTCTTTGTGGACTTGCGTGAAAACAAAAATTATTAATTTCAAAATAATAAAAAACCATTTAGAAAACATAAGTGAACATTAGGAAACAAAAAATTTAAATTTTAAGAGAGTGATATATGCCTCATTAATTATTAATTTTTATATAGTGAGAAATTGATATTTTATAAATAAGACTCATTTAAATTCGGGGATAGTGTGGGATATGGGGATTTTTTTATATTAATTTTACCTACTTTAGAAACAAGTGGGACATCATCAAAAGTTTTTTTGTGAATTCGTGGAAAATGAAAAATATTAATTTAAGCATGATAAAAATCCATTTAGAAAATAGAAGTAAACATTAGGAAACAAAAAAATTAAATTTTAAGAGAGCGATATACGCCTCGTTTATTATTAATTTTTATCGAGTGCAAATTCGATATTTTTTAGCTATCGTCCACGTTAATTAAAAAAATCTGTAGAATGTGCCATCTTGCAAGTTTGAACCAATTAATTACATAATTATATAATTGACACATTTATTAAGAAATTTTTAATTAGCGATAGAATTAACAAATATTTTTTACCTATAAAAATCCACATTATTAATTTGTAAATGTAATCCATTAAAATGTTGACATGTGGCATGAAATTTCTAATATATCTCATGATCGTTGATATTTTGGAGTTATTTATGCTTTACTCTAGATAAACTAAAACATAATTTTTATGCTTCACTAGAATTTTAGAGTACCTTATATATAGGAAAGAAAATAGTAACCGCTAAGCTCCATTAGAATGATATTTTTGCAACACCAAATTCAAAATAATAAATACTTATATTTTATAGGGGATCAGGGTATTCTCTTCAACACGTGTTAATGAAAAAATGTGCATGTCATATGTTGTCCATCTATTTGTTGAGCAAAATCCTAGTGGCCGCTAGCCTCTACAAATCCTAGGTTTCATTTCCAATAATGTAAATAATTATCTCTATAGTTTTCGATCACTAGTATTTTCATCAACTATAATCTTATCTTATTGACTATACATTCCTTCCACAACCAAGTATGACACTACATACCATTGAAAGATATCACAACTTCTATATTACTCATCAATTTTTACTATCTAACACATAATTTATATCGGTTCATATCAAGTAAAATACTTAGTGACCACTAAACTCCATTACTTGAATAAGATCAATCAAACAGTTCGTGTGAAAGAAAATGCTTAGTGACTGCTAAGCTCAAATAATTACCGAAAGGAATGATTGTGTGGAAAATAGGCTAAAAAAATTCTTGATAGCATATATTCTTTATGAAAAAATCATAGTAATAGATATTAGCGGTTTTTAGGAACTTTCCATAATATATTTTGATGACAAATATGTGAGATATGGAAAATTTTTATTGTCAAAAGATATGGAGGTATTTGCATAGTCGGGAAGAAAGATGGTTATTAAAAATGTTTTCAAGGTGCTCATATAACATCATAGGGACTGCTAGGCACACACCTTTACATCTTTTATTTTTTTACACATCGGTGTGCATTAATAAAATGCTTAGTGAATACTAAGCTCTGCTACTTGTTAGGAGTAGATTAGCAGCCGGTAGGCTCAATTGATTTTTTATTTTGAATATAGAGATCAAACAACAATTTGTATTAAAGCAAATGATTAGTGACCACTAAGCTCGAATACTTACAAGAAGGAATGATTTGGTGGCAACTAGGCTAAATAATATCTTATTTTGAACATAGCACTCTAATAATAGATCATAGTAATAGATATTATTGGGTGCTAGGCATTTTCATAAAATTTTTAGATGAAAAATATGTGAGATATGAAAATTGTTTACTATCAAAATCTATGGAGGTCTTTGAGAAAGTAATAGATTAGTGGCCTCAAGGCTAAATTGTTTATTAATTTTGAAAATAGAGATAAAAATAGTTCATATAAAAGAAATTCCTAACGAACCACTAAGCTCGAATACTTATAGAACATAGTGCTCTACACTTATTGTTTATTGTTAAATGAGAAAGGAATAGATTAGTGGCCTCTAGGATAAACTGTTTCTTAATTATGAAAATAGAGATAAAAAAGTTTGTATTATAGAAAATGCTTAGTAACCGCTAAGCTATGATACTTACAAAACATAACACTTAGATAATAGATCATATGAATGGATGAAATGGCGTCGCAAGGCATTTTTCATGTCAATTCGTATCAAAGAAAATGCATAGCAACTGCTAAGCTACATTACTTACTGAAAGGAGTGGCTTGGCGCTCACTAGGCTCTACTGTTTCTATTTTAAAAAAACATCGACCTAATATAAATCAATGTTCATCTTAGCAAAAAAGATAACAAATTAGAGAATAATAATAGAAGTACATATTTTAAACCTGAAGATGTATCCTCATCATCTTGGCCTTGCATATTTCCATAAATAACTTGTTAAAAAAAATAGTCCTAAATGTTTTACTAAAAATGGAGGGAAAATATGAACACGAGTCTTCCTCAAGAATGAATGTTTCGAGTCCATGAAGAACAATGCATGTTTTATGTTTACCAATTATTCATTGATGATAAGGCTATTAGCCACTATCTTCTATATTGTCGACTTAATCCATTTTAACGAGGCAAAAATCAATCTCAACAGGTTTGTTGTCATTATTTATAATTATATTATATTTGATGAACTATCCTTGAAAAGCCAAGTCCTTGAATACAAACCTTCGAGAATGATGACTAACGAATATAATTTTTACAAATGATAAGCGCCCGTTAATTAGTGAAAGGGAAGGCTTTGTTATTGCTACGATTGACAATTTATTGTAATTAACATAGCCACGTAGTATGGAAATGTTAGATCATCGTAACAAATGTACATCATTTAAAATTGAAGACATGTTATGTCTGTCTTGGCCTTGCATATTTTCTTAAAATCATCCTTCAAATAAAATAGACCTAAATGATCAACCACATATGCAAGGCGAAGGTGAACAAGATTCTCATGCAATATTAAATGATAAACTTCTATTGCATTGATCAAATATTTTTGATATACTATTTTTTTAATTTCCCATATTCATGGTTTCTATTCTGAGTATGCCCAATGGTGTGTTTGATAAAATAAAAAAAAATTTTGGCCTAGGAAAAAAAGGGTCTAAGTGCTATATGTGTGTGTCAACCTCTCTCCAATCCTCGAAGCTAGTTTGGCAAGATAACTGCTAAAAAAAGGGTGACCTTCTTCCAGATGCTAATCGCATAATTAATAACATGACTAACGACTAGAATATTTGTTGGATTGATGGAATTTGATAATTTTGATTGATGTAATAGAAGTGTGGTTTGGCGATATGTAGTAAATTTTGAGAATTTGTTTGGCCAATGCATAAGGTGTTATTACCGAGAATGTTGAAGAGGATATTGAGAAAAATGTTAGTGGAAAGCATGTTGTGTATAAATTGTGTAGAAAGAATTGTCTATAACCAATCATGTTGATAAAATATTGTATCGATCAATTTTTTTCCTATATAATGGTTCGTAGTGCCCAACTATATGATTTGTATCATGAAAAAGATGCAGTATGGAAGTTTTAGACTATTTTCATTAAATTTTAAGTAATGAGTTTTTTATTCAAGACCACAATAATATTTTTTATTTCAAAGGAAATCAATAGAAGGGGTTGTCTACCCTCGAGACTTGTCTAGATCTTGATGGCATGATCAAGATCTGCCTTCTAATCATTAATTTATAATGGTTTCTTAACTTTTTTACTTCTCTCTCTTGTGATGTTTTGTAATTGGATGTACTCCTAGGATTTTTGTTTGCCTAGTTTGAAATTGTGGCTTTGGGGTGTGCTTCCATACCATCCAATTTTTTTGCGAATATTCTTATATCATTTTACTTGTTAATATAATAGAAGATGTTATTCATAAATAAAACAGACCATCAATCCCAAATTAGTAAATTAAAAGCATATTTTAAAATTATTGAGATTATTAGAAGGAACAAATATATAATTTTTATTTTTCAATGATTATTAATAGTTTGAAGATTAATTTGTTCAAGATCATGATATTGATTACTCGAGGTTGTCTCCGACCATAGATTATGGACTCTGTTCCCACCCAATGAAAATTAATAAATGTATGAATCAATAAATTAAAGTGCCGGAACATTGTTTGTATGTTGCTAATGACTTGAATAGTAATGAATTAATTATTGGAGGTGACTCTCATATTATTGCTAACACCATCATCAAAAAGATTATGTGAATAAAAGTACTTTTGTATGCTTTCATTAATAACATATTTGACCTTAATCTTATATATTATGAGTTATTAAATAGGTGGATTTTGTATAAAATCATGGGACGACAAAAACCATTTTGTGATAAGATTGTAAATAAATATGTTGATTGCCCATAATCATCACCTTTTCCAATAAAGGTCTATATTAAAGCTCCTAGCAAGCTTGTATTAATTACAAGCATGCGATGACATAGTCACTCCATATATTTACCTACATGCTCTTCCTTATTTTCAAACCTTTCATTATATTTCACTCAATTTCATTTCATCTGTCATGGCCTTTCCAATGTTGCATTTCATGCAATTTTCCATGTCGGTGCGTGAAATGAGATTTTATACTAGAAATATCACGTCACCATTTGAAATCCATTTTTCGAATTGAAACAAAAAAAGACATGGTTGCTATTGAGGGAGTTCTTAGAGATGATTATCTTTCTCTAGAGGGATATTTGAGGGTAAATGTGGAAGTTGCTTTGATGTTCATTTTTCATCTTCTTATCATACACCCGATGAAGGATTGGGCTTTGGAGATGGGCCATCACTAGATCAAGCCAGCGTATAGGGTTGGCATGGAAGTGGAAATGGACAAAATAATGAGTGTGTTGTCGCCTTTGCTATCTAAAGCTCATTATAAATAGGAATGTTTGGTGGACATGGCCATTTTTAGAGTTGTACAAGTAGTTTTACATCCTAATGTGATTCATGTTTGGTGTGTCTAAATGAGGTGAGACATAGTTTACTCCCCTTGCTTGACTTGGATGATATGTTTTTTACACTACAATAGGAACCAAAATGTTGGGATATTTTTCACTAGAAAGGTCGTGAGGCATACAATTGGTTAAAGAGTTGCGCCTTTCTTGGAAAAGAGCATATTTTTATGGAACCACATGCACAAACCATTTTCATCCCTATTAAAGTTGAGGTTAAGGAGGTGTCATATGATTCAAATAAATAAGTGCTTCTAAAGTATGTCAAGCTATACATTTTTTTGGTTGTTATATAAATTTGTTGTCAAAATTCCCCCAAGGTAATTTTGATAACATGCATCAAATTTTCAAGTCCTGCAGACAAGTAGATTGATTCAAGGCCCAAAATCATGTTTCGGGGCCCCTCTCGCTTCTTTCTAACTCTCCCGTGTCCAAGAAGAAAATCCAACAGTTAGAAAGGGTGAAAAAGTTGCAAAAAAAAAAAAAAAAAAAAAAAAAGCTTGGGGCAGAAAAAATGAAGAAAATCGGCTAAGTCCTGGTCCAGGCGGTCCTTGGGACAATTGGGACGTAAAAGCATGAATTAGCCGAAAGGCCGCCAGGTGGTCCACACAGCAAAGGGACATCCGGGCCGTGGGGACATGCGGGACGTGAAAAGGTGAACCGATCAAGGTGAAAAAATTGACTAACTATTGTGCAGATAAGGCTGGGACATCTGGGCCGTGAGGACACGAAGGACGTGAATGACACGAAGGACACAAAAAGGCCAAGCAGCCGAGAGAAAAGGTAGTCCATTTCGGGTGGTTCGGAAGAATTTGTCCCAAACAGTCTGGGACAGTTGGAACAAAGGTACGCGAAGGACGTGAACCGACCGGTTCGGCCAAAATAGAGGACTTTCGTTAGGGACATCCGGGACAAAGGGACGCGTGGGACGTGGAAAGCTGAAAGATCCAAGAGCCAAACATCTCTCGCCACGTGTCTTCACCGCAAAGAGGGACAAGGAAGCTCAATCGGGTGGTTCGGAGATTTTTGTCCCAGGCAGTTTGAGGAAGTCAGGCTGAGTACAGGGAAAGCCGAAGGATCCGAGGACAAATCGAGCATGCCACATGTCCTAAGGAGCAGGGAAGTTCAGAGCCGGGAAAGACTTTAGAAAAATTTGACAAAGCCTTGGGCCAAAAATTAAAAGACAAGGACGACCCCACGCCTGTCCTCCAATCGAGATCACGCCATGTGTCCCAGTAGCGGGGCGCGGGAAAAAAAATGGAAAATTTTCCAAAATTATAAAAATGTCAAAATTTCAAAGGGAAACCCACGGGAGGCCTAGGAGAGAGAATTGCTCAAACAATCAGTGCCTGACACGTGTCATCCAAGTGGCAGAGCGCGGGGAAAAATTCAAAATCCATTTTGGCTCTGTTTTGTGCCCTAAATCTTCAGATCGCCATAACTTTCGATCGAGAGCTCAGATTTTCACGTTCTTTATATCAATGGAAAGCTGGTGAAATTATCTACATGATTCTGGGTCAATCTTGAATTTTGGTTTAGTTTGGAGTGAGAAAATTGAGAAACACCTCTGGCACGTAATAATAGACAGAAGTGATGTTTCAACAACCAGCTTTAATACAACAGACAGTTCACCGTTTCTGCTAGACAGTCTGCCATTTTTCCAGGATTTGCCGCTTCTGCCATAATGAGATGAGTTAAATGCAACCTAGAAGTGGTTGGAGTAGATCGGGATTTCTTCTCTCTTCCCTCTCTCATTCTTCCTATAAATTGTAAGGAGGGGCTTCTTTCTAAAGGTCGAACTTTTTCTGTTTTGCCCCTCCCTTCTTCTCTTCGGTAGGTGAATTTGTGGAGTTCAAACCTCCCATTTGAAATTGTAATGCGACTCTGCCTCTTGGAATTTTGTGGTGTATTGTATCAATCTTTGGAGAAAGTAATACATGTCTCGTGGATGATTCTCAACCCTCTCGTATTCATTTGCATCTTCCTGGTCTTTCACTTTGCAAATTTTGTTATCTCATGCATGATCTTGCATCACATTTGAATGGTCTATGTTTATTGGCAAGATAGGTGTTCTTCATTCCTCGGTGCATCACCTCTGTTAGCTTAGGTTTACTTTTATGCATCTTCTTACCCCTGTCTCCCTGGCAAGTTAGATTAGACTTTGAGTGAAACCTCTGCGTTTTTTGTGTGCATCTAAATAGAGGAATATGAACCAGCCTTCTCTGGAGATTCCTTTCTCATTTTGCAAGTCCCACACTTGGAGAAAGGATTCAATGTTATGCAATCACACTGGATGCTAGCATGATCAACCTAGAAATCTGATCAACATCCGAAGTCTTTGTGATTTTGCATCAACAATTTTGGCACGCCGGTGGGACACTAAAAGTCTCATTTTTATTGCAAAAATTTGATGTGCATCTGCTGCAATTTTCTTGATTGAAAAGAGCTATTATTTGCATATCTCATGACTCGAAGGGGAAGAATCAATCTGGTTTTAGCAAAGGTGCAGCACGAAAACTCATGAGAAGAGTCACCACAAGGTCAAGAGTTGGAGAAGAAGAAGTGTTGTTTGAATACCTGCAATTATCTCCAAGAAGAAGGCAAAGAGGAAGAAGGATTCAAAGGTCTCCATCTCCACCAAACAAAACTCTCTCAACTCCTCCACCTGGTAGGCCTTTCATTCAGTCAACAAGGGTTTTAAGACCAATTAGAATGGCACAAAACAACCCCTATGTCAACTTCACAGGAAGCAGCCCACTTGCCCTCAATGCACAACATCCAATTCCTATTGTAGCCTTGAAGAACATTCCATACTTCACTGGAGAAAATCAGACTACTCCAGGTGATCATGTTAAAGATATTGCTAACCTTTGTGCAATCCATGAAATCAATGAGATGCAAGTGGCATCAAGTTGTTGGCATCTTCATTCAAGGGGAAAGCATTGCAATGGTTTAGAAGCCTTGGAGCTGGTTCTATCACAAATTAGAATTAGCTATGTATAGCACTTCATGAGTAATTTGGAGAAAAGGGAGACAACTTGTCTCTTTTGGAGCAGCTGACAACCATCAAGAGAGCTCCCAATGAGTAGTTGACCGATTTCAACTTCAGATTTCAAAAGACTTGGGAGAGAATTCCAGTGGCAGTCAAGGCCAACAACAGAAGGTGCTTTTCTCTACTATCTCAAAGCTCTAAATTCTGATATTTCTATGTTGATTCAGTCCATGGGAGGCATAACTATCCCTATGGCTTATAGCATTGCCATTAGGGCTGAAAATTGTTTGATCCAAGTTGGCAAACTTGCCCCTAGACCTCCCATGCCACTGTTTCCAAGTTTAGAGAGTCCAAACACCAATCAAGCACCTAATTTGGCTCCTTCTCCCACTCCTAGAAATTAGAGTTCAAATGAAGCTTCCACTTCATCTCCAAGTGCCCCAAATGAGCTTCAAGAAGTCATGAAGCAATTGCAAAACCTAGGCAACGAGCTGGTTACTCTCAAAAGGCAGCAGGCCCAAGGTTTTAGACCTTCTTATCAACCCCAAGCTCAGCCTAACAGGTAGCAATACCAACCACAAAGGCCTCCTAATCCAGCTGCAAATATAAATCAAACAAGGCCTCTTGCCAATAGACCATTTCAGCCCTATAATCCAAATGCCATATCTGCCTCTAAGGCATTGGTGCCAACACAAAACAACATTGTCTAGAGTACGATTGGTGTTTTCCATGCAATGAGCCTCATAACCAATCCATGTGCTTCAATGGTGCTTTGAATCAAGCATTAATGGTGACAACTACTAGTGTGGAGGGTGAGGGTAGTCAAGGAAACAACCAACAACAAGAAACATTCCAACAACAATCAGCCCCAAATGACACCACATTGGTAAATTGGCAAGCAGAGGATTTCTATGGCATGAACCAAACAGTTTCTCAAGGTGTTGCAGCCAACACAAGGTCAAAAAGGAGGAATTTGGGTGAGGAACAACCATTAGCCCCAACCAATCCATAACCTTCCATGGTTCCACAAATGGTTGGCAAGGAAAATCCAATTTCAAATGCACAAGGGCAGCCAAGAACGGCCCCTAGGCTAACTCAAATACCAGTTGTTTACGCCCACATGCAAGGAGTGAATGTGCAAACCAAGGGACAACAAAGAGATCCTTCATCACCATTCAATATCATTGATCAGATGAAGAAGGCAAACGTCAATATATCAATGTGGGAATCCCTATCCATCCCAGGCCAAAGAGATCTGCTGCAAGTTGCCATGAAGGACTGGCCAACTTCGAATCAGCAAGTTCAGATGCAAGACAAAGTGCTTACAAATGCTGCCCAGCCTGAGGGAAATCATGGAGGACAGCAAGGTAAAATGTTGAAACCCCTCCTTTCTATGTTTCATTGATCATTGGAAATCAGCTAGTGCACAATTGCATGATAGACTCTGGGGCAAGTAGCTCAGTGATGCCTAAACAAATAGCTGATCAACTAGGGCTCCAGTATGAAACAATATCCAAAGGGGTAGTGTAGATGGGACAGCAGTAGCAATAGTTGGAGTGATTAAAAACTTGAGTCTTACCTTGTATGCATGTCAAACATTGTTGTTTTACAAGATGTATCGATCATAGACCTTCCACCACTCTTTGCCCTTTGCTTGTCAAGGGACTTCACAACCAAGATTGGAGGATATTTGTCTGCGATTGGTCACACATGCTTTGTTGAACAAGGTATGGAACCAAAGCCACCATCGGTCGTAACCTATTGCAGATTTCCATATTGAGCCTTACACTCCAAGACAGCTGAATGCCAATTGCTCAGCATTTGATCAAGAAGATCACCCAAGCTCTGATGAAGCTGACACTAAGGTTGGAAGCATCCTGGATCTAACTCTTGATGAATGGGAAAACAAGATACATGCTTTTGATCCTTATCAAGAAGTGGAAGAATCGAGCTATGGGTCTATTGTATACACGAAGAAAATCAACCTATTCCTAGTATCACCAAGCCAAACCACAAGGATGACAATGAGGTATGGTAGCTATTTTTGATGGATCAAGGAGTAGACAAGGTGCGGGAGGTGGAGCCGTGCTTGTTTCACCTCAAGGAGTAAAGTACTATTCTACTTTTAGATTTTAGTTTACATGCTCCAATAACACCTGCCGAATATGAAGCCTTGGTACAAGGGGATGCATTGGGCAATCAAGAAGAAAATAAAGAACTTGCAAGTCTTTGGGGACAGTGAATTAATTGTAAATCAGGTCAAGGGACAACATGCTTGCCAAAAATGATCTACTCAAGTGCTACAAGAACAGGGTGTGGGACCTCATGGAAGATTTTGAAGGTTTTGGCATCAAATCCATTCCTAGGAAAGAGAATCAAGTGGCTTGACAGAGGCTTGCAGCGGTAGGGGGGCAGCCTTTGACATTGTGGAAAGAATTTAACAAGACAAGGTATAATAAACATCCACGTGATTGTGAGGCCTTCAAAGTGCGGATAACAATGTCGGTTGGCAAGTGTTTGAGAATGACCATCAAATCATCCATTTCTTGTAAGAAGAAGCTGAGTTCTCAGCCAAGAATCAAGAAAAATTGGAACAACAGTATGGTGACCAAGTGGTACAGCTGAGAACTAACAAGCTGCCCAAGGGACTTATCACTTTGGAGTCCATTTTTAATCCCAATGATCAGTTTAGAAAGGAGAAAGCAAACATTCATGTCAAGAGAGAGAATTCAGTATCCATCTTGGTAGAGGAGAACAAACCATTACACATCGGAAGGATGACAACTGAACAAGAAATGTATGAGTTCATATAGCAGTGTCAAGAGTTCCCTGACGTGTTTGCTTGGAGCTATGAAGACTTGAAAGGTTTCAATCCCAACTTAGCTTAGCATACCATCGAATTGGATCCAAATACTAAGCCTGTCAGGCAGAAACAAAGACCAATCAATCCACACATGGAGCCTCTCAAGAGGAAAGAATTGGACAAGCTGATTGAGTCAAGGATCATATTCCCAATCAAGCATTCTAGTTGGGTCGCCAACTTAGTTCCAAATCGAGAAGAAGAGTGGAGAGATTGGATTGTGTGTTGACTTCAAGAGACTTGAATAGAGCCTCTCTCAAGGACCATTACCCACTCCCTTCCATGGAGAAAATCTTGCAAGTTGTAGCTAGCTCAGAGAGGTTTTCACTTGATGGCTACTCAGGCTACAATCAGATTATGGTGAAGGAGGAAGACCAGTTCAAGACAGCCTTCACAACCAAATGGGGCACATATGCCTACAAGAAGATGCCATTTGGCCTATCAAATGCTGGAGCCACTTTCCAAAGGGCAATGGATATGGCATTCAAGGGGTTGATCAATAAAATAGTTCTGATATATCTTGATGACATCACTGTATTCTCCAAAAATGTAGTGGATCACCTCTTTCATCTGAGGCAGGTATTTCAGAGGTGTAGAATATTTGGGGTATCATTGAATCCAAAAAAATGCATATTCCTGGCTCATGAGGGAAAAATTCTAGGCCATATTGTTTCAAAAGAGGGATTGACGATTGACCCAGAAAGAGTTGAAGCAATTCGAGCGTTGCCATTGCCAAGTCACAAGAAGGCTCTTCAAAGCTTCTTGGGAAGGATCAATTTTGTCCGCAGGTTTGTTCCAAACTTTGCAGCTCTCATAAAGCCAATAATGCTGATGTTAAAAAAGAGCATGGCATTTAAGTGGACATCTGAAGGCAAGGCAAGTTTTGAGGCAATAAAAGAGGCTATATCTCAAGCTCCCACTCTCGTCAATCCAGACTTCTCCAAGGGTTTCATGCTATACGCCTTTGGTGGTGGAGACACAATTTCTGCAATCCTGGCACAACAAAACAAAGAAGGATTAGAACAACCAGTTGCTTTCTTCAGTCAAGGCTTGGAGGAATACGAAACTAGGTACTCTTTCATTGAAAAGCATGTACTTGCAGTGATCAGGAGTTTAAAGAAATTCAAGCACCTAGTCTCAAACAACAAGATCCAATTATTGGTCTCTCATGCGGGAGTCAAGGACTTCCTTCTAAACAAGGATCTGAATGAGAAACGTGCAGGATGGATAACCCGTGTCATGGAATATGACATCGAGATTAAGGTCACCAAACTAGTACATGGGAAGGGACTATGCGAACAACTAGCCTTGAGTCAGCAAGTTGAAGCAGGTAATGGAAAAGAGGCTGTCTTGGTACTACAGGATGGTCAAGAATAGGAAAATGATGATGTGCCCACTCCCTGTTGGACTCAGAATATGATACACTTCCTACAGACAGGCCTATGCCCTCCAGAAATGAGCAAAGCAAAGAGGAGGTACTTTAGATTACAAGCCATTCCATATGTGCTTGTTGATGGTATCTTGTTCAAGAAAGACATCCATGGTGTTCTATTAAGATGCATTGGAACAGGTCAAGTTGAGAGGATCTTACACGAGTTCCATGACAGGGAGGCAGGAGGCCACTTTGCCCCACGAGTAACAGCTCTCAAAATCATGAAAGCTGGTTACTATTGGCCTACTGTATTCAATGATTGCTACTCATGGGTTAAGAAATGCAAGAAATGTGCATTCTTCACAGGGAAAGGAAGGTTAGCAGTGCTGCCCCTTCATCCAATTTTAGTAGATTAGCCATTCATGCAATGGGGACTGGACTTCATTGGAGTCATCAATCCCAATTCGAGTCAAGGCCACAAGTGGATTCTCACGGCGACGGACTATTTCACCAAGTGGACCAAAGCAGTAGCACTCAAAGAAGCAAGTGAGTCTAACATACTAGACTTTTATGAAGAAATAGTGACCAGGTTCGGTGTGCCAGCCACTATCATATCAGATAATGCATTAGCATTCATAGGTTCCAAGATTACAGAATGGGCTGTCAAGAATGGAATCTATTTAAGCACCTCTTCAAATTATTACCCACAGGGTAATGGACAGGCAGAGTCCACGAACAAAAAGTTGCTAAGGATCATCAGAAGAACTCTGGATGAAAACCAAAGGACATGGCATACCAAGCTAAAATCAGCATTATGGGCTGATAAGATAACACCAAAGAGGTCTACAGGTAGTTCTCCCTACAAATTGGTCTATGGGAAAGAGGTAGTATTGCCTATATCATTAGAATTTCCAGCATTGGAGCTCATGAAGTAGTTGGAGTTGTCTGAGTTCAAACCAATGGAGGCCAGGTATGTAGAGTTGATGGAATTGGAAGAAATAAGAGAACATGCAGCTCTAATGATTGAAAAGAATCAGATCTTAGTAAAAGATGGTTTGAAAAGAAGGCGGGAGCAAGGACCTTCCGGAGGGGGACCTAGTTCTGAAATGGGATGTAAATCGGGTGAAACACGGAAGGCATTCCAAGTTTGATGACATTTGGAGCGGCCCCTACATGGTCACGAGATGTAAAAGTGGTAATGCCTTCCATTGTGCTGCATTGGATGGAGAATAACTCCCGATTCTAGTTAACGGAATCTATCTTAAACATTCTTCTACTAAAAAGGAAAAGGTTTACCCTTGTAAATATTAGCCTAGATTTCAGTTCCTCTAAGTGTGTATGCACATTGTCTTGTTGTAGTTAGGTTTCTTTTTCCTAAGTGCTTTAGCTTACGAGTTTTGTCGCTCTCGGGTTGAATTTCTACAATTGAGTGCTCTTGAAGAATGAGTTGCGGTTTAGGGATCGGGATCGAAATCGGGTTGGTTTCGTTATTACTCCATGCCCAATGGATTGTTAAAAAGGCCACGATCTTCTACCTAGAGAGCGGGTGACCCCATTGAGTCGCTAAATGTTGTCAAAATTCCCCCAAGGTAATTTTGATAACATGCATCGATTTTCAAGTCCCAGGCAAGTAGATTGATTCAAGGCCCAAAATCATGTTTCTGGGGCTCCCTCTGCTTCTTTCAAACTCTCCTGTCCAAGAAGAAAATCCAACAGGTTAGAAAGGGTGAAAAAGTTACAAAAAAAAAAAAAACAAGCTTGGGGCAGAAAAAATGAAGAAAATCGGCTAAGTCTTGGTCCAGGTGGTCCTTGGGACAATTGGGACGTAAAAGCACGAATCAGCCGAGAGGGAGCCAGGCGGTCCACACAACAAAGGGACATCCGGGCCGTGGGGACACGCGGGACGCGAAAGGGCGAACCGGTCGAAGGTGAAAAAATTGACTAACTGTTGTGCAGATAAGGCTGGGACATCTGGGCCGTGAGGAGGACATGAAGGACGCAAAAGACGCGCCTTAAAAGGCCAAGTGGTCGAGAGCAAAGGAAGTCCATTTCGGGCAGTTCGGAAGAATTTGTCCCAAACGATGCAGGGCAGTTGGAACAAAGGTACGTGGAGGACGCGAACCGGTCGGTTCAGCCGAAATAGAGGACTTTCGTTAGGGACATCCGGGACAAAGGGACGCATGGGACATGGAAAGCCGAAAGAGGCAAGAGCTAATCAAATCTCGCCACGTGTCTTCACCACAAAGAGGGACAAGGAAGCCCGAATCGGGTGGTTCGAGAGATTTTTGTCCCAGGCAGTTTGGGATAGTTGGGCCAGAAGTACGCGGAGGACGTGAAAAGCTGAAGGATCCGAGGACAAATCAGAGCATGGCACATGTCCTAAGGAGTAGGGAAGTTTGGAGCTAGGGAAAGACTTAGAAAAATTTGAAAAATTCTTGGGCCAAAAAATTAAAAGACAAGGATGACCCGCGCCCCGTCCTCCAACCAGATCACGCCACGTGTCCCAAGTGGCGGGGCGCGGGGAAAAAATGGAAATTTTTCCAAAATTATAAAAATGTCAAAATTTCAAAGGGAAACCCACGGGAGGCCAAGGAGAGATAATTTCTCATCTAATTAGCACCGACACGTGTCATCCAAGTGGCGAGCGTGGGAAAAAATCAAAATCCATTTTGGCTGTTTTGTGCCCTAAATCTTCGGATCGCCATAACTTTCGATCCAGAGCTCATATTTTCACGTTCTTTATATCAATGGAAAGTGGTGAAATTATCTACATGATTCCGGTCAATATTTAATTTTGGTTCAGTTTGGAGTGAGAAAATTGAGAAATGCCTCGCACGTAATAATAAAAAAGTGACGTTACAACAACTAGCTTTAATACAAACATGACTCGCCGTTCTGCTAGACAGCAGTCGATCATTTTGCTAGGATTATTTGCTTCTACCATAATGAGATGAGTTAAATGCAACCTAGAAGTGGTTGGAGTAGATCGGGATTTCTTCTCTCTTCCCTCTCTCATTCTTCCTATAAATTGTAAGGAGGGGCTTCTTTCTAAACGTCGAACATTCTTGTTTTGCCCCTCCCTCCTTCTCTTCGGTAGGTGAATTTGTGGAGTTCGAACCTCCCATTTAAAACTGTAATGAAATTTTCCTCTTGGCATTTTACGATGTATTGTATCAATCTTTGGATCAAGTAATGCATGTCTCATGGATGATTCTCAACCCTCTCTGTGTTCATTTGCATCTTCCTGGTCTTTCACTGCAAATTTTTTTATCTGTGCATGATCTTGCATCACATTTGAATGGTCTGTGTTTATTGGAAAGATAGGTGTTCTTCATTCCTCGGTGCATCACCTCTGTTAGCTTAGGTTTACTTTTATGCATCTTCTTACCCTGTCTCCCTGGCAAGTTAGATTAGATTTTGAGTGAAACCTCTGCATTTTTTGTGTGCATCTAAACAGAGGAATAGGAACCAGCCTTCTCTGGAGATTCCTTTCTCATTTTTCAAGTCCCACACTTGGAGAAAGGATTCAATGTTATGCAATCACACTAGATGCTAGCATGATCAACCTAGAAATCGATCAACATCCGGGGTGTCTATGATTTTGCATCAACAATAGCCTTACCAATTCCATTGTTATCAAATCATCTTGTCTATCTTATTGGTCTGGGTTTTGTTTTGTATTCCCAACCACTTGTGTTTTTCACATAGGACCTTAAGTGTTTTTTCCCAAAGTATTGCTAGATTTTTCAAATTTTTTAGACTGATCCTCTCATTTTATTTGTAATGTAAATTTAAAGGAACCATTCAACCCTTCTTTAGTTATAAAAACAATAAATCATTAATAAAAGTTTTTGTTGTGCGTTAACACTAATCAATTTTAAAAATTAATTACTATTAAATTTGGTTTGTTTGAAGATGTCAATTTATTGCTAGAAGTGAAGACTAGCGGCCACTAGAATCAATATATTATATGATATCTTTCTCAATGTAAAAACTATATGTATAGCTTCAAGATAGAGGAGCTAATAGTGGATTGATGGCTATTTTCTTGTCACTGTAAAAACATATTTGAGTTATAGTTCATCATTATGGAAACTAGGAGGTCTTCACTATCAAAAGCTATGGAGGTCTTTGAGAAAGGAATAAATTTAATTCTCTTTCCCTAATAATAAAAGATACTATAAATGGATCTATTTCTCTTAAAAAACTCTCCTACAACATTTTGTCTGGGGAAATTCCTGTCATTAATAAATTTTCCATTATTTCCTCTAGACCGGTGTAGATATAAACACAACTTTTCTCTACATAGCAAGTCAGTTTTGTTTCTTATGGTTTTTAGATATCATCAATTAACTGATGCAAGAAATAATAGTTGTCTTTTAAATAGCTCGGAGTTCTAGAGATATTCTTTTATTGTTATAATTTTTTTAGAAAACTTGGAATAATATGATGTTATCTAACAAAATTATGGCCTAATGCAATGAACAAAAAACATGTCAAAACTAGCAATGGTTTACATCTGTTAAAGTTCAATCTGCTATTGTACATAATTATAGTTATGTACTGTTCAAAATCTAAACTTATTTACAAAAGGATCTCAAACAACATGGACCAAAGTTTATACACAAACATGGCTAGAAATGATTTCATATTATATAGATTATCGAATGACAACACATCAAAAAGAAATATATTATTACAATTTATTTATTGACACATCTATTTGTTACATTTAGGTTCTCCAAGGTTAGTCATACTACATATGAACTTGGCTCTTTACATGTACGAAAACATGATGAAAATCACAAAAACATAAAAGAGAAATATGCAATTGGCTATAGTTCTATAAGCAATGTTTATAACTATGATCTAAATAATTCTAATAAAATTGCTACAAAGAGAATGCACATTCACCATCAAATAATATTGCTTTCATTTGAAACGATGTGGAAACAGGATTGGAAGCATCAAGCATCAGAATCTTGAGAGTCTGCATGGATGTTTGCTTTCTCCACTTGGAAACCTGATGTTTTATGATTACATGGTAAATGGAAGTCTATGGGATATCCTACATGGTGAGTAAAATGATTATGTTATGAAGACAAATGGATCAGATGTACATTGTAGATTCATTTTTTGAAATAGAATCATCCAATCAATCTCTAACCTTCATATTAAAATGGATTGTTGGAAAATATAACAAGTTTTTTATTAATTTTTATTTTCATATAGGATCATCAAAGAAGATTATGCTAGACTAGAACACTCAGCTAAAGATTGCTCCTAGTGCTGAAGAAGGATAAACATATCTTCATTATGATTGTAACCCATAAATTATTCACAGGGATGTGAAGACTTCAAACATTCTTTTGGATTATAATTTTGATGCACATTAGTTAGACTTTGGCATTTCCAAGTGTATTTCCTTAGCCAAAAATCACACCTCTACATATGTTATGGGTACCATTTGTTGCATTGACCCGAATATGCAAGAACATCAAGGCTTAATGAGAAATATGATGTAAGCAATTACATGATTACTCTTTTGGAGTTGCTTTGACAAGAAGGAATTTGTGGCTAATAACTCAAATATGCCAAAGTTAGTAAGATTATTGTTTGTTAATCTTCATTCGGAGCTTACAATGTACACTATTTAAGTATTTGTAATGTTTGTTGTCTAGATAAATCAAATGTGGGTGGAATTGTCTTTGACTAGGCTAGTGAACCCAAATTCTATTAAAAGTAGACAATAAAAAAGTCATGGAAACTGTTGATATAGAAGTTGTAATAACCTGCGGGGATCTTGGGTTGTAAGAAAAAACTTCTAGTTAGCCTTGATTTGCACCAAGAAATGGCCATCTTTTCAAACCACCATGCATGACGTTACCAGAGTTCTAAATTTAACGTCTCCAATTCCCACTCATACGAAAATACCTAGTATCCAAACGAACCAACTGACCCCTAGTAATAATTATAGGAGGTATTTGGATGGATATATAGATGGTAAGCACAACGATGTTACAGCTTAGCACAAGCTATGTTTTAGATAGGAATTTGTTTGTGATATTTAGGGAGGTGATTTAAAAAACACTTTTTGAATGGAATGAGACTTGGACGATGTTGTGATGGTAAAAAAGCATCCCCTGAGTCCTCTCTATCTAACGGTGTTGGATGATCTACTTTTCTTAATGGTTGAGCCAATTTTCAAGTAAATAATGACCAATTTTACCTATTACAGTCCAGTTTTTTTCCATATTACTTCAGACCACTCCAAACCCTTAAAACAAAAAAAAGTGTGTCCAAATATCTTTTTGAAAGGAAAAAAATAAGTTTTGGGAATTTTATTCCTTTTCCACTTTCCCAATAGGATTTTTTTCATCATTGCTAAATCAATCCACTTCTGATACATGTAGTAGTACACTCTTCTACTATTGTCCGCTCATGAATACTAGCCTCTACTCTAATAGTACCTCCACTTCTACTTTACTCAACACTATTTGTATCTAGAGCAACAAATTGCAGTTCGAGAGGCAACAATGGTATTCATGTTTTTTGCAAATAAAAATGTCCACAAAAGGTGACCACTCCTCATATAATATTTACAACTATATATGTATGAATTTGTAACACATTTGAAATGTAAAAATATAACCTTTCAATGTAAAGATGATGATAGATCAATTGTGTTATTTCTTGACTCACAAAGAATACAATAGTGGCACAATAAGTCTTTTGAATTATGTAAACTATAAAATATTGGTTCAATGTATCTCTGAGGGCGTAATAAAATGTTTCTCACAATTTTTCTTCTTGAATTATGTCAAGTATTATTTCAATTTCTTTCTCATGGAAGTGACTCATCATTTATATGGAGAATGGAACAATTTACAAGCATAAATTCTACTATCTTTTAAAGTAATAGAATTTTTGATATATTGTTTGATTTTAATGATTACTCGATTTATAGTTTATTGTAATAAACACTAGTGAAATTAATTTCGTGTACAATCTAAGGAAATAATACTTGAGTTGTTACAAGGTATATTTCGGGTGAGAACATAATTTTATGGTAAGTTCCACGAAATCAACATAACACTACTAGCATTTAAGGCCAATGTCAAATTTAAGGATTATGCGCATAATAAACATTGAAAGTGTGAGCCTCACTCTTTCAAAGTTTGAGAATCACACTTTTAAAGTGTGAGGATCACACTTTCAAAGTGTGAGGATTTCACTTTCATATTACGAATCTCAAACTTTGAAAGTGTGTGCCTTCGATTTTTCAGATTGCGGGGCTCACACTATGAAAGTATGAGATTCACATATTTTTAGAGTGCGGGGATCACACTTTAAAAGTACGAGCCTAACACTTTCAAAAGTTTGAGATCCTCATAATTACAATATAGTTAGCGATCAATCACCTTACATCGAGGCTCATGACTTATAATAGTTAGCGACCGCTCACCTTAATACAACGAGCTCACCATATAAATAGTTAGCGACCACTCATGACTTTGAACTTGCTTTTACATGAAGTTATTGTTAATTTTTATTTTTATTAATCCAACAGGCTCATTCCTTATAATAGTTAGTGATTGCTAACCTTACAATACTACGAACATTGAAAATATAAAAAATGGAAAAATTGGAATTCGATAATAACCAAATTGGAATCCAGTATAGCGCTATTGGAATCTAATAATAGAAAAATTGGAATCCAATAATAGTGAAATTGGAACTAGAATAAGTCCAATAATGACAATATTGGAATCCAATATTGTTACTAATGGATTCCAATAATATTAATGATGGAATCTAGTATAGACAAAAATAAAATCCAATATATGTAAAAATGAAGATGTATTTCTTCCAATACTTGAAATATTGGAGTCTAGATTTACTAGAATATGTGCATATTTAGTGAAGTAATATTTTTTCATGTTCATTCTCATTCTGCTAGGTAGTAGTTGACATATCAATCCATTAATGTTGAAATTTGAATAAGAGACCCTATATAAACATAACATACTAACTATCTTATGCACAAACAATCTACTATCAAGAGCTAGCTATCTACTAAGGAAAAGGACTATATTTGGGCATCTTATATATATGCATCACCCAATTATAGGGGAAATGGTTGTATTCATTCTATTCCATCCACCATTTTCATCTTACATCTAGTTACTTCCCCCTAATTCCGCATCATTGACATGGGCACACTCTAGGCACACAATTACACACACAAGCACATAAAACTACATTGGGTGTGGAATAAAGTGTAACACTTAGTCATAATTCCACCATTGTGGTAGCTAAAGTCATTCGAACCCTTCATTTGCATCTTTCATTTTTTGGAGTTTGAGGCTTTTTATGGGGTTTTACAGGTAAGTCTTCATCACACAACTACAACGACATAAACAAGGATATTGTGACAACCGAGGGACCAAAAGAAACATATTGCAAAGACCCTATGACACTGTTAGATTCATACCCTAAGATTTTTCATAGAAAAAAGCACCCATATTATAGACCAGGGCACCCACAAGTGCCCCAACCCTCTCTCGGTGCTCCGATCTAGATATATCTTCATTCATTGCAATTTCTTGGGTAGCACCATTATTCCCTGCCCTATCCACACATCATCCTATCTAGTCCTGCACACAACAAGGTAAGTTAATTTTAGGTTAGTACCCTATCCCTTCTCATTTCCATTATTTGATTTCATTTAAAATATCAAATAAAATTATTTAGTATTTACATTGCATTTATATTAGTTATTTCATTATTGTTACTAGTATAGATTAACTTATAAAATTCCTATTTTAGTTAATCATTTTGGTGAACCTAAATTTTTAGAATACCTTTCCCTAGGATCCAATCAAACCCTAATGGATAAGCCTAGTTCATCTTCTTCACCCACCATGTCTCATGTTAGCGTTAACCCTATTTATGATGAGGCTACCATTATTGAGCTTAAAGCTCTCTATAGTCCTCCCGTCACTACACCCGACCATGTCAAACAATAAATTAAAAATGGAATACAACATGTACCTACTCACTTTGAATATTATATTATAGACATTAACATTTTTGAAGATCCAACAACGTTTACTCACCGTACTCCATGCTATACTGATTTACTTGTGATCTAGATCTTGATCTTTCATAGGAAACATTAGATGATTCTCTTATTGATTACTTGCTTGGTATTGACACTCGTTCACATGAGCATATTGATTCTCCTTCTACTCCAGCCATTGACATAGTTCCCTCTCATGACTCTACTTCTTCTGACATTTCTTCTCATGATACATCCCCTCCTAGTTTTCATACTCCTTCACATTATGTTGATGATCCTATTGATAGTGTTCTTAGCGATATCCTCATTTCTGAGTCTCTATCAGATACTGGTGAGACACTTGATGATCATGATTCTCCTTCTTTCCATATTACCAAATGTGACTCACCTACTCCATTACTATCTTCTCCTAAGATCATATCTAGCACTACACATGAGTCACCACCATCTATCACTTCTTCTCCTCTTTTGTTTCATCTCCTCTTTCTAGTTCACCTATGTCTCTTGGTACATATTCTATAGAAGTTTCCTCCCCGGTTAATTCACCTATTATGGATTTTTCTGATGTTATTCCAACCATTACTATGGGTATTCCATCTATATATCATACTATAGCTTCCTCAACACCTACTACTAGTGTGCCCTTAGCATCAAACCCTTCTCCATCACCTTTGGACATCCCTATGATCACTCACAATGGAAAATTGCAACCACTTAACACATTATTGCCATCTTCCACCATCCCTTCATAGGATATCATTTCTCTCATGCATGTCGTAGGATAGTTACAATCTCAGGTTCAGTCTCTCACTTTAGAAAGTAGGGCTTATTATGCTTCCATTGACAACAATTCATTACATGGAAATACAATCCCTAAGAAGATTCATAATTCTACAATCTCTCATGATTTCACCATGCCTACTTTCACACATTTTGATGGTACAGGTTACCCTCATGCTCATCTTCTACATTATCATAGGGCTATGGCTTCTTATTCTAATAATAGATTATTACTTAAGGCCTTTTATTATAGTCATACCAATGTGGCTTTATAATGGTACACTCATCTACCCTTTGAATCCATTAGTACTTTTTATTACATGGAGGGCACTTTCCTCCATCATTTTATAATCAACAATGTCCCTAAGGTTACTTATGATATGTTACCTACTCTATATTAGGGCTCCATGAAACCTATCAAGGATTATATTCTACGATTCAATGCTTGTATCCATCAGCTTATCTTCCAACCATTAGATCTGGAAAAGTAATTTATTTTTTATCGTGGCCTCATTCCTCAACTCAAGCAATGCTTACAATATGATACATGTGAGTCATTCATTCTTCTATTCTATAAGATTATTGACTTAGAACAAGATATTCTCTCCACACACATTATAGATCCTCCACACACCTTTATGGATATTACCTCATCTAGTTCTCTTTGAGCATCTAGTTGATCATCCTACACATCACCCTCTCTACGTCCCAAAAAAAACAAACAAGCTGAACCCATGTAGCCACCAAAGCATATCCCTTCTTTGGATCCGTGACAAACTACTCCTCCTACCACACCACCTAGGTCATGTGAGCCTTTTTACTTCTCTCACCACACATGATCACATGTTGTGCTATATGTATTACTCAATGAGTGATTAATTCGATGACCTTCTAACCAGAATCACCCGCAACAATGATTCCAACATCAACGTGACCAACACTATTTTAATTATCATCATATAAATGGACATAGAGACAATGATTGTCTTTCCCTTTAGGATAGATTGTAACAATTAGAGGATAAGGGCATCATATCCTTTGGTTCTCTCCCACATAAGTGGTCCATGTATTCTCTACCTCTTTAGAGTGTTTATACAACTATTGAGTCATCTCCTACATATGGTGCTTTCAATATGATATATCCAACACATTCTGGTATTCATACACATTCCCCACCTCATCTATCACATTCACACTATCCACTACCTCATGTTACTAATTTACATTGGTTACCATAGTACTCCACTTTCGTACATCCCACCACAGAGATCCATATGCTATTTAGTTCATTTCATACACTCATGTTACTTATATTCCACATGCTTCCACCACTCTATGTTGCCATGGTATTTGGTAGGTGAGTACTATCACCTCACCCCTTGATGACACACTTGTGTTCTTATAGTTCTTACATGATTGAGGGTTTTCTCTAAGAAATTTTCATCATGTGCTACATCATTCATCCGGCACACCTCAATCATTCCTTGATGATGCACTTATGTTCTTAAGGTTCTTACATGACTATTGAGGGTTTTATTTAAGAAATTTTCATCACACGCTACATTTTTCATTTGGCGCACCTCAATCATTTTCGATGATGCACTCTTGCTTTTCATGGTTCATTTTTGATTGTTGAGGATATTACCTAAATGAACTCGGTCATCCATATCTTTGAGGGAATTACTATTTCTCCCATACCATTCATCACACTGCTTGACATGTTGTCATTACGTTGCATCATTATCACACACTTTTCATTACAATCATTAGTTTGATTATCCTACATCATTTCTTTTTACATTTACTCTACTATCATCATCATATTAACTATGTGTTACACATTCTATTTACTATACATTTCACTTAGCTCATCACCCACCACACATGTACATTCCATTTGTAATTATTCCATGAATATTACATTAATCAACACTAACAAGATATAAAAACATCACACACATTCTAATAATAATCACCAACTCATGCAAAACCAATATAACATAAAATAAATCATCACATATAAATCACATGTGTTCATACATAGGTAGAAAATACAATCATTATTGGGGGAAACTCCCTACATCATATACAATCATGATAATCAAACCTCATCATCACTATCACTCTCGGGTATTACGAGATCCCTAGAACTAGATGCCTCACCACTCACTCTATGATATTGTTTTGCGGCCTCAATATCGATCCACTTTCCTACATAATAAGATGTTATGTGTAGAATTCTCAATAAACTATTGTTGAAACTCCATGAGTTATAAAAATACATCCTGCACCAAAGGACCACCACCCAATACCTCGTGGGCTCATTGAGTCTCCTCGTGTGCCTCATCCCTCTCGGATACTAATACAATACACGTAGCCGCCGCTACCACAATTGGCTCAAATAGATGGGCATGATCACCCATGATATTCCACTCACTTGAATATACCTCCATCAATGATATCAATTAGCACATTCCACGTCAAAGTACAAATGGATGGGTAGATTATTAAAGACCAATACATATCGCCTATAAAATAAATAGCACTAACATGTTAGAAAACGATTAATAAAACATAAGTCAATAACGAACATACATAACATTACTATATGTAGATACTCATGCTTCAACTAGAACAACTGCCACAGGGTCAAGGACATGTGCTGCCCCTTCTCTTCCTCCTCCTGCATGTGGTAACCCCACTAGATCTACAAATATTGGAAACAATAGTATCCATCGATCTGCCACCACCATACATGATACTCCTTTGTATTAATCGCATCACTTGCATCTATAACCTTTATCACTGCATCTACCTCATCTAAACCAGGAGGTGCTAGCTACTTTGTTGTGGGCCTTGGTATGGTTCCAGAGCTCCTCAGTGCTCTGATAGTTCTCAATCATATATATGACTCTAGGGTCACATCCAGGGCCGTGCCAAAATGACGTGATACTCACTCCTTTCCTGAAATATCTCCACCACACCTCGAAATCTATCATCTAGCCATATTGTCCTCCAAATACACCGTAGCTCTCTGATATCCTTGGGCCATCCCCCATAATCATGGTATGGTCTACACGTGATGGCATCGAGCCCCATCCTATCTATCAATGCATTGTAGATATTAGTTTCCACTCTATGCCCATGAATTTTAATCCACCTCCTCGCATATATCTTGGGATCTTCCAACTCTAATCTTTGGCCCCTAACTAGCATCAACACCGCTATGTGTGCATATGCCCACAAATGTAATATCATTGTATCTCCTTTCCCATCTCCATGCTCATCATGAGTAAAATGATATAGATCTCTGTATAGATGTGCTAATACACACCGTGCCCATGCATATATAGTACTCTCCTCCTCTATACACTGGAATATGTCATGCATCTTATACAAGATGCCCACACCACCTCCCTCCACCACTATAGATGAAGTAATAAAAACCACTATGAATTTCTGCAAGAGAGAAACACTAGACCTCGAATAATATTTAGATTGATATGAGACTTGGTAGGTGTCTGAGTCCCTATAAAATACCATCTCGTCACTCACATATTCCTATCCATGTCCTCCAATGGCATCACCTATACCCTCTCCCCAATAACTGGCAACCATAATATATGATATACATCCTCCAATGTCACTGTCATCTCCTTGTAGGAAACCAAAAGGTACATGTGTCTGCACACCATCTCTCACATAGTGCAATCAACATTGGCATATTATGGGGTACATCCCCATCCATGTTATATGCCACAGAAGACACAGTTCATAACATCCCAATCATCATCCAACAAACCCAATCCAAGAAATGTACTCAAATGATGCCCACCACGAAACTCCCTCGAGTGAATATCCCTCTACACAACACAAAACGACAACAAATGCAACATTAGAACACTTTATAGGTACAAACACACTCACTTATCATATTCATAGACATAAAAATTCCATTTTTAATCGTTCTAGACCAGGTACACACATTTTGTACCGGGGTGCTCGATGTAGGACCTGGGAACCTAGAAGCAAGAAACCAGTGCCCAGATCTGGGTGTTCTGTCTGGGGTCACTAGGACCCTCATCACTATTGTCAAGGTTCAAAACACTTGAGAAAATTAAATTTTTCAAAATTACAAAAATTCATTGAAAATGATTCATACAACATACATTTTTCAAAAACATTGCACTTACCAACTCCATAGTCATGTGTGATGCTACAACGGTTGCCACCCTCTCAAACCGGCTAGGATGTGCTTCTCTCACTTGTGGCATTTTCAATCACCTCATACTCACTCTCACAAATGCTTAAACACCACTTAAAAATAAATAAAGTGATTACTTAACCTTTCACTTTACTATTTATAGTTATTTTTTCATCACCCATTTGACTATAGTCATTATTTCATGCTTCTTACCACCGCTAATATCTTCAATAATTTTCACCATCTCTTGAGAATTTCTACTCCGATTTGTACCCTGTTTGTGGCTTTATTTTTAGAATTTTACCTACCACAATATTGAACACATTACCTTGCATAAAATTTATCTTCCAACCAAATCATAGATAATTTTGTGATTTTTATCACTTTTCTATCCATTTCATGTATACTTTCATCTTAGTGTTTGTTATTTTCATCACTTCTCATTTTTCCAAACATGGGGGCATATCATCACATATTTAAAACACTATCGATTTGATAAATTCTAAAATAGTTACTATTTCACAACACTTCTCACCATTAATTCCCCCGATGACCTAATCTAGGGGCAACAAATATACAACTTTTCTACACAAAATTTCATCACTTCCCTCTAATGACCTTGTTGGTACCCAAATTGATTCTCCCTTTGAGGTTGAGCAACATCAACAGGTTGAGAGATATGCTTAGAGACATATAAATAAGAACTCGAGTTATTTCATAGTCAAGGAGGGATTTGGTGACTCTTTTTTTTCACTCGAGCTTGGAAAAATTAGGTAGCACCATGCAAATGGTTTGACCTACAATCAATACTTTTGGTTGAGCCTTCAACCAGGGTGAGAAGACCCATTTTGTAACCTATATTTTTCAGAGATGTAAATGGATCGGCTATACTAGACTCTCCCTCTATGATATTTGGTAAGTGCAGGAAGTTGATGGACAAATATAGGGTCATCTGTGGACATCATATTGCAAATAACAACATAATATCAACTTGTAGGGATTATTAGCAATACATACACTCAAAATTAGACAAAATTATATTAATATGAATCGTAGCATCTAGAATCTAGTTTCTAAAATACTAATTTTTGTAAAAAATGGACAAGATTAGCTATATTAAACACTCAAAATTCAATGACTTGGTATTTTTTTTTAAAAACGCCGATAAGATTATAGTCCATTTGCCCACAATTTGGATGACCAAAAATTGATATATATTTTTTTCCTTTGGTGAGAAGTTATATGCCACTATCTATCTTGGGATGGATTTTATTTTGTATTTTTTGAGTAATATTTTATTTTTTATGATTTTTTCGTGAAAGTGGTCTGAAAACATAAAGAAAACAGAGCACTTTCCGTTTGCCCGCCATAACTTCATCAAAAAATATTGAAATCAAATAAATTTGGTTTTGAACATGTATATAATTTCACCACGGTTGGGATGGTATAATTTTTATCACATTTTGACAAGTGAAACAAATTTTGCAGTCTTAAACGTAGACATAAACATTCACGGGAAAAAGTGTCTTAAAGACCTACTATTAGTAAAAATTATAAAATGATATTTATCCTCTTCTATTCACTTTAAAATCAGTATTTCTACAAAGCTAATAGTCTCCCCTACGCAATGGTACCATTTTTATGACATAGTTTTTACTTTTCGGCATGGTTCAAGTCCGTGGAAGACTAAATTTGATGTTTTTCGCTTTTTAATGTAAAATTCGGATTTGATGTCCACTTAATTGTCCCCCAACTTGGTGCACTTACCCATTGAAAAGAAAACCTTAAGAAGACATGGTCAATGCAACATAATCTAACTCTCATGAGTTGTCACTCTAGAGAATGGAGATGTCTTCTAAAAAAGGTTCAAGTTACTAAAGACAACATTGAAACTTGATTACTCCTACATGTTTTAAATAAAGGATGGGTAAATCCAAAAAAACTACTTAGCATTTAAGGAAAAATAGTGCAAGCATGGGTAATTCCTATAGGATTTATCATTTATAGATGATTTTTTTGGGGAATTAAGCAGATAAATTTGATTATACAAAATTCTTAAGAACTTTTAACAAAGGTTGGGAAATCTACCAAACAAGATGATAAAAACACTTCAAATAGTCAACAATGAACCTTCAACTAGAAGATGCACACCCATGGAATCCCAAAGATGCATGGTTTCACACATTCTTTGAGAAATTGACATAAAATCTCATGTCAAAGACTCAACTAAACATCAGAGATTCTTGGTTCATCACGCCTAAGATACACTCATAAGCTAACAAACAATCTGTATCGACAAAATGGAAGTAAAATGAATTTAAATTGTTTATTACACAATAAAATGAAAGCTCTTCTCATAGTACAATTGCAAATTCCATAATACTACCACAAGGAAAAGATCTTGTGTGATTCAGAGGAATTCCTAACATAAGATTGCAACAGAACATGAATAACTACTTGAAAACATCTCAAAATGAAAGCAGACACAACAATGCTCATGATTAACACAATTAACTCAAGGTTCATCAAATTTATCAGCAAGGGAAAGTTTTATTTACAGTCTCAAAGCTTGTCAATGGCTGGACACTTGTAACCATCTTGACATGATTAAATTTGAAAACACAAAGGAAATAACAGTTTCTCAGATAAGCTCTTGGAAAATTGTTTTTTACTCAACTCTCTCTTTTCTTTGAATAATTTTTAGAAAATTAAAACCCTTTTTTTTCGTGATTATCTTTCATGCCTTTATATGATCCAACTCACTCATCTTCAAAGTTTCCCCCCAAAAGTATGAATATTCTAAGGAATATTCCCCTTTACAATACTCATTTCAAACCACACTATTCTTTTGAAAATACTTCACTTCATACTACTAGGTGTACAAAATGTGAGTCTTTTCAATTGGTTTTGTTTTTGCTTGACTGGGATACTGGGTCATCACTTTTGGTAGATTATTTTAATCATTATTTCCACATATTGATTGGATAATCACTTTTGATGACCTTTGAGCACTTCTAGATGATTTTTGATATGAAATATATCCTCATCTACTTCCTAAGAATCCATCTTAGGTGCTTTGCACACTCCATTTCATGTCTTATTGGCTTAATTACCACACATGGTTCTTGTCAAATCATATTGATTCATTAGTTATGCTCATTCCTAATCCCTTCCAACTCTTAAATATTCCTTGTGCAAGTTGAGTGAAATCTTATTTCATATCATGGGAAATATCTATCTTAATAGAACCAATATGCACCCCTTTTACTATAAAACTTGGCTCCACCCTTTCACCATTATGTGTTTCTTTTATTATTCTGAAGATAAAGAACCTTTTTCATATTTCTTTTCAAAAAATGGGGAAGGTACTTGTAGCAGACAAACTGAAAGAAATTTCTTTAGAGGATTTGAATCATATTTTCGACCTGAGTGGTCATGATGAGGCTTTTGTTAGGGCCTTGTTTGACATAGAATGTGTAGGAGACACCAGAGGACCCTTGAATTATTGGAAAGTATGGCTAGCACTTATTACAAGGATGATTAGGATCAATCCTGTATTTGCAGCCTTTCAAGTCATGTACTTTCATCTCTTTCAATGGGAACATTTAAAAACTCCTGAAGTCCTAAAGAAATTCTAGATTGAAAGGAGGCCCTAAGTGTCTAGGAAAACCAACTTTCAGTGTCCATTCTTATGTGATGAAGAGTTTTCATTAAAGGATATTCCCAAGGAATCATATGTGTTATATAAAAATCCTCCATTGACACCGTGCCTTCCATCTCTCACAAGGTGGATGAATTAGAGAAGAGGATCATTTCTCTTGAGAAAGGATGAATAGAAACTATACCCTCATAACCAAGTTCAATGCCAACATCATCTTTGGGAAAGAGAAAGGGTGAAGCAAGTCCTCATCCCATAATCATTATCTCATATGGAGAAGAGGAGCTATCCATATATGCTTGTCATTCAAGAGAAACAATCTCCTCTTCTTAGGACAACAGGGGTATATGTGTCATTTGGTCATCTTCTCATTCAATGCATTTTTCTCCTTAATTAGAGCATGAATTTTTGGGACCTCGTCCAATTCCTTCTCCCAGAGAGCGTCCACCCCACACAAGGAAATGGGAAGTTGGGTTGAGCTCAGGACCTTGTAATCTACCCGGTCTATAAGGTGCAGTACTTTCCCTTCCAATTACCCCAGACATCCCCTCTCAATCCACTCCTAGTAAGTCAATCCTTCACAAGGGGAAGGGGAAAACAACCTTCTTCATAGGTGGTTTGGATATTCTGGATTGGGTATCCTCCCATCAGAAGAAAATTGAGCTGGTAAAGATTATGGACAGTCCTAGAATGACTCTCAAGTCATTGATGGAGATGGGGATGTCCCAAGATCTAGCAAGGTCCGTAAATTTTATCCAGACTACATAGAGCTCAAGTAAATTCATGCTGAGGAAAAAAAAGCTATTGAAAAAACTTCCTCCATTAGGGGGAATTTTTGAGGAGGAAAATAAAGACATTTGAACATTTATTTTCCCTTGTTGTCTTTATTCTCGACATGTATACAACCCTATTTTTCCATGGGAAGGGGCCCCTATAGAACCCCATTTTGTTCCTTTTTCAACATGCAAGAAGCAAAAATATCACAATAGTTTATATGCTTGTACAAATGTGTATTGAATTTTATCTAAGTCATATAAAACTAATGTATTGTACCATTTTACAATTGATATAAGACAACAATGAATTTTAGAGTAACAATTATCCTTAATGAAACAAAAATATCAGTTAAAACATCAACTTAGAAAAGAAGTATGGGAAGAAAGTACAACTTTAAGAGAAACAAGCTTAAACTTGTTCATCATCTCTAATGTTTACATCCTTTTCTTCTTCAATTTCCACTCTTACATCCTGTTCTTTTGAAAATCTTTCCACGTATGCATCATATCTCTGGAAAATCTCATTTATTTCACCTTTTTCTAGCCCAATGTGGTGTTGGAAGATTAATGTTTGTCTAGCTATCACATCCATACAATGACCCATCTTCTTCTTGTATTCTAGTGGCCTAGCTTTCAACTCTGTAATTCTAGTTTTCAATTTTTCTCATTGTTTTAATGACTTCATAAGAGAAATCATCTTTCTGAATATTCCTCTCAAAAGAGTTGAACAAGAAATCAATCTTCAAATCACCATAACTCTTTTTGAATTTTTCAAACACCATGTCTTCCAGTTTCAAATCGATGGCATCAAGAGTATCATCAACCCAATTTATTTTAACTTCGATATTTTATTTGATCCCATTCAAAGTTTCCACTCTGATTTTTCTAGTTCCTCCAAGGCATGCTTTGACTTCCTCTGAATTCTATTGGCACAATATTTTCTTGTTTAACCAATTCATCACTAAGCTGAGTAATGTGGTCTAATTTGGGAAAAATTCCCTCAAAGTAAAAGATTTCATTGTCACATTGCTTAGTTATCTCATCAATCTCATTAAGCATACTTTTAAGTTCTTCATATTTTTCCCTGGATTTCTCAATTGCTTATTTTCCCTTCCTTTTTAACTTCTCAATCCATGTGTCTACAACTTGAACCTTCTTGACAACTTTATCAATATTTTCCAATCCTTTAGGGGTATTTACAGAGGTATCTGCTTGAGTATGGCTAGGTTTCCCAATTAACTGTTGCATACTAGAACTCAAAGCTTTGACCTATTCCTTCAATTAATTTTTGTTATCCTGTCTTCATCCACCTTTTGCAACAAGTCATTTACCGCCTCTAATACTCCCTGTTTTAGTTGATCTCTTGAGGGTTTTCCTAAAGGAATGAGCTAAACATTATAGTCACTAGTTGTTACATTGTCTCTGGTTTTACCTTCATAAGGGATTGATATTTCTAGAGTTTTGGACCCCAATGGATCAGTATGAGTCTTGGTAATAACCCTAGCCCTTTTGGAGGTTCTTACCATATTTGGAAAGGATAATGCAGTAAGATCAATAGCCTAAACAAGAAGAATTTCTTTCTCTTCACTTGAAATCAATTCACCAATCCACCCTTTTCTAATATTTGTTCTAGGTTTTGCTTCTTGCAATACTTGCTAGGGTTTCTTAGGGATAACCAAAAACTACTTGGATATTACTTGTTCATCTTGGGCTATTTATTTTACCTATTTTTCACCATCTATTTCAATAGCCATCTCCATGCTCTCATCTCTGTACTAGAAATTCCTTCACTTGTCTTTTTCCTTGGTCTAGATCTTGGGATTGATCAACCTCCTTCTGATTTATACTAGTAGTTGGAATATATTCTTTCCTTATCTCTCTAATTAATTCCACATTATATTAAATTTATTCCACGATGTTTTCTTGAACCAATAACTGGCTTGCAGATTCCTCCTTCTCATCATATAGCTCTACCTTCTTTCAAGATTGCTTGGTTTCTCATCTTGCTATCCTCATGTTCTAATGATATTTCACGTTGTGAAAAGTGGATTTCTCACCTGATTTTGAATCCCTATTCCCATCTAGAGATTACATATCTATATCAAAAATAATTTCCTCTCTAGCACTTGCATCTTGTGTAACTTCTATTTCCTTTTGAAAGATAGATTACCTTTCTTGACAATGCTCACCATCCTTATTGGTTTTGACACAATGGGAAGCATCTTCCTTCACTAATATCTTTGGCCCATGTGACTCTAAAGTCACATGACTAGTAGGAGAAGCTTCTCCTATTTGGATCTTGACTTCATCGAATGGCACATGAGTAATTTCTTCCATTTCTACATTTATTTGAAGATTATCTACTAGTTTGGATATTTTTTCATTAATAGATATATCAAGTGCATATAATGTGGAAAATTCTTCACCAATGTCAACATCTATCACATCTTCCCGAGCCTTTGTAGACTCCTGTAATGTTTCAAACAAAGGTATATTCACATCCTCAAAGTAGGTGATTTAAGATGTTTTCATACCTAGACTTAGAATTTTGTTGTCTATTGGATTAGATGAAACATTGCCTTAGGTCATCTGTTCATGAATGTGTCTCATTTTCATTTCTTCCAAAGAAAAATGTGAGGATAAAGGTATTGATTGTTTAACCTGTGGTACTAGTGTAACATGTCGTATTTGAGAAACATCATTTTTTTCATGTTTAGGGGGATCAATCACCACATCCCTATGATTATGTTTCTTGGGTGGGTGGGTGACTTCTCTTACCAAAATTGCCTCATAAAAAAACTTTGTGTTTCTTATGTGCCCTTACAAACCTTTTAAGGTCCGGTGTTGTTCTTCGCTCTTCTTTATGGGGCCAGGATTGAGAATGACCACTTGTTATAGCCCCATTCATCAATTTGTCAGCACTATGAGGTTTTGAAAAATATCTGATTGAACCAAATGAGATACTAAACTTTTCCCCTTTGTTTGAAGTGGTAATGCAAAGGTAATAGGAGAATTCTCCATGGATTTCAGAAGCATTTCTCGATTTTTTCCTCGAGTGGATATAGAAGTGCCGTTACTATGGTTGAGGTATATTCATCTATAAGTTCATAAGTGGGCCTCTTTAAAGGAAAATGAGGATATTTTCCTCCCAAATAATTAATTCTATTAGCCCCTTATCTTAGGGGAGGGATATCATCATTTAAGTTTCCCAAATCCCTAAAGTTGTTTAGGATTCTTGTATTTTGGATTGATAAATCAATATTCTTTTGAGCCAAACAATTTACAGTTCTCCTCATCACATCAGTTATCCAAATATAAGAATCATCTGATTCTATTTCATTCCAGTTTAGAGGGGCTATAGGCTGTCCTTCTTCTATCTTTTGATCAAGATAGTACTTACTCACCGTGTGTGGATCATCCACAATTCCCTCAAGGATAACTACAATCTTGAAGTCTATGATTTGTGAGAGGGTCATTCTAGAGAAATATCTCAGTATGAATTCTTCCTCATCCCTAAAATTCATCCAATAGTCTTTAAAATGAGGCTCATGTTCAAAAGTGTTTGTAATATTATTGAACACCCACCTGATATCATAGTTATCTCTTACCTCAAACTTTTCCAACTCAAACCTTTTCAATTCATCCTCAATTAATCTGGAATTTAAAATTAAAGGGCATGAGTACCTTCTAATTTTGATGGGGAACTTAATATTTGTCTTATGTTTCCTAACAATCAATTTGTGAACTGGTGTTAATTTCCTTGCCAGTTCACACAAATCCATTTTATCATCTAAGTATCTAGGAAACTTATATGGCTTACCCTCAAAACCACTAAATATTATATATGTGAACATCCCATACTGATTAAATTAACACCCATATTCCATAATCACTTTCTTGACATGCTCAGACATCCAATAATTCCACCATTCTCGGTTTGATAAGACATATAATTGGTACAAAGAAGGTTTCATTGAACAATATTACATTCATAATCTAATTGACTAAATTGCTGACTAAGGAAAAATCTCAGAATTTGGCATTACTTAAAATCAACACATGGTAGAAGGAAAAAGAAATGTCTATGTCTTATGATATTGTAAATCAGTTAGGTCATCATGTAAAATTCCAACTTTGAGGTATCACCCATCTCTATTTTTGTTTGCCAAGGTAACCATGTGGCCATGAAGTGCTTCCGCAATAAAATTATCCCAATAGATGCTCCCCTTTCTTTCCAAAATTATCCACATGTATACTTGAACTTGTTTCTAGTCTCCAATTCAGCCATTCGACTTAATAATAAAATAACATCCTCAACTTCTTTAGCAAATTGTGCCCTAACCAGTCTTTTAGGGATTCAATTGTTGTTGCCTTTTTCTCTACTAGGATCCATTTTGTATTTACGAGTCCAACATAATTTTTTTATTTTCCTCATAATCTCATAAGGCTAATTGAATACCTAAGGTTGCTGGATTAGTTATCACAGTAACTTGAGAATTATCGTAAGAGCTACGGACATCAATATAAAAATACATCAACACTTTTGTCTACCACTTCCCTTTTTTGGGTCATAGTTCAAAGAACAATGCCATACCAATTCTGGGAAATAAACTGATGGTGGAGTAACACCAACTAAAGTGATACAACTATCTTGAATTACCTCCATAGAATCACTCTTATTAGGGATAATCAATATCTGAAGAAAATATTTTAAGTTGACATTCATTAAGTCTGTGTTTGTAATTTTATCTAAATCACTTGTTATTCCGATGCAACCGAGAATGATAATGACATGGTTTTCATCTTAGATAACCCTAGCTTTACTTAAAATTTCTTGTCGATAAAATAAAAAGCACATGAGTTCCTTAGTTCTTACTGGTTTTCCCATGAATGTCTAAGAAATTCAAAGTCAATTTGAGAGCTCTTCAAACTTCTTATTCCCAATTCAAGATCCACGGTCAAATTCACATTAATCCTCAAAGAAAAATACTAACGATGACAACTAGATCACGACAATTGATAATAAAAGGATTGAGGCATTTGAAAACTTTAAAATCATCCTTGATTTGTGCAAAATGCATTAATGATGACAGAAATTAATGCATTGCATCGTGGCCACTCATTCCACTTTTCCCAATTTTAAAAATGAGTCATCCATGTGGAAAATTCTTGTGTCGATGCAAGCTCGTGGAGATTCTTTGCATTTTCTTCATATTTTAAAACATATACACTTTTAGTCATTTGACCCAACTGCCCACTTTTGAATTTCAATCTGAGCTTGACACGTGGTCACACCTAAAAGATAATAGAGCTACGGGCCCTTTCTAAAACTTTGTTCTTTTTTAATTTAAACCAAAAGTATAAATTTTCTCCAATGACCCGCTTCCCCACTCCTTGCATAAGAAATAGCCACATGTCTTTTGTGGGCCTCGAGAGATTATTTTTACTTTTATACCTTATTACCTTGGTGCCCAAAAATACAATTATGCCTTCGATCCCCCACATCCATCCCACTTGTGACAAGTGTACACCTTTAGAGGGTGGAATAAATTTCTGTTTGTGAATTTTTTGATTGTGAATATTCATAGGAATATTTGTTGGGACATGGAGCCTACTTTGCATTTTTGAAGGAAATAGAAATTTATAATTTTGCAACGTAAACTCACCACATTGCATCCAACTGGGAAATGCCACGCACCAACAGGGTGGAAAAAAAAATGAATTATTGACATGATCAAGGAACACTTCACATAGGTAATTTTCCTTATTTTTAGACCCAATTCATGATCGGTTTTCTTGCAAGGGTTTTCAAAAATAATACATATCCAAACATGATCCTTAACCAAAAAGAGGAAAAACAACCAACACACAGGAGAATCAAAAGAATTTAAATCAATGACTATAACCTTTTGAACTCGTACTCCTCACGGAAGATAGAAAACACAACAAATGTTGAAGGAAAATTTCAAACAAAAAGGGGCGAGATTAATTCAAGCACCAACACCGGCTCCAACTCGGGATGGGCACTCCTTGAGTGCCACAAGAACTAATCATAGTAAAAATACAACAGACCATGTGCTGAAATCCATTAGGTCATGGAGTCAAATACCATTGTACTAGGTCAAGTGATAATAACCCATCCATGAACAACAAACCAAGCAGCCAAAAAAACTAGTCACCATAGACCAAAAAATAGAAACAAAACCCCAAAACACACACAACAAAAAAAATAGAAAAATAGAACAACTGTACACTATACATTGATGCATACCTTGATTTGAAAATCAGTCAAGAAAATGTTTTAGGTGCCTGCCATTAACAGGAAACTCAAGTAATTATCCATCTAGATCCTTTAAAAATAATGTATGTTCACCAATTATGATATCAATGGAATAAGGACCCATCCATAATGCATCAAATTTTCTATGCTTTTCCTTTTCTTCATGTTTGCTATCCCATAGTAACACAAGATCTCCCATAATGAAAATTATAGGAGTCACCTTTTTGTCAAATAACCTTTTTAGCTTTTCCTTGAACTTCAAATGTCTCTTGTGGGACTCTCTTCTTTCTTCATCTAATTCAACAATCTGATTTATTCTTGCATAATAAGGGCTGATTTCTTGATCCTCAAGTTACCAAATAAATTGGTAAGAGGATACCTTTATATGTAGGGGAAGAAGGGTTTGAGTTCCATAGACTAGTTCAAATGGGATTTTTCTAGTAGCTCTTTTAGTAGTGATCCTATCTGCCCAAACAAAAACTTCAACTACTCACCCCATCTTTATTTATTTATCTCCAATGTCCACTGATTATCTTCAATAAATTTTTGTTTCTTGATTTAGCTTTGCCCATTACCTTGAGGGTTGTAATTAGATGCATATGTTAGGTTTATCCCATACTCTTGACACATGGCCACTAACGGTTTAGCTCAAAACTCATAGCATTATCAGCAACTATTTTGGCAGGCACTCCAAACCTGTAAATTATATGATTTAAGATAAAATCCATAACAATATGATGGGTTTCTTTCTTAGTAGGGATTTCCTCAACCCATTTAGTGAAGTAATTAGTAGCCACCAATATCCATCTATGGCTTACACTTGAAGAATATGAAATTTCCCCAACAAAGTCCATGCCCCACTATTTAAAAGGAGCTTCAATTGATACTAGTTGTAAATGGAGAGCACCTGAAGCTTTCATTCTTCCTGAAAATCGTTGAAAACTTTCACATTTTCTTACTAAAATATTTGTATCTTTAAAAGTGTGGACCATAATAAGTAAACCTTAATATCTTGTAGGTAGTTAGTCTTCCAAAAAATGTCCCCCACAAACTCCATGAAAATCTACAATTAATTTAGGAGCTTCATCTTCAATAATACATCTTAGGAGGACCCCTTCAGATTCTTCCATGCCAATCCATAATCAGTGATGATGTATTTCTAGGAAGCTAGCATGAGTGCCCTCTTTTGGTTTTTACTTAAATGTCCAGGACATTCCAAATGTTTAAGATAAAATATGATGTCCTTGTACCATGTAGAATTGACTAATCTTTCATGAACATTCATATCTCCTTCCTTAACTTCATTTATCTCCATCACTTGCAAATTGCTTTCTACCATTAGCTTTTCCAAGCCCAAACCTCTAACTAGCTTAGTAGTCTAGATATCCATGTCATATTCTTGCAATTTGTTCACCCATCGACATATTTTACTTGAGATATCCATTTCTGACAAGATGTCCTTGACCATGGTATGGGGAACATAAGCTATGATCTTGGAACTCAAGATGTATGGTCTAAAATTTTTGTTGCTCTAACCAAGGAAAAAATCTACTTTTCCATGATAGTGTATTTCAACTCAGCTCCATGTAGTTCTTTACTAAAGAAATCAATTGGCCTTTCACTTCCTTCCTCATCCTTTTGCAATAATACAAATGCAATGGTGTTTTCAGAGGAAAAATAAAACATTTGAAAAGCCTTTTTGTAATCTAGAGCTGCCAAAATAGGAGCATTCTTCAATGCTTCCTTAATTCCAGTAAAAGCTTGGATAGCTTCATCCTCCCATTTGATAATCTGATCCTTTTTTAGCATACTTGTGATAGGGATAGTCATTTCAACAAAGTTATAAATTAATCTCTTGATGAAATTTATTTTTCCAAAGAAGGATTGAATTCCTTTCTTAGTTTTGGGAATAGGAACCTTTCCAATAGCTTCCACTCTTTCGGGTCAATCATGACCCCTTCCTTAGATACAATATGTCCCAACAAATTTTCTTTTTGAACCCCAAAGTGGAACTTTTTAGGGTTTAATGAAATACCATATTCTCTACATCTTAACAACATCTTCTCCAAATGATGTAGGTGGTCATTTTTTATTTCTTGAAAATACTATTGTTACATCATCCTAATATACAACAATAAAATCATTTATGTATCCTGAGAATGCTACATCCATTGCTCTTTGAAAGGTAGCTCCAACATTCATCAGGCCAAATGGAATTCTCACATACACATAAGTACCCCATGGAGTAGTGAAAGTAGTTTTAATACTTTCTGATTGCTTTAGTACCACTTGGTTATCTCCCAAGAATCCATTTAGGGTGGACAACATCTCGAGGCGAACCAACTAACTATGACAAAGTTATCCATATTAGATAAGGGGTGATTATCTTTAATTAATGCCTTATTCAAATTCCTAAAATCCAAACACAATCTTATATCTCCATTTTCTTTCAAACTGGAACTATATTTTCCTTCCATGAAGAATACCTTGTGGATTGTATGATGGCTCCATCCCTTGATTTCTTTAATTCTTCTTGGATTTTGAGGGACAAAAGTGGATTGATTGGCCTTTACTTTTTCCTAAATGTTTTGACATTAGTTTCTAATGGTATCTCATGTTGGAAAAGGTCTTCCCTATATGCCTTCAATTCTAAATATGACCATGCCAAGAAATCCTGGTACTTTTTTAACAACTAGATATATGATTGATTTTTTTCTTTACTCAGGTTAGTGTCTAACCATATATTTATAGGTTTACCATCAGTCCCAAAGTTGTGTTGCTCTACATCTCTTGATCCTAGCATATGTCTATTAACAATGTTGTCAACATTATAAAATTTCAACTCTAATGCAACCAAACCTCTTAGAATAGTATTGGTTTTTAATTGAATAATATCTTTTCCAAATAGAGTCTCTTTCCCTTCATAAAAACAGACCATCGGTTCCTAGTCCATATTTTGATTTGTAAATTCTCCTTCATTTTGTAAAAACTCTGAACATGGACATCATCTTCAAAAACTTTCTAATTTTTGACATTATCAGGGACAGATGGTCTTGTCAACACTTTTATATCATACTCAAAGTAATGAGACATTGTAAAATTTTTAAATCTAGATCCCAATGTTTCTAACTTGTCTGCAACAATATCCTAATTTATTTCATGGTATATTATGTTGAAAGAATCAAACATTTCAATAAAATCCCAAACTGCATGCTTATATTGTTTCATTCTTTGGTTTTTGTTGCATACAATTTCCTAACTTGCTTGACTACCAATTCTGAATCTCCCTTAACAATAATGTCCCTAATACCATACCTCCAAGAAATAATTTAAACCCAAAACAATGCTTCATATTCTGCAATATTGTTAGTGCACTCAAATTTGAGTTTAAAATAAAAATTGAATTCTTCCTGATTTGGAGATATCAAGACAACACCAACACCATTCCCAAATTTAGAACAAGCTCCATCAAACATCAAAATCCAAGGGGAACCAACTTTCTCAGGACATTTACATTTGTCAATACCATACTCTTTAAAATATGCATAGCCCAAAAAATTATCAACATCTACATCTATATATAATACTTCATAAGAAGCATTGTTAGGGTCTTCAATCAAATGTAACATATTTTTCTCACCATAAAATTTCACAAGGATTCCTTCTACTAGTATGGTTACATATGACATATCCATTTGTACACTTCCTCCCACACTAGCAACCCACTTTCTTGACAATAACATTCCCCATTTGGCCAGGAAATCCACAATGACCACATTCATGGTTAAGCACTTGCCTGGGTAAGCTTCCAATTGCACTATCAATCCTTTAACATATCCAATCACCAAAACTTCCCTTGAATCCATAGCAGTGCACTTTCCAAAATATGTTGTCACTTTGATATTCAATTCATTCATTACCTCAAGAGGCATCACATTACATGAGGCTCTGAATCGAACATGCAGTTGTGCACTAGCCTATCTTTGATGATTAAAGTAGTATAAAAAGGATCAACATCAAGCTGAGACTCAACAAGAGAAGTACCCAAATATACCTCAGGTGATTCTCCCAATTCTTCTAGTTCTTGTGGTACTTCTAGCTCTGCAATGATAGGGGAACATCCACACTATTCACATTTTTTCCTTGGGTTATCACCTCCTCTTTAAATCCCAAATATTCAAATGCCCTTTTTCTATGCTTAGGGATTATGAGAAATTCAACAATAGGCACAATAACTTTGATTTGACTCAAAATTTGGGCTATATCACAGGGAACATATTTGGGTAGGACTATGTTGGGAGGGAGATTTATGGCTCCTTCTAGTGGTATGAGAGTCTTTACAATTTGGGCATGAGTTGGGGTACAAGTTTTACTTGGAGCAACTATGCCTTTACTAAGTATATCCTTTTTAGAAGGTTATTTTGGGATATAGGTGAGAAGTGGAGTTTTTGGCTTGGCTTTTTCCCTCCCCTTTGACAACTCTACTTATGGTATTATATTCTTTTTCCTAAGAAACTACTGCATTCATCAAAAGTTACTTGTCTTCCTCAGAAGGAATTCCCCATCATATTTCTTAATCATTAAAGACCTTAAATATTCAAAGTCATGATTAGGTAAATCAAATGCCTGCACCATATAAATTTCAACATCATCATTATGAGGAAGAGGTAATACCCAATGTAAATGAAATCCCATAAAATTTCTATAGTTCTAGAATTTATCAACTCAGTTGAAGTGGTTCAATGTTGTGGATTTTTTTGGGCATTCCATCATACATACATCTCATAAGCTTCATCATCATTTGTTTCTTTAACTTCCTTACTTATATCACAAGGGGAATGTGGTAAGAAACACTTGTCACACCAATCAATAACATGGGCTTCTTCCACTATAACAACCCTAGTAGTCAAAGGATCAGGGACTAATCTATTTTCTCTAAGTTGTGGCTGTTTATTTCCTGATCCCATGGGCCCTTTTCCTCTTTCATCTATTATGTGATCACCCCTAGGATGATTTCCAAATCTATCTTGGCCTTGTGGTTTATGTTGACCTTGAGAACTTTGTCTTATTCCCTTTTTAGCTCTGGTCAACTTATAGGATATTTCCTTAACTAATGTTATCCAAAATTCACCCTCAAGGTAATTTCGATAACATGCGTCAAATTATTCATCTGAGCAAGTAAGATTGATTCAAGGCCTAAAATCATGTTTTTGGGGCCCTCGACTTTTCTCGACTCTCCCATCCAAGAAGAAATCCCAACGAGTTAAAAAAATGGAAAAATGCAAAAATGAGGTTGCAAGACTGTTTTAAAGCATTTCGGTCCGAAGGGTTCGGTCGATCGAGGTTCGTCATTACCAAGCTTGGGGCCGAAAAAAGTAAGAAAATCAGCTAATTATTTTGTCCTAGGCAGTCCGTGGGATAGTTGGGACGTTGGGACGTGAGGGACGCGAAAAGCCAAAAGAACCGCCAACGAATGGAATCTCGCCATGTGTCTTCACCTCAAACAGGAACAAGGAAGCCCGAATCAGCCAAAGCAGGAGATTTTCATCCGGGACATCTGGGCCAAAGGTACACAAGGGACGTGTGGGACATGAAAAGGTGAAATGGCCGAAAAGAGACAAGGAGGCCCGTGGATGAATCAGAACGTGCCACGTGTCAGAAGGTTGAAAAGTTGCTAAGTGTTTGGCGCAAGGTAAAAATGCGCCCCTCAGGCCCGAACCAATAAAATAGTGCCACGTGTCCAAGTTTAAGGGCCCGAAAGGAATTTTCAGAGGATGAACCCGTGGATGAATCAGAGCCTGACATGTGTCATCCAAGTGGCAGAGCACGGGAAAAATTCAAATATTTTCCCGCCGATCCGTTTTGGCCTGTTTTTGCCCTAAATCTTCAGATCGCCATAACTTTCGATCCAGAGCTCGATTTTCACGTTCTTTATATCAATGGAAAGCTGGTGAAATTCTCTACATGATTCTGAGGTCAATCTTGCATTTTGGTTCAGTTTGGAGAGAGAAAATAAAGAAACATCTCTGGCACGTGGTAATGGCCAGAACTGACATTTCAACCAACAACCAAATTAAATGCAAAATACAGGCCGCTTTGCTAGGGTTCTCACCTACCACCATAATGAGATGAATTAAATGCAACCTAGAAGTGGTTGGGGTAGATTTGGATTTCCTCTCTCTTCCCTCTCTCATTCTTCCTATAAATTGTAAGGAGGGGCTTCTTTCTAAAGGTCGGACATTCTTGTTTTGCCCCTCCCTCCTTCTCTTCGGCAGGTGAATTTGTGGAGTTCGAACCTCCCATTTAAAACTGTAATGCAACTTTTCCTCTTGGCATTTTACAGTGTATTGTATCAATCTTTGGATCAAGTAATGCATGTCTGTGGATGATTCTCAACCCTCTCTGTGTTCATTTGCATCCTCCTGATCTTTCACTGCAAATTTTGTTATCTGTGCATGATCTTGCATCACATTTTAATGGTTTGTGTTTATTGGCAAGATAGGTGTTCTTCATTCCTCGGTGCATCACCTCTGTTAGCTTAGGTTTATTTTTATGCATCTTCTTACCCTGTCTCCTTGGCAAGTTAGATTAGATTTTGAGTAAACCCTCTGCATTTTTTCATGTGCATCTGAACAGAGGAATAGGAACCAGCCTTCTCTGGAGATTCCTTTCTCATTTTTGCAAGTCCCACACTTAGAGAAAGGATTCAATGTTGTGCAATCACACTGGATGCTAGTATGATCAACCTAGAAATTTGATCAACATCCAGGGGTGCTGCTGATTTGCACTAACAGTTTTGGCACGCCTGGTGGGACCTTAGAGGTCTTCATCTTCATTGCAACAAAATTGATGTGCATTTGTTGCAAGTTTCTTGCTTTAAAAGAGCTATAAATTGCACATATGGCGACTCCAAGGAAGAAGAATCAGCTGGTTTTAGTAGTGCAGACCTGAAAACTCATGAGAAGAATCAACACAAGGTCAAGAGCTGGAGAGGAAGAGGTGTTGTTTGAATATCTGTAGTTATCTCCAAGAATAAGGAAAAGTGGGAGGAGAATCCAAAGGTCTCCATCTCCACCTAATAGAACCTTGTCAACACCTCCACCTGGTAGGCCTTTCATCCAATCAACAAGGGTTCTCAGGCCAATCAGAATGGCGCAACCACCGAATCTGTACGTCAATTTCACTGAGCCCACTTTCTCTCAATGCACAACATCTAATCCCAGTTGTAGCATTGAAGAACATTCCATACTTCACTGGAGAGAACCAGACTACTCCTGGTGATCATGTTAAAGACATTGCCAACCTTTGTGTAATTCATGAAATCAATGAGATGCAAGTTGCTGTCAAATTGTTGGCATCCTCATTCAAGGGGAAAGCTTTACAATGGTTCAGGAGCCTTGCCTCAGGTTCTATCCAAAATTGGAACCAGCTATGTATAGCCCTCCATGAGCAGTTTGGGGAAAAGGGAGACAACTTGTCCCTTTTGGAGCAGCTGACAACTATCAAAAGAGCTCCCAATGAGCAGCTGATTGATTTTAATTTCAGATTTCAAAGGACTTGGGAGAGGATTCCAGTGGCAGTAAGGCCAACGGTAGAAGGTGCTTTTCTATATTACCTTAAAGCCTTAAATTCTGATATTTCTATGTTGATTCAATCCATGGGAGGCACAACTATCCCTGTTGCTTATAACATTGCCATTAGAGCTGAAAATTGTTTAATTCAAGCTGGAAAGCTAGCTCCTAGGCCTCCAATGCCATTATATCCAAGTTTAGAGAGCCCAAGTACTAGCCAAGTGCCTAATTTAGCTTCTATTCCCACTCCTAGAAATCAGAGTTCAAATGAAGCTTCTACTTCATCTCCAAGTGCCTCAAACGAGCTTCAAGAAGTCATGAAGCAATTGCAAAATTTAGGCAATGAGCTGGTTACTCTCAAGAGGCAACAAGCCCAAAGTTTTAGACCTTCCTTCCAGCCTCAAGCTCAGCCTAACAGGCAGCCATATCAGCCTCAAAGACCACCCAATCTAGCTGCAAATCTGAATCAAGCAAGGCCTCCTGCCAACAGACCATTTCAGCCCTATAATCCAAATGCTATATCTGCCTCTAAGGCATTGGTGCCAACACAAAACAACGTTGCTCAGGAGTATGATTGGTGTTTTCCATGCAATGAACCTCACAACCAATCTATGTGCTTCAACGGTGCCTTAAATCAAGCATTTATGGTGACAACTACTGGTGTGGAGGATGAGGGCAGTCAAGGAAACAACCAACAACAAGAAACATTCCAGCAGCAATCAGCTCCAAATGACACCACACTTGTGAACTGGCAGGTAGAGGATTTCTGTGGTATAAATCAAATAGTCTCTCAAAGTGTTATAGCCAACACAAGGTCAAAAAGAAGGAATTTGGGTGAGGAATGCAGCCATTGGATCCAAGCAATCCACAACCTTCTACCACTCCACAAGCTTTTGGCAAACCAAATGTAGTCCCAAACATGCAAGGAGCACCCAAACCAACTCCTAAACCAACTCAAATACCATTGCTCTTCTGCCCACATACAAGGGATGAATATGCAAACCAAGGGACAACAAAAAGATCCTTCATCACCATTTAGTATCATTGATCGATGAAGAAGACAAATGTAAATATATCGATGTGGGAATCCCTATCTATCCCAGGCTAGAGAGATTTGCTACAAGCCGCCATGAAGGATCGGCCAACTTTGAATCAACAATTCCAAATGCAAGAGAAGGTGCTCACAAATGCTACCCACCTGAAGGGAAACATGGAGGACAACAAGGTAAAATGTTGAATCCCCCTCCTTTTTATGTCTCATTAATAATTGGAAACCAGGTTGGTGCACAATTGCATGATTGATTCCGGGGCAAGTAGCTCGTGATGCCCAAGCAAATAGTGATCGGCTAGGACTTCAATATGAAACCATATCCAAAGGGGTAGTGCAGCTTGGATGGGACAACAAAGAATAATAGTTGGGTGATTAGAAACTTGAGTCTTACCTTGCATGCATGTCCAAATGTTGTTGTTTTACAAGATGTATCGAGTTATAGACTTTCCACCACTCTTTTCCCTATGTTTGTCAAGTGATTTTATAGCCAAGATTGGAGGATATTTGTCTGCTGATTGGTCACACATGCTGTTCAGAACGAGGTATGGAACCAAAGCTACAATCAGGTCTGAACCTATTGCAAACTTCCACATTGAGCCCTACACTCCAAGTCAGATCAATGCCAACTATTCGGCATTTGATCAAGAAGATCACCCAAGCACTGATGAAGCTAACACCAAGGTTGGAAGCATCTTGGATCTAACTCTTGATGAATGGGAAAACAAGGTGCATGCTTTCGATCCTTATCAAGAAGTATAAGAATCTGATCTAGGAGTCTATTGCATACATGAAGAAGATCAACCCATTCCTAGCATCACCAAGCCAGACCACAAGGATGATAATGAGGTATGGCAGCTATTTTTTGATGGATCAAGGAGTAGACAAGGTGCCGAGGGGGAGCCATGCTGGTTTCACCTCAAGGAGTAAATTACTATTCAACTTTTAGATTTCAGTTCACATGCTCCAATAACACTGCTAAATATGAAGCCTTGGTGCAAGGGATGCATTGGGAAATAAAGAGAGGAATAAAGAACTTGCAAGTCTTTGGTGACAGTGAATTGATTGTAAATTAGGTCAAAGGGTAGCATGCTGCCAAGAATGATCTACTCAAGTGCTACAAGAACAGGGTGTGGGACCTCATTGAAGATTTTGAGGGCTTTGGCATCAAATCAGTTCCTAGGAAAGAGAACCAAGCTGCTGACAGGGCTTGCAATTGGGACAGCCTTTGACATTGTGGAGAGCATTCAAAAGACAAGGTACACCAAACATCCATGTGATTGTGAAGCCTTCAAAGGCCGATAAAAATGTAAGTTGGCAAGTGTTTGAGAATGACCAAAGCAAATCATCCATTTCTTGCAAGAAGAAGTGAGTTCTTAGCTAAAAATCAGGAAAAATTGGAACAACAGTATGGTGACCAAGTGATACAGCTGAGAACTAACAAGCTACCCAAGGACTTATCACTTTGGAGTCCATTTTCAATCCCAATGATCAGTTTAGGAAAGAGAAAGCAAACATTCAAAGTCAAGAGAGAAGATTCAAGATCCATCTTGGTGGAAGAGAACAAACCATTGCAAATTGGAAAGATGACAATTGAACAAGAAAAGTATGAGTTCATACAATGCTTGTGTCAAGAGTTCCCTGACGTGTTTGCTTGGAGCTACAAAGACTTGAAAGGTTTCAATCCTGAGTTAGCTCAACACACCATTGAGTTGGATCCAAATACTAAGCCCATCGACAAAAACAAAGGCCGCTTAATCCACACATGGAACCTCTCATGAGGAAGGAATTGAACAAGTTGATTGAGTCAAGAATCATATTCCCAATCAAGCATTCTAGTTGGGTTGCCAACTTAGTTCCAGTCAGAAATAAGAGTGGAGAGATCAGATTGTGTGTTGACTTTAGAGACTTGAATAGAGCATCTCTCAAGGACCATTACCCACTCCCTTCTATGGAGAAAATTTTGTAGGTGGTGGCTGGCTCTGAGAGGTTTTCACTACTTGATGGCTACTCGGGCTACAATCAGATTATGGTGAAGGAAGAAGATCAGTTCAAGACAGCCTTCACAACCAAATGGGGAACTTATGCATATAGAAAAATGCCATTTGGGCTGTCCAACGTTGGAGCTACCTTCCAAAGAGCAATGGACATGGCGTTTAAAGGTTTGATCAACAATGTGGTGCTGATATACCTTGATGATATCACTATTTTTTCAAAGAATGCAGCAGACCACCTCTCTCATTTGAGACAAGTCTTCCAAAGGTGCAGGAGATTTGGAGTGTCTTTGAATCCTAAGAAGTGTATCTTCCTAGCACATGAAGGAAAGCTCCTTGGCCATATTGTCTCCAAAGAAGGATTAGCAATTGATCCAGAGAGGGTTGAAGCCATAAGAGCACTACCATTGCCAAGCCACAAGAAGGCCCTTCAGAGTTTCTTGGGGAGAATAAACTTTGTTCGGAGGTTTGTCCCAGATTTTGCAGCCCTTGTCAAACCTATCACCAAAATGTTGAAGAAAAGCATGGCTTTCAAGTGGATAGCAGAAGGCAAGGAGGGTTTTGAAGCAATCAAAGAAGCCATCTCCCAAGCACCAACTCTCATCAACCTGGATTTCTCCAAGGATTTCATCCTCTATGCATTTGGAGGTAATGATACTATTTCTGCCATTTTGGTGCAGCAGAACAAGGACAATGATGAGCAGCCAATTGCTTTCTTTAGCCAAAGCTTGGAGGACTATGAGGTGAGATATTCTTTCATTGAGAAGCATGTACTTGCAGTAATTAGAAGCTTGAAGAAATTCAAGCATCTAGTCTCAAACAACAAAGTTCAGTTGTTGGTCTCTCATGCGGGAGTAAAGGACTTCCTCCTCAACAAGGATTTGAATGAGAAAAGAGCAGGTTGGATCACTTGTGTCATGGAGTATGACATTGAGATCAAGGTCACCAAGCTGGTAAGAGGAAAAGGATTGTGTGAGCAGCTAATTCTGGAAAGCAAAAGGGAGTATGCAATGAAGAAGAGGCTATTTTGACAGCTTTAAGACAGCCATGTGCAAGGTAGCACTCAAGAAGAGGATAATGTTGTCCCCACTCCTTGCTGACCCAAGGTATAATGCACTTCCTAAGCACGGGCCTATGCCCTCCAGAGATGAACAAGACCCAACGAAGACACTTCAGATTGCAGGCTGTCCCATATGCCATAGTATATGGTGTTTTGTTCAAGAAAGATGTGAATGGAGTACTACTGAGATGCATTGGTACAAATTAGATTCATAGGGTGTTGGAAGAGTTCCATGGTGGACCAGCTGGTGGTCATTTTACACCAAGAGTGATAGCCCTAAAAATCATGAAGGCTGGTTATTATTGGCCCAAGATTTTCAGTGATTGCTTCACATGGATCAAAAGGTGCAAGAATTGTGCATTCTTCATAGGTAAAGAGAGGCTTGCTGCCCTCCCATTGCATCCAATTTCAGTTGACCAGCCATTCATGCAATGGGGTTTAGATTTCATTGGAGTCATTAATCCCAATTCAAGCCAAGGGCATAAGTGGATTTTGACAGCCACAGTCTACTTCACCAAATGGATCAAAGCAAAGAGCACTCAAGGAAGCAAATGAGTCTAGCATCTTAGACTTCTATGAGGGGATAGTAACCAGATTTGGCATACCTGCTACAATAATCTCAGATAATGCATTAGCATTCATTGGATCCAAGGTGACTGAGTGGGCTGTCAAGAATGGGATCTACCTAAGTACTTCATCAAATTACTACCCTCAGGGTAATGGCCAGGCTGAATCGACAAACAAGAACTTGTTGAGGATCATTAGGAGGACTCTTGATGAGAATCAAAGGTCTTGGCATACCAAACTGAAATCAGCCTTATGGGCTAATAGGATAACTCCCAAGAGATCCACAGTAACTCTCCATTTAGGCTTGTTTATGGAAGAGAGGCAATCTTGCCCATGTCACTTGAGTTGCCAACATTAGAACTCATGAAGCAGTTAGAGTTGCTAGAGTTTGGGCCCATGGAGGTGAGATATGTAGAGTTGATGGAGCTCCAAGAGATCAGAGATCAGGCATCCTAAGCAATGGGGAAGGATCAAGCTTTGATCAAGAAGACCTTTGATAGGAAGGCCAAGATTAGATCTTTCCAAGTTGGAGATCTAGTGTTAAAATGGGATGCAGATAGAGCAAAACCGGAAGGCATTCAAAATTTGATGCCATTTTCGAGTGGCCTATACATGGTCACAAGGTGTAAGGACAAGAATAATGCCTTCCAATTGTCTTCATTGAATGGCAAGAACCGCAGATTCCAGCTTAATGGAATCTATCTAAAGCATTGCTACTAAAGGGAAATTCTCCATCTTGTAAATATTAGCTTAGGTTTTCATTCCTCCAAGTGCTTGTGCACACTGCTTTGTTGTAGGTTGTTTTGCTTTCCCTAAGTGCTTTGGCACAGCTCGCTGTCCCTGGAGATGTTTTGCAGCTCTTGCTTCCATCGTGTGATATTCCATGATCCTCCTTGCAACGTTCTAGTCAGTTAGGGAATCAGATAGAAAATCAGGTGACTCCATGCCCAATGGATGCTTCAGGCAACTGGTAACTTCATCCAGCAGGCAGATGACCCCATTGAGTCGCCAAAATTGTTATCCAAAATTCACCCCTCAAGGTAATTTTGATAACATGCGTCAAATTATTCAGTCCTGAGAAAGTAAGATTGATTCAAGGCCCGAAATCATGTTTTTGGGGGCCCCTCGACTTTTTCTAACTCTCCCATCCAAGAAGAAATCCCAACGAGTTAGAAAAAATGGAAAATGTAAAAATGAGGTTGCAAGATTGTTTTAAAGCATTTCGGGTCATACTGAGGTTCGTCGTACCAAGATTGGGGCCAAAAAAGAAAGAAAATTGGCTAAGTATTTTGTCCTAGGCAGTCCATGGGATAGTTGGGATGTTGGGACGCGAGGGACGTGAAAAACGGAAAGATCCGACAACGAATGGAATCTTGTCACGTGTCTTCACCTCAAACAGGAACAAGGAAGCCCGAATCGGCCGAAGCAGGAGATTTTCATCTGGGACATCTGGGCCAAAGGTATGTGAGGGACACATGGGACGTGAAAAGGTGAAATGGCTGAAAAGAGACAAGGAGGCCCGTAGATGAATCAGAATGTGCCACGTGTCAGAAGGTTGAAAAGTTGCTAAGTGTTTGGCGCAAGGTAAAAATGCGCCCCTCAGGCCCGAACCAATAAAATAGTGCCACGTGTCCAAGTTTAAGGGCCCGAAAGGAATTTTCAGAGGATGAACCCGCGGATGAATCAGAGCCTGACACGTGTCATCCAAGTGGTAGAGAATGCGGGGAAAAATTCAAATATTTTCCCACCGATCCGTTTTGGCCTGTTTTTTGCCCTAAATCTTCAGATCGCCATAACTTTCGATCCAGAGCTCGGATTTTCACGTTCTTTATATCAATGGAAATATGGTGAAATTATCTACACGATTCTGGGGTCAATATTGAATTTTGGTTCAGTTTGGAGAGATAAAATCAAGAAATGTCTCTGCGCGTGGTAATGGCCAGAATTGACATTTCAACAACTAGCTTAAATGCAAAATACAGTTCACCGCTTTTTGCTAGGGTTCTCACCTACCACCATAATGAGATGAATTAAATACAACCTAGAAGTGGTTGGGGTAGATTTGGATTTCCTCTCTCTTCCCTCTCTCATTCTTCCTATAAATTGTAAGGAGGGGCTTCTTTCTAAACATTAGACATTCTTGTTTCGCCCCTCCCTTCTCTTCGGCAGGTGAATTTGTGGATTTCAAACCTCCCATTTAAAACTGTAATGCAACTTTTCCTCTTGGCATTTTTCAGTGTATTGTATCAATCTTTGGATCAAGTAATGCATGTCTGTGGATGATTCTCAACCCTCTCTGTGTTCATTTGCATCCTCCTGATCTTTCACTGCAAATTTTGTTATTTGTGCATGATCTTGCATCACATTTTAATGGTTTGTGTTTATTGGCAAGATAAGTGTTCTTCATTCCTCTGTGCATCACCTCTCAGTTTCACTTAGGTTTATTTTTACGCATCTTCTTACCCTATCTCCTTGGCAAGTTAGATTAGATTTTGAGTAAACCCTCTGCATTTTTCGTGTGCATCTGAACAGAGGAATAGGAACCAGCCTTCTCTGGAGATTCCTTTCTCATTTTTGTAAGTCCCACACTTGGAGAAAGGATTCAATGTTTGGAATCACACTGGATACTAGTATGATCAACCTAGAAATCTGATCAACATCCAGGGGTGCTGCTGATTTGCACTAACAACTACCCCTGCCAAAGTCTTCAAAACTTCCTCCAAATCCACTGCCTTGTTTGGCTGAGGTCTATTGGGATTAATAAATTTTACACCCTCCCTCTTAGGGATTTTCCAACTACCTTAATATTGTTTTCAATTTGCAAGTCCATTGTGAAATCTTTCCTTAAATTTCTAGGTTTCTTATCTCTCAAATAATAAGAAAATTTCTTGTCAAAAGCATCATGGATATTTAATTAGGAAAGACTCATCACTAGGCCTCAAAATTATGGGTAGTCTATTTAAAGTCTTGTTGAATTTGGTATTGAAATCTTGGATAGAATCATTGGGATTATTTTTTATATTCTCAAACTCAGATAAAAGGAACCTTGGGTTAGTCTTATCCCCATATTGTAATCTGAAAGCATTCTTCATCTCAGTCCATGAATCTATTGAGTTATCTGGTAAATATTTGTACCAATCACGTGCATATTCTTTGAGAGTATGAATGAATAGTTTTATATATACATATTCATATTCAATTTCAAAATCCTCCATCATATTAATGAAGAGTCTCAGATGCTGATCACCAATGATGGCATTATTCCCCTGAAATTTAGGAAACCTATTTCTCACATCTTGTGGTACAACATTAGGATGCCCAACCATGCCTCTAAAATTTATTGGTCCAAATGTATTGACAACAAAAGGAGGTCTAGGTGGAGGATGAGCCATGTTATTTTGAGGAGGTGATCCTATAAGAGGATTAAAATGGTGTGGGACAAGGGATATTTGGGACACATGTGTATGATCTTCAAAGTAAATATCCTCCAATGACTTGGTTTCACAAAGTACCCTATCAGAGTGATAAAGGAAAGAAATGAGGAACACTTATCCCAGATACAAATGATGGCCCTTCACTAGCTAGAGTAGTTAAATTTATACGAGGAATACTTGACTCTGAACTATTTGAAGATGTTGGATAATCCTCAACTATAGGTTGGTCACTTTCCACAATTGGTATTACCTTCTTGCTTGAATCTTGATCCCCCAATGCTTTCCAGACTTGTCTTCCTTTTGGATTTGTTTTCCCAAGATCTGAAACAATCTTCTAGTAGGATCCTTATTAAAGAAATACCTTCTTCCTTCCATCTTTACAAATATTAACAACAAATCTCACTTGACAAAGATTAAGACACTGGTGTTTTACCAAAAATTCAAATCAACATGGAGTCGCCACCAAGTATTTTCACCTTAGATGTGCTAAAGCACTGTAAGTAACTTGTTAAGTGCCTATCAATACCCAATTTCTACAAAGCTCAATAGATCTGATCATCCTTTGTTAATATTTATCACTAGTAATACAAATCTAGTGTAACATTCCTTTAAAAAAAGAAATATTACACAATAAACCAAGAAATATTATACAATAAACCAAGAAATATTACACAATAAACCAAGAAATATTATACAATAAAACAAGAAATATTACACAATAAACTAAGAAATCTAGTGTAACATTCCCTTAAACCAAGAAATATTACACAATAAACCTATGATCTCGCACAATCTTTAAAAATATTAACAAAGGATAATGTTTAAACAATGTATTTGCATCAAATCATGTAAGAATCATTACCAGAGGTTAGTATGCATATGTATTTACATGAATGTCCCCAACAATGGCACCAGATTGGTGTTAGTACCCAAATTGATTCTCCCTTTAAGGTCAAGAAACATCAACAGGTTGAGAGAGATGCTTAGAGATAGATAAATCAAAACTCAAGTCATTTTGTAGCCAGGAGGGATTTGACTGACTCTTTGTCACTCGAGCTTAGAAAAAATTAGGTAACACTATGCAAAGGGTTTGACCTACCCTCACTACTTTTGGTTGTGCCTTCAACCAGGGTGAGAGGACCCATTTTGTAACCCGTATTTGTGAGAGATGTAAATGGATCAGCTATACTAGACTCTCCCTCTATGATATTTGAAATAAAACCTTAAGAAGACATGGTCAATGCAACATAATCTAACTCTCATGAGTTGTCACTCTAGAGAATGGAGATGTCTTCTAAACAAGGTTTAGGTTACTAAAGACAACAATAAAACTTGATTTCTCCTGCATGTTTTGAATAAAGGATGGGTAAATCCAACAAATATCCTTAGCATTTATGGACAAATAGTGCAAGAAGGGGTAATTCCTATAGGATTTATCATTTATAGATGAATTTTTTTGGGGAATTAAGTAGGATAAAGTTGATTATACCAAATTATTAAGAAATTTCAACAAAGGTTGGAAAATATGCCAAGCAAGATGATAAAAACACTTCAAATAGTCAACAATGAACCTTCAACCAGAAGATGCACACCCATGGAAGCCCAAAGATGCATGGTTTCACACATTCTTTGAGAAATTGACATAAAAGCTCATGTCAAAGACTTAACTAAACATCGAGATTCCTATTTCATAACACCTAAGATACACTCATAAGCTAATAAACAATTTTTATCGACAGAATGGAAGTAAAATGAATTTAAATTGTTTATTGCATAGTAAAATGAAATCTCTTCTCATAACGCAATTGCAAATACCACAATACTACCACAAGGACAATATCTTGTGTGATTCAGAGGAATTCCTAACATAATATTGCAACAGGAACATGAATAACTACTTGAAAACATCTCAAAATGAAATCAGACATAACGATGCTCATGATTAACACAATTAACTCAAGGTTCATCAAATTTATCAGCAAGGGAAATCTTTATTTACAGTCTCAAAGATTTTTAATGACTGGAAACTTGCAACCATATTGACATGATTAAATTTGAAAACATAAAGGAAATAATAGGTTTCTCAGATAATCTCTTGGAAAATGTTTTTTTACTCATCTCTCTTTTCTTTGAACAATTCTCAGAAAATTTTAACCCCCTTTTTTCCCATGATTATCTTTCACACCTTTATACCATCCAACTCATGCATATTCAAAGTTTCCCCCAAAAATAAAAATATTCCAAGGAATATTCCCATTTACAATAATCATTTCAAATCACACTGTTCTTTTGAAAATACTTCACTTCATACTACCAGTGTACAAAATGCAAGTCTTTTCAATTGGTTTCGTTTGTGCTTGACTGGGATATTAGGTCATCACTTTTGGCAGATTATTTTAATCATTATTTCCACATATTGATTGGATAATCACTTTTGATGACCTCTGAGCACTTCTAGATGATTTATAATATGACATATATCCTCATCTACTTCCCAAGAATCCATCTTGGGTGTTGCACACTCCATTTCATGTCTTATTGGCTTAATTACCACACATGGTTCTTGTCAAATCATATTGATTCATCAGTTCTACTCATTCCTAATCCCTTCCAACTCTTAAATATTCTTTGTGCAAGATGAGTGAAATATTCTTTCATCTCATGGGAAATATTTCTCTTAATCAGACCAATATGCACCCCTTTCACTATAAAACTTGGTTCTACCCTTTCACCATTATGTGTTTATTTTCTTATTCTGAAGATAAAGAACCTTTTTCATATTTCTTATCAAAAATGGAAAAGGTACTTGTAGCACACAACTTGAAAGAAATTTCTTCAGAGGATTTGAATCATATTTTTGACCTGAGTGGTCTTGATGAGGCTTTTGTTAGGGCCTTGTTTGACATAGAATGTGTAGGAGACACTAGAGGACCCTTGACTTATTGGAAAGTCCGGCTAGTGCTTATTACAAGGATGATTAGGATCAATCATGTATTCACAATATTTCAAGTAATGTAATTTCATCTCTTTTGATGGGGACATCTAAAAACTCCCAAGCATTGAATAAATTATTAATTGAAAGGAGGCCCCAAGTGTCTAGGAAAACTAAATTTCAAAGTGTCCATTCTTATGTGATGAAGAGTTTGCATTAAAGGAGATTCCCAAGGAATCATATGTGTTATACAAAAATCCTCCATTGACACTATGTTTTCCATCTCTCACAAGGTGGATGAATTAGAGTGGAGGATCATTTCTCTAGAGAAAGGATGAATAGAAATTGTACCCTCACAACCAAGTTCAATGCCAATATCATCTTTGGGAAAGAGAAAGGGTGAAGCAAGTCCTCAACCCCTAATCATTATCTTAGATGGAGAAGAGGAGTTTTCCATATCTTCTCATCATTCAAGAGCAATAATATCCTCTTCTCAAGAAAACAGGGGTAGATTTTCCATTCGTTCATCTTCTCATTCAATGCATCATGCTCCTCATTCAGAGCATGAATTTTTGGGACCTCAACCTGTTCCTTCTCCCGTAAAGTGTCTATCCCATATAAGGAAATGGGAAGCTGGGTTAATCTTAGGACCTCGTAATCTTCTCGATCGCAAGGTGCAATACTTTCCCTTCCAATTACCCCAAACGTCCCCTCTCAATATGCTTTGAGTAAGTCAATCCTTCATAAGGGGAAGGGTAAAACAACATTCTTCATAAGTGGTTTGGATCTTCTGGATTGGGTATCCTCCCATCAGAAGAAAATTAAGTTGGCTAAGATTATGGATAGTCTTAGAATGACTCTTGAGTCATTGATGGAGATGGGGATGTCCTGAGATCTACCAGGGTCCATCATATTTGTCTAGACAGAACATGGATCAAGTGAATTCATGCTGAGGAAGAATAAGTTATTGAAAAAACTTCCTCCATTAGGGGGAAGTTTTGAAGAGGGAATAAAAGACATCTGAACATTGCTTTTCCATTGTTGTCTTTATTCGTGACATGTATACAACCTAAATTTTATATGGGAAGCCCCCTATAGAACCCCATTTTGTTCCTTTTTCAACATGCAAGAAGCACAAATATCACAATAGTTTATATGCTTGTACAAATGTATATTGAATTTTATCTAATTCATATAAAACTAATGTATTATACCATTTCACAATTGATATAAGACAACAATGAATTTCAAAGTAACAATTATCCTTAATGAAACAAAAATATCAGTTAAAACATCAACTTAGAAAATAAGTATGGGAAGAATGTACAACTTTAAGAGCAATAAGCTTAAACTTGTTCATCATCTCTAATGTCTACATCCTTTTCTTCTTTAGTTTCCACTCCTGCATCTTGTTCTTTTGACAATATTTCCATGTATGCATCATATCTCTAAAAATCTCATTTATTTCACCTTCGTTTGGCCTAGTGTGGTGTTAGAAGATTAATGTCTATCTAGCTATCACATCCATACAATGACCCATCTTCTGCTTGTAATCTTGTAGCCTAGATTTCAACTCTGTAATTATGTTATCAATTTTTCTCATTGTTGTAATGACTTTAGAAGAGAAATAATCTTTTTGAATATTCCTCTCAAAAGATTTGAACAAGAAATCAATCTTCAAATCACCATAAATCTTTTTGAATTTTTCAAACACCATGTCTTCCAGTTTCAAATCGATGGCATCAAGAGTATCATCAACCCAATTTCTTTTAACTTCGAGCTTTTCTTTGATCTCATTCAAAGTTTCCACTCTGATTTTTGCTAGTTCCTCCAAGGCATGTTGAATTCCTCTTAATTTTGTTGGCACAATCTTTTCCTGTTCAACCAATTCATCACTAAGTCTGAGTAATGCAGTCTAATTTGGGAAAAATTCCCTCAAAGTAAAAGATTTCATTGTCACATTGCTCAGTTATCTCATCAATCTCATTAAGCCTATTTTTGAGTTCTTCATATTTTGCCTTGGATTTCTCAATTGCTTGTTTTTCCTTCCTTGTTGGCTTCTCAATCCATCTGTCTAAATCTTGAACCTTCTTGACAAATTTATCAATCTTTTCAAATCCTTTAGGGGTATTTATAGATGTAGTTTCTTGAGTGTGGATGGGTTTCCTAATCACTGTTGCATACTAGAACTCAAAGCTTTGACATGTTCCTTTAATTTATTTATTTTTATCATGTCTTCATCCACCTTTTGTAGTAGGTCGTTTACCACCTCTGATATTCCCTGTTTTAGTTGATCTCTTGAGGTTTTTCCTAAAGGAATGAGCTAAACATTGTAGTCACTAGTTGTTACATTGTCTCTAGTTTTACCTTCATAAGGGATTGATATTTATAGAGTTTTGGACCCCAATGGATTAGTATGAGTCTTGGTAATAACCCTATCCCTTTTGGGAGTTCTTACCATCTCTGGAAAGGATAATGCAAAGAAGATCAATAGCTTGAACATGAATAATTTCTTTCTCTTCACTCTTTCTCGAGATTTGTTCTAGGTTTTGTTTCTTGCAATAATTTTTGGGGTTTCTTAGGAAAACCACCAATTTATTAGATATTCCTTGTTCATCCTGGGCTAATGATTTTACCTATTTCTCACCATCTATTTCAATATCCATTTCCATGCTCTCATCCCGTCTGGAAATGCCTTCACTTGTCTTTTTCTTCGGTCTATATCTTGGGATTTATTAGCCTCCTTCTGATTTATACTAGTAGTTAGAATATATTCTTTCCTTATCTCTCTAATTGATGCCACATTAGATTTAGTTTCTTCCCTGAGGTTTTCTTGAACCAATAACTAGCTTACAGATTCCTCCTTCCCATCACATAGCTCTACCTTCTTTGAAGATTGCTTTGGGTTGGCATCTTACTATCCTCATGTTCTAATGATACCTCACATTGTGTCATAGTGGATTGCTCACCTGATGCCAACTCCCTATTCCCATCTAGAGACTAGCATATCTATATCAACAATAATTTCCTCTCTAGCAATTGCATCTTGTGCAACTTCTATTGTCTTTTCAAAGATATATTTCCCTTCTTGACAATGCTCATCATCCTTATTGGTTTTGACACAATGGGAAGCATATTATTCCACTAATATCTCTGGCCCTTTGACTCTGAAGTCACTTGACCTAAAGGAGAAGCTTCATTGTTTGGATCTTGACTTCATCGGTTGGCACATGAGTAATTTATTCCATTTCTACATTTATTTGAAGATTATCTACTGGTTTGGTTATTTTTTCATCAATAGATACATCAAGTGCATCTAATGTGGAAAATTCTTCACCAATGTCAACATATATCACATCTTCTTGAGCCTTTGTAGACTCCTACAATGTTTCAAACAAAGGTATATTCACATCCTCAATAGGTAGGGATTTAAGATGTTTTCATACTTGGAATTCGAATTTTGTCAGTTTCATCGGATTAGATGAAACATTTCCTTGGGTCATTTGTTCATGAATGCTTCTCATTTTCACTTCTTCCAAAGGAAAATATGAGGACAAAGGTATTGATTGTTTAACCCGTGGTATTGGTGTAGAATGTCATATTTGAGAAACATTAGTTTTTTCATGTTCAGGGGGATCAATCACCACATCCCTATGCTTATGTTTCTTGGGTGGGTGGGAACCTTCTCTTACCAAAATTGGCTCATAAAAACCTTGTGTTTCTTATGTGCCCTTTCAAACCTTTTAAGGTCCGGTGTTGTTCTTCACTCTTCTTTATGTGGCTTGGATTGAGAATGACCACTTGTTATAGTCCCACTCATCAATTTTTCAGCACTATGAGGTTTTGGAAAATACCTGAGGGAACCAAATGAGATGCCAAAATTTTCCCCTTTGCTTGAAGTGGTAATGTAAAGGTAATAGGAGCATTCTCCATGGATTTCAGAAGCATTTCCTTAGTCTTTTTCCTTAGAGCGGATATAGAAGTACCGGTCCCACTAGTGGTTGAAGTCCATTCATCTATAAGTTCAGAAGTGGGCCTCTTTGAAGGAAACTGAGGATATTTTCCTCCCAAAGGATCAATTATGTCAGCCCCTTCTCTTAGGGGAGGGATATCATCATTTAAGTTTCCCAAATCCCTTGAAGTTGTTTAGGATTCTTGTATTTTGGACTGATAAATCAATATTCTTTTGAGCCAACCAATTTATAGTTCTCCTCATCACATCAGTTATCCAAATATAAGAATCATCTAATTTTGTTTCATTCCAATTTAGAGGGGCTATAGGTTGTCCTTCTATATTTTGATCAAGATAGTACTTACTCACCATGTGTGGATCATCCATAATTCCCTCAGGGATAACTATAATCTTGAAGTCTATGATTTGTGTGAGGGTCATTCTAGAGAAATATCTCAATCTAAATTCTTCCTCATCCCTACAATTCATCTAATAGTCTTCAAAATGAGGCTCATGTTCAAAAGTGTTTGCAATATTATTGAACACCCACCTGATATCATAGTTAGCTCTTGCCTCAAACTTTTCCATCTCAAACCTTTTCAATTCATCCTCAATTAATATTTCCTTTAAAATTGAAGGGCATGAGTACCTTCTAATTTTGATGGGGAACTTAATATTTGTCTTATGTTTCCCAACAATCAATTTTTGGACTTGTGTTAATTACCTTGCCAGTTCACACAAATTCATTTTATCATCTAAGTATCTGGGCAACTTATATGGCTTACCTTCAAAACCACTAACTCTTATATATGTGAACTTCCTATACTGAATAAAATAACACCCATATTCCATAATCACTTTCCTACCTGCTCAGAAATTCTATACTTCCCCCATTCTGGTTTGAAAATACATATAATTGGTGCAAAGAAGGTGTCATTGACCAATCTTACATTCCCACTCCAATTGACCAACTGCAGCTGAGGAAAAATCTCATGCATTTGGCATTGCTTAAAATCAACATGTGGTAATTGGACAAGGAAACGTCTATGTCTTGTGATATTGTAAATCGTGCACGTCATCATGTAAAATTCTAACTCTGAGGTATCACCCATCTCTATTTTTTCGTGCCAAGGTAACCATGTGGCCATGAAGTGCTTCCGTAATAAAAGTAGCCCAACAGATGATCCCCTTCCTTTCCAAAATTATCCACATGTAGGTACACATCCATTCCTTGAACTCATTTGTAGTCTCCAATCCAGCCATTTGAATTAATAATATGATAACATCCTCATCTTATTCAGCAAATTGTTCCCTAATTAGTCTTTTAGGAATTCAAGTTGTTACCTTTTTATCTACTAGGAGCCATTTTTTATTTATGAGTCTAGAATACTCTTTTTATTTTCCTCATAATCTCGTAAGGCTAATTAATAACTAAGGTTAATGGATTAGTTATCACAGGTAACTTGAGCATTATTGTAAGATATGTAGACATCAATGTAAAAATTTATCAACACTTTTGTATACCACTTCCCTTTTTTATGGGTCATAGTTCATAGCGCAATGCCATACCAATTCTAGGAAATGAATTGATGGTGGAATAACACCAACTAAATTAATACAACTATCTTGAATTGCTTTCATAGACTCACTCTTATTAGGGCTACTCAATCTTTGAAGAAAATATTTTAAGTCGAAATTCATTAAGTCTGTGTCTATAATTTTATCTAAATCACTTGTGATTCTAGATGCAACCGAGAATGAGGATGACATGGTTTTCATCTTTAAAAACCCTAGCTTTACTTCAAATTTCTTGTCGATAAAAGAAAAAGCACATGAGTTCCTTAGTTCTTACTGGTTTTCCCATGAATGTCTAAGAAATTTAACGTCAATTCAAAAGATTTTCAAACTTCTTATTCCCGATTCAAGATCAATGGTCAAATGCATAGTAATCATAAAAAAATACTAACGATGACAACCAGATTTCGACAATTGATAGTAAAAGGATTGAGGCATTTGAAAAATTTAAAATCATCCTTGATTTGTGAAAAATGCATTAATGGTGGAAGAAATTAATGCGTTGCATCATGGCCACTCATTCCACTTTTCCCAATTTTAAAAGTGAGTCATCCACATGGAAAAGTCTTGTGTCGATGTGGGATTGAGGAGATTCTTTGTATATTCACATTATTTTAAAACATATACACTTTTAGTCATTTGACCTGACTACCCGCTTTTGACTTTCAATCTGAGCTTGACACGTGGTCGCACCTAAAAGATAGTGGAGCTATGAGACCTTTCTAAAACTTTGTTCCTTTTTCACTTTAAACCAAAAGTATAAATTTTCTCCGATGACCCGCTTCCCCACTCCTTGCATAAGAAAGAGCCACGTGTATTTTGCGGGCCTCGGGAGATTCTTTGCACTTTTATACCTTATTACCTTGGTGCGCAAAAATACAACTATGCCCCGATCCCCCACATCCACCCCTTTTGTGGCAATCGTAAACCTTCGAGAGGGCTGAATAAATTTTGTCTTATGCATTTAATGATTACAAATATTTAGAGGAATATTCATCGGGACACAGAGCCTACTTTTCATTTTGTGAATGAAGTAGAAATTTATAATTTTGCAACTTAAACCCACCACACCACATCCAACTGGGAAATTCCAAGACAACAAATGACATAACAAAATATGAAATTATTGACATGATCAAGGAACACTTCTCATAGGTAATTTTCCTTATTTTCTGACCCAATTCATGATTGGTTTTCTTAAGGGTTTTAAAAAAATACATATCCAAACATTATCCTTGAAAAAAAAGAGGAAAGATAACTAGCACATAGGAGAATCAAAATAATTTAATTAATGATTGTAACCTTTCGAACTGTACTCTTCACGGGAAGATGGAAAACACAACAAACATTGAAGGAAAATTTCAAAAAAATGGGTGAGATTAATTTGAGCACCAAATGACATAACTAGGATGCAATAAACTATTTAAAACCTTTTGATGTGGTCATTCACCATTTTCTATCGATTTCCCTAATCACATAATCTGGGGACAACTAGCGTAAAACTTCTCCATGAGTAACTAATCAATCAATTAATGCATTCAAATTTATAACAATAAAAAACATACCATTCAATCAAATATAGTGTAACACAATTGATCTCCCAGATGATCGAACATAGGAGTTACACGTTACCTCCTAGATGACCTAACTTAGGAGATTACATTCATCACTTTCTCAGATGACCTAACTTGGGAAGGTATTATATATCTCACGTTAGCTTCTAGATGACCAAATTCGGAAGCCATCATACATTTTATGCTTTCTTCCGATGACCTAAATTTGAATCCATCACATTGCAGCGCTACCCATGGAGTGGCGGAAAGAGTGCCTTTCATATACCACTCATATATGGGTAAACTATTTGATCAAAATTATTTAGATCCATAAACCATCAAATATTTGATCCGAGTCCATCTACAATGGCTAGATATTGAGTATGCAATCAGAGATTGGAGAATAACCCAATTTTATCCATACACTCTTCCTCTAGTGACAAGACACCCAAATATTCTCGTTAATAATTTGTATACAAGCATTCGGGTTAGGAACCGATAACTCCTATCCCATCTCATTGTCATCATATAATATTAAAAATTATAAATCATCTAACATTAAAATCATCACTTTCATTTAGCACACTTCATCATGACATTATGATTTTCACTAGGTTGCATAGATAAACCCACTAATCCATGGTTTGACACAATTTTTGGTTTTTTTGGTATGCTTATACTGCACATCTGCCAACTCTACTACAACACGAGATTCTTTAGATTTATCTCATTTACACATTTCTATCTATTTTATGTTACCAATTTTTCTTCTCACCAAGATAAAGTGGGTGAAAATGTGGTCACAAAATCACACACTTACTATTACATTCTTACCTCCAAGTATGCTATTTTGTATATAGATCTTGCGTAGTAAAATTATTCACTAATGGCTCATCCCCTAGTCCTATCGTTAGTTATTCGTTGTCATTGTCACTTGTCTCACACATTCACCAATTGTTTACATAGTTTTGGTCATCTCTCAAGAGGGTCTTAGCTATCGTTATTTGGTCATTTTTAGTCTCTAGTCTCTAACTAGGACTCCTAGGTAGTGCTAAGGTGCCCATGGTTACCTTAATCCACAAGTTTAGGAACCACGGTCCCCATAAAACATAGGTATAATTTACTTATTCAAGGTTGGTATTTTTCATGTTCCCTCTCATTCCCCTAGGTACTCAAGGTTGGTATTTTTCAGGCCATTAGTGTTGAAATTTGAACAAAATATCCCTATATAAACATAACATACTCACTATCTTATGCGCAAACAATATACTATCAAGAGCTAGCTATCTACTAAGGAAAATGACTGCATTTGGGCATCTTCTACATCTGCATCACACAAGCATATGGGGAAAGGGTTGTATTCATTTTATTCCATCCACCATTTGCATCTTACATCTAGTTATTGCCCCTACTTCTACATCATTGATGCTAGGGCACCCTAGGCATATAATTACACACAAAAGAACATAGAACTACATTGGGTCTAGAATGTAGTGCATCGCTTAGATGTAAGTTCACCATTGTGGTAGCTAAGGTCAGTCCAACCCTTCATTTACATATTTATTTTTAGGATTTTGATGCTTTGTATGGGGTTTTATAGGTAAGTCTTTATCACACAACTACAATGACATAAGCGAAGATATTATGAAAACCATATGACCGAGACAAAGGTATTATGAAGACCCCGTGATACTGTCGGATTCATACCCCGAGATTTTCCATAGACTAGAGCAACCAGATTATAGACCAGGGAGCCCATAGGCGCCCCAATCCTCTCCCAAGTGCTCCAGGTCAGTATATATCTTCATACGCTATAATTTCTTAGGTAGCACCATCATTCCCTTCCTTATCTCGCATATCATCCTATTTAGTTCTGCACACAACGAGGTAATTCAATTTAAAGTTATTACCCTATCCCCTCTCGTTCCCATTATTTCATTTCATTTAAAATATCAAATAAAATTATTTGGTGTTTACATTGCATTCATATTAGTTCTTTCATTTTTGTTACTAGTATAGATTAACTTATAAAAATCCTATTTTAGTTAATCGGTGTCCAAGGACTACCCATGTCCAAAAATAAATGTGACTTTATTTTGGTTGTGGTAGATAAGCTCACAAAAGTGGAAAATTTTATACCGGGAATCTAAAAGATGATTCACCAAGATTAGAAATAATATTTGTTAAAGAAATCTTTATGTTTCATAGAATACCGAAGTTAATCATATCGGATAAAGATCCTATAATGACCTCCAAATTTTGGTAGATGCTTAATGTAGCCTTAGGAACATAACTAAATTTTAGTTTAAATTATCACCTAGAAATTGATGGATAGAAAGATATGGTAAATCATGTCTAGGAGGATATGTTAAGGATGTGATTAAGCTAAATGTGGATTTTTATTCCTAATTAAGTACATAAATTACACCCAAGGAATTAAGCAATAAATTATGAAACTCGTAATTACAAAGAGGAGAACGAGATACTTAGCTGGTTCAAAATAAAATATGGAGCATACCAAGTGCTTGACCAGTGAAACAGAGTAGTAGGAGTGTCACACATAGACCCAAAAATGTAGATATGGAGAAATAGAATGGGTTGGGGCACTTGGAAAGGTACAACGGATCAGAAATCTACTCACGAGTGATCATAAGTTTTCTCTTTTGTTTATCATTGGTCACTCTAAGCTCACAAAATGATCACCGAGGTCACTTGAAACTTGCAATGAAATATGAAAATTTAAAATCCTCAAATAGGCATCAAATCCTAAAAATGAAAGATGTAGTATGGTGGGTAAGAATGTCCTCATTTTTCACAAAGTAGTGAACTGAAAATTGAGTTCTACACTATATCTCGGACCCAATGTAGTTCTATGTATGTATGTGTGTGGAATCATGACTTTGGTAGCTCTTATGTGTGTCATACTTGATAGCAAGAAAAGTGAGCTAGATGTAAATAAATGTAATAGATATGTGCATGGAATAAAATAAACTTCCCTTCTATGAAGTATATGCATAATAACTATCCTTTGTGTCCCTTGTGATGGTGTTATATGGATATAATGAAGCTCTTATATGCTTTATGGATGCAACCTTAGGTGGTGATAGCTAATTCTTAGTGCTTGGTCCCTTATTATGATCACATAACTTCATATTTATATGATTCCCTTGCTTGAATTTCATAATTAACCTTAGTTATGTAAACTACCAAAAAGATAAGAAGCTCAAATGGATAGAAATGACCTAAAAGTGTGAGTAAAGTACAAAGGGGTTAGTGACACCTATAGGGGAGGAGGCTTCCTGGTGCTGGCATCTGGCTGGGTGCCGTGTCCGGATGATGAAAAAACTAGAGTATCAAAAGGAAGAATGAGCAAGTAAAGGTACAAGAATGAAAGGAACAATAGAAGACAAATAAAATTGAAAAAATACATGGGTTAATTAGTAATTTTCTTACTTATGAATCATATCAATATTAGTATGTAATCACAACAAGATAATTACCCAAAGTACGTGATTTTGTGTCTACATTTCCCCCCACATTATGTTGGTGAGTGGAAATATCAGTAACAAAGTAGATAGATATGCATAGTTGATAACAATGTAGATTGATGATGAAAACATGCCGAGGTACTAGAAAAAGTTTAGAGTGATAAAAATGTGATGCGTGGATGCTGAGGAGGAGAAAGTGAAAAATTTGATGATGAAAATGAATGTAGGGTGTAAATGCATGTGTAGATGGCATGATGTACCTATTGTTGGTGTCGATGTTGTTATTGTCATGATGTGATGATGTTGACTACCACTTCCCATATGGATGGACCTACAAAAGAGAAGAATGAACAAGTAGTCAAATATGCACATATATGTATCAAGTATGTAAAATTACAAAAAAATTGAAAAGGAAAACATGCACCTGATCCATGACAAGAAACAAGTGTAGAAAGGATCATGAAGATATCGATAAAGGGTGAATTTTTTGGGAGATATCATGTCATGACAAAAGAAGTGTAGGGAGGAAATTCTAGTGTCATCCTCTAGCCTTTAGAAACTTCCCAAATTTAAAGAGTGCTATGAAATTTTGGTGTTTTGGGTGATCCTACTCCATGGAAGAAGTAGTGTAGAGAAGAAAATTTTGTGTTATCCTCTAACCTTTAACTTCTCCCCAAAATGAAAACACCATTGTAGATGGTGTGTACTTACCCCCAATGTAAATGTCATAGTGCTAAAGGAATCTCTGCCATGTCAAAATACTCTATGACATGCCAAAACCTGTATTGAACTGAAAATGTTGAAGATCTAACCCTTGGTTACTTGGCACCTAGGAAGGATATCGATGTGCTAAGGACTCAAGTCTCGATTCTCGAGATTTGTCTCAAAACTAAAAATCATGATGTAATGGTACTGTGCTATGTATAAAATTGTATGGGGTGATGATTCACCCATATGATGCCCTCATCATCCGGGGTACATGCAACATCACTAAAGGATTATATGGCCGAAAAGAGGATTGAACATTGTGTTGAAACTATGCCCTGTAGGGGAAAGGGAATACACTTGGCGAAAACCAAGAAACACACAAAAAAGTGGTTAGAAGATAAGTGTTATTACAAGAAAAAAACACACATGTATAAGATAAAATGTAAGCTAAGCATATAATGTGTAAGATAAGACACAAGTAAACACATAAGAACACAATGTATATCATGAAAGGTAGGTTACAAACATGGGACATCACTCATGATGTCGCAAGATAATGAAGGCCATAATGGCTGTAAACAGACAAGCGTGCACACAATATAAAGTGAAAATCCCACAAACTGGATAATATAAAGAACAAACAATGGAAAATAATGTAACAAATAATTAGGGAAATAGATAATCCGCATAAAAAATGCTACATATGAAGCACCCATTAGCATGTTATAAATATTAAAAGTATGTAAAATCATTTATAAGTTGATAAAGTAGTGTTCTATGAAAAAATGAAACAATAACACTTGTAGTGTACGAAAGTGGATGCCCCAGGAGCCTTTGTGGGACTAGTAATAGGTACTGCGCCAAGCATCCATGCTTTGTGTGTAATAGATTTACTTAATATGTGATCACAACTAGAAATCAAGTGAATGTGCATGTGTGTATGATAAAGATAATGACATATAAGATATCTATCTAGCATGTATAATAAAGTGAACATGTAAAATAATAAGTAAGTAAGAGTAAATGTAACAAATATATGTAGTATATTGTGGATGAGGTGGAATGCAATGTAATGTGAATGGTAGGAGAAACATGCCTCCCAAGTGGATGTGTATGTATGAAATGAGGTTCATTTATTTATGCCCCCTTAGCAGTCAAGAATGAACCGTAAATGAGAATGCATCATCGGGAAATGGTCTAAATGTGTGTAATAGAAATATGTGATCATCAAAGCACAAAGTGTAGAGTGTGTGAGTCAGTGTGTGATTAAAAATGTGATTGTGATGAGGTCCATTTAAGATGTATACCATTAGCGAGTTGAGTATGTACCATGAGACTAGAGTGTGTCATGGGGTAATGACCATAGCATGTAGGAGGATATGTAGTGCGAATGTGTATAGTCTATGAGACATAAAATGTATAGAAGATACATAAGAAGAAATATATGATGCACAATGTGTGAAGTATGTAATGAGTATGATGTACAATATGTGAGGTTCATGTATATAGGATTCCTTCAATAGTCAAGTGTGAACCATAGCACAAGAGTGCATCATCAGGAAATGAGCAATGTTTCAATTATAGTATTTCTTAAGGTGCATGACATTGATTAGGTTCTTTAGTGGATTTTCCAAAAGAGTTGTAAGGAGATAAATGCCGCCGCCAAGCTTGTCAGTAATGATATAAGGACCAAGCCAATTAGGCTTGAATTTTCCTTTGAGTGAAGTTTCATTGTTCATGTTTTTCTAATTTTCTTTTAAGACCAAGTCTCCTATATTAAAATCATGAGGATGAGTTTTACAATTGTATTCTTGGGTGATATGATATTGATATGCACGTAGATGTTTGAGTGCTTGAACACAATGAGATTTTAACATCTCTAACTCATGTAATCAATTTTCATAATATTCATTATCTTTGATTATGCCCTTGAGGGAAACATGCAATGAGGGTATCTCAAGTTCTAGTGGTATAACGACCTCAAGATCTGTAGACTAGTGAAAAGGAGTGATGTTATTAGGTGTGCGCACACTAGTATGATAAGCCTAAAGACCGTAAAATAGTTGATTATGACAATCATCACCACTACTAATGAAAATCTTATGTAGTATTTTGAAAATAGTTTTATTGGTGGCTTCGGATTGGCAATTGACATGTGGGTAATAAGGAGAAGAAAAATATTATCTCATTTTAAATTTCATGAAAAATTTCTTAATATTATTATTATGTTTGAAAGAGTATCCATTATCAATAATGGTAGAGGGAATGGCAAAATGAGTAATATTGTGAGTAGTGAGGAAAGTGTAAATATTAGTACCAGATTTTCCACAAAGTGGGTCTACCTCGACCCATTTGGTGAAATGGAAGTAATGATAAACTTATGTCCATCAGTTGATTCTAGATTTATCATGCCAATAAGATCAAATCCCCAAAGAGAAAATGGCCAAGTTGGCATAATTATTTGGAGATCATATACATGTGCATGATGGAGGTTGTCATGATTTTGGAACTTCTCATAATGAGTAATGTATTCGATGTAGTCATGCTCCATGGTAGGCCAATAATATCCTTGACACAAAAGCTTTTGAGACATAGATTTTCTAGAGAAATGGCCACCGCACATGTTGTTATGTATTTGTGAAATAAGAGTGGGAATATTAGAAATCCCTACTCATCATAAAGTTTAACCATCAATTTCATGTTTAAATAATTTTTTCCTAATGATGATGAAACGGGAAGAATCACTTCACAAATGAAGAGATTCATGAGGTTGTAGATTATTAGGAATGGTTTGTTTATATAAGAAGTTGTAAATGGGAGTAAACCATTCAGGATTGTCTTGAATATGTGTGATGGCGTAAGCCACAAGAGGTAAAGTAGAGATGGCAGGATATCAAAAGTGCATAATGATGAATGTGACTTGCTCATCGATAATATCTTGTGGGATAAGTGATGCAACATTAGCCATAACATCCGCATGATGATTATCCTTACAAGGAATGGTAGTGACAAATTAAGAATTAAATGTATCCAAGAGATATTTTACAAGCATATTGTATGGGATTAAATGATCCTTTTTAAATGTTATATGTATCATTTATTTGATTTATGACAAGATAAGAATCATGATGTATGCATAATTTACAAAGGAGGATATTTTGAGTAGTGAGAAGGAAGAGGATGAGGGATTCATATTCAATGATGTTATTTGTATAGGAAAACCATAATTGATACAAAAATGGGAGTGGATCACCCTATGGGGTGATGAAAACTATCCTGAACCCGAAGTGCATTCAACAATGATACCTATCAAATTACACTATCTAGGTATTAGGATTGACATTATAGGAAGTGAAATCATCGTGAAAGGAATCGGAGATGGGATATGCATAGAGAAGGAGTGTTGAAACTAATTGATGTACTATGACTTGGCATTTAATTACTTTTTTTGGTATAAAATTAAAATTGAATTCGATGAGAAGCATCACCTAATGTGCTAGACATCCCAACATATGCATACGAGACAAGAGGTATCGTAATGGATCTACCTTGGTGATGATATGCACCTCATTTTTATTAAGATAATGATGCAATTTATCTATGACAAAGACAAAGCTGAGACATATCTTTTCCATATAGCTATATTTGTATTCATAAGAGAGAAGTGTTTGAATGATGTAATAGATTTATCATTTGCATTAAGAATCATTGTGTTGTGCTAGTAGGGCCCCTCGGTGTGAAATGTGGTAGAAATTTATAATAAGAAATGTTGATCAAATATCATAGGGACTACGATAGGTGGATTTAAAAGATATTATTTTATGTCATCAAATTCTTGTTAGTGCTACTCATCCCATAAAAAAATAGTATCCTTCTTCATGAGGCATGTGAATAGTTGAGTTTTATTAGCAAGCTATGCAATGAATCACCAGATAGCTTGAATTTTTCCCTGTAATGATTGTAGTTGATGTAAATTTTTAGGTGGAGGCATGTTGAAAATGGATTTAATCTTGTTAGGATAAATTTTAATGCCATGTTGTGAGATGATATATCTAAGGAGTTTACCAGTTGTGACCCCAAAAACACATTTTTTAGGATTTAGGCATATGTGATATTGATGTAAGAATTCAAATAGAATTATTAGATCTTTAACATGGGTGGTATGAATTATGGATTTAGCCAAGATATCATCAACATAATATTTGATAATCTTGTGAATATAATCATGAAATATGTGTGTCATCGCTCATTGATAAGTGGCCCCAACATTTTTAAGGCCAAAGGGCATGATAATGTAACAAAATGTCCCCCATGGTGTGGTGAAAGAGGTCTTATCTTGATCAGCGGGGTTGATTTTTATTTGATTGTAACCCGCGAAGCCATCCATGAAAGATAAGATATCATATCTAGCTGTAGAATCAACAATGGCATCAATATGAGGCAAGGGGAAACTATCCTTGGGAAAATATTTATTTAAATCACAAAATTTAGTACAACAATGGATGCATCCATATAGCTTCATAACGGGTATAATATTAGATACCCATTCAAGATAATCAATAAGCATGCAAATAAAACCAATGTCGAGAAATTTCTATATTTCTTCTTTGACTAGGAGTGCCACTTTTGGGTGCATTTTGTGAATTTTCTGTTGGACTGGTTTTGCACTAGGGTTAAGGAAAATGTTATGCATTGTAATAGATGGATCAATACCTGACATATCACTATAGTCCCATGCAAAAATTTTAGATAAATCATGAAGGAATTTCTTAATATCTTTTTTCTCATCAGGGGTGAGAGAGGTAGTTAGCAAAATTATTCATGGATTTTCAAATGTACCAAGGTTATATTGAATTGTCTCTTCATTAAGAAGAGATATACAATCCTAGATGTATGGCCAGTAGGAATATTTTCACAAGGATCAATGTTTTAAGAGGTGTATTGGGTTCTCCAAAGTAATCGGTAGCACCGAGGGATAATGGAGAATGCTTGTTATGGTGAAATGAATGGAATTGATCATAAATTGCCATGTGTTTAGTAAGAGCATCATTAGTGGAGAAAGTGTCTAAATTATCCCAAGTGGTAGAGGCAACATCACTAATGAGTTTGGGATGTACAAGAGGAAGTGAATAAGTATGCAAGGCAGTATAAGCTTCCAAAGGGGGAGAGATGGGGGATGGTATCCCAATCCAAATTTGTGAGTTTATAGGGAAGATCCCAAAGTGTTGTGACTTTATGTTTGTGCTGACCTAAGCTTATATCAGAGAATCCATAATGGCACAAATATTCATATCCTAGTCCATATTTAGAAAAGTCTTGAGTAGGAGTAGAGGAACAAGGAGTATCATCAGATTTCTCAATAGAATGGCAATATGTAAAAGGGGATGGATCAGTTGGGACATCATAAACAACTCCCTGATAACAAAATTTAAGCCGCATATACAGAGTAGAGGGGACCACATGCATGGCATGGATCCAAGGCTGCCCAAGAATAATATTATAATTGAGGTTATTGGGCATGACATGGCATGGAATATTGATTATACATAGACCAATAGTGACATGGAGAGTAATGGTGCCTAAGACACACTTAGGAATGTTATCAAATCCATAAATAGAAATTAATGGAGCTAAATAATGTTTAGAGAGGCCTAAGTGATGAAGAAATGTTATATAAAAATGATGAGGCCAAACCCAATATCTACTAAGGAACGCTTGACAATGATATTATTGATAAAAAATTGAATATATAAGGGGGTCATGCTCTAGAATAGATTGAGAGGGTAACTCATATGATGTGAAAGTTATTTGATCCTCATTGAGAGATAGGGTGGAAGTAAAATTATGGTATACATATTTAGATGAGGTGTGAGGAGGAATATAAGTAGTAGCTAAATATTTTTGAGCTTATTAATAAAATCAAGATGATTCTGCAGATAAGCATGGATGGAGATGTTCATTATCATAAGTCTATAGGAAATTAAGGACCCCAAGAGTGTGAAGATAAAGTTTAGGGTCACCAAAATTATTAAGATAAAAGTTATTTTTAATGCCTAATCTGATGCTATCAGATTGTAGCAAAAATAAATATAAAATTATACAAAAATTACACCCAATCAACTAAGCAATAAATTATGAAGCCCTAATTGTAAGGAGGAGAAAGAGGTAATTATTTGATTCATAATAAAGTCTAGAGTTTATGGAAGTGTTGACCATGTGAATAGAGCTGCAGGAGCGTCGTATAAAGACCTAAAAATGTAGATCTAGAGAAATAGGCTAGACTGAGGTGATTGGAGAGGAATAGGGGTTCTGTTGGTGTCCAAGACCCATTTATGGGCACTTGGGTCTTCGGAAATCCTTAAGAAATATTATATGATTGATTAAAACTTGTTCTCCTTTGGTTGCCTCAAGGTTGCACAATGATCTCTGAGGTCCCTAGAAACCTGCAATGAAATATGAACCTATAAAACCCTCAAATAAAAATCAAATCCTAAAAATAAAGATACAAAATGAGAGGTTATATTTTCCTCATCTGTCACAATATTGAACTTATGAGTGATTGTTTCACTATATATCATACCCAATGTAGTCCTATGTGCATGTGTGCGGAATCGTGCCCTAGGGAGCTCTTGTGCATGCCACACACTTTATAGCGAGAAAAGTAAGATAGATGTATATAAATGTAATAGACGTGTGCATGGAATATAATTAACTTCCCTCCTATGAAGTGTATGTTGAATAACCAACCATTGTGTCCATTTTGATGGTGCTAGATGGATGCAATGAAGCTCTTAGATGCTTGATGGATGTAACCTTAGGTGGTGATAGCTAATGCTTAGTGCTTGGTCCCTTATTATGATCACATAACTTTATATTTATATGATTCCCTTGCTTGAATTTCATAATTAACCCTGAAAAGGTCGAATAACAAAAAGATAATATTCTCAAATGGATAGAAAGGACCCAAAAAGTGTGAGTAAAGTACAAAGGGGTCAGGGACGCCCAGAGGGGATGAGGGCCCTTGACGCTGACATCCTAGATGGGTGCTAGTGTCTAGGATGATAAAAGTTGGAGTATAAAAAGGAAGACTAAGCAAGTAAAGGTGCAAGAATAAAAGGAGAAACAAAAGACAAAGAAAGGTGGACAAATACATTGGTTAATTAATACTTTTCTTACTTAGGAATCATATGAATAGTAGTATGTAATTAGGACTAGATAATTACCTAAAGTATGTGATTTCGTGTTTATAGGATGTATTACATGGGTGAAACATACAAGTGGGAAGAATATATTCCCTGGCTGAGTTTGAATACAATAATACGTATCACTCATTGCTAAAAATAGATCCGTTTAAAGACTTGTATGGAATAAGGTGTAAAACACCTATCGGTTGGGATCTAACATTGAATATAGGGAAGTTATAGGACATGAAATGTTAACTAAAATGGAGAGGAAAATGAAGCTTATCCATGAGAGGTTAAAGGAAGCAACAAACAGACAAAAGAGCTATGCTGATTTAAAAGAGTAGAAAGGAAATTTAATGTGGGTGATAAAGTCTTTTTAAGAGTAAAACCCAAAAATAGTTCTATTACTTTTGGAAACTATAGAAATTTATCATATAGGTTTATGGGACCATTTAAAATTTTAGAAGTTATAGGTCCTATAGCATATAGGCTAGCTCTACCTCCTACATTGTCCAAAATGCATGATGTCTTCCATGTATCCTTGCTGAAAAAGTATGTTGCTGATTTAACACATATATTAAATTAGGATTCATTGTAGGTGCAGGATCCCGTGATCATCACATTTGAACCTATAATAATCTTGGAAACATGCAAGTTGCAACTTATAAATAATGATATTTCAAAATGCAAGGTCCAATGTGACCAATAATATAAAGAAAGTGCAACTTGAGAAAATATGGATGACATGCTTGTTGTTTTTCCCATTATGTTTGATCAAGTTTTAAAAGAGAAAAAACTTTTATTACTACCATTTGATTTTGGGTTGAATATATTAATGACCATCTAATTCATGACTATTTATTAAGCTATGAATATTTATCTTTATTGAAATTGTTACAAATTTAAGTAAATTATGGAAGTTTAACTTTTTGTAAAAAAATTAAACCATAGTAAAAACATTTCTAAAATTCTTTCCTGTTGTATTGATTAAGTGTTTATCCTTCTTAGATCGCATGAATAGGTCATGAGGATGATGACTCTTTTTAGGGGAATTATATAACATCCCACCTTTTGGGTCCCAAATTTGATGACCATATAGATAGTTAATAAATGGTTACCTGGTTTAAAAAATTAGTAACCGAGTGTCTTATCATGTATCGGTATTTTTTTCGTATATATATAATTACTTTAATGTTAGATAAAGATAATATTCAGAAGGCAATAAGTTTAATTGTATAAGTTCTCAAGATTGAATATTCTTCGGTCATATTTAAAATATGTGCCTCTAGCCACATATATACATTGTTTTTTTTTAAGTGCGCCTTGCTAAATGAGTTGGAATTGTTTGATTAGTCCATGAGTTGGATGGTCTTGGAAACTTGGACTTGGTTTTATGTATGTATGAAGGCTTATTTAAAATATGTGGCATATAATAATGTTTTATTTATCTTGTTGCATATTAAAAGGGGATGGCATGCATAAATGTTTTGTTTAAATAATGTCATGTTTAAATAGGAAATTGTGAACTAAACAAAAGTCTAATCAATGTTATTCGAGGCATAATGGTTACTGTGGAAGTTTGTGAGTACATGACAAGTATGAATGGTAAGGAAAGTTTTTGTGTTTATGGAAATTTAATACATGTCCTAACTCCTCGTGAATGGTTAGCTTCCACAAAAATCCAACTCCAAATGTACTCAAATTTCCTCTCCCTTTGTTCATTTACATTGTTTTGTTTTTGTTGTGCTATTTTATGGAGGTTTTAAGTAGTAGTGGGATTTTTATCCACTATTCTTGTTTTACGGTCATGAATGTAATTCTGGTTATAGATAAATTACAATTTAAAATGGAATATGTGAAATATTTCATGGATGTTGTGATTTTTGGAGAAGTTTATAGGAGAGGAAAACAAAGTTAAATGGAAAAGTGGGCATTGCGCAGACATGATATCCTCACTCATTGTCTAGATCTTTATAGTTATATCATGATAATAACAATATGATATTTTTTTGATCGTCTAAGTTATTGTGTAAGAGAATTTATATTTTAATTTATTAGTATTCTAGGTTGTATGTTTATACATGAGGAAAGGTTAATAAAATTTCATAAGGTCTAGTTTGCATTTTATTTACGGGCTAGTGTATTCTATATGTGGAACAATTCATTGATTTTTATAAAATTTGGACTGTGTTTATTTCGGGTAGAGTATTTTTGAAAAGAAAAATAAGCATGGGATGTATATTGACTGCGTCTCTCTTTTGGGTTTGCATATTTTTATTTGAAAGACAAATTTTATTAACCCAGATTTATAGTTGTGTATGAATGATAGAAAACAATCATCTTTAGATATAGATTTGGATACAAGTAAAGGGGTCCACATGTTGTTGGTTTTTAGTGGAAATATGTGAACAATCATTATAGAATGTTGTATTATGAATGCCTTCTTGTGAGCATCATTTTTCTCATGTCTAGGTATGTGTAAATTTGAGATCATGCAAATTATTAGTTTATTTTTGCTCATTTTGGTTTTGAATCTTTTGTAAGATGTTTCTTCTTGGTATACATATTTTTAAGATAATGTAATGTTATTATACACATGAAAATTAACATGTGATTTTAGATGCACTAAAATTCTAGAGGTCATTCCGAGACAACCAAAAAATATATGTAATGAGTATGGGATGGATCAATGTAGTGTAAGTTGGATAAGTGGGAAAGATGGTAATGGAAAAATCGATGATCAAGGAAATCGTAGATGCTCAACTTGTAAATTATGGATTTTCTTGTCGAGAGTGAAAAAGGCCCACATAACCTGTGTGGGGGTGATACGACCGTCAAGTATGATTGTGGCTCATAATTGTAGGTATATGTCAAGGTAAAACTAGGTACTACTTGACACGATTGATGAATGTGAGGGAATTGTCGTTCTTCCTCTAAGTAATCCTCTCTAAATAGGGTCATGTAAGTGTGAGAGGAGATGTGTTAAGGAAAAAATAAGGGTTGCGAGGTCTAACCCTATAGGATTGGTTGGCCCAATATTCTTCTACAATCTCTTCTTATTCGTTGAGGGCATTGAGTTGACTAATAATATTAGGTACCACATGAGTTTATCTAAAAAATAATTGGTGTAAACATTCGTCACTATCTACTTGGCATTTGTCAATTTGTAGATTACTTATAATAGGGTCAAATATTATTATCCGTGGTTAAAGTGGACTCGGAATGGTCATGTGGGAACCAAATACACAAGGAAAAAAATAAACAAACAAATTGGTAACCTAAGGGTCCGAGGACTAATTCTGTTGGTAGACTAGGGTACTAAGCAAATGATGGTTGTGTTCATTCCAATTCTAAATTACTTTAAATTCCTATCTTTAAATAAATGAAATGAATGAATTTAAATTAAATAAAAGATGATTGTTTTCCCCCTTTTAATCTAGCTAAATTTGATTTTTTGGTATTTATTTAAAGTAAAAAAAGCTAGCTAACTATTTTTGTGTTTTTCAATGACCTTTTAAATAAAATAGATAAAAAAGTATATTAAAATTCTAAACTATCTTTTTGTGTTTTCTGGTTTTTGAAAAATTAAATAAAATAAAAACTATAGACACAAATAAATAAATTAATCTAATGAAATAAACTACTAAAATAAAATAAATAAAAAATAGGGAATAACCAGATGTCGATATTCCTCTCATTGTGTAGGGTGTGAAATAAAATATAATTTAAATAGAGAATGTACTCTACAATTATTATTATGGAAATATTTTCTTCTAACTACTTTTTCCTTAGATTCATGGGAAGAAATAAAGCTTCTAAAAATCAAATTCTTTGTAACCTAGAAAATTTCATGGAAAAATGTAAAATAAAACGTAAGGGTCTTTTGAAACAAATAAATAATGAAGTGTAGGTATATAACCTTCCTCCAAATTATTTACCTTATAGATCCACATGGATAGACAAGTAAGTAGATATCAATGGAATATTTTTACACTAGAAATGAATACATAATAAATTATATTGCTTAACAAATGTATTTATTTTAATTTAAATAATAATATTAAATTGAAAGCTTAAAAAATGTAAATACAACCCCAACTTGGTTATTGTTGTGTTGTGACAACTTCCCAAGTGTGATTATGAATTTATTATCTTCTCAACTTTCTTTCCTTTTCCATAGATGGATTCTAGATGATCAAAGGTGTGTAATGTTGGTTGGTAACAAAATGAAAAAAGAACAAACTATAGATGACTGTTTCCAAGAAAATAAAGAAAATGTTGGAGCTAGTTGGTTGCAAGAAAACTGGTCACAAATTCAATATTGGGAAGAACAGAGCAATGTGTTGTGTTTTCTATGTGATTCCTAGAAATATTTTGGTAGAGTAATAGTGCAAAACAAATCTCAAATCTCCAACCCATCATCTAGGTAAAAGTCTAGTTTTTATAGAAATATGGGGAAGAAGAATTTTGGAACACATGGAAATCAAGAAGTGCCAAATCATCAAGAAAAGGGGAGTTAAATTTCTAAAGATAATAAACTGAGAATAAGACTCCAATATGAATCCATCAAGCCAAAAATTAGGTAAAATAGTCAAGAAACAGGTGAGAAAATCAATCAAAAATTTGAAACATGTGTTAAAATATGCAAATTGAAACTTGTAGATAAAAATGACAAACCACTAGTTTAGTAATACTAGAGGCTACGTAACCGCCATGGTGGTTTACGTAACTAAAGCCACAAACAAGTGTAAAAAGGGGAAAAAGTGGTGGATGAGGACAAAATAAGCTTAAAAATTAGAAATGAGGATAAATAAATCGAAACAAGGATGTTGAATGTGAAGAGAGAGGATCTGGACCTCATCATTGCTATAGAAAAGAATTCTTTCATCATCGATACTTCACCGTGTCTCATTAATGTGGCACAATGTAATTTAGGGTGCATGTATAATTACCTGCTCTCCTTTCGTATCTCGATCTCTCTCTTGTAGGAAGATAGGAATGTTTCATATAAATGTTGGATTGTTGAATATTGAATTTGTATTATGTTTGGAACTTAGAGTTTGCTTTTTTTAGAAGTGATAAAACTAATAATGCTGTGAGTGGATGGTGGTAACAAAAAAATCTTTTTGGTTATATATAAATGTATCTTTAAAACAAATCAAATGAATTGAATTAGCAATGTGATTAACATTTATAAGTTTTTTGTTGATGGGATTTAATAGTTTTCTATAAATTTTTGATTATTTGACGGTTGAATGTGACTTGATACGAAATAAAAGTAAAGTTGTATAATAGAAAATTTATTTGGTTTGATATAAGTTGATGTTATTATAATTGCTAATAAGATTTGACTAGTTAACATTTTAAAGATGCTTTGATTTTGTATTTCATCAAACTTGATCATTATTATCATTATACAATGATTACAAAATATATAATAAGCAAGTTGACTCATGCCATTTCACTTCAACTAACCTATGTATATTTTCCCTTCTCCTAGCTGCTATACATGTAAATAGGAGAAACTATGAAGTGAATACCTAGATTGATTTATTAATTTTGCTGATTACGATATTATGGTCATACGTAAAAAGGTTCATTCCAATAAGTATATTGTTTGTATTAAATGATTTCATGAATAAATCCTAGTTGAAAGGATGGGCATATGACCTCGATGTAAAATCCTAATTATGGATATTGTTGACTTTATAATGATAATATTTGGTTTTGTAACTTCGTATGATTTCATGTAAATAAAGATATAGGTAGCCTATATGTAGTGCATGTTTAAAAACGAACCACTTGAGACCCAAGAAATAACCTAGGGTTAGTTAGAAAATTATGGAATAATTTTTTTTTATTAGAAGTGTCCACAACCAAGTTGCAAGACAAAATTTGACCCTATTAGGTTTCGGAATGAATCTAAATTACTGGAACAAACTTTACAATTATTAATCAATTATCAAGTTCACATGGTTCAATTTTAGGGTTAGAAGTCTCAGTTAGGTTCAGGGAGTAATTTACCCCATACCCACTCTCATACTTAATGCTTCCAAAATTTCTCTAAATCATTCCCTTTGGATAGTAAATTTTCTCACCTTTTTGGTGATATAAAGAAGTCCTCCTAACTCCTTCAGAAACCCAAGATATGATCAAGAGGAGTTTTGAAGTCAAAATTTCCCCAAGGGGACACGGGTCGGGGCGGTTTTTAAAAAATTTATTTTCATAGGAGAAATTTTCCAAATGCACCCGCACCTCCGCTGGTCCTCCAGGGACACGTGGCGGCCTTGGTCATCGGCCGACAACAAGGAAGGGAAAGGTGGGGTGGCGGAAGGTTTTGGGACAATAAACCCAAGGGAGAAGGAAGAAACAAATAGCGCCCATGTGTTTGCGGGTCCCCAGGGACATGTGGCACTCAATGAGCTAACAATGGGATGAAGGAGAGGGAGCGATGGAGTGGAGGAGAAGATTGGCGAGTTTTGTTGAAGGGGAGAACAAAGTGGAAAAAGGTCGCGCAGGTCCACATGCCCGTGGAAGGAGCTCTCCAAGGCGAGGGTGGGGAAGTGGGGCCATGGGAGAAAATTTTCAAAATTTTCCAAAGGCCAAAAACCAAAATAAAACAAAGGTTCCACCCCTCCGCAAGCACCCAAAGCTGCCATGTGGTAGCCTACGATTGGCCACGGACTGGCGGGGCTTAAAGGAAATTTTTCCAAAATTTTCAAAAAGTCTAAGGCAAAGAAAATGCCATGCCTCCACTGCTACCCCATGAGGACATGTGGTAACCTCTAATTGGCTGTGGGATGGCGGAGGAAAAGTTAAATTTTTTCCTGGAACAAAATTTTTCTAAGGCAATTCGGCGGGAATTTTTTGGGTTGCGGGCTAGCCAGGGAAAATTTTCCCAAATTTTCCGCCAAGGCACAAAAACTTCAAAGTTCCATAACTTGAGCTAGGAAGCTCAGTTTTGGGAAAAAGGACTTTTGGAAAGCTCTCGATGCCCTCTTTGCACAAAAAATATAAAATTTATATTTTGATGAAGTTTAAAGGGTCAATTTTGCAAAAATGATCTGCAGGATTTTAATTAGCAAACTAGCAATTTCCAACTTTTCAATTTGATTAAATTGGATCTCCTCCTTCACTCAACATGTCAAAAAGACATGGAGAATTGATCTAGGAAGGATTTAAAGTGTTTTAAGAAGTTAAATTTGTTCAATTGATTCAAAATTGTATTTTTCCAACAATAGACAGAAAAACGACTGAGGAAGGGATTTGATTCGATTTTGCAATGGTTAGATTGTTTTCTTAAGTTTTCTTTGTCGAATTGAGTTCATTTAAGATACAACATACTAAATTTTAACATCTCCAAGTTGATTAATGTGTGTAGATCTGAATTGTACATTTTAATTAAAATTTACTAGTTTTTAAAATTGCAGCAGAGATTCATTTCTAGGAAAACTCTATGTATCCATTTTATCATTTAAGTGTGATACTTCATTCCTAAACTAATGTAATAAAATCAGTTGTTTCTAAACAAATCATTTTCAAGTTAAATTGTAAAATATGATTTCCAATATAATGTATTTTAAAAGAATTAATGCAATATAATTCTTACACACGTTTTTTCTTTTCCTTCCATTTTCTAAACAAGGATTTCAAATCACCATTTGATATTTCCAACTTCATCACAACAATGCAAAAGAGAGAGATGAACTTGCAATTCTTTAATGACTTCATTTATAAAACTTTACATCTTCACATTCTTCCATTTCTTGAATATAGTTAACATAATTTTATTTAATTCTTCCAATGTACAGAGCAGAAAGAAAATGCCTTTCTCAAATCAAATATACATTCTCATAATCAATTTCAACATCATTTCCTTCACAAATACATGATACAATTTCATCCACAACAAGTGGGAAAGGATTACAATGAATGTGTTTTCATAAGGGACTGTCAAACTGCATTTTCCTTTCCTCCAGGACAGCAACATGCACAATTTCTCTTTTCCAAGTTGATCACAACAAAAGAGGGGGAAAGGTAATGTTCTACACCCAACCAATACATCTAATGAAAGGAGAAGCCTTCCTTCATCATTGGCCCCCAAGCCCTAACCAAAATACAATCAAAGGTTTAATTCAACCATGGCAACAACTGGCTTCCACAACACAATATTCTTTCACATACACATATCAAAATAAAACATAGATCAATACGAAATAGCAGTTTACAACTGTAATTGAAAACATATCAATCAAAAATCGGGCTTGATCAAAAAATCCAAATGAGAAAGGTCTATGGGGAAGCTACTTATGCCTCCCAATTGGAAATTGGGCATCCACCAATAACAAACCGCTAAAATAATTCATCACACATATTTCCTTATGCACCCCACAAATCCCTCCTTATGCACCCCACAGATTTTCCTTATGCCCCCCACAAAGTAAGAAATGCAAGATATTTATTTTCCATGGTGGATCCCAAACCCAAACTCCCTCCACAAAATTATGATGCCAATGGCATTCCCTTATGCCCCCCCACATGGATTCCCCATAGCCTTCTCCTACACCATCCCTATGGCAGTCTACCCAACCAGCCAACAAATAAAACAAAGCATGCACTATCCACACAACACAACAAGCAAATGACAACATATAAAAAGAGAGTTAAATTCCTACCTCTCCATGGTTACTTTTCTTCCAAACAACAAGCTTCAAATGCCAAGAAAACACAGTCCAAACAACAAATCCAAAGCATGCAAAGCTTTCTCCAACCTCCTCCAAAAACAAGAGCTCCACACAAGAAAAATGCACCCCCAAGGAAGTTGCAAAATGATTCAACAACCCCAAAACAAGAAGAGAGTTTGAATTAAATAGAAGAGGGAGAGAAGAGGATGATGTGGATCCATGTAGGATTCCACATCACACATCCTCCAATGCAACACAAAATACAATCTCTATTCTCCCAAGCACAATAAAGAGGTGGGTGAAAAATGACAAGTTACTTGCACACTCTAAAAGCCCACACCTCAAGGGACAAAAAATTAATTAAAATGTAAGAAAGTGCAATTAAAAACATGTAACAAGACTATTAAAATTCATTATAAAAGTCACAAATCACATCTCCATCCATAAGTATGGTTGGTAGATTAAATTTAGAGGCATGGGACAAGTTTTACTTGTCCCACAAGCCTCCAAAAATAGCCCCCAAGGAAAAATTCGAATTTCCATGGAGGTGGAGTATTTATTACTCCAAAATCTAACTTACACAAGCTCTTACACAACTTACACATCCCTTACAAATTAAATGCAAACAGCCAACAATTTTCATTATTACTTTCCCATATCCCAATTTAATTTATTTAAATTTTAATCATATGATTCTCACATTAATTCTATCACAATTTAATTAATTAAAAGAAGGGAACACATTACTAATAAAATACATACAACAATAATAAAAATAACACATCAATAAAATACATAATACCCATGGTCACATGTAAAGATAATCCCCCCATGGGAATCCTTAACAAAACACAACACAATAAAACGAGTTGCCATGGTGACCTTGTTGAATTCACCTAGAATTCCATTTTGGTTGGTCTCCGATCCCCGATGTTTTGTTGTGATATTTTTAACCTACAAAATACAATACCTCCTTCGGCCTCATGGCCATATCAGAACATCCAACATGATATAAATGAAATCACGAAACCAACTATATAAATGAATCACAACAACATCGAAGTAACAACTACATCATTTACATTTTTAATCCACAACTATATCATCATCAAAATAATATCCATTTTCTAGATCAACTCATAATATCCAATCACATGTCTGAACAACATCCATAAAACATCCATGTCAATATTATATCATCATCCACATATAAGGTATCTCTAATAATCATCATGCATCAAAATCAAATCAAGATCAACAATAATCCATGATCAATGTCTAACATCATACTAAATCAAAACATAATAATGTCTATAATGTAATCAATAGTATCAGCATAAGCATCAAAAGGTGTCAAAGGGAAGTGGGCACTACACTATATAATTTACCATGATGTATACATGAGTAGATATCATATACATGCTTATTTTAATGGCTATGTATTTTTAAAACTCGCTATTGATCTATTAATTTAATAAGTGATTACAATATCTTTAGATGACTTATTAAGTCATTTTAAATTTGAATCTCTTCCTAAAATAGTCTAATGCTTAAGTTGGAACAATATAAAACAAGCTATTGAAATATAAAGTTTATCATGGAAGTTATAAAAATGATCATTGATGAGTTTATAAAGTAAAATGTATATAAACCATGAACAATAACGAAGTATTTTATACTTCATAATAAGAAGATACGATAATAATGAATGTTATTAATATACTCCTAATTGAGAATAAAATTGACATGAACATTGGTAAATTATTATTCTTAATCATTATTTCCTTTTGAAATATTAAGGTAACCATCATAAATAAATGAGATTATCATATCAATTATATAGACAACAATTAATAAACTAAACCAACATTGATTTTGGAAATCTCTAGTTGCAACAAGATGACCTTACAAGAGGAAAACTAATAGTTAGTTCATAACTCAAGTAAGTCATAAATCTTTGAAACACAATTAGATGACCTTAAGAAGTATTAAGTAAGATTTAATGATTATGACTTAGGTAAATACAAAATGAACTTAAGTCTCATGGAAATTCTCATGCAAGATGAAATATGTTACAAAAGAGAAAACCTTATTTATGATGTAGATTGGATGTAATATTACATCAAAATACAAACATATTGACATAGTTCTAACTAGGTGTAGTTACGGAGGAGGAAAGAGGATGTAACACGGATAGCTATATTACATGGTCTCTCCCCATTCCATAAAGAATCAAGTAAATTATAGTTCTTTTCTGCCATGTACCTTGGGATATGATAATATAATATATATGGGTTGATGGAGATGATGACATGTGGCACACATCCCCTTAATTATATGTATGGGTTCACATGAGATATGATAATATAATGTATATGGGTTGATGGAGATGCCGACATCTAAAGATACACATCCCCTTAGTTAGTTATATGGGCTCACATAGGAATTAATTATATTGGGTAATGGGTAGTCCTACATTGGGATTAGGTGTTACCCATCCTATTTAAAGGATGTGAGTATCATTATGAGGGGCATGGATGTATGAGTTGAGTTTTCTACTTGGTAGAGATATATTGGAGGTGTCCCCCTCGAAGTGGATTCCCATCTTGGGAGATTGTGGAGTTACTCCTTCCTTAAGGAGCATTGTATGGTGTCGCCCTACCTTAAGGGTATTATTATGCATATTTGGGCATCTTGGCCCACCCATATCTCTTGTGTTGTGTTATCTTCTATAATTTATTGATTTATTATATGCAAGGTTCTTATCAAGTGGTATCAGAGCAGTGATCCGTAATTTGTGGGATGAAACCCTAATGTTGGTGATTCGTCTATATCTGGAGATCGACTTGGAATTTTTTAGATTTTTTTGTGGGGAGTGGATACATAGTTCAAGTGATCTTCCCTCAAAATTTCAGAGTTTTTGGAGCTGTTTTACAAAAGTTGTGTCCGTTTTAGGGTTGAAACCCTAATTATACCTTTTCATCTATATCTTTTAAATAAAAACTAATTAGGAAATAATTTATTTTGGGTTGATGGTAAAATATTCAAATGTGATACCAATGAAATTTTATAATTTTTGGATTTATTTTTTTAGAGTTATTTCATTTTTATTGTTTTTAACTATTTTGCTTCATAGGCCGCAATTTGAGGAATTTTCCTGAATTTCGTACATTTTCATAAACCTCTCAAAAATTAAATTGGGGTTTTTGTTATGTGATTTCTGATTTTTGGCTGAACTTTATCCAAAAGGGTTAGAACAAGGTTTGATCAAAAGGGTCTATTCCTAAAACCCTAGTTTTGTGGATCATGGGGATGGTAACTTTTTTTGGAGATGGCAGGATTGATGCTAGAGAATGGTGGAACAAATTTAGGGATAAATTCTCTAAACCATCAGATATTTGGTTATTCAAGTTGTGGATTAGTGGCCCTGCATAGATTTGGTTTTCTGAGTTAGAAAAGGAGAAGTCTAATTGGTCTTTGGACGAACTGAAACAAGTTTTCATGGAAAGATGGGAAACAAAAGAAGAAAAAGAAGAAGAAGAAGAAGATAATGCTGATAATGAATCATTACACAGGATAGTGCATCTCAAAAGAAGGAAGCTTTAATATTTCGGTTTGAAGGGTGTATTCAAAGGAAAAAGGTAATTGTTTCCATAAAGCATAGCAGCAAATATAACTTCATCAATATAGATGTAGCTCAAAATCTACATGTAAAAGCAAAAATATTAAGGAAGCTTAAGTGGATGGTAAGCATATTCAAGTTTTTGAAGATTTAAAGCTCTTTATATATAAATATGTTTTACATTCAGATTTTTATGCTTTAGATATGAATGGTATGGATATTGTTCTTGGATATCGTTGTTAGAGAGCTTGGGAACAATGAATCTTAATGTGCAAAAGAAATTCATGAAATTATGGTACAAGAGAAAGAAAAATACATTGCATGATATCACACTTAAGCATAGAAAAAAGTAATGTAAAATTAGATCATGAAGATGAATTTGAAGATGGTGACAAAGGGAATAAGGATGAATCAGAAGGAGAGGATGAAGAACATAAAGTCACAAATAATTTTTGTACTTAAGAGAAAAAATAAGTAACAAACAAGGTGGAAGAGGAAAATAAATTTGAGAAAAAGGTTGATAAGGTTGAGTATATGAAGGTAGCACCATATCGACACCCACACCATCATGAGAGGAAAAAATCATGGAGAAATGTTAGGACACATGAGGATAAAATCCATATGGATATACAGGAATCACATGAATAATTTTGGATGGAATCAATGGAACAATAATTATATGACATGGAATCACATGAATAATAATATTGGATATGTATGGATGCCGAGAAGGAACACATATGGACCAAAGTATGGAACCGGATGAGCACAATGGAACATGGAATCAGTATTGGAGCAACATCACACACTAGGATTTCATATGGGTGGTTGGATGATCGAGCACGGTGACAAGTGTGTAATAATTTAAAGCGCACTCATTATATGGCTTCTTCTTATGTTTCGGGGATGAAACATGTCAAAGAGGAGGCAATGCTATGTACCTTGGGATATGATAATATAATATATATGGGTTGATGGAAATGTTGACACGTGGCACACATCCCCTTATTTATATGTATGGGTTCACATGGGATATAATATTATAATGTATATGGGTTGATGGAGATGCCCACATGTGGCACACATCCCCTTAGTTAGTTATATGGGCTCACATAGGGATTAATTATATTAGGTAATAGATCAGCCTACATTGGGATTAGGTGTTACCCATCCTATTTAAAGGATGTGAGTATCATTATGAGCAGGTCATGGATGTATGCGTTGAGTATTTTACATGGTATAGGTATATTGGAGGTGTCCACCTCGAAGTGGATTCCCATCTTGGGATATTGTGGAGCTACTCCTTCCTTAAGGAGTATTGTATGGTGTCACCCTACCTTAAGGGTAGTATTCTACATATTTAGGCATCTTGGCCCACCCATATCTCTTATGTTGTGTTATCTTTTGCAATTTATGGATTTATTATCCTAATCTCAATGTAGGACGACTCATTACCCAATATAATTAATCCCTATGTGAGCCCATATAACTAACTAAGGGGATGTGTGCCACATGTTGGCATCTCCATCAACCCATATACATTATAATATTATATCCCATGTGAACCCATACATATAACTAAGGGGATGTTTGCCACATGTCGACATCTCCATCAACCCATATATATTATATTATCATATCCCAAGCTACATAGCATTTTCATTTACGTAAGTGGTTCTAAGGAACACACTTCCTCTTTTTAACATGTTCACCTTCATAAACAAACAAATCTAGATAACTATTTCAAGATAATTGTTTGGTGACAAAAGAATATGTCCTTAGAATTTTATGAGGTCTTAGGATAAGTTTTTTTATGCATGATGGGGAATTTTTCCCAAAGTAATGCAAGAAGCTAACTACATTATTTGTTCACAAGTGTCCTTATTTTATATATATCGATACTATAATACAAAGATTGAATTTCATGGTAGACATTTAAAGATGGAAAATATTGTTGTATCAACCTGGAAAAAGTAAACTTGAATATACTAAATATTGTATGGTTACTTACAGAGAGTGGGCCGAGGAGAGGAAATATTATACCCTTCTTAGCTGCACAAGATTTATACATGAGAGATTTATCCGATGGATCAAACCTAACAAATAATAAGTTGTTTAAATTTGTTAACTAATTTCTTTTGAGTTAACTCTATTGCACACCTTGTACTTGGAAAGTGAAGATAATTTTTTCTATCTTTTTGGGAAATAATTGAGGTTTTACAACTAATCTAACTTTTTCTTTGTGTTTTTTTGTTTAAGGATTAACGTTAAAATTTAAGGGAACATGGTGGAGTAAAATGAGAGAAAAGCCCCAAAATATTCATTTTCCCATGTTTTTCTTCATTCTTTGTACATCTACATGTCACTTGCACTACCGTTACATGCGATTTACACTAGCATATCATTACACACACTACAATCACTAGCATCTACTTCATGTGTTGGCATAATACTTCACATGCTAACATTAATTTTTTTTTACACACATTGACGTAATACTTAAAAATCTACCGTTAAATTTTTTAGGAAATCACTATGTTAGTGATCCATTATTACTAATTACCATATGGTAATTTATTGGTTAGTAATTTTTTATAAGTTTTATATAAAAACAACTATAAAAATATATTTTTTCGGGTGAGTTTCAACAACTCATGTAAATAGTTTAAGGGAGTTACAACTACTTCCTAAAATATAGGAAGTTCATTTCCTATATATTTGTAAGCTTCATATTCTGATGAATGATCGAAGCATATTGAATATTATTCATTGTCATTTTGTTTCTTCTCTTCATTTGATCCCTCTGCAAATCTGTTGTATTTTTATGATTTGGTATCAGAGGAATATTTGATCCAACATTTGATTGAATCTTAATTAATTAATCGGGGGAGAGATATTGTTATTTTCCCCTGTGCATGTTATTGGATGTTATACAGTAATTGAAGGTTAATTGCGTGTACTCAGTTTTCTATCCAATCCAATCAGCACCATCATCCTCAGACCCATGTTGTCACCATCTAATTCAAATCCATCACTGTGGAAGAGTGCTCTTAGGTGGGAAATGGGATTGTGCAAAGAACTGATGGTTTTTAAATTTTAGTGTGTATTTGATTCAAGCAAGTAGTATGTTTTTCTAATGCATGGTATTCACATCTCCTTCACATTTCTAGATATGATTGGATAGCAAACATAACACATAACAAATATGATATCACATATATGTTGCCTATATATCATACATTATGTATGTCTAGAGGTGAAAGCATTAATTATAAATTCAACAAAAATCAATCTCAGGTCAGGTCATCTAAGAGAAAATAAGTGTTAATATGTATCATGTAAATTACCATATCTCTATCATCTATATATACATTCTTGCTGGTTATTGAATGCAAAGAATCTTTGTCAAAATTTTCTATTGGTGCTATAAGAAAGAATTGAATAAACCAATATTGGATTCCAAGCACCAATCCTTGGAAGCATATTCCATCACATCCTGCTAATCTTAAGGAAAATAAATGTGTTATTTTCATATCTGCGCAAGGCATAAAGTTGTCAAAAGGAGACTTATGTCCATTAGTTACTCTTTACCATATTAATATGGTCTATGCATTTGATCTTCATGCCATTACATGTGTCTTTGATACGGTATGGTATTTTTATGTCTATTTAGTTTGGGTGCATTTCCATTTATTAAAAAACATTAGTGACATTTATTATATTTATAATATCTCTATATAGGTTCATTAAGGTTATCGTTTGTACAAGTATGTAAATATCATAGTTTTATTAAATAGTATGTCGCTAAGGATTCAAAATAAAAAATAAGTCATTATGTCAAGTATAGTCATTGTAAAAGAGTCATCATCAATGTAAACGTTGTGAAAATATAAGTTTTCCCCTCGCAGATGCATTATCGTTGGTACACGATGATGTCTAATAAGTAAACTTGAGCTTCATGCTCACATTGCACCTTGAGCTAGAAACATGACACTAGAGGATGAAGGAAAATGGAACTTTGAGGTCAATCAACGGCCTCTCGTCAGTCACAAATGATGGGGCCATATGAAGGTTTGGTGACATGTATGTTTGTAGTTTACTTTTAGTTTGTGAAGTGAGATTTCCATTATGTTTTTAGAGTGCTGGTTTTAGTGTTCTGTTTGCAGGTGTTCCTATTTGAATAAGTGAAAATTTCACATTGAGGGTGATGAGGCCATAAATTGGCCATAAATTACCATTATTTTTCCTTCTAAGTTACCTTTGAAAATGAATTTAAATGTAATCTAGGAACTTATAGTTTTCTTAAAATAGAATATAGGATATATATCTTGTTCATTATTTAGAAATATTTTGTTATCTATTTTGTTGACTAATCCTATTGATTATTTGGGAAAATATGCAAAGTCTTGTGTATGCAAGCCATAAAGGAAAGATAATGCTAGTATTGGGAAAAGTGTAATTGATCATGAACAATACATTTAAAATCAAATATTATTTCATATTCAGATTCCTCTCGAAAAATTATACAAGTTCAAAAAAAGAATCATCTCAATCCGAGATCGCATGTAAAAGTTATAGCTATTTTAAGTTAGCTCTGAAACTCACAGATTTAGTTCTGGAACTCACAGATTTAGTTCTGGAACTCATAGATTTAGTTCCGGAACTCACAGATTTCATTTGAAGCTTACAAATTTAGTTATGAAACTCACAAGTTTAGTTCCAAAACTCATAGATTTAGTTCTGGAACTTACATATTTAGTTCTAGAACTTGCATCAATCGAATAACATTTAGTTCTGGAACTTACAATTCATATATTTATATTTTCAAGCAATTAAAATAGTGGACAAAGTCTGTAAGGTATAGAATGATAGTTAGTTCTAGAACTTGCAGATTTAGTTCTAGAACTTGCATAAAAGGAATGAAAACTTTAGTTCCGGAACTTGCATAAAAGGAATGAAAACTTTAGTTCCGGAACTTGCATAAAAGGAATGACATTGTTAGCTCCGGAACTGCATTAACGGAATGACAATTTTGAGGAATTGTGAAAAATCAGAGAATCCAATGGAAAACATGAGAGAGGTTTTTGTTCATAGAAATGTGTTTAACATAAAACTCATTTATATTTTCTATAAGTTTTACCAATGAAGAGAAATCTAACTTTTAGTGAGTTGTAGTCTGAGGAAAAAGTGTATTAAACGAGCACTAAAAGTTCCATAAACAAAAAAAAAATTCAAATAGAAAATATGAGAGAGGTTTTTGTTCATAGAAATATTTTTAGCAAAAACATTATTCATATTTTCTACAGTTTTACCAATAAAGAGAAATATAACTTTTAGTGAGCTGCAGTTCGAGGAAAAGTGTATCAGACGAGCACTAAAAGTTCCATAAATAAAAATAGAAAAGTCAAATGGAAAATATGAGAGAGGGTTTTTATAGAAATGTGTTTAACAAAAACCTTTCAGATTTGCAATAGGTTTTAAAAATGAAAATAAATCTAAATTTTAGTGAACTGTAGTATGAGGAAAAAGCATATTAGACAAGCGTCAAAAGTTCCACAATAAAAAACAACAAAGTCAAATGGAAAATCCAGGAAAGGTATTTGGTAAAAATCATATTTTGAGGAAAAACCTCCTTCCAATAATGTAGGAGAATAAAATCATTGTGATTCTTGTTACCAAAAAGCAAGGAGAATATTTGTGAGAAAATATTCCTAAAACAATGAGATAAGACTTTGACTCCAATAATATATCTCTCTCCATATTTTGTGGTGATGAAGATATTAGTTGTTAGGATTAGAATAAAGATAAGATGAGATCGTATCTCCTAAAATAAGGATTTTCTTGGACACATAAATTATAAATGCAACCTTCCACACTCATATATGCAATTTTTACTACCAAGAAATGAATCTTTTTTTTCTCCAATATTATGTAGTTCTAAGTTAAGATCTCGAAGCATGGTTTAAATCATCTTCCAAGGAATGATCTAACCACTCATTCTAAGGAAGATGGACCTATATATTTGTGTTTATTTCATTTTCTATAATTATCCTCTTATTGTGTTGTTCTTCTCTTTGTATTATAACATTCGATCAGTTATGTAAACCGGCAGTGTTTCATTTAATTTTACTTATTTCTAATTTCACAATTTCAATTTATGCAAGTGTGTTTTATTCTTGTAAGTGTGATTTCCTTTATGCAAGTGTGTTTACATTTCTGCAAGTGTGCATTTAAATTTCCACATGTGTGCTTTCAATTTATGCAAGTTTGGATTGTGTTTAAGGGAGTTGCTTTCCAAGATATTCTTCTCTTAATGCATACAACCATCGAACACCAACCCTGGATTGACATTATTAATGGTGAGGATTGACGACCCTCATCATTTTGGCACCGTTGTTGGGGACGTGGTGTTATTAAGAGATTCGTAGTTCTCTAAAAGAATATTCTAATGATAGAGAACACTTTTTAGTAAATTCTGTGGCAAGAAGTATTTGGAGGTAGTTCTTTAAACTTTTATTTTTACAAGTAGATTAAAATTTCATTTACGTAATTAAGAATATTAGATTGTAAATACTATCTCCCCACCAACTAACTCTGTGTATAAGATAATGACTATGATGTTTGATTAATAAGGTATAATGTTATGAAAAAATAATTTAGATCTGGAAATGGTAGAATATGATATTGAATATGGAAGTAGAGCTAGTTGATGAAATATCATATGCCATTCTTGATAACCACCACCATTTCCCCTTATATCAACTAACAACCGAGTGATCTTATTACACATAACCTTAATAAAAATTGGCTTATCCAGGTTTGTAATAACGAAGTGGTAGCATTTCTAATTAACTCCATCTATATACGGGGATTTATTTAGAGCCAAAATAAAAACCTACTCATAATAAATCTACCCATCCAAATTAGTTTTTCATCCCATCATAAAATTCAATCCCTAAACCATATCCATTAGAAAAATTTGTTTTCATGTCTTTTAGCTTCTTCATTTTTATGTGCTTGTATAAAATTAAGAGGCAATTATTGTGGATATCAAGGAAAACACTTTTTCATTCTAGCATCCACAAGAATTTTCAATGTTATTCTTGAGTACTTGGCATGCAAATTTTTGAGCACCAACAATATCAACCAAGGAAAATTTGGAGAGACCGATGGATACATAAGAAAATTCATCTCCTAAGATCACTAGTTTGGGCTTTGAAGATTACTATGGTGATTCCAATAATGCACAATTCAAGTTGGGCTTTGAAGACCTAGAAATTATCTACACAATTTTTGGAAATATTCTTGGAGTTACCAAGTATGCAAAGAGGTTTTTATGAGATCTCAGACATTGCTTCTTATTTTACACATGCTTACTTTGATGAATAGAGTCTAATGATGTATCAAATTTTTCTCAAATCCTTCTCATGCTATCATTTCAGCAAAAATAAAATAAAAATAAAAAAACAAAAAGATTTGATTGGAAAAAGAACTTGTTGGCCAATAAAAGGTGTAAAAAAACTTTGATTGGAAAACCAACTTGCTGGCCAATCAAAGACAAAAAAAAGTTTTTATTGGAAAACCCGCTTGCTAGCCAATAAAAGTAAAAAAAAACTTTGATTATAAACCAACTTGCTTTGGCCAATTAAAGACAAAAAAAAAAGGAGGCTCTTCTTCAAAGGTAATCAACTGTTACCTATTAACTTCCTTCTCGGCACTATTTGACCATGTTAACAATATGATGACAAGGACAACTAGAGGTATGATCAAGTTATTTTGTTCTACTATTTTATTTTAAGCTTTCTTGTAAGTTTTTTTACTACAACTAGATCCACTTTTAAGATCTCCAAGGAAGGAAAGATAAAATTCATATCTCCCCTACTTACAAATATGAAAATATATGCACCTATTTGTAATCAAACTTTTAGAGTCTAATTTATGGGAAACCATGAATAAACAACATACATGAGGACATGCATGAGCTTATGTGTGGAGAGAAAGAGAAGTATGAGGTATACATTTTTTAAATATGAGGTGCGAGGGCAGCAAAAGGAGATCCACACAAGAACTTGCTATACAAGAAAAAAAATAAAAAACAATAGAAGGAGACCCACACAAGAACATTATATAAAAGAAATAAAATTGAAAACAACAGAAAGAGATTCACAAAAACCTGTTTTACAAGAAAGAAAATAAAAAATAGCGAAACGAGATCGACAAGAACTCTCCTTGAACTATATATGGAATGCATACATGTATAAGATCAATGCAAAGAAGAATCTAAAAGAGGAGATTAATATAATACATGAGGACATGCATAGTATTATGTGTGGGTAAATGATGAGGCCATAAATTGGCCATAAATTACCATTATTTTTTCCTTCTAAGTTACCTTTGAAAGTGGATTTAAATGTAATCTAGGAAATTATAGTTTTCTTAAGATAGAATATATGATATATATCTTGTTCATTCTTTAGAAATATTTTGTTATCTATTTTTTTAACTAATCCTATTGATTATTTGGGAAAAGATGTAAATTCTTGTGTATGTAGGCCATAAAGGAAAGATAATGCTAGTATTGGGAAAAGTGGAATTGATCATGAAAAGTACATTTAAAATCAAATATGATTTCATATTCATATTCCTTTAAAAAAAGTATGAAATTTCAAAAAAGAATCATCTCAATCCGAGATCGCATGTAAAAGTTATAACTATTTTACGTTAGCTCCAGAACTCATAGATTTAGTTCCAGAACTCACATATTTAGTTCCAGAACTCACAAATTTAGTTCCAGAACTTACAGATTTAGTTTGAGAACTCACAAGTTTAGTTTCGAAACTCGTAGGTTTAGTTCCTAACTTGTAGATTTAGTTATAAAACTTGAAGATTTAGTTCTGGAACTTGCATCAATCGAATAACATTTAGTTCCGAAACTTGCAATTCATATATTTATATTTTCAAACAATTAAAATAGTGGACAAAGTTGTAAGGTATAGAATGATAATTAGTTCGGAACTTGTAATTCATGGAAAAAGTAGATTTAGTTTTGGAACTTGCATAAAAGGAATGAAAACTTTAGTTTTGGAACTTGCATAAAAGGAATGACAATGTTAGCTCTGGAACCTACATCAATAGAATGACAGTTTTTGAGGAATTGTGAAAAATCATAGAATCCAATGGAAAATATGAGAGAGGTTTTTGTTCATAGAAATGTGTTTAACATAAATCTCATTCAGATTTTCTACAAGTTTTACCAATGAAGAGAAATATAACTTTTAGTGAGCTATAGTCTAAGGAAAAAGTGTATTAGGCAGAGCACTAAAATTTCTATAAAAAAAAAAAGCAGAAAAGTCAAATAGAAAATATGAGAAAGGTTTTGTTCATAGATATGTTTTTAACAAAAACATTATTCATATTTTCTACAGGTTTTACTAATGAAGAGAAATCTAACTTTTAGTGAGTCATGACCCAAGGAAAAGTGTATCGATAAGCACCAAAAGTTCCATGAATAGAAACATAAAATTCAAATGGAAAATATGAGAGAGATTTTTTTTATAGAAATGTGTTTAACAAAAACCTCATTCATATTTTCAATAGGTTTTAAAACTAAAATAAATCTAACTTTCGGTGAAGCTGCAGTTCGAGAAAAAGTGTATTAGACAAGCATCAAAAGCTCCATAGTAAAAAAAAAAAAGTCAAATGGAAAATCCAGGACAGGTATTTGGTGAAAGTCATCTTTTGAGGAAAACCTCCTTCTAATAATGTAAGATACTAAAATTATTGTGATTTTTGTTACTTTGAAAAGCAAGGAGAAGATTTGGCAAAGCAAATCTTCCTAAAACAACGAGATAAGACTTTGAATCCAATAATCTCTCTCTCTCTCTCATATTATATGGAGATGGAGATATTATTTTTAAGATTAGAATATAGATAAGATGAGATTGTATCTCATCAAAAATAAGGAGTTGTAAGGACACATAAATTATAAATGCAACCTTCCACACTCGGATATGTAATTTTTACTACCAAGAAATGAATATGTTCTTTTCTCTCCAATATTCTCATGCGATTACGAGTTAAGATCTCGAAGCATGGTTTAAATCCTCTTCCAAGGAATAAGCTGAACACTCATTCTAAGGAAGATAGACCTATATATTTTGTTTTATTTTGTAATAATTTGTGTTTATTTCTTTTTCTGTAATTATCCTCTTGTTGTGTTGTTCTTCTCTTTGTATTCTAACATTCAGATCATTGTTGTAAACTGTAGGTGCTTCATTTAATTTTTCTTATTTCCAATTCAAAATTTCAATTTATGTAAGTGTGTTTTATTCTGTAAGTTTTATTTCCTTTATGTAAGTGTGTTTACATTTCTGCAAGTGTGTATTTAAATTTCCGCATGCATGCTTTCAATTTATGCAAGTTTGGATTGTGTTTAAGGGGCTTCTTTCCAAGATATTCTTCTCTTAATGCATATATCCATCGACACCAGCCCTATATTGACATTATTAATGGTGAGGATTGACAAACCTCATCGAGAGGGAACATAATTCAATGTTCCATTTCAAGTTTTCAATTTGTGTGTATGAGCGACAAAATTCAACAAATTTTCCTATGTTATTCCATGTAGTGAAATGTGATGAGGGCTGATAATAGTACTTGGCACATCATGATAATCGGTTATAGTAAACTAATTGAAAACCTTCATTTTTGGTTTGTGGTACTCCAATTGAAAACCACCATTTTCGGTTTGTGGTTAAATGTTTGAAAACTATACAATGAATTTGTGATCATCCTGCAAAGAAAAATCACAAAGCAAGTACAAGTACAAAGGTAGGTTTTCCCCATGTTCACACTAAGGGGGGAATGTTAGGAAATCAATATGTTAGTGCTCCATTATTATTAATTACTATATGGTAATTTATTGGTTAGTAATTTATTATAAGTTGTTTTATATAAAACAACTATAACAAATATATTTATCGGGTGAGTTTCAACAACTCATGTAAATAGTTTAAGGGAGTTGTAGCTACTTCCTAAAATATAGGAAGTTCATTTCCTATATATTTGTAAGCTTCATATTCTGATGAATGATCAAAGCATATTGAATACTATTCATTTTCATTTTGTTTCTTCTCTGCATCTGATCTCTCTGCAAATCTACTATATTTTTATTGTTAATTATTTTTGTACACATGTAAGCCTATGCCTACATGTAATAATGTATCATCGCATGTACTAGCGTATCACCGCACACGCTAACATTAAATTATTTATTAAATTGTCTTTATTTACGTGTTACCACATCATTACGTGTTATAACGTATCACTACACACGCTAGCGTATCAATGAATGCGCTAGCATATCACCGCACACACTAGAATATTGTGGTAACTTATCTTTGATTTATTTCATTTTTCTAGTTATTTAATAGGTATTCACTTGTTATTTTTTTGTTTCTAATCTATTGATTAATCGGTAAAAAAATTCTAACACTCTATATCTTAGTATATCTATTTATTTTTATATCTAATCAAATTAACCATGTATGCTCTTCTCTTGCACCTCTTGTGTAATATTGAAAATAAAAAATGTTGAAGTTTGTTTTATTGTTTCACAATCATGTTTTTTCCATAGGGCAGCTATTAATTTATTGTGTGTGGGACCGAATCATAAAAAGATTACCTTAAAAACTCAATCAAATTTTTAACATCTTATGCAGTTTCCTTGATCAAAGACTACAAAACAAAACATTGATAAATTTTAATAAACTTTATAAAAATTTACATTGCATGTGCGAGATAAAGGTTTATTACCATCCACTTTAACTATGGGAAGTGCTTGGACATATTCCTAAAACTCATTATGAGGAGTACCACAAGAATCCCAAAGTTTTGGAATCTTGAGGGAATAGGCCAACGAAAAGGGTACCCCCACCCACTTGACTAGTAATACCCATGAGGAAACCATAAGTATCTCGCTTTTGACATCCCTATTATTAGTTGACTTTGGGCTATAGTATGGAGCTAGGAGAGTAATTTACTATCATGAGTACTCGAATATGTACTTTAATGAGTGAAATTTCTCCCTAACCCCTAGGAAGCTTGACAAACTAAAGCCAATAAACCCATTTTATCCAAATTATTGAGTCATATAAGTTTTTGTTCCACATTATTCTCTCAAATCACATCATATTCTATTCCCATTAAAATCAAACTCTTTTCAAAATTTGTAAACTTTTTCCTTTTCGACACCCATTCTAAATTGAATTGAACAAATTCCAATCCTAAATCTTTGGATTCACTTTCCAAGTTTAAGCACATCGTCTAATTCCAATCAAATCTAAGTCTTACACTTTGATATTCACCTTATCAAGTTTAAGAAAAATCAAAATTCAATCCCAAGTATTTTCTTTGGGTATTAACTTTACCCAAGCTAAGAAAATCCTCAAGTCAAGACAAATTCTTAAATTTTGGGTACCTATATCCAAGTTTAATGATATTCACTTTATCAAGTTTAAGAAAAATAAATTCCAATCTAAGTCTTATACTTTGATATTTCCTTTATAAATTTTAAGAAATTCAATCTCAATACCTACATCTTATACTTTGATATTAAAGTTGTCAAATTTTAAGTGCAATCAACTTTTAATCCAAAGCCTTATGTAATTAGATTTTCACTTTATCCAAACTCTAAGAACATCCCACCGATTTCTAAAAAAAAATTAGGTTTTCATTTCTTTATACAAAATGGTGGTCACACATAGCAAAGGCCATAAGATATTTGATAAAAACCCCTATGGTGGAGATATTTTTTGAAGAATACGAGGAAATAAAACATCCAAAAATCATATATTAAAAGAAAGAATAAATAGATGAAATTTGGAAAAATAAACATCAGTTTCTCATTCACCTCTTGGAGATGGGAGCTAAATTACCTTTGGATTTTGGCAACGAAACTTTGAAATATCTTATAGGTTAACTTGAATTGAGTAAAAATAAAGAGAAATCTAGCACTTCCATGAACACATAAAACACATCTTTTCTAGAAACTTTCAATGAAATGACTAATTTACAATGGAGTAGAGCGGGAGCGAATTTGTTGGAAATTTCAAATGAAGGTTTTGAGTGGGAATCTCCAGTGGGTCAGACGGAGCAGTAGACTGAAGGGCCCCTGCACCAGGTAAACGATCACATGCTTGATGCTCCCAAGGACAATAAGGAAAAGGATGGGGCATCGAGCACGTGGGCTGAATGTTTGGTCAGAAAAATCTTGGACAAGGTGATTTTGGAGGGGCTGGAACCATCTAAGGAGAAAGGTAACTTATCCCTTAAAGTCCCTGAGACTCTTCTAGAAAGAACTAAAGCCTCCATTGATTGCACTATTTTTGCTAAATGCCTTGGCTCTAGACCAAATATTTATTACTTTAGGGGTTGGGTCAAGAGGTGTTGGGAGTCCAACGGAAATGTTAAGGTTTTCACCTATGGAAATAGTTTCTTCCTTGTTTCTTTACCAAGAAAATATCAAGTGGATAAGATTCTTTTTGGAGGCCCCTAGTTTATTGGAAAAACTCACGTGGTTGTTCAGAAAAGGGAACCAGATTTTAATCCATATTAGACATTTGTCTCTAAGTTCCCTATCTGGGTCAACCTTCCAGCCTTACCCCCTGGGAGTTTTGGGAGCTAGAAGTTCTTATTGAAATTAATAAAATATTAGGAAAGATGATAGCTTTAGATCCGGTCAGTAAGGCTAAATCTAGATTAACCAATCCTATAATCTATGTCAATATGGGTCAAGATGCTCCCTTAGAAAGTAGTATCAAACTCTTGACTTCTGCAGGGGTTTGGTTATAGAGATTTGATTATGATCTATCCCGCTTTACCTGTAGAAAATGTAAACAAGTGGGTTATGATCACAAGAATTGTTCTCTTCATAAAAAAAATGATCCCGTTATCGGTCCACAAAAGACAAATAATAAGGAGGAAAAGGAATGGAGGCTAATTGGAAAAAATGGAAAAGTTGTTGAGATAAAGGATCCTCTTAACATCTAGAAGGAGGTCAAAGAAGTGATTCCCTTGACTCAACATCACACCCCTGTAAGGAAATGGTGGTCTCCGGTTTCCTCGAAGCCAATAACTTTGAAGCTGAAGATGAGAATGAGAATGAAAATGAAAATCTGGACTTTGAGGAGAGGATTCCTGATTCAGGGGTAGGGGCTAGCCAATTTTGGAAGGTCTCACTCTTGCTCTACAAGTGGCATGTGGACCATCATTAGATGAAGTTTCTTCCATTGGTTAGAGCTCCTTCGGTGAAAGAAGAGAAGAACTATTACCCGTGTTAATGGCTTCAGAATTCTTGAGGACTTTTTGTTGATACTTATGAATTAGTGGTCTCTCCCAAGACCCCAGTTAGTAAATCTAAACTGGTCATGCAAAGCACCTCCAGAGCTGATGTTGGTAAGGACTCAACTCCTTTGGGTAGGAAAAGTAATAAGGAATTAAGGGAGACTAACTCTAGGAGGGAAGTAGAAGCTGACATTTAGGGTACTCTAGGGAAGTTGCTTCTCTGTAATAAGAAATGTTAAATGATCCTCCTCTCTTGGAATATTAGGGGTTTGAATAATCCTAGTAAACACATAATTGCTAAGGATCTTAGAGTTAAAGTTAAACCAGATATTTTCATGCTCCAAGAAACCAAAATGAACATGGATAGATTTAAAGAGGTGGGGAGACAAATTTGGAAAGATAGTCACTGGGAAGGCTGTAGCTCCTCTGGGGCCTCAGGAGGTGTTGTCACTATGTGGGATCCTAGTTTAGTGCATGGAGTTATGATCCTTTCCTCCCTTGGCCATGTGGTTATGAATTTCATAGAAATCATCTCAAAAAAATCTTGGTATGTTTCTAACATTTATGCTCCCAATAAACTCAGTGAAAGATAAATTTTCTAGAAGGATCTCTCTAGCTTTAGACAACTATTTAATGATAAATATTGGATAGTTGGAGGAGAATTCAATACCCCCTTTCCCCTAGTGAAAAGAGAGGGGGTTTGATCTCTTATTTTGAAAGTATGGAAGATCTAGCTGACTTCCTAGCTAGTAATAGTTTGTTTGACTTAGATTTGGAGGGATCCAAGTTTACTTAGGTAAACAGAAGGACAAGATCTAAGCTCATTCAGATAAGATTGGAAAGATTTGTGGTAAGCCATATTTGTATGATCAATCAAATTTATTCTCTAAAAAATCTTCCTAGAATTGGCTCGATCATAATCCCATTCTCCTCGATTTGGGAATGAATCATTTAAAAAATCTAGGTCTTTCATATTTGAAAAGATGTGGTTAGAACACCTAGATATTTACACCAAGATTCCTGAATGGTGGGATATCTAGGTTCATGGGGTTACTAGCTTCATATTGTGCTTTAAACTTAAGCACATCAAAAGTAACCTTAAAAGATGGAACAAGGAGACTTTTGGAAATATTTTCCAGGAAAAAAGTAGAATTACTGAAGAAATCATAAATATTGAGGAACTTATGGAGAATGTTGGTCTTAATCTGGTTCTCAAGGATCAAGAACAAAAATCCTTACTGATTACCATGGAATTATGGCTAAAGAAGAGGTGTATTGGAGACAAAATTCTAGGGTCAAATGGCTTAAGGAAGGGGATATGAATACCAAATTCTTCCATTTCTCTGCTACTTCTAGAGCCAATATCCTTAAGATTAATGAAATAAGAGGTGAAAATGGGGAGTCATTCATGGATAATAGGGAAATCAATGCCTCTATAATCAATTACTTTAAGGAGCTCTTCAAACAGGGGAAGAGTTCGGAGGAGTTGGTTCAAAACAGAGTCTTGGATATTTTTTAGAAATTAATCACTCCCCTTGAGAATAGATATATTTTAAGGAACCCCTGGGAGGAGGAAATCCATTTTGTGATATTTGATATGGAACCTAATAAATCTTCAGTTCCGGATGGCTTCCCTACCTTTTTATTTCAAAAATTATGGGAGGTGATTAAACACGAGGTCATTGAAATGGTCCAAGAGTTTTTTTAATAATGGCCATCTCTTGAGGAAAATGAATAACACTTTTATTGTCTCGGTGCCAAAATTTTCTAGTGCCAAGGAGGTTAAGGATTTCAGACCTATAAGTTTGTGTAAAAAAGTTATAAAATTTTGACTAAAATCATAGCTGGGAGGATTCAGATGGTTCTTCCCAACTTTATCTCTAGGAATCGGGGGCTTTTGTTCCTGCAGAAAAATTAATGACAACATTATTGTGATTCAAGAATCCATCCACTCCATTGAAAGCTCTGGTAGATTGGCTATGTTTCTTAAGCTGGATATGCATAAAGCCTTTAATAAGATAAATTGGTCTTTCCTCCAAGCCATCCTGCTAAAGGTGGGTTTTGATAACTTTTTGGTTAATATGATTATGACATGCATTTCTACAGCTAGTTTCTCGGTTTTGGTCAATGGCAAACTGGAAGGTTTCTTCCAAGTTGGTAGAGGGCTGAGACAAGGTGATCCTCTCTCACCTTTCCTCTATGTCATAATGGCTGAATCCCGAGTAGAATCTGTCAACATGCCATGGCTTCCAACTGCATCTAGGGTGTTAAAATATCAAATGGTCTTCCCTCTATCTATCTCAATCAGTTTGTGGATGATAATTTTATGATGGGTAAGGCCTCTGTCCATGAGGCCTCAAATTTTAAGGAGGTTCTTAATGATTATGAACAGGTTTCTAGATAGATGGTTAACTTCCATAAAAGTGCTATCTTTTCATAAATGTGGAAAATCAGTTTAAGCTAGATTAGCTCACATCTTGGGTTGTAGAATCAAACATTTTCCAAATTCTTATTTGGGTATGCCCCTGATCCTTAAGAAGCCTAACCTCATGGTTTGGAATGCTCTGTTGGATAGAGTTAATAGTAAACTCTTGTCTTGGAAGGGTCTCTTGCTCTCTCAAGCTGGTAAGATTCAACTGCTCCAAAGCTCCCTTCAAGGAATTCCCATTTATGTGATGTCTCTTTTCATGCTCCCTGCTAAAATTAAGGAAGCCTTAGAGAAAATCCAAAAGAGGTTCCTCTGGATGGGAGCTGGTGAGAAGTTCAAATTTCCTCTTATGGCCTGGGATAAAGTTACTAAACCTAAGCTATGTGGAGGATTGGGGCTAAAAATATTTCTCTTATGAATAAGGCCTTAATTGCCAAGGCTAATGGAGGATTGCCAGAGAGGAAGGTCTTTGGGTGTAAATTATAAAGATGAAATATTTGTGGAATATAGGTAGAATGGAATCCTTTTTAAACCAAAATAACCTCCCTATAGGGTCTTATTTATGGAATTCCTTTGTGGCCTCTCAAAAATCTTATCCAAAGGTACAATTTTGGAAATTGGCAAGGGCTCTAGAATCAGTTTTTGGTTTGATAATTGGATTGGGATTCCCCCTTAGCTAACTTGGATTTCTGGAAAGATGTTTCTCAGTACTACAAGGAATCTAGAAAATTTTGGATTCGGACTTTTGGATCTAGGAAGATTCTGTCATATGGGAAATCATTGAGCCTCCTCTGGATTTTGATGGTGACATCCAACATTTCGGGTTATCAACAATAAAATTAAGGCTTTCCACATCCCCATGTTCCAAACCAAGGAGGAATCCATCAAATGGAAAGAAGAAGAATCTAGAAATTTCATGGTTAAATCAGCCTACATGTCAAATTTCAAGAATGATTTGCACAAGGACTATTGGGGTAAACTCTGGGTGAAGGATCTCACCCCTAAGATTAATATCTTTTTCTAGTTGGCTACCCAGAATAAAATCCTGACTATGGACAATCTTAGGAAAAGGGGAATGAAGATTCCCAATAGATGTTCTCTCTGTAAGAAAGAGGAGGAAAATGTCAACCATATCCTCCTTCATTGCTCCTTCTCCCATGTTGTCTTTACTGTTATTCTAGATCTGTTTAATATCTAATGGATCCTGCCCTTGACAATTGAATATTATTTCTTTCAATGGGAGAACCCTTTCCATTTTCCTATCTTGACCTGGGACTGGAATATCAGCCTTCCTCATTTTTTTTGGGTTTAAGGAAAGCTCAAATGATGGTATCTTCCACGATCAGAAATCTCTTCTCTCGAAAGTTAGAAGAAAAAATTTGATTGCCATAAAGGAAAACATTAAACTCTTTAAAGGTAAAGTCAAGAAACCTTGCCCGAATAGTGAGCAGAAAGTTCTTGACAAGTTTTCCCTTGGTCCGGTGGAATTTCACATTCCTAAAAAGAACTCTAGTTGGAATAGGCCTGGGGAAATGTTGTTAAGTTAAATTTTGATGGAGCCTCAAAAGGGAATCCAGGTCCTACTGGGGAGGGGGAATTCTAAGGAATAGTGAAGGAGATTGGTTGTTTTCCTACGCGGGTCCTTTAGGTCGCCAAACCAATAACATGGCGGAAGCTAGAGCTCTTCTTTGGGGGATATTGCTAGCTAAAGAAAAAGGCTTAAGGATATCCATATCGAAGGTGAATCTCTCCTCTTAATTAATTCCCTCAATAATCATGGTTCTATTAATTGGGCCATTAGTAATATCCTCAATGATGTGAAGGAAACTTCAATTTTTTTATAGCATTTCTTATAATCATACCTTACATCAAGGGAACAAATGTGCGGATAAGATGGCCAATTATGGAATCAATTGTAATGATTATAAGATATGGTGTAAAGTTGATATATTACCCACGGACATTAATGAGATCATTAGTAGAGATAGAGGGCACTAAGTTTTATAATGTTTGGAAAAGTGAGCCCTGTGGTGGTGGTGACAACTTACTTAATATCTTGTTTTTCAAGATTTTTGCTAGTGTGAAAGAAGGTCTTTTTTGAATTTTAGTAGAAAATAGAAGAAGCTCAGTTTGGTGAAAATGGGGGCGATAGGATTAGAGTTGAACCTGCTAGCCAAATTATTGAAGATTTTAATCAACCTCTCTGTGAAACAGCTTAGGATTGGAGGTTTCAATAATTTCATTACCAAATTACATGGTCACAACCCCTCCCTATCTAAGGATTTTGGAAAATCTTGGAAAGAGGACAATTTTATTGTCAGAGGGATGGAAATTGAGGTGTCTGAGTCCTCCATCACCCTGTCATGGACATGAAAATGGACAGGCTTAAAATTTTTAAGGATAGAACCCGTAGAGAATAGGAAATTGAGCTATTCTTTGTTGGCAAGGAAAGATGTTCTTTCTTTACGGATGGTATTTCCAGGTCATGCATTCCAAGTATTTGGAGAGAGTTGTGCCTTCAAATCATGAAGTACATCACTCTAGAGGGTAAATACAAAAAATCTATAATCACCATTTGACCCTTTTGAACATGTTCTACCATAAGGTCATGGTGAGCATCCCCTTCTTTCTGTTTATGTCTCTGACTAACTCTTTAATGGATTTCCAGTAGGAGAAACTGGAGATGCATCTGCATGAAGGGCTCATTCTTCTGATGTTTGAAAATGGGAAATCTGCTCTGACCTCTTCCCTGAAAGAGCATACGGATGAGGATGACCTCACTCTCACTGATTTCCTTACTAAGATGAAGGCCAAAAAATTCAAAATTATGGGTGAGGATGGTCATGGGGAAGCGAGCACTTTGAGAAAAATATACCGGGATGGTAATTTAAAGGGTTTCAAGGATTTGAGTAGTAAGGTCCAATACTTAGAAGGGGTGCTTCAAGTGATGGAAGAAACCAATGCTTGGTCAAAGGGAAACAATGATGGATGTCATCAATGCTTCCAAGAAAATTGTCACTGCTCAGGTGAAGCCCAAGAAAAATTTCGGGAGTTGGAGGACCAGTCAAAAAGCTAAACATCAGCCGGAAGGGATGGAGGAGGGCACTAAAATAAGGAATTTTAACTTGTGCATTAGTAGCTCCGAGGATGAGCTGGAGGATGATATTAATGAAAAAGGTGCTGAGGGTGACATGAATAAAGATAACCATGATGGTAGCGAGAGGGGATCCCCAAAAAAATTAACTTATGGTTCTGAACTGTTGGTATAATTTTGGTGAACTTCTCTGTTTTGATGTTTTGGAGACTGTTTCTCCTTCTCTCTAGTTTCCCCACCTTATTACAAATTTTGGTTCTTAATTGTAAGATTTAAGCATGTTTAACTCCTTTCTGGGACTTTTTCATTTCCTTCTTGCTTTTTGTTTTTTGTTCCTCCTTTTGTAATGGCCCCGAGAGACGATCCTTGTTTTTAGCATATCTTATAATAAAAAAATGAAATGACTAAACAACTTTCTCACATGGCTTCAAAAGTCACCAATGATTCTAATGAAGAAGAGAACAAGAAAAAGATAAAAAAAGTTGACGATGTCATGAATACCCCATGCATAAATTCCCATTTGCTCAAGAATGGAAAAACATGAAAGAAACCATCATATGGATGCAAAAACAATGTAAACAATTTGATTTTGAGTAATTACGCCCTTGTCCATTTAAAGGAAATATTACACATACCATTTCAATCATCATTTGAATTTCCTAAATTTGATAAATAGACAGAAATCATGATCCAAGGGAACTCGTTAAATAATTATTCATGGCATGTCAAGAGGTCACTTAATAATGATATATATCTTGTACATCCGTTCATGAAGAGTTTGGGCGAGCAGTTTTAGGTTGGTTTCTTCACATTCAAAAAGGACCAGCTTAAAAGATCATTGAACTCTCAAAGAAGTTTGTTAGGTATTTCTCTTTCAATATCGACTAAAATCATGATGATGGACCTTTGCAACACCAAGAAAAGGACTAATGAAAAATTCACTCATTTCCTTCAATGATGGCGAGGAATCACGAGTAGATTCCCCTTATTTATACTAGAGAAACAACTAGTCAAAATTTTCATTCCTAACCTCAATAACGAGCTATCATTTCATATGCAATTGCATTGCCTTACCGATTTTGAGGAAGTCATTGAGAAAGGGAAATAAATTATAAAGGCTCTTATTACAAAAAGGGATATTAAAAAATCCTTCAAAAGATCAATTAAACAAAAATAACCATTCTTAAGATAAATCAAAGTATATCAATTAAAATCGTAATGTTGTAAATGACGGGATATCAATCTTGCAACGTGCACAATGTTCAAAACAATAAGGCAAAAAAACCAAATCACTATAAGAAATTTTTCTCCTAAGAAATGACACTACTCCTCGTGATTATAAACAATGAAAATTCACACCATTGGGAGAAAGTATTTCAAGTGTTCTATGTCAATTAGAAAGTTCCAACATGGTGACTTATCCAATCACAAGACCCTTTGAAGAAGGGAAGCCAAAACCATCATGGTATAAAGAAAAAAATATTGTGATTATTATCACATTGAAATCTATAATAGGGATCAATGTATGATAATTTTCCATTACATTCAAGATCTAATTTATGGTGGAAACATTGACATTGAAAACCCATCAACTACAAAAAATTCCAAACAAGAAATTAAAGGTGTTTTAAAACCCCCGTTATCCAAAATATGGTCAAGTTATTATGATAACTTACATAATTATTTTGGATTTAGATAAGGTAAATAGATCAAAAGTGTGAAAAATTATCGTTGGGACATTCCTTTCCTCCTTGCCAAATTCCTCATTTGCATACTTTGCCAAAAATACGAAAATTGGGTAAATTGGGGAAAATAAATTAAATCCACCTTTGGGGGAATTGGAGGAATAGTTCCTTTGTTCGTCATGTTCTCTGACATTGCCATAATCATCCACAATAAGCATTCATGGACAATTTTTTGGATGGTTCAGGTAATTTGAGCATTGATATAACAATTCTATTGGGCCTTTAGTTCATCGCATGGTGACTAAGTGGTACACGTAAAAAAACAAGATAAAGATAATTGTGAATAAAGTGGATATGATGGGCCTAAATGGAACAAGTGGAATTGTTCCATAGTTCCACCTATTTCACCAAATTGTTGTAGATAATGAAACAAACAAAGGTAAAGGACCAATGAGAAATACTTGTTATATGTTGGTTGAAGGTTGAGTGCGTATGTTCTAATTTCCGATCCAAATTGATTGTGTGAGATTCCTTTTCACTAGGAGGAACTACCTATAATGTAAAGAAGGACCACATGATACAATTAATAGAAAAGATTAGTGGATTTCCTAGCGTGAGATAGATCCAAGAAGTTTGACACTTCCCGGATGGTCATGAATCCACCGATATATAACTCAATATAAAATAAGTGAACATGTAAATAAAATATTCTAATGCTAGTATTATGATTTAGGTATCTTTGATTACTATTAATGTTAATCCAATTAAATACTTAGTAATTAAATTGGTGAAGATCCTAGGTCAGGTTGTAGGTTGGGTAGGTGGGTTGAGGGTCACAAAAAGGGTTTGGGTAAGATTTGGTGCGGTTTAGGTAATTTCGGATGATTAGGAGATTAATGGTCTAAAGGAATTTTACCCGACAAAGAGATCGATGCGAGTCGGTGGTGACATATGATAGTTTAGGTATGACAGATGCTAGTGTAAGATGACCGATATGAAGCTATTTGGGAATGGTAGAATTTCAAAAGTAGGTGTCTAGGATCTCTCTGTGTCTATACAGAGAGAGTTGGGAAGGTTTGTGGTGAGATTACAAGTGGGGTACTAGGTTTGGGTGAGGTTATGAAAGTTTTGGGAGCGTTAGGGTCGGTTTGGTGAAAATTGACATGGGAGACAAGAATCGATGTCGGTTGGGTGACCGATGCCAATGAAGAGGAGAAATAAATGATGGTTAAGGTAATCAATGTTGGTAGGGTGAAATGGTGGTATTTAAATAAAATTGGTTTTTGAGCTTCTCTATGATTTCATAAAGAATGGAGGGATGATGGTCGGTTCGTAAAAATGATACGAAGGCTTATGAATGCCTAAAATTTAGCTACAGAGAGGTAGAAGGTGGTGGGTGGTAGGTTGGGTAGATTGGTAGGAAAGTGGGGGTGGAGGAATGTAGGAAAGAACAAGATCCAATAACAAAAAGATAAAGAACCTATTAAGTACATAAATGATGCAAGTTAAATACACTTACTTGTATTTGCAAGTCCGGTTTGGTGAAGGATGGCAAAGGGTTGATCCGTGAAGAACTTGGTGGTCGGTTATGTGACAATGCTTCCTAGATTTCTCCTGAATATTCCAATGCTTTTGGATGAGTATTAGGTGCTTGCTTGAGCATGTGATTAAGTGTATTCCCTCATTTGATGCCGAGAAGTCTCCGGTTCATGCTTGAATGCAAGAGATCTCTCAAAACTTAGAATGACCCACCTAGGTAAAAGGTTACCAAACTGTATATAAGGTAACTTATGATGGTTACGGTGATCAAAATCCATTTGAGGATTAACCGACGTTAGTTAGAATGGGAAATCCTAGGTTTGCTAAAAATAGGCACATCTTGCTATTTTTGGTGTGCTCGATTGCTAGTTTGGCTCTCAAGTGAGGGTCGGTGCTTAGATAAGTGGGATTGTTAATTAAAGGGGACCAAGGAAATGACCCACATTTGGTGTCTACATTTTCCCCTTTTTGCAAGGTGTTCGGGATCCAAAAATAGCCCTGAGTATGCGTTAACATCCCGCATGCCCCGCTTAGCCCCCGCGCCCTTTGTTTTCCCCTTTTTCCCTCTTTCCTTGGCCTCTTGACCTTCAAGGTGTTCGATCCAAAAAGCCCTTGAAACGTTAACATCTTGCATGCCCCGCTTAGCCCCCGCGCCTCGCTTTCCCCTTTTCCCTCTTTCCTTGGCCTCTTGACCTTCAGGACCAACCGCCGCCCGAACAGTGGGCTGCGGTCTCAGGTCCGAACCGCCGCCCTGCTCAGAGCGGCGGTCCTGTGCGCATTTTCCAGAACGCTCTTTTGACGTGACCCGCGTGAAATATCACGATTCACCAGCTTTTCTTTGCCGACTTGAGCATGCATTTATGTTTTTGGTCCCCTGGAATAGTGTTTTTCTTTGTTTATTGTTTAGGAGTTCAATTTGGTTTTGGTTTTTGAGTGTTTGAATTCCTATAAATGCATGGTTTGTGCACATGCAAATGGTGAAGAATTTGGTCTGGAGTTTTTGGTCACCATTTTTCCTTGTTAGAGTCTTCTGATTTTTAGTGTTTTGGTTTGTTAGCTTGCTTAGGATTGATAGCATAGTTCATTTCATATTTGGTTAGTATTAGCTTGTTTAAAGCCATAGCTTGAATTCACTTACATCTTTGTTAAATTGCCACCAAGTTGTAAGCCACAAACCCATCTTGTGCAGGCAAAGTAAAGCCGTTTTCATCCAATCCAGCTTAGAAGCTTGCCTCTGAATTTCTCTTTGCTGTAGATTTAATTTTCATTGTGGCTTGGAGTTCTTAGTTCAGTTCATTATATGCCTGGTTAGCTTTATTCAAATGCTGGTAAGCCACATATCCAACTTGTGCAAGCAAAGTGTCTTTATTTTATCCAATCCATCGAAATGTATAGCTTAGGAAGCCATTAAAGTTGCAGGTTTTTCTCTTCGTATAGGATAGTTACAGGTTCTGGTCGCTTCATGTTGCATGACTCGCAGTAAAATCCCGCTAGGAATCGCATAAGCCAAGCTCTGTACTCTTGCGCTATCCCTCTCCTACTCGCATTCTCGGTCTGCATTCTGAGCTGTCCTTATCCCAAAATCTACTCCTATCGGTGCTAGCATTACACGCTTTTCTGGATCCACGTGAACACGAAAGAACGAAGAGATCATACTGAGGGGACGAGATCACACACACATCGGATTCGCCACTGTTTTGCTGGAATCCAGGTTTTAAATTTCAAAGTTCTAGTCAGAATCATATCAAATAGAGTAGTTAATCGCTTTATTTCATTTCATTCTATTCTCGATATTGCCAGGGAAGCTGTGGGGATTGATAGTTTCTGAGAAACTATGATTCACTCCTCACTTCTGAGGTAGGATCGAGAATCTTGCAGGTAGATTAGACAAGCTATTTTATTTATTTAGAATAATTCTACAAATCGCACAGGCAAATAACTACACTCGGTTATCTTGTCTGTTTTAAATTATTGTTTAGTTATTATTTCTAGATACGCTTAAAATAGTTTGCTTTCCTTAAAATTGTTAAATATTTCTTAGAAGAATAAAAGTTATATGCAGTTAGATTTATTTCATGTAGTTAGAATTTGTTTCATTACAGTTAGATTGCATTTTGTTTCAGATGACAATCACGGACCTCAAGAGCCCAGTGGAATATATATTTGAGCCAATCGTGCCTCAACCAAACCTCACACAAATGATAGTTGACATAGACCAAAATCTCAGATACAAGTATTCCAACAACCACAGATTTACAACCGATCAGCTCACGCTAAGAGGATTAAACATAGAAGACGACCAAGCACATGCGTTTTGGTCAAGTCAGCCAAACTACAGATTACCCTAGAAAACATCCACATGACTCGTAGAAGGGCTCGAAAGAGAACAAACATTCGGGTGTGATCCTTTAGTTCCACAAATGACGCCGAGACACCCTCGTAGATATAGATACTACTTAAGAATCCAGTCGCAAGAACGCCCGTGAGGTATTCTCGAGAAGATCGCACAACCGTTGGTTCTAAACATGTGAAGCCGAAAAGCATACGACATCGGATACTAGGGATTAGAACTTGATCTCGCGTATGACCATAACAGGACCGCAACAACCAAGAATCTATGGTTGTGATCCACAGATCCCACAGCCCAACGAGTCCACAAGTCAATCCAATATAGACACTAGCCTACGCACCTTGGTATTCAGGTCCACTCCACTTCCACCTATCATCATCGAACAACCTGTCCTTACTAGATATAAAGCTAAGCTAACGGCTAGGGAATTCTCGACTAGGCCGTAAAATCATCCGTAGAGTCAATTATATTCATCATCCACTATATGACCTTATCGAGAGATACACGAAACAATCCTGTGTCATTTTCCACGTATTCCACAACCCATAGATCGAATCACGCCGAGCTCGATATTGATTGAGCCTTCGAGCAGTCATCCTCACCGATCGATCTATCACACCACCCAAGTTAGAAGGGCCTTCTTTGCCTTAGATTCACAAATTCCACTAGTGCGTGTCAAGACATTAGACTCGCCTAACTAGTTTGTCTCGCATATTCTACCCCCACCGGTCGTCTCAAGACGACCTCGAGAGGTCGGCACGCGGAAGAGTCACTTGTAGATTCTCACGCCGCCCGTCACTTTTCCGGCGTACAAAATTGGTGAACCCGACGTGAAACAAACAAATTAGTGAAGCCGACGTGAATCAAACGAAATTAGTGAAAAGTTTCCTACCTTCTCGCTCGAGTCATAAATATCACGCTTTCCTTTCACAAATCACCTTCGCTTCCTTCCCATTATTCTCGGGTATTCATATACCCCGAATATGTCGGGATTCGATGCATATGGCACTCCCTCTCTGGGTCTCGAGGCATACTACGCCCAACAAAATAGGCAATCATCACCCTCGCTCTCTCATGATGGGGCGACAACTATTCAACTAATCAGTTGTCAACACAAACCCCAAGAATCGATATAGTTCGCTTTTCAAACCGAGGAGTTAGATCAACCCCTCGAACCCAACAAACAGAGCCTTCAGTTCAAACAATATGACGCTTACTGAGAATCTGGTTCATCTCCTCAAATACTACTCGACCACAAATTAGTAGGCAATCAGATCCATACCTGGTCTTAGATGATGGACAATCAATACCTTATCCTAGGAGTGAACAACGCTCCCGGGGTATGTACCCACCTATAGGAGGTTTACAAGTACAACCCGAGATCTCTTTTCAAGAAAATACCTCTACAGAAATATTATTCTTCTGAGAAACTTGGCAAGATAGCAATCAGCCTCATGACAGGCTATCACATGCCTATACAACACCAGGGTATACAACAAACGCCGCTCAGGAAAGTACCGTGACTTCACCAAATGAAGTCATTTCAACGTTAGTAGAAAGAGTGAGAGGGTTAGAACTTGCTCAAGCAAATCAAAATTCTCCGTTCATACAAACAGGAAGTTCCAATCCTCCATACCACTCTGGCCAAGTAGATCTCCTCACAGGAGTAGGCACGTTAGGCATGCCTCCTCAATTTCCTCAACAAACGCCAACAAGGCCCACCATCTCTAACACTATTCCTCCAGGTCTAGTGTCAAACAATCCATTCCTCGACAATACCCCGTCCTATTTAAACATGTACTCTAAATCCCCACAAGGAGATATGTTCTCCTCTCCCGACATGTTTTCTCAAACGCAGGACCTCCCTATGCCCCTGCCAACGCATACGCTGCACCGTATCAACAACCTATCCCACCACCGCTCCTCAAAGAACCACCATCAATGGTCGAAAGCTATGCATAGGGACTTATTCAGAATATCTAAAGGAACCCTTAGATTTCACCATACGAAGCGTCATGCTTCCAAGACCTCTCCCTGATTTTCCCAAGTTCAAGGGTGAGGGAGATCCAAACGCGCATATCAAAGCTTACGCTATAGCCATACGAGAATTACTCCTTGGGATGGGGTCATAGTTAAAATATTTCCCAAAACCTTGGAAGGCATCGCTCTTGATTGGTATTATAGAATACCTGAAGCTTCCATACATTCATTTAAACAACTCGTGTCAGAGTTCATCAAAGCCTTTGACATGAACAAACTATTGAGAACAGGAATCAGGGAATTCTTGCATATCAAACAAGAACACAATGAATCTGTCGCCCATTTCATCCAGAGGTGGCGTACAGTTCTTTATTCTTCAGCAAGTGCTCCAAACATGGATCAGATGGAACTATGTGATTTATTCCTTCATTCTCTCAGCAGAGAAGTGAAGGAAGAAGTCCGTAAGTTCCCACTAAGGACTTATGATGAAGTACTTGAGAGCGCTCGCGAATTGATCAAGCAAAGATAGATAGATAGTGGTCGTAAGACATATGGAACAAACGGGAGGTTAATCACCTCCACTCAAAACACTACAACTACCACAAATGTCAATCAAGGACCCAAAATCCTTAACAAAAATCGTGGGGTAACAACGGATGGGGTAACCGACCAGCCCAAGAGGGTAAATGTTGTTAATACTCCACACAAACAAACAACCAAATAAACAACAACTTTACCCCAACGATTAATACATACAAAGGATTTTAACCATCCACAACAACAACAACAACAACAACGGTGAAATCCCATGCAAGGGCCAAGCCAAAACTCATTTGGTTATCAAAACCAAAGTCAAAACCAGAAACAACAATTCCAAAACTTTAGTCCTAATAGGCAACAGTTTGATCGAAATTTTAGGCCACAATACACACCAAACCAACAAAACGGGAATTACAACCCCAATTCTTATTGTGGTTTCCATAAAATTCGGGGTCACGACACTAGAACGTGCCGCGACTACAATAAATTTATGCAACGCTTGCCAGAAGAACAAAGACAGTTCTTCACAGACTTGTTTTTGGCAGATCCCGTCTCATCACAACCAAATACGCTCGCAGGGGCAGTTTCCCCTCAAAATGCTCCCCTCAAGATCTTTAATGATCCACTCCCAAATCATGATGGCAATAGGCTGAATCCAACCGGAACAAACAAAGGTGCAATGACGGGAAACAATGATCATGAAGCTTCGACTTCATTAAATCCACAATGGCCATGCGCCACACTGGGAGCTCAACCAAGACCCAAGATAGTTAGTTTGGTAGAATTAGACGCTGAACTACCTATCGGGCTATAACAAGAACACGAGAGTATTTCTCTCAACCGAGCCCAAGTCATCTCGCCAGAGACAGATAAGAGTCAAGAAATAGTTGAAAACCCATCGGTGCCTATGATTTAATTAGTGACCTAACAAAGACCTTTCACACATTTCATTTTTGGACTTACTAAAGAACTCTCCCCTCACAGAGCTGCTCTTTTAGAAGCATTAGGTCTAGCCATCTAATTAACATCACTCCACCTCCCGAAACACAAGTAAATCACGTAGATTTTGATATCCACCCTCCTCCGGGCAGCCGGACAAGGATGTCGAATTCATATTTCAAATAAGTAAAATGCCCACAGATGCTGAGATCGCACGCCAAGGTGACCCAGCCTTACACTTACAAGTGTGGGTTTATAATAACTATGTAAAACGGGCAATGGTTGACGACGGGGCCGCAGTTAACATAGTCCCTTTCTCTTCCTCCAAAACTTGGATATGGAGAAACAAATCTGTTCCACTACACGAAATACCTTGAGAGGCTATGATAGCCTTAAAGCCACTTCGATAGGAACTATAATACTGCCGGTCACCTTAGGGCCCAAAACCATCTTGACTGAATTTTATATTATAGATCGAGAAACTAACTATAATATGATCCTCGGCCGACCTTGGATACATCGAATGAAGGCAATCCCTTCCACGCTATTTCAAGAAGTAAGATTCTTGCATCTGGGAAAGGTATTTGTAGCCAAAGGCGATCCAAAACCTTTCGATTTGCACCTAGCTGATTTAAAGAAAAGACCAGGGGTGCACTCAGAATTTGAACTTCCAACAAACCAACTTAATAAACCCTCTGACCCAAAGCCAGAGGAAAAGTTGATACCTACGACGGATCTTGAAACTACCAGCATAGCCAAAACAATTCCAACCCCTAAAGGTAAAACTAAAGAAACAGTATCATTAGGGACTACTGCGAAAATCGTTGAGTTGATAGAACAAGATTCACCAATGTTCTTACCATTCGATTCAAGAGGGCATGGATTTTCCTAGGTGTTGGTTCCTCACAAAGAGAGGATCTCTGTATGGTAGAAGTAGAGTGCGCAAACGCAACAGATGCCCCAACATCTATACTCCCGGCTAAGTATTGGACTCTCCATTTCGATGGAGCTAAATGTCATTATGGAGCGGGGGCAGGTATAATTCTTACTTCACCCGAGGAGAAAGTCCTCCCATTCGCTTTTAAGTTAAACTTTGAATGCACAAACAACGGCGCTGAGTACGAAGCCCTCCTTCTTGGCCTCACCTTAGCCAAAAGAATTGGTATTGATAACATCAGAGTCCTGGGAGACTCGCAATTAGTGACAAACCAAGTTTCTGAAGTATATGAAACTAAAGCCGAACATTTACAACTCTACAAAAACGTCTGTATTAGATTTAAGCAAGGCGTTTAACTTCATATCCATCAAGCAATCCCGCGAGAGAAAATCTTCTCGCCGATTCAATAAAGAACCTCAAAGATCACGCTTTACTCCAAGCAATGAGCTAGAAGATACTCACTTCACAAAGATCCATTCGTGACGAACCATTGATAAAAACAATGACAAATCCTCTTTCAAGCGGAAGTGAATCTACCATCCTAGACCATGTTGGAAATGATGCGGCTACTTTGGATTATTTAAATGCCTATGCAGCATTACATCTCTCCTATCACATGCTAGATTTATCCCTGATTCCACATTCGTCTTCCTACTTCGGAAATCCCGTAACGGATCTTCCCTCACAAAGGGAACCTAGCATATACGCAATAGAAAATGGGGATGATTTAGATTTACCTCCAAAGACCACCTCGAGTTCAAGAGGGTAACGCCTCTTTAATCGAAGAAACAATCGATGTCAACATCGGGACAAGATGAACCAAGAATATTGAAACTAGGTTCTTCGTTAACCCTTAAGAAGTGGAAATACATACTCGTGTTCTCAAAGAACATCAAAGGCATTTGCATTTAATTACAAGGAGATGACAGAGTCGCACCCACATCATGGGTGCACAACCTCGTCACTAGATCGATGCAAAGCCAATTAAACAAAAATCAAGACCCATGAAGCCCAAAGTAGCTCTCATGGTAAAAGAGGAGGTAATAAAACTCCTTCAGGTAGGATTCATCAAGCCAGTTGACTACTCCCAATGGGTATCTAACATCGTTCCCGTTCTCAAGAAGAATGGAAAGATACGCATCTGCATAGATTTTCGAGATATCAACAAAGCTTGCCCTAAGGACGACTTCCCATTACCATCCATAGATGTTATTGTTGATGCAACAACTGGTTTTGAACTTTTGTCTCTCATGGATGGATTCTCGGATACAATCAAATCAGAATATCCGAGCAAGATCAAGCTAAAACCACGTTTATAACTCCTTGGGGAACCTATTGCTACGCTGTTATGCCATTCGGTCTCAAGAACGCCGGTGCTACATACCAATGGCCATGACATACATATTTCACGATCTAATTCATAAAATCATGGAATCTTACGTAGATGACTTATCAAGCTAAGCCAAGAAGCGTGACCATCCCAAGTACTCCGCATCATTCTTTCACGTCTAATAGAATACGGAGTCACGCTAAATCCAGAGAAATGCGTCTTTGGTGTAACAGGAGGAAAGCTCCTAGGTTACATCATATCGTCACGAGGGATCGATGTTGATCCAACCAAAATTCGGCTGTCCTCGAAATGGTCCCACCTTCGACCTTCGGTGAATCTGAATCGATCATTTCTCGAAAGTCGGGTGCAATCCGAGATTTATCCTGACTAAGCTTCACTGCTCATCCAATCAACAATTTACTCAAGAAGGACTATAGCATTGATTGGACCAAGATCGCAATGAAGCTTTTGATGCAGCTTAAGCATTTTCTCGTTATCACCACCTACGCTAATGCCACCTAAGCTAGATCGCCTGCTAATTCTATATTCACGAGCTACCAATGTCTCACCGGCCTCGTATGTTGGCCCAAGAAGATGATGACAAGAGAGAACGTGTGATTTATTTCATTAGCCGAACATTGCTCGACTATGAAACACGCTATACACAAAAGTGTAACGAGAATGCCTTGCCATAGTCTTCGCTACTAAACGTCTAAGACATTACATGTTAATCAAGAAACGAAGGTCATGGTAAAGACGGACCATTTACGGACTTTTCTCACACAAGGGTCCTTGTCTAAAAAGGCTGGACGTTTTATAACCTTAATGGGAGAGTTCGAATTAACATTTGTAAATCAGAAGTCAGTTAAAGGACAAATCATCGCAGATTGGTTAGCTGACAACCCATTAGACGGAGGTGATTTAGTAGATTTAGACTTTCCAGATGAATGCGTATACTACATCGAAACTCGACCCGCTATCTCTGAGTGCCCTTGGTACACTGATATCATTAATTATATCATGGACCATACGCATACCTGAGGCGCTTACACCACAACAAAGAAGGCGGTTACGCATAATCGTAGCTAAATACGCCATTATAGAGCAGTGTGCTTTCTATCGAAAAGCATTCAATGGAATGCTCCTAAGGTGTGTTGACACAGAAGAGTCCAAGAGGATTCTCCATGAATCCCACAGCTGGTATATGTGGAGGCCACTTCGGTGGCCATGCCACCGCTCGAAAAATACATCGAATGGGCTATTTCTGGCCCACTCTAGAACATGACGCGATAGAGTTTGCACGCAGGTGTCATAAGTGCCAAGAATTCTCCCACGAGATCCACATGCCAACACAAGCTCTGCAACCAATCGCTACTCCATGGCCCTTTTCTACATGGGGCCTAGACTTAATAGGGAAATTCTCTCCCTCATCCACAGACGGCCATAATTTTATAATCACGGCCACTGAATATTTTACCAAATGGGTGGAGGCCATGCCTCTTACTACCGTACCTGGTTTGGTGATCGCTAAGTTCATTTTGAATCAAATCATTTGTACGGTATCCCACAAATCATTATCTCCGATAATGGAACTTCTTTCAAAAATGAAGAAGTTCGCGAACTATGCAATAAATTTAAAATAAGCCATCATACGGCTTCCTTGTATTATCCCCAAGCCAACGGACAGGCTGAAGCAACAAACAAAACACTGAAAGCCATTCTCCTTAAAACGGTGAAAGAAAACAAGCGAGATTGGCATTTGAAGTTATATCCGGCCTTGTGGGCCCACCGAACCTCAATAAGAACACCAACGGGAGCAACTCCTTTCTCGCTAGTATTTGGGGCAGAAGCAGTTCTCCCGCTTGAGGTCGAAATACCCAGTCTCCGCATTTCACTACAAGGGATTCTGGATGAAGACGCTTACAGAGAAGCACGTCTTTCCCAACTAGAAAGCCTAGATGAAACTAGGTTAGATGTTGAACAATGGCATAGAGCTTATGCTGACCGAATGTGCCGGCAGTATAACAAGAAGGTCTATGAACGCGATATATACGAAGGTGATCTAGTTCTAAGACTAGACAGCTGGATCGACAAGAAGACCGGCGAAGGAAGGAAATTCCGGCCCAAATGGTTGGGCCCATACCGAGTCATGAAGGACTACGGAAATGGTGCTTACCTCTTATGTACGTTAGAAGGTGAGGAGTTTGGTGAAACAGTCAATTCCTTGCACCTCAAGCGTTTCTACGCATAAGCAACTAACGCTACCTATATAACTATCTACATTGCATTTTCATATAAATTAGGATCATTTTGTCCACTTGTTCTTACATAAATTGTGATCAAGAAATCTATTCTCAAAGCAATTTATTACAAACTCATGATGTTTCTGGCATAAAGTTCTTTAATCATACCTCTCCCATCTTCGATATCATCAAATCATCTTGAATCTTTTATCAAAAAAAATCGAACATGACGAAGTCTTAACGGTAACCATACCAAGATCTACAAGTTTGTTCTCGCTTTGATTTCTTCTTAGGATAGGTGTCTTTGCCTATGGTCCGCTCTAGAAGCTTCATGGTGTCACATCTATCCCATATACACATCTCTTTGAAATAAGCATATACCGACATTTTACTCAAAAAGACAAGTCAAAAAGTGATTAAACAAAAATTTTATTTTTACACATTTCCTCGCCCCACCAACCTTCTAAGTGATGAGCTTGCATGCCTCTTACTAGTGACGTAGGGTTGGGAAAGGATGGAAATGCCCTTACTCGCCTATGCCTTGCCCACGGTGATAAACCCACGCTTCTTACTAGTAGCATGGGGCAAAGTGTAGGGGGTCCTCTTGACAAAGCAAACGTTAAAAGGTCATAAACAAACTATTCAAACTTTGAGTCAAAAACGAATGAATCGATATTCAAAATTCCAAAAGAGTTAAAAATCCTAAAAACCCGATTTTGTCTACTATGTGGCCATCTACGGGTCTAAGTCTGATAAACCGCAAAGCAAGTTACATCCAAAACTATGAAGTCATTCAGGTAGAGTAAGCTTGTAGTTTTCAATTTGGTTCCACCAAAGCTTCGTCTCTCTTTCATCATCATTTCACCATATTTCATAACTTGCGCCCTTCTTGCTCTTGGTGATGAGCCCTCGCATCTTACTAGTCACGTGGAGTTAGGAGTGGGGCAAGTTAACTGCTCATCATACTGTTATTTTCATCACTTTGCCAAAACAAACATGAGGTATCCAAATTGCTCACAGAAGCTAAGATTTAAGATCACAATATATCTACAATATCATGTATCAGCATCATGAAACACAAAAAGAAAGCAAACATTTGCATCATCTGTTTTCCATTGCATACATTCTAGAAAGCATATAAAACATACATCGTAGTATACACGAGGAAGCTGGAAATAGAAAGGGAAAACACGAGTGACAAGTTTTGATCCAAAAACGAATGCATATATATAAATAATCAATGTTTATATACAATGCCATCATGCTCTAGGCATGGTCAAAACGCTCAAAGAGCCCGTGATATACAAAAGAATCTATAGTACAAAACACACAGGGCCAAGTCGCCTCTCAACCCCTACGCGACCCCTCCGAGGGTGCGCGCCCTCGCCTAGGACTCCGGCTACGCCGGCGCTCTGAATGCACGGAGGGCTCAGGGTCTCGAGGAGCAGCCATGGTCTCGCCACGAGAATGGCTCCTCATAAGACGCTCGGCTGTCCTATAGCCTGCCAACTCTGTACGGAGAGTCGACACCATCCTAGCCACGTGCCAAACGGGAGCGAAGACGTCAGTATGCCTACCGGCTGCTGAGGGCTCCCCGGCATCTACACATAGCTCCGCACGGGTCCTATCCATGGGGATCATCAGGGAATCAGTGCATACCCTACGGATTAGATCCCGCCACTCGTCGACAGTCTCTGCAAACAAAGGAGAAAAATGAATTAGAAACTAGGCAAGAGGCTAAAAATATACAAGATACAAACACAAGGAGAGATAGCAATTAAAACAAATCCTAAATTAAACAAACATTGAAAGGAAGAGAGGATAACTTACTCGGATCACCGGGCCTCCAAGATGGATCGCTCAGGGCCGCACTCCGCCGCGATGCCGCCGCCGACTGAGGGGCTGCTCCTGTGGCAGGGGCAACATGTCGCCCCACAACCGACTCATCCTCTCCACCATGGCCCTGAGAGAGTGGCTCCTCTGAGACTAGAGTGTCTCTCTCTGCACTCTGCTCGGCCCTCTCGCCTGCAAAATATCCTGAGTGTCATGCCACTCAGGATCGCTATCATCCGCCGCTCCTCCGACCTCCTCTCGTAAGCTCCTCAGAATCGGAGTCGATATCTATAGGGTCATCACTGCTATGAGCAGGACCCGCAGCAATCTGAAGCAAAGGTGCCCGAGGCGCACCGGCTCTCTCTCTAGCCCGAACTACCCTCCTGGCTGCAATAGGAGTGCCAGGAGTGATCGCTGTCCAACCACGGCCTCTAGGCCCCCCTCTGGCCTCGCGGACTGATCTATAAACTGGTGCCACTGGGGGAAGCATGCCCGCATATGGAAGGCCGAACTGCTGAGGAACTCTGCCAAAAGGGTGTACCTCCACCCGTCCCACGCGGTCGATAAGCTGCCCTATGGTGGAGCAGGAGATCAATGTAAGGGTCTCCTCGCCCCATATGCCGGCCATAAGCCGGTACGGTGTCGCCTCCATATCTGCTGTGGTAAGGGAGGCAACTGGCTGGTGAGGTGCTCTAAGCACCGACATATCTGACCATCTAGCTGCCCTCACAGCCCCTGGATCTGCCACCTCCACGCCTCTGCCATAAGGAATAAAATGCTCATACACCCAACTCATGACTAGAGTCGGGTGGCTCAATGACTGTCCCTGCAAACGGACCACCCTGTATAAGTCATGGTAGGTGGTCCCTGCAATATCTCGCGCCCTGTGCGTATATCCGGCCATGCCCTCTATCTCGTAAATGATGGGGGCCCAAAGAAGATAGTAAAGTATCCCCTCCCTTGTCCCCGATCAGCCTCGAGGCAAGGATCCCCATGATAGCCTGTCAAAATACGGGGATGGGCAAAGAAGGAATGGATCGAACTCTCACTCCCTTCTTCGACCCCGTGGAGATGGCTACATCCCCCATGTAGCCTGCCCACTGTGCAATCTGTGCTCGAGACCCTGCCGTCTCCAGTGTGAGTCTCCTCCCGATGATCGGGACCCCCAGGATACGGTAGACATCCTCCAAAGTAATGGTCCACTCACCACGGACCCCTGGCAATCGGAAAGTGTTCCGATCTGCATCCCAATATGAGAACAAGTCACAAAGAATGTGACTAGATGGTGTGACATGGGGCACGCGCGATATACGCAATATGCCGGCCCTCTGTAATGTATCCTCCTCATCCTGAGAAAGGGCATCCAATACCCCGAGAGCCAATCACACTCTCTCTCTCTCGGCTCCATCTGATATACTCTGCTCTCGCCTGCATACAACCAAAACACACAAAACAGAGCAAGTTAATATCTGAACAATACCAAGAAGGTCATAAAAACATATAGAAATGCAAGAAAATACAAGTGCAATCTCAAAATTAAGTTCTTTTGCATTCTGTGCAAAACCGCCGCCCTGAGCAGGGGGCGGTTTTGTAACCGCCGCCTTAAGGGCGGCGGTCATGTAACCGCCGCCCTGAATAGGGCGGCGATCATGTAACCGCCGCCCGGGCCAGGGCGGCGGTCGCGGTCCGAAAACCCGCGCGGGTTGTTAACCCCAAAAAGCCCAAAATGAGCAAAAATAGACCATTTAAACTAAAAATGGAGCCTACCCAGTAGGCGCCCCCCTAGGTGGACCTTTTGAACCTAACATTTTCAAAAATAACCCCCCCATCATGACGAATTTAACATTTCAAATTTAAAGGGGGAAAAACACAAAATTGAAGAAAACCAACCTGTGATCTCTGAGGTCGGCGTTCCGCACGTGGAGGCATGATCACGATCTCGCTGCGAACGTTTCGACTCTACTCGCGTGAGAAACCGTCACCGTGGGTCCCAGAGCTCAAAACCAATCAAATCAACTCGCGCAAATGAATAGGAAAATGGGCCCACTTTCATATATATATCATTCTGTTTCGTTTTAAAATGACTTTTTCGCAGGTTTGGAGCGCTGATGGAGGTAAGTTTCTATCCCCGCACGAATGGTACGTTCTCCTTCCCTATTATTTTAGTGTTTATCTTCCAAGTTATCAGATCTATCCGCACTTGAGTTCTCTTTTCATTTTCAGTAGCGGAATTTCTGATGGCGTCATTTCAACACACGACGAGTAAGGTATAGCTTCTAACTCCCCATTTCGGGACTGCCATACTGACCCACCGCTTTTATGCCTCTTCATGGCTAAAACGCTTCTCCGAGGGGGCAATATGTACGTACTCCAAATCAGTAGGGTACTGTATCGCTGCAACAAAGGTAACAAGTGCCCCGATGATGATACAGTCTCCTCGCAAGGTGTTCGGATCCGAAAATCCCTCGAGTATGCGTTAACATCCCGCATGCCCCGCTTAGCCCCCGCGCCCTTTGCTTTCCCCTTTTTCCTCTTTCCTTGGCCTCTTGACCTTCGACTGATTTAAAACCGCCGCCCAACGGCGGCGGTCGCCGCCGCCGCGCCCGCCGCCTCAGCCGCCGCCCGCTCCGGTCCCTGTCCTTCATTTTCCGTAACGCTCTTTTCGACGCGACCCGCGAAATATCACGATTCACCAGCTTTTCTTTGCCGACTTGAGCATGCATTTATGTTTTTGGTCCCCTGAATAGTGTTTTTCTTTGTTTATTGTTTAGGAGTTCAATTTGGTTTTGGTTTTTGAGTGTTGGAATTCCTATAAATGCATGGTTTGTGCACATGCAAATGGTCTGACCATTTCCTTGTGAAGAATTTGGTCCGAGTTTTGGTCTTTTTCCTTTTGAGTTTTCTTTTGGTTTTTGTTAGCTTGCTTAGGATTGATAGCATAGTTAGTTCATTTCATATTTGGTTAGTATTGTTCAAATTGCTCACCGCTTGGTAAGCCATGCACCCATCTTGTGCGTGCAAAGTAATCTTGTCATTTCATCCAATCCAGTTAGAAGCTTGCCTCCTCAATTTCTCTTTGCTGTAGATTTACTTTTACCATGTGTGTCTTGAGTTCTTAGTTCAATTCATTATATGCCCGGTTAGCTTTATTCACCTGTTGGTAAGCCACATATCCAACTTGTGCAAGCAAAAGTGTCTTTATTTTATCCAATCCATTAGAACATGAGGATAGCTTAGGAAGCCATTAAAGTTACAGGTTTTGCTCTTCATATAGGATAGTTATAGGTTCTGGTCGCTTCATGTTGCATGACTCGCAGTAAAATCCCGCTAGGAATCACATAAGCCAAGCTCTGTACTCTTGCGCTATCCCTCTCCTACTCGCATTCTCGGTCTGCATTCTGAGCTGTCCTTATCCCAAAATCTACTCCTATCGGTGCTAGCATTACACGCTTTTCTAGATCCACGTGAACACAAAAGAACGAGGAGATCATACTGAGGGGACGAGATCACACACCATCGGATTCGCCACTGCTTCATGGAATCCAGTTTTAAATTTCAAAGTTCTAGTCGAATCATATCAAATAGAGTAGTTAATCGCTTTATTTCATTTCAATTCTATTCTCGATATCGCTGTGGAAGTCATGGGGATTGATAGTTTCTGAGAAACTATGATTCACTCCTCACTTCTGAGGTAGGATCGAGAATCTTGCAGGTAGATTAGACAAGCTATTTTATTTATTTAGAATAATTCTACAAATCGCACAGGCAAATAACTACACTCGGTTATCTTGTCTGTTTTAAATTATTGTTTAGTTATTATTTCTAGATACGCTTAAAATAGTTTGCTTTCCTTAAAATTGTTAGAATATTTCTTAGAAGAATAAAAGTTATATGCAGTTAGATTTATTTCATGTAGTTAGAATTTGTTTCATTACAGTTAGATTGCATTTTGTTTCGTATGACAATCACGGGACCTCAAGAGCCCAGGGAATATATATTTGAGCCAATCGTGCCTCAACCAAACCTCGTCACAAATGATAGTTGACATAGACCAAAATCTCGGATACAAGTATTCCGAACAACCACGTATTTACAACCGATCGCCTCGCTAAGAGGATTAAACATAGAAGACGACCACCAAGCACATGCGTTTTGGTCAAGTCACCAAACTACAGATTACCCTAGAAAACATCCATATGACTAGTAGAAGGGCTCGAAAGAGAACAAACATTCGGTGTGATCCTTTAGTTCCACAACCGTGATTACTGGAGACACCCTCGTAGATATAGATACCACTTAAGAATCCAGTCATAGAACGCCTTGAGGTATTCTGAGAAGATCGCACAACTGTTGGTTCTAAACATAGAAGCTGAGAAAGCATACGATTACTGGATACTAGGGATTAGAACTTGATCTCGCGTATGACCATAACAGGACCGCAACAACCAAGAATCTATGGTTGTGATCCACAGATCCCACAGCCCAACGAGTCCACAGGTCAATCCAATATAGACACTAGCCTACGCACCTTGGTATTCAGGTCCACTCCACTTCCACCTATCATCATCGAACAACTGTCCTTACTAGATATAGCGGCTAACGAAGCTAGGGAATTCTGGACTAGGCCAGAAAATCATCCGTAGAGTCAATTATATTCATCATCCACTATATGACCTTATCAGGAGATATACACGAAACAATCCCAGGTCATTTTCCACGTATTCCACAACCCATAGATCGAATCACGCCAGAGCTCGATATTGATTGGAGCCTTCGAGCAGTCATCCTCACTGATCGATCTATCACACCAGTCCAAGTTAGAAGGGCCTTCTTTGCCTTAGATTCACAAATTCCACTAGTGCGTGTCGAAGACATTAGACCGCCAACTAGTTTGTCGCATATTCTACCCCCACCGGTTGTCTCGATGACCTCGAGAGGTTGGAGTGCGTGGAAGAGTCACTTGTAGATTCTCACGCTGCCTTTGTCACTTTTCCGGCGTATAGTGATTTCTCCCCAGTGTGTGGGTGGAGGTGATCCCCTCAAAGAAGAAGATGATGAGGTGTTAGATGGAGTCGGTGAGTGGTTCTATAAATGTGTGTTTTCACCCTAAAAATCCCCCTCATTTTTAAGTCAAATTATAAAATTTTGAGTTCATACCCTCTAGAAGTGTTCAAGTTGGAAGTCTAAAAAGATAGAGAAATTCATACTTTGAAGTTGTTTAAACTCTCTAGTCTCGCACGTTTTCATAAATTTTCCGTTTTCTTGTCTAGGCGAGTGAAAATTTTATTATTGTCCTCATTTGAAAGAAATTGTCAATCTTTCTATAGCCATGGATCGTCAAATCTTGTATTTTTTCAATTCCTTGGTTCGCGAAAGAAATTTAAAAATCGGGCGCAAAATGGTGGAGTTTTCTTATTCTCTGCATTTTCCATAGTCGTGAATCGCGGGCATTTTTTTCCCCATCAAATTTTGGTGCCATTATCCAAAGGTACATGGAAATATATATTTGGATGTGGAAAGACGGATCCTTTTTGCATTTTGAGGCATTATTATAAAAAGGGCTAAAAGTCATAAAGTGACCATGAACCCCAATCATACTATGAGGAAAAGGTCAAATGTTGGGCATGCATTGAAAGTGTAAGTGGGGAAGCGGAGGTCAGTGGAGAAATTTGAGATTTTGAGCCTTTTGTAAAAAGGGGTAAAAGTCATAAAGTGACCCGCAACCCCAATCATGCTATGAGGAAAAAGTCAAATGTTCAGCCTGCATTGAAAGTCAAAGAGGGGAAGCAGTCAACAGCAGATTTGAGAATTTGAGCCTTGTTTTCATTAAAGGGGCTTAAATTTAAAAAGTGACCCGCAACCCCATCCATGCCAAGGAAAAAGTCAAATATTAAGCCTGCATCGAAGGTCAAAGCGGGGAGGTGGGCTAGCGGAGCAATTTGTGTTTTGAGCCCACATTGAAAAAAGGTAAAATTATAAAAGTGACCCACGACTCTGTCTCCACTCAAGTAAGGCCACGTGTCAAGACCATATCAAAAGTGGGTGAGCGGACCAAAAATGTAAAAAATTCCAAATCTCTATAAAGTCACAAAATACAAAAGGCATCCTCCATGCCCTCTCTAATAAAATTCTCCCACGTGGACAAGTTTGGTTTAAATTTTCAAATGTAAGATGAATGGTTCAAATTCAAAGTTACAAAATGAGTGTAATGGTTGCATTATGAAAAGTCTTGTTTTCCCTACCAAAGGTGGCATTTCTTCACAAATCAAGAATCGAATGGATGCAAATGATTCAAAATATTGTAAACCATTTCTTGCTAACAAAGAAGAAGTTATGAATCGATTCTTACAAGATATTTAATGGATTCTTCACACCATTATAAAGGGGGTCAATTGATCTTGTAAACTCACGAGTGCATTGTACTTAGAAAAGCAAAGGACATAGCCTTTTTCTTCTACTTTCCTCCATTCCCAAATTTCTTCCATTCCCACATTATGTACAACCTCTGTTTAAGCATCAATACAAGAAGAAGGATTTTTTAGCCTCTTTGATGAGGAGATTTTAGAAACTTTGAGTTCGCAATATTATCTCGTCTTGTTTCCATTTTTAGGGTTGTTTCTTCTCATTAATACATGTGTTGAAATTTCTAACTAGTGTGTGTGCAAGAATTTGATTCTCTACCTACAAAATTAGTTCTCCTACCTCTATTCTCACTCCCTTTCCCACTTTTAGACAAATTATTCCCTAGCAAGAGATTACTAGATTTACCGCAGGGTTAGTGGAGTGCCCTTGTTAGATCCTCGGTCAAAATTCCACCATAGAAATCCATAGTTTATTGTGCATGAATATATGGCAGCTACACTAGTTAAGTAGAGGGAATTATATTCCCAGTGTTGGAAAGGAATTCACAAATTTTTCCACTTGAAAAATTTCCTTGCCAAAAATTTTGGTGCCCATCGTGGGGTAGATTTAGCAAAGATCTGCTCTAGAATGCGAACGGAAGGTTTGAAAATTCAAAATTCAAAAAAAAGAAAAATTTCTGGCATTTGAATTGCTATATGAGCCATATGAATTGAAATCATGGCTATTATGGGAATTCCAGTTAAAAGACCCAAATTTCTCTTCCACATCCAAGAATATGTTTCTTCAGATTTGAGGGAAGCTATCTAGCATAATAGAAAAAGTTCCAATCACTACTTCATTGCCATGAGAATTTTAGACCTTAAAGAAGAACGCGCTGCTAAATTAGAAAGGAAGAGACAAATTCCAGCACCACAAAGAAGAGCATAGATTTTCAAGATGGAAGATAGAAGATACACCCACCAACGGAGACAAGGAGGACAAATTGATCCCATTCTTGAGGAAATTCAAAGGAGATAAGAGCTACTCAGAATCCAAAGGCTTCCTTTTCAAGGAATGGGTCACGTTGGGAACCTGAGTGTTGCCAATCCTTTGGACGGTGAATTTCCATACATCAATGAGAACCTTGTATATTTCACTGACGTGGAGACCGAAGAAGAAGCTAGAGAAAGAGAGGTGAGAGCCGACGAAGAAATAAGAGCTCAACTCAAAGAAATCGAGACTTCAAGTTGAGGTAGATGAAAGAGTAGCAATGAAGCCATAAACTTAGCAAGGTTGGAAGATAGAAATAGAAATAGAATGGGAGATCATGATCATGAGTGTGAACATGATCATGAGGCCCATAGGCCTAATGTACCATGGGGAGGAAACACCGGTCCACTGGCTCTTGCTCAACCACTCCATGAGCTACCAAGAGGCTCAAGAAAAACTTCCCAAAATTTAGAGGGGATGGTTCTCAACTCCTTGAAGAGCATGTAGCAACATTTATCACTACTTGTGGTGTGTTGGGTGTTGAGGATGAAGATGTGTCAGTCTGACTCTTTATGGAGTCACTTCAAGAGAAAGCTACCGAATGGTTCTACATGCTACCCCCGAGGTCCATCACCTGTTGGGAGGATATAAGAAGTGCATTCGAACATAGGTTCAAGAGCACAAAAGATTGTCAAGATATTTTAGTCCAATTGGTATAAATGAAGAAAGAAACCTCCGAGTCAATGAGATACTTCATAGCAAGATATGATAGAGTGATAAGAAGGATCCCTAAAGATGTGGTGCCTCTTGAAAATAATTTGAAGAGGTTTTTCATTAGTGCTTTTCCATCAGAAGTAGGTTTCTTCCTCAAAAGAGCCCAACCAAGAACATTGAGGGAAGCCAAGGACTATGCAATAGAAACCAATGATGATCTAATCCTTTCCAGAAAGGTGAAAGGCCCCAATGGAAAGAAAAAGGGTCGAACTCAAACTCTATCACCATAGATTCGATGTTCCAAAAAATGGCAAATGACTTGGTTTCCTTGAAGAAGTAGATATCTCATATCGAAAGCGGAATGATTCAAAGAGACCAAACCCTCCAAATAGGCCAAGTATTACTCCACCTCCTTGTCAGCTTTCTCTTGAAGCACCACTAGTCAATGCCATTTGTGACACTAAAGAGCTGGAGGAGGAAGCAAAAATTGATGAAAATGAAGAAGAAAATATGGAAGACTATGAAAAATATCTTGAGGTTAAGCAAGTTAATATGCACAATGGCCTAATTGAGTACGTTGATGATGAAGATGAGGACGATGAAGAAGCTCCAAGTTTCTCATGTGCTATTTTCACTCATGCATAATTGAGGAAAGGTGTTTCATCCTCAACGATTCCGGTAAAGGATAAGAAGAATAAAGAAGATTCTCCTCCAAAGGTCACAAAAATAAAATCATCGAGAGAGGATCACAATTCCACCTTCTATGGATTTGGCCAAAGAAAACCAGACTCACTAGTTGTTAGGGATCATGCTACTATGCCGAGTAAGTCATCTAATTCTTCTCCCATCTCAAAATTTTCTTATAAAAATTCTCCTTTAATTGTTGATCCTGTAAAAACATCTAAGGTTCAATCAAAATCTACACCCTCACCCCCTTCCAAGCCAATTGCTACACCCAAAAAGGAGAATTCAACACCCAAATTAGCAAATCCTCTACCATGTAAATCTTCCTCCATTTCCAAAACTTCTTCCTCACTCACCATAACCCCATTTGACTTTGTGCAACATGCAAGCAAAACCAAAGTCTAGCTCTAAAAAATAGAATACCTACAAACACACCCTTCCTAGCTTGACAGGTTCATTAATGTAGTTTGTGGTGGTAACCCTGTATCCTCGAGTCCTTATTCTAAAGGCTTACTACCCACCATCCACACCACCTTCCCAAAACATGCTAGAACTCATTTCCTCCAAAACAAACAGGGTTGAACCTTTCTACCTATCACTCCTCACTAAAGGCTTCCACTAAATAAGTGTATCATAGGTTCCAGAGCCTCGTGCAATGTGATGCCATCCAAAGTTGCAAATGCTCTAGGCCTCACCTTGACCTTGGTAGATGGCACCTACTACTCAGTGGAATCCAAACAATTGCCATTGGTAGGAAGAATCAAAGATGCACATGTAGCACTAGCTGATTTTCTAGACAAGAAGGTGCTCCTAACCATACTGGTAGTAGCAGACATCCCAACATCCTTTGGTATGCTATTGAGTAGGAGTTTCGTAGAGACCTCAGGTGGAGAGATAAAAATGGATTGGTCATCTCAGTAACTATCCTAGTAAAAGTGAGATGAAGAAGTTGCTTTACCAATTATTAAAGATGAAGTTCACGGATGAAAGTCTAATGATCTCGAAAGCAAAATTCTCTTTCAATATTGTGGGCTAGAAACTACTTCCTCACATCAAAAAAGAGGAGAACTTTCCACTTCTCATGAAGGAAGAGGAAGATCAAATTTGAACAATGGAATTCGATGGTATTCATTCCAGTGTGGGCTCAGGAGCTGGTGTAGAATTATACTCTCCTTCCAATGAGTTGTATCCATTTACCTACAAGCTTTGCATTTTTATAATACAAATAACAATGTAGAGTATGAAGCACTAATCTTAGGCATGAGTGTAGTAGAGGACATGGGAATCAAGAAAATAATATTATGAGGTGATGCAGAGGTTGTATTAAAGTAGGTCTGCCAACAATATCAAGTGAAGAATCCAAGACTCCGACATTACAGAAACATAGTGTGGGACTGCATTGGATCTTTTGATGCATTTTCCATTAAAGCTATTCCAAGGAATGTAATGAAAAGGATGATTCTCTTGGAGTGTCAGCTTCCTAGTGATACCTCATCCTTCTTTTAGTAAAGACCAAGTGACCATTGAAATGGTATTTAGGCCTAGTGTACCGATAATGCAAATCATTGACAAGTCTTCAATAATGATAACAAAATTCCAGCCTTTTTAGAGTAAAGGGATAATTTCCATAATCTCTTCTTCGAAGGAGGTGAAAATCCATCTTGATAAGTAGTCCCCAAAGAAGAGAAAGAATGAATTGAAGGGATTGATGATGAGGAGTAATCAAATTGAAAGGGAACAAAATTACTAAAGGCCTAGTCTATTTAGAAGACCTCTTTAACAAAAATGATTGATTCATTTAAGAGAAAGAAAATCAATCTTCTGAGTGCCCAACTGATTTTGATAAAGAAAAAATTGGTACCCCGAAGGAGCCAAGGATGGTCAATATTGGAAAATGTTGCTCACCTGAAGAAAAAAGAAGGTTTGTTACATTACTCAAGAAATAATCAGATGTCTTTGCCTACTCTTATGATGAAATCAAATCCTTCCAACCAGAGGAAATGCATCACTCAATTCCTTTGAAGCAGGGTGTTAAGCCCTTTAGGTAGAAACAAAGGCCGTACAACCCAAAGATTGCTGATACAATCAAGGAGGAGGTAACAAAGATGCTTAATGTAAGGATCATCTTTCCCATCCACCATTCAACGTGGGTGGCTAACATTTTTCCAGTATGAAAGAAGAATGGTGAAATAAGGATATGTGTAGATTTTCGCAACCTGAACCAGACATCACTAAAAGATAATTATCCTCTTCTTATCATGGACCATATCCTACAAGCAGTCACTAGATCTAAAATTCTTTCATTACTTGATGAATTCTTAGGATATAATCAAATCAAAGTGGCAGAGGAGGACCGCACCAAGAAAAACTTTACAACACCTTGGGGCACTTTTTCCTACAGCAGAATGCCTTTTGGCCTAATCAATGCAAGAGCTACATTCCAAAGGGTGATGGATTTGGCCTTCAAAGATATAAAGCATTGCATTGTCATATATCTTGATGATCTCACAATATTTTTAAAGAAGAGGGGAGATCATATCTATCACTTGGAATAGGAACTTACAAGGTGTAGGAAACATGGCATATCACTAAATCCAAAAAGTACATATTTGGAGTAATAGAAGGCAAGTTATTAGGGAACATTATGAAAAAACATGGATCACACATTGATACTTAGAGGATTATATCCATTTAAGCATTAGCCCTACCCATAAGAAAGAAAGGAGTTCATTCATTCTTTGGAAAGGTGAAATTTCTTTGTCGTTTTGTGCCCGAGTTTGCAAAGTTGACAAAAACATCACTTCCATGATGAAACCACAAGAAAACTTCAAATGGAATAATGAAGGAAGGAATAATTTGAAGAGATAAAGAAATCCATTGCCAAGGATCCAAATCTTGTATCTCCGATTTTAATAAAGAATTCATCGAGGTATTTTTATGCATTAGAACATACACTCTCTACTATTCTCGTTCAAAAAATGATGAAGGCATGGAAACACCTATTGCTTTCATGATTTTTGCTTTGAAAAAGCATGAGATAAAATAGAGACAATTGGAGAAGCATGCCTATGCAATGGTCAAGGCTGTAAAAAAACTTTCAGTTTACATCCTCAATTCCCATAAGGTGGTGATGGTCCCCAACATTGCAATCAAGTCCATCTTGACACAACAGGATCCCAGACCTAAAAGAGGAAATTGGATTGCAAAGACTCAATAATATGACTTGGAGATTCAACCCTCCAATATAGTAAGGGAAAATGGCTTGTGTAAGTTTATGGCTAAAGATGAAACACTCAAAGTTCAACATGGTGAACAAAATTGTGCTTGCTTAACTTATTTAGAAGACAACCCACAGTTCTCTTTGTCACCACTATTGATGAGTAGTATACTGATATCGTCTATTACCTTACTTCTAGAGAATTCCCTCCATCTTGATTATAAGAAAAGGAGAACACTCAAGCTGAAGGAAGCTAAATTTGTAATCTAGAATCATGCACTTTACAAAAGAGGCCTGGATGGTTATTTCCTCAGGTGCGTAGATAAAGAGCAACAAGAAAAGTTGCTTAAAGCATACCATGACCAAACATGTGGTGGAAATTTTTCAGCAATGGTCACTACACACAAGATCCTCCGAGGAAGGTATTATTGGCCCACCATATTTGTAGACACTCAAGATTGGGTTTCTAAATGCAAAGCATGCCAACAGTTCATTGGAAGACCACAACTCGCTGCATTACCACTTAGGCTTGTGGTTATTGAAGAACCATTTCAACAGTGGGGTTAGACTTAATTGGTGTTCTGAACCCTCACTCAAGCACAAGGCACACCTATGTACTCACAACAACAGACTACTTCACAAAATGGGTAGAAGCCATTCCGGCCAAACAAGCCAACACGACCTATTTCTCTTCAAGAGAGCTGACCTAGTTTTTCTATAGCTATAGAATCTCCCTATCTCATTCTTCTAAATACTATCCAAAAATAAATGGGCATGCAAAATCAAGCAACAAGAACATTATTACCATTGTTCGCAAGATTGTAAATAAGAATCAAAGGAATTGGCACAAAAGGTTGTATGAAACATTGTGGGTAGATGGGATCACTCCCAAGAAGGCAATAGGTATGTCACCATTCCAACTGCTGTATGGAGTTGAAGTAAAAATTCCTCTCACAATCGAGATGCAAACTCTCAAGCTACTACATGTAATAGAAGATGGTCAGTACAAGGATTCTATTGACAAGAGGATCCTCTTTCTTGAGAAGCTAGAAGAAAATAGAATCTAAGTGGTTGATCTCATTAAGGAGCACCAATTGAAAGTAAAGAATATTTTTGATAAGAAGGACAAGGAAAGAGAATTCAAAGTTGGAAACTTCATCCTGCTATGGGACAAGAGAAGAAAACTAAAAGGAAGCCATAGAAAGTTCTATTCATTATGGCCTAACCTATTCTAGATTCATGAAGTTTACAAATGAGAACACTTTTCATCTCTCATATTTGGATGGAACATCACTATAATTGCCTCGAGCAAGAAATACTTGTAATTATATCATCAGTGAAAGTGGGTTTTTCCCCCTACCTCGTACCATAGGTGTGTTTCCCTTTCTGTTGTGTGGTTTTGTTTCCCCTTATGTTGCATGTCATGTGTTTCCTTCCCATTCTGTGCTTGTGTGTTTCCTTCTTCGATATTTCTTTCTCAAATTTGTACATGACTCTATAAGGCCCAATGGATAAGGCACTGGTCAACAAATTATAAGGTCTAGAGATTGAGATTTTGGATTCCCATGTCATGTCTTCACTATGCTCACCCATGTCATATCCCTAAGCTAGAGTCATCTGTTGTCACCCTCAAAATCCCCCTCATTTTTTAAGTTAAATTTGAAAATTTTGAGCTCATACCCTCCAGAAGTGTTCAAGTAAAGTTGGAAGTATGAAAAGATAGAGAAATTCATGCTTTGAAGTTGTTTAAACTCTCTAGTCTACATGTTTTGATAAATTTTCCATTTTCTTGTTTGGATGCGTGAAAATTTTATTGTTATCCTCATTTGAATGAAATTGTCAATATTTATATGGCCATGGATTGTCAAATCTTGTATTGTTTTCAATTCCTTGGTTCATGAAAGAAATTTGAAAATCGGGCACGAAATGGTGGAGTTTTCTTCTTCTTTGCATTTTTCCATAGTTGTGAATGATGGGCGTTTTATTCCCCATCAAATTTTGGCCCCATTATCCATGGGTATGTGGAAATATATAATTGGATGTGGAAAGGTGGATCATTTTTACATTTCAAGGCATTATTGTAAAAAGGGCTAAAAGTCATAAAGTGACCCGTAACCCTGATCATGCTATGAGAAAAAAGTCAAATGTAAGGCCTGCATTGAAAGTCAAAATAGGGAAGCAGGTCGGTGGAGAAATTTGAGGTTTTGAGCCTTTTGTAAAAAGGCTAAAATTCATAAAGTGACCCGCAACCCCGATCATGCTATGAGGAAAAAGTCAAATGTTGAGCCCACATTAAAAGTCAAAGTGGGGAAGTAGGTCAGCGGGGAGATTTGAGAATTTAATCCTTTTTTCATTAAAGGGGCTTAAAGTTAAAAAGTGACCCACGATGCCACCCATGCTAAGGAAAAAGTCAAATATTAAGCCCGCATCGAAGGTCAAAGAAGGGAGGTGGGCCGATGGAGCAATTTGTGTTTTTGAGCCCGCATTGAAAAAAGGTAAAATTATAAAAGTGACTCTGCGACTCTATCTCCACTCAAGTAAGGCCACGTGTCAAGATCATATCAAAAGTGGGTGAGCAAACCAAAATTTTTAAAAATGCCAAATCTCTACAAATTTTCAAAATGCAAAAGGCATCCTCCACACCCACTCCAGTAAAATTCTCCCATGTGGAAGACTCTGGTTTAAAGTTTCAAAGGTAAGATGAATAGTTCAAATTCAAAGTTACAAATGAGTGTAACAAATGTGTTATGAAAATTCTAGTTTTTCTCACAAGTGGTATTTCTTCGTGAATGAAGAATCTAAGTGGGCCGCAATGATTGAAAAGATTGTAAACCATTTCTTGTTAACAAAGAAGAAGTTGTAACCATTTCTTATAAGATATTTAATGGCTTCTTCATGCCATTATAAAGGGGGGCAATTGATCTTGTAAACTCACGAGTGTATTGTACTTAGATAAAGCAAAGGAGATAGCCATTTTCTTCTACTTTCATCCATTCCCACATTATGTACAACTTCTGTTTAAGAATCAATACAAGAAGAAGGATTTTGTAGCCTCTTTGATGAGGAGATTTTAGAAACTTTGAGTTCGCAATATTATCTCGTCTTGTTTCCATTTACAGGGTTATTTCTTCTCATAAATGCATGTGTTGAAATTTCTAACTAGTGTGTGTGTAGGAATATGATTTTCTACCTACAGCATTAATTCTCCTACCTCCATTCTTACTCCCTTTCCCACTTTCAGAAAAATTCTTCCCTAGAAAGAGATTGCTAGCTTTTATGAAGGGTCAATGGAGTGCCCCTGTTGGATCCCCGGTTGAAAGGCCACCACAGAAATCTACATTTTATCATGCATGCATATATGGAAGCTGCACCGGTTAAGTAGAGGGACTTAGATTCCAAGAGTGTTAGAAAGGAATTCACAAATTTTTCCACCCAAAAAATTTCCTCACCAACAATGTGTAAGTGATGAAAGTGAGGGTAGGTGGATTGTAGAGGAAAGTTTATGGGAATTTTGGGTAATGGGTAAGGGTCATATTAGGTAATGGGTAATGATAATTAAATGCATGCACTTGTATAGACTATGACACAATACAAGGTGGAAGAGCTTGAAAAATCCATATCTTCCAAGATGGATAGATTTACCCAAACAAGGTTGAAGTGTTTCAAGTATCCAGGTACAAGATATGGTCCAGAAACACAACTTAGGTTAGGTGCAAGAATGTTTAGGTATGATCTGATACACCAAAGGTTTGGTCAGGATAAACAACACAAAAATAGGCAAGGTAAGGTCATTAGGCTAAACAACACGGGTAACAACATCACAAGGTATAATGAGTACACAAATTCCAATGTCACAAAATGTGGTTTAGGTTAGGGTATGTAGGTCATGGCATGGGTAAGGCCAAGGTATAGGTAAAGAACATGTCCCTAAATGTAATTAAGGAAATGTATATGTAATTTAGGCTTTTGGGTAGGGTGTAATAGGTGTTGGTAAGATCAATCACCAAATTTGGAATGTATAATATGATGATGTGATCAAATGGTAGGCATGTATGTTCATATGTTTGATTAATTTACAAATGTTGTGTAAAATGGAAACTAAATAAGGTAGCATGAGAATAGAAAAAGGGGGGAAATTAGTTAGGGTAAAAACTGGCTTGGCTAACCTCAAAGGGCCCCATGCCCTCGGAGTTCTACCTACATAGCCTTGATGAAAAGGGACCTCAGGCTGATGTAGTTCTCCCATAATCTAGGGAAGAATATGATGAGGTAGAGGAATGGGTTGGTAGGTTTTAGACATAATTGAGTCTAGGTCATTTAGGCATGGTTGAGTCTAGGTCATTTAGGCATGGTTGAGTCTAGGGAATTTAGGCATGGATGAGTCTAGGGCATTGAGACATGGGTGAGTCTAAGGATTTTAAACATGGGTGATTTTGGTGAAAAAGTAATTCCTAGAATGTAGGTGTCAATGGTATGGTCCTATATGGGAGGATCAATAAGTAAGAAAATAGGTGAATGGTAGAAATGAGATGAAAGTGCCACCTAATTGAGAATAACCACGAAAAGTCTAGCTTATGAACATAGGACCCTAAAGGAGTTACATGACTGATCCTTCCATGGGTGAAGAAGGTCACATGATCACAAAATGTCACACTTACAGAAAATCCATTAAGAAGATAGAAGTTTAGAGAGAAAAGGTGGTGAGGTGAAAGAGGTTGTTTTAGCGTAATCTGGTGTGAGACAACATGACTTTTGGAAAGAGATCTGAGATCAAAACAAGAAAGTCCATGAAAAAATAGTTATTTTTTTTCTTCAGTTTTGTTTTAATAAAATGATCTATGTGGGATGATTAGATTATATCCTTGAGGTATTTTTGAAGCTAATCGATGTGGGAAGCTTCACAATTTTTTTTTTTGCAAGAATAGTCTTATTTTGTGAGACTATGTATAGTATTGATAGCTTTGTATAGTTTTCCTTCGAGGGAGAAATCTATTTATAACAGCGAGATAGAAATAAGATGTCCTTTTGAGGGAGTCATATTTTTGCTAGAATTTTGAATCAAATATTTTGACTTTTAGAATCCCATATATTACTTTGGAATTTTATTTTTAGACTTTTAGGTCATGCACAAGACTATAGAGGAGGATAGGCTTCGTATGAGACAAAACCGTAGCAAAAAAAGGTTAGCTATGGAAGAGAGGCTTTAATTAATGAACGAAAATGGGATACCATTTTGAAAAAGATGAAAAGTATCCATGAGAATCATGCCATCACCGAGCCATGATACTCATATTGAAGATTAGGCTGAAAGGTGATGGGTAAACACATGATTCTTGTTTAGTTTTTGATCCTTAAAATAGGTAAATGAAAGGTGAATGCCGCTTAAGGGGTGATTTTTTTTGCTTCAGAAATAGAATGGTTGAAGATGTAAGGAATTTAGAGGCTTAGGTTGGGTTTTCCTTTGAGTGAAGAAAAATGATAATCACCTGATCCATAAGCATAAGTAACAATATAGGGTCTAAGCCAATTTGGAGCAAATTTTCCCCGTTTACTTTTCTCTTCTTTTGTTACATGTTGATTTTCCTTCAGGATGAGGTTACCAACCTAGAAGGTTCATTCATGGAAATGTTTATCATAGGTGCATTTTTACATTTTTGGTAGATTTTGAGGTTGTCGAGAGCATTGAGATGATGTTCATCTAATAACTCGAGTTGTGTCAAACAGTTCTATTAAAAGTCATCATCATTGAGCATATATTTGAGTGATATATGAAGAGATAGAATCTGGACTTAAAGATGCAAGATAACCTATGTACTTTAGGCCAAAGAGAGGCATGGTAGCTATTGAGGTACAAATACTAGTATGATAAGCCCATAACACAAAAGGAATATGCGTGTGCCAATCCTTTCTAGTATCACCAACCCCTTTCATAAGAATTCTATTCAAGGTTTTATTGGTTAATTCAACTTGGCCATTTGTTTTAGGGTAATAAGGTGATAGAAAAATGAGTTGAATACCGAAGGCATCACGAGTTTCCATAGGATTTTTTTTTTGAATTGTTTTCTCATTATCGGATGAGAGCGGTGAGGAACACCAAGTGACAAATGATGTGATGATTGATGAATTCATATATTTTCTCAGCTTTTGTAGAGATAAGAGGTACGACTTCCACCAATTTGGTGTAATATTAGGTAGTGGTAACGATCCATTTATGACATTGGGAAGAATGATGATTGATCTCTCCGATAAGAACCGAACCCATTGAGAGAAAGTCCAAAGGTCTCATGCAAATTGTAAGGCATGACTAGGGGTGTGATGTAGATTAGAATGTTGCTGAAATTTCACACAACACTTGACATAATCACAACAATCATGGTTGAGGGTTGAACATTAAGAGCCCAGGGAAGAGAATGTGTTTAGCAATAGCTAAACCACTGAAGTGACCCCCACAAATTCTGTCATGAACTTCCTTTATGGTATATGGGATTTCAGAGCTTGTAAGGCATCGTAAGAGGATAACATCAAATCCATGTTTATAAATAATACCACCCATGATGACATAGCGAGAGACCAATTTGAGAAAGGATTTCTATCTCATACGACGAGTAAGATCTAGATGTAGAATTGAGAGGGAAAGGTAGTCAACGAACAACTTATACCAAAGGTCACGTGGGTCAGTTTCAATGGTTCCAAAAAGGTTGACGTCTTGAAATAGATAAGAAGGTGATTGTAGCATTTGTACTATGACAAATATTTTTGAGTATGAGGGCTAAGTGGGGATTTGAGAAGTAAGACAGGGCATGGTGTCCATAAATTTATTCGTAGAGTGTGGGGTGGTTTAAAATTCATAACGGTCAAATGTAGTCAAAAGTATGTCCACATGATGCTTATATTTTTGAAGTATTTTGTTACGACATTGGTATATACCATTAAATTGGTTTATAACTTGTTGGGTATCTCCAAATATATTAATTGATTTAACATTTAAGGTGATGGCGCTTTGAGACCCAATAATCAAGTCTTCATATTTGGTGATATTTTTAGTACAAACAAAATCTAGTTTGAAGTATAATGGCATAGGTTCACCACTGTTGAGAGCTAAGAGGATATCCCTAACACCACCCCGTGCTGGACATTTGGAACCATCAAAGAATAAGGTCATCTGGTAAATGGTATCATCCAAAGAGAGTGTAGCGATGGATTCATCAGGGAAATCAAAGTTACAAGGTTGATTTCTTGAGAAAGGTGCGTCTGGGAGTTGTTAAGGGATGGTTTGTCTTTTGAAATATTTTGATGGGTAAATTATAGGTTGAGGTCTGCAAGAAGCATGAGCCAAGGTGTAAGTACGTTGATGTTGGTAAGGATTGGCGTACATGTAATGTAAGGGGTCATTATTGGTGACAACAAAATTTTTGTGGTTGAGTAGGTAATGGTGAAGTTTAGTGGCGATAAAAACTAAGGATAAGTAGATTTTTCAGCATGATTATATCTAGGTTTGTAATCTAAAAGCGTATGAATTATATGGTAAACCGTTTTCTCCCCGTGTTTCTCGTCATGATGAGAAAGTATGGCATCCAAATAATGATCAATGGTAGAAATGTACAAGTAAAATGGTTGGTCATCCTTAGGAGGAATGAGAACATGTGGTTGGAGGAGGTATTGTTTTAAGGCGTCAAAGGATTTATGGCATTCATCATCCCATTTGAAGGAGACATCCTTTTTGAGGAGATGATGAAATAGATGGCAATGGTCAAAAATATGGGAAATAAAATGATGAATAGATTGCAACTTTCCTTATAAACTACAAAGTTGATGAAGGTTAGTTGGTGGAGGCATTTAAAGAATATCCTTGATTATTTGTGAGATCAACTTCTATGCCACACAAAGAAATGATAAATCTAAGGAGCTTGCACGAAAGAATAGAAAAGAAAAACTATTTTGGTTAAAGGTGAATGCAATACTTGATGAGACGATCAAAGATGACCTTCAGGATCAGAAGGTGTTAGGCATGACATTTTGATTTAGTAAGAATATCATCAACATAATCTTCTAATATGCAATGTATAATGTCATGAAATATGTAAGTCATATCCTGTTGATATATAGCACCGACGTTTTTAATGCTAAAGGGAATGAAACAATAGCAGAAGGTCCCCTAAGGAGTGCTGAAGGTGGTTTTGTGTTGATCTTCCGAGGAAAGTAATATTTGGTTATAACCTAAAAAACCATCCATGAGTGATAGCATCTCATGGTCGGCGGTAAGATCAACTAGTTGGTCAATACTAGGTAGAGGAAAGTCATCTTTAGGGAAAGCTAGGTTAAGGTCATGGAAATCCATGCAAATATGGAGTCCCCCTATTGCTTTTATGATAAGAACATTATTAGAGAGCCATTAAGGGTAATCAATGGGTAGGATGAAGGAAACCGAAATAAAGCATTAGAGTTCTTCTCTGACAAGAAGGGCAATACGAGGATGCATTTTCCACAGCTTCTGTTTCACAAGTTTGGCTTCAGAATAGTGACGATATTGTGGACCACAATGTTTGGGTCAATACCAGGCATATCAACATAGGACCAAGAAAAAGCATTGTTATGATCCCAGAGGAAAGAAGTCAAAGATTCCTATTCAATGAACATCTAAATATTGTCCTATCTTTAGAATGTGTGGGTCATCTTGAGTGTTGATATTGATTTTGATGGTAGATTCATTTAACAAGGTTTATGTATCAGAAGGAAACAACCGGTGAATATAGGAATCTTCTGCACCAAGGTAGGTGAGAATAGACTCATCATCCTAACATTGAATGACATTAATAGAAGGTGTATCATCATTGATCATGTCAAGATATAGGAAGGGAAGAGAAGAGGGAGCCTCATCATCTTGTTGATAAGTTAGAGTCCAGGAAATGGTGTTCATGAAAAAAAAAAGTTAGGAGGAATGGATTTTGGATCAATAGAATCTATAGGTGAAGGTGGTGAAGTGGTAAATGGGTGAAGAAGGTTTATCGTCCTTAATGAGTTCAACTCCGGAGTTCTTCAGAGATGGTTTGGTAAAGCCAATACCATTGTGGTCTTTATGTTTACGAGTGGTTCATGGGATGACAATATGGAGGCCTTGCTCATAGAAAAAAAAGCTAAATCCCTTTCACACACAACAATGGAGGAAGGTTAGGGTGAAGTGGTGGTTGGTAAGAGATTAAAGATCATATGAAAATGGTTGCATTTGGGAAAGTGGATAGGGTGAGTAGGTAGAAGTATAAGGTCCCCATAGGTTAGGTTGGTGCGGAGGTGGGGAGGACCATAAGGGAAAACCTCACCTATGTGGTGATCATAATGGGGATATTAGCAAAGTTTACCATACTCTTGAGGAGTAAGGAATGTGTCAATGTTGTACAAGTAGTACTCCCCCAAAGTGAGACATTGAAAAACACCTTCTAAGGGATTGGTAGTTGATATGTGGGTAGCCGGAATGGATGAATTACTGGAAGGTGGGGAGGAAGAAGAATTGGTTTGTTGAGAAGTAGATGGGTCGGCTTCGAGGTTACGTAAAAGTGGGAATATAGGATTTAGGTGTAGGAGGGTAGCGACAATGTTTGGTGGATGGGGCTATGGGTGAAGGAGAAATGGAAGTAGTGGTAGATGCCTTAATTGGTATAAGGACATCATTAGGTCTATACAACATGTTACAAGTTTTGAATGGTGAAGGTTCAACTGGAATGGTATAGTTATGTCATTCATCTTCAAATTTTACACAATGATGTAAGGTTGAAGGACCATAACCCATGACACGGATCCAAGGTCGACCAAGCAACAAATTGTACTAGAATTCCCATTCTAATACATAGAACAATTTTGGAATGCTACGGGGCCCACACGAATGTGGAGAATGATGGTTCCAAGGGTGGAAGTGATGGCATCATTGAATGAATGTAATATAACTAGGTTATTATGCATACAATCAGAAAGGATGCATATTTTATTGTACGCATGGGAGGAGATGATGTTTATGTTGGCATCATCATTGATCATAATGCGTATATTATCAATGTAGACAAAAATGAAAAGGGCGGGATCAAGATCATCTCGGTTAGAGAGATATAATCTCGTCATTAGAGAAACGAGAGTGGCTACTTGATGAGTAGTAATAGGTGTAGGGGAAGGGATGAATTAATGAGAGAGGCCACATGGTGAGGGGTGATAATGGAGGCCACATGCATAGGGTCGTTAGGTAAAACTTTTATGGATTACAAAACCTCCATGAGGTCTTGTCGGTGAGACTCAAAGGTTTAGATAAGGTAATACAAAGAAATTTTGAGCGGATATTAGTGTACTTGTTTAGTCATTGTACGATGAGAAAACCCATCCGAAATAGGGTATGTAGGTCCCCGAATGGTGATTTTGTAGTGTAGGTGCAGATGGTATATTGGGCATAGGATTGGAAGATGTGCTAGTGGTTTTATCATTTCCTTTTTCTTTCTAGGCATGAGTGAAACCTAGATCATGTTAATCTAAGGAGAGAGGTAGATGGAGATGGTGTGTCATCAAAGTTATAACAACATGAGGGAAAGAAACCTAGTGTGGGATAAGAGCATTATGAAATGAGTAGGGCACACTAACATTTTGGTAGGGTTTTTACCGGCTTTCTTATATGGACAATATTAATATTGAATGTTGGAGGTGGATAAAATGGTTGTGGAGGTGGAGATGGAGGTTGCTAAATAGGTAGTGGGTGAGGATGCGTGGTGATAGGTGGAGGTGGAATAGGGTCCTCATCTAAAAGATCATCATCGTCAAAGTTTTCTTCTAGAGGACATAGTTGGAGAAGAACAGTCTTTAGGTCCTTAAAATTTTCTACATCATGTCTTCGCATACGATGATAAGCACAAATTTTGGTATTGTCAAACCCTAATAGTTTAGGTTGGAGTGGGTTGTAATGTCTAAGTGGTGGAAATGTGATGACAACGGTCTCTATTAGGTTTTATAAGATGTTGGCATAAGACCCTGCCAATGGATCAAAATGTGAGGTAAGTGTGGTTTTGGATGGTGTGGGTGCTTTTGGAGAGGTACCATGAGTGGTGAAATAGGTTTGACTATCAGTTTGTTATGTAGTTATGTTGTTGGTTTGGGTTGTACCTTATTGGGAAAATATGTAGTGGTTGAACTAGTGGTTGAAGCTGTTATAGGTTTGACTAACTCTTTGGAGTGTGTGGGCTATTGGATTTTTGTTGCACCTTCCTAGGTAAAGGTGAAGAAGGAGTGTGTGATGTAGAAGGGAAGGAAGATGATAGAAGGGTATGGGTTATCCAAGGTGATAATGGAGATGCGGTGAAGGTTTTTGGAAGAGGTGAGGTGGAAGGTTTTGGTTGAAGAGTGGGGAATACCATAGGTAGTGACAAGGCTACTAGAAGTGGTGTGTGTACAAGTGGTAAAAAGGTTATAGGTAATGTTAAAGTTATATGTTGTGCATGTAATTTAGGTGTAGTAGAGGCTTGCATTGAGGATGTGGGCTTCGTGTCTTTATTTTACCTTGGGTAGGAAGCCACATCATTAGATATGGTGGACTCCTATGCGGGTGATAGGGTAGATGAATGAGACTCCTCTATGGGTAAAGGAGCAGATGGAATAGGTTCCTCTATGGATGAAGGAGCTCATGTGAGAATCTCTTCGATAGAGGGAATAGGAGGAAATTGAGGAAGGGACAGTATGATTTCAAAAACAACATGAAGCTCACAAATGTTATTGTCATTTATTGAAGGTTCACTAGTTTGGTTAGATGATGGGGTGTGATTCGGGAATGACTTCTTGAAGATATGTAGGTTCTGATTAGCTAGTGCATTAGGGTTATCCAAGACAAGATATTTGTTATGTAACATTTCTTGGAAAATGTTTTTGAATGTTATACAATTACCATCGCTATGACCTTTAACGTGATGGTAGTTACAATAATCATGTTCCTTTTACCATGTGGGCATAAGAAGAGAAGGGTCAAAACCGGTATGTGGTTTGATGGGTGGAAGGGTAATGGATCCAACATTCAAGAGTTTTTAAAACAATAGAGTAAGGCTCTCCCATGGGGAATACTTATGTTTCTCTCTTCTAAATTGAAAGGTCTAGACAGGGAAAGGTTAGATGAAGGTTTTACTTCGTTATATGGATGAGATGGGACATATTTTAAAATGACTGCATTGGCAGACCCCTTGGTTTTAGAATAAGGATTTTAGGGTGTGGAAGAAGAATAAGTATCATTTGATTTGAATTCAACATTTTTTTTATGCAGTTGTAGCTTATTTTCTTCAAGGCATGTATTTCAAACTGTCAGGCCATAGTAAATTCCTCATCAAAGGTGCAGAAGGTTTGGACCTGGAGAGTTGATGATATATGTCTGGCATAAGCACTGGTACACAATTCAATTAAGTATGTTTGAGGTAATTGGAATATAAGTTGGTTAATGAGGCTTCGCCAACAAGCGATGAAATTTATGATAGATTCATCTTCGTATTTTCGTGTTGAGTATAAGTCGGTTATGGTGACCTTTTAACGATATTGATTGAAAAATGGTCTAGGAAGGCTTGAGCCACTTGCTTGAATGAATAAATGGAATTCCTAGGTAAAATACTATACCAATTCAACGATGGTTCTATCAAAAATTGGTAATGTCCATAAGAGTAGAGTGTCATCATGAGATATTAGATAACACCCATGTTTGAAAGATTACAAGTGTTGCTACGGGTCCTCTTTTTTATTGAACTAGTTGAATTTGGGAATTTCCCAATGCATAGGGTATGGATGAATGGGCTCATTACAAATTTCATCATATGTCAAAGAGGTACGTGAGAAAAAAACTGATGCTTCCAATGTCTACATATTTTCCATCATCATTTTTATAAGTTCATTGGTAGGTTGTGATGATTGGGCACCCCCTGTAGCATAAGGGGGTAGATGATGAGTGTATGATGAGGATGACACCCTAGTATATGGTGGTGCCAAGTATGAGAATTGGGAGGTGGGAATAGATGTCGGTAGTAAGTATCCTAAATATGCAATAGATGAAACATGAGGATATTGACGATAAGGTACATGTAGGTGGAGTGGATGTGATAAATATCATGGTAATTGGAGGGAGAGACCGTGGGATGGAAAGAACAATGTTTTGAAAGGGAGTATGGGTGGCTAAGAAGAAATGGGTATATAAGAGGTGGTGGGCGTAGACAGTCCGAAATCAAGGGGGTTGATGAAGAAATGGTTGACACTATGGGAGTAACTAACGTCAAAAGTGTGATAGATGCCATAATTGTTGTAAATATCAATGATGTGGGGTTAATTTTGGACACCACAGGTGGGAAGGTGGAAGAACGTAATGTCGAGCTAGTACTAGGCGACGCGAAGTGGGTGCAAGGAAGAAAGAATGGACAGAGACATGTTGTATACCAACTTTCCCGATGAATCTTGAATGGATGAATGGGAGAGATAATATTATAAGGAAACGAGGTTTTATTCAAGGACTATTGAAAAATCCTCATGACCGATGTGGATGGTGATAGGTGAATGGGATCCATGGGTGATATAATGGAAAATGAAGATGGGCTAGGTGGGAGTGGTGAAGGCTAGCGTAGAATACAATGGCATTGTTTTTGGCTATGAGTCAAAACCATGTGAGTTGGTATAGAATTGGTAATATGTTCTTTGTAAATGACACAAAAAAAAAGGAATGGAGAAAAATAGTTCTGGAAAGGTAAAACTAGTCGTTATTTTAATTAAAATTAAAACACAGGAACTGACAGTGGTTGGGTGAACCGATGATGGTTAGGGTGAAAGATACCAATGCCAAAGATGAATTTTTTTATTACAAATGGGGAAATAACTGATGAAAATGAAGAAAACTAGATTTGATAATGATTTCAAAGATTTAGAGGTATGACGATGTATGTGAGAAACCCTAGAAAGAATAGAAATGTGATGAGTGATGTTTTTGGTAAAATGAACAAAATAGCAGATGTAACCGACAACAATAAGGTAAAACAATGATGGTTAGATGAGTAAAATGATGACGATCATATGAGTAAACCAATGATAGTTTCTATACCGACACCAATCACTTTGAAATTTGAAAAGATGGAGAAAGGTGACTTTAGTGACTTAGATCAGATAAAATACCAACCTAGAAACCTGAGTATGGTAATGATGGACCCTAACACACTCATAAAAATTTGGAATACACCAACTATAATTGTGGAGTGTGAAAGGAAGAAAGAAAAATGGAAAACATGACCTCACAACTCAAAACACAAATCAATAAAAAGTTAACAAACACAAAATCATATGGGTGAATTTTATGTTTTAGCTTATACTTTCTAGGAATGACTTGTGACAAAACAAAGTTTTTGGTTTGATAGAAGGTACCCTATGAAAATCCAAAATCTATGGATGGTTTTAGGTAAAGTTTTGGTGGGGGAAGTCCTTTCTCTAAGATAATGACTAGACAAAGAAACCATCTGGGTGCCCACTGTTAATCATCTAATCATGTGATCATTGACAACTTCTTCTGGGTTGGATGATCTTTAAGAAGATGTGTAAATTTTTAAGTGGTTTGGTATAGAGAATGTGAAAAGTGAACTACGATTGAATTACTCAACCATTAGTTGGGCATGACTTAACTTATAGGTTTCCCTCAAATTAATGTGAGATACAATGTAACATACCAAAATGAAATGCAAATGTTTTAAGCCCAAATCCACAATTAAGTTTGATGTAGAAAATAGATAACAAGAAGAGGAATTATCTTTCACTAATGCAATGCAAGGTAAAAGGAAGATATGTTCTTTTTAAAGAAACTTAAAGAAACTAAAATTATAATTTATTTTAGATAACAGAAAAAGGAGAAGATTCCAGAGAAGAAAATTAATGTGAATACTTTTCAAAGGAAATAAACACATAATTTTTACCTAGGAATGAAAAAATAAAAAAGAACCCCTAATGGGTCCCACCGGTGTGCCAAAATGTTTCACCAATTTTTGTAGATAATTAAATAGATAAAGGTAAAGGGACAAGGAGGAATACATGTTATACCTTAGATGAAGGTTAAGTGCGTGCGTTATGATTTCTGATCCAAACTAATTGTGTGAGCTTCTTTTTGGCTAGGAGGAGCCACCTATAATTTAAAGAAAGACCACAAGATATAGTTAATAATAAATGTTAGTGGATTTAATAGCATGAGATAGATCTAGGAAGTGTGATACTTCCTCTACGCTCATCAATCTACCGATTTATAACTCAATATAAAATAATCGAACATGTAAATTAAAGAATCTAATGATAGTGTTCTTATTTAGGTAATTTAGATTACTATAAATGTTAATCCAATTAAATGCTTAGTAATTAAATTGGTGAAGGTCCCAGTCAGGTTATAAGTTGGGTACGTTTGCTAAGGGTCACATTAAGGTCCGGGTAAGATTTGGTGTAGTTTAGGTTACTTTCAGATGATTATGGAGCTTACTGGTCTAAAGCGGTCTTACTGGACATAGAGACCAACATCAATCAGGGTAATCAAAGATGGTTTAGGTATGACCGATGCCAGTTTAAGATGACCGATATCAATTTTTGTGGGTAATGGAAGAATGTCAAAAGTAGGTGTCTAGGCTCTCTCTGTGTTTGCATAGAGAGTTGGGAAGGTCTGTGGTGAGGTTATAGGTGGGGTACCAGATTTGGGTGAGGTTATGTGAGTTTTAGGGCGTTAAGGGTAGTTTGGAGAAAATTGACAAGGAGATAGCAAACAACGTCGGTTGGGTGACCGATGTTGGTGAAGAGGAGAAACCAATGACAGCTTAAGGTAACCAACATCGATAGGGATGAAATTGCGTAATTAAATAAACTTGGTTTTGAGCTTCTCTGTGATTGAACAAATAATGGAGGGAGGATTGTTAGGTTTTTAAAAATGCTAGGAAGGTTCAGAATGCCTAAAAGTCATCTACGGAGAGGAAGAAGGTGGTGGGTGGTAGGTTGGGTAGATTGGCAAGAAAGTGGGGGTGGAGGAATACATGAAAGAATAAGATCCAGTAACAAAAAGATAAAGAACCTATTAACTAAGTACAAAAATGATGCAATTCAAATACACTTACTTGTATTTGCAAGCCTGGTTGGTGAAGGATGGCAGTGGTTGATCCGTGAAGAACTTGGTGGTAAATGGTGTGAAAATGCTTCCCAGAGTGCTCCCATGAATGTTCCAATGCTTTGGGATGAGTAACATGTGCTTGATTGAGCCTGTGATTGAGTGTATTCCATCATTTGGATGCTAAGAAGTCTCTAGTTTGTGCTTGAATGCAAGATATCTCTCAAAACTTAGAATGACCAACAGGTAAAAGGTTACCAAACTATATATAAGGTAACCGATGATGGCTACGGTGGCCGGAATTGGTTAGGGTGGGAAATCCTAGGTTTGCCAAAAATAGTCAAATCTTGCTATTTTTGGTGTGCTCTGATTGTCAGTCCGGGTCTCGAATGAGGGTTAGTACTTAGATAAGTGAGACTGTTGTTGGAGAAGGAATAAGACTTTAATTTTAGGGTTTGAAAGATTCCCAGTTGGTTAAGATAAGTGAATACTCAGTCTTAGTTAATTAATAGACTAAGAATAAGTCCATGGTGAGGTGTTTAGGTGATGTGGCTAGGTGAGGTGTAAATTAACTTAATTAAAGTAATTAAATTAATTAATTGTGTGAGGATGAGCATTAATTCAATTGTAAGTAATTAAATTAATATGAATGTGGGGTAAGGGGTCATGGTTAGGTGAATGCGTTACGTTAATTAATTAAAGGGGACCAAGGGAAGTGTGACCCAAATTTGGTGTCTACACCACCCAAGCCCTAATTCCCTCCAAAACACCCAAAGTTGTAAAATGTGGATAAAATGGGAACCATGGGAATCAATGGAATAATTCTCACATTCTTTCTATTAGCTGATTAACTCGATCCATCTACATTTTACATAAAAAATAAAGCAAATCCGTAGCATCATTTATGGAACCCATCACAACCCTCCTTAGCTCTTGAACTTCAAACATTGATAACTTTCACTTTGTAACTCCAAATTTCACAAACTTTGACTTTTTGAAATATATCATCATGTACTACACCATGGAAATAATATTTCTTAAATATGGATAGCTCAAATACTATATTTGATGAGGTATAGTGCCCATTCCTTCTCGTATAAAAAAATTATCTTGGGGAATGATTTTTATAGGGTACCCATTGCTCGTTTTAGACATTCAATGTATATTGTTGGTGGTTAAAGGTGGAAATTCAAGTTTCCCTATATTTTCCATCTTCTCTCTTTTCCATATTCTATATATTGTAAAATGATTCTCATTTGTAAAAGTTAGATGCTCTTAGAATGTAATGGCATCCTTTCAAAGTGTGGCATAAGTGTTCTTGAGTTACTATCCTCGATTTAGATTTTGCAATGTGTTTATGCATTTTTCCTCCATTGTAATTATATGCGCATCTTCCTAAGGCAATAAAATTCATGTTTTGTGGCTATTATCTTCCCTAGATTGTGTTCTAGTACATTTTCTTTCCTTTTCATGCATTTGCAGTATGTTTTGTATGTATTTTCCACTTTTCAGGGTTTATTTTTGTTATGCTCCATAGAAATGAGCATTTGAATTTTATTTTAGAATTAGGCTCTCAAGTTTTCACTTTCCTCCTTCATATTTCTCCCATTTTCCCTTTTTGAGAGTATCTTTCCCCTTGTTCTTGGTGCTATCATCTCCCCATCTTGTAGGATTTCAATTTTATGCATTTCCTCTCTCCCTTGTCCCTTGGAATGATAAAGTAGAGTCGAGATAGTTACATTTACTTTCTTAAGAGTAGTTTAGCATTAGGAATAGGTAGAGGAATTGAACTTCTATGGAAGTATGTATCAAGTATCAATTCCCACAACTTGATAGACAATCCCATGTTACCTAGAAATACTAATTTCTCATCCATTCATCCATGAAAAATAGAGGTTTCTATTTTTGGTGATAGAAAACCCTTTGCAAAACATGGTACAAATGATAAAGCTCCTGATAAAGGTCAATCCTCAAACCATGTTGAGTTTAATTCCATTATTTCATTTTTGAATATATACCTAACATAGTTTCCACTTTCATAATTCATACTCTTAATCATGCGGTAGAAACATGACAAAAAAATGTTCAAATGTAAATAATCAACCATCCGTAACCACCACACCTAGAGCAGAAAATACTAAAAATATGTCCAATCTAAAGCAAATACATAACGCTAAATGCTCTTCTGGTTCTTATGACATTTTCAAATAGTTCGAGACAACACTGCATAAATACCCCTCATAGATTTACTCAAAACAATGCCTACACTTCAAGAAATCATTACTTGATATCTCCACGAGGCATGTGATCCTAAATATATAAACACATAATAATTTCAAGCACTTATAGACAATATTTCACCTAGTAGTCCCGTCTTTTCATTCAATCCCTATGACCTCTTGAACCCTAATATTTAAAATAAAAAAATCATTGTAAATTGAAGATTTGAACACAAATCTCAAAATCAAAAGAGTTATTATTGAAAATGGAGATACTAAAAATATTTTCTCTATGAAGTTACTAAGATGCATTGGGCATACTAAAGATAATATGGGAACTAATGTTATAATTATTTGTGGTTATGATAATAGTGAATGAAAATATTCGACACATTTAATTTATATATACAAATTGTGTCATGGATGCTAGACACCCTTTGTCATGTTGTAGATGTTAAAACCTCATATAACATCCTTCTAGGTCACCCATGGATACATTCCATGTAGGTCGTGCCTTCCAACTTTCACCAGTTTATAAATTTCCCTCACAATGACAAAGAATTTACCTTTCTTACATTCCAACCATTTGAATATTGTAATCTTGTAGAGGAAACATATAATCGTACAAACTATTGTCTTTCTATAGATAGGTCTATATCTCCTCATATCATACCCATAAAAGATTAAAACCATATAGATCCTAACACACTCTAAATATCTCAACCCTCTACATCCTCTCCCCACCGAACTAAAAGTCCTTCATAGAGGTATTGGTGAGTATGAGCTAAAAATGCCTTCCATGTTGGTAAATTTCCACTATCTCTATGTAGTTACGGAAGACCCAATGCTCCCCACCTTAAAGTAGATCCTATCTACCATCTTGGAAATACTCTATGGAAATGGTTTGGATATTTAGAAGATGAAAAATTTAGGGATCTTTAGACTCTTGGTTATACGATGATAAAATGGATAATTTATATTGATCCTATGAATATAGTAAGGAAAATAAAATGATGAAGAACATGCAATGGAAAGGTAGAGGACTTGGTACAAAGGAACAAGGTCATCTAGAACCATTTTTATATAAAGAAAATATATATCGTCATGGTATAGGCTTCAAATGTTTGAAAATTAACCACTAATATTTTATGTAACGACTAATGGTGAGGACACCGACTTATAAATTGAGTCGGGTTCCACACATAGCCTCTATCAAGAATTAGCCAAAATGAACCTATTCATTGATAACCTTTACATTCACACTATTTATTATGATATTTCCCATCCTAAACTTATTAATCGGATTAACTAGATCAGATATCCATGGACCTATTTAAAAATGATGAGGTCATTGAAGAGTTTTTAAAAAATTGGGACCCTATACCCTATCGAGATCCAAAAAGTGATTAACCTTGATGCTTAATATTAATTTGACAAATAAATCAAGTAATCTAGTCCATAAAATTAAAAAATCAACATACAAAAATAGAATACAATATCTCATAGTAAAAACCACACTTTGAGGAACTATTTGAGAGGTATAAATTAAAGAGAAAAAATAAGAAAAAACAAAAATACAAATCGCTTAGTTAAAAACTTTTTGATGAAATAGAAATAGGGAATAACTTTTAGATCAAACAAGTGACCTAAATCAACATATAACATCCTTTTAGGACACAACTAAATCAAAAATTCTAGTAGAGGAGACTATTACAATCAACATTGGTACAAGCGAGAATCCTAAACTTTTACAACTTTGTGCAAGTTTATTAAAAATATAAATAGAATAATTCACAACACTTCTTGTTGATGTTTAGGATGTTTTTACATGGTCATATAAAGATATTCTAGGATTAAATCCTTCGATTGTAGTGCATAATATTTTGGTTCACCCAAAAGAAAACCGATCAAGAAAAAACTCAGGAAAATGCACCCCAAAGTTGCATTGTTGGTTGAAGTGGAACTTCAAAAAAATTTAAAAGAAAAATTCATCAGATCAATCGATTATTCAAAATGGAAATATGATATGATATTTTCACTAAAAATACATTGGGGATTAGAATTGAATTGACTTCGTGATATAAATAAGGCTTGTCTAAAGAATGATGTTTTATTTCCCATCATTGACATAATCGTTAATTCTATAACAAGATATGAACTATTATCCCTAATGGATGGATTTTCAGGTTATAATTAGATCCATATCACTAAATAATATCAACATGAAACATCATTTACAATACCTTGGGAATGTTTTATAATAAGGTCATGCATTTGGCCTTAAAAGCATAGGGGAAAATTATTAATGAGAAATGATAATCATATTCTATGACATGTTATATCACATCATGGAAGACTATGTAGATGATATAATTTCCAAATAAAAACAAGAGTAAACCATCCAACCATTTTGTAACACGTATTCGAGTGATTGTGGGAGTATAAGGTAAGACTTAACCCTAAGAAATGTGTGTTCAACTTCACTTTAGAAAATCTCTTGGAATTCATAGTCTCATGAAGAAGAATTGAATTTAATCCTTCCAAAGTCAAAGAAATCATGGAGATGCATTCCATATAGAATATATAATAGTTAAGAGTTATGTAGGGAAAATTCAATCCATTTAGGATTTTATCTCTCAACTAGAAGATAAATGCCACCATTTTTAATCAACTTTTCAAAACATATATGTAGTTTAAATGGACTCAAGAATGTTAAGATTATTTTACCAAGTTGAAATAACACTTATCAACTCTTCTAGTACTGATGCCACCCATTGAGGATAAGCCCATGCTTCTATATACATATGATATTGATTTAATCTAAATTGAATCAAACATTAATTACAAAGTAACATGTTGTAATGAATGCTATATACATGATAATATATAGTAATGGACAAAAAAAACATTCAAAGATATCAAAACCTAAGAAAATGAAAGAGGAATATGAATTACCTAATTTCTCGTGCAATCTAGAGATGATTTGGACTGGTAATTACTGGATCCAGATGGGAACAACATCATTAAGGATTGATGAGGGTTTTGGAACTTAGAATTGTTCCAGATAGAAGCATCCATGGGAGGACATGAGTTCTTGGGCATTAATGACTAGATTGGGTGCTAGTTTCTGCTCAGATGCTTAGGTTTTGATCCCTTACGGGGTAGAGGAGCTTCACTTCTACTCATTCTTTGTCACTCTAGTTCAGATATTAGATTTTCGGTCATACCTATAACCTGAAAAATAGATAAATACTTGCATATGTCCATAAACCACATCAAATATAATAAAAAATATTTATAATATAGAGTCGAATTGATCCCAATAGTCACTCAGAGAGTGAACTTAGTTATGAGCACCGTACTACATGTTAGACTCCACGTAGTTCTGTGTGCTTATGTGTTTCATGAAGCTCTAGGATTCCCTTGTGTAAGTTACATAGTGATAGTAGGTTAGATATACAATGTACCAAGTATATATAATGTGTTGGATTGAATATAATGGAACCCCTTTATACACTTTGTGTATATAGAGTGATGTAGCCCTTGTCCCTTGTATGCATGTGTTAGATATATGACTTGTAATTCTCTTTTCCTTTAATGCAAGCTTAGGTGATAATAGATAATGATTATGATGCTTTCCCCCTTATTTGAGAGTAATAACTATGTAAATATAATTCCCTTATTTGAATTTCATAATTGAAAACTAAAAGGACGACCCAAAGTTTTAAAAAGGTGAACAAGAACTAAAAGAGACCCAAAAGAGTAAGAAGAGGATAAAGAATGTCGGAGAGCCCGTAAAGGACATAAGCACCTAGGTGCTTCTGTTCTATCTAGGCACTAGTGTATGAGGCCAAAAATATAAATCAATAAATTTCTGAAAAATATGTAAGATATATAAGGCCAATAGTGCAAGAGATAAATCAAAATCCTAAAGTAAGTTTTCAACCACTAGTTTTATTTCTTTGGAACCATACATATATTAGTATGATTTATGACCTATAAATTTACCCAAGTGCATAGTTTTCATGTCTACATTTCCCCCACTTTATGTTGTTAAGTGAATACTCAATAACAAAAAGTAGATAGAAGATGAGTACCTTATAGCTAATAGAAGAGTGTAGGTGATAACATGCTTGAGTGGACAAATAAAACGTGAAGTGATCGTGGTGTGAAGCATGGAAACTAGGAAAGGGAGGTAGACCATAGGGTTAGAGTGTATGCATAGTTGTGTGTTGTTGGAGCTTGTTATTGCTGATTTGAGATACTTTTTGTTGTGTATAAGGATGAACCTAAAAAAGAAGAGAACGAAAGTAGTCAAAGTCCCGTTTATGAAAAATAAGAGTAACATATCTATAAGTAAATAAAAGTGTGTATGAATAAAGAAAAGAGTACACATGGTGTATACAAGAGTAAATGATAGAAACTAATCTTTTTATCTTGGAGATGTTTCCTTATTGGAGTGTTTTGTTTCCAAAGGTGAGGTTTTTGGTGATCTCAAGCCAATAATGATTGTTTTGGGTGCGCCAAGGATGATATTTTGGGAGATATCATGCCAAGAGTTAGTTTTTGTTGATCTCATGCTAAGAGAAGAGTTTCGGGGAGAGAGGTCTATTTTTATCTCCTTCCATGATGCTTCCCTAATTTCCAATGTAGATGGCCCATCTTGATTTATAAATGGTTGTAACCATTTGCATTTGAATGGACAGATTATGTAATTGAAGGTAAGTGTCCATATCTTGTAGAACCGAATCGTAAACTATTGAAAACCATGTTGAACTAAGAAAGTGTATATTTTTTCCCCCAGGACATAAGGACCATGGTGGGACACAAGTGTCCACCGATCTTATCTATTGCTATGTGCTAGTGTGTGCTTTGTGTCTATGGCCTGAGTATGATTTTGACCATTTTATGATTGTGTAATATTGCTAATTCTATACTTTTTGTGTTGTTCTATAATTGTGTGTTACTAGAAAGGGTGATTCATTCACCCAATAGATTTCCCCCCTTGTTTGGGGTGTATACGATGAATGTAGGAAAATGCAGCCCAAAGGAAGGGATTAGAAGATGATATGCATATCTAAGAGTGGATACCTATAGGGGTAAGGGATGTGCATGGTAGAAACCAAGGCACATGCAAACAAGATGGACTAGTAATCAAACGTTAGTGAAAAAAGATAACATGCAATAAAAGATAATGTAATAATAAACTAGGAAGACAAGATGGATCATGAAAAGTGGGCTTTATACATGGAACATTGCTTAAAGTGTCACAAGAAAATTAGGGCCAAAATATCCAAAAGAAAGCAATGATTAAGTAAGACATATGGCATATCCTAAAAACAATAACAAATGCTATCAAGTAATAACAAGAAAAAGGTGACAGATAACCATGGTTGTATAATCTTACAAGGAAAATAATACACATGATATGCCCGTTAAAATGATAGAAATATAATCAGTGTATTAAAGCATGTAATATCGAGTGAAGAGTAAGTGATAGTGCCAAGAATTAGTAAGTACTTAAATGATAGAACTTGTGTTAGATAGAGTATGATAGTAGAAAAAGGTAGATGCCCCTAGGATCCTCGATGTGACTAGTAAAGAGTAGTGTCGAGCATCATGCTTCACATGTGAATATGTAAAATTCCTACATTTACCTCAAGATACCAAGCGAACATGCATGTGTGTATAGAAAAATATGATGGCATACTAAGCATCCAATTAGCATGGGACACAAAGTGAACATGTAAATAATATAACCTAATAAGAGTAAATACAACAAAGATACAAAGATGTTGTGTGCATGTAATGATGTGCTATGATATATAAGTGTGTAGATGATAGGATATGTGCTACCCTAGTATAATGTGTGTGAGATGAGGTTCATGTAGTAATGCTCCCTCAATAGTCAAGTATGAACCATAGAACAAGAGCACGTCATCGTGTAATGATGATAAACTATGAGAACCAAAGATGTGACAATGTTCATAAAGATAGTCATGAAGCATGAAACAAAAAAGAGTAGGAGGGATGTGAAAAGTGGTTATTATGGATGAATTGTACCCTTAATAGTCAAACATGAACCATAGAACATGATTAAGTCAACAAATAATATAGATAAAGTATGTGTGGGGAGAGTATATGCTAGAAAATATTTAAGTGTGAAGTACATAGAATGAAGTGTAATAAGTGAACTAAGAGTATATAATAGAGACATCAAATAGTGATGGAGGGGGATAAGGATAACGATTTCCCCCAAGTTTGCAAGTTATGGAATACTATCCGATGTTGGTGAAGAGTGAGGGAACCTTAGCTAATATCAAAGAAAAAGAAGGCGTGTGATAATGGTTTGGGATTGGTGGTGTAAGAGGACATCTATGTGGATGTGAGGTAGATTGGTATAGTGAAGGGGGTAGAGAACACCTATGGGGATGGGTTGTCTAATTATGGGACTTAGGTCGATGAGGTGGATTACTAGGCCGGTGAGAATGATGGGGTCATGATGTTGGCCATATATGAATGGGAGAGAAAGCTGCACAGAGATAACATTAGACTTGAGTGGTATATGAGGCCTATATGATATGACTGGTGCAAAAATAGAGGCAAGAGTGGGCCAAGGTAATGGTGTGCGGTGTATAATTCCTTTGATGGTGAAAAATTTCTTGTTATGAATGAATTTAAGACATAAGTGGACCATAGAAGGGGTAGCCTAGGTATCTCGGAGCTAAGGAAAACCTAATACCATCTCATATACCTTTACTTCATATGTAATGAAGAATGGTGTAAGTATGGTAAAGGACCCAATAGTGATGAGAAGGATGACACAAATGTAATAATTAGGGACTAAAAATGTGATTTGGGAAGTTAGACATTTAATATCTAATTAAGAGCGCCATAGAGCATGCATTGGAAAGAGAAGAGAGATCAACCAAATTTTTGTTAATCTGTATAAGTACCAATAAAAGCATTAATATGAAACAAACTAGAGGAAAATGTAGTTTCTAGGTAATCATGATCTTAGAAGGTGATAATCGGTGGTGGAATGTCGGCAGAGTAATGAGGAAATCAAGTGCATCTAATGAAGGAGGAGGCATAACATGATATGTATGATTACCAAAGGAATTAGTAGATGGATTGCCATGATTTTTTAATGGGTCATTGAAGATTCTAATATTTTTATCATCATTAAGTGTTTTATTAGTATATGGCTCTTGGAGCTCAATTACGTTATTATCGATAAGATTTTGAATGATATATCTAAGCTTAAACTAACAATTAGGAGAGTGGCCATTGCATCAGTGGTAATCACATGTTAAGAAGATATAATAATGTTCTAAGGAGTAGACACACAAAATATGCATGTGGGGAATAATGCGTATTTGAAGGCGTGGAAATATAGGAAAGGAAACACGCACTAGAATAGTTGGGCTCAGGACTTAGCCATTTTTATGGATACGAAGCTATTTTTTAGGATGGCGTGTGGATCACACATTGGGATGAAGACTTGCATGATAAAAAAGGTATTTTGGGAATGAACAACTGATAAGCGCCATGCATGGTTACAGCTAATAATAGGATTGTTTCTTTGAGTTAAGTATAGAACATCTATTATTAGAAAAATTTCATGTATGCATGCTATTGTCAAGGCGCATGGCTATTATAAGAATGCAAACTATTTTGAGAAGTGTGTAGGTGGTGAAGGGTAAATCCCCACCTCGATAAAAACATATTGAACTATGTAGTTTAGAGAGACGAGAAGTAAGAGATGAGAATAATGAATTATTGTAAAGTTATCTTTGCTTTAGATCGATACGCGCATGACTCATGGTGATACTTCATAATGTAAGAAGACCGTGTTTTACAAAGTTTAATTCAATGGAGAATATTGGATGGATAATTGTGTTCAACATAAAAATATATGGTTCTTATATGGTTAATCTTATTATAGTTATTGTTTAATTCATGATTATCTAAGATGTTGATCTAGATTATGCAATCATGGAATGTTTATGTTTAATTATGGATATGAGTAAGTTTTATCACCATTAAAATAAAATCTTGCACAAGAAACTATAATGAGGGGCCTAGTACCTTTATGTGCTTCGGGTGAGCACTCATCTCAGTGAGTGATGTGTCGGTGCACACAGGTTATTCATAGTATATTCTAGGCTGCATCGTCACAAGGTGTGCATTTTCATCGTGATTAAAAACACATGGGCAATAAGGATATAAATTGAGTAGTGCAGGGAGAGTAATTAGATTGATTTTAGTGAGTTTCAGAGTAGGAACCGAGGTGTACATGGTAGCTTAGTAAAGGTGTGCCTTGTGGGTTGGAATTAAAACTTGACAAATGGGGAAAAAACATTGCTAGTAGTTTGAGCATCGGTAGGATTAGGAGATGGTTTGAGTGCATATTTATCTTAAAACTTATTAGAAGAGAATGAGGAGGAAGTTTCATAATACTTCAATTTTCCCATATAGATTAAATTGCTTTACCAAAATTTGAGTGTATGGAATAATTGATCAAAGGAAGGAAAGTCTTGAAAGTTTTATTCTTTTAGAGTGGAGGTAAAAAAATTAGAACAAAGAGATATTGTAATTTTGAATCAACGAGGACATTGGTTATTTTAGCAAGGTTGTTCTTGTAGTGCAAGAGATAGGCCATAATATGTTCATTGGATCCTTATTTGATTTTAGCTAATCGTGCATATGATATATTAGTGCTAATATTTATAGAAAATTGAGAAAGGATGCATTGGATAATGTTGTAGAAGATGTTATCGAATGGAAATGTGGATCATAGAACCAATGCATAACATATTTAAATAAGCTTCAAGGAAATAATTTAACTAGTAAATTTTATTAGCATAGTCTAGACATGCAACATAAAATGATTAAATGTGTTCCTAAGGGTGGTTATGGCCATTAAACATAGAAAAATTAGGTGTGACAAAGTTAAGGAAAAAGATAAAGAGAAGATAATAGGTGAAAAAGGTCTATGAAGGAGGGAGGAATCTAGAGATGGAGAGGAGGATATAGAGGATTGTTGTAATTGGAGAATTTGGGATTATAAGTCATTGTATAATGAGGCTAGGTTAGGAGATCCTAAAGAGGAGGCATGTCATGTATGAGAAGTAATAGGGAGGGTAAAATGATTTGTAGGAGTGGGCATAGAAATAAGAACAATAGATGTAGGTGGAAGAGAGGTGGTGGAATGAGGAGGAAGTGTCACAATAGGAAGAGAGTACCATTGGATACTAGAGGTTTGAGATAAATTAATTGTGTGGATTCATCATGGGAAATAATTAATATGAGATCTAGGTCTTGACAGTGTGAAACAATATGAGGCTAGAGATCATGAAGAAATTCATCAATAAAGGGTTCATAAGTCTCAACCATTGAAGCAATATAGGGTTCAAGTGTATGTGTTCACCTAATGATTTCATATAAATTGAATTAAACCTTAATTGATTAATAATATGTTGTAATGAATGATATATACATGATAATACACAATAATGGAGAAGAAAAAAACATTCAAAGATATGAAAACCTAATAAAATGAAGGAGAAAAATGAATTAGCTTATTTTCGTGCAATATAGATATGATCTAGAATGGGGAATTGGTAGATATGTTTCATGACGAAGATGTACCAGTTGACCATATCAACTGTTGAGGAGTGGATAAAATATCTAGAAGAAGAGTATGCTCGGAGGTTCAACATTGGATCTGAGTTTGACGCATGCGCATGGGTGGAGCATAATTTGTATGACTATTTTTATGAGAGCTTATTTTCCATCTTTCCAGTAGAGTTGTACAAGTGTCTTGTTTCTTATGTGTCTAAAAGTAATTAGAGGTATCACACACTTATCTGGATGCAGGAAGAATTTCAGAACCTCTATGATGCTAATTTTATTTTGACATGTCTTGTGGACACTTGGTTACTGTGGTGTTCTCGAATAGATATACTTTGTAATACTCAATTTCCACGCACTCGTTCCCGCAGGTATTTGAGTTTAATTTTTTTACGTTATCTTAGGGGAACTTATTTGCAAGGCATTCCACCGGCAATAAAAATCTTGATTGTAACCCTAAACTTGGAAGAAAATATGATGGCTAGTTGAACCCCACCATGTGTGGGGGCATGATCAGGTTTGGTGAAGGATGGTTGACCTAGAAAAAGAAAGGAAAAGAGAAAAAAAGGTTGCTTAAGTACAATTAGGAATGTGAGAGGGAGATAGAGAAGCATCATGATATTATAGAATAGATGGCATTGAGGAGAGAGATGGCTCATGACGGATTTGGAGGTCACGCAAAAGGTATGGAGCTAGAGAATATTGAACTCAACCATTTGGGAAAGCATGACAAGGAAACCTCATCAAACTCATATGGGAGTGTGCCATTAGAGATGACCCGGGCCATAGTTACGCATCTCAATCAACTAGGAAACCTAGCCCTTTAACTTGGTTTTCTAGTACTTAGTATAACCAATAGTTAGCAAACTAGTTTGGGTAGTAGGAGAACATGTGTAAATAAAATATCAAGTACATTTATAGCTGGGAAAAAATATTCTTTGTTATTTGGAGGTACCTTTTCAAGTGCATCATTGACATAGAACTCAAGTGCGTAAAGTTTTGGACTCACTTATGGGAGTAGTACCACCTCGCAAAATGTAAGAGTTCAATTTAGTACCAAAATTGGGACACATGACACTACATCCACCGGTCCGCTTCCAACTATAGGTGGAGGATCGAGGTTATAGGTGGCTCTAGTTCGTGGATTTGGTGGTTCTAGAAGAAGAGGTAACACATGAGATTACGGATCTGTAGGCATGGTCCATACTAACCCCATAATACTTACATAGAAATGTTTCTTCATCTTCCGAGTATTGGGAATATAAGATACTTTGCTGAGCATGTGCACATGTGTGAGATAATCAGCTTACAAAATGAATTATGGCTTCTCAAAGGCAAGGAAAGTTAGTTTGAAACTACATTACAGGGGACACTCTCATAATTGGTACATGAAGTTTGACCCGATAAACTTGTGTAGATCATGCAACATCATGAGAAGCTTTCCTTAAAGATTTTTATATCCCCGAGTTCAAGAAGAAGAGTATAAGCATTCTCAAGGCTATTAAGTAGGGAAATCTTGAGAGTTTTCAGGAATATGATGCCCATTTCAAGACACTTTTATTTAAAATTTCATATGATATCCATGCAAGCTAACATGCACAGTGGTTTGTTGGGGGATTGATCACACCTTTTAGGAGGGTGCTATCACATAAGACGTATATGTATCCATGTGAAGCACTTGAAGTATCGTTACACACCGAGGTAGTTGGAAGTATAGACACCGGAGTGAGATCATTCCAGAAAGAAAAGATTGCAGCTATGGAAAAGTAGTTGGAGAAACTATCAGCCAATTAAGCACATGAGATTCACACTGGGATCTAGTGTACATATTGTGAAGTGGAAAGGAATACTAAGGATATTTTCCCCATAGGTCAATACATTCATTATTGTTGGATCGTGAGATAGGTCATTTAGACCATGATGCAAGACGATTCCCTTTATTAGAACACGTGAAAATAAAGAATGTATCTTGCTATTGTAAGATTTACCGGTCCACGACTCATAATAAAGAAGACTATAGGTTGATTGGTCAGATCCATGATGCTAGAGATATTGGTGTACGATAGAAAGGACTATCGGATAATTATATAAGTAATAGAGAGCACCAAAGTCATGATCACACTTAAGGGCATTATGATCAGAATGAAGGGAGTTTTGAAGGAAGTCATGGTAGAGGGCGAGGATACCATGGTGGATTCGAGGGCTAAGGACGTGGTGGTGGATGAGGAAAGTTTCCTCATGGAACATGATTTACATACGATCTCCCGACCACTACAGGCATGAATTCCTTTAGAACATTACTTGCTCTTTTTGTGGGAAGAATCATAACTATGAGGAATGCCCAGAATTATATGACCATCTTAGCAAGTAGCATAAATAGAAAAGCAAGGGTGCATGGATGATTAGAATAAAATTCACTGTGGAAAATCGGTGGATCTCAAAGTTGGCACAAGAACTTAAGGTAGTACGTATGAATATTACTACATGCGCCGAAGTCTACAAGTGTGCTAGAGAGATGTTATAAAAATCCTACCATTAATAAGGAGGAGGTTTTACATGCTAGGTACCCAGATCCTTCACATTAGAAGGATGTTTATCAGAAACCATAGAGGTACTCAAATATTCAGGTGAAATATAATGTTTGAAGGAATAGTCATGGAAGTTGGAAAAAAGAAGGCAACAGAGATGGTCTAGTCATATGTTGATGATTTAAAAGAGGTATGCAAGATGTCGCTAGGAAAATATTATTCCATTACTAGGAAATTGGTTAAACGGAAAAAATTTGCACGTAAGTATTGAGAATAGATGAAATATTGTACATGCTAATCTTCCCCCTCATAGCTTGGATTTTGACAAGAAAATCACTCGAAGCTATTTTTGATGGGTGGATTTTAAGTAATATATTGATTGACATAGGCATAGAAGTGAATGTTATTACTTTAGATGTATAGGTATAGATGGGAAGACCCCATTACAACCATCCTCTAATGTATTGTTTATGGCTAATAGAAATAAGGCCACTCTAATAAGATTTTTAAAGGATGCATCCATTATTATACTAGGGCCAAGTTCACTTTGGGATTTTGAGGTCTTAACACTTGTAGAAGTAGACAGCTTCCTAGCTCTACTTGGGCACCCTTGGTGTTAGTAAATAATGCCGATCTATGGTTCCACAAGGGGTATAAAAGTTTTTAGAATAAGGAAGCATGAGTTATTATCCCTTTGACATATGGGAAATCTGCACCTTATGTTGAACCTTTGAGTGAGGAAGACTGAACAAAATTTATGTGCATGCCATTTGAGATCTAGAAGTACTTGAGCCATCTAAGGAAGGAATCCTCTAGTGGGAAGATGCATAGTCTATTAGTGATACTACAATTATTGCTTGTGATAATTTGGCACATGACACCTATGAGATGGTTGGGCATGAAGTAGAAGCACATTTTCATGGAAGAACAAACCTTGTTGTATTAGAAGGATAGGTAATAACTCTATACGTTGGTATACCTGGAGAAGGAAATCATGCGGTATTCCTATGCACCATGGAAGAGTAGTGGACAGATCAAGCAAAAAGATGAAATTTTTTGATATATACCTTGCGCGGGATGGAAGTGCTCTAGTGGGTGGTTCATAGGGATAATCTCATATAATGCAATGAAGTAATAATTGATTTGATAACCCGGTTTCTCGGGAGCAATTAACCTACTCAAATATGGATATATCAAGGTAATCAACTTTTTCAAACCATGTTTAGTAGTGTGAGAAAATATGGAAAGAGGGGTATGAATCTTTACCACCTTCACTTTGGGTGCATAAACTTTATTCCACTTTTCAAGGCTGCTCATGCACTTGGTATTTTTATGTGAAATTGCATAGGAGACCGGAAAATGGTAAGACTTGATTGCGGGAATGACCCAGACTTTTGACTAATTCTCTACTAAACCTATGGCAAGAGAATATTTATGGGTTATGGAGTGCTTAACTATGGGAGACAATGTAAAGGATGAAGAATTGATTTATGAGATATTTGGTGAGCAAGAACAAGGAGCAAATTTTGATGAAATAGATCTTGAAGAACTGTTTTAGAGTGCTTCCTTTGAGAAGGAGAAAGGATAGATGGTATACATAGTGGATGATGAAGAAATGGAAAATTTGGACATAGATCACTCAATAGGTACGTGTGAGGTTTTAAATAGTGTGGGTAAAAATGTGTGCACCTATCATGAACCTTTGAAGGCCAAGAAAGTGAACATTGGAACAAATACTAAACCTAAGGAGGCCATAATTGGAGATTATGTTCTAATTCTAAAGTAGCAAAGATAATTAAGTTACTACGAGATTTTTAGGACTTATTCCCTAGGGGCTACCATGAGTTAAAGGGAGTGCATGAGTCATCGGGCAAGATGAATATTAAGTTAAAGGAAGGTGTGCGCCTAGTCGAAGAGACCTTAAGGATGAATCCTAACATGTGCATAAAAGTTAAAGAGGAAATTGATAAAATGTTGAGACCTTACAGTTAGCCCCATGGTAATCATCATAAGGAAATATGGTTGGATTAGGATTTTTGTGGATTATAGGGAGCTGAATGTTGTATGTGTGATTGATCCTTTTCCTACGCCTTTCATGGAGTAAATATTAGAAGGCATTACAGGCACATAATTTAATCTTTTATATATGGATTCTATAGGTATCATTAGGTTAGAAATTCACGGAAGATAAATATAAAATGAATTTCACCACTTGAATGAAGAATTTTTGCATATACTATGATGCCCTTTGGTTTGAAAAACACACCTACTATATTTTTGCTCATATTTGTTCAAGCATTCCAAGATTTTATTCACAAATTATTGCAGGTTTACTTGGATGATTAGATGGCATATGGGCTTGTTAAGGATCATTGTGAAAACTTTCACTTAATGTTTGAAAGATGTATACAATTAAATATCTCTTTAAAAATAAAGGAGTGCATATTTACTACACCTTTTGGAACTCATTAGGGAAAATAATCTATAAGGAAGGTTTGTTAGTGGATCCAAATAAGGTTGTAGTTATCATTAGTCTAGAGGATCCTAACATTCAAAGTGAGGTGCAGGGATTCTTGGGACACATGGGGTATTATAGAAAGTTTATCAAATACTATGCAAATATTATAATTCCCCTTGAATAGTTACTAAAAGGAAAAGGGAAATTCTATTGGGGATGACCACAACATCACACATTTGAGGCATTGAAGGAGAGACTTACTACAATGCCCATTTTGTGTTTTGCCTCATAGAACCAACCCTTTCATGTATATGTGGATGCCTCTGACATGACCATTGGTGTAGTGTTAGCTCATCCTAGAGAAGGTATTATAGATCATCCTATTTGTTTTTCTAGTAGAAAGTTGACTCCTGTAGAACATAATTATACAAGTATAGAGTGCGAGGCCTTGTCGATGATCTACACATTGCATAAGTTCATATGGTACTTGATAGTAACACCCTTTTTATTTTATATTGATCACATGGCATTAAAATACTTGGTAAATAAGCCCGTTTTACAGGGGCACATATGTCGATGGGTTCTCTTATTCCAAGAATTTGACTTTACAGTCGTGGTAAAACTAGGTAAAAGTAATTATGGCCCAGACCACTTATCAAGGATTCAATCGGGGATGAAATATAGAAAATTGAAGATACAATGCTTTGGATGCACAATTATACAAGTTAGATCATGTGCCTTGAATGGAGGATATTGCTATCTTTTTACGCACAGGCATGACTCCAAAAGAATGAAATCCTTAGAGAAGAAGTATCTTGCAATTTGCACCACACCTTTGATTTTGATCAATGGTGACTTATACAAACTAGGATAATATGAATTATTGCGTCAGTGTGTACTAGAAAATGAGCACATGAATATCATTGAAGAGGCTCATGGTGCTATTGTGTAGGTGGGCACTATGTAGGTGACGCTACCACACACAAGATTTTACTCACTTTGGATTATGGTGGGAGACCTGTCACAAGGATTGTAAGGAGTATTGTAAGCCGTGTGATTACTTGTCGGTGCCTTGGAAAACTTGGGAAAAGATATGAAATGACTTTGAGGCCTATTACTAGTGCTTGAGCCATTTGAAAAATAGGCTATATAATTTCTGGTCCTATTTCCTCACCACACATAGAACCGATCATGCTACATAATCAATTGTAAATATTATCTTATAAGGTGGGAAGAAGTAGCACCTAAAAAGGATTGTACTACGGCTACAAAAAAAAGGTTCTTATGGGAAAATATTCTTACTAGGTATGGATAATCATTGAGTTTGACAAGTGATAAGGGTACACACTTCTTGAATGAGAAAATAAGGATATTCATGGATGAATTTATGGTAGCGCACTGACAAGACTACACCTTATCACCCTCAATAAAATAGGATTTCCGAGGCTTTCAATGATATATTGAGCCAAACCTTGACAATTTTTTTTTATGTTGGAAGGAAAGATTGGGATTATAAATTTTCTATTGTACTTTGGGCGTATAGAACAATATAAAAGAGGTTGAATAAGGCCACACCATTTTAGTTGGTGTATGGTGAGGAATCACTTCTTCTCATGGAATTCATGTTACCTTATTTGAGTATTACATACGCTAGAGGTCTAGCTGATGAGTAGGCATTAGAACCAATAATTGACAAGTTAATATAGTTGGATGAGAGGCGCGCCATAACACGTTGGAGTCGTAAGTAGGAAAAGGATAGGTAGAAGGTATAGGCATGACAAACACATATGGAACAAGAAACTCAAGGTTGGATAGATGGTACTTCTATATGATTCCAAGTTTTTATGCCATTTAGGAAAACTTAAGGTGCATTAGTCAGGACCGTATATTATCACTCACATACTTGAATCAGATGCTTGATGGAATATGGTTACCCGGTTACTTCAATGAGAGTAGGATAAATCCCTACTATGAGTAAGTATTCTTTGTGTTAATTATTAGGCAATGTTTCCATTTATCTTAGGTTTCCTTTTTTGTATTTCTTTTAATATATTTCTTTCTTCGTCGCTATGCTTTGTCAATTTATTTTGGTGTTTTGTGTAATAAGCAAATTTGTGCTACTGAAGCTAATTACGGTCTAAAGTATTTTTATGCATATAGGACTGCACATACCATAGGTGTGGGGTGGTTATTATTTTTATTATAAATTGGGTACGCAGAAGAACTTACTATTACAAAGTGCTATTCAAAAATATAAGGAAGATGCCGGAAAGAAGATTGATTCTAGAGAAGACCATAGTTGGAAATAAATGAATGAATACTATAACGTGAGGTAAGCTATGAACATGGAAACTACTAGGGGAAGGCATAGTAGTGAGGTAATTTAGTGCATAGAAGCACACGGAAGGAGGTCTGTAGCTAGAAGGTAGGAAGGCATGCTAGAAGGTTATAACTGGGGTGTGAAGGTGTACCACACGGAAGTTGGGAAAATAGTCAATTAATGAGAGGATTGGTGGTAGGTGAAGGAGCAATAAATACACTAAATTTTTGAAAATCTATATAGGGAAGTGATGCAAGTTCATTTTTACCTTTGCAATCACAAGTATACGAGCGTGTTAGTTGTGACTGAACCAAGTGAAACATGTTGAGGTGTGGAGATTTATGAAACCAGATGTGGAGAGTGGATTTGTATGCAGAAATGGCTTATGTCCCCATTGGTCAAGTGTTTGAGCAAAGAATACACATTGAGGAGTTAGGGATTGCATTTTTAAGTTAGGGCACATGGTTTCGAGCTAGGGAATGTGTGCTTACTCAAAAGAGAAGAAAAGGTGAGATTTTACCACGGCACCAAAGAAAACACCTACAACAAGTATGAAGAGGAAGATGAAGGTGGAAGGTGAGGTCAAAGTTTCTCCCTAGAGAAATTTTTCGGAGATGTAGTATCTAGGAGTGATAGTTAGATGGGATTGTGATTCCCATATCTGTAAATGCAAAGTAAGTGATTACAACCACCGAATCAATGGCAACAAGGAGAGTTGGATGAGTTGTTGAATAAAAAGACCAAAAAGCGCATAGTGGATGACATGCCAATGTATGATGACACTAGGAGAAGTTTCTCAAGAAGGTATGGGTTTATCACCTATATGAACTCTCATATTTTAGAAAACAAGAAGATTTATACCAAAGGCTTATGAGAAAAGTCCTTGAAGACTTTTATATTTTGTTAGCTAGAGGGTAAGGATCACAATGGCCCTAATTGCTAAATTGATAGGATTGAAGGGCACATGGATAGATATTAGTGGTGATATGACCGATAAGGAACTGTTATAGCCTGAAGTAAATAGTTAGGATACGCCAAGATTTTACGTAGAATAGAAATGTATAAATTAAGGAAGTACCCCATGGTACAGAAGTCACATCTACTCGCAAATTTGAATGATTGAGAGATATGGTCGCAGGTAAATACAATGTGGCTACATATTGTAAATAAACTATCACAAGGATAAGTGTAAAAATTAGTAGGCTACATAGAAGAAACAATTACTGAGGAAGTGAACATAGGAGAAAAGATAAGTTTTAGCGTTATCCTCTTATCTCTTGTGTTTTTAGAAATTGGAGTAAATGATGGGCCAAAGAACAAAATCTAGGAATACCTCATGGATAAGAAGTGCCTCGATGAGAGGTTTGAGATGTACTTGTGTGAAGGAATAATGAGTGGCCCATTTAAACAAAAGGGGAAAACTATGGTATGATCAAATGTGAATAGAATTTAAAGAGGAATGGCTTATTCCCAAGGAGTTGTCATTAGTACTAGGTAATGTAGTACAATTCACGGTGTATCAACAATTTTTCGTCACGCGGTTTACAATGAAGAATGGGACATGGAGTCCATGGTGAAAAATACCATACGCCTTCACAACGTGTTATTTCTAGGCCTTAGTAAATAGGTTTTTGATTCAAACTAGTTGAGATTCAATGTGGAAAAGGTAGATTGTGACTACCATACATTGAGAAAAACTTATGTATATCCAGGTTGATCTTCCTACATTGAGAGGCTTATTTCAGATGTTATAAATATGAAGCTGGTAAGTTTGGCTATTGGGGACAATGGATCCACACTTGTATATCTCCAACTTAAGCCTAGGTTGGAAAATAAAAGTATGTGGAGAATGAATTTATGCTCCCAGGGCCACCTAAGGGTAAAAACATAGTTGAGAATGTGGAAGCTCAAAACCTACCTCGACCATAGAGATAGAGGAAGAAGAAGAACATAAGGATAGTGGAGGCTTGGACCATAAAGGCTAGAGGTAGCCCATAGAAAAAGTGGAAAGTGAGTGCGTAGATCCTCCACCACAGCACAAGAGGAAGAAGAATAAATGGACGTAGATGTAGTCCATAAATAACGTTAGTTTAAGAAGGTGTTCATAAGAATCAAGACCCAAGGCAACTGGAATAACTCAACCTTTATGGATGTCACATCGACTCTCCCCTCGAAATAAAAATCCGAGAGAAAAAGAAGAAGAAATATGAAGCTTAATGAGGAGGTGGAGGAGTCTAAAGAGAGTGCTCCTAGAACTCTAGTTCAACCTAAGAATGTGGAGGAGCCCCAAGATGAAGAAATGAGAGATAAAGAAGAAGGGGTGAAAGAAGCAAAAGAATTAGTGCACGAGAAAAAAATGTGCCCATTTCGACTCGGGTAGGAGAAAGGCGAACTCCGAACTTGGCGCTCGTGTTCCTAAGGGGCCAAGGATAAAGAAAAGTGAAGAGTATGTTGCACTTAGTATGGGCTATGCTTTGAGGACACAAGTAAAATCATTCGTGCCCGATTTTAAGGCATTGTGGAACTTAAGGATTTATATGAGTGGGAGCTGATGGATCTAGATATATCCATTATGCATGTAAGGAAACAACTATCCTGGTCCATGCAGATTCACATAGATGAACCAAATTTTGACATATGCAAGGAGTCCTGTGTCTCGCAAAGAGTGAAGAAGGCACCTCAGAGCAGGAATGTGACAATAAATCATACTCTAATGTCTGATGATTAGGTCAGCAATGCCTTGGTCAAGGTATCTATTGAGGTGGTGTAGAGAAATATTGATAAGGCCTCCACCATTCGAGTGATGATGGAAGATAATAAGGATAAAATTGCACATATAGAGTGGTTAAAGGTAGAGAAGGAATGAAAATGAGTAAAGAATGAAGCCTTCGTTAGCATGGAAGAAAAAATTGGTGATTATATTTTGAAAGCAAGGCCTCATCTTGAGCCTAAAGTACTGGAAAAGTTTCCTTCTGCTATGCATTATGTGCACACTTTGGTTTGATTTGGTGTTAGAAGACAAACCAATTCAAATGCTCCTAACCAAAATATGTTGTACAAGAAGCGAGAGAGAGAAAATCCTCTATGATTAGAAAAATATTAGCTTATGAGGCATTGCTCCAAACTTTATAAGATGAGTCAAGAAATCAAACCAAGCTACTAATTTGTGTGCAGCACCAAAAGCAATAATAAGGACCCTAACTCTTACAAAAGATAATGAAGTTTTGACAATGAATGAAAGATGAGACATTAGGACATGTCGATAGATTGGCACTAGTGAAAAAAAAGCTTGAAGCCCTCGCATAAGCCTAGGATCTGCATAAGGAGAGGATAGATGAAATTGGGATGCTTATAGCACAAAATATGGATCTTTAGGAAGGAATGATGTCGTATGAATAATGTTGTCTGAGTAGTACAGAATGAGAAGGAAAAGAATACTCAAGATGAACTAGATGCCATAGCAATAGCTATTCCAAAGAAAAATAGGACCGTGCTAAGTGATTGTAAGACATTGGAAGCTAAAATAAAAGCGAGTATCCAAATTTGATCCTCCCAGTTGAGAAGAGGGTAATGCAGAGTGAAGGTTCATTCTTTTGCACAAAGATTATTTAATTCTTTCAATACTTATTCTTTATTATTTGAGAACATTAGAAAGAATTCCCATTTCTAGGATGAAAATGTACTTTAGTGTGGGGTAATGTTGAGTAGAAATAATATTTTTCTAAGGAGTAGACACACAAACTATACACATATGGGAATAAGACACATTTGAAGGCGCAGAAAAATAGGGAAGGAAACGTGTGCGAAACAGTTGGGCTCAAGACTTAGCCGCTTTTATGGGTACGAGCTATTTTCGAAGATGGCACGTGTAGCACACATTGGGATGAATAATTTCATGAAACATAAAGGTATTTTAGGAATGAGTGATTGATAAGTGCCATGTATGGTTGTAGCTAATAATAGGATTGTTTCTTCCAGTTAATTATAAGACATCTATTATTAAAACACTTTCATGTATGTATGCTCTTATAAAGGCACATGGATATTATTAGCATCTGACCTATTTTAAGAAGTGTATATGTGGTGAAGGGAAAGTCCCCACCTTTATAAATATTTATTGAATGATGTAGTTTACAGAGACAAGAGGAAAGATATGAGAGGCAAAAGAGGATAGGAATGCATTATTGTAGAGTTATGTTCTTTGGATCCGATACGCACCCGACTCATGGTGATACTTTATAATGTAATAAGACTTTGTGTTTTACAATGTTTAATGCAATGGAGAATGTTGGCTGGATAATGGTGTTAAATATAACTAAATCTAGTTCTTGTATGGTTAATATTATTATAGTTATTGCTTAATTCATGATTCTCTAAGATATAGATCTCGATTATACACTATGGAATGTTTATGTTTAATTGTGGATTTGAATATATTTTATCACTATCACACTAACATTTTGTACAAGTAACTCTAAATAGGAGCTTGGTATCTTTGCATGCTTTGGGTGAGCACTTAGCTCAAGATGAGTGATGTGCCGCGTTCTGGGTTATTCATAGTAGATTCTAAGTTATATAATCATAGTGTGCATTTTCATCCTAATTATAGACACATGGGAAAGAAGGATCTGGATTGAGTAGTGCGGGAGAGTAATTAGATTACTTTCAGTGAGTTACATGGTAGTAGGAAACGAGGTGTGAAGGGTTGCTTAGTAAAGGTGTGCCTTGTGGGTTGGAATTAAATATTGATAGATGGAGAAACAACATTGTGATATTTTGAGCATCAATAGGATGAGGATATGGTTTGAGTGTGTATTTAGCTTAAAACATCTTAGAAGAGGATGATGATGATGTTTCATAATACTTCAATTTTCCCATATAGACTAACTTGCTTTTGCAAATTTGAGTGTATGGAATAATTGATCAAAGGAAGGGAAAGTCTCTAAAGTTTCACTCTCTTAGAGTGGAGGTAAAATACTTTGAACAAAGAAATCTTGTAATTCTAAGTCAATGAGGATGTTGGTCATTTTAGCAAGGTATTTCTTGTAGTGAAAGAGATAGGCCGTAATATGTTCATTGGATCCTTATTTGATTATAGATAATTTTTCATAGGATATCTTAGTGCTGATATTTATAGAAAATTGAGCAAGGAGGCATTAGATAAAGTCAGTAAAAGATGTTACCGAATGGAAATGTAGATCATAGAACCAATGCATAGTATATTCAAATAAGCTTAGAGGAAATAATTTAACAATGTCTAGATATGCAACATAAATGGATCAAAGGTGTTCTTGAGGGTCATTATAGCCATTGAACATAGGACATTTAGGTGTGATGAAGTTAAGGAAGAAGATAAGAGGAGATGGCAGGTGAAAAATGTCTATGAAAGAGGAGGGAGTATTCTAGAGATGGAGAGGAGGATATAGATGATCATTGTAATGGGAGAATATGGAATTATAAGTCATTGTATAATGAGGCTAGGTCAAGAGATCCTAAAGAGGAGGCATGTCATGTATGAGAAGTAATATGTAGGGTAAAATTATTTGTACATGTGGGCATAAAAGCAAGAATAATAGATGTAGGTGGAAGAGATGTGGTGGAATGAGGAAGAAGTGTCATAATAAAAAGAGAGGTATCATTTGATACTAGAGGTTTGAGATAAATTAATTGTGTGGATTCATCATGGGAAACAATTAATATGAGATCTAGGTCTTGAGGGTGTGAAAAAATATGAGACTGGAGATCATGGAGATTTTCATTGGTAAAGAGTTCATAAGTTTCAGCCATTGAAGTTAAGGCACACTCAACTATAGGGGTCCACCAAATGATTTCATATAAATTGAATTAAACCTTAATTGTAGAGTAATATATTATAATGAATGATATACACATGATAATATACAATAATGGACAAGGTAAAAACATTCAAAGATATAAAAACCTAAGAAAATGAAAGAGGAAAATGAATTATCTGATTTTTCGTGCAATATGGATATGATCTAGACTAGGTAATTGGTAGATATAGATGGGTATATTTACAAGTTACACCACAAGTTATTCATACAACTAAGGTCATTGATCGAGGATATCCTCTCAAATATCTACTGTCTAGACCTATTCTAATAGGAAGGATATCTAGGTGGATTGTTCTACTCAATGAGTTTAAAATAGAATTCATCAACTAGAAAGCAATCAAAGGGTGGGATATCATAGATCAAGTTTCCACAACACCATTACCAGGATCATAACTTATTCAATTTGAATTCTGAGATGAATAATTATTGTATGTCGATGCACTTTATGTAATTTGTTTTTGATGGATATTACAACATCCATGGGTCGAGCTTCTATTATACTATGCACGCCGAGATGGAGATGTTATCCCAAAGTATTATCACATGATCTCCCTATGAATCTCTTATAGCTATTTTAATATTTATATATCTTGGAATCTCAAAGAATCAACCATTTAAGAAGACTATCTCTTGATCATGAAACAAGTCAATGAAGAATATAAAGTCAAATATGACAAACATGTTCCTTACAAGCTCATGGTAGAGAGTATCTAAGGTTAATTTCAGCTCATCACCTTAGAATAGGTTCCTCACACATAAAACAAATCAATATATATATGATGGATACTATTACATACCTTATTTATTTTTATACCAATCAAACAAACAATGATTTTATCATTGAATATATTTTGGTGTCTGCGTATATGATTTACCGTGAGTTAACCATGGTATGTGAGATAGCTGGTCCTAAAAATCCTTAGTATCATGACATCTACACTTTCATCTGAGATAAGACATACCCTAAAAATGTAAATTCCATAAAAATAGTATCCTTACCCCAAAATGCATCACACTTTATCACTCTCGCAAAGACCCTATATAGAATAGGTTATGATGGTGTTGTCATGTAAATGTGCAACATGAAAATTTATAACTTTCAAGCATGAAAACTTAGCCAAAATTGAATTTTTTTTCCCTTGAGTCTTCCTGAAACCCTCCCCTAATCTATTTTTTAGTTGTGTCATGCCCATTTTGACCTTTCAAGTAATTTTAATATGATGAAAAATCAATTACAAGTGTTTAAAACGATAATACAAGGTCAACATTTTCATTCCGTAAGATGCTTTTAATGGTTAGTTTCTTAGATAGCCTAGAAAGGACAATTTTAATCTTTTCAATACTTTGTATCCATCCCGTGGGAAATAAAGAAAGGATCAAACTGATATTAAGATGATATTGAAGAGTTTTGAACATATTGGAACTGATTTAAGAATATTTAAGGAATTTTTAGATGTTTAGGAGTAGTGGGAGTGATAGTGGATTTTAAAGTGCAAAGAGTATTAGTTAAAAAAGTATCAAATCTTTGATGGCGTATTCTAGGGGATATGTGATGATTCAAGAGAAAAATATTAACCATAGGAAATATTAATTATCCCTCTTCATTTCTTTCTCGATCTGAAATGGTGGCAAATGGAGAGGAGCTTTTGAATCTGTTTGAGAGGGAAAGTGATGGAAGGGAAATCCAACCCAAATCAGAGGATCAGTTGGGAAATCTTGAGGAAGGAGAGATAGATGGGGACATTGATCAAGAGGATAGGAGAACCCCACAAAATCTCTAGATTCATGGTTGAATAAATTTAGAAATGGTGGATCGGCCTTGAAAACCCAAAAATTTCTTTCTCCAAGTAGTTAAGGAGGTTTCTGGAAGCACTCTAGAAATCCCTGACTTGCTTCTACAACACACTACTGAAAATTTAAACAAATCACTGGTGGGGAAGCTAGTAGGTGGGAGACCCAATATTGATGTTGTTAGAAGATGGGATAAACTAAAGTGGATCCCATTAGGTCACTTAGAGGTAAGTGATCTTTCTAATGGTTTTTTCCTTTTTAGGTTTAATACCCAAGAGGATATGTAGAAGGTTCTGGAAGAAGGACCCTGGTTTTGGGGAAAATTTGGTTGGTATCTTAGGAAGTGGGAACCTACTTTCAACCCGGAAAAGGAAAATTTGAACCAATTTCCTGTTTGGATATGCCTTCCTAATCTCCCTTTGGAATTTTGGCATGAAGACATTATCAAAGGCATAGTGAACTCCCTGGGTTCTTTGGTCATAATTGATAATGCTACTAGGAAAATGACTAGACTTATCTGTGCTTAGTTTTTGTATTTATACAATTGCAGATAAGGATATTCCCAATAGTATCAAACTAAAGTCACATCTTGGGATTTGGGAAGAAAATATTGAAATGGAAAGCTCCCCTAAAAAAATATCCAAGTGTAATGGATGGGGTCATTCTTCCCAGAACTGTAAGTTCAAGGTATCCAAAATATATATTCCTATGCTAGGAATTGAAGGTAAAGGGGAAAAAGGGATAGGCCTAATGTAGAGTGCATCTAATCACAGGAAAGATTTTTCCAAAGAATATAAAAAAGTTTCTAATCCTTTGAGAATAAAGGAAAAGGTGGTAAATGAAACTCCAATTAAAGTTTCCACAAAAATAGAGGATGGTTTCATCCTGGTGGTCAATAGAAGGAAATCAAAATTTTGTCCTAGTTGGATTCTAAGGTAGGGGAAAAAATGGAAGAACCTATTAAGGATTTCATGAAGGGTAGGAAGATAGAGCTTTTTTCCTCAAGAGGGAATGAGGAATCTCTCAAGGAACCAGCTAAGATTGAACAAAAGTTAAAGGAAGTTGGGAAGTTGGGGACTTTGAGTTAGAGGAAACTATTAAGGAACAAAGTAAGGGGGAAGAATCTACGAGGTAGAAGGTAAGTCGGGATTCCCATGTGGGTGAGGAGTTGATAGGGAGAAATTCTTGTAACCTTTCTATGGAAGAAATGGTGAATATTAATATGTCCCCAATCAAGACGATGGAAGAGAAGAAAGAAGAAATTACGCCGGGAAACAAAGGAACCTCTAGGAAAAAAACCCCTCAGGAAAAAGAAAAGCGGACTCAAAAGGAAAAAAGGGGGAATCCTCAATATCCTCTCCTAAATCTCAAGATTTTGAGAATCCTATAAATGTGGAAGTTGTTAGTAGTAAACAAGGCACGCCTAGCAATTTTGAATCAAGGAAAAAAATACACAAAAGTAAATAGATTAAGGAAACTCTTGTGTTTAGACAAAAAGGTATTTAAGAAAAATAAACCCAATAAGCAGAAATGAATTACATCTCATGGAATGGTAGAGGGCTTAATAACCCTGTGAAATGGAGGATTCTCAAAGACATGATTGAAAGATAGAAAATTGATGTGTTAGGTGTTCAAGAAACTAAAATGAAAGAAGAACTTTTTTTATGTTCTTGCAAGTCCTTTTGGAATAATTCTAATTTTTTTTCTATTAGTTCGAAAGGAGCCTCTGGAGGTTTAGCTGTGGTGTGGAACTCGACCCACTATGAAGGAACTCTTCTGGTCAAAAGAGATAATCATTTGGTGGTGATGATGAGAGATCTTGAAAATAGAAATATATGGGTTTTATCTAACATTTATGCTCCTACCCTTCATAAAGAAAGGAAAAATATTTGGCATCACCTTCTTTTGTTTAACCATTCCATCAAAGGTTCAGGATGGATTATCATGGGGATTTCAATACCCCTCGGACTATGGAAAAAAAAGGAGGATCTAAGGAGTTTACAGTAGGCATGGAGGATTTTAATGATTTTATTACTTCCTCATAGCTCCATGATATTGATCTTAAAGGAAGCAATTTCACTTGGTCTAATAGAAGAGTGGAACCCAACATATTCAAGTAAGATTAGATAGGGTTTTAGTCTCGGAGGAGTGGTTAATCCAGGATATCTCTCTTTTCTCTCTTCCCTGGATAGGGTCTGATCATAACCCTATTCTCTTACAAATCAAGAGTCCATCTAGAAGAAGAACGCCCTTCCATTTTGAGAAGATGTGGCTCCATAAATGAGGAATTGTATGACCTCATTAATGACTGGTGGAAACTAAGGTTAAAGGAACAACTATGTATAGACTTTCTAAAAACCCCAGAATGTTAAAGGTCACCTCAAATCTTGGAATAAAAAAAGATTTGGAAATATCTTTTAAAAGAAAATAGAAATCAGAGCTGAACTACAGAACATTCAAAGACAGACAGAGAGTTGGGATTTTGAGATGGATATAGAGGACCATGAAAAGGAATGGTCCCTTCTAGCAGAATACCACAACATACTGGGAAAAGAGGAAATCTTCTGGAGGTAAAAATCTCAAATTACTTGGCTAAAGGAAGGGGATAAAAATACAAGATTATTTCACTTTTCTACTTTAAAACGTAGAAGTTTCAACATAATTAATAGAATTAGAAATGAAGAGGGGGTTATGGTGGAAGAAAAATAAGAAATAAGTGAAGAGGCTATCTCCTTTTTCCGTAACCTACTGACTAATAATTGTGATCCAAATTTGAATAAAGAGAAATTTTTAAAGTGCATTCCTCCGTTGGTTTCAGAGGAAGATAATTTGATGCTTTCAGCAATCCCATCAATGGAGGAAGTGGAATTCACTATCAAACACCTCAATCCTGACAAGGCTCCTGGGCCGGATGGCTTCCAAGCCTTTTTCTTTCAACACTTTTGGGACATAATTAAAAAATATGTCTTTGAGGCTGTGAAGGAATTTTTCAGACAGAAAGTTATGCTAAAAGACATGAACTCGCCTTTCTATCTCTGATCCCGAAATGTGGTAATGCCATGGAATTAAAATATTTCAGACCTATAAGTCTATGCAATACCTCCTATAAAATCTACACAAAAATTATGGCTCTCCGTCTGTAATTGTTACTTCCCTCTATCATTTCAGAACAACAAGGGGTTTTTTCATTGGTCGCCAAATCCAGGATGGGATCATTACAATCAAAGAGACTATTCATTCGGCTAAGCTCAACAAGAAGGCTACTTTGTTTTTAAAATTGGATATGGCCAAAGCTTATGACAAGGTCTCATGGTGTTTTCTTGATAAAATCCTTGACAGGTTTGGTTTTGATGTTTCCTTTAGGAATCTGGTTAAGGCATGTATCTCTAATGTCTGGTTTTCTATTCTCATTAATGGATCCCCTTTGGTTTTTTTCTAGCTCTCAAGGCCTGAAGGCAAGGGGATCCCATTTCCCCTTTCCTCTTTATTATTTTGGTAGAAGCTTTAAGTAGAAGATTAAATGTTGAAACTGAAAATGGATTTCTCAAAGGGATTTCCCGACCAGGGAGATGGAAAAGGTATCACACCAGCATTTTGTTGATGAAACTTTCTTGGTGGGGGAAGCTTCTATCCCCAAATCTAAAAAAATAAAATCTCTCCTAGATGACTATATGGAAGTTTTGGGATAGATGGTAAACTTTAGAAAAATCTCTCTCTTCTTCCTTAACACCATGGACAACCATTGTAAGAAGATAGCTGAAATTTTGGAATGTGACTATAAATCTTTCCCTACCTTTTATTTAGGTATCCCTCTTGGGGACAAGAGACCATCTTGTTCGATTGGAACTTCTTAATCGAAAGGTTTGAAAGAAAACTTGCTGGATGGAAAGATAATGTGTTATCCTAGGTTGGCAAGATTACCCTTCTCATCAGTTCTCTTTAGAGTCTCCCGGTGTATGCCATGTCCCTCTATCAAATTCCTGGAGGTGTTGGGAAAAATTGGAAAAATCCAAAAATGTTTCTTATGGAGTGGCACTAAAAGCAAAAAAAGAATTCCTCTAGTGGCTTGGGATAGAGTTTGTAAACCTAAAAATCTTGGGGGACTTGGTCTTAGAGACTAGACTAAAATGAATAAATCCCTTCTTGCAAAAATTGGATGGAGGTTAACTAAAGAAAATGGAGTTTGGACTAGAATTCTAAAGAAAAAATATTAGATGGATGTTAATGATAATAGATGGATTTTTAAATAGGCATCCTTCAATGGTTCATGCATAAAAGCTATTAACTGGGGAAAAAAAATTATTAGCTAGGGCATGTTAATGAAAATAGGAAAAGGAAATGAGATAAGCTTCTAGAAAGATAAATGGGCTGGGAATTTTATCCTTAAAGATCAATTCCCCCAAATTGTTATTCAACTTGGAAGATAAATATGGGGAAAAAATCAATAACTATATGGCTGATGAAGACAACTTTTAGACATGGAAACTCATGGAACTGGACAGACAGGAACCCAATGAACACTTGAGTAGGCTCAATGATTTTCTAAAAATTATGTTTCTTCTAACAACAAGGACCAAGATAGAATAGTCTGGGACAAAGAACAAAGTGGTAATTTCTCTGTCAAATCAGCCTATTCCCTTTTTTTTAGGGAGAAACTAGAGAAGAAGATTTAAATTGCTATAAGATATGGAACAAGAACATTACTCCTAAGGTTAATGTTTTCAGTTGGCTTTTAGTAATAAATAAAATTCTTACTGTTGATAATCTTGCTAAAAGAGGTTTCCAGATGGCTAATAGATGTGTTCTGTGTGAAGTGAATATGGAAACTATAAATCATCTTCTCCTGGAATGTCCCTTTGCCCATCTAATGCTTTCTTCTATTCTGGGTTGCTTCTCGGTTTACTAGGTAATTCCTAAAGAGATCATGGATGCCTGGAATCAATGGAACTATCCTTTCTTCAGTCGAGGGCTTAAAAATCTCTGGGTCATGAGTTTGGGTCACCTCTGGTGGGAATTATGGAAAGAAAGAAATAGAAGGATTTTTAAAAATAAGAAACTTCCCATTAGGTTGACTATTAACAAACTCCTACAGGCTGTTAGAAACAATTTTTCTATCCTAAGGAAAAATGAAATGGAAATTCTTGACAATGAACAACACTTATTTAAGAATTGGAACATTATAGGTGACCCCAAACCCAAAAGTAATCCTCATATGGGGATTAAGTGGAATTCACCTAGGGAAGGTTTCTTTAAACTCAACTTTGATGGGGCAGTGAAAGGTAATCCTAGGAAAGTAGGGGAGGAGGTGTTCTTCGGGACTCTCAAGGAAGATTTCTTTTTGCCTACTTCTTTGACCTGGGCCTCCAATCTAACAATGTTGTTGAGGCAGCTGCGATGTTTTGGGGGTGAAGTTAGCCAAGGAGAAAGGCTTAAAACTCCTTGAAGTGGAAGGGGACTCTTTATATATCATTTCATGTATGAAAGGAAAATCTCAACCTTCTATTTCTGTTGATGACTTCATAAATAAAACTAAGCTTTTATTATCCTCTTTTGAGGTCATATCCTTTCATCATGTGTATCATGAAGGAAACTCTCTAGCTGATTTTATGGCCAATTTGGGGGTGAATGTAAGGGGTCTTAAGGTGGTAGAGGATCCAAATAAGATGTAAGCCAAATTTATTGAAATCATGAAAAGGGAAGGTATAACTAATAATACTCCTACAAATGAGGAGGTAGTAATTCAGACTCATGACATCTCTTTTTCATGATTCTGATCTCGTGCAAAATTTCCTTTCTAATCCTTGTAGGGGCAAGCCAGATTTTTTTGTTTTCTGGAAGTGGGATGATAAGATCGGGAAGGTAACTATTTGCAGAATAAAAAGAAGAAAAGGGTTAGAAGCATGGGGGTGAAACTTAGTGAGAACTAAACCTAGCAAGAGGTAGGAGATGTCCATTGAGGTGAGACCTTACTTGAAAAGGTGGTATGTTACCATTTTTCAATATCTTTGATGGCTATGATGAAAATATGAGTGAAGTTATGGCAAAAACATGGAAAGAAGGCCATGTTTCGGGTCAACAATTTATCATTTATCATTTTCCCAAATCTTATTTCCAAAGTCTCGGGTTTAGCTCTAGAAGGCAGATGCATCTACAAACCTAAGTTAGACTATAGCCTGGAGATTGAATGCTTTATACAAGATAAGGGAGTGCCTGTCTCTCTTCATAATGGTTATGCTTGAGGAAATTTTCCCCATCCTTTTGATGAAATTACTCAGTTGTTTATGTCCTACATTACCTTAGAAGGGTATATATATATATATATATGATATATGGATATATATATTCCGTCCCTATGTTGAACCATGTTTGTAATGCTAAGCCCTATAATTTCCCTTTCTTCCTGTATACTTCCCTTGTGAAATCTATTTTCATGGTCGAGAAAGGTACCTTCCCCTTACCTTTGCACCAAGGCCTCATCAAATCCCTTCTTAGGTTGGGAACTCCCTTTTGGGAAAAAAATGATAAATTTGGGGCTTTTATCACTTGAATGTTTGGTGCCCAAGGAGGAAAGTTTTAGTGAGGATCTGTTTGGAAAACTAGTGGCTAAAAGAACTAGATCTAACCTAGAGTCATGGTGGCATCAAGAAAAAAGTAGGGCAGAGGAGGTTCCTAAGATGGTTGAGGAAGTGGAGACTATCTTAGATTCGGGTGAGAACCAAGAAGGGAACCTAGACTTTTTGGTTTCCAGTAAGGATAAGGAAGTTGCTGAAGGGGATAATAGTGAGGAGATGGCGAGTGAGAAAGCTCCGAAACTTCAAAAGATAAGCATTCAAAGAACTCAGAGGAGGCCATTGAGAGCCTGCATGCTCTTAAAACTACCCAAACAAAATTGTTCACCGCCCAGGACTCTGCTGTCAAGTCTCATACTTTTATGTGGAATTTGAGCATTGCAGGCTTGATACTGATATCAATAGACATAAGATTAGTATGGTTTCCATGGATCTGAAGGAACTAACTGATAAAGTGGAAAATTTATCTTCTTTGGTCCTTAGTGAATAACTCAAGAATGCAAATGAGAGAAGCCTGGAGATGGCAAAGGATATGCTGAAGATGAAAGAAGTTGTTTTCCAGATTCATGATGTCCATCTCCTCAATGTCAAAAGCACCATCCACCATCTCAAGCTATTAGCTGAGATGATTCATTCTATGGAACTTGCTAAGGAAAGAAAAAAAAGGAAAAGGCCCCAAAGTGGAGATTCCTGAGCCTAACTATAAGTACTAGAAAGCTACCATCGACTCCCTTATCAAAGAATGGGATGGTTGTATGAATTCAGTGGGGGACATGATAAAAGAGTGATGAAGAAAATGGGATACTAGTTTGCTATTGTTAGTTCTATGTTGTTTTGCTATTAGTTTCTCTATATTGTTGTTGTTAGTTATTTCACTATTTTTCTGTTGTTTGGATACTTTCCTTTATGGTTGTATCTCTTTGTTGTTTGTTTTGTGATGCTATGGGTGTTTGGTTGGGCTTCAATGGTAATCCCTTGGCCTCTTTGTAAGGAATTGGTAACACTTTGTATGGGGTAGGGTCCCCTCAACCCTTTTTTACCTCTAATAAATTTTTTTATCCCTCTTCATGATGGAATCATAAAATTCTTTTCAAGACATGGTTTCTTCTTAGGAAAGATAAGATTATGCGAGACTCACATTGTGGCCCCGAATAAAAGAGTGGATTTTTTTTTGGAGATGGAGGTAGAATAAAGTATTGAAAACCATTCCTTTGATCTTATAATTATCTTAGGATTCAAAATGATATAAATTTTTTCATGAATATACCTCTTGGAGCCTCAAGAAAAGTTCTCTCAAGTTTCAAGGACTTAGTCATTTTCTAAGTTATTCCAAAGTGGTAGGTTTTACTATCCCAACTGTCCCAACTATTTCAGATGTCCTAACTGTCCCAACTATCTCAGTTGTCCCAACTATCCCAAATATTCTTGGGCTAATTGGAACAATAAAATTTTCCCCTCCCCTTCCTTATCTTATTTTTGAAGTCATCCTCACAAGGCCCAATGACTTTTCAAGGCAACTTGATTTTCATAGATATACTCGATCTCTCAAATGAAAAATGGTCATTTTTTCAAGGAGGCATATTAAGGTCTCAGAAACATACAATTGATATTTTAATGATCTTGGGAATCAAAATGATATAAATTTTTTCATGAAAAGACCTCTTGGAGCTCTGGGAAATGTGTTCTCAACTTAGCCATTTTCTCAGTTAGATGGGTGTCGTTTTACCATCACCACTATTCCAACTATCCCCAGGATAGTGAGGATAGTGGGTACAATAAATTTCACCCAAATATTCCAAACTTATTCAATACTATTCATGTGACCAATTTGTTTATCCCCTAAGCCATTGAAAACATACTCCGTGCCCTAGCTATTACCACTTCAAATTTGACTACTAGATGACTATGAAAGCATGAAAATGAATAACTGTCAAGTGTTTTTCATGGTAGAATTCATGCCAAGATGTTAAATTATTCAATACACCATTAATGGATATCATTATTCAACAATGAAAGGAAAAAAATGTACCTATTCACTTCACATGGATCATACAGATGGAATCATCCGAAAATTGGAGGAAACAATCCCTGCAAAATCTAGTTTCATGTGAACTCGTTTACATGAGATGAAGACAATATTTTTATGGATATGGAGGAATATTTTTTCATCAGTATAATCACACCTAACCAAATAATTTTTCAAATTCCAAAATATTCATTAGGATAAATGATCTAAAAATTAGAGGGAAGGGTCTTTGAAAAATCTAGTTTCATTGAAACTATTTTTTTGCACTATGAAGATGCTAAGTTTTTGAAATATGGAGGAGTTTTTTTTTCTCGATTCTACCCCATATGATGAAAAATTAATTTTACCACTTTTTGGATGTATAAATCATCCAAAATTTGGAGTGGGGAATCTTGGAATGAAGCCCACAATTTCAAGGTTTTTTCATCATATTCTAACACTTACAAGACACTCACTAAAAATAACATGTGTCTATGGTGGGGCACGTATGAAAATAGAAAGTAGCAAAATAATTTAAATTATTGAAATTCGTGTTCCTATAGAAAGGTAATAATCATCAAATAATTTAAACAAGACAAAATTACTCAAAATAATATTCTGGCTCAACTTCCAAAAATAGAAAGTCTCTGTTTGGATGCATAAATTTTCCATTGGCTCCTCTTTCACTCATATCACTAATTTTTTACATCTTCACATGGTTATAGTGTGCTTTCATGTCTCAAAAAATAAATTCACTCTTCACATAAGTCCTAAACACATCATTTTGATTGTAGTTGTGTCGAGAAGAAAGACAAAACATCTCAAGGTGTAGCAAGTAAAATCTAGAGACATTGTGCAGGTGTTAGAGATTCTATTTATCTCTTTAGTGGTTGAGTTGAGGTGATATCATTAAGAAGGTTGTGGTGAGCTGGGTAAGTCAGGTCAGGTGATCTAGTTAAGAGCTCATCCTTTTCCATGAGGAGCATATGAAAATGAATCATGTCAATTGAGATGGGTGGGTTATTTGAAATGATCTAGCCAAGCCAAGCAAGCTAAAAAACTTAGAGGAGATGATTGGAGTGATCCCAGTGAGCTAAGTGAGATGATAAAACTATCCAATCATCAATATAAACATTAATCAACTTGAGCACTATGAGATATCAAGGGATAATTCTGAAAAAATAAGGAGTGAAAGAGTGATCCTCACTCCCACTAAGGATAAAAGAGGAATCGTCATGAGTAATTCCTACAGTCACCTTGAGATCACATCATAAAAAATTCTCAACAATGTTTCTAAACACTCTTTCAACAACATGAGATGTTTGTTCATCATGGAGGAAGATATTGTGACCATCATCGAAAAGTTATTCATCGGAGGATATTCTTCATCAAATTTGTCAAATCCCGGTCCTTTCTTCTTATCTCTTTATCCCTATTTCTTCTCTTCCTCTTTCTAATTATTTGTTGCATGTAATTATGGTAATTCATTTCATTCACTTAAGTGAATTCCTAAATTTTATTAGTAAATTTCCCTTTGATTTATAAAAAGGGAACTTGTTTCTCATTTCCTAGGAATAGGTAAAGTCACAAGTTGAGTGGAGACATGAAGAGTCATGTGGGTGGTAGAGGAAGAGGAAATTTAAAGTGTTATAAATTGGAATGGCTCCTCCACCAAAAGGATCCTAAAATCTTGAAACTTTTTTGGTAGTAATTGTGAATTGTTCTAGATTGATTGATGCTTTATATTAATCAAGATACAAGAAAGAAAAACTACATTCTCCCTTTTCCTTTTCTCATGTTTCTTTATTCTCTATTTTATATAAATTTTCAAGTATGGTGATCAAGAAGGAACTTTGTGTCCTTGTCAGATGAACCTATAAAAATATATGTCTCTATTTTGTTTGTCTCACTAAATGCTTCATTGTTGTTTTCCTCCAATTTAATGTTGAACTACTCTCATTATTGGGTGTGAACTCTGCTATTACATACTCACAATGATAACCTCCCCTCTTATAATTCCTATCCTTTATCCCTCATCGATACAATTTCCTCCCTTGTACCATGTACAAGCACTTTACCACATGTTTTGTGAAGTGTGCTCATCTGATCCTTGCCCTTACACAATTAATTTTTCTTTGTTTGACCAAATTTTACAAGAAAATATATTAATTTAGATGACATAAAATTTTAAGATGTAAAGAATGGACCTATATGAAAATTTTAAGAGATTTCCAAAAATATAAAAATTCGAAAACATCCGAAAAATGCGGCCTATAGGTCAAGTTTATGAAAAATTGTATATATGCAATAAATTTCACAAAAAAATCAAACAAATTCTGAAATTTTTAATGAAGACTTATAATATATATCTCTTGATGTGGTCAAACAAGATTTGAAAAATTCACAATTTTTCTTGAGATATGGAGAAAAACCATTCGTTTCAAATCGATAATCTATACTAGATGTAAAGGAATTACTTGAATAAAAATGCAAATGCATGAAAGAAAGTTTATAAGATCAAGAAATATTTGTATGTATTCAAGCAAGCACTAAGAGCTTGATATAATAGGATTGATTCTTGTTTGATCAAAATGGTTTTAGAAAAAGTAGCAATAAGCTCACATTCTACATCAAAGGAAATAAGGTGAGATTTTAATTCTTATTTTGTATGTAGATGATCTGATTTTTACTAGAAATGAAAGCAAAGGAATTGATGAGTTCAAATCAGCCATGAATAAGGAGTTTGAGATGAATGATTTGGTAATTTTGAAGTATTTTCTTGGCATTGAATTCAAGTAAACAGAGCACGACATTTTTGTGTCTTAAGAAAAGTATAATTTTTTTTTTTTTTTTGCAAATATTTAGAATGTCGGAGGCAAACCAACATCTACACTAGTTGAAGTAAATATGAAATTAACTAAAAATGATTGAAACAACAATGTAGATCCTACAAGGTACAAAATCATGGTAGGAAGTTTGATGTATTTAACTGTAACAAGACCAAACATTATGTATGTAGTTAGTTTGATTTCTAGATTCATGGAGACACCAAAATAGACACATTGGCAAGCAGGAAAGTGCATATTGAGGTATGTGAATGGAACAAGGAATTTTGGAATTTTATATACTGTTGATAATGATTTAAAGTTAGTTGGCTACATGTATAGTGATTGGGAAGGTAGTCTAGATGATTGAAAGAGCACATCTAGATATGTTTTTAATGTTTGTTCAGAGATATATCATGGGATTCAAAGAAACAATATGTTTGTCTCTTTATATACTTCTAAAGCATCTTGTATATTATAGAAAAATCAACTTCTTGTCATATGATATGGTTAAAACTAATCCTCATAGATTTGCAAGAAAATAAATAAGGAGTTTCTGTTACTTTTTATGATAATATGTATTCCATTGCAATGTTAAAGAATACATTTTTCCAAGGAAGAAGCAAGCATATTGCAATCAGATATTGCTTCATTCGTGAATTGGTTGAGAAAGGATAAATTGGGATAAAATTTTGCAAGTCGAGCAACAAATGCTAGTTGACATTTTTACCAAACTTCTATCAAAGGAAAGGTTTGATCATTTGAGAGAAAATTTGGGCGTCATAGATGGATCACTAATTCCAAAAATTAATTATAAGTTTTGTATGAATTTTTGTATGGCTTAATATTAAGGGGGTGTCAAAATTTGTTAGTATTTAATAAAGTAGGTAATCCTGAGCCCGTAGTTTTTCAAATATGTTTTTCCCTCCTCTAAACCTCTAACCGACAATAACTAATGCTGATTTTGAACGACTAATTTGAACTTCCTATTTTAGAGGGAAATTTATTATATTTGTAAAAATATGTTTTTTTGTGTCATTGATTCCAAGAGATATGTAGAAGAGAAGGGAATTTTCTAAAAAAAAAAAAACCATATAGAAGAAAATGAACAAAAATTAAAAGAGCAACAACTCAAGATATTGGAGAAATAGAGAAACAACACACAACAACTTGCAATAATAGTATTCAACAACCTACTATAGGCTACAACAACTACACAACGCTTTGTAATAACTATAAAAAAATATCGCAACAAAACATAATTTGTAGTAGTAGTATATAGAGGATTAACAACACCACTAGAAGAACAAAATTTAACCATTTAGAGCTTGCAACAAAAATAGTTAAAGTTTTAATCTTTAGCAAACCATTATTGGAGATAATATAAATAGTTTTTGTGTTTATCTCTACTATTCTTTTGTTGTAGTACTCTATTTTTGTCTTTTTGGAATCAATTTTTCCAACATATAGGGGTGTGAGAAAGTTAGTAACTTGAGAATACATTGAGAATGGAGTTACGTATCTTGCAGAAAGACAAACAATCTCTCGAGTGCAAAAAGGTATTAATAGGCTTTTAAAAATTCTACCGAGTTCTAGATTTTAATCTGATTTAGTTGTGAAAAATTCTGGTGTGAAAATTTTGCATCCACTTTTTTGTTTTTGAAGGTTCTTTGATGTGGTTGTTGCCATGTTTATCTTATTTGTTTCCCCACTGAATTCCTCTTTTTAAAAATATGATAAGTTCAATTACAAGATTAAAATAGTAATTTATAATAAAATTTTAAATTTTAAAATTAATATTTAAAATATACTAATTTTGTGGAGAAATGTTGAGTTCCTTTGGCATTTTTGTTGATATTACGGACCTCATGTAGTATGTTTCTTCTTTGAATGAATTAAGGAATTTATATGAGTTATACTATATCTGTTATAGGTTACAGATGCAAGGTTTGTTGTGTCTAAAGATATAAATATGCACATTGTTTTGTCCATAGAAAACAAGAGGGATCAATTTAGTGACTATGAGTCAAATTTGGAAAAGCTTTATGACTCTAACATTGTAATTGTGATGGGATTAGTTTTTATAAACTTGTATGTAAAGCGTAAGATAAACTAGAATCATGTTCTTCTAATCATCTAAAATAAATTAAATACAATCAACAATGTTTATCAAAGTAGATCTAAAAAATACATGATTTTATAGATAATGAGCTACAAAGATTAGAGATAACGTCAATTAAGATGGAAGAAAATGATTAATTTAAACAAATAATTTGGTTTTGGAAATGACCTCATATGAGCTGAATCATCTTCTACAAGAATATATGAAGGGCCATCAATCGTAGAAACAAAAATTGAGAAATGCATGCAACCAAGTGTCGATAGAAAAGATGAATAGGAGTCAACCAAAACAAATAAAATAGAAATAAAATATGTGGTTGACAATCAAGGGAAAAAGGTACTAATGAAGATAAAAGGAAATAAAAATTGGGCAACATGCAATCTGACCTTGGAGAAATAATGGCATGCCAATTTAATCCACCAAAGAAAAACTGCACCACCTCATCCCTTTCCAACTAATCACCAAAGTGAAAACATTAGTATCTTGCCAACAAAAAGTACTAATAAAATGGTACTTGATGAAATCATCTCGTATAAATAGAAAGGATACAAATACATATGATACAATGTTAGCCTTATCAACAAAAATAATTAACTAAAAACAATGATATCCCATAAAATATATATTTATAAATAAGGTGGCATGTTTGCATTCCTTCACATGTAAAAATACAAAAATATGTACCTTTTTTTAATTTGAGGAATTTCTTGGTCGAAAATTTTAATAAAATTCATCACACGTGTTGGCCCCTCACACGAAGATGATGGGAAAAAGGAATAAAAAATGATACTTTATAAAAGGAATTGATAAGGAAAGTTATTGCAGGTTGGGCGGCTTCTGGTTCGGGTCTACCGGTGGTTCATAGAAAATTTGGTTAGACTGCCTCATATTCTTGAGATACAAGGCATATAAACTCTATCTCTACAGGGTTCAAATTTATAGATTCACATACAAAATAAAAAGTTCTTCACCATGATGATGAAAAGGAATTTTGTATAAAAATATCATTAAAAAAATTAGCATGACAACTTTCGTGTGGGTTATTTTTCTTTTTTCTTTTAATGTGTTTTTCCAAATTAGTTGGGAGGTGCTCTAGGCGGTGTTGGATTTTGACATTCAATGTTACATGTCATAATAAAATTATTTGATAGTGTAGAAAGTTATATGGTTTTCATTTGACGTTTAAAATTTAATATGCACGTGAAATTTATTTTTATAATAACTATTACAAACACATACATTGTGTTAAACTTTATATAGATGTTTTTATTTTATTATTACCATTTTCTGTGACTTCTATTTTATTCTCGGAAAATGGATTAGAGTAATCAATTTCATAATTTTTCACATATTCATTTGTTCCTAATAAAAATTAATGTTGCATTAATTAATATGAAAATCCATAAACATCATTAATTTTTATGAAAATATAAAAATAAATTATATGACAATTTAAAAAAATATATTTAAGAAAATGATAGAAATGGCTCTTTTAGAATCACTTGTGTAAACTTGCATCTCTATAAAAAAATGAGTTATAGCTTCCAACTTCTAACTTCCAAACTTGCAAGTTCAATATTCAAATTTCACCTTTCTTGAAAAATCCAAATCCAATGCATCTAGTCTACCATCTAATATTTATTTGTATGAAATCAAGCAAATAAAAATTAAGAAACCAATTACAAATCAAAATCAATAAAATAAATCTAAACCATAAAGTAAATAAAGCTAAAAAGAAATTAAAAAATTAATTAAAAATAGAAATTAATAAATATTTCTAGTTTATCAATGAGATCCGAATATATTTATATTTAATTAATAAGATATTAATATAATTCTATTATTTTTTAATTTATTTATATTCCAAAGTTTCAAATTTCATTTAGGTTATAAATTTATAATGTATACTATGTTTGTGTAAAATTTAATTTATCAACTTTCATAATATATAAAAGGATCACATTTTAAATGGACATGTTATTTTGATGTTTAAATTATACATTTATTTTTAAATCATGGCATTCATATTTTTAAAGTGGTTGTATTTTGATTTCTATAATGATTAAAAACATCTAAATGCCTTGCAAAAAAGCTAACACTTTGCTTCAAAGGTAAATTTGTTGGGGGGTTTATTGTGGCAATGGGAATGAATGAATGAAATACTTTTAATGACTTCCATTAGACCAAGTAGTCTAAGGGACCCAAAGTTGTAGTCCCAAGAAATTTTCATGTTTATTTTTATGTCGAGATATTCTACTATGGATCTTGATTTTGATTTAATTCATGATGTTGATTTTTTTTCAACTTTATAATTTTTTTTATTGTTGAATTCATTTCATTTATTTATTTCTGCTTAGGTTAAAAATAATCAATGTTCTTTTTATTTTATTTTTATTTTTTTGGATATAAGCAATATTCACTATTTTTTATCTTCCTATCACTTTCAAAATATTAAAAATTATGATATTATATCATATTAAAAATGTACAGTAAGAAAATATTGATCTCTTATAAATTTCATTCATGGTGTATAAATAACAACATTTTTATATATTTTCAAGTTTAATATCATCGTAACAAATATTAATTTACACATTTTCCATGAATTTAACCAAATTATTGTAATTCTAATTATTTAGCATAATAATACTAGAAAATGGTCGTTTACATATTTTGTAAATTTTGAAATATCCATCATGTATAGGTATAGGTGGAAAATTTAAATCTTGAGTAAAAGATCTAAAAGAACATTTCAAGAACAATATAACCTACCTTACTCATATTCGAAATATCATTCTTTTCCCTCTTTAATATTTCATAATCTATGAATTTCATAAGTTGTGATGTTTTTACCATGGTTACATGATGTCCCACATAATTTTATAAATGGTATGTCACTCTACAACTCTAAATTTAAAATCAATGCCCCGAGTTCCATGTTTCCAAGACCAATGTCTGATAACTAAGTGATTCATTGTATAAGAAAAAATCATATTACCATATTTATCATTATTAAAGCAAGGAGTCCACATCATTGTTGAGTGACACTTTAAAATAGTATCACATGGTAATAACGAATGTAATGCCAAATATGAATATCTCTCGATTACATAAAAATTGTAATGTTAAAATTCCATTATAGAATTACATGTGTGAGAAAAATTGAAGGTTATTGGTGTCCAGTAAAAGAATCTATTATAGGTCATCATGGTTGCATATTGTCGAGACATGGATGATTGGGAATTGAAATAAAGAACATGGGTAATTTATATCTTTGAAGTCCATTAGCATAAGTTGGGTGTTAAATACTCATAAGGTGATAAAAAAATGAATATAGAGAATGGATTTCCTTTCATTCTCCCTTAAAGTAGATAAATAATGAATATGGAGAATGGGTGGTCTCTCATTATCCCCTAAATTATAAAAACAATGAATATGGATAATGGGAGGCCTTACAATCTCCTTAAAAGTGAATAATAAATGAAGAGGGAGAATAGGAGGCCCCCCATTATATCTCAAAGTAAACAAAATGAAGAATCATAAGAGGATGCCTTTCATTCTTTGTCAAAGTTCAAATAAATAAAGAGATAAAATGGGAAAGTGAACATATTTCAAGACAAAAATAGGAGAAAAAACTCTAAAAATAGAATAGGAAAGTAAAAATAATAAATGGAGAGAATGGGAGGCCTCTCATTCTCCCTTTAAGTGAAAAAAATCAAAAGGTAGAATGAGAATCCTCTTTAACCTATATATGTATTCAACACATGACAATATTATATGGTGTCCCACAATTTAAATATAAAATTCTGGTTACTAATTTTGAAAAATTGAAAATTGATAATGACACATTTTGTCGCCAACATTCACATGCTTGGAAACCAACATTATCACAATTAGAAATTGGTAATAACACATTGGGAAACCGAATTTAATGTTTATAAAACCAAGAACCATGTTATTGGAAGTCTATATTTTTGTTGGTTAGTCCAAATTTAATGAAATAGTGGTTTATACATGACCTAGGACTAAGGTAATAACATACCCCTCCCAATCAAAGAAAATTTATGCTCCTCCTCCTCCTCCTCCTCCTCCTCCTTCTTCCTTCTCCTTTTTCTTCTCCTCATCCTACACATTTTTCTTCTTCTCCTTCTTTTTATTATACTTCTAGGTCTATCTCTTTTCTTGTCCTTCTCCTTCTCCTTCTCCTCATCCTCATCCTCATCCTCTTCCTCTTCGTTTTCCTTTTCCTTTTCCTTCTTCTTATCCTTATTCATATTCATTGTCTTATTCTTATTATTATTATTATCATACTTTGGTTTCATAGTTATTTTGCATCTTCTTTGAAAACATCATTACTTTATTTCTCATCATCTTATTCTTTTTAAACCTAACAAATAAAACATGTTCCATTTCCTCCCAAGACCAATCTAAACACTTGCGATTCAATTGAGATACCAAACTTTATGTTGCATCAACAAGAAAAAATGCAAATTAAAACCATGTCCATCTATATGAAACATTTTATTCTTTAAATTTTACCCACCATTCCCTAGGATAAATCTCTCCATTTCCATCAAAATTCACATCCCTATGATTCACAAAAATTGGGGTTTCAAAACAAGCTCCATTAACCAAGATTTAAGTATCTAATTTCAAAATTATTTTGGCCTTAATTATGAAAATACAAAAAATAAACCCACTATTTTTCTTTAATATCCTTTTGAAAATGTAAAAAGAAATTTAAAATACTAAAAATTGTGGTATGTTTATGAAAAACACTAAAATAGATATAACTTTTGAAAAACAAGTCAAAACATCTTGAAATATTTAGAGAACCTTACTTGACAGATTTTTCATCTTTAAATTATGAGAAAATTAGCCACATATTTAGAGATATAGCCAAATATTATAAATTAGGGTTTTAACCTAATTTTGGGCCATATCAAAGCTTTGATGCCACTTCTAATGAAATTTATTAGTTAGATAGTAGAAATATTACACCAAATAATATAGAAATGTAGATAAATGATCAAAATATGCAAGTATAATGAATTATACACTTTTAGGGGGTAACCTCTGAACCATACAATAAGACTCAAGTGCTCAATATGATGATAATCTTCCATATACTAACTTCTTATTGTATCATACTATAATATGTTGAAAACCAAGGCTGACCTACAAATCATATGAAAGTATAAATAAATATTATATGACATGTTGTGAGGTAATTTTTACCACATGTCAGCTATATGTATCACTATATAAGACCTAGGAATAAGGGTGTGGAAATATGTTTGGAGTTTACCTCAGGTTAGTGTTCACAATTTAGTGACTAATCTTGATGCTAAAATTACTAAGTAGAAGTGAGAGTGACTAAACCTAAGGTTTTTAATGGTTAAATAGCAATCATAAAATTCCTTCAAGTGGGTTTCATCAATCTTGTAGATTATTCTATTTGTTTTTCCAACATAGTTCTAGTGCTTAAGAAGAATAGAAATATTATAACCTACATTTATTTCCGTGATATAAATATATCTTGCAGAGAAAGATGATTTTCCCTTACCCTCCATCGATGTCATAGTTAAAAACATAACAAGATATGAGATATTATTAAAGGATGGTTTTTCAACTTATAACTAGATTAACATCTCATAAAAGGACCAAGCTAGGAAAACATTTATGACTCATTGGGGAAATTTTTCTAGGTAGTCATGCTATTTGGCTTGAAAAATTATAGTGCCACCTATCAAAGGGATATGAATGAAATATTTCACAATCTCATTTATAAAATAATTGAAACCTATATGGATGAACATTTAGTAAAGGGTAGGAAAAGAGGAGATAATAAAATATTTCACCACATCATCCTTATTTGTTTGATCAAGTATGATGTTACCCTAAATCCAAAAAAATGTTTTGGGGTAATATGATGAATAATCCTAGTGTAAATTATTACATCATATCGATTGATGTATAAACTACAGATATATGTGTAATTATTTAAATTACCCCACCCAAAGATGAATTTATAACTAGATCATTCCTTTGAAAAATTAATAAAAAAATGGATATAAAAATGCCTAATTCTATGTATTTTCCATATTTTATACTTGCTCTATAGATTCTCACCTATTCTTTCTTCAGAGATGACCTAGTTAGGATGGGGGTGATTTAGAAACCTTTATTTAGACCTTAAATATTCTATTTAGGAAATTTTACAGATGACGGTTACGTAACTACTACGATAGTTACGTAACTTAGTCTCTTCAAATAGAGGTGGTTACACAACCACTAACGTAGTTACACAACTTCTAGTCTACATTCAACGGAGTTACTATTCACGATGGTTCCATAAATCAAGATCTCAATAGTTGTAAATTTTTAAGATTCTAAAATGAGTCATTTCTCCTTTTCCATGTGTCCTTGGATAGAGAAAGTATAAATACAAGTTCAATTACTCATTTTAACAAGTGATTTTGAGCGAATTATAGTGTTAAAAGAAAAGTTGGAGTTCTTTGTTGTTTCTTCATTGAGAGTGAGTTAATCATTGTTGTGATATTGTGAGAAAGTAAATACAATTATGAGTGGGAATTCTCCTTGAAAACTAATTATTGGCAGTACTTTTATTTCTAGAGAGTTACATAGTGGAAGGGAAGCAAATTTGTTTACCCACTAGAGTTTTTCCCACATTGGGTTTCTCTAGGATAAATATTATCTCCTTTATCTATCCTTTCTCAATTTTTAAGTATAGTTGTGTTTAATTCTTTCACATTATATTGGTAATAAAGAACTTATTAAAAAATTTATTCATTTTACAAGAATAAGAGATTTTCAGTGTTATAATTAAGTAATTTACGCATCAAATTGGTACCGAGAGAACATAAAATTTTAGTTTTTTTGTGGTTAAATTGTGTTGAGATTTCAATTAGATACCCCTTACCCAAAAGGGAAAATAAGGAATTGAAGGTATCATTATTCATTTTGAATAAGATATTTCCACAAGGAAGTGGAAGAAAGGACTTCCAGATATGGATCATAAAGAAGATGTATATGATAGTAGAGAATAATTTTTCTAAAAGTTAGATACAAATATGATAAGTATGTCCACGGATGTGAGAAATATTTTCTTTTCCAAGGAAATTGTATTCCATCATGGGATTACTCATGGAGAAACTTGTTGTTCCAAAGAAGACACATGAATCCTATAAAGAAGATCCTCGTGAGTATGATTAAGAGAAGCCTCATGTCATTATCACACCTCCACCATTCAAATTTAAGGCCAAAATAGAGATTTAGCCTCATGATGGAGACGTGAATGATGAGAAGATTGAACATTGGATAAAACAATTGGAGGTATATTTAAGTTTGCATCAAATTAATGAGATTCAGGAGATTTCCTTTTCTCAATTAAAATTGACCAATCATGCTTTAACTTGGTTTGAAATATATGTTAAGGGGATGATTTTAAAAATAAAAATAAAAAAGTATTTTTATCCTTTTTTATGAGGAAGAGAGGTCCATGCATTTGCAATATCTCAAGAAAAAACAAGGCCAAAATGTGTAGGAGTATACCATTGAGTTTTAGAAGAAAGCTATCCATATGGGAAAAAGTTAAGCGATTTAGAATTATCGATTAAGTATATTAGTGGATGCCATATCCACTTGAGGATAACAATCCTCTTGGCCAATTCAAAATATGTAGATGAGCTTTGTATACAAGCTCACTACTTAGAGATGTACAAAAAGAAGAGTTAATCTACCTCTCAACATGCTTTGAAAAAACGAGGTGATGACAAGCATAAGGATAAAGGAAAATAAAAATTGTTGTTCAAATTTGGGGATTAGGTGCAAAGATTTCAATTTAACCATATCCATTTTCTTGTAGAAAATGCAAGACAAGAGGGAACGACTTCAACGGATGCCCTCTATCTAAAAAAATTAAAGAATCGAATCCCAAACCTCTACCATAGAACAAAAGTAGGGACAATCAAGAATGGAGGCAGGATGGAAAAAATAGAAAAGTTGTGAGCTCCAATAAGGCATCGGAGCAGGAAGTACCTATGGAAAATAAACCCTCTTCTAAAAATCTAGATGAATCTCAGGGAGAGGGTTCTAGTAGCAAGGAAGAAAAGAATAAACTAGAGTAAGAGGATATTTCTTATCCTAAACCAAAAAGGGATGAAACAAAATTTATCTTTAAATCTAAAGGAAACTATGCCTTGAAGGTGGCCCTTGGACCTTCATTGGAGGATGTCTCATCCGTTAGACAAATTTATTTTTGGAAAAGACAAGATGATATCATCACAACCTCAAATTCCTTTGATATATTGATGGGAGGGATGATTCGAGATACTCTAGACATTATCTCATCTCTAGCAATACCGATAAACATAACTAAACCAAATAAGAGGAGAAACACAAGAGAAGATGTTGGAAAATAGTCAAATTTTAAGGGGAAGAAATATAATAATGAAAAGAGGGAAACCACTATGAAGAAGGAAGTAGAAAAGTTTATACAGAGGTCATTGGGGGTGGATTTCTCCCAAGAAAATAAGAATAAATGATTATGCTATCCTGGAACATAAGAGGGTTGAACAACCCAAGTAAACATAGAATAGTGAAAGATCTAAGGAACAAATATAATCCCAACATTATGATGATACAAGAAACCAAGATGAGCCTTGATAGATTTAAAGAGGTTAGTAGGATTATTTGGAAGGATGGTCATTGGAAAGGTGTGAATTTGGTTGGTGCTTCAGGGGGTATCGTTACCCTTTGGAACCCACAGGTGGTGAGAGGTGAGATGATAACATCCTCACCTTGTCATGTTGCTTTATTAGTTTCACAGAGATTGAATAAAAACATGGATTGTTTCCAACATTTATGCCCCGAACATGGTGGTATGAGAAAACTATGGGGAGATGTCATGTTTCAAAAATTATTTAAATATGCTGGTTGGATTATTAGCACATATTTCAATATTCCTCTCTCCCCATGGATAAAAGACATGAATCTAGATCCTACACTAAAAACATGGAGGATTTAGCTTATTTTTGATGAGGAATGATATATTTGATCTAGATTTGGGAGGGTCCAAATTTACATGGGTTAATAGAAGAACAGGGTAGGATCTTATCCAAAATAGATTGGACAAGTTTATGGTGAGTCATTTGTGTATGATTAACCAACTCTATTATTTATCCACTCTCCCTAGAATTGGATTGGATCACAACCCGATCCTTCTGAACTTGGGTATGGGCCTTCTTAAGAAATCTAGGCCTTTTAGATTTGAAAATATGTGGCTAGAGAACCCATATATTCACATCAAAATCTAGGAGTTATGGGAGGTGCATGTTCGGGGGTCTCGATGTTCAGATTGAGTTTAAAATTGAAGCATGTTAAAAATAAACTTAAATTTTGGAACAAGGAGACTTTTGGGAATATCTTCTAGGAGAAAAGTAGGATTGCTTGAGGATTTGTGAACTATTGAAGAAATGATGGAGGAAGATGGCCTTAACCCTTCCATAAAGAACCTAGAATAGAATATACTCATAGATTACCTTGACTTTCTCGGCTAAAGGAAGAAGTGTATTAGAGACAAAAATCCAGGGTGAAATGGTTAAAAGAGGGTGACAAAAATACTAGGTTTTTTCACTTTATTGCTACTACCAAGGAAAATCATCTTAAAATAAATGAAATCAGGTGAGCTGATGGTGAACTAACTATAGAATAAAATGAAATCAATGAAATAGTTATTAATTACTTCAGGGATATTTTCTCCCTAAACTTGAACAAGAGGTGGCTATTTGGGATAAGGTTCTTGGGATGTTCTAGAATGCCATCTCTCAGCAAAAGAATAAAGAGCTTACACTCATACCCAATGAGGAAGAAATCAAATTTTCTATTTTTGATATGGAATCAGAAAAATCTCCAGTGTCCCGAATGGTTTTCCCACCTTTCTCCCAAAAATTCTAGGAGGTGATTAAGAAAGAGGTTGTTGAAATGGTACAATATTTTTTTAAAAGTGGGCACCTCCTAAAAAAACTAATAACACCTTTCTGGTTCTCATTCCTAAAATTAGAGGAGCCAAAGATATAAAGATTTTAGACCAATCAACTTATGTAATACCAACTATAAACTGATTACCAAAATCCTTTCTTTCAGGATCGGAAGGTAATTGTGAATTTCATATCACCCAATCAAGGGGCTTTTGTTCTTAGCAGAATTTTTTTTGATAGCATCATTTTCTTCCAAGAGGCCATCCACTCTATTGAAAACTCAAGAAGATATACTATGCGGGTAGAGTTAGATATACGAAAATTCTATGATAGGATTTCATGGTCCTTCCTCCGAGCTATTATGGTCAAGGTAGGCTTTAGTGATTTCTTTATCAATATGATTATGACTTGCATATCCTTAGCTAGTTTCTCTATTATTGTAAATGGAAAACCTAAAGGTTTATTTCAAGTTGGTCAAGGCCTGAGACAAGGGGATCCCCTCTCCCCTTTCTTTACATTATGGTTTTGAATCTTTGAGTAGACTTTTCAACCAAGCCTTGACTCTTAACCTTATTTAGGGGATTAAATTATCTAATGGTTTACCTCCCATATGTCTTAATCAATTTGTGGATGATAATTTTTGTTGGGGAAAGATTCTATCTAGGAATATTCTAACTACAAGAAGGTGTTGAATGATTATGAGATAGTTTCTAGACAACTTGTCAACTTTCATAAAAGTGTTGTTTTTTCATAAATGTGGAGGATCAATTTTAAGTTTGATTATCTCGAATCCTTAGGATCGTAGGATTAAAACCTTCCGTAACTCCTACTTAGGGATGCCTCTTGTCCACAAGAGGCCGAACCACTCTATCTGGAATAATTTGTTAGAGAGATTTAATAGAAATCTCACAACTTAGAAGGGGACCCTCCTCACCCAGGCTAGAAAAATATAACTTCTCCAAAGTTCACTCCAAGGTATACCTATTTATGTAATGTCCCTCTTTAAATTACCTGAAAAAATTATTGATTCTTTGGAAAGGATCCAGAAAAGGTTCTTGTGGGCTGGAGTGGAGGAAAATTTAAATTTTCCCCTTTTGGCTTGGGATAAAGTCACCAGACCTAAAATTTTTGGAGGCTTGGGACTAAAGAATATCAAATTAATGAATGAAGCCTTGGTGGCCAAAGCTGGTTGGAGGGTGATTAGAGAGGATGGCCTTTGGGTGGACATCATCAGGAAGAAATACTTAAGGAATGTAGGTAGAATGGAGACTTTATTTATGTAAAATGATCTCCCTAACAGGGTCCATTTTTGGAGATCTTTTGTTACCTCCAAGGAAATATTGAGTAAGGGAATTAAGTGGAACATTGGTAAGGGAAACAATATCCGATTTTGGCAGGACTATTGGTTGGAAGAGAAACCTCTTGCTGCGGAGGATCACTATAAAACTTTGTCATAGCACTTTGAGGAAAATGGTAAATTCACGATCCAGTTATTAGGAAGCTACCAATGAAGGATCCAAATGGGTTGTGCTAACACCACCTCCCAACTTCACTGGTGATTATCAACTCTTCACTAATCTCAACTTTAAATTAAGGAAATTTCACATTCCCATATTCCAACACCAAGAGGATTCAATTATTTATAATGAATAGGAATTGGGAGTGTATTCAATTAAATTTTCCTATTTCCCAAACTTCAAATATTCTGTTCAAAAGGAGTATTGGAGCGAGAATCGGGGTGAAAGATATCCTTCCTAAGGTTAGCTGAAAAAAATAATATTCTCATTGTGTATAATTTAAGGAAGCGTGACATGATCGCTCCCCTGTAGATACTCTCTTTGTGGTAGGCATGAAGAAAGTGATAACCGCATTTTTTTACTATGCCCTTTCTCTCAAGTGGTTTTCTCTGTAGTGATGGATCTATTTAAATTTTAGTGGATGCAATCGAACACCATGGATGATTTAAGCATAGAATGGGAGTGTCCTTTCATATTTCCAGTCTTCATGGAAAACTAGAGGATGGTACTTCCTCTTTTCATGTGGTGCTTGTGGAAGGAAAGAATTTCTCTCATCTTCAAAAACCAGAAAAAAACATAAAAAATGCCGGTGCTTGGTTAGTCTCTTCCATTAAAGAAAACACAAAAATATTCAAAGGAAAGATAAAATTTTCCTATCCTAGAGTGGAAGAGGAAGTCCTAAAAAGTTTTCCTTTAGTCTTCCCTTGGTTAAAATTCCTCGAACTATGATTAAATGGTCCAAACCGGAAGGGAATTGGTTCAAACTAAACTTTGATGGTGTGTCAAAATATAATCCAGTCAGTTTGGTAGAGGGGGAATCATCAAAATTCATGAGGGTGGCTGGCTCTGGCTTATGCTAATCCCCAGGAATTCAAAGCAATAATGTGGTGGAGGCTAGAGCCTTGTTATGGGGGTTAACTTAGCTAGGGAAAAGGGGATTAAACATATTCAAATTGAGGGTGACTCTCTTCTCATTGTTAATTCTCTCAATAGAATCACATTCAAAATTGGGCCTTGGGAAATATTCTTCAAGATGTTAAGGAACATCTTAAATCTTTTGAAATGTTTAATATCAATCATACCCCCTTCTTGGTAATAATTTTTCTAACAAGATATAAAAATTAGGGGGTGTATAGTCATGGTTATAAATTTTTGATGAAAGAAGTTGTAATCCCATCATATTTTAATGATATTATTTAACATGAAAAATCAAAATGATTTTATTTATACTCACACGAGTGACTTTATTTATCACGTTTGTCAAGGCAACAAGTTTGAGTTTTATGGATTCACTTCAAAGACCTTCCAACTTGAGTCGAATAGTTATAGCGTGTGACTAGTTTCACTTTGGAGGTGTAACAGAGAAATCATGGGAGGAGTTAGAGTTCAAATTAAACATTTGAGATACATGAGTATTGTCAACAATCCTTCTATGTGGCATATGCTCAGAATTGGGGGTTTTAGAAAGTACATTACCAAGTTACATGGGCATGATCCCTCTCTCACCAAGGATTTTGGCACTATGTGGGATGATGGCAAGGTTGTGGTTTGGGGAATGGAGCTAGAGGTTTTAGAGAAGTTCATTTCCTAGGTCACAAAAATGGAGATGAAGGGTCTCAAGATTTTCAAAGATAGGAATCATAGGGACCATGAAATCAACACCTTCTCCTAAGAAAGGAAAAAGTTCATTATTTCACGGATGGAATTTCTAGGTCTTGTATTCCTGGGGTTTGGAAAGAGGTTTGTCTCTATATTATGAAGTATATTACTCTCGAAGGCAAGTATCACAAGATATATACACACCATTTGTCTCTGTTGAACATGTTCAGGCAAAAAATTATGATGAGTATCCCTTTATTTTTATATATGTCTCTTTTGGCCTCTATGAGGGATTTTTAGGGGAAGGTGGAGTCCCCCATTCATGAAGGTCTCATCCTCCTTTTGTTCTAGAATGGAAAACTGTTCTGGCCAAGACGGTGGTTCCTAATGAGGAGGATGATAATATTTCCTTAGCTGAGTGCCTTACCAAGATGTGAGCCGGAAATGAGCCCTATAACAAAGATGAGGAGGAGGAGGATCCATAGATTAGGGCCAAGAAGGATAATGAAAAAGAAGGTCCCTCCAAAGGGAAAGGAAAAAGTATTGAGGATGAGGGTCAAAACTATGAGGACCTGAATAAAAGAATGCAGCATATGGAGATGGTCATGCAGGTTATGGAAGAAGATAATTCCGATATGAGGGAAGGGATGATTAAAAATATTTAGGCCACTAAGTAGATATGAATTTCTCATAGGAACATAGGGGCGAAGATATGGAACTGTATAATCTTGTAAAAGATATGCGGACTTGGTTAGAGGTAGTGGAAGAGGGTCTCAAGAAAAGGAAATTTGAACTCAGTATTAACTTGGTATGGGGATAAAGATGATGGAGGGAAGACTCAGAAGGATCTGGAGCATGAGAACAACCAAGAATATCCTGCTATCACTTCAGGAAACCACCCCAAATGTCAAAAGATAAACTATTTTTCTTTATATTTGTTCTTGAACTTCTTCTAGTCTTTTGGTGAACTATTTTGTTCTGGTCGTAGACTTTTTATTTTGTCTTTATTATGGCTTAGTTTTTGGACCTTCTTTCTCTTGAGTTAAGCATGATTAACTCATTTTGGTCTTATCTCTCTTTTTACATATTTTTGTGTGCTTTCATGATGAATTCTCTTTTGTAAGGCCTCTCGAGAGCGATCCTTCTTATTTCCTAATCTAATTAAAAATTCTACTTTTATTTTTAAAAAGGAAAATAAAGTTTATTATGGGAATTTCAATGTTGACACTCATTTGGAGGGAAAATTATGGAAGCTCCACCTATAATTAGATGCCTTTAATAACAAGAAAATAAAAAAATGCCATGGCTTCCTTCAAGGAGAGGAAGTTTTTTTTCAGTGAGGGGGTGGATGATACTATGTGTTGTACCTTCATCCACAAAGAGGTATGTTTGGGTAGTAATAATGTTGTTTGGTAAAATGAACTAACTAATATATTTAATTTAAAATTTAAGTGAATAAAAATAAGGTGGGATTCTCTGTTTGATACATGTTCAAGCTTATTTGATTAGTAAAGAGTTAGTGGATAGGCTGAAGTTGGAAACTTACAATCACCCAAGTTTGTATTCTTTGGGTTGGGTAAAGAAATGTGTAGACCTAAAGATTACTAAGAAATATAAGATCACTTTTGGTATTGGTAAAAAATTTATTGATAAAGTTACTATGGATTTTGTTCCCCTTGATGTGTGTGATGTAGTATTTGTTAGTCCATAATTTTATAACAAGGGTGTTATCTTCATGAGGAGAGATAAACAATACCACTTGGTGAAGGATGGTAAGAGCTACATCATTTCAGCCTATTCCAAAGATTTGAAGATCTCTTTGGTAAGTTCCATCGAAGCCCGAAGCTTATTAATCCTAGTGGTAAATTTGCATTAATTATTTTGAAAGTCATACCAGAGGAGGAGAATTTTACATCTAACATAGCTTGTAACATGTTTTCAAACAAAGAGGAGATACAGATAGATGAGTTGGTTTATTAGTTTAGAGAGGTATTTAAGGAACCTACGAGAGTTGTCCCTAGTCGGAAAGTGATCACAAGATCCATTTGCTACTCAATAGTCTACTTCCAAACTTTGGATTATATAGAAAATATTTTAAAGACACTAATGAGATAAAAAATAGTTTTAATATTTGATTAAAAATATATAATCCATCCTAACACTTCTCTATGTGGTTCTCCTATTATTTTAGTACCTAAGAAAGATGGTTCATGGAGAATGTGTGTTGATTATAGATATTTAAATAAAATAACCATCAAGAATATGTACCCTCTTCCTTGCATTGATGATTTATTAGATTGGCTACAACATGCTAGATATTTTACTAAGCTTGAATTAAAGTCCGGGTATCATCAAAGAATGAATCAATGAAGAGGACATATGGAAAGCAATGTTCAAAACCAGGAAAGGATTATATGAATTGTTTGTATTATTTTTTGGGCTATGAAATAAACCATCTACCTTAATGAGATTATTGAATGAGGTAATGAGGCCATTTATTAATTCCTTTGTTATTTCTGGATGACATTCTATTTTTAGCGAAATTTTGAGGATCATATTGACCATTTACACCAATTATGAAAAGTTCTTAAGGATAAATAACTTGTGTTTAATGAAAATAAGTGTGGTATTTCAGAACAATCACTTGTATTTTTGGGAAATTTGGTTGGATGTGGAGAGTTACGGATTGATATAGAAATTTGGAAAAGATAGAGGCCATTCATAATTGTCCTACACCATCAATTTTGAATGAGACCAGGATCTTTGTTAGTGTAGTTCAATTTTTGAGGAAGTTCATTAAGAACTTTTCATCCATAACAATGCCACTACATTAAGTGAAAACAAGGGGTAATAATTTTTATTAAGGTAAGACACAACAAGTTAATTTTAATTCATTTAAATATAATATTATCTATTCTTTAATTTTGTCATTACCTAACTTGTAAGTACCATTTGAAGTGTAAAATGATGGTAGAAGACTATGATATGGGGGTTGTCATTGTTCGGGGGAAAGCTCATATGTTATCACTCTGAATTATTATACATATGACAAGGAATTATATGCTCTTGTTAAATAATTCAAGAAATGGAAATATTATTTTATGGGTAAGGAAACTATCATTCACATAGATCATTAACCTATCCAATATCTGTAAGCTCAAAATAAACTTCAACAAGATAGACACTATAAATTGATGCGATTTAACAAAATCATTTGATTATCAAATATAATAAAGGTGTGACTAAAAAGTTAGCTGATATGTTATCTAGACCTCCTTTAATATCAGATATGGGAAATTTAACTCTTCTTGATCCTTTTTTGTGAAGCTTATTAGGAAGGTTATGAGCAAGATCTATATTTTTAGTATAAACCTCCAAGTGATGTATTTGTAGTTAGAGGAGAATAATATTTCAAATATGATTATATCTATAAGAGTGAGATACATTATGTGTCTAAGGGATAAATATTTTAGTTGATGAAAGAAACACACACTTCAGGTAACTAGTCACTTTGGTGTGAAAAATACCGTAGCGTAATTTTAGAACAATGATGGAAGCCCTGACAATTACATTGATATTCAATAAAATTAGATACAATAGTGAGGGTGTCTTATAGTTATTTTAAAATAAAGTAAAGAAAAATGAGGAGTTGCAAAGGTGTAACAATAAACCATACGTAAAATAATAGAGACAAATATGTAGTTGAAACAATGTAACAATAATCCTACAACAACCTCATGTATGCACGATAAAAGTAATACAAATGGTTATAAAAACATAACTATACAACAATAATATTAAACCATGTAATTACCTAAGTAGATACCTCGATTAAACATAATTAACTAAGCTATGATAATCTTGAACAACTAATTAACTAAGGATTTGTATACCCAACTAGAGAATTAGTTATTCACCATTTGTTTTTGCTACCAAACAACTAATTCACTATATATTTAGCTAAGAAATGAGATCTATCATCACATATAAGTATATACACATGTATTTGAATTGAGTGAATTTGTTAAAAGGCTTTTTGTTTCATAATTCTCATGAGTGAGTTTGAATTGAATTATGTAAACAAAAATTTAGTTAAGGAAAATAATCCAACAACCCATTAGATTATGGTGAGCCAATCAACTTGAATTTCTTTTATGAATGTATATACTTTGCATTGATAAACTGATAATAAATATTTTTCTATAGTATACAAATACAATAAACTACTTAATTAGTAGGTCTTACCATTAAGGGGTAAAATCCCAACAATGATGGTGACTCCAAATCATATCTACTAAATATGTCGTTTTAAAGGAAATATTGTATCTAAAGGTGTTTGATGGAATGTTTTTTAGATGTTTTAATGAAGAGGAGTTTGAAAATATCCTTTTCAAATCCCATATTGGCATCTAAGGTAGCCATTTCAGCGGACATTCATCCATACAAAATATTCATGAAATGAGATACTTTTGGCCAATGCTTGAGCATGATACTATTAATTACATGCATATGATTAAAAAATACCAATAATTTTCATCTAAAATACATATTAAAAATAAATCATTACAACCTAATTTCCCAACATGGTCCTTTTCTTTGTGGGGTTTAGACATAATAGGTAAATTCACCCTAACATCCACTATCAAAAATAAGTTCATTATCATAACAACTAAATATTTCATAAAGTGGATAGAGAAAATTTATTTGGCCACCATCCGAAGATCTATTTTCATAAAAGTCATTTTAAATAAGATAATTATATGTACAGAGTCCTCTAATAATTTATCTCAAATAATGACTCTTAATATAATAATGAAGAGGTGCATGATTTGGGTGAAAAAATTAAAATATTACATCATATTGTCTCTGTTGGTTTCTCAAATGTACACTCGCATATCGGATCTCCGAAAAGGGACAATTTTTCGAGACCATAATGGAACCATCCCCAAGTTGTGGGACCTTGCAAACTTGGGACAAATCTTTGAAGAAGGTTGGTTCCTCTACCTACCTCTAACACTACTGCTACTCCTAATGCTGAATGCAAATCCTAGAATAAACATGCCAAGGGACCAAGGATAAAAGGATGTGTAGAAAGGGGAAATCCTAAGATAAGGAAGGTGATAATGCCAAAAGGAAAGGGTTGATCTCTCTCCATGAGTGGTGAAGGAAATAGAGAGGGCACGAGAGAAGAGGGAAAATGGTGTGTGCCATAGATCAATATGCGGGATTGGCCTTCTAGCGTGTGCAACACATGAACATGGGGACTGTAAGTAGAGGAATATGCACAACATGCCAAAAAATGCAAACAAAGAGGTGAGATGTAATGAAAATGAGAGAGGGAAGACAAGAGTTCCACAAAACACAATTTTATTGCTTAAGGGACACACAATCATTTACATTCACGACAGGAGGCGAGAAAACATTGTAGAGACCACGCCAAGGTATGAGACCCATGGGAAGTCGGCCACCATTTTTGCATGGTGTTGTTACAACAAGGAGAGATATTTTTACAAAGTAGAACTCTACTATTTATAGAAGAAGAAGGAGAGAAGAGAAGGAGAAAGGGATGGAAACTCATATTCAAATCTTAAACCACAAACAACCAGTGATAAATGTCTACAAATCTGACTACAAGGCTATCAGATGCACTTCCCCATGTCCTGCTTTTGCATGTGGAATAAGGAAGAAGGAAAGCTCTGATGAAATCTGGTGGTTGAGGTTGATTGGATGTATATTGATGAGATTAGATACATTTCCCTTTATTTCATCTAAAAAATCCCACCAATATTTGAATTTGAAAATTCCAACATGTAGTTTGTGTCAGTAGCTTTTGACAAGTCTAGGCGTGTGTTGATCTCGAGATCTATAGAAAAAGATACAACTCTCGAAATATGTCGAGCCATTAGTGCATGGAAAACAAGTGGCGCATGCAGGTTGGCTGAAATGATGGCCAACTGTTCATTTCTTTTGTCTTGTCTACCACATGTTATACACTTGTTGGTTTCCCAGATTTGGCGCCCTATTGGCGCGCTTTATCTAGTTACACATGGCACACTCAAGTATGATAGAAGATGACTTGTCATAGAAGGGTGCAAAGGAAGTAACAAGGCATGGGAGTGAGAAAAAATACCGTGAAAGGAAATAGAGGTGAGGTGTAGAGGAACATGCATGATGCACATAGGGAGATGAGGAAAACTTATGAGCAGATAATGTATGGTCAAGCACAACTATTACAAAGTAATGGGTGCGGTGCACGAAGGGCCAAGGACTTAGCTAATAGAAGTATGTGTGAGGCGTGCGAGAAGGTAAAAAGGAAGGAGATATAATAATGCAAAGGGGAGAAGGAAGGCGCCCAAGGGCATGCGAGGAGGACGAAAATTGTGTTAAGGTGTCAAAAGAATAATCTTGAGTGCGCGTAATCTAAAATGTGAAATATTAGAGTTAAGATGAGAATATAAGTTATCCGGATAAATAGGAGAGTTATTTAGATAACAGTCTCGTTATACTACTTCAAGATAACAAGAAATCTTAGGCTACTAATAATAATTTGATGTCTATTCTAAAGTCAAAGAAAATAGAAGGGATTTGTGTTTGAATTTTTTCCTAGAATTTTGGTCATACCTAACCTCTATTCACACACTAATACGATCAAACCCATCATATATATTATTTTTAGGGGTTGTATTTCCCTTGGAGGTTTAAATTCATAGTATTCATGTATCCCTCTATGGATTACTAGATGAAGACAAGTATATAAATGCATGATTGGTAGAATTGGAAACTCTAGATGAAAAGAGGCTTAGATCTAAAAAACATCATTGAGAACATGTAAATAAAATATGTCACCAATATAGCTAAAATATCCACAAATTCCCAATATAATAAATTGACTTGGTTTTATTATTTAATTGTTGAATAAAAAAATGTCTATAAAGGTAAAAAAATTGGAGCTAAATGGCTCGGTCCCTATCAAGTCACTGAAGACTTCAAAATGAATCATTTCAATTATTTAAATTGGAGGTTGAGGATTTTGTAAATTATTTCCACTCACTTCACCCAAAAATTTCTAGATATAATAAATTCACATCCACACTACCCGACTTCATCTTCACATATTTTTCTCTTAGCATTGTTTTGTTTAGCTGATTAATTAAACATAAAATAAATGATAATAACTTTAACTATTCATACATTTGAAAAATGTATCAAATTCTAACATAAGCACAATATAATAAAACCCACTATTTTCCATGTTATGATACATATTTTTCCTAAGTAAAAGTTTGAGGTTGATTATGATAAAATTGGTATACCTTATTCCTCGAAAATTTCTTTAATTCATAAAATTCCTACCTTCTATTTAATCTAGAATATTTCTACTCGTCAATTTTGCTTTGCACAAGTTCTCTATAAGAAAAGTATATATATAACACCATAAATAATATATATTGAACCAAAAATCTTGGTTTAAGGTGATGGTCCCTCACATCTCACTAGTTACATGGGATTAAATTGGGAGTAAGGGTCTCCCCTAAAAAAATTATAAAAAGAGAGAGAAAGTAATCTATATATTAACATCTAAATATTTTATCGTTATTAGTGTTCATGATGAGCCCAAACCTCTTACTAGTGGTATGAAGCTAAGGGAGGAGGAATATTACCTCACTCACCTATATTTTTTTTTGATGATGAGCCCTTACTTCTTATTAGTAGCAAGGGGAAATCTTTAGGGGTTACTATAAATAAATAAATCAAACAATATGATACAAAGTACTTAAAAATATAAAATCAAAATTTTTGTTTGAGACCCATGTTAAAAAAGAGAACTATCCCTAATACTATATTTCATTAGTTAATAGGACATTCATGGATTAAAGTATAGTATTTTTTAAATTTTGTTACGAGGATCCCTCAAATAAAAAAATTAGTAATATTCAATCACTTTGTTAACATATTTCTTATCTCAAATATCTACATAATATTTTACTATTCATACCCTACACATCTATTCATGATTTCAACATCCTTCTTAATTCACGGTATTCAGCCATCACATCGTACTAGTAGTTTGGGGTTAAAAATGGAGTAAGACATAGTTTACCTCAACAATAATTATCATCCTTTTTTTCTAATAAAATTAAATGTATTTAAAATTTCTAAAATTAGTTTCTGAGTAATTTGTTGTTGCGAATCAGCGCACCCCGGATGTTGATCAGATTTCTAGTTTGATATTTTAGACATCTAGTGTGATTGCACAACATTGAATCCTCTCCCCAGTGTGGAACTTGTAAAATGGGAAAGGAATCTCCGGATCATACACTGGTTCCTCAACTCCTCGATCAGATTTATCACTTACAAGTTGCAGAGGTTTAAATTCCTTATCCTACCCTAAATTCCAAAGGAGACAGAGATAGAGAATGCGAGATAAACTAAAACTAATGCTAATAGGTGATGCAAAGGAGTGGTGAGAATTTATCACTTCGCAGATTGACACGATTCATAAAATGCAACAAAACAACATGCACAAACTGATAACTATAATGAAGAATCGAAATTAGTCAAACAACACCAAAGAGAGGATGAAAAATTAATCACAGGGCCTGTATTGTTATTTTAACATCAAAATCACTTGCATTACAACACCTGGGAGGCAAAAATGAGTTTTAGTTCTTAGAAAAGGTCTAATATTCCACCAAAATCACTTCCAAGGTGAGAAAGGGGACTGCGATACACAAAAATGTTGAACCCTTTGAAAATGAACCAAATCGGCTTTTACAAAGGTCACGAGGATGAGCCCGGAGAGAGAAACATGGGAAAACATGGAAGGGATTCAACCATTGACCAAAACACATTCAAAATAGCATGGGAATCCTTACAGACCCATCCCTTGACATTTTTAGCCATGCTGGGAGAGAATGCGAGCCATTCTTCATTAAAAACGGTGGTTGAAACATCATTTCTATCCATGACCACATGCCAGAGGCATTTTTAAATTTTCTCTCTCAAAATCCATCAAAATGAAAAAATGACCCCAAAATCTTGTAGATAATTTCACCAGCTTTCCATTGATATAAAGAATGTGAAAAACTGAACTCTGGATCAAAAGATATGGCCATTTGAAGTTTAGGGCAAAACACGGCCAAATCGGGTTGGCGGGTAAAAATTCAATTTTTTGCACCTTTTTGGTCATTTGGAAAATTTTCCAAAATTTCCCCGTGCTCTACCACTCTAGGTGCCACGTGGTAGCATCTCATTGGCCACGGGCCTTTCAGGAGAAATTTTTTTGCAAAAAACTCCCCTGAGCCATAACTTCAAAAATACATGGAGTTAGGAGGAAAACTTTACCTTTCTGGAAAGATGAGAAAGAGCTCTATCCAATGGTGTCATTTCCAGAAGGTTTTGAGTGCCTAAAAAGCAAAATATTATGACTGAGGCACAAGAGAGAAAAAAATGAGAGGAGTTAGCCACAAAAAATGAGCAGGGGCACATTTTGGATAACAATTTTGGCGACTCAGAGGGGTCATCTGCCTGTTGGATGAAGTTACCAGTTGCCTGAAGCATCCATTGGGCATGGAGTCATGAGTTGTAGCCTGCAAACTGATCTGAACTTTGAAAACCTCCTCTCTGAGCCACTTGGAAACCCACTGAAATGGACTGCAAGAGCAAAACCAGCACCACAAAAACTATGTACAAAACTAAAAGTCATACATGCTCCAAAATGGAACATGCAGAGTGTGCACAAGCACTTCTTTTACTGAAAGCAAAACTACCTATCCTACTCTAACTGGAAGAAAAAGTGGGCTAAACAAACCCTACAACTGGTTGGGAGAAATAGCTTCCCTTTCTCAAAAGTTACAACCATGCAACTAATTTGGCACTGAACATGGCTGATTGGATGAGTGGAAAATCAACAAGAAGCTAGTCTTCTACCCAAATCATCAAGGTGTCAACTGAAAAAAAATCCAATACCTCTTTTAGTTGCTCTACATTTAGATTGAAGAGGTATGAAAGCTGATCCTTGGTACTTTGTAGCTCACCCTCATGCTTAGAAGCAAGCATGACTGGTTGTGACTTCTCCTTTGACTCCAATGAAGTCAAATACCTCATTAGGCAAGGTATGATCCATTTGATATGCCCATAGCTCTGATTTTCAACTCCAAAATGGAGTCTTCTTGTAGACCTTCTTGGGTGGGTGATGTGGAAGCAATGGTAGGACTTTTCTGCCCTTTCTCTTCCTTCATGGCAACATGGAACTCTTCTATAGTGTGTAACTCCTCGTTATTGATTGCAACATCCAATGAAGTTTCTTTTGCATTGTTGTTACCTGCTGCAATACATTGTTGGCTTTGGAGCTCCTCCATTATAGATTTTGGAAGATCAAATTCTTCCATCTTTGATTCAAGAGGCATGTTGCAAACTATAGGCTGTTGTCCTTGAACTCTTTTGTCCATGGCAGCAAGTTCTTGTTGTTGGAGAATGAATGGTGAAGAAGGAAACATGGTAATTTCAGCTAGCTCTTCATCTAAACATTCTTCTAAGTCTGATGGAAAATCAAACTCTTGAATGTCTTGCTGCAACAAAGTCTCTCCCTCTTGTATGGTGGCCTCCAAATCTGCATTTTCTTCACCCTGTATAACTTCATTTTCAAACATGAAACTTGTCAATCCAAACTCATCCCAAAAATCAGATTGTTGGAGAGATGAAGTGGGAGAGAAGCATGAAATTTCTTGTGCCTTTTGCTCACAATTTGGACCTGTTTTGTTCACCTCCATAATGGCTTCATCAATCAAATCAGCCCCTTCAAATGAAAGCAAAAACATATCAATAATGCTTCCTTCTTCTACTGTTGTAAAAACTGACTTGACCTCATCCATTTGCTCCTCAAAGATGGGGTTTTGAGATGGTTTTCCTTCCTTCTCGATGGCTGATTTTGCAGTGCAAACTGGATCAGCATTTTCTTTGGGCAAAGTTCCAACATGGACACCCAACTCATCACCAAAAAACTGTTGTTTTTATCACTTCATTGCTGTTATAAAATCAGCCTTGTTTTCCACTTGTTCTCCAACTTCAACATCCTCTATTGGTTTCACCATCAAGGGGATTTTTGTAATCCCGAATTTAAGAGCCCAACTCTTCAGACTTTGAATTTCTTCATCCTTGTTTGGCTCTTCTTTCTGCTGCTATTTTCCTTGATTGGCATTCTAATTTTTATCCTCCCAACATGGATTTGGGAATGCAAGAGGAGAAGTGGATTGTAACTCAATTGATTTTGCAATTTTTTGTGGTGGTGGGGGAGGTAGGAACTCTTGTTTCTTTGGAGGGAATGGCTGTTTGGAAGGGAAAAGGATAGAAGAATTGAGATGGGGTGGAAGACTAGGGAATGGAGAAATGGATTCAACACTTGGGACAACAGATGGAGAGTTTAAAACTTGACACTGCTGAGATAAAATAGATTGGGAAAGAGGGAGAGAAAAGGCATGAGATGGTGTGCTTACCTGTTGACAAGGTTGTTGAATACTCCTCTCATACACATTTATTCCTTTAGTCCACTTTGTAAGAAATGGTAGTGTTGTAATCATGAAGGCTAGCTTCTCTTGAGGGCTATAATGCCTTGGAAAATGTCCCACCCATGGACAAGGCGCTCTACAACTGATTCTAAATGCTTTCATTTGTGCTTGAGCCCTGGATTGCACCATGTTTACCTCCATCTTTTGGATTTGTTCCAGCAAATCTGTATTTTCTTCTTGACTGCCCTCATGACCAGCATACCCTTGTGCTTGACATGCTTCATATCCAAACCGACTTTGCACTTGCTGCTCATATGGGTAGACATGCTGATTTTGAATTTGATCAAAATGTTGATTTGGAGGATTTGTAAAACACGTTGGAGGTGTGATATACTGCAGTTGTAAATGTGAATTCCATGATGGAAATGAACTCATGATTACACAACTTCATGGAATGGAAAAGAATGAAAATGATGGAAAGAAGAATGGATGGAAATGAATGGAAAATAGGTCTCTGAACTTAGAGAATGAGTTGTTTACCAGATGGAGTTGTCAAATGTGCTTTTGAAAGTGCCTCTAAAAGGCTAAATATTTAACAGAACACACCAACCTGTCAAAGATAAAGTGGAAGACCTCTAAGGTCCCACCGGTGTGCCAAAACTGTTGTTGCAAATCAGCAGCACCCCTGGATGTTGATCAGATTTCTAGTTTGATATTTTAGACATCCAGTGTGATTGCACAACATTGAATCCTCTCCCCAAGTGTGGGACTTGTAAAATGGGAAAGGAATCTCCAGATTAGAGGTTGGTTCCTCAACTCCTCTGATCAAATTTATCACTTACAAGTTGTAGAGGTTTAAATTCCTAATCCTACCCTAAATTCCAAAGGAGACAGAGATAGAGAATGCAGATAAACTAAAACTAATGCTAATAGGTGATGCACCAAAGGAGTGGTGAGCATTTCTCACTTCTGCAGATTGACACAATTCATAAAATGCAACAAAACAACATGCACAAACTGATAACTGTAATGAAGAATCAGAAATTAGTCAAACAACACCAGCAGAGGATGAAAAATTAATCACAGGGCCTGTATTGTTATTTTAACATCAAAATCACTTGCATTACAACACCTGGGAGGCAAAAATGAGTTGTAGTTCTTAGAAAAGGTCTAATATTCCACCAAAATCACTTCCAAGGTGAGAAAGGGGACCTGCAATACACAAAAAATGTTCAACCCTTTGAAAATGAGCCAAATATGGCTTTTACAGTGCAAGGGACGAGCCCAGGAGAGAGAAACACGGAAAACATGGAATGTAACATTCCCAATTTAGTACATTAGAACAAGATTTTTTTTTTTGATAAATGCTTCCTGGTTCTAAATACATAATTTAGAACTCACAAATCAAAATGACCATTCTTATAATAGATAACCATATGTAGCTGTAATGACTCGGTGCACCCCCGATCTATTCATTCCATGACTCGGTGATCTACCGATCTATTCATGAGTTTCACAGAGTTGGTGTTTTTACTATAACTCTTCACTCTTGTGGTTCTCTTCCCTAATCTGGGATTTCAGAATGCTCTGTCCAAGGAACCTATTTGAATAATTGTTACCATTATTCATCACCATCTCATCCCTTAGACTAGGTGACATAGGACAACGTAATCAGCAGCTTGCGATACTTTGGCCAAAGTTTTGAAACATACTACTCATGTCTCATATTCCTTGATGGCATACTCATCAATCTGGAATACATCCTCCACCCCACTCCGATGTTATATAGAATGTCCTATACTAACTTCTGTCAGCCATCCCTGTCCCAAGTCATTCACTCAGGAACGGATTAATAACATGACAACGTTATAAGGATGTTCTCGAGGACTAGGGATAAGCTGACATACTGGATCAACCCTAGTTGACCCTGTGTGTCAAGGTACCCTGAATCCCCAAGGGCAGCCTCATAACATGACCATGTTCCTAACCAGATCCCGAGTAAAAACTTGTTCGAGTTTAAGGTGTAAATCTTAACGATCAATGCAAAGGGTGTCGCCATAAGTCACCTGCATTGTTGTATCTTCGAGAAGATCCTAATCTTCTCGAAGGTACAACCCTACAGTTGACTTGTGCCGTCATTCTTCAAAACCACCTCGAAAATATCTACTTAACTTTAAGGTGTTACTTCCGTTGAGTTAAAGTTATACTTTAAGACGCTCCTTTTAGGGTAGTCTTTTCCCAACCCCCGGGTTCCTCACCTTTGAGTTGCCTTTCCTATTTAAGACCCATTTCACAGTGAGAAGATTAATAAGATTTGAGATCTCATCAAGGAGTTCATTGATTCACAATTATCTTAATCAACGAAATTGGGCAGTAGCCCCAAGTCTTCTCATAAGGTTGCTAACCATACCCTTTTAGGTTTATATCAGTTCTCAAAGCTGAAATATATCTTTCTTATTAGTAATAAGATATAGTAATTTTAAATCATTTAATATGTTGTCTTGACTTAGATCAAGGTTAGGAAGTAATAAATTACTCTTCCTGTTCAGCTTCCTGTTAAGGTTTATTTTAACCTTAGCTTCTCGAAGAACAGTGGGCTAATTTCAAATTTAGCCTTATATAGAACATAACAGAACTACCAATCATTTACAAGTATCCAGCCACATAATCTTTACAAGGCTTACTTAGAGAATCCCAAATATCTCCAAGGTATAAAATAATAAAAATGCACTTAAAAACATTCGAACCGAAGAAGTTCAATTCATCAAGATACAATGCAGCCACATAAGTAACAATCCCCTCATTTCATTCATTTCTAAGCTAATCAATTACAATTTATGCATTCAACATATTTGATACAATACACAACAGCAAGAGAACAACTTTCTCCAGTGTAGTACATTTAGAGAATCAAGTTGGAATTCATCATAAAACCAAATTAAACAATCTGAACATCATATCAGATCTGCGTGCCTTTACCACTTACGACAACCATCTGCAAAAATTGTCAACGCGGGTCAGTTCGGTGAACTGAGCATGATAAGCACTAATTCTTAAAACAATTGCAATCCACCAATTGCTCTCATTAAACACCCTGTTTAAATGAAATCATTTCTTCAAACATGTAAACATAAATCAGACTATGCTCTTTCTGTAATTCAAACATGACTTTTAATGCATAACTCATATTATAGTTACCAATTAATCCTAAATACTTTTCAGATGATTCATCATATATATTAGAGACTAAGAAGAACAAATGTATCCAAAACAACCATCCATCTGAATCACTAGGACAACAATAATCCACAAATTATTCCATTCAACAACACAAATGAATTTCCTAACAGTTCGTGTATCCAACAAATATGTTTTTACCCATTCCACAAAGGCAGTTTATAACATTCCGCAAGCTCAACTGACGGGATTCTTTTATAATCATAACATATTTCAATGGTATTGACAAGTATACCTACTTATACAGCAACACACATTTTATACCAGTCTCTCCATACAATACCACAGTCTATTCTTGTTATGCCCTTACCGTAGAGATCACATAAGGATACAAGAAGAAAGCACACAAAGTTTCTAGACTAGGAGAGAGTATTTTCTTATTCCTCCTATTATGCATCAACATATACTTTACAGCATAGGAAAAGAAACAGAGACAGTCAGATTCCCATATCAATCATGTTCTGGACTATATACTTTACAGCATAGGAAAAGAAACAGAGACAATCAGATTCCCATATCAATCATGTTCTGGACTGTACCGACTCCTCTAGAATAACGCAATTACATTTACGCATGTGACTAAACAGTCGAGATTACAAGAAGAACTACAGTTTCATCTAAATTCCATAATAAAAATCACCTGTAGCCATTAAGCAATACAAGAGCTCTCGCGACAAAGTAGTAGTAAATAATCCAAACATAATAGACTCAACAAATCTTTCCATATCATTCATCAAACATGAAAATACCCTATGCCATCGCCTGACATGGCACAACTAGGAACTCTTTATCTCAGTCAAATACGAGACTAGATAACACTATAAACAAAGGATGTTTCCATATGCAAACACAACGACATTTCCACTGAGTCGAAACACATACATACACAGCAACATTCAACTGAGTCTAATCTCTACGATGATACAGCAAGGACTTATTTCAGAAGCCTAATTCAAGAAAGAATAACCACAACAAGGATTTCACATAAGTCGACTCCATATCAATAATTCATCAAAGTTTCATCCGAAGTCGAGCTAATACGAAAATACAGCAGGGACTCAAACAGAGTCAAGTTTGTAATGAAAACCCAGCACTTAATTCCCCAGAATCAAACTGAATATATACACAACAATATTTAGAAAGAGTGTATTCAATATGCATGCACAGCGAGGACTTAAATCAGAAATCGAGTCAACACGCAACACATCATGGACTTCATCAGAAGTCGTGTTCAAATGGAAATACTGCAAGGACTCCAACAGAGTCATAACCCACCAGTACTCACAACCAGGGTTTCGATTGAAGTCAAATTCATACGACAACAACTCAAAGACTCCAACTGAGTCAATACCAAATAGTATTCACTACAAAGCTTCTACAGAAGTTGAAAACATAAGATACGTTTCAAGGACTCCAACAGAGTCATTTACATAAATAATCCTTGCAAACCTTCGACGGTGTCTAACCAAAATTGAAAACACAGTAAGGACTTCACAGAAGTCGCGTTCAAGTAAAATAAACACAGTAAGCATCCCAAATAGAAGAAACATCAAGTATTCACAGCAAGATTCAACAGGATTCAACAACAATAATAGCACAGCCGGGTCTTCAGTCGAAATGAATCCAAAAAGAAGAATAAATACAGTAAACATTTCAACAAAGTCTTCGAATAACCCGAGATCCCCAATCCATAGGAAAAGAAAAACCAATACATTGCTTCAAACCAACTGTACTAAAATCACCTGAATAGAGTTGTTTTAATGAAAGCATTTGAAGTAAAGCAAGATTTTTAAAAGTTAGGGCCTATCATGCCTGATAGTGTCGCTTAAAAATCTGAAGAAGATCTCTGAATGTGCTCGCACCTTCTCTTCTTCCTCCACGATAGATTAAACAACAAGAAATTGTTATGTTCATGCCTTATAAACTTTCCCCTGACAGAGAAAGGAGATAGATATTCCCAAGTTGCCATGCAACACAAAGTTCACGGTTCGAAGAACCAAAGATGATCACAGAGAAAAACGGGCGTATGGAAAACCAAACAACCAACCGCTTTCCATTTGCATGCCTTCCCAAGCAATCCACACTCGGGAACCGAAGTTCATCAATGACATTAACTCCAAGATTCCCGCCTATTCTCCATTGCCACCGACCGCCAAAGTTGGCGATTGACAAATGAAAACAAACAACCATTCCCAAATTTGGCGATGCTGCCACGTCAGGTCACAATAGCCATTAGCAACTTCCACCAAATCCCAAGTCCTTCATCCTTATCCACCTCATTTAATGCCATGGAAACCACCACCCATGACTCACACCCCTTCATAGGTCCCCCTCCATCCATTATCCTTAGTTAGGTTAGAAACATAGGTTAGATCATAAGGTAAGACATTAGTCTTACTTCCATAGTGCTAGGTGTAGCCAACCTTAGGAGCATTAAACCTATAGTTTTAGGGCTAAGTTAGATTAGCAATAATTCAATCAAATAGGTTCTAGTTTAGGTTAAGGTTATTAACCTTAATGAATCCAGTCTAGGTCTCACAAGTAGGACCGATCAGTATTAGAACCAAGCAGGGTATAACATTCCCGTAATGGATTCTATCCGGTATAGCTAATAAGCTTGCAGTATACACCAGAATTTCTTACCTGGCTTAAGGTCTAGGCCTTCCTGATATTATGATATCGGGAACCAAATTCATTTTTACACGATCAGCCTGAGTTAAAATCTGGAATTGCTTATTCAACACATTCAGACCTTGCAACTTTCGTAAGGTCGATAATTTTTTTGTTCATCCTGAATAGACTTAAAACATCTCTTGGATCAATGCACTTGATCCAAGGCTGAGTCATAAAGACGGTTAAATCCACAATTCCTCCCGAAATCAATTGAACTCAGGTGCTAAAAATGAAAGAAATAAAAGAGTCCAAGTATATCCTGACTCAGTCAAAGATCTTCAAGAGCAAAGAAGATACAATCCATATCAAGCATGACTTCACAATCAAAGGAACACATCCTTATACAGAAGAAATCATATATCAACACTTGAAAACTCAGGAGGAAGTAACAATAGTTCAGGGTGTTACATGGAAGGGATTCAACCATTGACCAAAACACATTCAAAATAGCATGGGCATCCTTATAGACCTATCCCCTGACATTTTTAGCCATGCTAGGAGAGAATGCAAGCCATTCTTCATTAAAAACGGTGGTTGAAATGTCATTTCTATCCATGACCACGTGCCAGAGGCATTTTTCAATTTTATCTCTCCAAAATCCATCAAAATGAAAAAATGACCCTGAAATCTTGTAGATAATTTCACCAGCTTTCCATTGATATAAAGAATGCGAAAAACTGAGCTCTGGATCAAAAGATATGGCCATTTGAAGTTTTAGGGCAAAATAGGGCCAAACCGGGTTGGCTAGCAAAAAATTCAATTTTTGCACCTTTTTGGTCATTTGGAAAATTTTATAAAATTTCCCCATGCTCCACCACTCTAGGTGCCACGTGGCGGCATCTCATTGGTTGTGGGCCTTTCAGGGGAAATTTTTTCCAAAAAACTCCACCGAGCCATAACTTCAAAAATACATGGAGTTAGGAGGAAAACTTTACCTTCTCGGAAAGATGAGAAATAGCTCTATCCAATGGTGTCATTTCCAAAAGGTTTTGAGTGCATTAAAAGAAAAATATTATGACTGAGTAACAAGAGAGAAAAAAAATGAGAGGAGTTAGCCACAAAAATGAGTAGGGGCACATTTTGGATAACAAGTACCTACATGTATTAGCGTTCCATTTATATTATAATCATTTAGTTTTACTATTTTCATCATTTACATAATATTCATTCAAAAACTACAAAAAAATGACATTCCTAACCATTCTGAAGTGTATGAATCATAAATAAGAACATTTAAAATGATAAGTGTATGATGAAGAGTGTCGAGTAAAAATAGTATATGTATGTATGTGTATATGTATATATGATTGTGTGGGTATCACCAAATTTCAAAGTATGGTCTTGTTGGGTTTTAAAATGGTACTTTAATCAAAACCACAGTCAAGGGACATCAATTCCCTCCTCTTTATGGGAGAGGTTCCCTTATTGAAAGCAAGAAACAAAGCTTATATACAAATGTACACTTTCATCTTAAGGCTAGACCTCTGACATCTTGAAATGATTTTATACCAAAATAGCTTATCAATACAAATGAATAGAAGAAATGAAGAAAGGAAAGAGCAGAATATAACAACACTTTCAGGAAATATAGATAGCAAAGTATAACCCTATACGTGCTGAGCAAGAGTGATACAAGAAAGAATCATTCACATTCACAGCGTAAGATATCATTCCACGAAACAAATTTCTAGAAATCATATCAATAAGAACACAAAGTTTCTTATCATAGAATATAAATGATCCACAAATTTAAGGTAAACAAGAAGATATAATAGATGAAGATAGAGAGAAGGGGAAAATCTTTCTATATTGATTACTTTTGGTTCTATTTACACTTTAAAAGTATCATAGTCTAACCATTTGTAATGAGCCAAGCTCTTACATTTATAGATGAATCCAAGAGAGGAGAAGAAGATAAGGAAGAAAATATTATTTGGCACTCAACCACCAACCATCAATGCCCCTGTAAATCCACCTTCAATCTATCAAATCTGGTTCTCCATGTCTTTGGCATGTTGAAGAAGGAAGGATGAAGCATAAAATTTAGATTTGATCTAGTTGAAACAATCTAATCACATATTAATGACATGAATGATGGTTTCTAGATTTTCACCCAAATCAAGATATTGAGTCGAGTTCACCATGTCTGTTTGGCATGCTAGAGAAGGAAGGATGGAAAATCAGATTAGATCTCGGTAGTTAAAGCAATCAAATCCCATATTAATGGTTTGAAAGATGTTTTCTAGATTTACAACAACCAAATCCTACTGAAAACAATATTTTATGCTTCCATGGTGTATAGGAGACCAAGATCTTTCCAACAGTATAAAATTTGTCAAATTTTGAGACTTGGAACGAAATTTATCCTCATTTGAATATTTGAATCGAATCCATACAAAAATGGTGAAAATACAAAAATGGATTAGTGGGCCCAAATTGAAATTATGTCTTTAGTGCAAAATATGCAAAAGTGCAAAAGTTCCCTACAGCCCCAAAAGCCTGCAACTTCACATTTTGCATTTGGGTCTTACATGTGGCATTACCCGAGTGGTAACAGAGTCATGAATCACTTTATAATTTTATTTCTTTTAGAAACGAGTCTAAAAACCTCAAATTTATCTCGCCGACACACCTCTCCACTTTGACTTTGGATGTGGGCTCAACATTTGACTTTATCCCTCTTGGAAATAAGGCTCAAAATATTAAAAGGCTCTAAAAATATACCTTCTCGCTTTGACTCTTCATGTAGGCTCAATATTTGACTTTTTTCCTTAGCATGATCGGGGTCATTGTTCATTTTTCACTTTATGCCTTTTATGGAAACAAGGCTCAAAATCTCAAAGTTCTACGTTAGCCCACCTTTCCAAAAGCTTTATGTTTGAATCGGGACATGTGGAGGCTTCCTTCTCATTTGGAGACTCACTTTGTATTTTCATTTTGAAAGAGTGCCAAAGAGACACATGGCTCCTTCCGCTTCCTTACCTTGTTTCTTTATATTTTGGCTAAGTCCCTTTTGTTTGGCGAGGCCATATGTCTAACTTGGGACATGTGGAAAGTTTGCGCTTGTTTGGGGGCTAAATTTCACTTCAACCATTGGAGGTGCACCATTAAGACACATGGAGAGATCTACCTATTTTTTTGTAATTAGTCGATTCGAGCCTGCTTTGCCCATTTGACGTCTTTTGGACCCTAGACAAGTGAAGGGATAGGACTAGTTCGTGGTCTCTTTTTGGGTTGTGCCTTTGAATTTGTGCCGATGAGGCATGTGGAGAGTTGGTGCATGTTTGGGGAACTACTTTTGGCTTAGACCCTTGAAGTTACGCCAATGACACACGTGGCGCCATCCACCGATCCTTTTTACTTAACCGATTTAGACCCGGTCCTCTTTATGCATTTTTGGCTAGGTCCCTTCTTCTTATTTAAGAGAAACTATTTTGGGTTCTAGACATGTGGAGAGTTAGAACTCATTTGGGGTCTATCCATTGGGTCTCACTTCTAAATTTATGCCGATGAGGCATGTGGCAAGCCTACGCTCACTTAGGATCCTGCTTTGATCTTTCCTTTTGGAGGTGCACCGTTGGTCTGCATGGATGCTTCTAACAACTCTTTATACTTAGCCAATTTATCGGCTGGCTTTTTATTTTTAGACTCTAGACATTTGGAGGGTTGGTGCTCATTTTGTGTCTCCACTTTTGTTTACCATACCAAAAGTACGCCCAAGAGACATGTGTCACCTTTTGTGGTCTTTCCATACTTAGATGATTTGGGCCTCTTGCCCTTTCTTCATACAAAACCAAAACTCCAAAAATTACCCAAGGACCCACCTTCCCACATCTAATTATAGATGTCCATGTACTCATGGATGCTGGGGCTAGAAATTGATAGGGAAGATACACTTATAATTCACAAGTGAATAAAAATACAAAGGAGGGGAAGCTCCACCATTTACACCCAAAAAAAAACAGCTCCTCATGAAAAGAAGAACTATAAACAATACCAGGCTCGATGTGATCCACAACCATAGAAGAAGGATTTGAAAATTTCATTGAATGGAGGAAAAAATTTTCAAGCATCTAGATGGGAACCATGCAGACTGTAAGATTCTAAATTAACAAGGTGAGATTGCAAATGAGCACCCACTTCTTCAAAGCATGAATTTTTCTATCTCTCCAGACTTCTCACTCTACTCAAACATCTCTCAAAGGCACCAACTCAAAAATTTCAAAAGTTTGACTTGAAAAATGAGGGGAATTTTGAGGGTGACAACAACTAGCTCTTTCTAGGGATGACTTGGTTGGGACAAAGGAACGAGGAAAGATCAAGAACCATAGAAAAACTTTGGGAAAGTAGACTAGTGCCTTATCCATTGGGAAAATAGAGTCAAAGGCAAAACCAATACAGAAGACAACACACACAGAAGGGAAACAAACCAAAAAGGAAAAACAAAAACAAACAAAACACTACACATAGTATATATAAAAGGATTGCCTAATCACCTAGGACTTGACCAAATTCAAATACTGCCCACTATAAGGAAGTGGGAGAGAGGATCCATCCATATAATCCAAGTAGAAATAATTTTCTCTAGCAAAGTGTCTCGATTTTTAAAGGACCAAGCCAAAGAGAATAAAACTTACCATGGTTTCCTTGAGGTTCTTGTCTTTAGTCACATAGTAGAATAATGTCTCCCACTTGAAAATATTTCAGCCTAGCCTTCTTATCAAACAAATATTTCACCTTCAGCTTGATGAGTTGAGATCCTATCAAAAACTTGCATCCTGTCTTCATCCAACTTCAAGGTATGTGGTTCTCTTTTCTAGGGAACTGATGAAACTTGAGTCCTCAATATCCTTCATTAAGTGCAAGGCTGGTAATTCCACTATTACTCGCTGAGCTTTAACACCATACACCACCTAAAATAGAGACATCCCAATTACTCTCTTAGGTGTAATTCTATCTTCCCAGAGAGCATCATAGAGCTTCTTGTGCCAATTCCTTTTAGTTTTATTGAAAATATTCTAAACGATGGTTACTAGATTCTTATTTGTTGATTCGGCTGTCCATTTCCTTAAGGATGATAATCTAAAGAATGAGCAAGGGAAATTCCATAGCCATAGCGAGAAATCCATCATCTCGAAGAAGAGAAATTGGAAGCGTTATCAACACAATATTGTTTGGTACCCCAAACCTTATCAAGATTTTCTCTTTGATGAAATTACATACCACCTCGAAGTAGTGTTTTTGACTAGGATAGCCTCTACCCACTTTGTGAAGTATTATGTAGCAGCTTAGCACGTGAGTATGTATAAGACTCAAAGGTGGGTTAAGATTCCTAATGAAATCCAATCCCCATTGTTGAAAAGGATCATCAATACTCTTGGTTTGAGTTGTAAAACAACCAACTTAGGTATCCCAAAAAAATTTTTACAGGCTTCACACTTACCTACCCATTTTGATGCATCTCTCGAACAATGTAGACCAATAGTACCATGCATGAAGGATCTTATGGGAAGTGATGACAGAAGAAAAATTCCCTCCACAAGCCTTGATCATGAAAAGATGAAAACAACTTCTATTGGTTCTCTTTGTCCACACATTAAGGAATCTTCCATCAATGCCTTGCTTGAACAAAGCATTTTCCGATAATACATATTGTGCAGACCTTAACTTAATAGCTTTCTTTTCCTTGGCACTCAAATGGGATGGACACTCTCCATAAGTATGAAAATGTGTAATATCAAAATATCACTCATCTATTGAACCGAGGAAGAGGACAATAGGAAGATCAACTACTTTTATGGACAATTATTCATCATCCCCTTTAGCAATATGCTCACACAAGCCTTTACCCCAAACAAGTTTGTTAAATTTTGCCACAAAATCCCTCATGGGTTCATATGGTTACTTCTTGATATGATAAATTTGAGAAAAGAGGGCATGTACATCTTTAACAGTTTGAAATATTGCTCAAACCGAGTTGTCAAGGTGGTCCAATCGAGTGATTGATGCAACAGAAGATGATAGAACCAATCAACAACATTATCTTGCAATGTTTCCATAAAGAGCCTGACAGAAATGTCTTCATATTCCACCCTAAAAATCCCACATCCAACAATGAAGGCTGCAATGTGTTCATTTGGGTGTACTTTCCCATCACCTCAAAATTTAGGAAAACATTTCCTACTACTCCTGGGTAACTCATTCAATGGTTGAGGAAGAGAAAGAGGCCCAATCCATTTTCCCTAAGGAAGAGGTGCTATCATCTATGGGAAGATTGTCTGAAGGGGAACTGAAACACCAGCAAGTATCAGAGTAAGAAGATTATGACTAAGTTGTTCTGGAGGAATGTTATTCTTGGAGTTTCTGTCTTTAACAAGAGGTGTGCTTGCAGAATGAGTTCCTTTGTTCCTTCTTACTGGAAGAAGAGAGAATTTTTGTTGCTCCAAAAGTTGAAAATGAGGATCTTCAACCCCAAGAGCTTTCTTCCCATGAGTATACCGTGGATTCACTAGATCAAAAATGATCTCTAAGTTTTTCTTTTAAAAGGGATATGTTTGAAAAGAAATCCCCATTAGAGTCACCAAAACTATTGGGTTTTAAAATGGTACTTTAATCAAAATCACAGTCAGGGGACAACAAGTCCCTCCTCTTTATGGGAGAGGTTCCCTTATTGAAAGCAGGAAGCAAAGCTTATATACAAATGTACACTTTCATCTTAAGGCTAGACCTGTGACATCTTGAAATGATTTTATACCAAAATAGCTTATCAATACAAATGAATAGAAGAACTGAAGAAAGGAAAGAGTAGAATATAATAGCACTTTCTAGAAATATAGATAGTAGAGTATAACCCTATACATGTTGAGAAAGAGTGATACGGAATAGAATCATTCACATTCAAAACGTAAGATATCACTCCACGTAGACACAAAATTCTAGAAATCATATCAATAAGAACTCAATGTTTCTTATCATAGAAGATAAAATGATCCACAAATTTCACGTAAGCAAGAAGAGACAATAGATGAAGATAGAGAGAAAGGGGAAAATCCTTTTGTATTGATTGCTTTCGGTTATATTTACACTTCAAAAGTATCGAGTCCAACCATTTGCAATGAGCCAAGCTCTTACATTTATAGAGGAAGCCAAGAGAAGAGAAGAAGAGAAGGAAGAAAATCTGATTTGGCGCCAAACCACTAACCATCAATGCCCTTACAAATCTTCCTTCAATCTTTTAAATATGGTTCTACATGTCTTTAGTGTGCTTTGAAGAAGGAAGGATGAAGGATCGAGATTTAGATTTTATCTAGCGGAAACAATCCAATCACATATTAATGGCATAAAGATGTTTTTCATATTTTCACCCAAATCAATATATCCAAAGCAAGTTCCCATGTATGTTTGGTATGGTGGAGAAGGAAGGATGGAAAATCAAATCAGATCCAGGTAGTTGAATCAATCGGATCTTGTATTAATGGTTTGAAAGACATTTTACAAATTTCTAACCACAAAACCCTACTAAAAACAATATTTTATGCTTCTATGGCATAGAGGAGACCAATACCTTTCCAACAATATAACATTTTTTAAATTTTGAGCACTGGAGTGAAAGTTATGCTCATTTGAATATTTGAATCAAATCCATACAAAAATGGCGAAAATGCAAAAATAGATCCGCAGGACCCGAAATTGAAATTGTGCCTTTAGCGCAAAATATGAAAAAGTGAAAAAGTTCCCCAGCCCCACAAGCCCGCAACTTCACATTTTGCTTTTGGGTCTGACACGTGGCATTACTTGAGTGGTAACAGAGTCGCGGCTCACTTTATAATTTTACTTCTTTTAGAAATGAGGCTCAAAACCTCAAAGTTCTCCACCGACCCACCTCTCTACTTTGAATTTTGATGCGGGCTCAACATTTGACTTTTTCCTTTTGAAACAAGGCTCAAAATCTCAAAAGGCTCTGACGATCTGCCTCCCTACTTTGACTCTTCATGTGAGCTCGATATTTGACTTTTTCCCTTGGCATGAGTGGGGCCGCGGTTCACTTTATCACTTTACACCTTTTATGGAAATAAGGCTCAAAATCTCAAAGTTCTCTGTCTCGCCTACCTTCCCAAAAAGCTTTATGTCTAACTCCGAGACACGTGGAGGCTTCCCACTCATTTGGAGACTCTCTTTGTATTTTCCTTTTGAAAGAGAGTTGAAGATACATGTGGCTTCTTCCATTTCCTCAACTTATTTCTTTGTGTTTTGGTTAAGTCCCTTTTATTTGGCGAGGCCATATGTTTGACACAGGACACATGGAAAGATGTCATTCATTTGGGGGACTGCCTTTGGCTTTTACCCTTGAAGGTGCACTGTTGAGACATGTGGAGAGCTCCACTAGTTATTTTATACTTGGTTAATTCAAAGGGCTTCTACCCATTTGACTTATATCAGACCCTAGACACGTGGAGGGCTGGTGCTTGTTTAGGGTCTCTCTTTAGGTAATGCCTTTGAAGTTACGCCGATGAGGCATGTGGAGAGCTAGTGCATGTTTGGGAAATTGATTTTGGCTTAGACCCTTGAAGGTATGTAGATGAGACATGTGGAATTGTCTACCGATCCTTTTATACTTAACCGATTTGGACCTGCTCCTATATCTCGCATTTTTTTTTTTGAGTCCCTTATGCTTATTTAGGAGTGATGATGTTGGGTTCTAGATAGGTGGAGAGTTAAAGTCATTTGGGGTCTATCCCTTAGGTCTCACTTCTGAAGTTGTGCCAATGAGGCATGTGGCTAGCTTTGTGCTCGCTTAGCATCCTACTTTGATCTTGCCCTTTGGAGGTGCGCTGTTGGGCCACATGGAGGCTTCCGCCGACTCTTTATACTTAGCCGATTTATCGGCTGGATTTGTCTTTTTGAACTCTAGACACATGGAGGGTTGGCACTAATTTAGAGTCTCCACTTTAATGCACCATACCAAAAGTGTTTGAGCAGACAGACACATGTCACTTTCCGCGGTCCTTTTATACTTAGCTGATTTGGGCATCTTTGTCATTTCTTCATATAAACCCAAAACTCCAAAAATGACCCAATGACTCACCTTCCCGCATCTAATCGAGAGATGTCCACACAATCATCGATGTCGGGGCTAGAAATTGCCAGCGAAGATACTCTCATCATTCACAAATGAAGAAAAATACATAGGAGGGGAAGCTCCACCATTTACGCCTGAAAACAAACTGCTCCTCATGGACAGAAGAACTATAAATAATACTAGGCTCAATGTGATCCATGACCATATAAGAAGGATTTGAAAATTTCATTCGAATGGAGGAAACAATTTTAAAGCATCCAGACGGGGACCATGCAGATTGCAAGATTCTAAATTAACAGGGTGAGATTGCTAATGAGAACCTACTTCTTCAAAGCACAAGTTTTTATATCTCTCCAGACTTCTCACTCTACTCGGACATCTCTTGAAGGCACCAACTCAAATTTTTTTGAAAGTTTGACTTGAAAAATGAGGAAATTTTGAGGGTGAAAACAGGTCTACATACTCATAGAGAGTTAAAAACAATAAAATCATGTGTATATATATATATATATCGTGTGTGTACGTACATATGTATGTATGTATGTATGTATATATATATATCTGTGTGTGTGTGTGTGTGTGTGTGTGTGTGTGTGTATGTGTGTATGTTTGTATGTATTTATGTATGTATGTATCTTACTATATATATATAGATAAACAATAAGAAATATAAGGGTATAAGAATTCCTTTAAGACCCATGTAATGTAGTAAGTTGAGGGATCCTAATATTGATCCTATGTTATCGTCTTATTTGACTAACCTCAGGGAGCCTCTATGTGCCAATTGGTGAGAGTTCCCATGGGAGCCTCCAATTCCGATTCCGTAACTATGGCTACTATGGCTCCCATTCCTTGGTAATATACCCCAATAAAAAGAAACATGTTTTCATAGAGAAGAGTTATATTCCTATAGGGTATCCTATACTAAGTCGAGATAGATTGGTCATGTCATACCACATTGGGATAAACATTTCATTATGATGATCCATAAATGTTGGAAATCCAAGATCCACCAAAGATCATCTTAGATAATACCATAAGGAAATGTAAATAGATAAAGGATGATCCACCATATAATCTCCCTCCAGTCTTAGGTGGTTCCTACAATTACATGCATGAAAACACATTAAATTATATAAATCATGCCGACAACTAATAAAACTAGATCTTGTAGAGAAGTTAATCTAGGAAATACTCATTAGGATCATACTCCTAGTAAGGATCATCCTCACCATAAGCCTTTGGATCATGCTACTCCTCCTCCTCCTCCTTCTCTTCCTCCCTCTTGATACCCCTTTTAGGAGACTTATATCCTCATGTGGTTATACTTTCAATTTGAAGGATTCCTCCCCATATTCACCTACCTCAAGCTACCTATCTTGGTACCCATATAATATGGCCTATTTATATTGTACAAACCATATGTGTCTAATGTAACCTATTCATATCATTTTCCATGACCTTCTAAGTCTATATATAGAATATAGAAATAAATTAAATATGGTCAATGTAGGGAAGAAAAAATGTTGATATACCCATGTTATAAACTACACCAATATTTAACCACCCCTATCAAATGACTATGTGGTACCTAATTAAGTAGCTAGGGACACTCCCATTGTCCAAATGACAAACATGTCAATATATGGATGAGAAATAATGTTGACAGTGGTAAGAGTAATCACCACCCATGGTCAATACCTATATGTTCAATATCAATTCACCTTCTAGAATTGATGGTATTGAAATCATAAAAATATATACCCATCCGATAAGGGATATCTTACTCACACACACATGACATAATCAAGGTAGTGTAGCATAATACTAATGATTGGAATCTAACAATCATGTATACATTGTGGTTATTTGTAGTCAATATATCCCGACCCCATACATACACTCTTCCATGTTCCTCTATACTTTGTAAAATGGGAGATTAGTGATATACGAACATGTCCTACCCTAATCCCCAATAAAATATTAGGATAAAATTTCAATAATGACATTACACATGTTTTGGATACAGTCTTACTATACATCCACCGATCTAATAACCCACTTAGTACCCACATTGAGTGCCCAAAAATCTCCATAATATATTTTCCATCTATGGGCCTATTCTCGTGAGATATTCCACTATCCACAGACATGAGGTAATAATAATTTGTTATGATCAATAACCCAATATGTCAAGATATCGAAGCAACCTACTAGTAAGGGAAACATGTCTATTCTAATCCACTCTCCATATCCAATCCCTGTCTAGACAGTCAATATCCACTTTTATCAAAATTTAGCATTGCCTAAACGTACCAATATCACTCTTTGGATTTAATACATTTTTTATCAAAGAACACTTGAAAAAAAAAAAATATAATATTTCCACGTAGGGAAGTGAGTCATATTTAAAGGCGCGAATGAATAGGAGAGCACATGCACAGAACAAAAGTTCAACTTTTCAAGACTTGGTCGTTTTTTGCTCATAAAGGTATATTTTTAGAGATGGCATGCAGAGCACACAAAGGAGGTAGAGATGTGCGAACCACGCACCGGATATTTTTTAGGATTGATACAAAGGACTTTACATGGACACAAAGCTGAAAATAGATCTCATTACTATCGCTTAGCTAGTAGTAGTATATTGTTAGCGCACTTGCATGTTTGGCTAGTTTTGTAAAGGCACGTGGATAAGAATAGCACACAACCTATTTTTGGAGTGGATAAGCAGTGAAGGGAAATTCCCCACCCTTATAAATATGTAGTAAACTATGTAATAGAGATATAGAGACATACAGAGAGGAGGTATATATAGAGTTATGATGTTACGCACATGCTACTATTATTGTAATGAAGCTTCTGTATACTCATTGCATTGAATATAATGAAGGAAATTGGCTGAATCTAAGTGTTAGTTTTTGTGTGTATCTGAATCTAGTATGTTTTTGATCTCATCATGGTTAGTACTTAATTCTATTCTCCCTTAGGTATAGAACTGGTATGCTCTGTAGAATGATGAGCTAGTAATAGAACTATATATGTTAAGTCTCCATCATGCTAACATCCTACTATAACAACCCTAAAGAGGGACCTAGAACTTTTCATGCTTCGGGTAAGTGCTCGCTTAGGTGTGATGTGCCAAGGTGTTTATGGTTTTATTGGGTTCGTATCACTAAATTCTAGGATGCATCATTATTAGTTCATTCATCGGGACCTCTTTTCAGCTTGATTTCAGGATGATTCACAATGAAGACATACACGGGTGACCTAAGCAAGTATTGAACAATGGATACGTGATATGGAAGAAGAATACACACGGTGGTTCATCACTAGATCTGAGTTTAATGCATGCACTTGGGTGGAACATAATAAATATGATAGTTTATATGAGAGATTTTTCACTATCTTTCTAGTAGAATTATACGAGTGGCTAATTATTTATGCATCTAAATAGAATTGGAGGTACCGCACACTTGTCTAGATGTACAAGAATTCCAAGCCCTTTATGATGCTGATCTGATTTGGACTCGAGCTATGGATACATGGTTTCATGGTGTCTTGAACAGTTATATCTTAGAATATTAAAATTACACTTAATCATGTCCAGAGGTAGCTGAATTCTAGTTCTTGCAACATCCATGGGGAGCTTACCTACAAGGAATTCCACTACCGATCAAGATCCTGATGGTAACTTTGAATTTGGAGAGTAAAATGATGGCTAACTAAACCCCACCATGCACAAGGGCAGGAACAAGATTGGTGAAAGATGGCAGACCTAGTGGTAGAAATGTAAAGAGAGGAAGGGCATCTTAAGTATAATTAGGTGCGCGAGAGGGAGATAGAGAAGTAACATACCATTGCAGAAAGTATGTCATTGAGGAGAGAGATGGCTTGTGAAGGATTTGAAGCTCACATAGAAGATGTAGATCCAGAGCATCAAGAACTCCCCCATATTGGAAAACATGATAGGGATCCCCCCTCGGCCTCACAATAAAGCACACCAAAGAGAGACTACATGGGCCACGGGGTGCATCCGAATCCACCGAGTAACCTAGCCCTTTCATTTGGTTTTCCAATATCTAGTATGATAAATAATCAATAAGAAAGTTTGGTAAGTAAGAGAGCAAGCACATAAATGGTTTTGTAGATGACTTCATTTTTATTTAGAGGTGTGTTTTTAGGTACATCATCCACATAGAATATGAGTGCGCTGAATGTTGGATTCACTTCTGGAAGTGGAACTACTTCACAAACTGTAGGGGTTCAATATAGTACTACTATCGGAGCATAGGGGAGTATGTCTATAGGACCTATTCTAGCTATAGGTTTGGGATCAGGAGGCATGGGAAGTTCGATTCTGTGGATCTAGAGGTTCTGGAGGTAGGGGAAACATTGGAGGTTTTGGATCAGGTGGGCAAGGTCCACACCAACCCCATAATATTTATATGGAAATGTCTCTTCATATTACATAGAAGAGGGGCAAAGAAGATGTTGTTGAACATGTGTATATGTGTGAAATATTGTGGCACACAAAAGGAATCACATATTCTGAGCATAAGTCAAGCCAATTTACTACTATGTTACAAGGGCACGTGCATAGCTGGTACAAAAAGTTTGACCCTGATCAGACTTGCATGGATTATGTAGCATTGAAGGATGTGTTCTTAAAAGAGTTTTATATCCTTGAATTTGAGCAGAAGAGTATAAGTGCACTCAAGGATATTAAGCAAGGCACTACTAAGAGTGTGTGCAAGTATGATGCACATTTTAAAATGCTTATGTCTAAACTTTCCTATGATATTCACGTAAGCCAACATGCACAATGGTTTATTGGGGGATTGATTACACCATTTAGGAAGGTGCTGTCACATAAGAGATATACTGATATGTGCGAGGCATTGGAATCATCCCTACATGATGAGGTAGTTGGGAGTATTGACATTGGTGTTAGCCCATTCTTAGAGGCACAAATTACAGCTATGGAAAAATAACTAGAGAAATTATCGGTGAATTCAGCCCATGAAACATGCTTAGGAATTTGGTGTACAAATTGTGAAGTAGAGGGTCACACAAAGGATAGTTTTCCTCATAGAATAGTACACTCATTGTTGATGGATTATGAGATATGCCACTTAAACCATGATGCTAGTTGCTACCCATTATTACAACGTGTGATAAGGAAGAATGTTTCAAGCTACTGTAAAATCTGTAGGTCCAAACTCATGACACGGAGGACTGCCAATTGATTGGACATATCCATGATGCTATATATATCTCAGGCATGGAAGACATGAGTTTTACATAAATCTAAGGGAAAGAATGAGGATCAGGACCAAGAGCACAATTAGGTGCACTATGATCAGAATGAGGGGCATTTTAAAGGTAGTCATGGAAGAGGTTGAGGATACCGTGGTAGTGGAAGAAGTGAGTTCTCTCATGGAAGATGTTATACATGTGGATCTCCGATCACCAAAGGAACAAGTTCCCTTAGAACATTTACATGTTGTTTCTATAGAAATAACCATAGCTATGAAGAGTTCCCAGACTTATATGAGCATCTGAGTAAACAACATAAACAAGAAAACAAAGGAATCAAGATGGAAATGATACAATGCACTCTGGACAATCAATGGATGCCCAAAATAGAAGTAGAGTCTGAGGCGCTACAAGTGAGGATCACGACCCACACTGAGGCAACACATGTCGTGGGAGGCATTACGTAAAAAACCTACCATCACTAACATGAGATTCTTCATGCATGGTACCCAGATCCTACCTATCGAAGGAGGTTTATCAAGATACCATGGAATTTTTAAGGAATCTTTAGGGTGAGATACATTATTTAAAGGAGCGGAAGAAAGCATCGTAGAGATGATCTAAATCGATATAAATGACTTGAAAAAGTGTGCAAAATGTTTCACCAAGAGAACATCATTCCACTATTGCAAAGTTAGTTAAAAGGAACACTCCGCGTGCAAGTACTGAGACCGAAAGACAGATCCTACATGAAAATATCCCTCATAGCCTAGATTATGATAAGAAAATCAATTTGAATGATGTTTTGGATGGGTGGCTATTGAGTAATATACTAATTGATATATGCATGGAAGTCAATGTTCTTACCTTGGATGCATGGGTACAAATGGGAGACCCCCATTGAAGCCATCCTCTAATGTATTATTCATGGCTAATCAGACTAAGGCCACTCCCATAAGAGTTTTAAAAGATGCATCCATTACCATACAAGGAGCCAAGTTCAATGGAGATTTTGAATTTTTAGCACTAGAAGAATTAGATAGCTTCCCAGCTCTATTAGGGCATCCTTGGTGTTATGCAAATAATGCTGATCTTTGGTTCAACAAAGGCTATATCAATTTTTATAATAAAGAGGAAAGGGTCATTATCCCTTTGACAGATGAAAATTTTGCACCCTATGTTGATCCCTTAAGTGAAGAAGATCTGAATAGGATTTATGTACATGCCATCCGAGATCTAGAGATGATTAAACCAACTAAAGAAGGACTAATTCAAAGGGGAGGATACACGCCTATTAACGATACTACAAGTGTTTCTTGTGATAATTGGGCTCACAAAAATTATCATTTCGTAGGGCACGAAGTGAGGAGCATATTCCCTCAAGGCACAAACCGCATTATTTCAGGAGGACAGTAACAAATTGGTACCTTATTACACAGAGAAGGGGATCCCATGGTATTCTTGTGCGCCATGGAAGAAAAATGGATAGACCCACTGGAGAGGAGAAATATGCTAGCATATACACTATGTGGGATAACAACATGCTGGTGGGTGGTCCACAGGGATAATCTGGTTGAATGGGATGAAATTGGGGTTGCTCTTACTACTAGGTTCTTTAGGAGCAATGCACCTACACAAATATGTAATTATCATGGTGATCAACCTATTCAGCACCATGTTTAGAAGTGTGAGAGACTCTAGACAGAAGGGTAGGAAGATTTACCACCTTCACTATGGGTGCACTAGTTTTATTCCACTTTACAAGGTTGTGCATGTTCTTGGTATGTATATGTAGAAATCCATAGAGAAACTAGAAATTGGTAGAATTTAATTACAGGAATGGCCTAGACGTTTGACTTCTTCTCTACAAAACCTCTAGTAGAAGAAGCATTGAAAGTTATCAAGTACTTAACTATGGGGGATAGTGCCAAGGCTGAAGAAATCCTCCAGGAATTATTAGATAAAGAGGACTCAGGAGCGCATCTTGATAAAGAACTAGGGGCCGATGCAACATTACTTCAACACGATTGCCTTGAGACAGAAAAATGAAAATGGTCTACCTAGTGGATGACAAAAATTAGATAATTTGGATTTAAACCATTCAACATGAAGGTGTGAGGTATTAGACAAAGGTGTGGATAAGACCACGTGTGCCTATCATGAACCTATGAAGACAAAGAAGTTGTACATTAGAATAGATACATAGCCTAAGGAAGCCATAATTGGAGATTATTGGTCGACTTTGAAGTGGCCAAAATCATAGAGTTACTGAGGAACTACTAGGACATTTTTCCTAGGGGTACCATGAACTTAAGGGCATGCATGAATCATTAGGGGAGATGAAGATAAATCTTAAAGAGGGTGTGCACCTAGTTAGAAAGAGTCCTTAAAAAATGAACCCCAATTTATATGAAAAGTTTAAAGAAGAGATTAATAACATGTTGAAGTTTGGAATTATCAAGCCCTTGATGAGTTAGAGTGGGTTAGTCCAATGGTGATCATTATCAAGAAGGATGGATGTAATAGAATATGCATGGACTACAAAGAGCTGAATGTTGCATGTGTAATAGATCCATTTGCGCTATGCCATTTACGAGGAAATACTAGAAGGATTTGTAGAGTGTGAAATCTATTTGTTTACGAGATGGGTTCTTTGGTTATCATTAGGTTAGGATTGCCCAGAGAGGATCATGAGAAGACTAAATTTACTACCGAATGGGGTAGATTTTCCTATCTTGTAATGCCCTTGAGTCCGAAAAATGCACTTGTCAGTATTTTCATGCATAGTTGTCCAAGCATTCAAGGAATTTTTTCACAACTTCTTATAGGTATATTTAGATGATTAGATGGTGTATGGGTTAGTTAAGGACCATTGTGAAAATATATGCTTAATGTTTAAACAGTATAATTAGTTGAGTATCTCTTTAAACATCAAGAATTGTATATTTTCTACACCATTTGAGATACTTTTAGGAAAAATAATCTATAAGGAGGGTTTTTTGGTTGATCCAAAGAAAGGTTACAGTTATTATAGGCCTAGGGGAGCCTACCAGTCAAAGTGAGGTATGTGGATTTTTGGGACATACAAGATATTACATAAAATTTATCAAAGGCTATGCCAAATTTGTCGCACCCTTAGAATAGTTACTGAAAGGGAAAGGTACATTCTACTAGGAGAACAACAACAATGCACATTTAAAACATTAAAGGAGAAACTTACTACAAGTGCCTATTCTACGTTTTCCTTCATGGGAAAAACCATTTTATGTACATGTTAACGCCTCTAGCATGGCCATTGATACAAGTGTTAGCTCAACCTCGGAGAAGGTATTGTAGATCATCCTATTTGTTTTTGTAGTAGAAAGTTGGATCCTCGCATAATAGAATTACACAACTACGAGATCACGAATCTTTGTCAATGATCTATGCGTTGCATAAATTTTTCTATTACCTACTAGCTACACCATTAATATTTTATAAAATCACATGAAATCGAAGTATTTGGTAAATAATCCTATTTTACAAGGGCACATATGTTGATGAGTGATCCTATTTCAAGAGTTTTATTTCATAGTTATGGTAAAGCCAGAGAAAAAGTGATTCTGGACTAGGCCATTTATCAAGAATACAAATCACGAGAAAGAAGCACATACAATTAAGGATACCAAGCTAGATGCGTAATTATACAGGTTACAACACATGCCATTAGAACTATAGGACATTGCTATCTTTTTATGCACAAGGATGGCACCAGAAGTAATGAAATCCTTGGAGAAGAAACAAATTGCTATAGACGATGCACCTTATATGTTAATTAGTGGTGACTTGTATAAAATAGGCGAGGATGAAGCATTGTGCCGTTGTGTATTGGAACATGAGAGCATGAACATTATACAAGAAGCTCATGGTGGAATTACAGGAGGCTACTATGCAGGTGATGCCACAACGTGTAAGATTTTACACATTGGATTATGGTGGGAAACCCTCTATAAAGATTATAAGGAATTTTGTAAGGCATGTGATCATTTTCAACATCTTGGAAGACCAGGTTAGTGAGATGAAATTCCTCTGAGACCTATTACTAGCACAAAACCATTTAAGAAATGGGCTATAGATTTTGTGGGTCCTATTTCACTAGTTACGCATTACGGAACTTGATCACACTACATTATAACTTGCACAAACTATTTGAAAAGGTGGAGAGAAGCAACACCTCCCAAATATTGTACAATGAATACAATAGCTTGGTTTCTATGGGAACATATTAATACAAGGTATAGATGTCGTTTGAGTTTGACGGGTGATAGGGGCACACATTTTCTTAATGAGACTATAAAAATTTTATTAGATAAGTTCATGATTGCACACCATAAGACTACACCCTATCATCCTTAGGAAAATGGAATTGTTGAGGCTTTCAACAAATTATTGAGCCACACATTGAAAAAAATATGATATATGGAAGAAATGATTTGGATGATAAAGTATCTGGAGTACTTTGGGCATATATAACAAGATATAAAAGGTTGAACAAATCCATGCCATTTAAGTTAGTGTTTGGTGAAAAATCCATTCTTCTATGGAATTTATGTTACCTTCTTTTTATATTATATGCACCGGAGGTCTAGTTGATAAGAAAGATTTAAAAGAATAGATTGAAAATATAATTTAGATGGATGAGCGACGAGCCATAGCATGTTGGAGTCAGAAGTAAGAAAAGGCCAGGTAGAAATCATGGCATGACAAAAACATAAGGGATATGAAGTTTGAGTTTGGGAAAATGGTACTTCTTTATGACTCTAAGATTTTGTGCCATCCAGAAAAATTAAGGTACATTTGTTGGGGACGTATGTTATCACTTAGATCCTTGAAACAAGTGCTTGCTAGTTAGAAGCACTTGATGGAACACGACTATCCGGTTACTTCAACGGGAGTAGGCTGATGCCCTACCATCAATAAGTCTTCTTAGTGTTTGTAATAAGGAAACATTGCCATTTAGATTATATTTGCAATTTTGTATTTCCTTAATGTATTTACTTCTTTGTCGTTATGCTTTTTCAATTTATCCGTGTGTTGTGAAATAAGCATGCTTACATGCATGAAGCTAATTACTACATGAATCATGTTTATGTGCGAGAGGAATGTACATACTTTTAGTGTGGAGTGGTTGTTTACATCTAGGTACAAGATTGTGGGAATTGAAAGGTGAAAGGAATAAGATGCTACATGTGCTTTTCAATTTAAAGGATTGCCTATAAAAATTTACCAAAGATAGAGATGAATTAAGGGACAATATAACGCGAGGTAAGAAAAGGCCATAACAACTTCAATAGAAGCTGCAATAATGAGGTACTCGGGTGCAAGGAATCACGCCGAGGATAAGTGTGTGACCAAAGCATAGGAAGGTGTGATAGAAGGTTATAGCTGAGGCGTGAAGATGTAACACATGGAAAGGATGAAATTGGTCAATTAATGAGAGGATATTTGGTAGGTGAAAGATAAATGAATGCATAAAAATTTCTATAATCTATATAAGGAAGGGATGTGAATTCATTTTTACTATTATGATTAAGAGTATTTGAAACGAGTTATGTGAGAAGAGTTGAGTGATCAAATTGAGGTACAAGAGGTGGGAAACCAGTCCGATGAAGAGATCTATGTGTAGAAAGAGATTGTGTCCCCGGTGGTAAAGGGTTTGAGTGAAGCAAGGCAAAAAAGAGGAGTAAGGGCATGTAATTTCACCTAGGGCATGCTGAGTCAAGCTATGGTTTGATTCACACATTGTAGAATTAAATGGGCGAGGATATATAAATGATTGCAAGGTAGAAATGGTGCCCAAGAAAGCAATCGCAACAGAGTGAAGGGAAAGAAGAAGATGGTCGAAGAAAAAGAGTTGATGGATCCCGAAAGAATTTTTTTAGAGATGCAATATCTAATGGGGGTTATCGTAGGCCAGAGTGGGATTCTCACATAAGAAGAAGCAATGTGAGTGAGTACAATCATTGTACCTTAGAAAATATGAAAGATCTTGATGCCTTGAGACAAATAAACACACGACGGAAGACATGTCAAAGGTATGACGATGCTAGTTAGAAGATCTTACGAAGATAGGAGTTTACAAGCTATGTGAACTCCCTTACTTTAGGAAATATGATCCCTTGTACCAATGGTTCATGAGCAGAGTGCACAAATATTTTTTCTACTTTGCAGGATGTAGAGCTAGAATTTCAGCCGCACTCATCTCCATGGTAATGGAGTTAAAAGGCATAGGAGAAGATTTTTGAGATGATCTAAAAACAAGTCCGCAATATTGGAGACCATAAAGGAGTTAGGATACACAAAGGGTCCACATGGCATAGACATAGATAAACCAAGAAGTATCCAGGTGGTGTAAGCAATCGCACATCTTGTTATAAAGCTAAATGACCAGGAAAGGTGGTCACAAGTGAACACCATGTGGTTGTACATTGCCAAAATGGTATATTGCGAAACTATCGTTAAGGAAGCACACACAGGAGGAAAGATAAGATTTAGAGGTGTTATGTTATCACTAGTGTTCATGGAGATCAGAGTACCTAATGGACCAAAGGAGAAGATATGGGAGTATCCCATGGAACATAAGTCACCTACAGAAATTCTTCAAAAAGTACTTTTGTGAGGGATACATGACATAACAGTCAAGCAAAGGGCTAAGAAATGGTACGATAGGCTCTACACATCCTTTGAAGAAGAATGGCACATCCCCAAAGACTTTCCTTTGATGGTTGGAAAGGTAGTTTAGTTCACTGTAAACCAACATTTATGTATAGCACGGTTCACCATTAAGGATGGATCATGGAGCTCTTAGTATAAGTTGCCATATGCCTTCACAGCAAGGTACTTCCAGGCATCATTACACATGTTCTCAGATGTGTGGTGATTCACATTCAATGTGGATAAGGTAGATTGTGAATACCACACACTAAGGAAGAAATATGTGTATCTAGGGCGAGGTGGATATATTGAAAGAATCATTTAAGATGTATTGAGCATTAAACCAATAATTTTGGCTGTGGGAGATATTGGAGCATCATTGGTATACCTCCAACTAAATCCAAAGTTGGAGAATAATAATTATGTGGAAGATGAGTTTGCACTTCCGCACCACCAAATGGTAATCACATGGTGGATAACATCCCAAAGTGCCTAAGCCCACAAACCGAATTGAAGTGGACGGTGAGCATGAGGATAGTGGTGGTTTGGAGAAAAGAGGTAAAAGACATCCTACGACCAAGGATGAAGCTAAGAACACCACTACACCACCTCACCCACAAGAGGGGGATGATGAGGAATTGGATGCAGTCCAAGGAGAGAAAAATTTAGGTGTGTGTTCGGGAGAACAAGGACTCAAGGTGCTACTCAAAACAATGCACAAATCTTGATAAAGAACTAGGGGCCGATGCAACATTACTTCAACATGATTTCCTTGAGACGAGAAAAATGAAAAATGGTCTACCTAGTGGATGACAAAAAAATAGATAATTTGGATGTAAACCATTCAACATGAAGGTGTGAGGTATTAGACAAAGTGTGGATAAGACCACGTGTGCCTATCATGAACCTATGAAGACAAAGAAGTTGTACATTAGAATAGATACATAGCCTAAGGAAGCCATAATTGGAGATTATTGGTCGATTTGAAGTGGCCAAAATCATAGAGTTCTTGAGGAACTACTAGGACATTTTTCCTAGGGGTACCATGAACTTAAGGGCATGCATGAATCATTAGGGAGATGAAGATAAATCTTAAAGAGGTTGTGCACCTAGTTAGAAAGAGGCCTTAAAAATGAACCCCAATTTATATGAAAAGTTCAAAGAAGAGATTAATAATATGTTGAAGTCTGGAATTATCAAGCCCCTTGATGAGTTAGAGTGGGTTAGTCCAATGGTGATCATTATAAAGAAGGATGGATGGAATAGAATATGCATGGACTAAAAGGAGCTGAATGCTTTGCATGTGTAATAGATCCACTCGGTATGCCATTTACTTGAGGAAATACTTGAAGGATTTGCGGGCGTGAAATCTATTTGTTTACGAGATGGGTTCTCTGGGTATCATTAGGTTAGGATTGCCCGGAGGATCATGAGAAGACTAAATTTACTACTGAATGGGGTAGATTTTCCTATCTTGTAATGCCCTTGAGTCCGAAAAATGCACTTGCTGTGTATTTTCATGCATAGTTGTCCAAGCATTCAAGGAATTTTTCACAACTTCTTATAGGTATATTTAGATGATTGGATGGTGTATGGGTTAGTTAAGGACCATTGTGAAAATATATGCTTAATGTTTAAATAGTATAAGTAGTTAAGTATCTCTTTAAACATCAAGAATTGTATATTTTTACACCATTTGAGATACTTTTAGGAAAAATAATCTATAAGGAGGGTTTGTTGGTTGATCCAAAGAAAGGTTACGATTATTATAGGCCTAGGGAGCCTACCGGTCAAAGTGAGGTACGTGGATTTTTGGGACATACAAGATATTACATAAAATTTATCAAAGGCTATGCCAAATTTGTCACACCCTTAGAATAGTTACTGAAAGGGAAAGGTACATTCTACTAGGGAGAACAAAAACAATGCACATTTAAAACATTCAAGGAGAAACTTACTACAATGTCTATTCTATGTTTTCCTTCATGGGAAAAACCATTTTATGTACATGTTAACGCCTCTAGCATGGCCATTGGTACGGTGTTAGCTCAACCTGGAGAAGGTATTGTAGATCATCCTATTTGTTTTTGTAGTAGAAAGTTGAACCCGCATAATAGAATTACACAACTACGAGATCACGAATCTTTGTCAATGATCTATGCGTTGCATAAATTTTTCTAGTACCTACTAGCTACACCATTAATATTTTATAAAATCACATGAAATCGAAGTATTTGGTAAATAATCCTATTTTACAAGGGCACATATGTTGATGAGTGATCCTATTTCAAGAGTTTTATTTCATAGTTATGGTAAAACCAGAAAAAGTGATTCTAGATCGGGCCCATTTATCAAGAATACAATTAGGAGAAGAAGCACATGCAATTAAGGATACCATGCTAGATGTGCAATTATATAGGTTACAACACATGCCATTAGAACTATAGGACATTTCTATCTTTTTATGCACAAGGATGGCACGAATAATGGAATCCTTGGAGAAGAAACAACTTGCTATAGATGATGCACCTTATATGTTAATTAGTGGTGACTTGTATAAAATAGCAGGATGAAGCATTGTGCCGTTGTGTATTGGAACATGAGAGCAGAAACATTATAGAAAAGAAGCTCATGGTGGAATTACAGGAGGTTACTATGTAGGTGATGCCACAACGTGTAAGATTTTACACATTGGATTATGGTGGGAAACCCTCTATAAAGATTATAGGGAATTTTGTAAGGCATGTGATCATTTTCAACATCTTAGAAGACTAGTTAGTGAGATGAAATTCCTCCGAGACCTATTACTAGCAAAAAACCATTTAAGAAATGGGCTATAGATTTTGTGGGTCCTATTTCACTAGTTACGCACTGAGAACTTGATCACGCTACATTATAACTTGCACGAGACTATCCGAAAAGGTGGAGAGAAGAAACACCTCCCAAAGATTGTACAATGAATATAATAGCTTGGTTTCTATGGGAACATATTAATACAAGGTATAGATGTCCTTTGAGTTTGACCAAAGTGATATAGGCACACATTTTCTTAATGAGACAATAAAAATTTTATTAGATAAGTTCATGATTGCACACCATAAGACTACACCCTATCATCCTCAGAAAATGGAATTGTTGAGGCTTTCAACAAATTATTGAGCCACACATTGAAAAAAATCTATGATATTGGAAGAAATGATTTGGATGATAAAGTATCTGAGTACTTTGGGCATATATAACAACATATAAAAGGTTGAACAAAGCCATGCCATTTAAGTTGGTGTTTGGTGAAAAATCCACTCTTCCTATGGAATTTATGTTACCTTCTTTTCGTATTATATGCCTTTGGAGGTCTAGTTGATAAGAAAGATTTAAAAGAATAGATTGAAAATATAATTTAGATGGATGAGTGATGAGCCATAAAGACGTTGGAGTTAGAAGTAAGAAAAGGCCAGTGTAGAAATCATGGCATGAAAAAACATAAGGGATATGAAGTTTGAGTTTGGGAAAATGGTACTTCTTTATGACTCTAAGATTTTGTGCCATCCAGGAAAAATTAAGGTACATTGGTTGGGGCCGTATGTTATCACTTAGATCCTCAAACAGTGCTTGCTAGTTAGAAGCACTTGATGGAACACGACTATCTGGTTACTTCAATGGGAGTAGGCTGATGCCATACCATCAATAAGTCTTCTTGGTGTTTGTAATAAGGAAACATTTCCATTTAGATTATATTTGCAATTTTGTATTTCCTTAATGTATTTACTTCTTTGTCGTTATGCTTTTTCAATTTATCTCGGTGTGTTGTGAAATAAGCGTGCTTACATGCATGAAGCTAATTACTACATGAATCATGTTTATGTGCAGAGGAATGTACATACTTTTAGTGTGGGGTGGTTGTCAACATCCGGTACAAGATTGTTGGAATTGAAAGGTGAAAGGAATAAGATGCTACAGTGCTTTTCAATTCAAAGGATTGCCTATAAAAATTGACCAAAGATAGAGATGAATTAAGGGACAATATAACGCGAGGTAAGAAAAGGCCATAACAACTTCCAATAGAAGTTGCAATAATGAGGTACTCGGGTGCAAGGAATCACGCTGAGGATAAGTGTGAGACCAAAGCATAGGAAGGTGTGATAGAAGGTTATAGCTGAGGCGTGAAGATGTAACACATGGAAAGGATGAAATTGGTCAATTAATGAGAGGATATTTGGTAGGTGAAAGATAAATGAATGCATAAAAATTTCTATAATCTATATAAGGAAGGGATGTGAATTCATTTTTACTATTATGATTAAGAGTATTTGAAACAGAGTTATGTGAGAAGAGTTGAGTGATCAAATTGAGGAAAGAGGTGGGAAACCAGTCCTAATAAAGAGATCTATGTGTAGAAAGAGATTGTGTCCTTGGTGGTAAAGGGTTTGAGTGAAGCAAAGAAAAAAGAGAGTAAGGGCATGTAATTTCACCTAGGGCATGCTGAGTCAAGCTATGGTTTGATTCACACATTGTAGAATTAAATGGGCGAGGATATATAAATGATTGCAAGGTAGAAATGGTGCCCAAGAAAGCAAATGCAACAAGAGTGAAGGAAAGAAGAAGATGGTCGAAGAAAAAGAGTTGATGGATCCCAAAATAATTTTTTTAGAGATGCAATATCTAAAGGGGGTTATCGTAGGCCAGGAGTGGGATTCTCACATAAGAAGAAGCAAGGTGAGTGAGTACAATCACCGTACCATAGAGAATAAGAAAGAGCTTGATGCCTTGCTGAACATGAAGACAAATAAACACACGACGGAAGACATGTCAGTGTATGACGATGCTAGTGAGAAGATCTTACAAAAGATAGGAGTTTACCAGCTATATGAACTCCCTTACTTTAGGAAATATGATCCCTTGTACCAATGGCTCATGAGCAGAGTGCACAAATATTTTTTCTACTTTGCAGGATGTAGAGCTAGAATTTCAGCCGCACTCATCTCCACGGTAATGGGGTTGAAAGGCATAGGAGAAGATTTGTGAGATGATCTAACAGACAAGGCCGCAATATTGGAGACCAGAAAGGAGTTAGGGTACACAAAGGGTCCACATGGCATGGACATCGATAAACTGAAGAAGTATCCAGTGGTGTAAGCAACCGCACATCTTGTTACAAAGCTAAATGACCAGGAAAGGTGGTCACAAGTGAACACCATGTGGTATACATTGCCAAAATGGTATATTGCAGAAAACTATCGTTAAGGAAGCACACACAGGAGGAAAGATAAGATTTAGAGGTGTTACATTATCATTAGTGTTCATGGAGATCAGAGTACCTAATGGACCAAAGGAGAAGATATGGGAGTATCCCATGGAACATAAGTCACCTACAAAAATTCTTCAAAAAGTACTTTTGTGAGGGATACATGACATAACAGGTCAAGCAAAGGGATAAGAAATGGTACGATAGGCTCTACGCATCCTTTGAAGAAGAATGGCACATCCCCAAAGACTTTCCTTTGATGGTTGGAGAGGCGCTTTAGTTCACTTTGTAGACCAACATTTCTATATAGCATGGTTCACCATTAAGGATGGATCATGGAGCTCTTAGTATAAGTTGCCATATGCCTTCAGAGCAAGGTGCTTCCAGGCATCATTATGCATGTTCTCGGATGTGTGGTGATTCACATTCAATGCGGATAAGGTAGATTGTGAATACCACGCACTAAGGAAGAAATATGTGTATCTAGGGCGAGGTGGATATATTGAAAGAATCATTTAAGATGTATTGAGCATTAAACCAATAATTTTGGTCATGGGAGATATTGGAGCATCACTGTATACCTCCAACTAAAGCCAAAGTTAGAGAATAATAATTATGTGGAAGATGAGTTTGCACTTCCAACACCACCAAATGGTAATCACATGATGGAGAACATCCCAAAGGCCTAAGCCAACAAACCGAATTGAAGTGGAGGGTGAGCATGAGGATAGTGGTGGTTTGGAGAAAGAGGTAAAAGACATCCTACGACCAAGGATGAAGCTAAGAACACCACTACACCACCTCACCCACAAGAGGGGAATGATGAGGAATTGATGCAATCCAAGGAGAGAAAAATTTAGGTGTGTGTTTAGGAGAACAAGGACTCAAGGTGCTACTCTGAAAACAATGCACAAATCACCTAAAATATCTCCATAAAAAGAGACAACCACGAAAAGGAGAAGGAAACTAAAGTTGAATGAGGATGCGGAAAAATTAGAGGAAAGTGCCCTAATTGTCCTACACCTCTAGAGAATGTAGAACAAAAATATGATAAATGAAGGAAGGAGAAGAGGAGGAAAGGGAGCATATGAGATGACTACAAATAATGTGCAAGAAATGGAAACACAAGTTCCAAATCTGCAAGATCAAGTTCGTAAGAATCCCAGTCTAAAAGAACAAGTGGAGAGCACATTCCACTAGCTATGGTTTATGCAAAGGATGGAGGTAAAATTATCTACACCCGTATCTAGAGCACACTGTCACAAAAGGAATTATATGGCTGGGAATAAATGGATGAAGATATGGCTATAATTCACATGAGGAGTTATTTATCATGGTCCATGCACACATACATGGATTTTCTAGATTTTGATGTATGTGATGCATATCGCAGAGGTTGAAAAAGACAACTCGACTAGACACATGATAGTAAAATCTACTACCATGCCGATGAACATGTGAGGAATGCATTGGGTAAAGTCTCAAAAAAAGTGGTGAGGCAGAATAAGGAAAAGGTTTCCACAATTAGGGAACTCAAGGAAGAGAGAAAAATAAGGAAATAATGCACCTAACATAGGAGAGATACTTGGTGTAGAAAAAAAACACTATATTTATCAGCATCACAGAGAAAATTGGTGATAATGTCATAAGAGCTAGGCCACACTTGGAGCCAAAGGTACCACAAAAATTTCCTTCAGTAATACACTATGTAGGAAAGTTGGTTGACCTAGATCTTCAAGATGAGCCTCAACGCATACCATTGCCAAAGGATCTATCACAAGAGGTAGATTCTAGAATGAGAGAAAGCTTCAGTGATGTAGAAGATTTCATCCCATGAAGGGATGTTCCAAGTGTTGTAAGAAGAATTGAAGAAAGTAGACCAATCCTTGAATATTTGCACAGCTCCAGAAGCACTCATCAACATAAAAACCCTAGAGGAGAATAATGAGGTCTAGAAAATGATGAAAGATAAACATTGGGCCATGAAGAAAGATTATCAATGGTTAAATAGAAGCGTGAGGCCCTGGAAGTAGCAAAAGAACCACATAAGACTCGACTGGAAGAGATTAGGAAGCTCATTGTGCAAAAGATAAATTTACTAGAGGAAAGGATGACTACAATGTCTAGCATTGTGTTGGAGTCCATTACTGTGGACATTCCAGAAAAAGTAGAGGAAGCACTCACTAAGTGGTAGACCTTGGAGGCTGAAATAAAATAGGAATATCTTGAATTAGTTGTTTAGACTGAAGAAGAGACTACGAGTAAAAACATTCTTTCATACATTCTTTCATTCTTTCCATTCTTTCCATTCTTCTATTATTTACTTTAGTTTTTGGAGATGACCATTGTCGGGGTGAAAATGAAATTAGTGTGGGGTAATGTTGATCAAATAACACTTGAAAAAAGCACACAATAAGTCCACATGGGGAAGTGATTCATATTCAAAGGCACAAATGAATAGGAAGAGCACGTGCACAGAATAGAAGTTCAACTTTTCAAGACATATCCATTTTTTTCTCATAAAGGTCTATTTTTAGAGATGGCATGCATAGCACACAAACGAGGCAGAGATGTGTGCACCATGCATTGGATATTTTTGGAGGATTGGATGTAAAGCACTTTGCATGGAAACATGCCAAAATAGATCTGCTAGTGTCAATTAGCTAGTAGTAGTCTATTGTTAGTGCACTTGCATGTGTGGCTAGTTTTGTAAAGGCACGTGGCTAAGAATAGCATGTGACCTATTTTTGGAGTGGATAAGCAGTGAAGGGAAAGTTCCCACCCTTATAAATATGTATTAAACTATGTAATACGATATAGAGACATACAAATAGGAGGTATATACAAAGTTATGTTGTTGCACGCATGCTACTGTTATTGTAATGAAGCTTTTGTATACTCATTGCCTTGAATATAATGAAGGACATTGGTGAATCTAAGTGTTAGTTATTTGTGTGTATCTGAATCTAGTATGTTTTTATCTCATCATGGTTAGTAATTAATTTTTTTTCCCCTTAGGTAAAAAAATTGGTATGCTCTATAGAATGATGAGCTAGTAATAGAACTATATATGTTAAGTCTTCATCATGCTAACATCCTCGCTACAACAACCTTAAAGAGGGACATGGTACCTTTTTGTGCTTCGGTGAGCATTCAATTTAGATTGAGTGATGTGCTAGTGCATCTAGGGTTTTATTGGGTTCTTATCACTGAATTCCAAGTTACATCATACATAAATCATAATCCACCTACATCATATATAAGAACATTGTTTTAGATCTACATACAAGGAAAAACAAAAAGAGAAACAAAATCAAATTATAATTTCATGATTCTCGGGTGATAGTTACACAACCACCAATCTTTGGAGAGTGATGGCTACATAATTGAAACTCTTTAAAAATATTGGTTTCTCAACTCCATGCACATTTCCCAACCTTCATGATGATTTTGTAACCACCACGATGATTATACATCATGTGATATGTCTTCATTGGTGGTTTTATCACCATCTACTTGAATTTTAAGAAGTTAATGTTTTATTTCCTATTACATCATGATTTGAATTTTTCTTTGAGTAATTTTTCAAAAAATTAACTTTAGACTCATTCAAGCCATTTCAATTTTCCCTTTCCAATTTTCTATATTTAACTAGTTGATTTATTTTTACCGCCAAGTCATCCCATCCATAGTCGAGTATCAATTGTATTTTTTCTTTTATAAAAGAATTCAAATAGCCAACTTCTAGTTGACAGTTGATTTTTTTATTTCCATATAGGGTTATGTTGTTTCCTTTGAGAATTTTTTCTACAAAAACTAGTTCCCGTGTCTTAAAGTTATCTTCATCCACATTTCAACCATTATTTTTCTTCATACCAACCTATTATTTGAGGATCTTTTCTTACCAACTGGTTAATATTCTAATCTTTCCCACATGGATCATATTGAATTCTGCATAATTGAGATAGTACATAGTATAATTAGAGAAAGCATTATCACCAAAAATTGAAGAAATCTACCACAATACTATAGTGACCAGGTTGGGGATGTGTTTGATTTATTTTGTTTTAGAAAATTAGTTGTTAAAAGATATTTAAAAGTTTCCATTATTTGATTTATTCATTCCTAGATAATTTTAATAACATCCACACTTTGAGTAATAAAAGGTTATATTAAAATTTTCCTTCTTCTTTGTTACCTAGAATAATTTACGAGAGGAAATCCTTACTATTGATAATTAATCCCCATCTTACCCTCCCCGTAGATTTTACTAGGAAAATATTGGAATTGGGGAAAGGTGATTTAAATTATTTATCTTGAATTTACAAAGAGGTATTTACTAGAGGTTGAAAGGAAAATATTATGATTAAAATTCTTCTCCTAACAAATATGAGGTAAAACACATCCCCATTAGAAGACTTTTTATAAAAATCATGATTATAATTATTTACAATAAGATTTTTTATTTTAGTTAATATTCTAGAAGAGGGAGGTAACTATACTCGCTTACCCACTATTTAGTTTAATTTATCTTTAAAAGGTTTAATAAGTTGGTTTATTTATTTCCTTTTCTAATTTAGTTAATGTTGATGTGTAATCACAACACCCCTGATTGTTTGCAACTCGATGGTTTGAAACTATAAATGTGATTGCATAAAATGAAGATTTTCCAAAAGTGTGGGACTTTGCAATCAAGAAATATCTCTGGATGAAGGTTGATTCCTATTTCTATGTTCCGATGCACACATTAAAATTGTAGAGGATATGCTCTTAAACCTACTCTATCTTTCCAAGGAGACAAAGTTAAAAAGATGTAAGAAAATAAACCTAAACTAAAAAAGGTGATGCACAAAAGAATTTTGAACACTTACTTTTCCATTAAACATAAACCATTGAAATGTAATAAAACCATACACATATAACCAAGATTGCAATGAGAGATCGAGAGGTGCAATGAAAACAATATAGGGTTGAAAATCATCCATAAACATGTATTATTGCTCCACAAACTTGATACGCTTAACTACAATGGACAAGAGGAAAGATGTGCATTACATTTTGATGGGAGATATTAAATCCACAAATCCACTTATAGAAAGAGAATTAGGGAGGGTACAAAGCCAAATTATCGCACCTTCGTAAAAATTCCCCTTCTTATAATATATAGGAAGAAAATAAGAGAAGGAGATGAGAAGAATTCTAATTCTTGCTTCAACCACCCTAGTATGCATTGAATTTTCCTACAACAGTGATGGGTGCCATGAAAAAACCCATAACTCCATGTACTATGCCTTGCTAGGCAAGAAGAAATCCCATACCTTCATTATTGTGGTAGGCGAGAAACCTGACACCCTAAAAAATGATGGGCTGCATTTCTTAATTTTGAATAACTTAGTCCCACTAATTTTAAGATATCCAATAGTAGTTGAGTATAGGACCCTATAAGATTTCCAAATAGTCCTTTCTTGTGCAAATCCGAGCTCCCAGTCAAAATTTATGGCCATTTGAATGTTGGGGTGCCATTCGCAAAAATGGTGAACTCGCTAACTTAACTTTGTCTTTTCAGAAATTGAAATGCATGCAACCTTTAAAAACCCAAAATTTGGAATTTTGGACATTTTGGTTTTGGATATTGAGTTGTGATTTTTGCGTTTTGGGGTCCAAACTTCCAAAATCAACCCCGAAACTCCAAAATTTTGAAACCCGAAAGCCTGAAATTTAAGACTTTCAAAGTTTTGTGTTTTATAACCCTTTTCACTATTCATCACTTGAGCGCCTTGAGATTTCTAAAAGTCTAAAACCCAAAAGTCCAAAATTTTGTACTTTCAGAGTTTTAGGTTTTGGAAACCTTTTTCCTTTTTTCCAACTTTGGTGATCGAGAACTCCGAAACCCGAAAGTCTGAAATTTCAAACTTTCGAGTTTCAAGTTTTGGGAACCTTTACCACTGTTCACCACAAAGCCCTTCGAGACTTCTCGAAACCCTAAAACTCGCAAGTCTAAAATTTTGGACTTTCAAACTTTGGGATTTTGGAATTTTTTGATCCTTTTTCATTCTTACTCACCGAGATCCTCGAAAACTAAAAGTCTAAAATTTTAGACATTTAGACTTTGGGATTTTGAACTTTTCCTCCATTTTTCCAACATTACGCTCTGAGATCTCCAAAACCACAAAACCCAACAATCAAAAATTTTATACTTTCATAGTTTCAAAAAAATTATCCTTACCGATTCCCAAAAGCTACCTTAGCCCACCTCTAAAAATCTCCATCTCTCGAAGTCCGAAATTTGGGTTTTAGACTTATTTTCCTAAAATCTTTGCAACTTGCTTAGGCTTGCTTCAACCTTTTAGACCAAATCTGAAATGCAAGCTTTTTTTATGTTGTCAGCTCCTCCATTTTCACTGCGTGCAAGTTCCTTTTTGTCCAATTTTTCTTGAGGGAAAAAATTGGATAACAATTAATTGTTTCTTGTTAGTTTTATTCATTTCATTTAAGAGTTATTTTTGATAATAAAAATAAAACAATAGGATAGCAATTATTTATTTCATTGAATGATAAATTGAAAACATTTAAAGTAAATTAAAATTAGAAATTAATATTTTATCTAGATAAGTTTATTTCATTCTTCTTTCATATTTAATATTAGTTAAATTTAACCCCCAAAACCCAAAACATTGAAATTTAGTTAGTTAGATATCCACACTACGTTAATTTAGCCTCTACTTTCTCTATCTCTTTTTGTTCATTCCTTACCCATGCATTGGGACATACACATGACCGTTTATGATGTGAACTAACCTCACAAAATTATTTTTTAACCTATTAGCAATCCTTGAGGTTTTTACCAATACCAAGGTGACATAGACTTAGGACTACATACATTAGTATTTTTCTACCCGTTTCCCCCGATCATTATCCAACTAGGGGCACTATACAATCATGTTAATGATGTCGATAAATTCTAGTTAGATTAATTATACCCACCTATAGGTGTAAACATATACTCTACTTATGTCATTTTCATATTCCTAATTGTTTGACCCTATTTAGAGAAGAGTACCTTGAAAGAAATAGTTATTTTCCAATTGTTTGTTTAACCTAGTAATAGTTAATTCCACATCACTAAAACATATTTAGATATATGTGTCTCCATAATTCTTTATCATAGTATCTCTCAAGACAAGTTAAAAGGGATTTTATTTCTCTAGATGTGGAAGTTACACACTTGTAAGTCCATTAGCATATAATTAATTATATACCTCATCTTTGTTATTGCATAACTCCCCTCACCTTTAAAAAATTACAATGTATATAGGTAGTCACCCTCTATGATATATACAATTCGTTGAATTAGAATAATTTATCCTTTTGGTTAAGAATAATCTTTAAGTGGAGTTACCTTATTTTATAAATGATAGTTCTTATACTTAATTAAAATACTTAAACTAAGTCATTTGTTCTTAGTTTTATACTTATTTATTAAATAAGAACTCGTAATTCAAAATTAAGGTACTCACACTTCCTATGTACGAGAGCTTGCAATTAATTATTTATTTTCCCTCACAATCATACTCTATAAATTTTCTCACACTCGCACTTAGCTAAAGTATCACACTTACGAATTTGAATTTTGGTGACTAAAATTTTTAATTTTCCTTACATGTCAAAAAGTGATAACTTGCAGCTTTCATGTTTGATTTTTCAAAGAGTTAGGAATTGCAGATGTGAGTATTAAAAAATCACACTTCCAAGTGTGTGTATTCAAAGACAATTTTTCAAGTGCGAGTAAAAATGATTTCAAGACTCACAACTTGCACTTCATGAAAAATTAACTTGCACTTCCAAGTAAAAGAAAAATTCAAATAAAGTTAAAGGTCAAAAAAATTCAAGAAAATGTCACCAATTGCAAAAGGGAGAGCCAGTCCCAATGGTAAATTTTGTATCCTACTTGTCCACTTGTATGAAATTCCATACATGATAACTACCATCCCACATGTCATTCATGTGGTTTCAAGAAATCAAAAGGATAGTTAAAAATGATGGCTATAATTTTCCTAGGCTACACAAGTGTAAGGTAAACATTCAAAAGGATCATGAATTTAAAAAGTAACATTCTTTGGGGGAAAACATCCAGCCATACATTATGCACCATTTATATGTAACACACCATTTTAGAAAAAAATTTGTAAATTATAAGGATCCTATGTTAATTGAGAAAAATACATTCAATCCTTCAAATTGTAAAATTACCAATGAATTTAATCCTATTCCTTCGAATCCCATTTCCAATTCATTTATCATGATGAATCTATTACAATTTTAAAATATTTTAATCTTCAGACATGGCATGAGAACCATGACCTTCCAATGAAGATGCATTTCTTTATTCTTATTCAAATACCAGAGTGATGGGGTTAATTGAATTTGACATGACCTCGCTTAACCATGAATTACAATATTACACAGTCACTTATGTTTTGGATCTATTAGTACCATTTTTGAGATGGAAGAAGGATTTTTGCAGTGCTTTATCCTAAACAATGGCCCTAAGGTCACATACGATCATATACCTAGCTTACATCAAGGAAAAACAAAACCTATCATTGATTATATTTTATGCTTCAATGCTTGCATGCATCAGTTAGTCTTCTAACCCATTGACCTAGAAAAGAAATTCATCTTCTATCATGGCTTGATTCCCACTTTAAAGGAGCACTTACAATATGATACATGCATAGCATTCACACTAATTTTCTATAAGGTTATTTATTAAGAACAAGATCTCATTGGTACACATATTATAGATCCTTCTCCTAGTTATCCTACTATTACATCACCTAGTAATTATCCTCTTCTATTTATTCATTTCCCTCATAGGAATCCATATCTTGTACCTCACAAACAAAATCAATATTCTCCATTGCATAAGCATCCTTTATCTCCTCCACCACATCAAACTCCACATATGATTTCTAGATATCCTTCATGGGAGTTGTTACATTTTTATCATCATGCTATATCTCATGACATATTATGTTCCTTTCTTGACAAGTGTATGATGCACTTTCATTCTACTCAGCATTATCCTCCTCATCACTTGTAATTCCAATGTGATAGACCTTACTACAACTTTCATCATATCAATGGTCATTATGATAATGACTGTTACACCCTTCGTGATCACTTATAACAATTAGAAGAGAAGGGTGTCATTTACTTTGGCTCTCACTCTCGTTAGTGGTCTATATCCCCATTCTCGTGCAAGCACGTGGTTAATCCGGTTGATATTTCTACTTCATCTAGTTTTAATGTCATTATTCATCTACCACCACAAGTTGTTTCTCATGTGTGCTCTCCATCTCATCCATCCATCATTACACCATCTCATCCACTACGTCATACTACTATTACACATTGGATTCCACATTCCTTAAAATATGCACTTCCCACTACTGCATCACCCATCATCAACACTATTCCACATTAAATTTCATTTTTTCCATACACTCCTATTGCTTTCATTCCATGTGCTTCCATTGCTCCACACCAGCTTGGTCTCTAATAGGTGGTTCCTATCAACTTATACCCTGATGAGTCACTCGTGTTCATACAATTATTACCTAACTATTGATGGATATATTACAATAAGAACCTCTCATCACTCTTGTGTTACATGTTTTATTGATCAATCTATCTCACACATACTATCATATAACTTCCGATGATGAACTATTACATTATGGTTCATTCATGACTATTGAGGGCCTTATATTAATGGAACTTCTACACATTAAGGGTTATCTCTATTCTCATCCCCCTCTTCATCATACTAACATGTGATTCACTACACTATTATGACCATCTCATACTCTTCCACAATATTCATCATTTATAACGTATATATTTTCATCATTTATCTATTACACATCAAAATTACACTACATACATCATCACTAATTATATACAATATCTCATCATTAGACATCATCAACAACTACACATTGCCAATCATATCAACAAAACAATCATCACAATATCACACATTGACAATCACAACAATAATCAATACATGAAACATCAAGATACAAGTCCCAATTGTCATATCAATAAACATCAAATACTACAATCATATGACACATACATAAAAACACACACACACACATAAAACACACACACACACACACACACACACACACACATCGATCACCATCATAGTTACACAAATTATGATACGGGAGCATGCCCTCATACATCACTACATCACTACATATAGACATATATAATCATCTCTATCACTATATATCACCACGAGAGATCTAGATATAGAAGCTTCACCGCTAAACCCATGTCATTGATTGCAATCCCTATATATATCTATCTCCCTACGCAGAGTGTTTTCTCTCTCAACTACTCTACAAAATGATCATGCAAATCCATGAACTATGTAAATACATATTGATCTAAGGGACCTCCACATGAAACCTATCTAGCTCACTATGTCCTGGAGTTGTGCCTCATCTCTCTCTCTCTCTCTCTCTCTCTCTCACGAATAACACTTTACATGTAGCCACCGTTAGTGCCACTAGATCAAACAAGTGAGCATGATCACCCGTAATTACACCACCCACTCTAACATATCATCACCTATGAGTATATTAGTGGGTACATTTTCGCATCAATGTATGTATGGAATTATCAACAATCATTGACCAATTTAAATCACATACAACCATAGATCAACACATTATAAAGAAATGAAAATCACATAACCAAATAACTAACTAAAAAACATCCCTATATAAATATTCACGCTCTACTATCACTAAGTCTACACTACTAGGGGCATGATATTTTCCATTTATTAATCCCTCTAGTGGTGATACCATCACATCTTTGAAAACCTGGAAAAAAATACCCATCGCCGTGATGCCCACCATTCATGATATGCCTTTGTTCACCCTCCATCATCTACATCTATTATTGGCATGTATCCTAATAGGTGTTGTAATTGATGAAAAACCACATTATTGACAAAGTGGATGTTTTAGGATGATTTCATGATGATGTATGATATGCTAACATACATTTTTTGGATGTGTTTTAGCTACTACAGTGAGATTCAATGATGCATGCTTGCTCTAACAAGCCTATACAGTGCCTAAGAGGTGTTTCTTGGTAGTATGAGATTCTTGGTTTCTTGGGAAGCATTTTGACATGATTTATAGAATTATTTGAGGGTGTTTGGGCACTCACAATAGTGACATGACACAAATTCGGTGGTTAACTTGGTTACAACTGTTGTTTGTTGAGAACATGTATGCTTGCTTAGAGGTGTGACAAAGTGTTCTAGAGATGTTTGAGCTCATGGATGCATGATATCAGGTGTATCATGTCATATTAGGTATTTTTGGGTCATTTTTAGAGGTTATGTGTTCAGTTATTTCATTATTTTAGTTGATAATAGCTTCTACAGTGAGAATTCCTAAGGTAAAGCTATGCAAATGAGATTGGATGGAGAGATTGAGAAATATTATTGAGATTATTATAATTGGATATTTTATTTTTATGTTTCATAGTGATATAAGAAAAATTCTAGGTTTCCTTGATGATTATTATGCAAGATATGATAGTTTAGGTGAGACATGGTGAAAAATAATGCAAAATCCAGCTCGAAGTGCAACTTCAGATGCTTGTTGTGAATCATGTGATTTTCATGGGACCTTTTGGATTTAAGGGATTATTATAAGGTGAGTTTATAAGGTTTAAAAAAATAATGAGGTTGTTTTATTGTCAGGTTTTTATGAATGAATGTTAAGAAGGCAAAGAGGTCAAAACCCTAGTTAAACCGTAACTACGAGCAATTATACGAAAAGGTTAATTTTTAACTAGTTTAAATTTGTTGATAAAATTTTATTATTTTATGTTGTAGAAGAATTTGATATATTTCTATAAATGTAAGTTTGAGGTCATGGTGATGAGTGGGCCCCACCTGAAAACAATAGTTTCTGAAGAGTTTTAGTTTGAGGAGAAAGTTTCCAAATGAGGTATGGAATAAATTATCATCGTGTAATCCATGTGAGATGATATTGATGTATATGAATTTTTAGATCAAGTTAATTCATGTTCATGAGGTTTTGAGGTCCAAACAAGTTGACTGGTCAAAGGGTAGTTTTGGGATCTCAAAAAGCAATGTTCAATGTTTTAGCCATATCTTGAGCTAAAAATGGAGTTTTGAGATGATTCAAGTTGTGGTGGAAATAATATTAAGAGATATTTAAAATTATGTATGGATTTACTCATGAAGAGGGCATTTTTCAAGATTTCTAGGGAAGTATTTTAGAAAGAAGGATTTTTCAAGTTCGGGCATGATCTGTATGTGTGAAATTGTGATGTTGGTTGACACATGAATTGGATTGGGTGATGATTTATATCACCTATATTATGAATAAGGATGAATTTTTAATCCAATTAATCCATTTAGAGTTATTGGATGCATTTTTTATTTTATTTTATGAGCTAACATTTGAAAACAACCTTCTTGGCAGGATAATTTGGTGAAGGAAAATCTTGTTGTGGTTTGAAGTAAAGGATGTTTCATGAATTATAACATAATTATAAGTGTTATAAAGTTTATTACATTTATTTTTACTGGTAACATAACATTATTTGGATAAGTACAAGCTATTTGGTGATCAAATGAAGTTTCCATGGTGTTAAAGGGTGAAGAAAACAATTGTTTTGAGAATTGTGAAGGGAACTAGGCCCATTAAATGAAATAATTTGACTAATTGATATTAATTGTGACAATTTATGAATTTATTATGATATTTTAATCATGTACAAGGTTTTGTGGGTCATGAAAAATTAAGGTACTCATGTTATGACATTTTTTTAAAGATTGTGCCTATGGGGTTTTAAGCCAATTTTGTCAAATGTAATGAGATTTTTAGATAGGAAGACCTAATTGGGTCACTTGTAGCTGTTATATTTAAAATTTTAAGTGTTTCCTTGATGTAATCATCAAACCAATTGGAGGGAAAAAAATTTAGGCCTATGTTTGAAAGATGAAAAACATATAAAAAGCATGTTTTGGGTGCTTTATGAGTTAGTTGAGTGTGTGTGCGAGGTGGAGTGACCTAGGTGGAAGTTTTTGAAGGTATTTGAGAATGAATGTGATCTGAAAAAGTGTGTTGTAGGTGAAGAAAAATAATATAAGATGAGATCAAGGGTTTGATGAATTTTAGAGTGATTTTAATTTTGTGAAGATTGACCACCTAGGGTTTGATTGAAGATATACGAGATGGAAATTGGATCTCCATCAATTGTGGAAGAAACAAATTTAAGATCTACATATATTCAAGTTGATTATTTGGTGATTGGTCATCCTTAGGGGATTGTAGCCTCCTTATGGATTTGGTGTTTTAAAACTCCTTATAGGGTTGGTGCTCTAATAAACTAGAGGTTAGTGCTCCTTGTGGGGTTGGTGCCTCACTAATTTTTTTAAAAATATAAATATGAGATATTTTTTCAATGGTTTTTCTTCCCCTTTATGGTTTCCCACTTAAATATTGTGTTCTTATAGTGTTATTTTTTCTTCATGGTTTCATGCATTGTTGATGGTTGATGATATGTACACATTAAAATTTGAATAAGTGGCTATTGTGGATATTTGGATATTGTAATTTGAGTTTCAGATCTGAATTTTAGTTTGAAATTTTTTTAAGGATTTATTCAGCCCCCCTCAGTCCATTTTTCTTCTAACAATTAATATCGGAGAAGGCCCTTATATAGAATCTTGACAACCTGTGGGAGATATTTTGAAGAACAAAATGAGTGGTAAGAAGAATAATTCTCATGAAGGAAATAACTCCAAATATGACTATTATTATACTTTAAGTGAAGGTAAGAATTTTTTAGAAAATATTCCTAAAATTTACTCTCCCCTAGGAGTGGTAACTTGTGAATTTGGAGAAGGGTTTAGTGATTCAAAATCAGATTGTGAAGAGTCATCTTGGGAAATATTGAAAAGGGAACTTAATCTTACAAGAGATGAGAATGAAAATCTCACACAACAGATTTTTGAAATGAAAAGGAATCATGAAGATCAAATTAATATCCTTGAAGCCAAGTTAAAGAATGAGAGTAAAGAACATGATGAGATCACAAGGCATCTTGAAGAACAATTAGAAAAAGTTTCAGCCAACCTTAAATCTAAGGAATATGCTCATGAACATAGTCATACTATTCATATTTTGGAGTCACAAATGGAGGAGTTGTTAGAAACTCTAAAGGTCAAAGATGAAGAATGTACTCAACTTGAAATCACAAGTTGCTTTTCTCAATGATAAACTCAAGTTGAAGGAGGACGAGTGCATTAAATATGAATATGGTATGAAATATCTACATTGAATACATGATCTAGTTTCAAGTAAATTGAATATGTTTGAGAAAATTTCTAGTGACCTAGATAATCTTCTTAGCCATCAAAGATCAATAAGTGATAAGGCTCATTTAGGATTTAATGTGGATCTCAATGAAAAGGAATTGAAGTAAGAAGACAAGTTTCAATGTAAGTAAGATGGTGAACCAAATACCTAGGAAGAAATGAAGGTGAATCACTCCAAAGACAATGATAAGATCAAACCTCTTAGGCTACCTAATGCTTCAAGGTATGAAAAATCATTCAATGGCTATTGTTTCTTATGTCATGTTTTTGGTCATAGAGCTAAAGAATGCAAGACAAGGTCTCCTAGGAATGATGTAGGATCATTTCATGGTGAATGTCATTCATGTTGTGAGTATGGTCACAAAGCCAAGGATTGTGGATGGAATCTAGGAGTGTTTAATCCTATAAAAAAATAGAGGATTTTCATCAATAAATCTGATCCTAAAGGTACTCATTCATGGAAATATAATAGAAGTGGTTTTGGTAAGGGCATTATATTCTACAAGTGAAATAATGTGGACCATATTACTAGTACTTGTTGGAATGTTACATCTAGTCAAGGTGAAAAATTCAAGAAAAGAGGAATAGTGGTATGCTTCATTTGTAAGAGGTGGTGGTCATGTTGCAAGAAACTATTATCAAACTCATTCAGGTCTTAATAGGAATTCACAAGGTCATAAAGAGCATAGAAGTGGGTTTCAGTGATTTAGGGTGAAATGAAATTGTCTTACAAGGACTTGGGAACCTAGAGGAGAATTTGGTGTCTCATAAAGAGTATATGTCTATGAGAGAATAATTATTACATAGTGATCAGATCAGAGAAGGGAAGATGATGGAGTTTTATAGGTGCCAAAGAAGCCTTGGGATCTCCTCAAGGTGTTATTTTAGGTCATCTTGATTCATATACCTTCACTATACTTCTTAGAGGTATATTAATTCATATGAAGCATAAAACTAAGGGGAGATGTGTAAGTAAAAATTTGTGATCTCCATATGCTCAAGGTATGTCATTCTATGTTCTTGTTCATGGTCTTGTTAGTCTATGATGATAGTTCTTGTGTGAAATGTCATAAAATCTATCTTGAGTCACTATTACTGCATGTATGATGTACTTAAGTTTAGTGTTTACATCATCATGGCATGTGGTTAGTTTGAAATGTTTATGAATTATCATTAGTTCTTTTGATATATCACAAGAGATGTGTAAAATATCTATAACTCATGAAGAGTCTTCTCATTGTCTTTGTTTCAAAGTTTGAAAATGTTAAGTATGTATTAGTTATGTGAAGGACTTGTCTTGTTTGTGTCTTTGATGGTTTCATTCATGAGTTGTAACTACATCTTATCAAGTTTGTCAAATGTCTAAATTTTGAATGTGTCTCGTATAAGGCATGGGGTCTTGCAATATAAATTACAATGCTACACTTATACCTTTCAAATGTAGTGTGCATGGTCTATGAATGTGTTAAGACTTGAATATCATCACCATATGGATCTCTTATGTAATTCAGTGTGTATGATCTCTTTCAAAGATGTCAAAGTGTTCATGCTGAATTAAAATGTGTAGTGGTCAATAAAGGCAAGTCATTTGTTAACATTTCTCTCAATGTATCTTGACTATGTATATTGTTGGGCCATAGTCAACTTAAAGCGGGACAAATCAAGATAGTTCCAGATACAGATTTTGGTGATACTTACTCTTCAAACCTAAATTTGGTGCATAGGGAGATAAATTTTTTTACTACAATGATGTTTCTCAAGGATTATCTCATAAAGATAAAATTTGTGTATGATAGATGCCTTTTTGCCCTGATGGTATCTTACAATGCTTAATGATATATCATAGAAGGAATGAGATTATTTGAATTATAAAATGATGGAATGTAAGGATAAGTATTTCTAAATATCTTCTATGAGAGGTATATTATAGGATTCAAGGAGTGTGAGAGATTAATAAAGTCTATTCCTCTTGTATTCTCTATCATAACTGAAGGTTACTGAGTTTGAACTAAAAAGGACCTAATTTTGAAATGAGTGCATTACAATTTGGTAAGTAATATTCAAGATGAGGGTTCATGACTGTAACAATTGAGCTTACTATGTGGAATTTTTCTGTACAAACAATCAAGATGTATTGGGCTTTAAACAATGTCTCAATTTTCTTAAGATTTCTAAGAACACCCCCAAGGATTTAAGTGCTACAATGTGAATGTCAATACAAGTTTGGAATATTAAGGATGGTTGATGTATATTAAGGGTCCATGTTAGTCATTAGTTCTTTTAGAGTGTCTATGAAATGTAGGGATATTTATCACCAAGTCAAGTGGAGCTCAAGCATAAGTAATAAAGCTACAGTCGGGATATAAGAAGTTTGTGATGAACTTGCAAGGAGAGATCAATTCACAAGAAAAGTGCAGTTCTCTTAAAGGATAAAACTAGAAGGTTTAGATTACAACAATAGGTTTTGAACTCCATGAGTCGGGTATGGTGTAAAAATTGCACTATGAAAGTAAAAATAAAATGTCATGAATGTTATCTACTTATTATGCATTGTCTTTGTATGATGTATCTTGCTTAGTAAATATCTCAAAGTCAAGTATCTTTAGAAAATTGGTTTTAATGGGATTGAAGGTGATGCTATAGTGACAAGGTGTTTACTAAATCTGAAATTGGTATGAGGTGGTAATATTTCTTAATCATTTGGGATATGATCAATGAATTTTGTTGTTTTATGTAGGCCTACAAGTATGTAAGAAACATTGTAACAAGTATCAAAGTGACAAACAATGTACTATGTAGACCATGATATCTCTCTGTGAAGTAGGAAAATACTTTTGAAAGTTTTCTAAGTACAAAGAAGTAAGGGTTTGATGGATAAAACACCACCCTATTTATAATCCCCATGGACAATGAAGATGAAATAGACACAAATTTCACAGGTGGCGGGAGACACATTATCTACATTTACAAGTTGGCGAGAGAAGTTTGTAGGGGGGTCATCAATTTTTGATATGCACAACTACTAACATTTATGTTCAACTCACCAAATAAAAGGAGATACATACAGTGCTTATTGATTAAAAGGTTTTGTAAATTTTATATGTAATGTTTTAAGCATGTGAAAGATAAAGTATAGGAAGAGAAGTATATGATACATGCATAAGGAATAGTTATAGGATCAAAAGGAGAAATGGTGAAGCCATGTCTCCATGAAAAGAAGCTTCAATGGTCTAAATTTGAAATTTTCTCGAGCTCTACTATTGAAACCTCCACAAGTATACAAAGGTGTAAGGATGTGTATAAGAGTACATATGATAGAAAAGTTGATGCCCTTGAACTCAAGAATCTTTATTATTAAATATGGTGCTTGTGTGACTTCTTGAGTTAGATATGAATCAGAATGATTCCAAGGAGGACCGAGAACAATAGTCATATGGATTTGATAATGTCGTGATAAGTCCTTTAAATAACTAAGCCTAAGAGAATACAAATATTGTGGAAGAGTAGTCCTACAGGTCTAGGTATAAGATTATCACTATTAGTGGAAGATACATTGAATTAGAATCTTTAAAGTATGTAGTGTGTGGTTGTTCAAATATAAGGGGTGTCTTTAATCGAGAAGTGAAAATTAAAATATGTGTAAATTGTTTCTAAGACCTAAAGGATTATAAACAATAATTTGTTTCAAGAAATTTGTGTATTAGAATATGTGCTTATATTCAAAGTCTCTTAACCTCAAAATGCAGTGGTGACTAGGTATAGGTCTATAGTATTCTCCAAAGGCAAGGCAAGTCAATGATAAACCATAATGAAGCATGACAAAGATCTGTTTAGATGTTGAATATAATTAATGAATTTTATAGGGGTTGATAATTGTAACATGATGAGCTTAACACTAAATAGGATTAATGGATTTTATTAAGAAGGTAAAAGGGTTTTTATGGTTGTCTTGATGATTCTTAGATTTGTAGAAGACTTTACAGTGTTAAGGCTATGGATTTGTGTACGGATGAAAATTGACATGTAACCTTCAAACGCACTCGACCCTCCCGAGGTCGTGTTGGAGTAGCTAATGTTGAATGTGTGGATAGCTAACTATAGGAGGATCAATGACTAAGATCTAGTAGTGTGATCTCCTAGTAGATGAATTGGAAAAGGGGATATTTAGAGGCTATGAATGGGTAATATAAATTCATATGGTTTATCTTCCTAACTTAGATCTAAGTGTTGATATAGTTTGAAGTGTCCATGTAAAATGAATGAAATTAACAATCTATGCTACTCACGATGACAAGAAAATAATCTAAACAAATCACAAAACTGAAATATTACAATCACAAACAACAATTTGCTTTTCTTATAAATAATCAAATCTACTTCTATACTAAAACTAAACAAAGAAGATAACTTGGTGTGGTTATTCACATGTCTTTGGTGTGTATTGAAACTAAACAAGAACATTTCTAATTAATCTATGATATGTAGACAACCTCCTACGAGATATTCTCTCCTTTAGATACACAGGATGGGAAGAAGAGGATCCATCATCGGGAGCTACTTGGAAATTAACTAATTACTTGTAAATTAAATTAAATTGATTTCTACTCTATTTGATATGATGTAACAATGATAAATTACAGGAATAAAGGAAATAAAAAAAAATCCAACCTTGAATTCACGAAAATGAGGTAAATATAGATGTGTAGTAATTTATCTCCTCAATTTTTCCCTTTCTTTCTCTATGTGTCCATATGAGTGCAAGGAATTGGGAATGCAAAGGTAGCATCATGAGAAGGAACTTGAACAATGGTAACTTGAAGGTAGTCTGGAGTTCAATGTAGGTGGAAGAGAGATAACAAAAGTGAACAGAGCTTGACTATGCAATTTACAATAGGATTGTGACAACAATACTATGCAAGACACACCAAAATTGTCGGGATATTTTATTGAATACAAGCATGAAATATATAGGAATTGGGATTGTGATGTGCCTTTATGCACAAGGAAAGAAGAGGTAGTTTCAACTAACTAAATCTATTTAAAAATAAAATAGGGAAGGAGAACCAAGCAAATAAAAATATTTTTAGACAATTTGGTTCACAAATGCATCATAAAAAATGAAGTTAAGTAAAGTTTCACAGTTAAAAACATGTATGATGGAATGTGGAATAGTCACTCAAGACCGCCACCTTACATGGGTAGTGGTTTATGAACCACCACCCAGGAAGGGTGGCGGTCCTCACACTGAAGGCCAGAACCTGAAAATTAAGAGGCAGGAAGCTAGAAGAAAGCATGAAAAATTTAAGTAAGAATGTCTAGGCTACAAATATACACTACGAGATGGGTTTAAGAGCTTGAACATTTTCTAAAAGGAAAATAATCATCATTGGGATATTTTGTAATTATTTTCTAACAATGTAGCACATAAAATTTTTGGTGTGTACATATTTCTCACTTGCAGAAGCATCTTAGCCATGAAGAGGCATAAGACGTAGAGTCTCGAGTATGGAGTTCCCAAAACAGGGAGTTATAAGCTATACCTAACATGCCCGTGTGTCAAAATGTCGTAGTCCAAGCTCCTGCTACTACTGCAAGAGGAAGAGAAGACTCAAGTGTAGATACATAAAATATCAAAAAATAAACACATGATCAACACGACAAGAGGACTTACCATTTATGCAGGAATATAGAGATATACCTGCACCAATGATCCATCCATGTGAACACATAAAATCAAAACGAGGTCAAAAAATATACATATATCAAAACAAACTCATTTTTCAATTCATTTGCACTTATTCGATTTGGTGATTTTGGAGCTCTAGACCCACGGTGACCATTTTCGACAAGAGTACATCTAAAATGACTGTTATAAGATTGTGATCATGCCTCCAAGAGTGGCAGATCGACCTACGTGGTCTAAGGTTGGTTTTTTTAAATTTTGAATTTTTAAATGTAAAATGTAAACAAGTTTGAAAATTTTACTTATGGGGGATCATTTTCAAAATTTCTTGTTTTAAATGAGTCTCTAGAGGGGCACCCATAGGGGAGTTTTTTAGTTTTTCCAAAATGGTCCTTTTTTTGTGTTTTTGATAATTTCCTAGGGTTAAAACACATTTGGAAAATCGTTCCATGACTACCGCCCTTAGCACAATGGCGGTCATGGTATCACTGCTGCTGCCCTATCTTGAGTAGCATTCAAATAGAATGACCAAAATACTTACTAACTTTAATTTTTTTGGATTTTTGATTTTTTGTCATGTTTTTCACGAGCTTATGCTTTGATATATGCTAATAAATTTGTTTTTTTCTATGTTTTGATGAATGAAAAATAAGGAAAAATACATTTGTTGGATTCGTGAGATGGAGTGTGTTTGGCTCCTAGAGATTTTAGACTATCTCGATTTAGGATGAGAAAAATATTCTCCGAGGGAAGGGATTTGGAGGATTGCATAGGTACCCCATGTCAATCCTACTTAGTCACATAATGTGTGAATTTTTTTCTTCTTGGGATGCATCTTGGAAAACTTTTCAATCACTAGGTTCTAGAGATGAGTGGACTATTACCATGGAGGATGTGTACTGCATTATTGTGCTTTTGATACTTGGGATGAGATTGAACTTGAAGAAAACATGATCTAGTTTTACGATGACTCGTGGACCACATACATGGGTGAGTTTGTTGTTTCATTTGGTTTGAAGAAGGGGATAAAGGTTTGATCTATTTCCACTACTCCTATCCCCATCATTCACAGAGCCATCATGGGTATCTTTTCCTTGTTATTGATCAAGGACAAGGGAGATGACTCTGTCCTTTATTTCGGGCTCCAATTATTACATAGATTTAGGGGCATGGTCGCATATATGCTTGGGGAGTACACATCATGAGGACTACCTATCATGACCTATATAGGGTCATCAAGTTACAGGGATAGTCATTGAGCCATCCCACATTAGTTATGAGATGGGTATATGAGTGTATTGCCCCTTATGGAAGGGGAATACTAGTGTAGGACCCAGGGGCTATCTAGAAAACTAGGTGGACAATGATATAGTTTCTTTGAATGCCGCATAAGCCGGTGGCTTCTTTAACTATAGACAGACATGGTTTTCACACCCTACTAGGATATGGCAGGGTTATGGGGGTAGGAGGTGACCATAGTGGTAGATTTCTCTACCACAAGGTAGTTAGTTGACATGGTAGGGAGTGTTAAGATTCATGCATTCAACTTGGTTCCTCAACAGTTTGGTGTCCCTTATGTAAATATGCTTCCTCTAGTGGCACCAGTGTACATGACTATTTAGGAGGCGGGAAGAGCCCTAAAGGGGATTCTAGCTGGATTGTGGTTACTCCAGGTGTGCCTATTATAGTTAGGCATGTGGTCCATGCCTTATGGAAAGTTAGTGCCCGCATGCATGCATTTACTTTGGATTGCGGCCGATTCCAATCACAAATGGAGAGGAGGATTAGCCCATTGATGTAGACTCCAACCCTAAGAAGCACACATGAGATGAGATCAAGGAGGATTCAGCTAGAGAGGAGACATGGGATGAGCAGTTAGGTGGTGAGGCTAGTGGGATAGCTCACATGGAGGTGGAGGAGAGTGACCCCGAGTGGCATGACACTCAGGATATGTTGAGAGCGGAGCAGAAGAGGCGAGCACGGAGAGAGAGAGACCATGGTCTTGGAGGGACTAATTCATTGATATGAAGAGGGAGATGATGATTCCATGATGGGAAAACATATCGCCTCTAGCTTTGGGAGTACCTACATCCACTAACAACAACACAAACAACTAATGACCCTAATTGAATTCTTGGAGATCCGAGTATGTTGATACTCTTCTCTTGACTTTGTTAGTTAGAAATGTTAGTTAGTACTTCTCTTTTTTTGTTTTGTAATTTCCTAACTCACTATCTCTTCTTATTTTCTTGCTTATGCAGTGACTTCACAGGAGTGATGAGATATCATTAAATGAGTATTCATGGACACCCTGGTGATCCCCTTGGGGAATACCTGAGACAAATAGATTAAGGATTTAGGACAGCCACTAGCATCCGATAAACACATTGATGTGTTTACACCTATCTAGAGAGTAGTGGAGGTGATGACCTCGTTGCGTACTCAAGTGGTAGGGTGCGAGCTAGGCCGAGAGATTGATGAGGTGGAGTAGCTCTTGTAGCAACACCACGCCCAATGCGAGCCACCGCAAGCACTCACACCATTCAATTCATTATCATTGTCATAACCATAGTAGGATTCCTGGATGTGGCCATACACCATCCAAGTGATCCTAGAGAGGATTTGTGGGCCGTTGGGACATTATTTCTTTGTTTCCATTTTTTTGGGCATTATATGATTTTTTTAATTTCAGGCTAATTGTGAGATTTTTGACCACGCCCGGTGCATGATGGCATTGTATACAAACCTGACTTACTATGATATATACATACTCTTATTTTTTGTTTGGTAATCCATTGTATCTGAGTTGAATTCCTCTTGGCTTATTTCACATGTGTACTCTAGATGTTTATAATTTCCACTTTCTATGATTTTTAGAATGTATGCAATGGATATGAATGCTAACAGAATGATTTATTTTTGTATTTTGTAATGATGATATATGATAATGCAATCACATTGTAATGTCAAACCTTAGTTTCTCTAAGAAAATTTTGGTACTTTCCATTGTTTTGGAAAAACATGGTGAAAGGGTGATATGATAAGTGAATGAACTTTACCCACTTCTAACTCCATGCAACTAGTAATACGCGAGGGCTCAACACCGAGAGCTAAAAAGGGCACAAGTTATAAAATTTGTTGAATGGTAACGATGAGAGAATGACAAGGATTTGACAAAACCAAATTGGGACACTACAAATTCACTCTACTCAAGTTTTCTTCATAGTTTAGAATGTGAATTGCTTTCTAGTTTATCTAGAATTAGATCCATAGATGGCCACTTAGTTGAAAAAATATGGTTTTGAGGTTTTAAACTCTTTTAGAATTTTGGACATCTAATTCACTTTGTTTTGACTTATGATTTGACAATATTTGAATGAACTATTTCCAACTTTCAAGTTTTTCAAAGAGACCCCTTACACCTTGTCCCATGCTACCAGTAGGAAGTATGGGCTCATAAACATAGACAAGGCATAAGTGATTAAGGGAATTTATATCCTTTCCAAGCCCTACATCACTAGTAAGAGACACATGCTTAACACTGAAGGTTGGTAGGGAAAAGAAACGTGTAATTTTTTTTTTCTGTGGATTTACATTTGTCTTATTTATCTAGGAAAAATGGCTAGAATGTTCTTATTTATAAAGAGATATATATGGGATAGATGCGACACCATGAAGCTTCTAAAACAGACTATAGGAAAAGACACCTAATATAGAAAAAGACTATAAGAAGAAACAAGTATGCAGGCCTTGATATGGTTACCATAAAAACTTTATCTTACCTTGCTTAGATTGATGGAATGATTTGGAAACAATTGATGATACCATGAAGATTTGTAGAGGCATGATTTGAATGTTTTTTCAATGTTTTCAGAAGTTTTTAGGAATTGCTTTAAGAATAAGTCCCTTGATCACAAATTTTACATAATGAACTAGAATATGAAAATGCAATGTGGATGCATTAGTGTACATATAAAAATGTAAGTGAAACTACATGTCGTGATGTCTAAGGTGAAGAAATTTGACAAATATCAAATTATTCACCACTAAGAGAACAAAACGGAGAACCATTATCCTTAAAATTTCTATTCTCTTGAAAAGGGCCTAGTATTCCAGCTTTTAAACTTACAACCCTTTCCCAAAAGTGTATATGTCTAATCATTAAAATAGTTTGTCCGAAAGAGGCATTCGTGCATCTCTTTTTCACGTTCTTGAGACATGGTGTGTGGGTGAGCATGAATGTTTTGCTTGACCTTGTTTCTTATGTAGAGCATTGTGTTTACTTATGACCCTTGCTAAATGATGAGGCCTTTCCCCATGGATATGGAAATCTTAGTTTCGAGACATACATAGGTTGAAATCGGGGTTTAGAATAGAATAAAACTAAGAGATGGTTTTGATGGACATCGTTTCAATCTAAAATTTCCTTCTTCATTTTTTAATTCTATCATGTTTATACCTAGACCTAGGCCATCAAAGGAAAGAGATTCTAAACCAAGAAGAATACCCATCCCCTATGGTTCAAATGGGAGAAAGATCAGATCATCACTCTCTAAGAGCTTCATAATTTCTGTTGTGGTATTAGTGGACACTGTTCCCATAGATATTGATTTAACCTTATCTATTTTTACAACCTCAGCTTGTTTTTGGGTCAATGAATTCATCCTTTGCACACCCGGGGTGATCGGGAATAACTCTTTTAATGGAGGTGGTTTGTTCAATTGATTCGTAGGAAGTTCATACTCCTTATGGAATCCTTTATTCTTTTAAGGCCTTCTAAGTGTATATTTAAGGGATTATGATCCCCTTGAGCGATGAAGACCTTCCCCAAATGGAGGAATCTAATCTCCTGGAATATGGTAGAAGGGATAGCCTTCATTCAATGAATCCATGGTCTCCTAAGGATCATGTTATAACTTTTTTCCCTGTCGATAATGTAAAAATCCATCAAGATGGTTTTTGGATTAAGCGTGATTAGAAGAATTATGGTTTTAATCGAGGTTGCTTTAAGATTGTCATACCCTCGTAACATGTTTCTTGTAGAGGAATAATTTGCCTCTCCATATCCCAACTTCTGGAAGAAAGAGAATGGAACCACATTTATAGTAGCCTTGTAATCAATCATGGCTCTCTTAATGTAATTTTTATAAACCTAGACTTGTAAAAATAAGGCAGGATCACCTCTTCGGCAATTTCAGTGTCAAATGGCATATTTTCTATATTAAAAACAAACTCAGTATCCATATCATTCTATCCTAAAGGATGTATGTAAAATTCAATATGATTTATTCGAGAACTAGGAGGTGGTGTAACATGGATTAGGTGACCAAGACCTAGTGCATTGAGCAACGTAGAATGATGCGCAGTGAATTATTCAAAGAAATCTAGAAACAAAATATCGAAAAGGTCTTGTTAAATATGATATTAAATCATAGGATCCTATTGGTTTTGTGATTATAGGAATGTCATCATGTGGGAAGGAAAGAGTGGGTAGGGTTTGTGAAGCATACTCCTTCATTTGAGTTGTTGCATTAATTTTAGGCTCAAACTCTAGCTCAACTAATCCCAAGATTTTTGTATTTTTGTTTGAACCAAGGTTAGGATCAACCCGAGAGTTGTCGAGAGGTTGATGCTTCATGGTAACTTTTCCTATAGGAATGCCTTTGTTTATATTATGAGGATTAACTTAGGATTCCCTAGTATGATTAAGGTAAACATTTTGAGGTGTGAAAGGTCCAAAGATGACTAGGTTCGGGTTTGTTTCAGATTTGCTAGGAACATGTCTATAAAGTGCTACCTTTGGTTTTCGGGAAGTATTTGTAGAAACTTGTTGCAACCACTGCAATTCCTATCATCATAACCTCGAACCTTATGGAAACCACAATATAGGTTAGGGTCATAATCTCTTGGCCTTTGATAGGTGTCTTTCTATTGTTGATTATAACCTTAGTTTTAATTTTGAAATTTATTATTATAACCATGGTTCATTGTCCCTTGGCCAAAATTTTGATACTGGTTTGGGCCTTGGGTTGTATTTTTCTTTTGTGGTGGGAAATTTACATAAAATTTGTTAACAAAAGACATATTGATAGGGCATCTTTGATTACCCGAGTTGTTGCTATTGTCGGTGTTATAATTGTTTTGAAAACTAGCATTCTTGGTTTGATCGGTAGTACTATTCATAGTAGCACCATGATTACGATTCACACCCTTATGTCCTTGGTTTTTGGCACCATTGTTTTAATAATTTGCATTATTCTAATTTGGGGATACCAATTTCCCATTGGGACCATACATCTTACACCCACTATCTATAGAATCTTAGTAAATCCAAAGCGTACCTTCCAATACTTCCTCGTAATTGTAAAAAGAAAATTCGGACTTCCTCCCTAATCACTTGATTGAGAAAGTGAAGGAAAATATCATAAACTTCCATCTCGTCCATATTGGGTGCACTTGTAGAGGAATAGAGAACTTGGTGCCATGTCTGGATGAAATGGGCAATAGATTCATTTTTCTCCATTATAATATGCAATAAATCCCTAATCCCTATATGTAACAACTTGTTAATGTCAAATGATTTGATGAACTTAGAAAAAATTTGTTTAAAGGAATGTATATAAGCTTTTGGAATACGGTAATACCAATCCAATGTGAATCCTTTGAGAGTATTTAGAAATATCTTAGCCACTACAACATCCCAAGGAAGTAATATCCCGATAGTAGTAGTGTAAGCCTTGATATGAGCATTCAAGTCTCCTTCTCCCTTCAATTTTGGAAGATCCAAAAATTGACGTGGAAGCATGATACCACGTATGGTGAATTGAAGAGGATCCTTTAATTTCTCATCATACGTACTCCATGAGTAAGTTTCCACCATGAAGATCCTTGATGAGGAGGTGGAGGAGGAGTAGTTGGATAAGATGCATTATAAGCATTGACAGAAATGTATGGCGTCCCTTGATATGACATGTAGGGAGAAAGAATGGTATATGGGTTTATCTAGGTTTTTTTGAATATATATGCATGTAAAGTGCGATAGTACTAGGGAATGTCACATTTCATGTTTTGGTGGCATTTAAGAATGCACTTCCGCCAACCCTTGCATAGGATAAGCTTGAGAAGGACGAGGACACATCCCTAGCATGTCTAACCTTGAGAAGATCACTTGGATTTGAAAAAATTGGATAGCATTATTGTTTAGGATATTGTGTTGGTTTCTCATTGGATGGGATGTATCCTTTGCTGTCAAATGGATACCATATGTTCTACCCTATTACATGTGTTGGTTGTGAAGTTTGGGAACTTTTTAGCTCTTTAATCCTCCCTACTAACATAGAAATGAGATCATTGGGAGAGGATTGAGTCCCATGTTGGGGTTCATATGGCATAGGGTTTGATTGAGAAGGCTAGTGATACCCTCTCATGAATTGTTCGGTGTTGTTATTCTTATCTTCCTTAGAATTAAGAATCTTAGGATAGAAATTTGAAATCTCGAGGTTATAGCTTTCATTCTATCCAAAGAGTCATCTATATGGTGAAGAGGATTAGTTATTCGTGTAAATGTATCATCTTCTCGTTGATTGCATGGAAATGTGAGGTCTTGACAAGAATCTATGGTAGAAACCTATTCCATTTGTGATAAAAACTTGGTTTGGTTCGGGTTGACCATATTGTATGTTTAAGGGTTGATAAAAATCCTCCATCCTTACATAGCTAATGGGATTTGAAGTGTAAGTAGGGGAGGTTTTGATGTTTCTTGTGTAATTATCACCCCACCTTGAAAGAGAAGGAACCGTTGTGGTTGAACGTTGGTGTAATATCTATCGAGCCAAATGGCCCATGAAACTATCTTCCAAACATATTTTAGAAAGTTTAAAATACCTATCAAAATAGGGGAAGAAATGGAAATATAGGGTAATAATAATGAAAGAAAAGGAAACAAGAAGGAATCAATCTTTCATGTCGAGTTCACCAATTTATACAGAGATGAAAATTGACATGTGACCTTCAACCGCACTCAACCCCTAAGGATGTGCCAGAGTAGCTGATGTTGAATGTGTGGTTAGCTAACTATAGGAGGATAAGTGACTAAGATCTGTAGTGTGATCTCCTGGTAGCTAAATTGGCAAAGGGGAGATTTAGAGGCTATGAACAGGTAGCATAAATTCCCTATGGTTTAATTCCCTAACTTGGATCTAAGTGTTGATGTAGTTTGAAGTTTCCATGTAAACTTAATAAAATTAACAATCTATGCTATAGCTGAAAGGAAATGAATCTAAACAAATCACAAGACTGAAATATTACAATCACAAACAACAATTTTCTTTTATTCTAAATAATCAAATCTACTTATACACTAAAACTAAACAAACAAGATAACCCAATATGGTTATTCACCTATGTTGAGTGTATTGAAACTAAAACAAGAACCTTTCCAATTAATCTATGATATGTAGACAACCTCCTACAAATATTCTCTCCTTCAGATCCACAGGGATGGGAAGAAGAGGATCCGTCACTGAGAGTTGTTATTAATGATTTCAAACCTCTTAGAAATTAAATAATTACTTACAAATGAAAGGAAATTGATTTCTACTCTATTTGATATGATGTAACAATGATAAATTGTAGGAATGAAGGAAATCAATTAATAAATCCAACCTAGAATTCACGTAACAAAGGTAAATGTAGTTGTGTATTAATTTGTCCCCTCGCCTTTGTTCCTTTCTTTCTCTGTGTGTCCATATGAGTCCAATGAATTGGGAATACAAAGGTAGCAGAGGAGAAGACACTTGAGTAATGACAAACTTAAAGGTATTCTGGGTGTAATGTAGGTGGAAGAGAGATAACACAAGTGAACAAAGATTGGCTATACAATTTCTAGCAGGATTGTGGCAAAAATATTATGTAAGATACTCAAAAATTCTCAATCCATTTTATTGAATACAATAATGGAATATATAGTAATTGGGGTTAGGATGTGCCTTTTTGCATAAGGAAAGAAGAGGCAGTTCCAAATAACTAAATCTATTTAAAAATAGAAGAGGGAAGGAGAACCAAGCAATCAAAACTATTTTTAGATAATTTGGTTCACAAACGCATCCTAAAAGTGAAGTTAAGTGAAGCGCCACATTTTAAAAACATGAATGACAAATCTGAAAAAATCACTCAAAACCATTGTTCTACATAAGGTGGTAGTCACGGGACCACCGCCCTACTTGGGTGGTGGTCATGGCACTTAAGGCAAAAACCTATACGTAAAGAGACATGAATCTTCAAGAAAGTGTGGAAAAGATAAGTAATAATGTCTAGGCTACAAATATACAGTACAGATGGGTTTAGGAGCTTGAACATCTTCTGAAAGGACATGAATCATCATTGGATACCTTTTTAATAGTTTTCCGACAATGTAACACATGTAATTTTGGGTGTATATAGTATGCCACTAGATTTATGTGACTACGAATTGTTTAGTGACCGTGGTCGATAGAGCACGACCTCAATGGTTCTCACATACAATGCTACAATTCCTACATACGTTTCCTAGGTGATATACATGGTGAAAATTAGTTAGGGAGTATAATGATTACTTCAAGAATGATATATGGAGATCTGAAGGCATAAGAGGTATGTCTCTTGCATTATTAGGTATGTTAAGGGTAAAATGTGTCATATCTTAGGTAGATATGATTGTTAAGATTGAGAAAAGCATTTTAGACCTAACAAAAGTGGTAAATGTGGTTTCTAGCCAAGAACTCAAGGTATGAATCTCATTTTTGGGATTTCAATAATAATTATATGTTATGATCCTGTGGGGAGTCTTGGAAATACCCGGTAGGATGTATGTAAGGCTATAGATCATGGAGAGTTTAGTCCTTTTTGCACTAAGTGTAAGGTTTAGGGATAAAATTCCTAAGGTGTGCTTTGACAAGTTTGAAGGCAAGGATGTTATGAAACAAGATTTTTTTTTGCCTAGATATGTAGTATAAGCTCAAGATAGGTGAATTTAAATCTAAATATTATATTTCTTGGAACCGTTGGCATGATTATAATTTACATATCTCGAGATTACATAATGTTACAAAGAGTTTTCATAAAGCCCAAAAAAGTGTTGAAGGAGATATTTGATGTTTTTACATGTCTGGAGGATGAAAAATGGATTTTTCAATCCCTTGCAAGGTAAATATTATGTTATTATGATATACTAATGATTTTAAGATGTTTGAAGTTCTCTTTCCAAGGGGAGCTTGATGTTTACATGCTTAAAATAAGGCCAAGAATTAGTTTTTTTGAGAAAATGGAGAAAATTGTGACCTTTGGTTAATGTTTTCAACAAAATCATGGAGGTATGATGAGATTGAAGGTGAAAAAGTTGATTATAATGTCATCCTTTTTCATTAATGTAAAAAGGGGATAACTTCAAATGGATTTTCCATCAATGACAAAGGGGGAGATTGTTGGCATGTAGGCGTAATAGGTGTTGTCATTAATGAAAAACCACATTAATGACAAAGTGGATGTTGTAGGATGACATCATGATGATGTATGATATGCTAGCATACTCTTTCAAATGTATTTGAGCTGCTACACCGAGATTCAATGATGTGTGTTTACTCTAGCAAGCCTATAAAGGTGCCTAGGAGGTGTTGCTTGGTAGTATGAGATTCTTTATTTGTTGGGAATCATTTTGACATGATGTCTAGCATTATCTGATGGTGTTTGAGCACTCACAGGTAGTGGCATGATGTAGATTCAGGTGGTTCACTCGGTTATAGGTGTTCATTGGGAGCAAGTATGCTTCTTTAGAAGTGTGACAGAGTTTTTGAGCCATTTGAGATCATGGATGGATGATATCAGGTGCATAATGTCATATGAGGTAAATTTTGGTCATTTTCAGAGGTTATATGTTTAGTTATTGAACTATTTTAGTTAATACCATCTTCTACATTGATAATTACTAAGGTAAGGCTATGCAAATGAGATAGGATGGAGAGATTGAGAAATGGTATTGAAATTATGATGATTGAATATGTTAGTGTGATGTTTCATAGTTATATAAAAAAATTCTAGGTTTCCATGATGAGCATTTTTCAAGATATGATAGTTTAGGTGAGACAAGGTGAAAAACAATGCAAAATCTAGCTCGAAGTGCAACTTCATATGCTCATTGTGAATCATGTGATTTGCATGGGAAATTGTGGATTTTAGGGATGATTATAAGGTGAGATTATAATTTTTACAAAAATAATAAGGTTGTTTTATTTTTCAGGTTTTTATGAACGAATGTTAAGAAGGCAAAGAGGTCAAAAACCCTACTTAAACCCTAGCTAGGACCAGTTGTCGAAAAAGGTGAAGTGTGACCCGCTTTTGTTTGTTTCATAAAATGTGATGATTTTATTTTGTATATGACTCTGAGATATTTCTATAAATGTATGTTTTAGGTCATGGTGATGAGTGGGCCCCACCGAAGAAGATCGGTTTACGAATATTGTTAGTTTTAGAAGTTTAACAAATGAGGTATGGACTTAATTTTCATTATGGAATCCATGTGAGATGTTATTGATATATATAAATTTTTAAGAGAACTTTAATTTAGTTTCATGAGGTTTTGAGGTCTATACAGTTGACTTGTCAAAGGACAGCTTTTGGGCTCTTAAAAGAAATGTATAATGTTTTGGCCATATATTGAGCTACGGAAGAGTTTTGAGATGATTCAAGTTTTATTGGAGATAATATTAAAAAATATTTATAGTGATATATGGATTTTCTCATGATGAGGGATTTAGTAAGGTTTCCAAAGGCATTCTTTCATAAGAAGAAGGATTTTGGCAATTGAGGATAGGATTTGTTTTTGTGCATGTTTGATGTTGGTTGAAGCATGAATTGGATTGGGTGATGATTCCTATCACCTTAAATATTACGTAGGATGAATTTTGAGTCCAGTTAATCCATTTTTAGGTCTTTAATGTATGTATATTTAATTTTAAGAGATAACATTTTAAAATAACCTTTTTGGCGGGATGATTTGGTGAAAGCAAATCTTGTTGTGGTTTGAAGTAAAGGATGTTTCTTGACTTATAAAATGATTATAATTTATATAAATGTTCTTAAAATTATTTTTAATGGTCATGAGACATGATTCAGAAAGTACATGTGACTTTGTGATCGATCAATTTTCAAGGGTATTGAAGGGTGAAGGAAACAACTATTTTGAGAATCAGAAAAGAACTAGGCCGATAAGTGAAATAATTTGATTGGATGAAATTAATTATGACCATTTATGATTTTTTATGATATTTTAATGATGTATAAGGGTTCATGGGTCATGATAAAGTATGGGGCTCATGCTAGGACATTTGTTTAAGATTGTACCCATGGGGTTTTAAGCTGATTTTTACACATATAATCAGGTTTTTTTCTAGGCCAACCTAATTGGGTCACTTGTAGATTTTATATTTATAATTTTAAATGTTTCCTTGATGTATTAGTTAACCAATTGGAGGTAAAAAAATTTGGCCTATGTTTGAAATGTAACATCTTCATTTAAGACTTAGAAAACAGGGAATTTTTTTACATAATGTTCACTGCTCTAAATTCACCTAATTTAGAAAAATAAACATTTTCTAATAAATCACATAATAGTAAACCATATGTGGATATAATGACTTGGTGTACACCAATCTCTCATTTCATGACTCGGTGATAAAATGATCTCTCATGTTTGAGTTGGTTCATGTGTATGCTAATTAGATTAATGGTTCCTTCACACTTTAAGGGTTAATAAAGTCTCAATGTACAATAATACTATCTCGAATATTTTTTACGATACTCATTTGATATCTCGTAACCTTAGACCAAGTAACATAAGACAATGCAACAAAATTTTTTGATACTTTGGCCAAATTTTAAAACATGTTTGCCATGTTTTTATTCCTAGATGACATAATTGTCGAAGGGAATATGTATTTCAACCCACTAAAATATTTTATCTAGATTAGTCTTCCTTGAATTATGTCAACTAGTTCTAGATCTATGTTTCACACTAAATAGTGAAAATCACATGAAATAATGTGGATGGTTTACTTATGGTGACTGAGGGTAAGTAAACATACTTGAATTGACTTACGTTCGATTCTGGGTGTGTTTATTCACCCTTTGTCAACATAAGTTGATGTCAACACTAGGTTATAAGCCTATCACAGTTTAGAGTAAAAAGTGACCTAAAATTCCAATTTATGATAGTTGAGTTAGAGGAGTTGAGTGGAATATTTAGGTATAATGGTTGCTTCATAGTATCTACCTAATGACATGCGCCATTAAGTGGGTACTATGTAGCAACAAATATGTTGCAACAATCCACTTAGTTTTGATAACGAAACTGACATACTTAACGGGCTCACAAAATCCTTAACTTTCATCTTGTTAATTAGTTTATATTAACATTAGGTATCGTACCTAATAATCAACTAGTTCGATATGATTAATCCTTAAAGTAAGGATCATAATACACCTTCTCTTAATTTGAAGGCATGCATATCAAATCTGTAATTATCTCAATGAATTATTTATTTATTTTCCATTAGCCCCTTTTAAACCTTAACAATCAATCTGATTTAATTATGTAGAGGATAACATAAGTCTTATTTAAGTCCATCAAATAAGTATAACTCAGATTTGAGTAATTTTTATGTTAAATAAAGTGAATTTTACTAATTATCCACATCGTAACATAACCTCATTATCCTTCTAGTTACCTATGCATTGACTCACATTTTAATAAAATATTATATCCAATCAACCTTATAGATATAATTATCAACATAGGATAAGGTTCATACAATATGTCCCTTTCAACAATATAAGTAAGTTTCCTTTTCTTCCATTTAAGGACTTATTAATCCATCTAAAAGTTTATAATGACATAATTCAATATAACCTTGATAAGGAACACAATATCATTCTGTATTACCTAATATTACATTACTGTCATAACCTAATAAGGTTTGACATATCAGAATTACTAATTCCATATTAGTTTACCATTATCTCCATAGATTAATGGACTTAGATATATAGTTCCCTACCCAATCAACACCTTAATCCATAAGGTATCTAATAAGTCATGTCTACATTTGACTTAGGATTAATTAAACAATCAACAATGATCATAATGAAAGGAAGGACTATCTTTAAAATTTCAATCATACAATAAGACATAAGAGAAATGCAAAATTCACTTTATTACATCCACAATAAATATCCCACAAATATTTCAGTCAACAATGACATCATTATCCAATAATTACAAAATACTATAGCACTAGGCCTCTATGGTTTTTTAAATAGATTCATTCAAATTTTTTTACTACAGTCATTCATCCGAATTAAATGAACTTCATCGATAAAATAAATGCAACTTATTATAAGTCTTTCTTCTTTCATATTTCACTAAATCCATCTGCAATGTTGTTAGCACCTGTCAGTTCCCAAGAACTTAGCATGATAAGTACTAAATCATTAAATTAACATGCTACTATCTAACAATTTTCATGAGAAGAACACTATTATTTAATGAAAATTGTTCTATGTTCCAACTACTAACAACTCTTTTCAACATGCTAAAATTTCACAATGAAAATTCAAGAAAGGAATTACATTTAAGTCACATCTATAAACCAATTAATTCTAACAATATTAGTACATTCATCAGAATCAATAGAGTTCAAATGAACCATAAAATTTCAAAACAAGAATACAAAGGCATTAAGATTTCAGTCATATAATTGCATAATTATATGTCTGAAATATAATACTTTATTCATTATTTTGAGGTTTACTTATCAAAATAATAAATATTACAAACACTCAACAGTAACAATCGGTACCTATTTAAATAAGAAGAACAAATTTCATTTCATAACATTGTATAACCTGATTGTTATCCAATTGTTATCAATATTATTTCAATCAAGAAAATACAACTTAAATAAGAATATCCCATATTATTCACTCAAGGAAATGTATCTATATTCAAGGACATCCTAATATGTATTCAACCCATAGCATAAATTGGTATAACATTGAGTTTTTTATTTTCTCAACCTAACAACAAATTTATTCCTTACAATTTGATATAATGGTATTGCTACTAAATAGAGTAGTTCAATATGAAATAATTAAAAACACAATTGATATCAAATAAAAAGAGTTCACAATCACTTCAATATATGACCATTCATTAAGAATTCAAAGTATAATCCACGTAAGAACTAATGGTCAATACTTTGTAGCAATAAGCTTCAACAATAAGTCAAAAACTCACTACCTGATCTAACCAAAAATATATGTCAAATCTAACATAAAATTTTAATCGAACCCTATAATATAAGTGTATCCATTACAATTGGTACTATCAATCAAACAAAGATACTATATATAATAAATAAAAGAATAAGGCATGATCTCTTACATTACACTAACATGGGTTCGAACTCATATAGGTTAAGAATCCCCTTAACACATTCATCGATATTTTTCCACAATAACTATTTTTAAATGTATTCCAACAAGATTACCAAATTTAGTCATATATTTACAATTCAAAAAGTGAAAACTAGATAGAATATCCATTCGAGTTTGATATGAGCAAGGGTTTCAACTATAAAATGAGAATAATAACCTCAAAGGTCAAATCATTGACTAAAGTTTCAGTAATTTATCCAAATATCAAGTCAAACATCTCAAAAGTATCCTAACAAGACAAGGAACCAGACAATACCCCTTTTATCAAGATTTATGCCGACCCAGAAAGGGTGTTAAATTTAAACAAAAAATAGTGACTTGAATCATAAAATATAAACTTGAAATTCTATAACAACATTACCAGAAACCTTTTCTCCTTTGGTAAGGTTAAAAAACACCTAACATAAACACCTAATGGGATTAGACTCATTTTTGAGTTTAAGAAGTTTTTAACCTAAATTCACATAGAAGGAGGTGGTCGGTAAGAGCAAACCAAAACATGCTTCAAGTCAACCAGAAGGACCATAAACAATTTATTTTAAAATCCTATCTTGACAAGAAAAAAGAGTACCCAAAATATTATATCTTTGTGGGTTTCACCCCACCACCATTAACTGAAGCATTGATATAAAATGATTATTTGCAACTAAATACTCAGCCAACAACATGATATTTTTTGTACCTTTTACACAATCACTCACATAATAATAAATTACAAATAGAGTCATTTCCAAATGGACTTAAACCATGCATTTGAAGTACAATAGATTAAAAAATAGGAGAGGTGGAAATAACATAATAATCACAAAACCCAGAACTTAGAAAGCATTTTCAAGGAAGAGCATAATTATTTTTAAAAAAAAATTAAATAAATAAAAATATCATAATGATTTAGAGCCTATCATGTCTGGTAGAGCTCTTGTAAAACTTTTCCAAGATCCCAAAGTTTCCTTTAAAGATTTTGCTAGCAATTCAAAAAAAAATTGAAACATAATCAACCCGAACCCCATTTCCCTATTTTCCATCACTCTTATAGCTTCAACAATAAATTTCCTTCCTCTAAATTTTCCATGCAATGGCAAGATTGTAAATGCAAAAAAATTGAACTACCAATTAGAAAAATAGGAGATCAATAGGTAGAGTCGTGAGATCAAAAATCAAAATGAACATCAAACAAATTCTCTTCCCTTTCCACCTTTCCATCTTGGTGTTTCCCAAGGTTTTTTTCCTTTTTCTAAGAGATAAATTACTACCAAGATGGTTTTCCATTCACCCCATTAAATCTTCTAACCGTCACGCTTAAATTTAACAATAACTAAATGCTTCAGAAATGTAAAAACCATAACTAGTCATCTGACCTAGTGCCTACCAAGTTTAACTTGGTGTCTTTCAAAGGTGGTGGTAAGGTTATAATTAAATGCCATTAATTCTTGGTACAGTGTGGGTTGGAACCCAACTGACCTAAATTAAGCTCATAGGGTTTTATTTACCATGATCAATTATTAGGTTAGGTCTAGGTCCTCACATAGGTTTAGACCCCTTAGTGAATGATACTAACCTTATCTTAGGTTAGGATATTAATGAATTCCTTATGGTAGTTTAGGGATTAGGACCCCTTACAAAAATTCATCAACCATAGCTTAGGTTGATGATCAATATAACCAAATTTATCTTGTATAATATTAGGTCCCTTAATAATTAATCTTCACCTTAGATTAGGTTTAGTTAGGTATTTCTAATATTCCACAAGAACATTTCCCTTTTGAAATTTATCAAATCAAAGTAGACAAATTAATAGAAGGAAGCATTCACAAGACACTCTCAATGATCTCTTATTTATTTAATCCTGAGTATGAAGGTATCTCAACAACAAAAAAGGAGTCAATTTGACTTAGCAAATATGATTGTAACAACATATCGATCATAGGCATGCCTTGGATCATTGAAATTGATCCAAGGTATGGCCCTCCTTAAAAATATAAATCCAATAGTCCAAGGAATAAATATAATATCATAACTTGGTGTCTTACCCACATAATTTCAAAAGACTACATTTACTTCCTACCAGTTGGGTTCACATAATGTACTATAAAACTCAATTTAGTGAGTACATGATAATCATTCAACGTTAGTACAATTTTCACCAAAGTATGATCAACATCAAATTCTTCTCTATGTAATAGATATCTCTTCTATAAACATGACCAACAGTTCAAAGTGTACACTAACTCAGAACAAGAATCACATATCAAGTTTTGTAAAATTCAATTAGAGAAACAAGTACGATACTAACATGGCAAGAGGCATTACATGAAAGATGAAAAGAACATAAAAAACATTTTTTGGGTGATTTAATGAGTTAATTGAGTGTGTACAAGGTGGAAAGACCAGATGATAGAAACTCAACACATGAACTTCTTCATACCTAACCTCCTAAGGTCGTGCCAAGATAGATGGTGTGGAATTGAAATAGAAGTGAATGTGATGATGGTGATCAAGCTAATAGGGCAAGCTTATGTATTCAAAATGCAATACTAGAATCTATGAATCTAAGGCAAAGAATGATATCTCAACCTGAAGGGGTGTGATTGTATAATATGATATGATAGCTACTCAGAGACTCCAATCGATGTCTAGTTCTACCGAGATTCTATTGATTGGTTACATAATACATGGAAAGTAACCTGCAGGTACCTCTTATGGGTTTCCAGACAAGGTCATGGAAGTGAAGGCAAGAGTTGTAGTGGAGCTACACGGGACTATGGGAAATTTTCTAGTCTTGTCCGAAAGTCTTATCCTTATTGGCTGCTATGTTCAATAATGAAAGTTTTGTGATAATATTGGGTATAATAAGGGAAGATAGGAATACCAATGTGCATAAACTAGTGTCAATATCTAGCTAACTAGTAGGCCCATTGGGTTGTGGGACATATGGATCACAACTAAAGACTCATTGAGGTTGAGGCCCTTGTATGTTCATACATGCAATCAAACCCTATTTCTAGGAGCATTAAAAAAATCATAGGCTTGATTAGAAGTGATATTCAGTTTATATAACTATCCTATTTTCTCAACATATGTTATAGGTGTATGCAAGACTCATTAAACGTAAGATTGTACCAATGTCGGTTATTAGCTCTGTCCTATTGGGTTGTGGGACCGGGGATCACAATTGTAAGTCCTTTCCTATTGTGGACCATTGATGGTCATGAAATATGAATTGATTTGATTTTAGTAAACAAACTATCTATCAAAGGAAATCTAACCTATGTTTTTGGTGTTTTCTCGATATATTAGAACAAAGCAAAGAAAAACAAGATAATATATCGAAAGTAAATGTTTTTGATCTTTTCTAAATTTTTTACACAATGCATCTAATCTAAGAAACAAATTAAATAATTGTTTTTGTCGATGTAGCTAACTCTTTGTGCGATGTGTGAATCTAAATCTGAAAATATATTATAACTCAATCAAAATCTTTCCAACCCTACCTCAAAAGTGAAGAAAAAATCATAACTCTAACAAAGACATTGTTCCCCATAACTTCTCTTGTAATGTTGACGAGGCAAATTCCTATTGATTTGATCTACTTGAAATTATCTAGCTAATTGGAATGAACTGCTTTTTAATCTATTTGATATGCAATTGAAATTCACAATTCGTAATTGAAAATATAATAAAAAAGAAAACAAGTACACAACTCCATCCTGGAAGAGAAAGAACCTTGGAAAATCTAATAGTATCATTTTCTATCCCCTCGGTTATTTCCTTTATTTCTCTAAGTGTTCATGTGAGTGCAAGGGATTGGGAATGCAAAGAACAACAATAAGAGGATGGTGCTTGAGCAATGGTAGCTTGGAAGAAATCTAGATGAAATGCAATTAGAAGAGAGATAATACAAGAAATCTAAGCTTGGATATGTAATTACTAGCAAGATCATGGAAACAAAACAATACAATATACACACAATTCTTAGGCCTTTTTCTTGAATAAAAGTGTGGAATATATAGGAATGGAGGCTATGAGGTTACTTCATGCACAAGGCAAGAAGAGGCGGTTCTAACTATATAAATCTCATTTAAAATAGGAGCAAGGAGAACTAAGAAATCAAAGCTAATTTTAGAAAAATTGGGTCATGTGTTCATGCAAAAAGTAAAATTAAGTGAACCGTCGCATGTTTAAAACATGCGTGAAGAATCTGAAAAAGAAAACATGACTACTTGCCTTATGTAGGGCAGCAGTTTCAGAACCACCACACTATCTAGGTGGCGGTTTGAGAACCACCATGCGGAAGAAGGGTGGAGGTCGTAGTACAAGGCCAAAAAAGCACGAAAGAGGTGGGGAGATGGAAAAATGCATGTAAAAGTTAAGTAAGGCTATCTAGGCTACAAATATACAATGTGAATGGGTTTTGGATCTTAAACACATTCTTGAAAGGATTTTGAATCATCATTAGGGATTCTTGTAACCATTTTCCCGACAATGTAGAATGTGTAATTTTCGGTGCATACATATTACCCCCTCGAAGAAGCACCTTAGCCATGAAAAGGCATAAAATGTAAATTCCAAGTATGGTATTCCCAAAATGGGGAGTTAGAAGCTATACCTAACACGCCCGTGTGTTGAAACATCTCTATCTAAGCTCCCGCATCTTACAAGAAGAAGAAGAGACTCAAGTGCGAGATAGATAAAATATTGGAAAATAAAAACTAAACAGATTATGAAAAGAGGACCTACCATTTACACATGGATGTAGAAATAAACCTATGCTAATGATCCAACCTTGTAAACACATACACTCAAAATGAGTTTATATATATATATATATATATATATATATATATATATATATATATATATATATATATATATAAAAACTCATTTTCAATTCATTTATGTATTGTTGATTTGGTGAATTTGGAGCTCGACATACATTGACTGCTTTTAATGTGGATATAAAGAAAGGACTATTGTAAGATAGTGACCATGCCTCCATGAGTGGTAAATCGACCGACGCATTCCCAAGTTAGTTATTTCCTCTTTTTTCTTTTTGTGCCTAGATGTTAAAATGTTGAAAAGTTCACCTACGGGGACATATTCAAATTTTCTTGTTTTTGGGAATTTTTGGGGTTAAGGGGACATTTTGGGAAATCAGGTTAGGACCGCCACCCAAGACAGGGTGGTGGTAATGGGACCGCCACCCCGTACTAGGCGGAGGTTCTAAATAGAATGTCTAAAATGCACTTAACATGATTTTTTTGAGTATTCAATATTTTCTATGTTTTTGATGAGCTTATCATGTGATGTACTTTACTAACTTGATCTTTTCTCATGTTTTGGTGAATGCAAAAGGAGGAATACATAAGTTGGAGCAGTAGATAGAGAGTTTGATTGATCCCGTGATTCTCGAATCGATGACCGAGAATGAGACAAACCTTCTTCGAGGGCCGGTATTTGGAGGATTACATGGGTGCCCCATGTCACTCCTATAACTCATATTCTATGTGACTTATTTTCCTATTGGGATTGAAACTGAACACTTTCTCGATTCTCGAGGCATTCAAGGTGAGTGTACCATCACCTTAGAGGAAGTATATCATATTCTTAAGCTCTTGATACTTAGTAGGAGACTAACATTGGAGACAGTAGGTTCCAAGGCCGTGATGACACAAAGGGCTACATACATTAGAGACACCATAGTCTCATCTCGCTCAAAGAAGGGAATAAAGGATTAGTCCATTACCACTGCTCACATTCCCATCCTTCGGAAAACTATCATGGGTATCCTTTCCTCAAGACTATTCGGGTACAAGGGAGGGGATACACTCTTATAATTTTGGGCCCCCATCATTACACAGATCAAGGATCATGGTCAGTAAGTATGCCCGGGGTTAGCTATTCTGGGACTACCTACCATGATTTGTACAGAGTATTCAAATTGTGGGGATAGTCTTTGAGCCACACCACTCTTGTTCTCGTGTTGGGTTTATGATATTTTCATCCCCTATGGCAGGGGGTACTAGTATTAGACCTAGAGGCTGTTCAAAAATCTAGATGGACATGTATTTCAGTGCTTCAGACACCACATCAGTCAATGGCTTCCCTAACTATGGAAGATATGGGGTGAGGAGTTTATGACGATGTTGGCTTGCTCTTCCATAAGTCAGCCAATTGACAGAGCTAGGAGATTAGAGACTCACCCATTTGACCGAGTACCTCGTAAGTTTTTCCTTCCATACCTTATCATGCCTCCCTTAGTGGAGCATGTTTAGAGGACCATTCAGGAGGCTCATAGGGGTCCTAGAGGGGATTCTGATTGGACAGTGGTTACTCCTAGCATGCCTATTATAGTTAGGTGTGTGGTCTGGAATCGGAAGGTAGGCGGTGCCTCTCAATCACCCTTACTTCAGATTGTGGAAGTTCCCGATCACAACGGGAGGAGGATTAGCTGATTGATTTGTACTCTTAATATGAGGAGGATACGAGAGATGATACGAAGGGGGAGTCTATCGAGAGATGAGACCGGGGAGGAGGATGAGGGGGCAAGACCTTCGTGAGTGAGTGGAGAGTGACCCCGAGTGGCATGATAATATGGAGATCCTTAGAGAAGCACACAAGGAGAGAGAGAGAGAGAGAGAGAGAGAGAGAGAGAGAGAGAGAGAGAGAGAGAGAGAGACGGTCTCAAAGGAGACACTAGGTGAGGATGACAAGTTTGTGATTAGACAATGTCACACCTCTTGATTTGGTAAGGATCTTCAACCACCAACAATACCCGCAACAACAACCACCGATCCCACATGGATGCCTAAAGACCCAAGTATGTTTCATACTCATTTCTCCATTTTGTCTATTGCTTCTTATATGTTAGCTTAGCATTTTCCTTTTGACTTGCGTTTTATGATTTTATAGCTCATTATATCTCTCTTTTTTTCATTATTTTTTGTAGAATCTATACACAAGTGGTGAGAACTCATCCATCAGGTGTGTGTGAACACCCTATTGATCCCCTCAGGGAAGAGTCAGGCCAAGTTGATCTGCAGATTCAGGGACAACCCTTAGCTACCGACCGACATACCGATGTTTTTAATCATATGGGAGGGTTATGGAGATATTAACCTCCCTTCATACCCGTGTAGCTGGATACGATACTTATAAACACCGATGATGTAGAGCCACTCTCACAATGAGGCTACAGGTAGTCGGCACCACCATGAGAACTCACACCATTCATTCCATTCTCAACATTGTCGCATCTCGCAACAGATCCCTAGACATGGTTGTGCACCATCCGAGGGATCCCACAAAGATTTCTAGGCCACTCTGGCCTTAATTGTTTTAGGACCATTTTTGCCCATACGATTTTTTTTTTTGGTATCTTTTGGGCTCATTGTGAGAATTTTGATCTTTCCTAGTGCATGATGATTGTTAGTGCAAATCAGCAGCACCCCCTAGATGTTTTCTCAAATTTCTAGTTTGATAATGAGCATCAAGTGTGATTGCACAACATTGAATCTTTTCCCCAAGTATGGGACTTGCAAAAATGGGAAAAGAATCTCCATATTAAAGGTTAGTTCCTTCACTCCTCTGATTAGGTGTATGCATGAACTTTGCAGAGGTTTAATACTAGATCCTACTCTAAATTCCAAGGAGACAAAGATAAAATATGCAGAAGAAATAAAATTAATTGAAAGTGGTGATACACCAAGGGAGTGGTGAACATATGATTTGTAAAATTTACACAAATCATAAGAAATACAACAAAAAAACATGCACATATTTCCGGAATGTAATGAGAGATCAAAATACAATGACAAACACATGAAAGGATTGGGAAAAATCAATCACATACCATACATTATCTTTCCCAGGTTCAATACAAAGGCATTACAATGGACAAGAGGCAAAACACATGCTATAGTCTGTATGAGAGGTATGAAACTATAAAAATCCACCTACTAAGGAAGAAAAGAGAGCTTGCAGAGAAAAATTATGTCTAACCTTTTTCAAATGAGCCAAATTTGGCTTTTTAACAATGAAGACTCGAGCCAGGAGAGAGAAACATGGGAAAATGGAAAGGAATCATTCAACCACTAACCAAATTCATCAAAACAGCATGGGTACCCTTAAAATTCCATTCCCCAAGATTTTTGACCATGCTGGAGAAGAATGGAAGCCATACTTCATTAAAAATGGTGGTTGAAACATCGGTTCTGCTCTTTTCCCCATGCTAGAGGTGTTTTCCATTTTTCTCCCACCAAATTTCATCAAAATGCATAATTGAAGATTCTGTCATGTAGAGAACTTCAATATATTTCCAATGACACCAAAATCAAGGAAAATTGAGCTCTAGATCAAAAGTTATGCCCCTCTGAATATTTAGGGAAAAATAGGGCAAAAATTGGGTCGGCGGTCCAAAAAACCTAAATTTTTAAAAGGAACGCTAACCAGATCATGCCAAGCCAAGAACATAGATGATAATCAAGCATCACAATCAATAATATGAAATCAATTCACTAGAATAACTTTACAAAAACCTTTGCAAAAAAATAAGCAGCAATATCATATATTATTATGGAACTCAATACAATACATTGAGAATGGGCCTTGCTTAAATAGGCAAGGAATAACAATCTAAGAACCAGTCAAGGTCATAGATCAAGCAATAAATCATGAAAAGAACTAGTCATCAAAGAACTAGTTAGTCCATAGATTTATGAGAGAACTAGACATCAAGGATCTAGTTAATACCATAGATCTAAGAAAGAACTAGTCAATACCATAGATCAAGGAAAGAACTATACCTATCAACTAGATAATATCTCCTAATATCTAAATAAATAAAAAGAAATATCCACACACATAAGTGTGTGAGGATAAATACAATAATGTACCTAGGTGAACATGAGCTAAGGTAAATACCTACTCTCACAATTTTCCCTCTTTTTTTAATTTGGGAAAATTTCCCCAAAAGTTCCACCCTCTGCCACTTCGATGCCACGTGGCACCTTCCTATTGGCCCTTGACGGTGTGTTTCCAATTTTATGTTGAATCTAACCATTTCCATGAATGGGACACGTGGCGCCTTGCCATTGGTGTGGGCCTGAACTAGCTCTTTTCCTCTCTGTGAGACTCGCCTTAAGATTTTCACCGGCCACATGGACACTGGCAGCTTCTAATTGGCGTGCGCCATCGGGGTAGAGTTTTTCTACGCATTTTTCCATACTTTGGCAAAATGGAAAATTTTCCCCATGCCTCCACCTCCCGATGCTCTGAGGACATGTGGTAGGTTTTCATTTTTGTGGGCCTTCAGCTGAGATTTCCCCTTTTGCCAAGCTTTGGAAATTTTCCAAGTTTAGCTCCGCTCTCTAACCTCCGATGACCCCATGGACACGTGGCCTCTTCCTATTGGCCGGTGGGCCTTCGGGCCAAAAATTTCCTTTGTGTGCCCCACCATTCCTTGGTAAAAATTTCAAACTCACCTCCACCTCCCGCCATTCCGCCGCTACGTGGCGCTCTCGATTAGCGCAGACCTCCCTAGGAAAAATTTCCTCCCAAACTCCACCAAGCCATAACTTGCAAAATACAAGGATTTCAAGGAAAAATTTCCCTTTGTGGAAATTTGAAGAGATCCTCTATCCAATGACACCATTTCTAGAAAGTTTTGAGTGCCTGAAAAGTAGAAAAATTCATCTGCGGCACAAGGGAGGAAGGAATGAAAGGAAGTTAGCCAAAGATGAGCAAGGGGCTTATTTTGGATAACAATGACATTGTATACAAACTTGATCTACTATGATATATACATACTCTATTTTTGTTTCAGTATTCCATTGTATCTGAGTTGACTCTCTTTTTCCTTATCTCTCATGTGTACTCTAGATGTATAGAATTTCTATTTTTAAGGATTTTAGAATGTATGCAATGGGTATGAATGATAACAGAATGATTTAGTTTCTTTGTATTTTATGATGCTGATATATGATGATGCAAATACAACATGACCTTAAAATTAGTTTATTTTGCAATCTTAGGTACTTCATATGGCCTTGACAAAACGTATGACAAAATGATATGATAAATAGATGTACTTTTCCCACTCCTAACCCCACACAACTATTAAGATGTGAGGGCTCAATACCAAGAGTTAGAAAGGGAACATGTTATGAAAATTTGTTGAATGGTAATGATGAGAGAAAGATAGAGGTTTGGTAAAACCAAATTGGGACACTAAAACCTTACCCTACTCAAGCTATCTCATATTTTAAAATGTGAATTTATTTTTAGTTTATCTAGACTTGGATCCATAGATGGCCACTTGGTTGACAAAATCTGGTTTTGGGGTTTTAAAATCTCTTGGAATTTTGGACATCTAACTCACTTTGTTTTTGACTTATGATTTCACAACGATTTGATTAGGTTGTTTCTAAATTTCAACCTTATCAAAGAGACCCCCATGCCTTACCCCATTCTAGTCGTAGGAAGCATGGGCTCATCACCAAGGACAAGACACAAATGAGTAAGGGCAAATTCCCTCCTTTCCCAACTCTATGTCACTAGTAAGAGATGCAGGCTCAATGCCAAAGGTTGGTAGGGGAAATAAATGTGTAAAAATAAAATATTATGTGGATTTTAATTTGACTTACTTATTTGGGGAAAAAGTTTAGAATTCTCTTATTTCCAAGGATATGTATATGGGATAGATGAAAAACCATGAATCTTCTAGAACAAACCATGAGCAAAGACACCTAAACTAAGAAGAGACCAAAAGTAGAACCAAGTATGCATGCCTTGGTATGGTTACCATCAAAACTTTGTCTTACCTTGTTTGGATTGATGAATGATTCAAACAATTGATGATAGTATGAAGGTTTGAAGAGACATGATTTGAATTTTTTTCAATGCTTTTAGAAGTTTTTAGGAATTGCTATAAGAATAAGATCCTTGATAAAAAAATTTACAAAATGAACGGAAAGATGATAATGCAATGCAAATGCACTAATGTACATGTAAAAATGATAATGGATCATACGTAGTATCTCTTTAGGTGAAGAGAGTTTAGGATTCACTAAAATCCTCACCTTCTAGTGTACACAAGTGAAATACACTATTTTTGTAGTCTTCCACTACTTGATATGGACCTAAACGCCTAGGTCTGAATTTCCTTCCCTTGCCGGTATTTTTGTCTATCTGGCTATCGAGTCTTAATACCAAATTTCCTTCATAGATCTCACATTCGTAAACCTTATTATTGTATTGATAAGCCATATGGTCAGCGTAAATGTTGTGCCGTTGTTTGGCATTTAGTCTAGCCACGTTGAGACTTTATAACTAGGAGATTTGTGTTTCTTGATAATCCTCCTCCTCGTGATCCCATGTAGTGAAATACGAAGACTAGGTATTTCAAATTCAAGTGGAAGAACTGCCTCAACACAAAATAGTAAAGAAAAGGGGGTTTCCCCCATTAGTGTTCTAACCGACATTCGGTAGGCCTGAGGCAAGAAAAATATTTAGGTACCAATATTGTTTATTTTCCTTAATAATTTTTAAGAGAATGGACTTTAAAGTCTTATTGGTAGCCTCAACTTTTCCATTAGCTCGACGATAGTAGAGATTATGCATTTTATGAATTATTTTTAACTTTGTACACAACTCATGCACCTTGTCATTTTTGAAAGATGTGCCATTATCATAAATAATGACTTGTGGCATCATGTACCTACAAATGATCTGGTTTAGGATGAAATTAGTGATTACATAGCTAGGTACAGTAGTAAGGGGCATGGCTTCTACGCACTTGGTAAAGTATTATGTGGCTGTCATTATGAAGTTGTGGCCATCCTTTGATTAGGAGAGAATTTACCTATTAAATCCAGCCCCATGTGGAAAAGGGCCAAGGGGTTATGATTGGTTGTAAATCTTATGATGGTATGTGGATCTCATGGGAGAACTCTTGAAATTTGTGACATCTATGCACAAAATCTAATGCGTCATGTTCTAGGGTGGCCCCTAAATATCCCATCCAATGTATCTTTTGGGAAGTGGCGTTGCTGCTAAAGTGACCTCCACATACCCCACTATATGACTCATAAAGAATATTTTTGGATTCTTCGGCATTAACACATATCGAAACATTCTATCAAAGACTCTGTGTGGTAGAGAACTTGCTCCAAAATAATGTATTTAGTAGAAAGGACATGTAATCACCTTCTTTGTTGTGATGTTTCCCCTTATAGGTATGTATGGTCTATGATGAAATTGACAATGTCGGTATACTAGGGACATACAGAGATAGGGGGCCTAGTTTTGAAAAGGTACACACACTCATCAGGAAAATTCAGATCTACCGAATCACCCCAATCTAATGGATTATCAGCCAACCAAATATAATGATTTTTCCATTAATGGATTTCTGATTTACAAATGTTAGTTCAAACTCACCAATTAATGTTATGAAACACCCAACCTTTTTAGACAAGGATCCTTGCATGAGGAATGTTTGTAAGTGGTATGTCTTAACAATAACCCTTATTTCTTGATTGAGCATATAATGCCTTAAACACTTTGTTGCAAAAACTATGGCAACACATTCTTTTTCTTCCTATGTGTAGCATGTCTCATAATCAAGTAACGTCCGAATAATGAAGTAAATTACATTTTCCTATTTATCGTCATCCTCTTGAGCCAACATATAGGCTAGCAAAACATTCATAGCTCATGAATATAATATCAAAGGGTGATCTGATCTAGGTAGCATTAGCATGGGAGGGGACAACAGGAATTATTTAACTACCTCAAAGGCCTCATTACATTCTTCCATCCAATCAATGCTATAATCCTTTTTCAAAAAAATATTGATTGGATGAATGGAAAAGGTCAAGTTAGGGACGAACCTTTGGATTGCACCAAGTTTCCCAAGAAAATATCTGATACTATACTCATCTGATGGTGGAACCATTTATAACACAACCCAGATTTTTCCCGAGTCAATATTAATCCCTCATGAAGATATAAAGTAACCTAGAAACTTGATTCTTGTTATGCCAAATACATATTTCTCTAGATTTAACGTGACGCCATACTCAATTAAGCATGAAAGGATGATGTGAAGCACCTTTTGGTGATCATAGTGCTGCTTGGCCTTCGCCAGCAGGTCATCTATGTAGGATTCCACAATCTTATGAACAAGATCATGGAATATGTATGTCATTTCTCATTAGTATGTAGCACCAACATTCTTAAGACCAAATGGTATGAAAACATAATATGAAGTTCCCCAAGGAGTTATAAATGTAGTTTTAGGTTGCTCCTCCTTAGAGATTTTGATTTGATTATATCCAAAAACCCATCCATAAGATACAACAACTCAAATACAATTGTTGTGTCAATGATAATGTCAATGGATGCTAACAGAAATCGTGTTTGGGACAAGCCTTGTTAATGTCCTAAAAGTCTATGCAAATATGGATCTGTCCATTATTTTTTAGAACGGGGATGATATTAGATACCCATTGTGAATAATCAACTGGCTTGATGAATCCTACCTAGAGAAGCTTCATTACTTCTTATTTTACCATAAGGGCCACCTTTGGATTCATAGGCCTTGACTTTTTTTTAATTGGTTTAGCATCTAGCTTGGTGACGAGATTGTGAATCGAGATGTATGTTACAATTCTTGTCATTTCCTTGTAACTAAATGTGAAGGATTTTTGATGTTCCTTGAGGATTTGGGTATGTATTTACACTTCTTCTGGAGTTATAGAGGACCCTAACTTTAAGATATTTGGTTCCTCCTTCATTCTGATGTTTATATCAATTATTCCATTAATTAAGGAGGCATTTCCCTCCTCAAACTCAGGTGAGGCTAGAGGTAACTCCAAGTCCCCTTCTTCTTCTACCTTATAAATCTCAAGATCATTTACTAGAGAGGACTCAATCATGGGATTCCTAAAATAAGAAGAGGAACATGGATTAGCGAAATGTTTACCTCATGACAGGTAAGATACAGTTCTACCAAAGCTTTTAAATAACTTAAAGTCAATTCATCAACATCAATGGGGTTTGAAAAGTCAAGCTGATCCTCATCTTCCACATATTTCAACATTGGTGACATTGGCACTTTGTGAATCAAGGATTCAGTGCATATTGAAACCATGAAGTTGATGTCCTCTAGGTCACCACTTGGGGTAAAGCATGAGGAAAAGTTGCTATAGAGTCTTCCAGAAGGTTCTATTCATGTGGAACTACTTCAATTGATATAAATTCAAACCCCTTTGTTAGGCCCAACATGGATATTTTGTAGATTTTCAAGTGTTCAACCCTAGTCTCATATACCTCAGATATCTGATTTGCGATTAGTTTTGAGTAACCTAATACCCTAATATTGAGGATGCCCATTCTCTTAGCTACACTGAGACCAAATAAGAGAACCTAATACTTATCCCCATTGTTTGTGCATTTAAAATTCAACTTGAAAGCAAAAGGTAGAATCCTTCCTTCAAGCAAGTTAAGGATAACGCATGCCCGATGCCAAAGTGACACTTGGCTCCATCAAAATGGAGAGTCCAACAACTACTCAAAAAGATGGACATTGAGTCATCCTTTGTACCTTCTCCCTTTACCTCAGTTACCTCAACCATGCAAACCTCATATGCTGGAAGGGAATCGAGTCCCAAGGCATGTCCCATACCCATAGAATCAAAGGGGAGGAGAATAGGAAAATCCTTCTCTAATAGCTCAACAATATTTGTTGTGGTTCCTAGTAACATTATCTCTATAATAACATTTTCATCCTTGACCACCAGAATGCCTTCGATCGTACTTGTGACTTATAAATCCATTGTAGGAACAAGTTTTTTTTTTGGTACCACGCTTACATGTTTGTTTAATTGGTTCGTGGGAAGATTGAATTCAAAGTAGACCATTGGATTTTTATTTAAGCTGGCAAAATGTTTATCAAAGGGTTGTGGATCACCTTGAGCCACAAAGACTTTCCCTAAATGGAAGAATCTGACCTCCTAGAATAGAGTGGAGGGGATTTCCTTCATGCGGTGGATCTAAGGATGGCCAAGGATCATATTAAACTTGGTTTCCTAGTCTATAACATAAAACTCAATGAGTACTAACTTGGTCCAAAGAGTAACCAGTAATATTATGGTTCGATCGAGGTTTCCTTGAGGCTGGCATAGCCCCTTAGTCTGTTTCATGTCGAGGAGTAATTTTTCTTTCCATACCCTAACTTCTAAATAAAATGGAAGGGGACTATATTAATTTATTCCCCATCATCGATCATTACATATTTTACATAGTTATTGTAAATCCAAAGTGCGTAAAAAAATCCGGGTCACCCCTACGAGCTATCTCGATCCGTAGGAATCTTATTGATGTCAAACATGAACCCAATATATCTCCTAGGATGCTTTGGAGGAATAATTTTAAAGTTTATGTGATTTATCTATTCCTTTAGAGGATGGGTAACATTAATCAAATGGCCAAGACCTAGCGCTTCTAATAGAGAAACTTGATGAGCAGGGGAATTCTTTAGTAGATACAAAAAGGAAATGTGCAAAAAGGTATTGGTTAGGTCATTGATTAGATCATAAGCCCATAATTGCTTGCTTAATGCATCATGAGTATTTTCTAAAAAAATTGGATAAATTAAGATTGTATGCAAAGAAAAATCCTTGCTCTTGTTGTAACATCAATTTGGAGTTTAGCGTGTAGCTCAACCAAGCCTACAATTTTTGTTTGCTATCGACCATCTAAAGGAGGTACCACCTATGGATTTGAAGAATTTGAGGCTTCACGATCATGAGTCCCTATTATAATACCTTTATTCAAATCATTGGGATATAATCGAAGCTTCCTTTGGATGCGTGGGGAGAGGATTGTTTAAGATATCTAACGGTGTGTTACTGTGGAGACACTTTGGTCCCATATAAGCACTTTGATTAGGTGCGGTTAGAATTTCTAAAAACATGTCAACAAATAATTGTCTTTGTTCTTCTAAAATGTGTTGTAAAAATTTATTACAATCATGGCATGTTCTTGTGTCATTTCTGCAAACCCTATGAAAACCACATTATAAGTCAGGATCATAATCCCAAGGCCTTTGATTTGTTCCTTGTTGTGGTCCAAAACTACGGTTATTGTTTGGTTGTTGATTGATATAATTAACACTTTAGAAAAATTTCCCTTGATTCTAGAATTGGTTCGGGTTGGAATTTTCCTCTATTACTGAGGTAGTTATTGTTGTTGGGGAGGATTAAAATCCATAGTGTTTATAGATTGCGAGAATTTTTGTTTTCTCGATTATTGTGATTACTTATTACTATTTTTAGCACTTGTACTAGTAGGATTAACAACATTAGTCTTTTTAGGCTAGTCACAAATCATGATCATGAATCCATGATTCTTATTAAGGATCTTTGGTTCTGATTGTATTTTGTGTTGTTGGAGTAACTGGAGCATTTTGATAAGGAGTAACTAACTTCCTATTTTCTCCATAGGTCTTATGTCCACTATCAATGGCCATTTGGTTGATATGAAGAGCACCTTCTAGCACCTCTTCATATCTCCTTAGTGGGAAATTTTTAACCTCTTCCTTTGTCTCTCTGTTGAGAGAGTGAAGGAAAAAATCACAAAGTTCCATTTGATCCATGTTTGGAGCACTTGCAGAAGAGTAGAGAACATGTTACCACCTCTGAATGAAGTGGGTTGTAGATTCATTATGTTCTTGTTTAATATGAAGGAATTCCCTTATTCATGTTCTCAAAATATTTTTCATATCAAAATCTTTAATAAACTCGATACGAGTTTCTTAAATGAGTGTATTGAAGCCTTTGGTATCCTATAATACTAGTCAAGAGAAATAACTTGTAATTTCTTAGGGAAAATTTTCACAATGACTACATCCCATGGGAGCAACTCTCGAATGGCCATTGCATAAGCCTTGATGTGGGAATTAGGATCACCCTCCCCTTTGAACTTTGGAAGATCAGGTAAGGGTCTTAGGAGAATAAATTCCCGAATGGAGAAATCTAGGGGTTCCTTAAGATATTTAGAATAATTCCCCATTGCATATGTTTCAACCATTGAAGACCCTTATTGGGGAGGTGGGAGCTGCATTAGTTTTTGAAACAGGACAACATAGAAATTTTGTGGGGCATATGGTACCCCTTGTGGTTGTCTATATGGACCTGGGTAGGTATAAATGTCTCCCTGCAGATATTTAGAATACATGTGTACATAGAGAGGTTGATTACCTTGATATGGAATCAAAGGCATGAAGTCAAGGAACCTTGCATTTCCAGATGGTATGACATTTGAGAATGCACTTCTAGCTGGTGCCTATTGTAGATATCCATACGTGGCTTAGGGGGCATGCCCAAGGTTCCCGTCCCCATAAGAAGATCTCCAGGGTTTTTAATATTCATGTGAACTAGAATATTTTGCTTAGTAGGCATTTTCCCGTAATTTTGTGGGTAGGATGGAGTCCACGCTTGCCTAGCATATGAATCCTACATATTTTTGGCAAGCTCTAACTCTTTGAATTTGTCTACCAAATATGAAATAACATCGCCCATTGATGGGGCGTTCCTTTCTTAGGTACCTTTGGTTGACCCTTGGAGGTTGTTTAGGACTATGCTATCCTACTATGAATTTTTCACAATGTTGCCACCCCTCATTAGTTGTATTGTCGGTTGGTGGATTGGTAGTGTTATTTTTTAAAGCGGACATCACCTTGTCCTTGTAACCTATCAAAATATTGGTTCATGTTTTGGATTTTTTTTTCACTCCCAACATATCCTGCTAAATACTCCTCATCTAGATGGGGGAGTTGGTCATATTTCACACTAATGGGATGTCGAAACAATACCCTAGGAGATGAACTTGCTTTACCAGTGAATGTCATTTTATTTTAACTTGATTGTTTAAGGGGATAAGTCTGAGAGACCTGATCAAGTTCGTTAATGCATACAGAATAACCAACATTGGTTCCTTGAGGCAGAGGGTTTTGAGAGGATGAGCGGTTATCTTCCCATGTTGAAAGTGAAGGTGATTGTTGTGGTATATTTTATTGGTAATAGTACATTTCAAAACCTAGGATGGGCTGACTTTACTCATCATATCCCAACGTATTTGAGGGGTATAAGAATACCCACAGAATAAGGAATGGATGAAGAAAGTGGAATTGTTTAGATACTAGCTCTTCACATCAGGTTCACTAATTTATATGATATAAAATCAACTCGTGACCTTCTTCACACCCGACCTCCCAAGGTCGTTTCGAGACAGCCGGTGTGGAGTTGAAATGAAAGTGAATGTGATGGTGATGATCAAGCTAATTGGTCAACCTTGTGTCATTGACATGTAATACTGGAATCTACAAATCTAAGGAAAAGAATGCTCTCCTAACTTGAATGGGTATGATGGTATGGTCTAATATGATAGCTACTCAGAGACTCTAATCAATGTATATTTTTTTGAGATTCTACCGATTGGTTATGGAATACATCTAAAGTAACCCGCAGGTGCCTCGAATGGGTTTCCAGACAAGGTCATGGAAGTAAAGGCAAGAGGTGTAGTGGAGTTGCAAGGATTATCGTTGATTTTTAGTCTTGTCCAAAATTCTTAGCCCGATCAGCTACTATGTTCAAGAATGAAATTTGGGTAATAATATCAATATATAGCTATGAATACCAATGTGCGTAAACTAGTGTCAATATATAGCTTACTAGTAGGCCCGTTGGGTTGCGGGACCTTTGGATAATAACCAAAGAATCATTGATGATGATTCCCTTGTATGGTAATGTATGCAATCAAACCCTATTTCTATGATTAGTCTAAAATTTGTAGGATTTATTAGCAATGATATTCAAGTGTATCTAATTGTCCTATTTTATCGGCGTATGCTACTGGTGTGCACAAGACTATTAAACGCAAGCTTGTGTCAATATCGTTATTAGCACTGACATGTTGGGTTATGGGACTAGGGGATCACAATTGTAAGTCTTTTCCTATTGTGGACCATTGATGGTCATGAAAGATGAATTGATTTGCTTTCATGAAACAAACTATCTATCAAAGGAAATCTAACCTATACTTTTGGTGTTTTCTCAATATATCGAACAAAGAAGTAAAACAAGATAATATATGGAAAGTAAATGTTTTTAATTTTTTCTAACTTTTCACACAATGCATCTAATCTAATAAACAAATTAAATAATAAAAATTTGCCGATGTAGCCAACTCTTTTTGCAGATGTGTGAATCTAAATCTAAAAATCTATTCAAACTCAATCAAAATCCTTCCAACCTTACCTCGAAGCGAAGAAGAAATCATAACTCTAACAAATCTATTGTTCCCAAAGCTTCCTAGTAATGTTGAAGAGACAACTTCTTATTGACTTGATCTACTTGAAATTATCTAGCTAATTGGAATGAACTGTTTCGTACTCTATTTGATATGTAATTGAAATTAAAAATTTGTAATTGACAATCTGATAAACAAAGTAAACAAACACACAACTCTAACTGGAAGAGAAATAACCTTGGAAAATCCAAAGAGTATCAAAATCTATCCCCTCAATTATTTCCTATCTTTCTCTGAGTGTTCATGTAAGTCCAAATGATTAGGAATGCAAATAACAACAACAAGATCGTGGCACTTGATAAATGACTACTTGGAAGCAATCTGGATGCATTGCAAGTAGAAGAGAGATAGCACAAGAGATATGAGCTTGTCTATGTAATTCCTAGCAATATTATGGTAGAAAAACAATACAAGATACACACAATTCTCGGCCTTTTTCTTGAATAAAATCATGGAATATATAAGAATGGAGGCTAGGAGTTTACTTCATGTACAAGGTAAGAAGATGTAGTTCCAACTAATTAAATCTCATTTAAAATAAAAGGAGCATGGAGAACCAAGAAATAAAAGCTAATATTAGACAATTCGGCTCATGGATGCATGTGAAAATAAAAATTAAGTGAACCGTCACATGATTAAAACACGCATGAAGAATCTAGAAAAAGTGAGTAGGACCGTCACCCTGCAATGCGGGGTGGCGCTTTTGGACCGGAACCCTGCTTAGGTGCAGTCATGGCACTAAAGGCCATAAAAAGCATAGAAAGAGGTGGGGAGATGGAAAAATTCATGGAAAATTTAAGGCTATCTAGGCTACAAATATACATTGTGAATGGGTTTTGGAGCTCGAACACCTTCTTGAAAGGATTTTTAATCATCATTAGGGATTCTTGTAACCATTTTCCTAACAATGTAGCACATGCAATTTTGGGTTTGTACATTGACCTAGGTGGAAGTTGTTTGTAGGTATTTGAGAATGAATTGGAGCTGAAATAATTGTGTTTCGTGAATAAAAAATAGAGAATATGATAACAATGGTTTGATGAATTTTAGAGTGATATAAGATATTTTTATGTAAAATTTATCACCTAGGGTTTGAGTAAAGAAGTACGAGCTGGAAATTGGATATCCATTAGTTGTGGCGTAAAAAAAAATCTCATATCTACACATCTTCGGTGGTTGAATTTCTTATTGGTCATGCTTTGGTGGTTGTAACCTCCTTGTGGAGTTTGTGCTTCACAAAATTTAGGGGTTAGTGCTTCTTGTAGGGTTAATGTTCATTGTGGGGTTGGTGCCTCACTATTTTTTTAAAACATATCAATATAAGATAGTGTTTTAGTGGGTTTTATTCCCTTTTGGGTTTTCCAATTAAATCTTGTGTTCTTATGGTGTTCTTGTGTTTTCATGGTTTCATGTATTATCGATGGTTATGATATGCACACATTAGAAGTTGAATAAGTGATTATTGTGGTTGTTTGGATATTGTAATTTGACTTTCAGATATGAATTTTAATTTAAAATTTTAATAATGATTTATTCACCCCCCTCCCATTCCATTGTTCTTTTAACTCTATCGAATCTATCATTATATCTTCCTCATCTATCCCAGGAGGTACTAGTTGCACTGTTGTGGGCCCTGGTCTAGCTCTAACCATCCTCGGTGCTTTGATATCACTCAACCATATATATGGTGTTGGGGGAACACATAGGACATGCCAAACTGTCATGAAATGTGTTCCACTTGAAATATCTTGGTTACTCCTGAAACCTATCCTCCAACCACATAGTTCACTCGAATACAATGTAACTACACTAGATCCTTTAGCCATCCTCAATATTCTCGATATGGCCTCCATATCTTGGCCCCTAGCCCCATACAATCTATCATAGTTCTATAGGTATCCATATCCATATTCCTACCATGAAAAAAACTAACCTACTTGTACATATATCTCATATAGCCCACTCTCCTCATGGTTCAATAATTATCCCCAATATTGGAATATTCTCATAGCCCCATACATGTAACAATGTAGTAGCTACACTACCACCCCATGCCCTTCATGTGTAAATATATAAAGGAATCTATACATATGGTCAATACACATAATGCACATGCATACCTCATCCCATCCTCCTCTATATGACGGAAAATATCATTCATCTTATATGAGATGCTTATGCCACCTCCTTTGACCGTAATTGATGAATCAATCACCTCGGAAATAAAATTTCATAATAGCAAAATCCCGACCTCAATATAGCATCCATGATGATATGGAACTCTGTGTATACTTGGGACCCTATAAAGTACCACCTAGTTGCCCACATTTTCTCTATGCATCATCTATAATGATAACCTAAACTTGATCACCCACAATAGCTAATCACAATATGCAATACACATCCTCTAGAGTCACTTTTATCTCCCCTATCAAGAACTAAAAGGTGCAAGTATTTACACAACACCTGTTGCATAAAGCTATGATTATAGGAATATTATGGGGTCTATCCCCCATCCTTGTTGTGTGTTGTATGGTGACATGGTCTAAAACATCCCACTCCTAATATGCCAATCTAAATCATAGCAATGTAGTCAAATCATGGCCACCATGAAACTCTCTTGAATGGATGTCCTGCTGCATAACACAAATTAACAAAAAAATCCATTAGAATCTCATATATATGTAAACACACCTACTTGTAACATCAACAGCATCAATTTTCACATTCACAATAATGGGCTTTACCCAAACCTTCGGGATGTCGGTGCCTAGAAGTAGGACTAGGGTGCCAAAGAGAAGTTCACCGATGCCCATGCTTGGGAACTCATGTCTCGAAGGTCATTAGCACCTTCACTACTCTTTCTAGGCATAAAATGCCATGAAATTAAAAATAATTTTTAAAAAATTTCATCAAAAATGACTAATATAAACACATATTTTTAAAAATAACACTTAGTAGATCAATTGTATGTGTGATGCCACAATTTCTACCACCATGAACATCTTCACACACCCAGATATCCAAATCATAATTGTGCTATAGTAAAATTAATTTCCTATTCAAATTTGTTTCCTTACTATTTATAGTAACTTTCCATTACTTACAATGCTACAGTCATTATTCACACTTATCCTTTGAACTAATACACATTGCATGATTTTAATCATATCTTATGCATCCTTACTCCGATTTTTATCCCTTTTTGTCATTATTTTAAGAATTCCAACTACTATCATATCGTATACATTAAAACATCATTATATTTCTCCTTCACATCATTTCAACTCAATATACACAAACTTTTGTGATATCTATCATGCATTGTCCATTACATCACTACATGTTTACTTTCAACTTAGCATTTGTTCTCATCATCACTCCCCCTTTTTATAAAAGGGGGAATACAATAATGGTCATCCTATAATTTACATTACACCATTGCATGTTCACTTTACACTTATAATACATCATTATCAAATATTTTCTCATACACCATGCAAAATTTCACATCAATTTATAGAGAATCCCCATAATGACCTAACACAGGGCCAATAAGCATAAAATCTCTCCATGAGAAATAAATAAATCAATCAAACACATTAGAATTGCGACAATACAAATTTTACCAACACATTTATAAAATTGACATGAAACAAAATATTTATCCTCCCAAATGACCTAACTTAGGAGTTACATCACCACGTTCCCAGATGACCTAACATGGGAAATTACTTTACATTTTGTGACTACTTCCAGATGACCTAACATGGAAGAAATATAATTTGGTGACACTTGTGGAGTGGGGAAATGAAATGTTGTTTCCTTTCTTATACTGCTCCTATATGGGTTATCACATTTGATAAAAATTTGGATCCAAAATCAACAAAATTTGGTCTTTTCCTGCAATAGCTAGACCTTTTGAGGATGTAGTTAAAGTTGGAGGGTAACACAAGGCTTCTCTCTATATGCTCTTCCTCTGGTGGAAAGATGCATAAATTCTAGCTTTTCACACACACACACACACACATGCGCGCACGCGCACACGCACACGCACACACACACACACACACACACAATCGGGTTAGGAATTGATCACTCCTTACCCCAATACATCTTCATCGATGAAAAACTTGAAATATCCAATCATTCAACATTGTAATCATCAATCTCACTTAGTTCTCCTCATAATGGTCCTACATCTCTCGTTACGCCACATGGATCAACACATTGATCCATGGTTTGTCACGCTATGTGTTCTCACTCAACATGTACTTCTACCACATATGCATGTTCTTCTCGTGACATGGGATTCTCTGGACTTCTCTCAGGTATGCATCTCTATCTACTTTATGTTACCAATATTTCAATCACCCAAATTTTTTTAGGGAAAATATAGACACAAAATCAACACATTGATCCAAGGTTCTTCATGCCATGTTTTCTCATTTGGCATGTACTTCTACCACATATGAATGTTCTTCTATGACACGGGCTTCTCTAGAGTTCTCTCTAGTATGCATATATATCTATCTACTTTATGTTACCAATATTTCAATCACCAAATTTTTTTAGGGAAAATGTAGACACAAAATCACATGCTTACTACTATTTACTATACTATCAAGTATGTTGTTTTATATATGGATCTTACATAAGAAAAATATTCACTGATGACCCATCCCATAGTCCATCCACTTATCTTGTTGGTCTTTATTACTTTTATCTTTTACACTTTTCACTCAAATACATAGTTCTTGTTAGGTTGTAGGATCCCCTGTCTGTTAGTCCTCACTCATTTTTCATCACTTGTCACTTTGAACTCTATTGTCGATGCTATTTTCCATCTTGGGCACCTATGTCTTCTTTATGTTTGATCTTATTTTTGATATTGGAGGTTATTATTTTCAATTTTTCCTCTCATATCCCAAGGTACGAGTCAGCATGTTAGGTAATTATTATTGAAATTTGAACAAGAGATCCCTATACAATTACAACATACGTACCATTGTATGGGTGGACAAATCTTATTAAGGGGTTGTTATTTACATACAACATGGGACTACATTTTCTCACCTTAATTTGCATACACACTACATAGGAAGGGGAGTTCATTCTATTCCATCCACACATTTACATTTTATCTAGCTACCGCCTGCTATGTTGGCATCATTAGCATGAGGGTGACATAGAGCACTATTGCACACATAAACACAAAAACTAGATTATGTTTAAGATGTAATTCGAGACTCAGAGTCATAAGTTAACCATCGTGACAATTGAGGAAAGTCTTAACCGTAATTTTTCATATTTTCTTTTAGGATTTGATGTCTTTTTTAGAGTTTTGTAGGACATTATTTCATTGCACATTCACAACAGCTCCTACTATTATTTTTCAATCTTGTAGAGATAAAAGGAGAAGAAGTGCAAAACACTAACATCATTGTTTGAACTAGATCTCAATATTTTATCTAGACTTAGGTGCCCTAAAAATGTACCCAGTGCCTGCGTACACCCTTATCCCTCTCCAAGCACCCACAATCAAACCATTTCTAAATCTACTAAATTTTTCTATGGTTTGTTGTTATAATATGTTTTTCTATTTCAATATATTCCATTCCAACATCACTATGGGATAATAAAAATCATGTTGTGTACCTTAACCCTCTCATTTCTTGTCATAGTTAATATTAAATAAATTATTTAGCAGTTATATTTCATTGTATATCATTTATAATAAGCCTTTCCATTTAGATTTAATATTAATTTTTTTAAAAATTAGTCGTTATGTATTTGCATATTTGAATGTCTACTTTTCAAGGTTTAGGAACCAAGATAGTATGTTTTAGGATGGGTCAACCGAGATCATCTAAGTACCCTCTTGTGATAACAAACAAGTTCAAGAAGAAAATTTTAGATGTTTACATAGTTTTATTGTGCAGCATAACTTCCTTTAATGGTTACAAACTTTCTAAAATTCACTCAAAAATTTTAAACACTAAGTTTCATTTTCAGATTATTCTAAAAGCATTTCCTATTTTCCATATTTCATTCTTCTAAACATAATCATATCTTCTATATAAAAATTTCCTAAGAGGATTTTCATGAATACAAGGCAGTTTAAAAGAAGGAAAAAATAGAAGACAAAAATGAGCAACTAAACTAGAAAGAAATAAATGCATGAATGAAAATTAAACTAGAAAGCAAGGAATGTATAAATGGAAACTAAACTATAAAGAACATAATACATAAAGGAAACTAAATTACTTCCTATATTTTATCATTCCATTGGGAATTTTGATGGGGTGATATAAAAGTAATGTTTTAGGAATTAACCATTAACTAGTAGCATAACTTCTTTCCCTTGTAGATATTTTAATACCAAAATAATTTGGCCCAAAATATCAGCTATTTGATATTTTAGAATTACTTGTGTTACCCTTTCCACTCATGATTTTTATCCCATAAAAGAACTAAGTATGATATTTTGAATGTCTTAACTTTAGCGCTGTTATAAAACTATCTCTTGACAATATATTGATGTATACTAAAGTTTTATAGGGCTGAGTCTCTTGCATCTTCCATTTAGAGAATGTCTAAAATTATTTCTCCAATTTTTTCTTCTCCTTCCATGAATTCTTACATAAACTCATAGGTTTGATAGTTAAGGGTGATTTGGAAAACAAGTTGTTGTTCATATACTAATAAATATGAAAAATACTTTAAATGTTGCTTATATCTTGTCATATCGGCCCATAGTGCATACTTTAGAAAAAATTCATTCCATTGGAATCTTGTCTGATGATTTCTATATGGTGTTGATCAAATATTTGTTTTTGATTTAGTCAATCCATTTCCATGGAATTAATAATTTAATGCAAACTTGATTATTATCTTATTATCATAATCCCATTCAAAGTGAAATCTATAGAAATATAGGCTATACCATTGTCACAAATGAGGTAAAAAGGATAATTGAATCTAGTTATGATGTTGTCTTTAAGGAATTAGATAACATCCAATGTCCTAAAATTTTTAGTAACAACTTTAGTCCACCTTTTGCAATAATATGTGGCAGTTAGGAAAAATTATGCCCAATCGATGAATTTGGGTAGATTACCCCAATGAAATATAAGCCCCATTGTGAAACCTATCTACTCTCAATCATTGGTTACATGTGTTACTATCTTAGCAATATTTTACATTTTATGGAAACTCATAAATTGTGTATGAACATATTTTAATATGGTTGGATAATAATAACCATCGTTTAAAATCTTATGATAATTTTCTCTACCTGATGGATGACCACTTCCAATCTTCTTATGAAAATACACATGATATAAATAGCTTCTTCATGGGAAACACATCTCAAATAGGCACATTCATAGTTATTCCTATAGAGGATTCCATTTTTAATCATGAAGTAGGATTCCTTCATCTTTAATGATCTCCATTTTTCTCTCTTTAAACTAGGTTGACATGTGTTATATAAAATATAATAAATGATACGATTATACAATTCATCTTTTAGTACCTCCTCCTTGTCAACCTTTATGATATAAACCCTTGGATTAATATTGGCTATGATTTGTACCAATCCTTTCCCTCTGACCATTTTGGTAGGATTTATTTCTAAATCAAATTATTATAACTTCATCATCCATTTCCCTCTTCTTTCCCTTTACTCATTTTTTTCCTAGCATCAACTTAATTGCTAGATCTATAACAAATGTATACACTTTACCTCTAAGTATGTTATATTTACAATTTTTACTAATTTTACCAGGAGAAGGATTTATTTTCCATCACAAAATAATTGAGTTGGGAATCATTCAATTTTGTGCTCATGAATGCAATTAGGTGTTCACGGCCTTCTTATTTCTTAGTTAGCACAATAGTAGTGGTGTGATAAGAAGAACATGAATACAATTATAATTCCTTGATGAAGTCGTTGTTGATTAGAATAGGATCATGTGATATTTCTTCCTTAATATATTTTATAAAAAAATTAGCATCCATTTTCCACTTGATTTTAACATTCTTATTTATCATGTCATTCAAAATAATCTTGCTAAAAAATAATTTGAATTATTTCTTGTTATTAGGAAGACTAATTTTTGAAATGATATTAACTATATCAAAGTCAATAAATATACATTCCTTTGTGATAACATGGCCTATAAATTTACCTTTAATTACACAAAAATTATTTTCTTAGGATTCAAAGAAATATCTTACCTCATGTATCTTTCAAAAACCAGTTGTAAAGTACCCCATGTGGTCCAACCTATTTATACAGAACATAGTTATATCATCTATATAAATGATGATACATGTGTCATTAATACCTTGAAAATCATGATCCATTTCTCACCGAAAGGTTTCTATAGTATTAATTAAACCAAAGGGAATCCTCTTATATGCATATTTTCCCCACTTTGTGGTCAAGGCTTTTTATCTTATCATTTTGTCTTACCGAACCTAGTTATATCCTAAAAAAACATTAAGAAAATATATCATCTCAGACCCACTAACATTTTGTTTGACCTCATGAAGAGAAGGAAGAATACAATTTAGGTTCTTAAAATCTACACATATTTTTATCTCTCCACTCTTTCTCTAAACATGGACTAAATTATCCACCCAAGTTGAGTGTCTAATGGGAAACATTGCTCTAGAATTTAGTTATTTCTTTACCTCTTTGTAAATTAATGGATTTGAAATAGGGTTTATGAGTCTTTTCCTTTTCCCCGGAAAGTTTGTGATATCTCATTAATGGTATGGTATAGGTGATGAGTTTAAGATCAAATATCTTTAAGTCATCATAGGACCATGCTATAACATCTATGTAATTTCTTATAAAATTTAATACCTCATCCTTCTCTATATATGAACATGCTATGACAACATTCACTAATTTGGGTTTATTTGTAGTGTCTAATTTGATGTGGTCATAATATTTTTCTTTTCTTAGGTCCAATAATACTCCAATTTTTATTAGAATAAAAATTATTTCAAGAGACATCACACCTTTAGGAATATTATCCTCCTTCAAATTCCAAACACCATCATTATTTAAATAATCTAAGTCCTTCTCATCTATAATATGTGATGAAAAAACATCAATGCTATTCAAAAACTAAACTAGTTGTTAATTTTCGTTAAATACTTGAAAATGCTCTATATTATCTAGTATTGAAGGAATAGGAACCATTTATACCATCATTATACTATTTTATAACTCTTGAGTAGGCATAATAGGAACAATAGATGTAGATAATGAATCCTCCCCTTATTTTAATTTCCTAGGTATAAACAAACTACTAAATGCATGAAAAATTCAATCATATCCCAAAATCTATGTATTTACTTTTAAGATAAGATTTTTGGACTAATAACTACACCTAACCTGCTTAAAAAAACCTAAAAATCACCATTTTTTTATCATTTTGATTTTATATTTAATGGAAAATTACAATCCTAATACTAAAGCTTCATATTCAGCCAAGTTATTGGTGCAAGGGAATTGTAATTTATATAAGGCAGAGTATTGTTGTTCTTTTGGGCCTTTCAATATTATAATTACCCCATTTCTCATTTTGGAACAAACAAAATTGAAATATAAAGACCATAGACCTTAATTGTATTAGTTATCTTGGAGCAATTTTGGATTTTCCACATGTAATGTGTATACTCCAACATCAAATGAGAAAAACTTAATTATTGGAATTATACTCAATGATCATATTCTTGATTATAGGTCCCTCTCTATCTAAATATGGTTTGGGATAACCTTGGTGGTAACCACAAGTGATAAAAATCAATTGACATGTAACCACTTAAAACTTGAATATTTCCTACTCAAAAACATACCATATAGTTCAGGATCTCTATAACATGAATGTCCATGAATTTTTGAATTCTAGGATTAGATGATAATTTCATATGAATATTCAAAAGTTCCCAATTACTTCTACCTTATATTTTTCTAGTTGGACCACTAACCTATCATATTTTATTGGGGTAAGGCCAAGTTTCTTGTAAATGCTAGAGGGAATAATGTTTTGAAATGTTCCTTAATTAACTAGGAAGTTATGCAAGTTTTTCCCAAATATTCTAACAGTCAAAAGGAAAGAAGGAAAATTATTTTTTTGTTATTATAATGAAACATTTGAATGATAAAGGTTTTGAGGTCCCTTAGAGGTATTATTTTATAACTATTTCAATAAAAATCTTGTTGTTCTGTGATTTGAATGATTTCATTTAAATATATGTTTACTTTAATATTTTTCATGTCTAGCACAATGTTGTAACTATATTTAGGAATACAAGAGCCACTTTTTTGTAGATTAGAATCATTCCTTTTGTAGGAGGGTCATTTTTCACCTTTGGATCTAGTGGAGTTGTGCTAACATTTAGAGGTGTAGATGTAGTGTTATTAGCTTTATTCCTCAATGCATAGTTACTCTTTTGGTATTGTTTTTTTATTAATGGCAAATAGTTTTGGAGGGACTATACCTAGTTACAAGAAAGGCTCAACAACCAGATCAAACATGAAAAAAACATCAAAAGAGGATCAGAAGCTGAATAATATAAAAATTCCAACAGTAACCCAAACAGAAGCTACTAGGAAAAGGAAAACAAGGAAAATCTGTAATTAAGTAGCCAAAAACAACATTATGTCCAAAATAGAGTAGAAACTAAAACGAAACCAACTAGACCAAGGGGAGTTATTTCTTGGAGGCCCTATCAATCCTAGATTTTATAGTGTGCAAAGAAGTGAAAATCACCAGAGTGGTAGTGTGTGTTGGATCATTCACATTCAACTTTGAAATAACTTGATTTCTTTCCTTTTCAGTCCCCCAAATGGCTTCAGGGATCCCACTCAACATTGAAATGCTTCTAACCTGTTGCTCCAAGAACTCACTAATGGCGTTGAAAATGGCCATATTATGATCATGTTTGTCTTTGGCCCTCCCCAATCTATTGTCCAATGAGTTCAAATTTCTGTAAATATCCTCAGTTTGATCAATTTCAATATCTGCATCATCATTCAATTTTCTCTTCCCCTTCGCTTGGTTAATTGATGCAACTCCTTCTTAATATTCACAACCTCCTTTTCCAATAAGTCTAGTATGAGAAGAGTATTATCCCTCTCATCTTGTGAGGCATTATCCTGACCAACATTGCTAATGTGTAAAATATTTTGAACAAATTCCATTTCTTTGTTTCTCCTGAGAACACAAGCAGAGGGAGGAGAGGCCACTTTACTAAGTTTGGGGTTCTTAGTTTTGATAGCTCTAGCCTTGGAAGAGGTGGTCGGGTTATTTGAAGGAGTAGTTAGAATGGGAGAGGGTGGGTTACTGGGGGAGATAGGAATGATAGGAAATTTAGAGAGTTAAATTTTATGCAGGAGGAAGATGAGCCCCTGGTGGAGGGGGATGGCCCTGGTGTGCTTTTGGAAATCAAGAATGGAGCATTCAAGTGAATTCAAGAGGTAATGTGGGAAAAAAATTGTTAATTGTCTCCTAAAATGGTTGACAAAGACCAAGTGCTTGGTAGGAACAATGAAAAATCTCCCTTCAAGACAGATGAATTGAACCATGATTTTAGTAATCTCATCGTATAATTTCAGAATTGAACCATCATTTTAGTAGTCTCATCATTTTAGGAATACTCTTTTGGTATTGTTGGAACACATGGATCTAATCCATATTATCACATGATTCTTTAGCCTCCTGTAATTGAAAAGAAAATGTCTCTACTATCATAACAGAGCTAGGTGTTTTTATATCATCAAATGGGTTATTTATATCATTTTTATTTGGAATTATTTCATAGTTATCCAATTCACCTTGAAAAACTTAAAATGCATGAAAAAACTCTATACAATCTAATTCACCATGCTTAGCAATATTGTGAACTCTACACCAATTGAGAAATGCAATTTCACATACATTTATTTCTAGAATTTTTGTTTGATATGACTCTAATTGGCTTTTACTATTCCTATTTGGGGGACATTATTATACCTTTGATATCTATAACTTTTTTGTGTGTTAACTCCATTTGCATTTCCTACTTGCCTCTATAGATTTATGAAATATTGACCTAACTTCCTTAAAATCCTTTTGATATAATATATTTCCCTTTATATTATCTTGGATTTCTTCTTGATAGAGCTATTGTTAAAAAGAACCAAGGCATGACTATCATATGTTTGAGGATCAATAAAGGGTGTAGAAATTACTAGGCCTTGTTTTTGATTTGGAACTATATAGGTTATAGGAAAAAAATTATAATATGTGTTTGTAAATGATTTTTAATGTTTTAATTTGCATGAGGTAATTGATTAGGATGGGGGTTTTGGAAGGAAGGGGATAAATATTCTTGAGGGTGAATTTTCTCATCAATTTGGATAGTCTTGGTATTTACAACCATTAAGCTAGTGATATTGTGAGACCTTCTCAAGAAAACTGATGTCATGGTATCCAAGGAATTATTATAAATGTCTAGAGCCTAATCATGTGTGGGTTTGTATGGTTGGGTGGTAAGACTATAAATATTTTGGAATCTAGCATTGAAGGATCAGTTGTGTTCTTAGACATAGATTTTTAATGTAGTGAACATTTAGTAAAGAATATTTGGGCTAGTTATACTTCCAAATTAGGAAAAAAATATTTCATTGAACTCTTTCCAGATGGTAATTACATCTACTAGTAGGTTTTAAACCTAGTCATATGTTGCATTCTTTAGAGAGAATGGAAAAATCCTAAAAGCCACATCCTCATGGGTCAAATTGAATAAAATTATAGATGAATTGATTTTTCCAATATGTTCTTCAATAGAAGTATTGTTATCTTTCTCAAATATTTGAAAATACCTCTCTAGATATCTTGACATGTCATGGATAGCACTAAGTTTATTAATGGGACATCCTACTTAATGACATTATAGGAAATAATGAAGGAGAGGATTTTTTTCTTGGGTGGATGAGGTGTTTTAGAAAATTTAGGACCACCTAAAATGACATTTTGGATTTTATATTTCCCTTTTATGAATGTGTTTTGGTATTAATATACAAAAAAATGGGATAAACCAATATCAAAGTGGGACCTAGTCACAATTCTTGGTAAATGTAGTGTAAATGCCACTATTAAATGATAAAAATCAAGAATCCATTCATCAAAAAATGTATTTAGATTTATATCATCAATGGATATGCCTAAAATTGACTATAATTCATAATTTATGGCCCTCCCATAATCTCCTCGGATCACAATCCTATTGTCTTGAACTTGCTAAACAATAAGAGACATGCATAGTTTTCTTTTAAATTTGAAAAGATGTGGTTCGATCATCCAGAACTCATGGAAATAATCAAGGAGTGGTGGGGAATTCAAGTTGAGGGATCAACCCAATACAAAATTGTGTAAAAACTCAAAAACATAAAAAGGAAAGTTAGGGCCTGGCATAAAGATGTTTTTCGCAACATTTTCACTCAGAAAAACCAGATCAAGGAGGACATTAAAGCTTTAGAAAATAAATTTGATACTTTTGGTTTGAATCAAGAGGAATATGATTGCAAAAAACACTTCGGAAAATTTTCATATCATTTATGTGAGAGAAGAATCCTTCGGAGGAAAATATCCATAGCATTTTGGCTTAAAGAACGTGACAAGAACACTAATTTTTTCACATGAAAACACTCAAACACAAGGCTTAGAACATAATTTCCAAAGTCACAACTCAAAATGGAGATACAATGTCAAATATGAACGCATCAAAGAGGAATCTGCAATATTTACATTAATCTTCTAAATGACACTCCCACTTTATCTTCTAAAGCTGCAAGAACACTGCTGAATTTTATACCTAATAATTTGGTAGGATGAAGAATTCAACACTCTCTCTAAACTAGATACCATGGAATAAATTTTAAAAGTAACTATTTATATGTAGGGATATTAATCCCCGAGACTTGACGGTTTCTCTATTTCTTTCTATAATTTTTTTTGGGATATTTGTGTTGATGACATCCTCAAAACAGCTAATGAATGTTTTAGAATAGGTAGGATTCTGAAAGAGATCAATAATAATTTCATAGTCCTTATACATTAAAAAATTGGGGTAAAGTACTTCAATAAGTTTAGGCTTATAATCCTTATTAATGTCTTCTATAATAATTTTACCATAATCCTCACTTTCAAGATCCAATCTTTTCTCCCTCGCATCATTTCCAACCAATAAGGAGGTTTTGGGAAAGGAAGGCATATACAAGATGGAGCTGTTATGATGCATGAAAAAATACACTAGATGGAAAAAATTGAAAAGGCGGGCATGGTGGGTAAGTGCATTAAGTTGGGGGCCAAAAATGGATAAAAAATCAAAAATTAACGAAACACAATCAATTTTTGTAATAACATGATCGCGTTATGTTTTCCGAGCTTAGCGATTCACCAACTAACATGTGTATACATTATAATGAAATCATGTTATAACATGTACATGTTTATATGATCACAAAATTTCATACAAATTTTTCTCTATAAGAATTTTGTAAGGGCTTGAAGGATCCATATTTACTAAAATAAATGTGAAGTATAAGATTTATTTTATTATTTCTTATAATAAAATTTATTTTAAGTAAATATAAGATGTTAGGGTAACTCTGCACTGATGGAAGTTGTTGTGTATCTCTAGAAATTATAATCTAGAAGATAGTTTCTCAACTCTAGTCCGCAGTCAAGACTTATTCATTTTTAGGATTTTAGAATGACCTAAAACTTTCAGGCCATATATATGGTAGTTGGTCTTTGTTTTGGGAAAAAAATATAGGCATTTTAAAGGTTTTTGACGTTCCAGATTGGATTTTAGCAATAACACTCCTTTAATTTATACCAATTTAAAAATATAAATCATACATCACTTTAGTGACCATGAATCAACTCTATGAAGTTTGTCTACTTCTTACTAAAATGAGATCTTCACTTTCTAGATAGAGGATTACTCCTGAATGGGATTCTGTCTTATGAAAAAATGAGGTGATTGTAATGTGATACCTCCTTAAGGTGTGATAACACTACTAGGTGTTGATTTTTTTTTACGAATAGTACCAAGCGAATTACATCAAGTGAACTCGGATGATTGCTCATTCTTAGAAACATGGTGCTCCATATAAAGATCATCCCTTCACCTTTCTTAGATCTAAAATCATCCTTTCATGGAATAAAATTCAATATTATCATACATGTGTTTAATCATATGTATCTCATGGAGATAGATGATTCCTTAATACTTCAAAAATGATGGTTTTGGATACCTCGGTGGCATGACTAGCTTATTTTAACTTGTTCTTTAGAGAGATTTGGGTGCATGACACAATTAGGATATCATGATCATAAAGTAACTCCTTGAGCTCCACATTTCAACTTTGAATATGATGAATCCTTCACAATTCAATTTATTTACCAAGATGAAACCTAGGTGTAAGCATGCTTATGGTACATGGACACTTTTTTTTCTCAAGTTTCTCCTCATGGAAATGGGTTTCCACCTCTAGATAGGGGATGAATCCTTGAATTAAATTTGAGTATGAGTTACATGTTATTGACCTCCATAATTCATTGAAACACTACAAATCAAATTTTATGATCAATGAAACTATTCTAAAAATTTAATTCTACCTGCAACTCAAAATTTAGGTCCTATTTCATTTTGAACTTAGAGGGGTAATTGAAGAGTTTTGCAGTACCTAAAGAAATATTTAATCCTTGAATGAATGTTGATTATTCCACCTTATATATTATTCTAATATCCTTCCAATTCCTATTTTTTCATCCTAATTCTTTCCAAGAACTCCTGGAATCATCCAGAGAAGTCAGCTTTTACCGTTTTAACTTTCATTCCCTGCACCTGAAAACCCCGTCTTAAAAAGATTGCTCCTGAATAATATTTTCTTTCCTAAAATTTCCTAAATGTACTTATAAATCTTCAATTCTCTTTAAAATCACCCTTTAATGGTTTATATTTTCTTTAAAAAAAATTGAAGGGTGTTCAATTAGTTACAGAATGGAGAAAAATGGCCTTTTTAGGCCTTCAAAGGAAGTAGTCTTTCATAAAAACTAAATGATTTTATCGATCACCTAAAACACTATTCCCTACACATTGAAACACACTAAATTATATTATTAGAAATTTATTTTGGGTCAGGTTTATGATTTATGGTTTAGGGTTTAATGCTCAAGGTTTAGGGTTTGGTGTTTAGGGATCATGGTTCAAGTTTTAGGATTTAGGGTTTGGAGCTCAAAGTTTAGGGTTCAAAATGTAGATTTTATGGTTCACGGTTTATATTTTAAGAATTATGGCTCATGGTTAATGGTAAAGGGTTTAGGATTTAAGGTTTAGGGTTTAGGGCTCAGGGTTTAGGGTTTAGGTTTCATAGTTTAGGGTTTAGTGTTTAGTGTTTAGGATTTATGGTTTAAGGTTTAGGGTTTAGGGTTTAGGGATTCAATGTTTAGGGTTTAGGGTTTAGATTTTAGGTCTCAATGTTTAGGGTTTGGGTTTTAGGGTTTAGGGTTTAGGGCTCATGGTTTAGGGTTTAGGGATTAGGGTTGAGGGTTTAGGGTTGAGGGTTTTGGGCTAAGGGTTTAGTGTTTAGGATTTAGTGTTTAGGGTTTAGGGTTTAGGTTTTGGGCTCATGGTTTTATTTTTAGGGTTATGGATCATGGTTTAAGATTTAAGATTTAGGGTTTAGGGTATAGGGTTCATGATTCACAATTCAAAGTTTAGGGTTAATGTTTAAAGATTTAGGGTTTAGGTTTAGGGTTTTGGGTTTATGTTTAAGGGTTAAGGGTTAAGGGTTTAGCATTTAGGGTTTAGGTTTTATGGTTAAGGTTTAGGGCTTTGGGTTTATGTTTTATGGTTTATGTTTTATGGTTTAGGTTTTATGGTTTATGGTTTATGGTTTAGTGTTAAAGATTTAGTGTATAGGGTTTAGGGCTAAAGGTTTAGGGTTTTTACTTTTAGGCTCATAGTTTACATTTTAGGGCTTAGGGCTTAGGGTACATGGTTTAGGGTTTAGGTTGGGCTCAATAATTAGGGTGTGGGATTCAAGGATTATATTTTAGGGTGTAAGGTTTAACCTTAGGGTTTACGGTTCATGGTATAGGTTTTATTATTTTTGTTATAGGGTTTAATGTTTTGTAGTTTAGGGTTTAGGGATCAAATTTAAGGGTTGAGGGTTTAGGGTTATGTCATAGAGTTTAGGGGTTAATTTTTAGTTTTTAGGGATCAGGGGTTAAAGGTTTAAGGTTTAGGGTTTAGGGATTACGACTTACGACTTATGGTTTAGGGTTTATGATGTAATATTTAGGTTTTAGGGTCAGGATTTAAGGTTTATGTATAATTTTTTAGGGTCTATGGTTTAGAATTTAGGGTTCAATATTTAGGGCTCATGGTTCATGGTTTAGGGCTTATGGCTTAAGGCTCGTGGGTTTAGAGTTTAGGGATCGGAGGAAATGGCTCTAGAATTTGGGTTTAGAGTTTAGGGATCATGAATAAGGGTTCAAGGTTTAGGGTTTAGTGTTTAGGGTTAGGAGATAAAGTTTTGGGTTTAGGTTTATGATCTAATGTTTAGGGTTTAGGGTTTATTATTTTAGTTTTAGGGTTTATAGTTTAGGGTTTAGGGATCAAGCTTAAGGGTTGAGGGTTTAAGGTTTAGGTCACAGAGTTCATGTTTTAGGGTTTAGTGTTTAGGGATCATGGTTTAGGGTTTAAGTTTTAGGGTTTATGACTTATGATTTAGGGTTTAGGATTCAGTGTTTAGGGTTTAGGGTTTAGGGGTCAGAGTTTATGGTTTAGGATTTAGGGTTTAGGGTTTGGGGTTAGGGTTTGGGGTTTGGGGTCATGGTTTATGGTTTAGGATTTAGGGTATAGGATTTAGGGTTTAGAAATTTTGAGATCATGGTTCATGGTTTAGGTTTTAGGGTTTAGGGCTTAGAGCTCAGAGTTTAGGGCCTAAGGCTTAGGGTTTAGTAGTTATGGCTCATGGGTAAGGGTAAGATATTTAAGTTTTAAGGTTTAGGGATTATGGTTTAGGGTTTAGGGTTTAGGATTTAGTGTTTAGGGATCATGGTTCAGGGTTTGGGGTCTAGGGTTAAGGGCTCAAGGTTTAGGGTTAAGTTTTAGGGCATATGGAATAGAGTTTAAGGTTTTGATTGTAGAATTTAAATGATAAAATATTTAGGTTGAATGCTGAAATCTTGAAAATTACCTATGTACTCTTGGCCGAATTATACTCTAAAAAACTATCTTCTAAACCATGACATATAGAGCTATGAAACTAGTTCCATAAGGTGTAGAGTGACACTAACATATTATGTATACTAAAATAAATTTAAAGTATAAGAAATAATAAAATATAAATAATAAAAAAAAAATTATTTTTGTAAATATAAGAATTCCAACACCACACATATCATGCTTATACTACTAGGAATGTGTATGTGTTATAACCCATACACGTTATAGTGCGTATGCGATACATTTGTTTACTTCTCCAAGCCATGCCTCAAGGCTTGGGGATCAACTTTGGATGGCCAAACTTGAGGCATGGACCTGAAAAAACATAGCAAACAACATATTTTTGTAGGAAAATGCAAAAATATCTCTTCTACCATCATAAATCGACATTAAATGTTTGACTCATTTCAAAAAATTATACTGACGACATAGAGCGAGTTTCTACTTTCAAAAATAGAATTTTTCAAATTTTATAAGTAATATAACATTTCCATATTATTTATTTTGTAACAATGCCTTTTTATAGCTATTTTTTAAATTTTAAACACATTTATCTTTTTTCGTATATTTTTTTGGCTCATCGAAATTGAAAAGAAATTATACTAGCCCAAACTATGTGTAATTCTAAACACATTCAAACTAAAAATATAATTTTCAATATTTTTTTAGGTAGTTAGGGGGGGCATGGTCGGAGATCCGTTATCTTTCTAAATTATAAAATTTTAGTACTATCAAAATAATAAAAAAAGATACTCACTAAAAAAATATAAAAAACATGTAACCCAAACTAGATGCTCCTAGCTATCTTTCTACCAAAGGGATTTTAAAAATAATAAATGGTGCTAAAAAAATGGTGGGGGGCATGAAAGTCACTCTGTTATGTTTTTTAACAAAAACATGAGCACCTATTTGTTTTTTTGTTATTTGACCCACTTTAACTTATCCATTTTCAATAAAATTTTGTAGCTTAGTAACTAGACTCAAAATTCTATGATTCATGTTTTATATAATCTTCCAATTTTCAGTGTAAATATTTTAAAAAACTCGTACAAGTTGAAGTTTTTATTTTTCAGAAAAATACATCCACTTAAGACCCCCTTTTGGGCCCCCACTTGGTGCACTTACCCTCATCTTAAAACTCGATATGAACAAAGCATTTGAAAGAGTGTCATGGATATTCCTAGATAAAGTTATGGAGAAATTTGGCTTTGATTTTCATTTCTAGGAAAAATCACTGGACCTATATCTTTTCTTCTAAATTCTTTATTACTATCAATGGTATTCATGCGGGTTCTTTACGAGTAGCCGAGGCATCCATTAAGGTGATCCTATTTCCCCTATTATTTTCATCATCGTGGAGGATAGTCTTAGTCATACCATTACAAGAGTTCTCTCTCTGGGCTACCTAAATATATTTAAGCCTATGTCTTTAGAGATTAAGGTATCCCATCAATAGTTTGTGGATGACACTATGTTTCTTCTTCTCGCCTCTATTCTTGAAGCCAAAATTATGAAGCATATCCTCCGGATATATGAAGAGGAATCGAGTAAAAATTAACTTTTATAAAAGATCATTTTACTTCTTGAACACTTTGCATTGGCCGGATAAAGGAAAATTACTCAAATCCTTGGTTGTGAAATCAATTATTTTCCTACCACTTACTTTGGTCTTCCTCTTGTAATAAAAGGGTTCACATTCTAGTTTTTATCACATCTCTCTTCTTTATTCCAATAGTTACTTCTAATAAAATAGAGAGAATATAAAATAACTTTCTTTGGATGGGAACATAAGAGAAAAACATAATTCACTTGGTTTTATGGGATAAGAACCATAATTTCATTAAATATGGACATTTTACTAAGAATATAGATTTATAGTATTATCATTTTTGGTTTTATAATTGTTGAAATTGGATTCCTAAATTTCCATTATTAGTTTTTATCTAGTGTGATATTGATTCCAATATGTTTATTATAGGAATTTAATTAGTGTAATATCAGATTCCAATATTTACACTATTCCATACAAGTAAGTTCCTAATTCTATATTGATTTTATGAGAATGGGAATATGCCCATTCTCAACACACTCATAATACAACTATGTTCCTAATTCTTTTTATGTGTATCTGCTTTATCTCATTTTTTTCTATGATTCCTATATGAGGCATTTTGATCCCTTTTGAAAATTAAAACAATGTGATATGGGTACATGTTGTATGAAATAAGAAACAACTATTAAGTCTATGAGAATGGACATATGCCCATTCTCATCACACTCATGGTAAAAGTATGTTCCTAATTATTTTTATGTGTATCAACTTTATATTTATTCTTCTTCTATAATTCATATATGAGGGATTTTGACCTATGCACATAGCTTTAGGAAAAGACCATATAATTTTGTGGTTGTAATGAATGCATAAATCAAGACTAATTCCTAGAAAAATCCAAAGCATTAATATTTTGAAATGAATTCCTTGTAAATCACATCCAAATCCCTTTAAATCACTCTTCCAACTCCCCGTAAAATTACTTAGAGCATAATTAAGGATTTTTTTAAAATTAAATTAATTGCATGGTGGAAATCATATTATTAATAATACATTAATAAGATTCAAGAGTTCCATAAACAACACAATGTTTTATAGAATTATATTATGGAAAAATATTTCAAAGTAATATAATACTCAATATTTCATTTAATTATCAAATAATAGTACAATCAGAAATCATGTTATAGGACCAAGGTTTAGAATATTTTTTTTAAAAAACCACATCCCAGGCCAAGATGATTTCACATACAAATTTATAAACTTAAATAGTTTCTCCAAGTCAAAATTCCTTATCATGTTCAAGTAGTTCAAGGTATGATTTAATGGCCACATGTCCTTTATCAGGTATCTTTATGGATCCAATTTTCCAATTTTTGTTTGGTGTCCATGCCTAGATGATGCTATCCACATCGATATCTTCTTTAGGTTCGTTTGAGATGGTCTAATTTTTATTTGGCTTTAAACAATCTTGATACAATGTTGTACCTTCTCCTCTCCCTACAAGTTTCCAATATTGAACTCTCATTTTTAATTATACCATTTCCTTCCTGTTAAAGGAAAAATACCCATTTTCTCTCCCTATCCAGATATTTTCATTATCATTTTCTAGTTGTATAAGTAGCATTTTTCCATTAAACACATCCTTCAATGAGTTGAATTCTTGGTTAGATATTCCATTATTACTTGGGATATGTTGAATAATGTAGTATTCTTTGTGAATATGTGTGGATCATGTTATTTGGTCATATATGTCTATCTCATATACTATTTTTGGACATAAACAAACACTTCGATTGTAGAGACAAGAATGATTTTCAATGCATAGACAACAAAATAGAAGAGCCATATATAGGCTATGGTAGAGAGAGAGAGAGAGGAAGAGAGGAACAATTAAATAACTATTCACAAACAAATGAAACTAACAATGTATTAAGCAACATTAGCTAATGTTCTAACATTCCCCCTTAATACATTACTCTTACAAATGTACCCACTAAAAAATCAAACATCACCTTACCAAGATATTTGGTGAGAATATCAACAACCCGAGAATCGGTAGAGGGCAGATCGGAGCTGAATTTGGTGGTTCAAGACCTGTTCACGAATGTAGTGACATTTGACCTCAATATGCTTTGTTCATTCACGAAAAACATGATTCTTTACAAGCTTCAACACACCTTGATTGTTCGCAGTTGAATGATAGGAGGTTTCTCTTCGGGAATCTCTATATTTGCAAGAATACGATGTAACCAAATCACTTCACACGTAGCTCCTCGTGTGGCGCAGTATTCAACCTCAGTGGATGAGAGAGGAACAATAGTTTGCTTCTTGCTAATCCACGAGATAGGTCTAGATTTGAGATGAAAAATATACCCTGATATAGATTTCCTGTCATCAATGGATCCTGCATAGTTCAAGTCTGTATATCCCTGTAAGAAGAACTAAGTGTTCTTTTGATACTCTAGACCAAAGTCAATTGTACCTCAGACGTATCTCAACACATGCTTTTCTACTATCCAATGACATTTCTTTGGCTTCTACATAAATCTGGTGAGATAGCTCACTGTAAAGCAAAGATCTGGCCTGGTATAAGTCAAGTAAATGAGACTCCCCACAAGCTGCCTATAGTGAGTGCCATCTACCTATGGTGAATCCTAGAATCTAGATAATTACAAACCTTTTTCCATAGGTGTGGACATTGGTTTACAATTTGACATTCCATACTTCTCCAGGAGTGTCTTGGCATATTTCATTTGGGAGACGAAGATATGATTCTTCTTCTACCATATCTCTAAGACAAGATAGTAGTGAAGTAGCCCCAAATTGGTCATGTTGAAGGATTTCTTTAGATCATTATTTACATCATCCACAAGATTGTCAGAACTTCCTGTGATCACAAGATCATCTACATACAAAACCAGAATAACAATCTTTGTTCCTACCTTCTTGATATACAAATTTGTATCTGAGGGGCTACGAGTGAATCCATGCTGCAATAGGTGATCATCAATTTTTATATACCATGCCCTAGGTGCTTGTTTGAGTCCATAGTGACTTTATCAGATGACATACCTTGTGTGGTTGATGCTTGTCTACAAACCTTTCAGGTTGGGCCATGTATACTTCTTCTTTGAGATCACCTTTCATAAAAGCACTCTTGACATCCATCTACTAAAGTTTCCATCCATTTTTTACTGCCAGTGCATAGACAACTCTGATGGTTTTGATCTTCACAGTGGGTGTAAAGGTCTCGTCATAGTCAATTCCTTCTTGTTGAGTATAACCCTTTACTGCAACAAGTTGTGATTTGTGTTTGTTGATTGAACCATATGCCTTATATTTTTAAAAAACATCCATTTACAACTAATGGATTTCGTACCTGGAGGCAGATCAACAAGTTCCCACATCCGATTCTGAAGTAGGGAATCATATTCAACATTCATAGCCTATTTCCACTTGTGGTTGGTCTAATGCCTCATGAACAGTGTTAGGTTTGGTGCTATCAACAACTGAACTCATGAGTGCAAAATTTACCTCATGTCTAGCTTGACTTCGTGTTCTGACTCCCGTAGAAGTATTTGGAAGTGAGTTTAGGTGTGCATCCCCAATAGTATTCTAGACCCATTTTGGACATTGGTGTTGCTGCTGCTAATGTGAAGATGTGTTTTCCAGTGTGCCTAGATCAACAAATAAGTCTCCACTCATCTCTTCTTCTCTCTAAGAAGAATCATCTTACCCATCATCTAGATGTGTGAGCAATCTATGTGATGAGGTTGGTACTGGATCTCCATTGTGTGGTAGGGAGTCAAAATATGACTCATCACACACAACATATCAACTCTCGTAGATTTTCTTCATCTCAGATCCATGAGATGATATGCCTTTGAGGTAGTACTATACCCCAAGAAAAGACATGGCAGTTTCTATGGATCGATCTTCTTCCTTTTCTTATCTGGAACATGCATATATTTAGTACAACCAAAAAATATCAAATGAGAGATAAAAGGTTTATGACCAGTCCATACCTCTTCCGGTGTCCTATTCTACAAGATCTTCACTAGTGCCCAGTTGAGTAGATACACTATTGTTTGGAATACTTCTGCCCAAAACTGATCCTCCAACTTGGTGGTGGAGAGCATACAACGAGCCATCTCCATGACAATCCTATTGTGTCACTTGAAAATCCCATTCTATTGGGGTGTGTAGGGTGTAGTCAGATGTTGCTAAATGCCATGCTGCTTCAGGTATGCTAAGAAATTATTCAATACAAATTCCCCCCATCAATCTAAGCGGAGGAGAAGGAGAGGCTTCCCAAACCGCTTGCCAGGTGGCTTCTTTGGTAAAAGGTTTGGAAATTGGTAAATGCCTCACTCTTCTTCCGGAGAAAATATACCCACATTTTCATGAGTAATCATCAATGATGAGCTGGAAGTATTCAAAACCTTAGAAGCTAGCTGGTAGGGGTCCGCATAGATCGGTGTGTACAACCTGAAGATGCTCCATAGAATGATAAGAGCTCTATTTGAATAGACCTCTGTGTTGTTTTCCCACAAGACATCCTAAGAAAATAGGTAAGGAATGGGAGAGTGGAAGAAGCCCTCTTACAATTTCCTTAGCACTGAGCTGATGCAGAGCCCCAATATAAAGATGACCATATCAAAAGTGCCATAGTGTAGTGGACTCCGCCATTGAAGCAGAGAGAGCAATGTTAGATGAAGTGACCGCATCTAGTGCAAATAGATGGCCCTTCATAAATGCTCAAGAAATAACTAAGTCTCCCTAGGAAATGATGCAGGACTTAACCCCTTTCTAAACAAAGAATTTGACCCACATTTGATGATTAAAAAGCTAACTCGAGACAAGAGATTTGAGGTCAAACCTGGAACATATAGTACCTTCATGAGTGTACATCTTTGTTTCCCAAGAGGAATGATGACATCACCAATCCCCGCCGCAATATACTCCTGATTATCTGTGATGGTGATCCAATCTCCAGTGGGCCAGTCACTCAGGGTATGGAACAACTTCTTATTACCAGTCATGTGTTTCTTGGCACCCGAATCAATCAACTAGACACTTTCTGATGGCTGCGAAGTCTACAAGACTAGGACAATGTCTGGATGAGTTGTGTCTAGAACCTCTTCATTAGAGGAGGCATCTTGTTGAGCAACAATATGACCCTTTTGCCTTTGATTACGAGCATGCCATTGGGATTTCTTGGAATATCCTTGGCTAGAAGTGCTCTCTTTACCAGAGTTTCCATGTTTGCGACCATTGTAATAACAGTTCGTAGTCGTGTGTGTATTCGTGGAGCAAATGTGGCACCATCAATCTGCCTTGTTGTACTATCGCTTAGGGTGGCCACTATGGTGGCCTCTCGAGAAGGTTGCTTCTTGTGGATCCTAATTCTTATTCTGGGGGGCTGATTGCCCTTTCTAAGGCTTGTTTCTATGCTTTTGCCTCGTGATGAGAGCCTTGTATTTGAAGGCTTCTTGAACATTTTGAATGGCTTCTTCCTACTGAAGATAATTCACCAGTTAGACAAAACTCACCTCTGTTGAGTGATGGTCAATGTGGTGATCAGTGTCCAAAATCGGGAAGGAAGAGCTTGCAAGGTGAGCGGGACGCACAACTTGTCATCCACCGGTTCATCGAGAGTAGAAAGTTCTACGTGTAACTTGGCCACACGCCGCAAGAAGGCTTCAACTGATTCACCATCATGCATACTCATTATGTGAAGATTTTTCTGAAGATGCAACATCATCATCAGATTCTTGGCTTCATAGATGGTACACAACATGGCCCATGCCGTAGAGGAAGTGGTTGCTTCCCGAATGTGAGGTTGAACCTCATCAGAAAGGCTCAGAGTGATAAGCATTAATGCTTTTGCATTGGCCTTTTCATACTTAGCCAACAAATCAACATCTATGGGAGGGGCATCCGTGCTAGAAACGATCCCCCAAATATCTTCAAACTAAAGAATCGTCCACATCTTGGTTTTCCATGCGGTGAAATTTGGCCCTTTTAGCAACTGGGCATTCGACAACAAAATGCGAGGTGCAGACATTTCTAAAAACTCAAAATTGTATTTTATTTATTGATTGTTAAAAATGGTTACAAATTCTTACTAAAGGAACCAATCATGAAGATAGGCTCTATAATCTTGTGAAGCAAGACACGAGATAATCCTATGGGAGTTCTACTTCACGTTCATCATCTACATCATAGCCACACTCCAATTCTTCACAGATTCAGCGTGCTTGACAACACATGTTGAACAAGAGATAGTCGAACAATCCTTGACACACCAATTCATCAAATAATATGTTGTCGGTATTTGGCAATTCATTGAGTAAGGAAAAATAGATTCCAGTGGTGTCCTTTTGGGCTCTCAAAGGTGACCCAATAGAATTCTCGTAACACTCTCGACGCGTCGAAATGTACGACATGTACGTGGAGAGGTTATCTAGATTATCCTCTCTTGCCAAGATCTTCACACTACAAAGGTTTCACACGGTCTCCAGCCTCCTCATTGCTTCCACGCAATGTTGGTTTTACAGGTTGTGGTCACCCTTGCTTCATAACAGGTGTGTAGGCTTGGAGGTTTCCACACATGCTTCTTCTATCACTACACAGGTGGGGATGCTTTGGGAACCACAGATGGAGGTATACGTAGGCCTCACGCTTCATTGGTGCTTTCTCTGTTGGCACCTCTGCCTTGCCACGCTGCTCAAGCTCCAATGCTACACTTGTAGGTTTTGAATTTTTAGGCTTGACAGACTCCTTCCAGCATTAGCGGCTCCACACAGGTTTTGACGTCTCCACAAGACTCCACGTAGGTCTCCCCCTTTTGCTGTCCATGCTGACACTAATACAAATGTAGGCACAAAACAAAAAAATACACCACAAGACAAAAATACGCTTTCTTCTTGTTGGTGGCAGGTTTGGACTATGGCACCTTGGTGCTTCCTTGCTCACGGCTCCTCCTTGGTGGCTTCCTGCTGGCAGCGTAGGCTTATGGGGTGGTAGCTCGCTTCCTTCCAAAATGGCTCACCTTCTCCACGCATAGCACAAGATCTTTAATAGCTCTGATACCAATGATGGCAGAGACAAGAATGATTTTCAATGCATAGAAAACAAAACAAAAGAGCCATATATAGGCTATGGTAGAGAGAGAGGAAGAGAGGAATAGTTAAATAACTATTCACAAACAAATGAAACTAACAATGTATTAAGCAACATTAACTAATGTGTTAACAAACTTGACCTCCTTAATTTACAAATGGTCTATCCAAACCATGTAAAACATTTTCCCAATACCTGATCTTCAGAAGCCAATAGTCACTACCTTCTCCTGTTTCATTTTTCCCCAATGCTCAATATATGCTTTTATTCCTTTTTTAGATATTCCATGTTTTTGAGTTCCTTGAAATGTGCTAAAGGAGGTTACCCTTCCAACAATCTTAGTTCATCATTATCCTTTATATGCCATATATGGATAGAATGAGACCATTGTTGATCCTTTAATGTTTCTTTGTACTCCATCACTAGTATGCCATCCACAACATGGAATTTGAACAACTCCACTTTGTTGATATCCACTATCTTATGGTTTCCATCCAACAAGAATGGCTCAACAAAGTCCTTGAAGTTGTAAACTTCCTCAATAATATAAGGAGTGAATGTACTTGACCCTTTTGGCATGTTTTGAAAGAGTCCATGATATGTGGAAAAGAAAATGTGTCTACTTTGTGTAACAATGTTTCTAATCTTCCAAAAGTACCATCTATATCCTCATGGGTGTGTCCCACTGGAAGGAAGCTTACATACACAATGTTGAATACCCTTTTTGTTGTCAACATTGATACAAATGCAAATAATGTATGATTATTGTTATCACTTGAAGTATTATCCAATTGCAAGTAAATGATTGGTGGTTGCTTTATGAAAGTACTATTTAGTCTAGCAACGATAATTGATTTTGAATGGTAAAATATTTCCATGAACATTTTACATTTTTCATGCACATCATTTTCTAATAATGCATCATGCAATGGTTGTTTGGATGATCCACAATGATACAAAAAATATTGATACTCATCAATTATAGGTTCTTCAAGCTTCCTAAGACACAAAGCTAATGATATGACTATATGTATTACTCCATTTTCAACAAATGGTAGGCCAAAACGGAAAAAATCATCTCTTGTGTACATGTGTGAGCATACCAGTCAAAGTAACATGTAGGTTCATAACATTACTTATTGAATTTACTTTTTACCCATCCTTGGTATGAAATTTTTCATTTTATCCATTTTATCATGCACAATTCTCAAGAACCCATAAAGTTCTTATTCGATTGCAATTTGTGTGAATATTAAATTGCATGACAACTTTGAATATATTCATTATGCCATGTTTATTCCTCCTCAATCTTTGTGAGTGATTTTGGGCATGTGGTGGCTCTATTTGTTGAAAAAATCTATGCACTCATCACACTTGGAAAAGAAATTATTTTTTTCAATGGAAACATGTTGAAAATTTTGTTCATTATGTTGTTGAAGCTTGACTGCAACACCTAAGGAAGTTTCAATAATTCAAGCTCCTCATTGCATTTTTTTCGCAATATATTTTGGGTATAAAATGAAGGAAGAAACCTTTGGGGAAATTTTACTCCATCCTATCCTATAGAATGAGTCATATGTGGAGAGATATTTGAATTTCTCTCAACAATTCTTGATATGTAGGCAATTGTTGCAACAGTGTTTGACCTTTGTTTCTCTTTTCTGGTGTTGTAATTCATTGTAAGCCTATTTCCGCTTATCCATTCAGATTTATGTTTATATAAGGAACTCCTTGGGTACCCATATACTTTGTGTCATGCATTCTTAAAAAAATCCATCCCATAAAATTTCATTTTATGTATCTCCATAGTTTTCTTACCAACATTAAAGATGGCATTTTTGTTAATGCATCAAACACAAAAAAATCTATGAAATTAATTCAAGGCTCTATTTTTGCGCCACAAATTTTTAATTCTAACTAAAGAAAGAGTTATTTTTTGGAGACAATTATATTTACAACAAATAAACTCTGCATTATCCACTTCTTCTAAAAATATTGACCAATTTCTATCCTCATTTGAATTTTGAATTAATGGATTGGCTTGAGGGGTATCCAACTTCGGATGTTCTCGTAGCATTGTAATATATTTTTATCAATCTGCTTGGATTTCTTTTGATTAGTGGTATAATATGAAATTAGATAAACAAAATGAGGTTTTCACTCTTACAATGCATCCCACATAATGACCTCGAACTACTTATGTCACCAATTGCCTAGTTGGCCATTGTATGAGATATCCTTCAGATAGGAATAATACTTTGCAAGGAGGGTTGAATAATCTATCAATATACACACCGAAGCTATTGGAATCTGTTCTATTAAAATGTACCCATATCTCCTTCAACTACATTTATAGTTGTTCCCTCAAATTCAAATTTAGACTCAATCAAGAAGTAATGGATTAATTTTGTAACAAATCCCTTTAACTTCAAATTGTGTTGATCACTTTGTATAAGGTGCAGACTAACCATTTGAGCACCCCCTTCCTTAATCATAATGGAAGTTCTTGTTTCTTTGAAAATCATATGTTTTATTGGCCAAATAATTATTTTATTAGGTTCTAGCGAGTCTGAGAATTCTAAACACATATTTATCACAATCTCTATGCATACACAAAAATTCAAAGGAACCAACCTCTCTCCATCAATTTCATGAACTTCTAGCACATGAGTTATATAACACATGGCTATGTCATCATCTCTGCTACAATATTTTTGTTTTAGAATGACATTTTCTATGAAAAAATATTTTCTATATTTAGGACCTATATTAGTGGTTCTTGGAATGTCATCACTAGAATCTCCACCACTCTCTGCATTGTAATCCTCTGAACCACTAAAAAAAATTCACTTCTCGAATTGGGGTGAATGAATGAATATGAATGTTTTGATAATTCACTCTCTTCTTAAACAATGTAGTGTCCTTTATTCTTGACATCTGCCAAGGTTTCAAATTCATCAAATGTGAAAGGAAATTTTACTATCCCATCTAATATTGTGTTAACACTGAAAACAACAAATCCTTTTCCCACATATTTATAATGTAGTGTCTTCTTACTTGGATATACTCTTCCCTCTGCAACTTTGGTTCATTTTGAAAACAAAACCTCATGATCATCCTCTATAAACGTAAAATCTCCTACTACTGTAACAATAGAAAATGTAAAGTTTGCGAGATGATGGAAAATACGTTAAATAATTACATAAAATAAATTAAAAATTATCATGTATGTACAAATATAAGTATATTGATTACACATAACACATGAGCTATAAACTTATATAATTCAGTAAGGTTTGGAAATACCTCAAAATTATACATATAATTAAAATTGACATGAATATATTTATTACATGATTTCCAAACTATGATTGAACTTGACTCATTTGAAGTTAATTGATGAGGTTGAATTTAAATAAAAATAAATAAATAGAGGTTAAATAGAAGTTAACTAGAAACTTGATTGCTAATCACTTCATCCAAATATATTCATCATATTAACATAGCATATATTAATTTTACAATAATTGCTCATACTTACCATAGTCACTAACTATGAAAATGGGCATTTTTCCATTTTAAACATTATCATAAAAGGATCTAATTGTCATTCATTCTTTATGTTTCGCATAGGAGACATTGTCTTTCTTTTTATATTTAGTTTATGAGAATGGGCATATTCCCATTCTCATCACAATGATAAAAATATTTGTTTTTATGAGAAATGGCATATCCCCATTCTCATCACAATGATAAAAATATTTTTTTGTATGAGAAATGGCATATCCCCATTCTCATCACAATAATAAAATTCTTTGTTTGTATGAGAATGAATGACAGATTCTTATTCTAACTCTTCCTAACTTATTGAAAAAATATTCAACTCAATCATTTTAATATTACTATAAATGATGTGACAATGGGAAACTATCCATTCTAGAACAAATTATATATTACCTCTATTTTTTTACGATTCTTATATGAGAATGGGCATATGCCCATTCAATACAACATAAAAATGTTTATTTGTATGAGAACATACATATTCCCATTCTGTCTATGTGTATTGCCTCAAGCCAATACCTTTATTATTATTCTAGATTCTTATATGAGAATGGGCATATGCCCATTCAATATAAGATTAAAATGTTTGTTGGTACGATAATGGATGTATTCCCATTCTATATATGTGTATTTCCTTAAGATAATAATACTTATTTTCTTGGAAAGGAATAAAAACTAATTTGACTAAATGTTATTACAAGGTACTATGTCATTATTTAGAACATATAACATTAACCTTTTATGTGATTACTATAAGTTATATAGTAATTATTAATTTCACAACCATATTATATTATTAGTGATTTTAACACAAACACGTATGGGAGTTGTAATTATTTTTATGTACATTCAAGATATTTATAATGAAACTTGATAAATATTGAAGATACATATAGAAATATATTAATAAGTATAACTCAAGGTTAAATGTGATAAATATTCCAAATGCACAAAAACTTAGATATCATAAAATATGGTATTAGTACCAAATAATAGGATTTCCATTTGTAACCAATGAAGAAATAATAATATAAATTTTGGATCGATCCACTCCATCCCCTCTTTCTATTTAACTCGAAATTCCTCTCTAGAGTTTAGGGAGTGCTTGAAGAAAGTAAATGATTCGATATTTGATTGAATTTGTGAAAACGATGCATTATATATAGTTTCCCTAACTATCCCTTCTCTAATAAAAATTAGTAAAAAATAATTTCAAATGCAAAAATAACTTAAAACATTGGTATGATAATGTATAAAAACTTTATTAGATGATTACATGGAGGTTTCAGGACAACTGGTGAACTATAGAAAAAGCTCCATTTTTTTCCTTAACACTATGGAAATTCAATGTAAGAAGATTGCTGAAATATTGGAATGTGACATCAAGCCCTTTCCATCCATTTATTTAGGTATGCCTCTAGTGGATAACAAACCTCTTAGTGGTGAGTGGAATTTTCTTATTGAAATATTTGAGAGGAAACTAGTTGGATGGAAAGAAAATATGCTATCTCAAGATGGGAAAATCACTCTACTTAAAAGTTCCTTTAAAGTCTCCCAATGGATGTGATTTCCCTCTACCAACTCCCAGGGAAAATTGTGGAAAAAATTGAAAGGATTCAAAACTGATTCTTATGGAGTGGAACTAAAATTAAAGATAGAATCCCACTGGTGGCATGGAATAGGGTTTGTAAACCAAAAAATATGGGAGGGATAGGTATTAGAGATTGGATTAAAATGAATAAAATCCTTCTAGAAAAAATTGTATGGAGGCTAACTAATGAAGATGGGGTCTGGACTTTAATTTTAAGGGAAAAGTATTGGATGGATGCTAATGATGAGTGATGTATATTTAAAAGGATTCCTTCAATGGGTCAAGTATATGGAAATCTATTAATTGGGTGAAGGAACTCATGGAAAAAGGTAACAGATGGAAAATATGTAAAGGTACTGAAATTGTGTTTTGGATAGACAAATGGGTGGTAACTTTACTATTGAAGATAAATTTCCACAAATCTCAATACTTTGGAAGATAAATATGGGAGAAAAATAAACAATTATATGTTAGATCCTAGGAGCTTTCAAATTTGGAAGTATCTGGAAATAGACATGCAGAACTTAGAGAACACACGAATATCCTAGACGAGTTTTTAAAAAAACACGTGTCTTATAAAAATGAGGAACAAAATGGCATTTTCTCACCAAACCTGCTTATATGCTTTATTCTTTGTCAAGGAGACTAGTGAGGAAGATATATTAGATGGAAATATATGGAACAATAATATCATCCCTAAGTTCCATATTTTCAATTGGCTTATGGTGATAAATAATATTCTTACGATTCTGCGAACCTCACCAAAAGAGGGTTTCATATGGTAAATATATGTTTTCTATGTGAAGATAATTTGGAAATGGTTAACCATTTATTTATGGAATGCTCTTTTTCTTTTCAAATTATATCTTCTATTCTTGGTTTGTTTTTGGTTAACTAGGTTAGCCCTAAGGATGTTCAATCTACTTTTATTCAACGGAAATTTTTGTTCATAAGTCAAGATCTAAAAAATATTTTGATTATGAGTCTTGTACATTTGTGGTGGGAAGTATGGAATGAATAAAATAGAAGGATTTTCAAAATAAAGAAACTTCCCAATAGGCTGATTTTCAACAAATGCTTACCTCCTCTTAGAAACAATTTCTCTATCCTAAAGAATAAAGAAGTGGAAGTTATGGACATAGAACAACACATCATAAATAAATGGAACTTAACCTATGAACCCCATCTTAAGATAATTAATCCAAGAGAAGGGGTAAGATGGACTAATCCCAGAGAGGGTTTTATCAAACTAAATTTTAATGGAGCTGCTAAAGGGAACCCTAGTAAGGCCAAAGCAGGAGGTGTGTTTAGAGATGTAAAAGGTAAGCTTATCCTTGCATACTTCTCTAATTTGGGTCTACAATATAATCATGTTACGAGAGGAAATGAAAATGTTTTAGGGAGTTAAGCTTGTAGAAGAGAGAGGTTTCAAGTCCCTAATCGTGGAAGGAGACTCTCTAAATATAATCTCATGTATGATAAGGAAAAAAATTTCTTCTCTATCTATTGAAGACTTTATTAAAAATAAAAAAATAAAATGTCTTCTTTTAATGAAATATCTTTCTAACACATCTATCGGGAAGGAAATAGATTGGCAGATTTATTTGCAAATAAGGGGTGGAAGCTTTAGATTTTATTGTGGTTGAGGAATTAACCAACTTGGAAAGCTAAAATAATTCATACTCTTGAAGGGGAATATGTCCCCGATGCCATATCTTCTTAATGATGATTGATAAAGATGAGAATACCTCTTGGATGACATATCTAGTTCTTATGATTCCTAGAATCATTCCAAACATAACTTCCAATCATCCCTAAATTTTATTGAAAAGAAAAATCCCCTCATTTATTTGAGCCATCTGCACATGTGTTGTAAAATAAGCTACCATATTAGATAGATTTTTTAACCACTACAAGAAGAAGAGCTACAAAGATAAAATAGGAGAAGACTTGGTGCAAAATGAACCAGGCACAATCCCTGTGATGTCGAAGGAAGTGGCTGAGCTATTAGATAAGGTACGCATGATGTAATTTTTTTAAAAAATTGATGGTTTCGATGAAGATCTTAGTGAAGATATGGATAAAATTGAAATGAAGGCCATATTCATGTTGTGAACTTCTCTTTCACTATCTCACCAAAGTTTATTGCTAAAGTGACAGGATTTCCCTTAGAAGGAAGATGTATTTTCAAACGTAAGTCTAATTAAAGTTCGAAGATTGATAGCTTTATGCATGGTAAGGGCTCTCCTAAAATATTTCATAATGGTTATGTTAGGGAGGATTGTCCTCCACCTTACGAATAAATAGCTCTGTTAATCATGTCATCCATAACTCTGGAAGAGAGATACAAAGTTTTCTATGGGTATCATCTCCCTATGTTCAATCACATTAGGAATAACAGACTCTACAACATTCCAAATTATATGTATATTTCTCTTGCCAAATCTATAGCACAGGTTGGGAAAGGAACTTTTACCCTTCCATTGCATCAAGTGCTTATTAAAGATATCTTGAAGTCGGCACACCTATCGTTAGGAAAAATGAAAAATTTATGGCTAATTTAGTGAAACCGAATCAAGAAGATTTGGTAAGTAAAAAACTATCTCAAGCCAAGGTTTTTCTCACTAGTATGGAGGAAGTGGGGAAATAAGTGGAAAAAGGACTAGATCAAGCCTAGCCAAAGAAAATGTCAAGAAGAAGAGTAAGGAGAGTGAGGCTTTGGGACCACAAGAGAATGTTTAAGTTATTTCGATTCGGGGAACAAAAGGACAACAAAGAAAAGTAGTTTAGGTGGAGAGGGACAAGAGGCTAGGAAATACGGTTAGGATAAATCGAGGGAAATACTTCCTAGAATATGGAAGAATATATTGAGAACTTGCATGTGCTCAAAGTTGCACAAAAGAATTTGTTCAAAGATCTCGGATAAAAATTTCAAATCTAATGTCATTATGAAAGAATGTGAAATTTATAGTCTCAGTATATTGATATCAATAGAAATAAAATCATCATGGTGTCCATTTATTTGAGGGAACTTCAGGAAAAGGTAGAGAAACTCACAACTATTGTCCTTACTGATCAACTTAATAATGCAAATGAGAGATGTCTGTCTATGGATAAAGATATGTTGAAAATGAAGGAGATTATTCTATAGATTAGGGACGTTCATATCCTCAATGTTAAGAGCACCATTCACCATCTTAAATTATTAGAAGAGATGATTCACTCCATGGATATTTCCAAGCAAAAAGAAAAGGATGGATCTGGGCCCAAAGTGGAGATTTTTGAACTCGATTATCGCACTAGAAGTCCACTAGTGCCGCTTTTTGGTGTGTGTATTTTCCACATCATTAGGTGATTCATCTCACTTAGGTGAGATCATAGGTCCATGTGTCATTTAGGGGTCATTATGAGATTCCCTTACATGTCAGTGCATCAGCGTGTTAGTGCGTCAGTGCGTCGGTGTGTCGAGTGTGTCATATGCGTCATTGGGAGTTACACTTCTATTCAGGGAATGTAACTCCCCCTCTATACTTGAGTTGTCATGATTATAACACTGGGGGTTATTTAACACCTCCTATATGTACACCCCATTTGATCTATGAGATAGAGGAGAGTTTTATGGCTTAACTAGGTTCTGCTCGTGTTTCAAATCTTTGCATGCACATTCGGTTGATGCTCACTCCTCTCAGATCTCTTCATGCTTCCGTTCACACATCTGTTGATGTGCACATCGTCCCTCGTGATCCTCACTTGTGGGTTTTAAACCCTCTTTCATGGTATCAGAGTGGATCGTGTGGATGCGTGCAATCATCGGCATTTTTGTGCATGTTTTCTGGGTTTCAACGTGATATTCAGATTTCTTTGTGTGTGTCATAATGGATATTCCATTATGTGCTTTAGTGCATTGATTCGGGCATCATACCTCTCCTTGGGTTGTTTGTGTGTTCAAGGTGGTTGTTCAAGTTTCTGGTGTTTTTCGAGTTTAGTGTCTTTGACCGCTCGATTATTTGGGTTTGCATGTGACTTGGAGGTGTTTTCACGAGGTTTGCATGTAGTTTTTTGGAGCAGCTTCAGCTTGCATTTTCAAGGGTTCTTGTTTTGTATCAGGTTTGCATCCAATCTTCGTCTGCACGAGCTCCTCTGCAACGGGTTGGCCATTTACCTTGTCTTGGCTCTTCATACTCATGCATTGGATTTCAACTTCTTTTCTCAAAGCCTACCACTACCCACTCAAAGCTCACTCTACATGTTGTATGCTTCGGCCTTCATTCCACTTCATGCTTGGCTCACTACCTGTGGAGCTCGCCATGCCTTGGTTTCATTTGAGATTTCTGTTCGGAGTTCGAGCACTCTTTGCACTCATTGTTTTGGCATGAAATCTGGTCGTGGTCCTTGTTGGTTGTTGGCATCGTGATTCTCTATTGTTGTTCGAGATCACCACTGTTTTTTCACTACCTTGACTGTGTTGGGACGTTGAAGCTTTTTTTTTCTTTGCACGTGCCCCTTGGAAAATGTTTTTTGCGCACTACATTAACCCTGGGCTCATTTTTCATTCAAACTACTTTTTTTTTTGCATAAGAAAAGTGTTTTTGGCTTGTTGTTTGGTTGGCTCTAGTTACCTACTCCCCTTTGGATGTTTTTGACAGACGCTCTAGCTCCAACAACTCCCACGTGCTCTGGTTACTTGTTCTTCAGCCAGCCACAACAACGGTTACAAGCTTGTGCCAACCGTTTCAAATCTGCACACGTGGACTTGCACTCACATCTTGGTCCAACTTCATGTGGTCCTCCATAGCAGATCTTCCAACATGGGCCCCCACACACTCCTCATCTTTTTTTAATGTTTTAAGATTTAAAAAAAACATTCATTGGCATGTAATAATTTTTGGGCTACTGATTTGGCTTGTATTATATCCTTCCTTCGAGTGTCGAAGATGGAGGGCGAGGTCTCGAGGGTTGGCGGAGGCTAACCCCCATCATAGTAAAAAAACCCTACTAAAATTCCATGTCGTTTATAATGAGTACCCACATGATACCCTTTTCACCCATCTCGTGTACTTTTTTAATGCGTTTGCAACATCTAGTGTATTTTTCCATCAGTTGCGGGAATCGTTTTAATGCTATAACTTCTGACTCACTGCTCACTTTTTAGCGCTTATTTAGTCAAAGTTGTATGATTTTTCACACTTTATGTGATGGCATTATCTATTTTGTAAATTCATTACTTTTATAAAGTGCCACATTCTTGGGGGGTTGCTTGTACTCCTAGATTTTCACACGCAGACGCATTATCGACAGAGTCTGACATCTTGCTTTCATGCACGTTGCATCTTACACTTTTTATTCTAAATCATGGAGAGTTCTCTTTCTAGACTTGAGCATCGTAGGATCACCTTACAGCCTCCGCCACTTCTCACCAAGAGAGGGAACTATTCAGCTTAGTATGCTTCCATGGAACACTACTTCGCCTATGAGGGTCTTTCAGCCTTCTTGCTTGGGCCAGTTCCTGCACCCATTGATCATCATCATCTAGAGGACTTCATTGACACTTGTGACCATGTATTTGGTCACATGATGATACATGTCTCTTGTTCTCTCTAGTTTCACGTGGCAGACTCAAATCCACCTCACCGTGTCTGGAGCATTTTTCAGTCCCTCTATGGAGACCCTTCACATACTGCCACCGTTGTTGCTATTGATGATTCAGTTGTCTCCTCCATTTCTTCGTGTGATGGTAGTTCCACTGACATAGACTCATTTGGTTCTACTTCTGATGATGAGGATTGTGCACCCAATTCTAATGTTGAGAGCATTACAAAGGACTCTTCTCCTCTTTCTTTCACTATTCCAGAGAGTGTTGATACTTCCCACATCTCATTAGATATCAAGTAGTCTTCTACTCAGTCTCACATAGTCATCACACCCGTCTCCTTTCCACTTCAAGTGTGTGAGGCCCCTTATACTCCTTTACCTTCATTGGATGACTCATACCTATTTGACATCACTCTTTTGTTTGTTGAGCCCCCTCATTGGGATGAGTATCTACCTGACCTTAGTCATCTTTTCGTAGAGTCTACTTATGATGCACTACAAGTACCTCATCCAGCTACAAGTATTTCAGAGGAATTCATCATCTCTGTTGTTAGGAGTTCCCCTTCCGGGGAATCATGCCACTTCCACTTTTCTGAGACCTTCATTGATCCACCCTCGAGTTGTGGATCCATTTTTTTGTGGAGGATGTTTTTTTCCCTTCACATCACTTAGAAATCCTTTCTATGGGGTTCCTCTTTTATACTCGGCGATTCTGCACTCGTGACATTACCTTCAGTTCCTTGGTACTCACTTGCTAGACATATGTCACACTTTCATGCACCAGACTCAGAGTTCTTCGTGTTGTTGCTTTCAGTTTCCTTTGTGGAGTGGGTGGACTTCTAGCATGTCATTTCTGTCCTTCCTAAGGGTAGGCACATAGTTTGGTATAGGTGGCTCTTCTTCAGTCTAGAGGTAGAGGATCTCATCATCGACATTCTTTTGGGAGACCTCCTAGAGCTGCAGAGTTTAGATCCATCCATGGCATCTTTACATTCCTCTCATCTCCCTCTTCTTCTCTCTTCTTCTTCTTTCCGAGAGATTGCCTCTTTATACATGGGTACCTTTTTAGGCTTGTCTAGAGCTAGGACCCATATTTGGCATCTTTCTTAGATTAGAGAGTGTTTTTTCTCTTGTGGTGGATGTTTTTCCCACTAGGTTTTCCTTCACTACTTGGGACCTTTTTCTTGTGCATGGGTACCTCATCAGGTTTTTGCCGGGACCCATTTCTCATTTCTAACTTTCCACCTCATCCTAAGTTATGATGAAGGGGGGGGGGGTTGTTGGTGTTTGTAATTTCCACATCATTAGGTGAGTCATCTCACTTAGGTGAGATCATAGGTCCATGTGTCATTCAGGGGTCATTATGAGATTCCCTTACGTGTCAGTGCATCAGCGCATCAGTGCGTCAGCATGTCAGTGCGTCATATGTGTCATTGGGAGTTACACTTCTATTTTGGGAATGTAACTCCCCCTCTCTACTCGAGTTGTCATGATTGTAGCACTGGGGTTACTCAACACCTCCTATATGTACACCCCATTTGATCTACGAGATAGAGGAGAGTTTCATAGCTTAACCAGGTTCTTCCCATGTTTTAAATCTTTGCATGCACATTTGGTTGATGCTCGCTCCTCCTGAGATCTCTTCACGCTGTCATTCACATGTTCGTTGATGTGTACGTTGTCCCTCATGATCCTTAATTGCGGGTCTTAAACCCTCTTTCACCAGTTTGGTCAATGAATGGAATGGTTCCATGCATACTGTGGGAGACCTGATTAAAAGGAATGATAACCAGATTGTACCAAGCCAAGAACATAGATGCTAATCAAACACCATGATCAATAAGATGAAAGTAATTCGCCAGAACAACTTTACACAAAACCTTTGCAAACAAATGAGCAGCAATATCATATATTATTATGTAACTCAATGAAATACAATGAGAATGGGCCTTGCTTATATAGGCAAGGAATAACAATCTAAGAACTAGTCAAGGTTTTAGATCAAGCCATAAATCATGGAAAGAACTAGTCATCAAAGAACTAGTCAAGACCATAGATTTAGGAGAGAACTAGACATCAAGGATCTAGTCAATACCATAGATCTAGGAAAGAAGTAGTCAATACCGTAGATCAAGGAAATAACTATACCTAACAACTAGATAATATCTCCTAATATATAAATAAATAAAAAGAAATATCCAGACACATAAGTGGGTGAGGATAAATATAATAAAGGTAAATAATGTACATAGGTGAACATGAGCTAAGGTAAATACCTACTCTAATACCCCCCCTAAAGTGAAGCTAGGGGCCAAAATAGAAGTGGCATGTCCATAGTATGAGTCTCAACAACTAGGCCTGATGAGGTACTCATGTACAATATATCCATGAAGAAATCTCAAACCAAAAGAAGGAAAGAATCCTACTAGAAGGAAATAGAAAGAAGAAGAAGGAATATTTTCTCACGAACACCTCCCAAGAACATCTTCTGAAACCCCAAGCATTCCATGCAACTCAAGGTAGAAAGGTGGTGCAAAAGGCTTCATAAATATGTTTGCAACCTACTGCTGAGTTGAAAGGTACTCCAAGCAAAGAACTCCATCCTGAATGTGCTACCAAATGAAGTGGATGTGTATCTTGATATGCTTGGTTCGTTGGTGCTCAACTGGGTTACGAGAAATGTGAATTGCACTTTGGTTTTCACACCAAAGTACAATTGGTGAATCCTATGGGAATCCAAACTTTGTCAATAACTGGTGAAGCCAAAGAATTTGTTGACTCGCTATAACTCACCCTGTACTCTGCCTCTAAAGATGAAAGTGCAATAGCTTGTTTCTTTTTGCATGCCCAAGCAACTGGAGAAGAACCAAGATAGAAAATATAGCTAGAAGTAGAACACCTATCATCAATAGAACCTACCCAATTTGAATCTATATACCCAACCAACTAAGTAGAACCCCTAGTGTAGTGTAGGCCAAAGTGGGAAGTTCCCTGTAAATAACACAAAATCCTTTTAGCAGCCTACCAATGACTACTATGAGGAGAATGTGTAAACCGAGATATAAGCCCTATTACAAATGAAATATCGGGCGTGAGTATGGGTCAAGTACATGAGACTCCCAACCAACTGCTTATACAACGTAGGATCACAAAGTGGTGTGGTACATATGGATGTAAGAGTAACCCCATACTAAAAAGGAGATGGAATGGGCTTACAATCAGACATATCAAAGCACCTAAAAAGATCATTGGTGTACTTTTTCTAACTCAAATGAATCCCTGAATGTGTCTGAGAAATCTGCAAACCAAGGAAATAATGCAATAGCCCGGATCTGTCATGTCAAACTGTGTAGAAAGAGCCCTCAAAATACTACAAATGTGGGAAGAAGAGCTGCTAGTAAGTAATAGATCATCAACATACAAGACAAGTATCACAATATCCTCACTGACATGTTGGAGATACACTTTGTATGATCGAGTGGCAACGAACAAAACTAGTAGATAGAAGAAAATAATCCATCTTCTCATACCAAGCCCGAGGGTCTTATTTGAGACCGTAGAGAGACCTTCGAGCTGAGATGACAAACAAGAGAAGAATCCTAAAAAAATCTATTTGACTACTTCATATATATTTCCTCTTATAGATATCCATGTAAGAAGGCACTCTTCACGTCCATCTGGTATATGGGCCACCCCTGTGATGCAGTAATAGCAAGTACAAGGCATACAGAATCCATCTTTGCAACGGGTGTAAAAGTCTCAGAGTAATCAATACCTTCAAATTGTGAAAAACCCTTTACAACAAGACGATCCTTATACTTGTCAATGGACCCATCAGCTACATATTTGGTTCAATATACCCACTTACACCTAACCATCATTCTTCCTTTAGGAAGGGATACCAAATCCCAAGTATGATTCTTCATCAAAGAAGAATACTTAGCTGTCATCACATCATCTCACTCATGTATCCCATGAGCCTTTGAAATATACTTTTAGAATGTGTGTGATGATGCCTAGTGGGTGGAATATCCTCTGTGAAAGGTGTTGCCTTATAAATGGTAGTATGAGCCCACTTAGGCATAGTGAAAACATCAGTGGGAATAGGATCCTCAATGACATCTATAACCTCCTCATCAATCTCCTTAAAGAAAAGATCCTCAAGATGACATGAAGAAGAAGAAGGAATGGAAGAAGATAAAGAATCATGAGGAGTGAAACACTCATCAAACCGAACATGTGTTTGAAAAAGAACATTATGTGTATCGGATCTAAAAGATGATAAGCTCTCATGTCCTCACAATACCCTACAAAGATCAAGGGTTTACTCTTCTTATCCAAAGCTTTCCTTTTCTTATTTGGCACAAAGGCCCAAGCATGGCTCCCAAAGACTCAAAAAAATGAGACATCCGCTTAGTGTTGGACCAAGCTTCCTCTGGAGTAAAATGCTCAAGTGCTCTGTGTGTGTGTGTGATTCGGATATAGTTAGCATAATTTACTTCGCCTAATAGATATGAGGTATATCTCTAGAATGCATCATACGATTAGCCATTTCCTTCAAATTCTATTCTTCCGTTTTGCTAATCCATTCTTTGTGGAGTATGGGGAATAGAATGCTAGTGAATAATGCCTTGAGTTGCCAAAAATTCAAAAACTCATTACGAAATACTCCCCCCCATTATCGGTGTGAAGGTTCTTTATGCTACTAGAATAGTGTTTCTTGACCAAAGCCTTGAAGACTTTGAAGTGTGAAAAAAATCACTTTTGTACTTGATAAAATAAACCGAAGTACGCCTCAAGAAATTATCAATAAATGTAAGTTCATACTTAGCTCCATTGAAAGATGGGGTAGGAAAAACCATCAAGTCACTATGCACAAGCTCAAGTGGTGAAGAAGCTCTCTTAGACAAATTCTTAGGAAAATGATCTTGGTGTTGTTTCCCTAATGCACAACCATGACAAACTCCCTCAAGACAAGAAACTCTAGGAAGACCATCTACCATACCATGAGTGCTCAACTCCTTTAAATATCTGTAATTGAGATGTCCAAATCTTTCATGCCAAAGCTTACTCTCTAAATCTGCATGAGAAACCAATCCTATCCCTATAGAAGAAGTTTCATCAAAACCCTCAAAGTGATATAGTATAGAACTATGATCAATAATACCTTGAGCAACAAGTGAATAAGGCTCCAACAAAGTTCTTATTGTTTCCCTTGACCGAATGACAAATTTGATATACAAAAGAAAATTTGTAATGATTTTAGGAACATATAGTGCATCTTGGATATTGCCACCATCAAGTTGTATATCACCTTTTCCCTCAATAGAAAGAAAGGAATAATATCCAACCTCAATTTTGGAAGTAGAACTCAAATCTAGAGAAACAAAAGACTCCTTAGAAGAAGTCATGTGATGAAAAGAACCAGAATCTATAACCCAACTGTCTGTAAGTGGTGACTAAGATCTTCCAACAACATTAATTACTTTTCCATGATGATTAGAAGGAGGTGGAGTGGAGATAGAAATTTTATGTTTCTTGATTGCATCCTCTAAGGTTTGCATTCGCTTATAACACCTATTTTCTTATGATTACTACCCCCATAAAAAGAGCATGAATGTCTAGACTTATTCTTGGATTTAGAAGACTCCTTGGGTTTTAAGTTTTCTTTGGGTTTAGGAGCATTTTGAGATGGAGAAGGGGTGGATTGGGTTTTTCTGTTTGGTTTTCCCTTTCCTTAGGATTAGATCCAACTAATGCCTTTTGAGAGATGGAAGACTCAAGGTGAGACAATTTGGATTCTTCCCTACTAAGTCTTTCAACAAATGTTTCTAAGTCGGGAATTTTAAATGTGTCACGTAATGCATCCATGCTAGAGAAAAAGGTAGAAGAAAATATTTGAAATGGTCCTTGTTATCCAAAATGTGCCCCCGCACATTTTGTGGCTAACTCCTTTTATCCTTCCTTCTCTTGTGCCTCAGACATAATATTTTGCTTTTTAGGCACTCAAAACCTCTTGGAAATGGTACCATTAGATAGAGCTCTTTCTCAGCTTTCTAGAAAGGTAAAGTTTTCCTCCTAACTCCATGTATTTTTGAAGTTATGGCTCGGTGGAGTTTTTGTGGGAAATTTTCCCTGAAAGGCCTGCAGCCAATGAGATGCTGCCACGTGTCTAGGAAGTGGTGGGGATCGAAGGAGGAATTGGTTTTTTACCAAGTGTTTATGTAAAGTTTTCAAAAGGAAATTTTCCCCTACAGGCCCGCCGATGAATTGAAGCTGCCCACGTGCCCACAAATGAAATTTGGAAAATTTGGCTAAGTGTTGGCGTAAGGAAAATTTTCGAAGGAGAGCCCAAGGAGCCCGCGCCCAATAGAAATGTGCCATGTGGCACCTGAACTCAAGGCGGAGGGCAGAGGAAAAGTTGGAATTTTGGCTAAGTGTTTCGCCAAATTTCAAAGAAGGAATTTTTGGCCTGTTTCCCCGCCGACCAATCATATAAGGCCACGTGTCGCCAGAGGCTGGAGCTACGGAGCGAGGGAGGAAATCGGGATCTTTTCCCAAGTGTTTGCACAAGAGTGAAAATTCTTGGGAAGGGCCTGCAACTTGAGTCATACCTTGCCACATGTCCTAGAATGGTGGAGCAAGGGGAGAATTTGGGAAATTTTCCCAAAGGGAAAAATAAAGGAAAATTCAGAAGGGAAAGCCTGCCCCCCTTATTGCGAGCCAATAGAATCTCGCCACATGTCAGCTAATGGAAAAAAAAAGGTCAAGCCCGCGAGGAAATTTTGAAAGGTCAAACCCATAACCAATGGGGTTTTGACATCTGTCCAGTGAAAATATCAAAGCGACCCATGGAAAATTAAGAAGAGATAGGCTCGTGCCCAATCAGCGCATGCCACATGTCCCAAGCTCATCGGCCCCTGCAGAAATTCTGGAAAATTTCACAAAGGTGAAAATGAAGAAGAATAGAGCAGATGGGCCCACGACCAATAGAAATGTCCCACGTGGCACTGGAACCGGTGGAGAGTGGGGAAATTTTGGAAAAATTTTCCGAATGCAAAAAGGGTAAAAATTCAAAAAAATTCCCGCTAACCCGATTTGGCCTGTTTGGCCCTAAAATTTCAAATGGCCATAACTTTTGATCCAGTGCTCGATTTTTGCGTTATTTATATCAATGGAAAGCTAGTGAAATTCCCTAAAAAATTTGGGATCATTTTTGCATTTTGATGGAGTTTGGAGAGAGAAAATTGAAAAATGCCTCTCGGCACGTGGTCATGGGCGAAATGACGTTTCAACCACCATTTTTAATGAAGAATGGCTCACATTCTCTCCCGCATGGTTAAAAATGTCGAAAAATGGGTCTGTAATTTTTCCCATGCTTTTTTAATGTGTTTTGGTCAATGGTTGAACACCTCCCACATTTTTTCCCACGTTTCTCTCTCACAGGTTCGTCCTTGCACCGTAAAAGCTGGATTTGGCTCATTTCCAAAGGGTTGAACATTTTTGTGTATGACAGTCCCCGCTTCTATCCTTGAAGGTGATTTTGGTGGAATAACAGACCTTTTCTAGGAACTGCAACTTTATTTTGCCTTTCAGGTGTTGTAATGCAAGTGATTTTGATGTTAAAATAACAATACAGGCCCTGTGATTGACATTCCATCCTCTGCTGGTGTTGTTTGACTAATTTCTAATTCTTCATTACATTTATCAGTTTGTGTATGAGGTTTTGTTACATTTTATGAACTGTGTCAATCACAGTAGTGAGAAATGCTCACCACTCCTTTGGTGCATCACCTATTAGCATTAGTTTTAGCTCTTTTTGCATTCTCTATCTCTGTCTCCTTTGGAATTTAGAGTAGAAATTAGGAATTTAAACCTCTGCAATTGTGCAAGTGATATATTGATCAGAGGAGTTGAGGAACCAGCCTCTAATCTGGAGATTCCTCTTCCATTTTTCAAGTCCCACACTTGGGGAGAGGATTCAATGTTGTGCAATCACACTGGATGCATAGGATGATCAAACTAGAAATATGATCAACATCCAGGGTGTCTTTGTTGATTTGAAACAACAGCTTTGGCACGCCGAGTGGGACCTAGAAGTCTTCATCTTCATTGCAATAAAATTGATGTGCATTTGTTGCAAGATTTCTACTTAAAAGACCCCTAAATTACACATCTGGTGACTCCAAGGAAGAAGAATCAACTGGTTTTAGCAAAGCAGGCACGAAAACTCATGAGAAGAATCAATACAAGGTCAAGAGCTGGAGAAGAAGACGTGTTGTTTGAATATCTGCAGTTATCTCCAAGAAGAAGGAAAAGAGGGAGGAGAATCCAAAGGTCTCCTTCTCCACCAAACAGAACTCTTTCCACTCCTCCACCTAGTAGGCCTTTCATTCAATCAACCAGGGGTTCTAAGGCCAATCGAATGGGACAAAAGAACCCATATGTCAATTTCACTTCGGCAGCAGCCCACTTACTCTCAATGCACAAAATCCAATTCTAGTTGCAGCATTAAAAAACATCCCATTATTTACTTGAGAAAATCGATCACTCCTGGTGATCATGTTAAGGATATTTCTAACATTTGTGCAATCCATGAGATCAATGAGATGCAAGTTGTTGTCAAATTGCTGGCATCTTCATTCAAAGGGAAAGCTTTACAATGGTTTAGGAGTCTTGCCTCAGGTTCTATTCAAAATTAGAACTAGTTATGTATAGCTCTCCATGAGAAGTTTGGAGAAAAGGAGACAACTTGTCACTTTTGGAGCAGCTTGACAACCATCAAGAGAGCTCCCAATGAGTAGATGACTGATTTTAATTTCAGATTTCAAAGGACATGGGAGAGAATTCCAGTGGCAGTCAGAGCCAACAGCAGAAGGTGCTTTCCTTTATTACCTTAAAGCTTTAAATTCTGATATTTCTATGTTAATTCAATCCATGGGAGGCACAACTATCCCCATTGCTTATAGTATTGCCATTAGAGCTGAAAATTGTTTGATTCAAGCTAGCAAGCTAACTCCAATGCCATTGTTTCTAAGTTTAGAGAGCCCAAATATTAATCAAACGGCTAATTTAGCTCCTATTCCCGTTCCTAGAAATAAAAATTAAAATGAAACTTCTACTTCATCTTCTAGTGCCTCAAATGAACTTCAAGAAGTCATGAAGCGCTTGCAAAATTTAGGTAATGAGCTGGTTACACTCATCAGAGGCAAGAAGCCCAAGGTTTTAGACCTTCTTTCCAGCCCCAAGCCCAGCCTAACAAGTAGCCATATTAACCTCAAATACCATCCAATCCAACTGCAAATCTAAATCAAGAAAGGCCTCCTGCCAATAGACCATTTCAGCCCTATAATCCCAATGCTACATCTACATCTAAAGCATTAGTGCCAGTACAAAACAACATAGCTCAAGAGTATGATTGGTGTTTCCCATGTAATGAACCTCATAACCAATCCATGTGCTTCAATGGTGCCTTGAATCAAGCATTAATGGTGACAACAGCTGGTGTAGAGGTTGAAGGTAGTCAAGGAAATAACCAACAACAAGAAACATTCCAGAGTGCAAGCAACTCCAAATGAAACCACACTTGTAACCCGGCAGAATAAAAGATTTTTTTGGCATGAATCAAATAGTTTCCCAAAGTGTTGCAGAGACAACACAAGGTCAAAGAGGAGAAATTTGGGTGAAGAAAAACCATTAGCTCCAGGTAATCCACAACCTTCTATCACTCCAAAAATATTGGCAAAAAAAATCCAGCTCCAAGCACGTAAAGACTACCTAAAACAGTTCCTAGACCAATTCAAATGCCAGTTACTACTGCCCATGTGCAAGGAGTTAATGTGTAGGCCAAGGGATAGCAAAGAGATGCTTCATCTCCATTCAATATCATTGATCAGATGAAGAAGAAAAATGTAAACATATCAATGTGGGAATCACTCTCTATCCTAGGACAAAGAGATTTGCTACAAGCTGCCATGAAGGACTGGTCAACTTCAAATCAGCAAGTCCAAATGCAAGAGAAAGTGCTCACAAATGCTGCCTAGCCTGAGGGGAATCATGGAGGACAGCAAGGTAAAATGTTGAAACCCCCTCCATTCTATGTTTCATTGATCATTGGAAATCAGTTAGTACATAATTGCATGATTGATTCCGAGCAAGTAGTTCAGTAATGCCCAAGAAAATAGCTGATCAGTTGGGAATTCAGTATGAAACCATATCCAAAGGGGTAGTGCAATTGGATGGGACAGTAGTAACAACAGTTGGAGTGATTAAAAACTTAAGCCTTACTTTGCATTCCTTTCTCAACGTTTTTTTTTGCAAGATGTCTCGGTGATAGACCTTCCTCCACTTTTTGCCCTATGTTTGTCAAGGGATTTCACAGCCAAGATTGGAGGTTACTTATCTCATTGATTGGTCACACATGTTGTTCATAACAAGATATGGAACCAAGGCCACAATCAGATCTGAGCCTATTGCAAACTTTCACATTGAGCCTTACACTCCAAGTCAGATAAATACCAATTTTTCAGTGTTTGATCAAGAAGATCACCCAAGCACTAATGAAGTTGACACCAAGGTTGAAAGTATCCTAGATCTAACCCTTGATGAATGGGAAAAAAGTGCATGATTTTGATCCTTATCAAGAAATAGAAGAATCTGAGCTAGGAGTCTATTGCATACATGAAGAAAATGAGCCTATTCCTAGCAGACACCAACCGGACCACCTCTTTCATTTGAGACAAGTGTTCATGAGGTGCAAAGATTTGGAGTCTCCTTGAATCCTAAAAAGTGTTTTTTATAGCTCATGAAGGAAAGCTCCTTGGCCACATTGTCTCCAAGGAAGGGTTAGCAATTGATCCATAAAGAATTGAAGCCATAAGGGCACTACCATTGCCAAGCCACAAGAAGGCTCTTCAAAGTTTCTTGGGAGAAAAATTTTGTTTGGAGGTTTGTCCAAAATTTTGCAGCCCTAGTCAAGCCTATCACCAAGATGTTAAAGAAAATCATAACCTTCAAATGGACAACAGAAGGCAAGGAAAGTTTTGAAGCAATCAAAGAACCCATCTCTCAAGCACAAACTCTCATCAACCCAGATTTCTCCAAGGATTTTATCCTCTATGCATTTGGGGGTGATGTCACAATTTCTGCAATTTTGGTACATCAGAACAAAGACAATGATGAGCAATCAATTACTTTCTTCAGCCAAATCTGTAGGATTATGAGGTGAGATATTCTTTCATTGAGAAGCATGTTCTTGTAGTAATCGGAAGCTTGAAGAAATTCAAACATTTAGTCTCAAAAACAAGGTTCAATTGTTGGTTTCTCATGCGGGAGTTAAGGACTTCCTCCTCAACAAAGACTTGAATTAAAAGAGGGTAGGTTGGATTACTCGTGTCATGGAGTATGACATTGAGATCAAAGTTAAAAATTTGTAAGAGGAAAAGGATTGTGTGAGCAGCTGATTTTGAGCAAACAAAAGGAAGTGTGCAATGAAAAGGAAGTTGTTTTGGCATTGCAAGATAGCCATGAGCAAGGAAGCACTCAAGAAGAAAATAATGGTGTCCCCACTCCTTGCTGGACCCAAGGTATAATGCACTTCCTAAGCACAGGCCTATGCCCTCCCAAGATGAACAAGACCAAAAGAAGACACTTCAGATTGCAGGTTGTCCCATATGCCCTTGTTGATGGTGTCTTGTTCAAGAGAGATGTGAATGGAGTACTGCTGAGATGCATTGGTACAAATCAGATTCATAGGGTGTTGGAAGAGTACCATGGTGGACCAACTGGTGGTCATTTTACACCAAGAGTGATAGCTCTAAATATCATGAGGGTTGGCTATTATTGGCCCAATATTTTCAAAGATTGCTATGCATGGATCAACAAGTGCAAGAATTGTGCATTCTTCACAGTAAAGAAAGACTAGCTGCCCTTCCATTGCATCCAATTTAAGTTTACCAGCCATTCATGCAATGGGGTTTAGACTTCATTAGAGTTATTAATCCTAATTCAAGCCAAGGGCACAAGTGGATTTTAACACCAGATTACTTCACTAAGTGGACTGAAGCAACAACACTCAAATAGGCAAATGAATCTAGTATCCTAGACTTCTATGGGGAATAACAATCGGGTTTGGCATACCGGCTACCATAATATCGATAATGCATTGGCATTCATTGGGTCCAAGGTGATTGAATGGGCTATCAAGAATGGGATCTACCTAAGAACTTCATCAAACTATTAGCCTCGGGGTAATGGCCGTGCCAAGTCTACAAACAAGAAATTGTTGAGGATCATTAGGAGGAATCTTGATGAAAATCGAGGTCTTGGCATACTAAATTGAAATCATCCTTATGGGCTGATAGGATAACTCCCAAGAGATCTACAGTAACTCTCCATTCAAACTTGTTTATGGAAGAGAGGCAATTTTGCCCATGTCACTTGAGTTGCCAACATTGGAGCTCATGAAGTAGTTGGAGTTTGAGCCCATGGAGGTTAGATATGCAGAATTTATGGAGCTCCAAGAAATCGAAATCAAGCATCCCAAGCAATGGAGAAGGATCAAAGCTTTGATAAAAAGACCTTTGATAGAAAGGCCAAGAATAGATCCTTCTAAGTTGGGGATCTAGTGTTAAAATGGGATGCAGACAGAGCAAAACTGGGAAGGCATTCAAAATTTGATGCCATTTGGAGTGGCCCATAAATGGTCACAAAGTGTAAGGACAACAATGCCTTCCAATTGTCTTCATTGGATGGCAAAGAACTGCAGATTCCAGTCAATGGAATCCATCTAAAGCATTGCTACTAAAGGGAAATTATCCACCTTGTAAATATTAGCTTAGGTTTTCATTCCTCCAAGTGCTTGTGCACATTGTTTTGCTGTAGGTTAGTTTTGATTTCCCTAAGTGCTTTGGCACAAGCTTGTTGTTCCTGGAGATGTGTTTGTAGGCCTTGTTCCATCAGATGATATTCCATCTTCCTCCTTGCAATGTTCTATTCAGTTGGGGTATCAAACAAAGGAAATGATGACTCCATGCCCAATGGATTGCTTTAGGTAATTGGTAACTTCATCCAGTAGGAAGATGACACCTCTGAGTTGCCAAAATTGTTATCCAAAATGTGCCCCCTGCTCATTTTTTGGCTAACTCCTTTCATCCTTCCTTCTCTTGTGCCTCAGACATAATGTTTTTCTTTTCGGCACTCAAAACCTTCTAGAAATGGTACCATTGGATAGAGATCTTTCTCAGCTTTCTAGAAAGGTAAAGTTTTCCTCCTAACTCCATGTATTTTCGAAGTTATGGCTCGGTGGAGTTTTTGTGGGAAATTTTCCCCATGAGGCCCGCACCAAGAGATCTTGCCACATGTCCAGGAAGTGGTGGGGATCGAAGGAGGACTTGGTTTTTACCAAGTGTTTTGGAAAAATTTCAAAAGGAAGTTTTCCCCCGTAGGCCTCGCCGACAAATCGAAGCCGCCACATGTCCACAGCTGAAATCTTGAAAATTTTGCTAAGTGTTGGCGCAAGAAAAAAATTTTCAAGGAGAGCCCGCGCCAATAGAAATGTGCCATGTGGCTCCCGAACTGAGTGGAGGGTAGAGGAAAATTTGGAATTTTGGCTAAGTGTTTTGCCAAATTTCAAAGAAGGAAGTTTTGGCCTGTTTCCCCACTGACCAATCATATTAGGCCACGTGTCGCCGGAGAGCTACGGAGTGAGGGAGGAAATTAGGATCTTTTCCCAAGTGTTTGCGCAAGAGTGAAAATGCTTACGAAGGTCCCGTAACCAATTATACCTTGCCACGTGTCCTAGAATGGTAGAGCAAGGGGAGAATTTGGGAAATTTTCCCAAATAAAGGAAAATTCAGAAGGGAAAGCCCGCCCCCCTTATTGCGAGCCTATAGAATCTTACCACGTGTCAGCTAACGGCAAAAAACTAAGGTCAAGCCCGCGAGGAAATTTTGGAAGGTCAAACCCACATCCAATGGGGTTTTGACATGTTTCTAGGTGAAAATATCAAAGCGACCCGCAAAAATTGAGAAGAGACAGGCCCGCGCCCAATCAGCGCGTGCCACGTGTCCCAAGCTCATCGGCCCCGCGGGGAAATTTTGGAAAATTTCACAAAGGCAAAAATGAAGAAGAATAGAGCAGGATGGGCACGTACCCAATAGAAATGTGCCACGTGGCACCAGAACTAGTGGAGCATGGGGAAATTTTGGAAAATTTTCCCAAATGCAAAAAAGGGTAAAAATTCAAATTTTTTTCCCGCAGGAAGCCCGATTTGGCCCCTGTTTGGCCCTAAAATTTCAAATGGCCATAACTTTTGATCTAGAGCTCGAGTTTTCATGTTCTTTATATCAATGGAAAGATAGTTTAAATACCTACAAGATTCCAGTGTCATTTTTTACATTTTGATGGAGTTTGAGAGAGAAAATCAAAAAATGCCTCTGCAACATGGTCATGGCGCGAAATGACTTTCTCAAACACCGCTTTTAATGAAGAATGGTTCACATTCTCTCCCAACATGGTTAAAAATTTCAAGGAATGGGTATGTAAGGATGCCCATGCTGTTTTGAATGTCTTTTGGTCAATGGTTGAACTCCTCCCACGTTTTTTCCCGCGTTTCTCTCTCCTGGGTTCGTCCCTTACACTGTAAAAGCCAAATTTGGCTCATTTTCAAAGGGTTGAACATTTTTTGTGTATGGAAAGTCTGATTTCTCTCCTTCAAGGTGAATTTGGTGGAATAACAAACCTTTTATAGGAACTGTAACTTTTTTTTTCCTTTCAGGTGTTGTAATGCAAGTGATTTTGATGTTAAAATAACAATAGAGGCCCTATGATTGACATTCCATCCTCTACTGGTGTTGTTTGACTAATTTCTTATTCTTCATTACAATTATCAGTTTGTGCATTAGGGTTTTTGCATTTTAAGAACTATTTCAATCTGCATGAGAGTGAGAAATGCTCACCACTCTTTTGGTGCATCACCTATTAGAATTAGTTTTAGCTCTTTTTGCATTCTCTATCTCTTTCTCCTTTGGAATTTAGAGTAGAAATTAGGAATTTAAACCTCTGTAATTGTGCAAGTGATATATTGATAAGAGGAGTTGAGGAACCAGCCTCTAATCTGGAGATTCCTCTTCCATTTTTCAAGTCCCACACTTGGGGAGAGGATTCAATGTTGTGCAATCACACTGGATACATAGGATGATCAAACTAGAAATCTGATCAACATCCAGGGGTGCTGCTGATTTGAAACAATAGTTTTGGCACGCCGAGTGGGACCTAGAAGTCTTCATCTTCATTGCAATAAAATTGATGTGCATTTGTTGCAAGATTTCTACTTAAAAGACCCCTAAATTACACATCTGGTGACTCCAAGGAAGAAGAATCAACTGGTTTTAGCAATGACAGGCCTGATAACTCATGAGAAGAATCAATACAAGGTCAAGAGCGGGGAGAAGAAGACGTGTTGTTTGAATATCTCGTAGTTATCTCCAAGAAGAAGGAAAAGAGGGAGGAGAATCCAAAGGTCTCCATCTCCACCAAACAGAACTCTTTCCACTCCTCCACCTGGTAGGCCTTTCATTCAATCAACCAGGGTTCTAAGGCCAATCAGAATGGCACAAAACAACCCCTATGTCAATTTCACTGGCAGCAGCCCACTTGCTCTCAATGCAAAAAATCCAATTCCAGTTGCAGCATTAAAAAACATCCCATACTTTACTGGAGAAAATCATACCACTCCTGGTGATCATGTTAAGGATATTGCTAACATTTGTGCAATCCATGAGATCAATGAGATGTAAGTTGCTGTCAAATTGCTGACATCTTCATTCAAAGGGAAAGCTTTACAATGGTTCAGGAGTCTTGCCTCAGGTTCTATTCAAAATTGGAACCAATTATGTATAGCTCTCCATGAGCAGTTTGGAGAAAAGGAGACAACTTGTCCCTTTTGGAGCAGTTGACAACCATCAAGAGAGCTCCCAATGAGCAAGCTGACTTATTTTAATTTCAGATTTCAAAGGATGTGGGAGAGAATTCCGGTGGCGGCAATGTGCCAATAGTAGAAGGTGCTTTCCTTTATTACCTTAAATCTTTAAATTCTGATATTTCTATGTTAATTCAATCCATGGGAGGCACAACTATCCCCATTGCTTATAGTATTGCCATTAGAGCTGAAAATTGTTTGATTCAAGCTGGCAAGCTGGCTCCTAGACCTCCAATGCCATTGTTTCCAAGTTTAGAGAGCCCAAATATTAATCAAACGCCTAATTTAGCTCTTATTCCCACTCCTAGAAATAACAATTCAAATGAAGCTTCTACTTCATCTTCTAGTGCCTCAAATGAACTTCAAGAAGTCATGAAGTAGTTGCAAAATTTAGGTAATGAGCTGGTTACACTCAAGAGGCAGCAAGCCCAAGGTTTTAGACCTTCTTTCCAGCCCCAAGCCCAGCCTAACAGGAAGCCATATCAACCTCAAATACCATCCAATCCAACTACAAATCTAAATCAAGCAAGGCCTCCTGCCAATAGACCATTTCAGCCCTATAATCCCAATGCTACATCTACATCTAAAGCATTAGTACCAGTACAAAACAACATAGCTCAAGAGTATGATTGGTGTTTCCCATGTAATGAACCTCATAACCAATCCATGTGCTTCAACGGTGCCTTGAATCAAGTATTAATGGTGACAACAACTGGTGTAGAGGTTGAAGGTAGTCAAGGAAATAACCAACAACAAGAAACATTCCAGTAGCAATCAGCTCCAAATGACACCACACTTGTAAACTGGCAGACAAAAAATTTTTGTGGCATGAATCAAATGGTTTCCAAAAGTGTTATAGATAACACAAGGTCAAAGAGGAGAAATTTGGGTGAAGAACAGCCATTAGCTCCAGGAAATCCACAACCTTCTATCACTCCACAAAATATTGGCAAACAAAATCCAGCTCCAAGCACGCAAGGACTGCCTAAAATAGTTCCTAGGCCAATTCAAATGCCAGTTAGTACTGCCCATGTGCAAGGAGTTAATGTGTAGGCCAAGGGATAGTAAAGAGATGCTTCATCTCCATTCAATATCATTGATCAGATGAAGAAGAAAAATGTAAACATATCAATGTGGGAATCACTCTCTATCCCAAGACAAAGAGATTTGCTACAAGCTGCCATGAAGGACTGGTTAAATTCAAATCAGCAAGTCCAAATGCAAGAGAAAGTGCTCACAAATGCTGCCCAGTCTGAGGGGAATCATGGAGGACAGCAAGGTACAATGTTCTAACCCCTCCATTTTATGTTTCATTGATCATTGGAAATCAGTTAGTACATAATTACATGATTGATTCCGGAGAAAGTAGTTCAGTAATGCCCAAGCGAATAGCTGATCAGTTGGGAATTTAGTATGAAACCATATCCAAAGGGGTAGTACAATTAGATGGGACAACAGTAACAATAGTTGGAGTGATAAAAAAATTAAGCCTTACTTTGCATGCATGTCCCAACGTTGTTGTTTTGCAAGATGTCTCGGTGATAGACCTTCCTCCACTTTTTGCCCTATGTTTGTCAAGGGATTTCACAGCCAAGATTGGAGGTTACTTATCTGTTGATTGGTCACACATCTTGTTCAGAACAAGATATGGAACCAAGGCCACAATCAGATTTGAGCCTATTGCAAACTTTCACATTGAACCTTACACTCCAAGTCAGATAAATACCAATTGTTTAGCGTTTGATCAAGAAGATCACCCAAGCACTGATGAAGCTGACACCAAGGTTGAAAGTATCCCAGATCTAACCCTTGATGAATGGGCAAACAAAGTGCATGATTTTGATCCTTATCAAGAAATAGAAGAATCGAGCTAGGAGTCTATTGCATACATGAAGAAAATGAGCCTATTCCTAGCAACACCAAGCCGACCACCTCTTTCATTTGAGACAAGTGTTCATAAGGTGCGAGAAGATTTGGAGTCTCCTTGAATCCTAAAAAGTGTGTTTTTATAGCTCATGAAGGAAAGCTCCTTGGCCACATTGTCTCCAAGGAAGGGTTAGCAATTTATCCAGAAAGAATTGAATCCATAAGGTCACTACCATTGCCAAGCCACAAGAAGGCTCTTCAAAGTTTCTTGGGGAGAAAAATTTTGTTCGGAGGTTTGTCCCAAATTTTGCATCCCTAGTCAAGCCTATCACCAAGCTGTTAAAGAAAAGCATGACCTTCAAATGGACAGTAGAAGGCAAGGAAAGTTTTGAAGCAATCAAAGAAGCCATCTCTTAAGCACTAACTCTCATCAACCTAGATTTCTCCAAGGATTTTATCCTCTATGCATTTGGGGGTGATGACACAATTTCTGCAATTTTGGTACAGCAGAACAAAGACAATGATGAGCAAACAATTGCTTTCTTCAACCAAATCCTGGAGGATTATGAGGTGAGATATTCTTTCATTGAGAAGCATTTTCTTGCAGTAATCAGAAGCTTGAAGAAATTCAAGAATTTAGTCTCAAACAAAAAGGTTCAGTTGCTGGTTTCTCATGTGGGAGTTAAGGACTTCCTCCTCAATAAAGACTTGAATGAAAAGAGGGCAGGTTGGATTACTCGTGTCATGGAGTATGACATTGAGATCAAAGTTACCAAGTTGGTAAGAGGAAAATGATTGTGTGAGCAGCTGATTTTGAGCAAACAAAATGAAGCGTGTAATGAAAAGGAAGTTGTTTTGGCGTTGCAAGATAGCCATGAGCAAGGAAGCACTCAAGAAGAAAATAATGGTGTCCCCACTCCTTGCTGGACCCAAGGTATAATGCACTTCCTAAGCACAAGCCTATGCCCTCTTGATATGAACAAGACCAAAAGAAGACACTTCAGATTGTAGGCTGTCTCATATGTCCTTGTTGATGGTGTCTTGTTAAAGAGAGATGTGAATGGAGTAATGCTGAAATGCATTGGTACAAATCAGATTCATAGGGTTTTGGAAGAGTTCCATGGTGGACCATCTGGTGGTCATTTTGCACCAAGAGTGATAGCTCTAAAGATCATGAGAACTGACTATTATTGGCCCAGAATTTTTAGTGATTGCTATGCATGGATCAACGGTGCAAGAATTGTGCATTCTTCACAGTAAAGAGAGACTAGCTGCCCTTCCATCGCATCCAATTTCAATTGACCAGCCATTCATGCAATGGGGTTTAGACTTCATTGGAGTTATTAATCCAAATTCAAGCCAAGGGTACAAGTGGATTTTAACAGCCAGATTACTTCACTAAGTGGATCAAGCAAAGAAAGACTCAAAGAGGTAAATGAATCTAGTATCCTAGACTTCTATGGGGGAATAACAATCGGTTTGGCATACCGGCTACGATAATATCAGATAATGCATTGCCATTCATTGGGTCCAAGGTGACTGAATGGGCTGTCAAGAATGGGATCTACCTAAGTAGTTCATCAAACTATTACCCTCAGGGTAATGGCCAAGCCGAGTCTACAAACAAGAACTTATTGAGGATCATTAGGAGGACTCTTGATGAAAATCGAGGTCTTGGCATACTAAATTGAAATCAGCCTTATGGGCTGATAGAATAACTCCCAAGAGATCTACGGTAACTCTCCATTCAAGCTTGTTTATGGAAGAGACTCAATTTTGCCCATATCACTTGAGTTTCCAACATTGGAGCTCATGAAGTAGTTGGAGTTGTTGGAGTTTGAGCCCATGGAGGTTAGATATGTAGAATTGATGGAGCTCTAAGAAATCAAACATCAAGCATCCCAAGCAATGGAGAAGGATCAAGCTTTGATAAAGAAGACCTTTGATAGAAAGGCCAAGAATAGATCCTTCCAAGTTGGGGATCTAGTGTTAAAGTGGGATGTAGAAAGAGCAAAACCAGGAAGGCATTCAAAATTTGATGCCATTTGGAGTGGCCCATAAATGGTCATAAAGTGTAAGGACAGCAATGCCTTCCAATTGTCTTCATTGGATGGCGAAGAACTACAGATTCCAGTCAATGGAATCCATCTAAAGCATTGCTACTAAAGGGAAATTATCCACCTTGTAAATATTAGCTTAGGTTTTCATTCCTCCAAGTGCTTGTGCACATTGTTTTGTTGTAGGTTAGTTTTGCTTTCCCTAAGTGCTTTGGCACAAGCTTGTTGTTCCTGGAGATGTGTTTGTAGGCCTTGTTCCATCAGATGATATTCCATCTTCCTCCTTGAAATGTTCTAGTCATTTGGGGTATCAAACAGAGGAAATAATGACTCCATGCCCAATGGATTGCTTCAAGCAACTGGTAACTTCATCCAGCAGGTAGATGATCCCTTTGAGTTGCCAAAATTGTTATCCAAAATGTGCCCCCTGCTCATTTTTTGGCTAACTCCTTTCATCCTTCCTTCTCTTTTGCCTCGGACATAATATTTTTCTTTTCGTGCACTCAAAACCTTATGGAAATGGTACCATTGGATAGATCTCTTTTCAGCTTTCCGAAAGGAAAGTTTTCCTCCTAACTCCACGTATTTTTGAAGTTATTGGTCGGCGAGTTTTGCGAAATTTTCCTTGAAAAGCCCGCAACTAATGAGATGTTACGACGTGTCTAGGAAGTGGCGGGGATCTAAGGAGGAATTGGTTTTTACCAAGTGTTTTGGAAAAGTTTTCAAAAGGAAAATTTTCCCCACAGGCCCGCCGACGAATCGGAAGCTGCCACGTGTCCACGGGTGAAATTTGGAAAATTTGGCTAAGTGTTGGCACAAGGAAAATTTTGGAAGGAGAGCCCACGCCCAATAGAAACGTGCCACGTGGCACCTAAGCCGGCAGAGGGCAAAGGAAAAGTTAGAATTTTGGCTAAGTGTTTTTCCATATTTCAAGAAGGAAGTTTTGGCCTGTTTCCTCGCCGACCAATCATATCAAGCCACGTGTCGCCGAAGGCTGGAGCTACGGAGCGAGGGAGGAAATTGGGATCTTTTCCCAAAGTGTTTGCGCAAGAGGTTAAAATGCTTGCGAAGAGCCCACAACCAATTATATCTCACCATGTGTCCTAGAATGGCGGAGCAAGGGGAGAATTTGGGAAATTTTCCCAAAGGGAAAATAAAGGAAAATTCAGAAGGGAAAGCCCGCCCCCTTATTGCGAGCCAATAGAATCTCGCCACGTGTCAGCTAACGGCAAAAAACTAAGGTCAAGCCCACGAGGAAATTTTGGAAGGTCAAACCCACATCCAATGGGGTTTTGACATGTGTCCAGGTGAAAATATCAAAGTGACCCGTGGAAAATTAAGAAGAGACAGGCACGCGCCCAATCAGCACGTGCCACGTGTCCCAAGCTCATTCGCCTGCAGGGAAATTTTGGAAAATTTCACAATGGTGAAAATGAAGAAGAATAGAGTAGAATGGGTTTGTGCCCAATAAAAATGTGCCACATGGCACCAGAACCAGCGGAGTGCGGGGAAATTTTGGAAAATTTTCCCAAATGCAAAAAAGGGTAAAAATTCAAAAAAATTCCCGCTGACCCGATTTGGCCCTAAAATTTCAAATGGCCATAACTTTCGATCCAGAGCTTAGTTTTTCACGTTCTTTATATCAATGGAAAGCTAGTGAAATTTCCTATAAGATTCCAAGGTCATTTTTGCATTTTGATGGATTTTAGAGAGAGAAAATAAAAAAATTCCTCTAGCACATGGTCATGGGCGAAATGATGTTTAAACCACCGCTTTTTAATGAAGAATGGCTCGCATTCTCAACCAGCACGATTAAAAATGTCGGGGAATGAGTCTATAATGATGCCCATGCTGTTTTGAATGCATTTTGGTTAATGGTTGAACTCCTCCCATGTTTTTTCCCACATTTCTCTCGTCCCGGGTTCTTCCCTTGCACTTTGTAAAAGCCGATTTGGCTCATTTTCAAAGGGTTGAACATTTTTGTGTATGTCGAGTCCCCTTTCTCTCCTTGAATGTGATTTTGGCAAATAATAGAACTTTTCTAGGAAATGCAACTTTTTTTTTCCTTTCAGGTGTTGTAATGCAAGTGATTTTGATGTTAAAATAACAATACAGGCCCTGTGATTGACATTCCATCCTCTCAATGGTGTTGTTTGACTAATTTCTTATTCTTTATTATATTTATCAATTTGTGCATGAGGTTTTGTTGCATTTTGTGAATGTGTCAATCTGCGAAGAAATTCTCACCACTCCTTTAGTGCATCACCTATTAGCATTAGTTTTAGCTCGTGTTTGTATTTTCTATCTCTGTCTCCTTTGGAATTTAGAGTATAAATTAGGAATTTAAACCTATGCAATTGTGCAAATGATATATTGATCGGAGGAGTTGAGGAACCAGCCTCTAATCTAGAGATTCCTCTTCCATTTTGAAGTCCCACACTTGGGGAGAGGATTCATGTTGTGCAATCACACTTTGGATGCATAGGATGATCAAATTAGAAATCTAATCAACATCCAGTGGGTGCTGTTGCTGATTTGCAACAAGAGTCCTCTCAACTTGGATAGAATCAAGTAAACACACTCTTCATCTTTCTTATCTCTTCCACTCCCCTTCAACTGTGTCAACAAATACTTGAACTTAGTAAGATAGTCTATAATTGTTGGAAAATCTTCGGGATGAAGAGAGGTGATCTCAATTTCAAGTTACATGGCTCTCATATGATCCACCTTACTAAATGAATCCTCCAATTTCTCCCATATTTTGAAAGGAGAGTCACACTTTTCCAAATGAAATAAAAGATAGTCACTTACATAAGTTCCTATCAAACCCATACACTCATCAAATTTGTACTTGATCTGAAATTTCTCATATTCTCTAGTGAACACCGGTTGTTCTTGAAGTTAAAGCCCATAATCCTTTCTCGCTTAAATATTGTTTCCATTCTTGGTTTCCATATGTGGTAATTATGTGTTATTAATGGATCAACATGATGTAATGTAGAAGTAGATAAAGATGCCATCCTAAAAAAATCACCAAAATAAAATGCAAGAACCATGCAATGCAACAAGACCCCCAAACAATGCAACAAGAGCCCCCATATTTTAGCACTTTATAATGAGTGCATGTTACAATATGACACTTTATAATTATAGTGTGATTCTTAAAATAAATATTTTCAATAGAAAGAGCATAACAAAAATGCACTTTTGCAAAAATAGCGCTTAAAACCGAGTTACCTATCAAAACGTACAAGTTTTTCAATATTATGCTCTACTATTTATTTTAGTTACCCCTAAAACAAATTACAATTCTCTTGCCTTCACGACACAAATAAAATGAAAGGGGGCTGGAGTTAAGCATGTACTAGTAGGAATCATAAGCTTTAAGCCCTCATATGACCATATAATATGACTAGGGGGCTAAGAATTCCAATGGGTGTGTGTAAAAACTACTATTTTGGACTATCCTGAAAGTGACCTTTGCCGCCCAAAATAGTAGTCTGCGGATTTTCCCGAAATAGTAATAGTCGTGCACAGCATCCGTGGACCCCTGCCAAAAAAGGAAAGAACCATCTTTTCGAAAAAGACCTTATGCGTGCAAACCGAAAATGCTATGCCGCAACAAAGAACTACCCAGATTGGATCTCAAGAAACCTAAAAACCTAGAAAAAAATTAACCTCTTGTTAAAATAATAATGTTTAACAATTCCAATTTAATTTTAAATGTAAACAACCTAAATCATGGCTATGATAAAGTTTAAAAATTAAATTTAATTTTTTATATGCAATAAATCTAAAACATGGCTATCAAATATTTTGAAAATTTAAATTTTATTTTAAGTGCGCTTATTAAACTAAAATCATGGCTATTTTTAATATTTATATTATTTTTTATCATGGAAAAACGAGTCCATTAATTTACAAATAAATTGTTTTCAACCATTAATTTTTTATTAATTGAAATTACTTGATTTTTTATTAAAGGGTACTTGTTTTTAAACACATCTTCAATCGCCTCTTGGAGGAAAATCAGGTGAAATTAATGAAAAATAATTCGAAACACTATGAGGCACTATAGAGATAATGACGATGATTACTATTTTCGATAACGAGATATCTCTTGGGAATTGCAAGGTTTATCGCGGGTTGGTGAAGCTATCTCTTTCTTGTTCATCCTTTCCGCTTTATTTTTCATCTAGTTTCTTATTTTTTGGTTTGTCCTTCCGCTTGGGATTCCCATTTTGTTAGAGTTATTTTCCTGTGAATTGAAATATTTTAATAATATTTATGAGATATTTTTCATTCTCTCTTCTAATTTTTGTTGACCATTACCGCATTGGGCTCTCTCAGTTTTGTAAGACCATTTCGGCTTGTGAAGCACAAGATTTGAAGAAAATTTGAGGCATAAATTATTCTAACTCTTCTCTGTTGAATTATTATGAGATGAAGAGTATCATTTGGTTTTCTTTCCCTTATATTCTGTTTTGGGTTTAAAGATAATGCCCTTTATTTATCTTCTATATTTTTTGATCTAGGTATTAAGAATATTAATTCAATGTTAAATCATAGTTGCTAATACATAGAGTTATCTATTATAATTTTACCAAACAACCGAGTGGTCTTATCATCTGGGTGACATTGCTTTTTCCAAGTTGTGTTAGTTTTCTTTGCCTTATATTTCGTTTTGGGTTTAAAGATAATGCCCTTTATTTATCTTCTATATTTTTTGATATGGGTATCAAGAATATCATTTCAATTTCTTGAAATACATACATAGTTATTAACCAAATTGTAGTTTTTAATACATGGAGTTATCTTATGAATTTACCAAATTATCGAGTGGTCTTACTACCTAGGAAGAATTGATTTTTCTATGATCTATGCGAGGAGTTATGCAAGATGAGAATGTTTCATTATTAAAAGAAGAATTTCCATTTTTATAGGGAAGAATTTTTTTAATTATTTTTAAATTGAAGATAAATTTTAGAGATACTTCAAACTCTTATCTATTGATTTATCATCGGATGAAAAATATCATCCTACTTTCTTTCTCTTGTATTATGATTTGGGTATAAAGATAATGTCATTTTTTTATCTTTTGTATTATTGATGTGTTTTAATAATATCACTTCAATCTTTTGAAATACTTGCATAGTATTATCTTCCATATGTATAAAAGGATACCTCTAAATATGACTATATCTTCCATGTTTGAGAATCCGAACAATATGATTCCCTTGTGATTTTTTTTTTTATTCTAGAAAAACCACTTGCAATCCTTCATGCTAAGACGAGAGAGATAACTATTTTTTATTACCAAAGTACAGTGTGGGGTTCCCACCAAGGCAACATTACTAATTTTTTGAGCTAGGTGGCCTAGTTGTGTGGGCTAAGAGGGGGAAGTGAGTTGTGCAGACTAGATGAGAAGGTGAGATAACTCACCTAACTTGGCGGGTGATCGACTCATCGAGCTTGATGAGTGATCTAAATCATCGAGCTCGATAGGTGATCCAAGTCACCTAGATTAACGGGTGAGTTGACATTATGATCCGGGAAAGTGAGCCGATCTTTTGAGGCTGACAAGTGTGCTAGCATGTTGAGTGGGCCGATCGAGATGACCCGCAGAGCTGAGCGGGTGATACGGCCTACCGAGCTGGGAATACAAGTTGAATTTTTGAACTAGCTTGGAGGGAGAGTAAATCGACTGGCTGGGGGCTAGTTGACCTACCTAGCCGGGTGGATGAGTTTGAACTCTGAGTTGGTGGGTGAGAAAAAAGCTGTCGAGATAAGAAATATTTAACGTAATCATTTTCATATAAGGATTAAAATGATTAAGTTAAATGATGTATCTAATGAGAAAATTCCCATTCTCAAAATTAGAATCATAAAAGAAGAACAAAGATAAAATCTAGCTTGTTTTATAATGGACAGTTTCCCATTCTCACAACCCTCATAGATTTATTGAAAAAATTAAGTTCAATATTACTTGTATTACAATGATTAGAATTGGCATACACCCATTCTCATACAAAAAACATTTTTATCTTCCATTCAATGGTCAGGTCTCCATACCTATAGAGGTATTAAAATGTTTAAGTTTAGTATTGCTTGTATTAGAATGTTTAGAAGGAGCTTATGCCCTTATACATACAAATAAGCATTTATTTCTTATATTGAATGGGAAGATTTCCATTGTCATATATGAATCATACATGAAGGATATAGATAAAATAATTAATTTAATTTGTTTTAGAATGGGAAGTTTCCCATTATCATATAGGAATCATATAATAAAAATAGATCAAATTTACTTTGTTTTTGAAGTTCCCCATAATCACAACCTTCATATGTATTAAAATGATTATGTTCAATCTTGTATCTAATGAACAACTACCCAATCCCATATAGGAATCATAAAATAATAATATAGATAAAATCTAATTAATTTTAAAATGGAAAGTTTTCCATTCTCATAGCCATCATATAGTTTTTAAATTGATTAAGTTAAATAATTCTTATATTAGATTGACCATTTATTTTCACTCTTATATCTTATTAATTTTCCCATTAGTAATGATCAAGTTCAATATTGCTTGTATTACAATGATTAGAATGGGAATATGGACATTCTCATATAAAAACATTGTTATCTTGAATAGGAAGATGTCCAAGTATTTTAAAGGAATCATTGAAGAAGAATAAAGATTAAATTTAATTTGTTCTTGAACGGTAAATTGCCTATTCTCGTATTCAAATCATATATTAGGAATAATAGAGAAAATTTACTTAACTTTTATAATGTGTAGCTCTTCATTATAACCATTTTCATATTTATTTAATTAATTAATAAGCTCAATAGTGTATTAAACGAGAAAATTCAAGAACTCATATAGGATTCATAAAATAAGAATAGAGATCGAATTGAATTATACTTAGAATCACAAGTTTCCCATTCTCACAACCTTCAAATAGTTATTAAAATTATTAATTTCCTACTTCTTGTAATAAAATAAAAATAATGGGAGAATTCCATGGAAATATACTTTAATTGATTTCCTATAATCATGTCTACAGGGAAGGGAACAAGGTTGTTGTTTACCTTGCAAACAAAGGTTAAAGAGGTTGAACTTTTTGTGTCATTGTAATGATTGAAAAACATTCTATGTCATTATTGGGTATGAAGGAAGAGAAATAATTAATGAGGAGACATGATACAAAGTTGGATGATATAAGTGTTTAAGTTGAATTGAGACAAGGGATTGATAAAGTACGATCATTGGTTTTAGAATAGACAAGAAGGTTTTGAACTGGGTTTGTTTTATTGCCATTTTAATAGAGAAACAAAAAAATGGGCGGTGAATTGGTTTGTCTAGAACCTGATTCGACCAATGGGATTAGTAGAAGATTTTGGATGATGCTGGAAAAGGAAGGTATGTCATCTCTATTTTAAATTTTTAAAGGTCACGAAGAATCCTTGAGAAAGGATTTTTCTACTCATTAGAAGGATGGTTGGGCTAGTATCAGGGGTTTTTCTATAAAAATTATATGGATTTTATTGCTATAGTGGTTGGGATGAACAATGAGGGGAGGGAGATTTACAAACTGAATAAAAATGTGATGAGGAGATGGGAAAATTTTTTGTGGGTAAAGAGAAACTAAGACATCACTGCAAGCGTGGTTTTGAGAGAGACTCTTTACCTATCCTTTCAATGAAATTGCCCTAAATTTTATGTAATTTATCACCTTGGGGGTAGGTACAAGGTATTTTATTCCCACCATTTCCTTATGTTAATTCATATCCACCATGGTATGCATTATAATTTCCCATTCTTTCTCAGTCGTTCCCTACACAAATCAATCAAGAATTTTCAAAAAGGAAAGTTGAAAATCCCTCTTCATCAAGGATTGATGATGGCCTTATTCCATTTGGGTTCTATAGATTTCACCAAATATGAGAATTTTAGGGGCTTGTTGAATGATGATGTAAATCATGTTGAGGATGAGAAGTATATGGAGTAGGAGGATTATGAGGATTCCTCCTCTTTAGGCTCAGATGACATAAAAGAGTCTTTTATGTCATCAATAAACATTGTAGATGTTGTTGGTAATATAGAGAGGGAGGATTAGAGGACCTAGATGAATTTTGTAATCTAGTTGAATGAATGAATAAGTTGAGGAAGGTGAAGGGTATTTATACTATAGCAGTATTTATATTTCGATATCAAAGGGGAACCTTCCTAAGGGAAAGAAAATATGGGGTCTAATTAGATTATATCGGTGTACAAAATTATCCTAAGGGTTCTGCAGTTGGAAAAAAAAATTTGATTCCCTCAATGAGTTTGGGGCGACCATGATATATACTTGTATGAATTATATTAAGATCTCAAAGAAAATTTGTACTTATCAAAATTCTATCAGAGAGGAATTTCTGGGATTAAAAATATGGTTATGAATGTTTAGAGGAGGCTAGATCAACTCAAGAAGGGAAGCAGAAAGCGTAGGATTAATATTTACCTCAAGCAACTAGAGGGGGATGAGATGGTGAAGGATGATATGAGGGATGTTATTGAAAAGGAATAAAAACTATGGAATAATAACTTTATATGAAAATTATAATTTAGAAACTACATTCTTATGCACAAAGTAAGACTCTTATAAAATGATAATATTGAAGTAGTGTTGTTAAGTCTTATGGGTGTCCTTTAAGTTGGAATATAAGTGAAAATTTGATAATAATGTAAGACCTAGGTTATTCAAGTAGTAGTATAGTATGAGTGAATATGAGATAAAAAAATTATAATAATGAAGTAACATTTTTTATGGTTTCGGATGTCCATGATGTAGTAATCCCATTGAATAGATGTTATCATGTTAGTGTGAGATCACAAAGCACCCTGGACACACATCAGGCTTCTAGGTTGATGTTTCGCATCCAATGTGATTGCATAACATGGAAACCTCTCTCAAGTGTGGGACTTGTGAAACGAGAGAGGAATTTCCAAATTAGAGGTCGGTTCCTCAAACTCCTCTGATTTAGATCTATATTTGCACAACTACGAGAGGTTCGCATCCTAATCCTACTCTAAATTGCAAGGAGACAGGATAGAAATGTAAAAATAGAAACTAAAGATGGTGATGCACCAAGAGGAGTGGTGAATATTTTTGTCATGCAAATAGACACAGTACCAAAGATTGTAACATAAAACATACACAAAGCCGATAAGATATAATTTATGATCTGAAATGAAGCAAATAATACAAACAAAGGATCAAACCCATTCAAAAGCTTGCATTATCATTTCCAATGTCAAAACCACTCCAATACAACCTCGTAGAGGTAGAAAACCTGTTACAAACTTTGGAGAGGTCTGATTCTTGCAACAATCACTTGCTGGAGGTGAAAGAAGAAGTTTTTTCATGCCAAAAGTGTTCCCCATTTTAGAAATGAGCCAAATCTAGCTTTTACATTGCATGGGTCGAGTCCAGGAAAGAGAAAACGTACAAAACGTGCGAGCCCATTCTTGATTGACTATAAATGCATTAAATCAGCATGGAGGACCTTACAAACCCATACCCTACCATTTTTGACCAAATTGGAGGAGAATGTGACCCATTCTGTATTAAATTTGGTCGTTGAAATGTCACTTCTGGCCATGAACATGCGTCAGATCTATTTCTTAACTTTATCTCTCCAGACTAAACCAAAATTCAAGATTGACCCTAAATCATGTAGAGAATTTTATAATCTTTCCAATGATATAAAGAACGTGCAAATCCAAGCTCTGGATCGAAAGATATGGCGATTTGAAGATTTAGGGCACAAAACAGGCAAAAATGGGTTTTGAAATTTTTTCCCATGCTCCGCCACCTAGACGACACGTGTCGGGCGCTGATTGGATGAGCAATTCTCTCTCCTTCCCTTACCCATGGGTTTTCCTTGAAAGTTTTGACTTTTTGTAACTTTGGGAAATTTTCCATTTTTTCCCCGCGTCCCCGCCACTTGGGACACATGGCATGATCTGGTTGGAGGACAGGGGCGTGGGGTCATCCTTTACCTTTTAGTTTTTGGCCAAAACTTTTTCCAAATTCTCTAATTCCTCCCTGAGCTCCGCACTCCCCTTCTCCTTAGGACACATGTCCTCTTTTTATTGGCTCGGGCCAATGCTTCAAACCTTGCCCTTTGAAATTTTGGACGTTTTCCCTTGTGACACGTGGCGTTTCCTGATTCATCTGCGGGCCTGCCGGCTTTTCACATCCCTCGCGTCCCTTTGCCTCGGCTGTCCCAGGCCCCGAACTGCAGGACAAATTCTCCGATCCGCCCCTGATTCGGGCTTCCTGTCCCTCTTTGAGGTGAAGACACGTGGCGTGATTTGATTGGCTCTCGGCTCCTTCGGCTCTCTCGCATCCCACACGTCCCTATGTCCCAACTGTCCCAGTGCTAAAGTTCTCTGTTTCAGCCGATCCGGGTGGTTCACGTCCTTCGCATCCTCATGGCCCAGATGTCCCAGCCTTGCTCTACACAACAGTTAGTCAATTTGTTTTTGCCTTCGGCCGGTTTTCCCTTTCGCATCCCACGTGTCCTCACGGCCCGAATGTCCCTTTGCTGCGTGGACCGCCTAGCGGCCTTTCGGCCGATTTGTGCCCCGATGTCCCAACTATCCCAACTGCTACGAGGACTAGGACTTAGCCAATTTTCATGATTTTTCCTGCCCCAAGCTTGTTTTTTACACTTTTTCACCCTTTCTTAGAACTTGCTCCTTTCTTCTTGGACAGGAGAGTTAGAAAAAAATCTGAGGGGACCCTAGAAACATGATTTTTTTCCTTGAATCAATCTATTTGCCTGGGACTTGAGTATTCTGATGCATGTTATCAAATTTACCCTGGGGGTGAATTTTGGATAACAATTTGGCGACTCAGCGGGGTTACCTACCTGCTAGGTAGAAGATACCAGTTGCCTGAAGCAGTCCATTGGGCATGGAGTCATCAGATATTCTATTTAGAACCTCCACTGACTTAGAATGTGCAAGGAGGAAGATGGAATATCACCTGAGGGGAGCAAGGGCTGCAAAACATCTCCATGGATAGCAAGCTATGCCAAAGCACTTAGGGAAAACAAAACTAACCTACAACAAAACAATGTGCACAAGCACTTGGAGGAATGAAAATCTAATCTAATATTTACAAGGTAGTGAATTTCCCTCTAGAAGCAATGCTTGAGATAGATTCCATTTACTAGAATCTGCAGGTTCTTCACCATCCAATGGGGCCACTTGAAAGCATTCTTGTTCTTGCACTTTGTGACCATGTATGGGCCACTCCAAATGGCATCAAATTTTGAATGCCTTCCTGGTTTTTCTCTATCCACATCCCATTTCAACACTAGATCTCCAACTTGAAAAGATCTATCCTTGGCCTTCTTATCAAAGGTCTTCTTGATCAAAGTTTGATCCTTCTCCATTGCTTGGGATGCCTGATTTCTAATCTCTTACAGCTCCATCAACTCTGCATACCTCACCTCCATGGGCTCAAACTCTAGCAACTCCAGCTGGTTCATGAGTTCCAATGTTGGCAACTCAAGTGACATGGGCAAGATTTCCTCTCTTCTATAGACAAGTTTGAATGGAGAGTTACCTATGGATCTTTTGGGAGTTATCCTATCAACCCATAAGGCTGATTTCGAGTTTAGTATGCCAAGACCTCTCGATTCTCGTCAAGAGTCCTCCTAATTATCCTCAACAAATTCTTGTTTGTAGACTCGGCCTAGCCATTACCTTGAGGGTAATAGTTTGATGAAGTGCTTAGGTAGATACCGTTCTTGACAGCCCACTTAGTCACCTTAGATCCAATGAATGCCACTGCATTATCAGAGATTATTGTAGCAGGTACACCAAATATGGTTGTTATCCCCTCATAAAAGTCTAAGATGCTAGATTCATTTGCCTCTTTGAGTGGTAATCGCTTTTGTCCATTTGGTGAAGTAGTCTATGGCTGTCAAAATCCATTTGTGCCCTTGGCTTGAATTGGGATTAATGACTCCAATGAAGTCCAAACCCCATTGTATGAATGGCTGGTCAACTGAGATTGGATGTAATGGAAGGGCAGCAAGTCTCTCTTTTCCTGTGAAGAATGCACAATTCTTACACCTCTTGATCCATGCATAGCAATCACTGAAGATTTTAGGCCAATAATAACCAGCCTTCATGATTTTTAGAGCTGTCACTCTTAGTGCAAAATGACCACCAGCTGGTCCACCATGAAACTCTTCCAACACCCTTTGAATCTGATTTGTGCTAATGCATCTCAGCAACACTCCATTCACATCTTTCTTGAACAAAACTCCATCAACAATGGCATATGGGATAGCCTGCAATCTGAAGTGTCTCCTTTGGGTCTTGTTCATCTCTGGAGGGCATAGGCCTATGCCTAGGAAGTGTATAATACCTTGGGTCCAGCAAGGAGTGGGGGTAGCATTGTCTTCTTCTTGATTGCCACTTGGCTCATGGCTGTCTGGATCACAAAACAACCTCTTCTTCATTGCATAGTTCTTCTTGCTTCCCCAAAACTAGCTGCTCACACAATCCTTTCCCTCTTACCAGCTTGGTGATCCTGATCTCAATGTCATACTCCATGACACGGGTGATCCAACCTACCCTTTTCTCATTCAAATCCTTGTTGAGGAGGAAGTCCTTAACCCCAACATGTGAGACCAGCAACTGGACCTTGTTGTTTGAGACTAAATGCTTGAATTTCTTCAAGCTTCTGATTACTGCAAGTACATGCTTCTCAATAAAAGAGTACCTCACCTCATAGTCATCTAGGCTCCGGCTGAAGAAGGCAATTGGCTGCTCATCATTATCCTTGTTCTGCTATACCAAAATGGCAGAAATAGTGTCATTACCTCCAAATGCATAGAGGATGAAATCCTTGGAGAAGTCCGGGTTGATGAGAGTTGGTGCTTGAGAGATGGATTCTTTGATTGCTTTAAAACTCTCCTTGCCTTCTACTGTCCACTTGAAAGCCATGCTCTTCTTTAACATTTTGGTGATGGGCTTGACAAGGGCTGCAAAATCTGGGACAAACCTCCAAACAAAGTTTATCCTTCCCAAGAAACTCTGAAGGGCTTTCTTGTGGCTTGGCAATGGTAGTGCTCTTATGGCTTCAACCCTCTCTAGATCAATTGCTAATCCTTCCTTGGAGACAATATGGCCAAGGAGCTTTCCTTCATGTGTAAGAAAGATACACTTCTTAGGATTCAAAGACACTCCAAATCTCCTGCACCTTGTGAAGACTTGTCTCAAATGAGAGAGGTGTTCTGCTGCATTTTTGGAAAAAATAGTGATGTCATCAAGGTAAATCAGCACCACATTGTTAATCAAACCCTTGAATTCCATGTCCATTTCCCTTTGGAAGGTAAGCACTAGCGTTGGAAAACCCAAATGGCATTTTCCCGTATGCAAAAGTTCCCATTTGGTTGTGAAGGCTGTCTTGAATCGGTCCTCTTCCTTCACCATAATCTGATTGTAGCCTCGGTAGCCATCAAGTAGTGAAAACCTCTCGAGCCAGCCACAACTTGCAAGATTTGCTCCATGGAAGGGAGTGGGTAATGGTCCTTGAGAGAGGCTCTATTCAAGTCTCTGAAGTCAACACACAATCTGATCTCTCCACTCTTCTTTCTGACTGGAACTAAGTTGGAAACCCAACTAGAATGCTTGATTGGGAATATGATCCTTGACTCAATCAGCTTGTCCAATTCCTTCCTCATGAGAGGCTCCATGTGTGGATTGACTGGTCTTTGTTTCTGCCTGACAAGCTTAGTATTTGGATCCAATTCAATGGTATGCTAAGCTAAGTTGGGATTGAAACCTTTCAAGTCTTCATAGCTCCAAGAAAACACATCAGGGAACTCTTGGCATAGCTGTATGAACTCATACCTTTCTTGTTCAGTTGTCATCCTTCCAATTTGCAATGGTTTGTTCTCTTCCACCAAGATGGATACTGAATCCTCTCTCTTAACCTGAATGTTTGTTTTCTCCTTTCTTAACTGATCATTGGGGTTAAAAATGGACTCCAAGGTGATAAGTCCCTTGGGTAGCTTGTTAGTTCTCAGCTGTACTACCTATTCACCATACTGCCCATTCCAATCTTTCTTGATTCTTGGCTGAGAACTTAGCTTCTTCTTGCAAGAAATGGATGATTTATCGGTCATTCTCGAACACTTGCCAACTAACATTGTTATCTGCATCAAGGCCTCACAATCACGTGGATGTTTGGCTATTCCTTGTCTTGTTGAATGCTTTACACAATGTCAAAGGCTGCCCCTACTACTACAAGCCTCACAAGAGCTTGATTCTCTTTCCTAGGAATGGATTTGATGCCAAAACCTCAAAATATTCCATGAGGTCCCACACCCTGTTCTTGTAGCACTTGAGTAGATAATTCTTGGCAGCATGTATCCCTTGACCTGATTTCCAATCAATTCACTATCCCCAAAGACTTGCAAGTTCTTTATTTTCTTCTTTATTGCCCAATGTATCCCTTGCACCAAGGCTTCATATTCAGAAGTGTTATTGGAGCAGCAAATTGAAATCTAAAGCTGAATAGTACTTTACTCCTTGAGGTGAAACAAGTATAGCTCCACCTCCCACACTTGTCTACTCCTTGATCCATCAAAAACAACCTGCCATACCTCATTGTCATCCTTGTGGTGTGGCTTGGTGATGCTAAGAATAGGCTGATTTTCTTCATGTATACAATAGACCGCTAGCTCGTATTCTTCTATTTCTTGATAAGGATCAAAAGCATGCACTTGTTTGCCCATTTATCAAGAGTTGGATCCGGGATGCTTCCAACCTTGGTGTCACCATCGAGCTTAGGTGATCTTCTTGATCAAATGTTGAGCAATTGGCATTGATCGACTTGGAGTGTAAGGCTCAATGTGGAATTTGCAATAGGTTCGACCTAATTGTAGCCTTAGTTCCATACCTCGTTCACGAATAGCATGTGTGACCAATCAGCGAGACAAATATCCCCCAATTTTGGTGTGAAGTCCCTTGACAAGCATAGGGCAAAGAGTGGTGGAAGGTCTATACGAGATACATCTTGTAAAACAACAACATTTGGACATGCATGCAAGGTAAGACTTAAGTTTCTAATCACTCCAAATGTTGCTACTGCTATCCCATCTAGCTGCACTACCCTTTGGATATTGTTTCATACTAGAGCCTTAGCCGATCAACTATTTGTTTAGGCATTACGAGCTACTTTCCCTGAAATCTATCATGCAATTGTGCACTAGCTGATTTCCAATGATCAATGAAACATAGAAGGGAGGGGGTTTCAACATTTTACCTTGTTGTCCTCCACGATTTCCCTAAGGCCGAGCAGCATTTGTAAGCACTTTGTCTTGCATCTGATCCTACTGATTCGAAGTTGGCCAGTCCTTCATGGCAGCTTGCAGCAGATCTCTTTGGCCTGGGATAGATAGGGATTCCCACATTGATATATTGACGTTTGTCTTCTTCATCTGATCAATGATACTGAATGGTGATGAAGGATCTCTTTGTTGTCCCTTGGTTTACACATTCACTCCTTGTATGTGGGCAGCAACAACTGGTATTTGAGTTGGCCTAGGGGCTGTCCTTGGCTGCCCTTGTGCATTTACAACCGGATTTTGTTTGCCAACCACTTGTGGAGCCATGGAAGGTTGTGGATTGGTTGGGGCTAATGGTTGTTCTTCACCCAAATTCCTCCTTTTTGACCTTGTGTTGGCTGCAACACCTTGAGAAACTGCCTGGTTCATGCCACAAAATCCTCCCGCTTGCAATTTATAAATGTGGTCTCATTTGGGGCTGATTGCTTTGTTGGAATGCTTCTTGTTGTTGGTTGTTCCCTTGACTCGCCCTCACCCTCCACACCAGTAGTTGTCACCATCAATGCTTGATTCAAAGAACCATTGAAGCACATGGATTGGTTATGAGGCTCATTGCATGGAAAACACTAGTCATACTCCTGAGCAATGTTGTTTTGTGTTGGTACCAATGCCTTAGAGGTAGATATGGCATTTGGATTATAGGGCTGAAATGGTCTATTGGCAGGAGGCCTTGTTTGATTCATATTTGCAACTGGATTAGGAGGCCTTTGTGGTTGGTATGGCTGCCTATTAGGCTGAGCCTAGGGTTGATAAGAAGTTCTAAAACCTTGGGCTTGTTGCCTCTTAAGAGTAACCAGCTCATTGCCTAGGTTTTGTAATTGCTTCATGACTTCTTGAAGCTCATTTGGGGCACTTGGAGATGAAGTGGAAGCTTCATTTGAACTTTGATTTCTAGGAGTGGGGGAGGAGCAAAATTAGGTGCTTGATTGGTGTTTGGGCTCTCTAAACTTGGAAACAATGGCATGGGAGGTCTAGGGGCAAGTTTGCCATCTTGGATCAAACAATTTTCAGCCCTAATGGCAATGCTATAAGCCATAGAGATAGTTATGCCTCCCATGGACTGAATCAACATAGACATATCAGAATTTAGAGCTTTGAGATAGTAGAGAAAAGCACCTTTTGTTGTTGGCCTGAATGCCACTAGAATTCTTTCCCAAGTCTTTTGAAATCTAAAGTTGAAATCAGTCAGCTGCTCATTGGGAGCTCTCTTGATGGTTGTTAGCTACTCCAAAAGAGACAAGTTGTCTCCTTTTCTCCAAATTGCTCATGAAGTGCTATACACAAATTGATTCCAATTTGTGATAGAACCAACTCTAAGGCTTCTAAACCATTGCAATGCTTTCCCCTTGAATGAAGATGTCGAAGAACTTGACACCACTTGCATCTCATTGATTTCATGGATTGCACAAAGGTTAGCAATGTCTTTAACATGATCACCGGAGTAGTCCGATTTTCTCCGGTGAAGTAGGGAATGTTCTTCAAGGATGCAATAGGAATTGGATGTTGTGCATTGAGGGCAAGTGGGCTTCTCGCTGTGAAGTTGACGTAGGGGTTGTTTTGTGCCATTCTAATTGGTCTTAAAACCCTTGTTGACCGAATGAAAGGCATACCAGTGGAGGAGTTGAGAGAGTTATTATTGGTGGAGACGGAGACCTTTGAGTCCTTCTTCCTCTTTGCCTTCTTCTTGGAGATAATTGTAGATATTCAAAAGCACTTCTTCTTCTCCAACTCTTGACCTTGTGGTGACTCTTCTCATGAGTTTTCAGCCTACAACTGAAACTAGTTGATTCTTCCCCTTGAGTTGCCGGATATGCAAATAATAGCTATTTTTAAGCAAGAAAATTGTAGCAGATGCACATCAACTTTGCTGCAATAAAAATGAGACTCCTCATCCCACCAAGCATGCCAAAACTATTAGTGCGAGATCACAAGGCACCCTTGGACACACATCGGGCTTCTAGGTTGATGTTTCTGCATCTAGTGTGATTGCATAACATGGAAACCTCTCTCAAGTGTGGGACTTGTGAAACGAGAGAAGAATATCCAAATTAGAGGCTGGTTCCTCAAACTCCTCGATTTAGATCTATATTTGCACAACTACGAGGTTCGAGATCCTAATCCTACTCTAAATTGCAAGGAGACAGGGGATAGAAATGTAAAAATAGAAACTAACTAAAGATGGTGATGCACCAAGAGGAGTGGTGAATATTTTTGTCATGCAAATAGACACAGACCAAAGATTGCAACATAAAACATACACAGGCTGATAAGATATAATTTATGATCTGAAATGAAGCAAATAATACAAACAAAGGACTGAAACCCATTCACAAAGCTTGCATTATCATTTCCAATGTCAAAACCACTACAATACATCCTCAGAGAGGTAGAAAACCTGTTACAAACTTTGGAGAGGTCTGATTCTTGTAACAATCACTTTTTGGAGGTGAAAGAAGAAGTTTTTTCATGCCAAAAGTGTTCCTCATTTTAGAAATGAGCCAAATCGCTTTTACATTACATGGGTTGAGTCTAGGAGAGAGAAAATGTACAAAATGTGGGAGCCCATTCCTGATTGACTGCAAATGCATTAAATCAGCATGGAGGACCTTACAAACCCATACCCTGCCATTTTTGACCAAATTGGAGGAGAATGCGACCCATTCTGTATTAAATTTGGTCATTGAAATGTCACTTCTGGCCATGAACATGCATCAGAGCCGTTTCTTAACTTTCTCTCTCTAGAATGAACCAAAATTCAAGATTGACCCCGGAATCATGTAGAGAATTTTATAATCTTTCCAATGATATAAGTAACGTGCAAATATGAGCTCTGGATCGAAAGATATGGCGATCTGAAGATTTAGGGCACAAAATAGGCAAAAATGGGTTTTGAAAATTTTTCCCACGCTCCGCCACCTGGACGACACGTGTCGGGCACTGATTGGATGAGCAATTCTCTCTCCTTCCCTTACCCGTGGGTTTTCCTTGAAAGTTTTGACTTTTTGTAACTTTGGAAAATTTTCCATTTTTTCCCCGTGTCCCCGCCACTTGGGACATGTGGCATGATCTAGTTAGAGGACAGGGGCGACGGGGTCATCCTTTACCTTTTAGTTTTTGGCCAAAACTTTTGCCAAATTCTCTAATTCCTCCCCAAGCTCCACACTCCCCTTCTCCTTAGGACACGTGTCCTCTTTTTATTGGCTTGGGCCAACACTTCAAACCTTGCCCTTTGAAATTTTGGACGTTTTCCCTTGTGACACGTGGCATTTCCTGATTCATCCGTGGCCTGCCGGATTTTCACGTCCCTCACGTCCCTTTGGCCCGGTTGTCCCAAACTATCTAGGACAAATTCCTCTGATCCACCCGATTCGGCTTCCCCTGTCCCTCTTTGAGGTGAAGACACGTGGCATGATTTGATTGGCTCTCGGCTCCTTCGGCTCTCTACGTCCCACGCGTCCCTATGTCCCAACTGTCCCAGTGCTAAAGTTCTCTTTTGGTTGATCCGAGTGGTTCATGTCCTTCGCATCCTCGTGGCCCGATGTCCCGCACTGCTTCGCATGTGCAGCTTAGTTGATTTGTTTTTGCCTTTGGCCGGTTCACCTTTTCGTGTCCCGCACCCCACTTGGACCGAGTGTCCCTTTGCTACGTGGACCACCTAGCGGCCTTTTCACTGATTCACACCCCGACGTCCCAATTGTCCCAACTGCTATGAGGACTAGGACTTAGCCGATTTTCATGATTTTTCGTGCCCCAAGCTTTTTTTTTGTAGCTTTTTCACCCTTTCTTAGAACTTGCTCCTTTCTTCTTAGACAGGAGAGTTAGAAAAAATCCGAGGGGACCCTAGAAACATGATTTTTTACCTTGAATCAATCTATTTTCCTGGGACTTGAGTATTCTGATGCATGTTATCAAATTTACCCAGGGTGAATTTTGGATAACAGATTACATTATCACTTGTTATTGAAAAGATGTTACATTTATTTTTGTATTGAATATATGTTATATTTGTATTTTGTATAGAACGGGAGTATTTCCTTTTTCGTACAGAAAATAATGAGGAAGAAGATGTTGCTTAATATATGAAAATGATAAAAATATATATTAATAAAATGGTTGTAATGAGCAAAGGCCCAATCTCATACAAGAAACATAGAATAAGACTATATTTTTAGAAGAGGCATATGCCCATTCTCATATAAAAATCATATAGGGATGATAAAGACACGATTTACTTTATTTTAGAATGAAAATATGTGCATTCTCACAGCCTTACTTTATTTTAGAATGGAAGTTGTGCATTCTCACAACCCTTATAGATAGAAAATATTACTAGTGAAAGAAGCTTTACAATGGGAAAAATGCCATTCTCATAGAAACATAATTTTTATTTTTTTCATTATTAATAATTATATTATACTAGTTGGACTATCCTGGAAGAGCCAAGTGATGCACTACATACCCTCGAGAGGGATCAAGGCTTATGTAGTTCTCATCATACAATATATTTATATGATTGTAAACATTTTTAGAATGGGTTGTGAGAATGGGAAGTGTGTTTGTAAAGGAAATATTGAATGTAAGCATGTTAACTGTCGTCAATCTCTATACAGTCCCAAAGAGTGATGTGAATTAATTTCCATTAATTTTTCTCGATTTCCCCAAAGGGTAGTCAAACACATGCTTGAAAAACAAGTACCTTCAATTAATAAAAGGTGGTAACAAATTTATTTGCAAATTAATGGTTTCATTATGTCATGGTAAAAAACAAATATAAATATTAAACAATATCATAGCCATGTTTTAGGTATATGATTCTTACATGAAAATTGACATCTAGCCATTCAATATAAGCAATATTGAACTTAAACATTTTAATACCTCTATATAAATGGATACCTAACCATTCAATGGAAGATAAAAAAGTTTTTGTATGAGAATGGGCATATGCCAATTCTAATCATTGTAATACAAGTAATATTGAACTTATTATTTTCACAAGCATGAAGTTATATAACTTTCCTTTGTTGATTTATTCTAGATGAATAATATCATATAGTTTTATTTCCTTGCAAGGTGGAGAATTTACCATTCTAAAAACTTTATTTTTATTTCTAATCTTATTATATGATGCCAATATGAGAATGGGAATATGCCAATTTTATATGCCTACTCTCACATAGAAATCATAACATAATAATAGAGAAAAAAATTATTTCACAGCTTTTAGAATGCAGAAATTGTATATCTATTCTTATATGATCCCTTAATGAGAATGATATTATGCCCATTATCACATATGAATCAAAGCGAAGAACAATAGAAAATTAAATTTCATCTATATTAATTCTTGTGATTTATTCGTAGATGAAGAAATCATATGATTATTTTTCCTTCCAGGTAGTTATCCGATTATTGTAGAAGAAAGTAAAGTTCATCTCTATTCTTCTATGATTAGTATACGAGAAAAGGAATATTATCTCTATAAATTCCTATGATGATGTATGAATTTTGTTTATGTAAAATATTTATTATGAAATAATCTTATTCAATGTTAACATTTGTATCATTATTAGATGCTACTATTACATTGTTTTCTATATTCATTATTGTTATGATGAGTGAAATTTTTCTTGCTTATCGATTTGTAGTTGTCTATATGATTATAAAATTAGGTAGTAAAATTTATTTTCCAAAAGGATAGTTAACCATTTTGAAATATTCATTTATTAATAATTCAACATGATTACGAGTTGAAAATTCATGCCAGTTCATTGAAATGACATGCATACAATTTATTCTTTTTGTATGGTATGTAGGAATTAGTGTAATCATTACGAAGTGATGTATTGGATTCGATACGATTCTGAGGGTGGAAATATTGGATAATTTTCCATTCTAAACAAAAATGTTCTCTCTATTATATTTATTATACTTATTCACATATCTTTATGATTAAGGAAAATGCCCATTCTAAAATAAATATTAAAGAGAATACACATGCAATATTAACCTTAATCTTTGAGATACCGCTATAATGGACGTGAGAATGAGAATATGACTATTTATGTTAGGTTAATTTATAAATTATATTACCTTAAGTAATTAATTAATTATTAAGGTAATTATTTTATATATTGTTATATAGTTTTATAATAATATTTTTCATTTTATATTGTATTGTTTATTTGTTGCATTATTGCTGCAACAATATATTTATTTAAATTGTTTCATTATACTTCCTAGATGATATTGTGGAAGCTTATGTAATCAAGGCTTATTGTTGCACCTATGGCACATGTTTCATTGTTCGTATACCATTGTCCAATATCTATAAATATTGTAGCTTGCACCATTGTACTTGATTTTGATCATTAATAAAATTATGTAGGCTTCCGTCCCTATTTTACATTTAGTACTAGAGATGGTTGAATCTCTTGGAAAGGTTGGAGAAATTTTTCAGAGGAAGAAAATGTTTTGGAGAAGAAAAATGCTTCACAGGAGAGCTAGTGTTGCCTCCCACAACCTCCTGTGTGATCTCTAGGTAAATGGAAAGAATTTTTTTTACCTTAGTGCTCTCTGCACCAGGAAAATTTATTTTGGAGCTAATAAATATGAAGGAATTTAAAAAAATCATTTTTCCCCATCAGGGGTTTTGTCTCTAAATTGTTTAGTTACAGATAATATTATCTGTACTATCAAAATTGGAGGTGCAATTGGTCTCTATTATAGTTAGCAATCTACTACATTTGTAGGTCTATGGAAAGAACCTTTACCTAGGATCCTAGGTGAGCTAAGCATTGATTTGAACTAAGTCATGGAATCAAGTTTCAGACTAATTTTTCCTTCCTCGCATCTCCAATGAGTTGAATTTCCATTGGTGAGACAGAGCCCTCTATGCACTACGGTTGGAACATGTATCCTCACAAACATTGGAATTATGAGTTCCAAAACTGAACTAAGTATGAAATCCCACCGAGAAGATCGAGCCTCAACGAATCCTACACACAACCAAAAATAAAAAATAACCCACATTCACAAATCAATCGGTGATAAAACAAAACAATACAAAAAGGGCATTTATCAACCCAATAAAGTGGTGGATCTTCCATCGAGCACCTGAAGCTAAGGAAAATGAAAATCAAACATTGAAAGGCATCAATCTAACTTCCACATACCCCTACAACCTGTACCATAGCCAATGATTATGGAAAATGGTGGAGAATCAATACACAACGGATAAATAAAAAACACAAAGAAAAAGTAAATACAAACAAAGTAAAGATGAGGAGTTACAAGCATATATCTGTTTGAAGAAGAATACCTAATCTACTCACTCCCATGTAGAACCATGTTGTTTCCTTCAAAAGTGATGTTTCGGTTTCAACATGAATGTCTTGTTTCAAATAATTTAAATATAAATTGCTCTGCTTTATGTGCTAAGTGTTATATGTGCTCATTTGGCTAGTTGAATAGTCTTAGGAGTGGGAGGTTAAGGGTTCAACTCCCACCCCAAACATTTTTTTAAAATCCATATAACATAGTGGCCACCTCCAACTATAGAGGCCTATTTAGCATAAAAAACATCATAAATCCCTTAGTGATAACCAAACCCCTGCTAAATTTAGCGGAAAAACCCTACAAAGGGTCAAAAATTTTTTCTCCAAAATTGCTCAATTTTTTATTCTAGACAATTTTTTCCAAAGGAGGGGTAGCTGAAAATAGAATTTTGAGCCACTTTTTAATGGTTTTTGGTTGCAAATCTGTATTGGGTTCCTGAGGCCACTAGGGCCCCAAATTTTTTATCCTTTTTCTTGTCATTAAAATTTTCAAATTTTTTGAATGTAATTATATACTTCAATATATTGTACTAATTTGTAGGTTTCCATAGTCCACCACAAACATCGTAACTAATCAGAAACTAGAAGAGAATTTTAATAAAAACTAGTGAAATTTGGTTCCAAAATACTCACGATATCTTAGATCTCATTTGTAGTGTTTGGTATAAATAGTGCCTCTGGGAAGTGCTTACGGGTAAAGTCATCATGACTATTACTGCACTTAATGCCTAATATAGATGCAAAAATGTCATATAGGCATCAACCCTTTAAATTGATAGGGATTAATAAGGACACAATGCACACACTATGAGCCATCCCATCTGTCTATGAATGATTTCTTGAGTTAAATCCAAAATGAGAAATTATAAGAGTATATAGCGAGTTACACGCATGTATGAGGATGTTTCTTTGAGCTAGTGTTAATAATCACACAAACCCCTTTCAATATCATCTTTGTACCACATATCGAATTCTTTTCGCATACATTAGCACCTATTTCATGTAACACCGGTATACTTGAAAGGGTGATCTTCTTCCATGTACCAGGATGAGTATACCAAAAGGGTGTGTATATAGAAAGGTTTGGCATATCAAACTGATGGTATATAGATTGGGAGACCTTATACCTAGAGTGATAAGAGCCTAACCCTATTAGTGAATTCTATAAAATGGGCACCAATGCCCCCAAATTATTTCTTCCATATTAACAACTACTCTAAGGAATAAAATATGTTGCATTGAAGACTAAAATCAAGACACATCTTGAGTTTGAATAGATCTAGCTTGTTTTGAATGGTACTTTGACCAGATCAACTACTAATACAACACAACAACGAAAATTTGATAGATCATATCAGAAAACCAAACTAATCATCTTGTTTGGAGTTTCCGATGATGTGCAACCCCATATTTGAGATTAAAAATAGCCAAAGAAGCATGGGATAAGTTGAGCACAGTATACAAGGTCAAAAACAAGAATGTCATATTGAATTTACATAGTCAGTTACACAATCTAAAGTTTAAGAAAAATGGGAAAATCAAAGGTTTCTTGAGAACAATTGTAGAGTTGAGGGATTTACTTGTATCCCTAAGAGAGGAAGTCACCGATGATACTCTAATTCCCATTGTTAAGAGCCCTACCTTATTCATACCACATTTCTATAACAACCCTAAACTTGTCGATTACGGAAATTAGTTTTGAAAATTGATAAATCTACTACAACAAGAGGAATCCTGTATAATAAGGATTATGAAGAGGAAAAAGTACTATCTTATAATTAAAAATGGAAAGGGAAAATAAAACCGAATTCCTATAAAAAAACCCCAAACTCGAATCGGAATCAACAAGGGGATAAGCAACAGAAAACTAAATGTCCTATCTACAAAAGAGGACATGAATTAAAAGATTGTTAGTATAAAACTTACAAGAAAGGTTCATCAAGAAAATCTGGACCTCAAAACCAATAATCTCATAAGGGACATACAAACTACAATCAAGGTTAGAAAAAGGGGTACTGGAAAATAAAAACCCATCAATAAGGAAATATTATTGAGCAAGAAGAATATTCGAATCTTTGAAGAGTAATTTTACACTATTCGATCAAGTTAACCTTCCACATCATCTAGTGATGTCTGGTATGTTGATTCAGGAGCCACTCAACACATGACCAATAACAAAGACTGGTTTACTTCAATGAGGGACACGCCTTAGAAAAACCATTTTTCATTAGGTGATGATTCTTCATACACACTTTAGGGGATTTTGAACATTTATTTAGCCCTTAGTTCACACAATTGTAGATTTTCAGATGTACTATATGTCCCTAAGTTGACTAAAAATATGTTCTCAATCAATAAAATCCTAGATCAAAACTTAAAAATTTAATTTGATAGTAATTATGGCAAGAAAATGTGTTTAATTCGAGATAAATCATGAGGCTCAAAAATAGTTGCAAAATATTCTAATGTCAAACACATGTTCCAAATTTATTTTTTCCACAAAGATGATCAGGAACTTATGACTAGTAATTCTACCTCTGCATAATTATGGCATCAAATACTTGGTCATATAAGTTTTAAGTATCTCGAGACACTTCTCCGACACAATATGGTAAATAGTTTATCATCTCATTAGAAGGATACATATAGATGTCCTCACTAAATTGTAGGAAAACACCATAGAGTTTCATTCTAGAAATGTACACATAGAGCTCATGGTAATATTGACCTAGTTCATACCAATATTTGCAGTCCAATGCAACCAAGTCATTCTGGGTTCTAATACTTCATGCTTTGTGTTGATGATTATTCAAGGAAAAAGTGGATATACTGTCTTCGTAAGAAAAGTGAAGCTTTTGAAACCTTCAAGAAATTCAAAATGGCTATTTAGAATGAATGAAACTGTCATCACATCATAACTCCACATTCAAATCAGGGGGGAATTGACTAGTAATGAGTTCAAAGACTACATACAATCTCACAGGATTTGTCAAAAAAATCCTCCTCCACACACACCATAGAAAAATGGTGTTGTTGAGAGAAGAAATCGTAGTATCATGGAAATGGTGCGATGTATGATCGTTAAATCTAGACTAGAAAATACATTCGGGTAGAAGAAGTAAAGACAATAGTGTATTTGTTGAACAAAGTGCCCACATTTTTATTGATGGAGTAGCACCACATGAAGCATGGTAAAATTGGAAACCATTTGTTGTACACCTCATAGTATTTGGGTGTAAATAAAGTACACACATACCCAAGAAGAAAATAAAGAAATAGGATATGAAATCACAAAAACTCATCTTTATTGGGTAAAATGAAGAAAATCTTGGTACAAATTGATGGATCCAAAGACCAGGAAATTCTACACTAGCAGAGATGTTGATTTCTTTGAGAAGAACAAAGTAGAGTCTACTCCTCCAGACTCACCTGATGTAGATTCTTCACCAGATGTAAAAATTGAAGTTGATGTTCCCACTAATGATGAAAGTGATGATGGAAATGATGTTTAGATAGAAACAAAACCCACGGGAACAACTCAACGTATGTCCATGTGGTATACTAGCATGTTACAAGATGCAGGAATGGATGTTCCACTAGATACATCCACCCCTAGACCACATACTCATAGTAAATCAAGAGAAGAAGTGAAATTTTATTTGATGAGTATAGTTATTGAATATGATGAGCCCTCTACACTCCAGAATCCCTACAGTCAAAAACTTGGAAAGATGCCATGGATGCTAAATAAAACTCGGTGATGAAACAATACTTGACATCTTGTAGATATTCCACCAGGAAGAAACCCATTAGATACAAATGGATATCCGAACAAAGTACAAAGTAGATGGGACAATAGAAAAGTATAAAGCAAGACTTTTAGCGAAAGGGTATGCATAAAAATAAGGCATTGACTATGAGGAGACATTTTTCCCATAACTAAGATCAAAATGATCACGATGATATTTTCTCTAGTTACATGGATTTGGTTAGAAATTCCATCGATGGACGTAAAAGTTCCTTCTTGAATGAATATTTACAATAAAGAGTCTACATGAATCAACCCGAGGGATATGTTGTACTGGGTCAAGAAGCAAAGGCATTCAGACTTAGGAAATCTCTCGTATTGCCTCAAATAGGCACCTCGGGCATGGTACATCAAAATTAATGAGCATCTCATACATCATGGATTTTTAGAAATCCATATGATCCCAATCTCTACCTTAAAAACAAGGGGGAGATTGTGATTGTGGTTTTCTATGTCGATGATCTATTCATCTCTGAAAGTTCGATTAGGATGATTGATGGAACAAAGAAATATCTTAAATGATCATTCGACATGAAAGATCTTGGCTGATGCATTATTTTCTTCGATTGGAAGTATGGAAGAGATAGAATCATATCTTTGTTTCTTAGTTAAATTATACCAAGATAACACTCGATAAATTCAAGATAATGAATTTCACACCTATTAATACACCTATGGAGAATAGATTACGCTTATCTCATTCATATCCATCTCCTGCATAAAATTCCACTCTCTATCGGTAGTTGATTGGGAGTCTCATTTACTGACCTACACTAGACCAAATATCATCTTTATAATGAGGTATCTATCTAGGTTCATGTAGGAACCCAAATTTTATCATTGGAAAGTTGTAAGGCACAACTTGAGATATCTAAAGGGAACATTAGATCTTGGTCTAGAATACAAGAAGAATGAAAAATTATTCTTGTCATGATATTTGGAATCGATCATGCAAGAAACATTGATGATATAAAATCCACTTTAGGGTTTGTGTTCTTTATGGAATCTTGACCAATATAAAGGGGAAGCAGGAAATAACACTTTATTTCTCACTCTTCCATAGAAGTTGAGTAATGTTCTACACGTGAAGTTTTCTATGAAGTGATATGGCTACGTTTCATACTCGAAGGACTTGGAATACCACAGGAAAACTGACCACCTTGTATGTTGAAAATGAAGGTGTTCTCAAACTTGTTCGCAATCCAATTTTTCATGACATAAAAAACACATTGAGGTATAGGTACATCTCACATGCTAGCATGTCTTGAAGCACAATATACAACTTCAGCTTTTATCCAACAATGAACAACGAGCAAATATCTTCACAAACCGACTTGCGTGTGACAAGTCAAGTTTTTCAGAGTTCCACTCTTCATCCTTGAGGACTAATGAAAAATTAAGGGGTGTAATGTTAGGTTAATTTATGCATTATATTACCTTAATTAATTAATTAATTATTAAGGTAATTAGTTTATATATTGTTATATAGTTTTATAACAAAGATTTTGTCATTTTATATCATATTGTTTAATTGTTGCATTATTATTGCAATAATATATTTATTTTAATTGTTTTGTTATGCTTCCCAGATGATCTTTTGGAAACTTATGTAATCAAGGCTTATTGTTGCACCTATGCAACATCTTTCATTGTTTGTATCCAGTTGTCCAATATCTATAAATATTGTATCCTGCACCATTCTACTTGGTTTTGATCATTAATAAAATTCTATAGGCTTTCGTTCTGTTTTACAATTGAATACAAGAAAAAAATTATCAACTGCCCACTCTTTAATACATATTTAGGGTATGTGAGGGGAATATGCCCATTTTATAAATGAAAAACATATTTGTTTGTTTTAAAATGAGCATATGCCCATGGGAATCCTATATGAGAATATAGGATTAAAAATGTGATGCCCATTCAATACAAAATGAAACAATTTTGTTTGCATGAGAATGGGTATATGTCCATTCTAAAAATTATCGTTTAAGTAATATGAATGATAATAAATTATACTATTTATAATTCCCATTCGAAATAAACATATCCACATTCTAAATGTTATCATATAAGTAATCGCTTTTTTTTTTTTTTTTAGAATGGGCATGTGCCCATTCTAAACATTCTCATACAAGCAATACTCATTTAATGATAGTGTAAATGTGCATTTTCTCTACATTATCATACAAGAAACATTATTTGTGATTCTTTTCTATCAAAACAAGTCTTTTAGGATTCCTATATGAGAATGGGCATCTTCCCATTTGATACAACACAACGTAAAATGCTCAATCAATTTCATAGCTTTATATAAGCCGATAAGTAATTTGATTTTTTTAGAATGGCCATGTGCCCATTTTAAAAATTCTCATACAAGCAATACTGATTTTATGACACTCGGGCATGCACATTTTCTTTTATGCACATTTTATAAGTAATATGTTTTTTTTTTAGAATGGGCATGTTCCCATTCTAAAGATTTTCATAAAAGAAATACTGATTTTATGAAATGGGCATGTGTATTTTCTCTACGTTAATCCTAAAATACCTATTTATGCAAATAGGAATAAAAAAATTATTACTTGTATGAGAATTAACATCTTCCCATTCGCTACAAGAAAATGTAAAAATGCTCAATCAATTTCATAAATTTATATAAGCCGCGAGAATGGGTGCCCATTCTAAAACACAGTAAATAGGAACAACAATAAATTCTACTATTTAAAATTTCATGGTTTCAACTTTCATTATTTATTATTGTAGGATAGTTTCAAATTTTTTATAGCTATATATAGGATGTGAGAGTGAGTGGCCATTCTAAAACACAATAAATACGTAAAAAGTACAATGTATTTAAATTTAGTTATTATAAAACATATATTTTTACATATATGTTTCATTATTCACATAACTATTTAAAATATTTAAATGGGTCCAATAAATTCAAATATCTAAGCATATTAAAGCATATTACAATATATTAAAGCATTAATAGGTGGTGATTTGTTAATGTATTATATATTCAAAATATTAAAGAATTAAAAGGTGGTGATTTGTTAATGTATTATATATTCATATTTTGAATGTATGTACAAAAATAACACTATGTATTTTCATTATTCTAATACATTTTAAAAACATTTAAATGGGTCCAATAAATTCAAATATCCAAGCATATTAAAGCATACTACAATATATTAAAGCATTAAAACATTAATAGGTAGTGATTTGTTAATGTATTAAATACATTTCCAAAACATTTAAATGTTTCTAAATATTGGGATAATATGACGTTAAATCATTAAGGTTAGTGATTTATAATGGTTAGTTAGATTCAAATTTCAAGAAGGGAGGTGATTTATTATGGTAGGTTAAATAAAAATTTAGAATTTTTGGCCCCCTTTGTTAGAGGCAATTTTATAGGTCAATTACTATATAAAAATATTTATTTTGAATGGCTAGGGTTTTGATTTTTTGTTCTTTTTTCTCTCTTATGGATGATTTTTTTTTCTCTGTTATGGCTAGGTTATTTAGGCGAAAGGATTTGGGCTGATTGGATAGAGAGATTATTGAAAAAGAAACTTGTTCTAGCGGTAATAAAATAGTTTCAGAAAGATAATTGTGGTACTGAATTTATGAAATCATTTTTTATTTATGTGAAAGGAAAATCATTTTTACTTATGCGAAAGGATTTGGCCTGATTGGATACAAAGATTATTGAAAAAGAAACTTGTTGTAGAGGTTAATAAAAAAGACACAAAAAGAGACATGTGGTACTTAATCTATCTAATCATTTTTTTGCACCATAAAATAGGTACGCATTTGAATGAAATAATTTTGATTTGTATATTCGGTAGTTGTTACATTTACGAATGTAATGAAATTGATTTCTCTATTTGATTTTTTTAATTTGTATATCCAAAGAGAGCTGTTATGTTTATGAATGTAATGAAATTGATTTCTCTATTTTTTGTTGTTACGTTTATGAATGGAAAAAAATCGATACATTTTTCAGACATAAAAATAAACGAGATGTATGGAAATTTATTTCTCCATTTATTTTGTTGTTGTTATGTTTATGAATGGAAATAAATCGAGATATATGGAAAAATGGTTCGGATAGTATATTGTGAATTAAAATATTTGTTCTTATACATTTTTAGGGCTTTAGTAGTAAACATGGAAATAATGAGATATAAAAACTAGAAATAGCCTGCTCTGCTATTTTTGTTTTCCCTTTAAGAAATTTTTAAAAGCATCCCTTGAAAAGTCATTGTATTAGTAGTTATTTCTTCTTCTTTCTTCTACCAAATCTCTATATCTTTGATCTCCCCGCTATCGATGACTATATATCTTCTTCTTTCTTTTGCAAAATCTCTATATCTTCATATTTTTCCAACTACATCTACTTTCTTGGCTTTCCCCAACTAAATCTCCGATTGAAAAATATCATCGTAATAGATAAAAATAAATCCCGATTCATTCAAAAGCATTTATTTTATACTATACTTAGCCAATAAAAGTTCCTCGTAAAAAAATGTGGCCAAAATTCAAAATATGAATCAAACTTACCATAATAAATTACCAAATTTTTAAAAAAGTGCCAAAATTTCAAATTTTGAATCAACGATACTATAATAAATCACCACTAAGAGTCTTCCAAAATTGTGTTGGTATTATTAAAAATTATTTAATTAATAACAATGTGTTGATATTAATAAAAATCAATTAATCAATGACAACTAGTAATATCAAGATAATACCAATTTAAATAATTAATTAATAATATTATAATTAATTAGTACAAAATTATCCTATCAAATAATATTAAATATAAGACTTACATTACGATCTTAACTAGAAATGTATTAAAAACATCTAATTATATCATTAAATTTTATAAAATGCTTAAATAATTATAGTGCATTTTAAAACTATAAAAAGACAATAAAACTTTATAAAACTAATTAATGATCAAGCGACAATTAAATAATATTAAAAATATCTAATTAAATTTTATAAAACTAATTAACAACTTTATAACCATTATTTATAATGCTTAATTACTTATAGTGCATTGAAAATTAATTAATCAACAACATTAATTAATAATCCTAATAATTAAATACAAGAAATAACATCGTATTAATTTATAATACAAATAAATATAAAAATTCATATGGGCATCTATCTACTTGGATGGGCATCACATGAAGATGAAGTGGATTGTGCCCCATTTGACAATGAAAGGAAAACAAGATGTTTGTTTGTTTGAGAAATGGGCATTTTTTAATGACAATGGACATCTACCATTTCTTAATCAAATTTATACAACTATGACAATGGGAATCCCCTTAGATATGGTCTTGATATCACTATAAGAATGTGCATCCCCAGAGATGGTCTTTGACAAAACATGCTAATTGCTACAATATGTTTTCAAATCATATCCAACAAGAAATGTTTGTTTGTTCGAGAATATGGGAATTTTTTTATGAGAATGGGAATCTACCATTTCTAAATCAAATTAATACAACTTTGAGATTGGAAATTCCCCTAGATATGGTCTTTGACAAAATATGCTAATTACTCCAATATGTTTCTAAATCAAATTAATACAACTATGAGAATGGGCACATGCCATTTCTAAATCATTTTAATACAAATATGTAAATCAAATTTATACAACTATGAGAATGGGCATCTCCCATTTCTAAATAAAATTAATACAACTATGATAATGGGAATCTTCCATTTCTAAAAACAAAATAATAGAGCTACATAAGGCTTGATCCCCCTCGAGATGGTCTTTAACAAGACTATTCATAAAAAAAATATACCCAAAGGTATGAGAATGGGAATATTTCTAAATCAATTTAATACATATCCAAATAAAATTAGTACAACTATGAGAATGGGCATCTTCCATTTGTAGATCAAATTAATACAACTAATGAAAAATGGGCAAATGCTGCACTCGAATGGGCATGACATGAAGATAAAGTAGATAGTCCCCCATTTTTCTATGGAAGGAAAACCAGATGTTATACTTCACATAGAGATAGAGGCTTCATATCCCTTTAAGGGTATGCAGTGTAGTACTAGGCTCCTCCAGGATAGTCCAACCAATATGATATAATTATTAAGTCTATAAAGGTTGTCAGAATGTTTTTACACTACTCAAACATGATTTGAATGAATATTGAGATGAGGCAAGATGGTGAGCAATGGTCCTCCTTCCATGCAAAATGGGGAACTACCCAACAATAAATGTTTGTTTTTTCAAGGATGGAAAAATTCCCATATTTCTAAATAGTCCAATATAATTGACAAAAAATATGGCCAAAGCAAAATGTTAGAATGTCTAGAGAATGGGCTAATCTTTCTCAATATTATGACCAGTCCAAGTCTTGTTTAAAATTATTACCTTTAATTAATAAATACATGGTGGTAAACAATATATTTTTTACAATTGGATTTTCCCCATATTTTTTGCAATGAAAGGAAAATCAGATGTTATTCTTCACATTGAAAAGAGTTATAAATATTCATTTTTGTTTCTCATGAAAATATAGAGAGACTAAAATCATAGGGGAATCCGTCAGGATATAGCAACTAGTATGATATAATTATTAACTCTATAAAGGTTGTCAGAATGTTTCCTTCCATTGCAATCATCCTCCTTTCATGCAAAGTATGGGGAACAATCCAACAATAAATATTTTTTTGTTTGAGGATGGATGAATGCCCATAAATATAACTATTCCTAAAATAAAACTATAGAACTACATAAGGCTTGATCCCTCTCGAGGGTATGTAGTGCAACACTTGGCAGAGGAAGAACTTTGCTCCACCAGGATAGTCTAGCCAAAACGATACAATTTTATTCATGACATGAAGATGAAGTGGGTTGGGCCTCATTTTTCTTTTGAAGGAAAACCAGATGTTATTCTTCACATTGAGAAGAGTTAGAAATATTTGTTGTTGTTTCTCATAAATTTCCTTGATATTCTTCATGAAAAGAAAGAGAGCCCAAAATTAAAAGAGTAAACAACAATTAGAGATAGAGGCTTGATCCCCCTTTAATGGTATGTAGTGCAGCACTAGGCTTCGCTAGGGATAGTCCAGCCAATATGATACAATTAATTACTCTATAAAGGTTATCAGAATGTTTTTACACTATTCTTCTTCTAATATGGTCCTCCTTCAATTGCAATGGTCTTCCTTTGATGCAAAATGGGGAACAACCCAAAAATAAATGTTTGTTTTTTTGCAAGATGGACAAATTCCCATATGAAAATGGGCAGAGATTGGGCATCTTCCATTTCTAAATCAAATTATTAATAATGGGTGTATGCCCAAGGGTATGTAGTGCAACACATCGTGGTGGTAATATGCCCTTTCTAAATGAAAATACTAGAACTATATAAGACTTGATCCTCCTTGAGGGCATGTAGTACAACACATGGCGAGAATCACAACTAGTTTCTACTCGGGTTAGTCCAAGAAAAACCTTGGCCTTTCATATGTGGTAAATCATTCAACAATGCAAAGAGAAACTTACGATATAAAAAAATATTATTTTTCTAAAATATGACATTATAATTTATCTTTATACCTAGATACTCGAATCCAACACAAAATAATTAGAAATATTTCTTAAATTTATCTTCAATTTAAAAAAGAAGTAAATCCCTTATTACGAACTACGATTAGGTTAACAACTACGCATCTCTAAAAAAATTAAAATAATATTCTTAATACCCAGATCGAAAATAAGGAATTATCTTTAAACCGATAAAAAAATATAAGGAAAGAAAACCAAATGATATTCTTCATCTCATAATAATAATTCAATAGAGAAGAGTTGAATAATTTATGCCTCAAATTGTCTTCAAATTTGGTTCTTCACAAGCCAAAATGGTCTTACAGAGCCATAAGTTGAAAGGGTTAACAAAAAATTCGTGGAGAGATAAAATAATATCTCATAAATATTTCTCAAATTTTCACTTCACAGGACGAAATGGTCTATGGGAAGGTACTTTGTTTTATAATGGGAATTTTTGCACATTTATAATGGGCACAAGCCCATTCTCATACAAACTAACATTTTTTGTTTTGTAATAATTAAGAATTTTATTATATTAACACCCTCTCTTAAAATATTAGATTCCCTCCTAAAATCTTAATATATATATAAGTATCTATACTTTTACAAAATATATGCAACCCAAAAATGAAGAAACTAGATGAAAAACAAAATGGCAAGGATGAACAAGAAAGAGATAGCTTCATTGACTACGGCTAACCCTACAATTTGTAAGATCTTTACCATTATCAAAAATAGTAACCACCATCATTCTCTCTACCATCCCACGAAAGAATTATTTTACATTAATTTTTTTGATTTCCCTCTAACAGTGCTCAAAGATGTGTTAAAAAAATTACCTTCAATTAATCAAAGGTGGTACACCAATTTATTTGTAAATTAATGGTAAACAAGTACTCTATGAAGGATGTGAGAATGGGTAATCTGTTCTATATAAAAAAACTACATTTTATCTTTGTTCTTTTATTTTTCCAATTAGGAGAAAAACATTTTCTTTTTATATACATCATTTAATATTTCTTAGCTTAGTAGGTGAGCCCATCCTACACAACTAGGCCACCCAACTCAAAAAATAAGTAACCCTTCCTAGGTCCTTCTACTTTGGGCTGCCTGTATTTCGTAAAAATAAAAAATTGTAATATATATATATATATATATATATATATATATATATATATATATATATATATATATATATATATGACATGATTTACCCGCATTGAATGATTTCCCATTTTTCCGTAAACAGTCATATTTAGATGCATCCTTTTATAACTATGGAGGATAATACTATGCAAGTCTTACAAAATATTGAAGTGATATTCTTAAAACACATATCAATAATACAAAAGATCTAAAATATGAAATTATCTTTATACCTGCAGAATAATACTATGAAAGTCTTACAAAATATTAAAGTGATATTCTTAAAACACATATCGATAATACAAAAGTCAGTAAAATATGGCATTATATTTATACCTGCACCCGAACACAAAAGAAAGAAATTCATATTTAGATGCATCCTTCTATAACTAAATGGTCACATTTAGAGGAATCATTTATAACTATGAAGGATAATACTATGCAAGTCTTACAAAATATTGAAGTGATATTCTTAAAACACATATCAATAATACAAAAGATCTAAAATATGGCATTATCTTTATACCCAGACCAAAATACAAAAGAAAGAAAGCTAGATGATATTCTTCATCTCATAATAAATCAACAGAGAAGAGTTAGAAATATATCTAAAACTTATCTTCAATTTAAATAAATATTAAATTATTCTTTTATGAGCCGTTCTTCTTTCACTATTTCTATATGTTAAATTGGCATTTTCCTAATTCCAAAACAAATTAATATTTATCTTCCATATGCCTCTTTTAAACATCTGTTTTCTTCTATGTTTTATATAAAATACAAAAATTCCCATAATTCTTCTATGATTATTATTTGAGAATGGGTGGAAATATTCCCATTCTAAACATTTACTCTTATTTCATTTGTTCTTCTCCATTTTCTATACGAGAATGGGAATCTACCCATTTTGATTGGGCTTGACATGAAGATAAAATTTTTTTTTACAATGGTCCACTCCTAAATTTGTAATATAATACGTGTTTCAAAATAATTACCTTTAATTAATAAATAAAATGTGTTAAAAAAATAAACAATAGCAGCCAAAATGAGACAATTAAATACAAAAGACACAATGCTTAGTCCATCCAAAATTATTGAGTTTAATATTTCCCACCCATTCTAAAAATAAATAATAGAGCTACATAAGGCTCGATCCCTTTTGAGGATATATAGTGCAGCACTTGGTGGTGTTTGGACTTTTCTCAACCAAGGCTAGTCCTACCAAAATGATATTAACAATTATAAACAAAATAATTAAACTACATAAGGCTCATTTTGTTCATCTGTTGCCCCGCATGAATATGGATTAGGAATTGGGCCAACAAAAATTACAATAAAACTTTTTTCAAATGCTCAGAAGAGAATAATATCTACGTTGGAAAAAGACATTTCAGAATTTACAAAAGATAAATTAATACTAAAAAATTTAAAATTGATAAAAAAAATATTAATATTTTTTATTTTTATGAAAATTCATTCAAAATTAATATTGTTCATTTCCATGTAGCTCCTGTAAAATACCAATACAGATCACTTGATTTAACAAGTGTTAGTTTCCTTGTCCACTCTATGTTATGCAACCCTATACCTTTTCAACGGGATGTAATTTTTCTTACTTGTGTTATTTGTTTTTGGGCTTCATGTTTCCCATCATTTCTATATTATTGATTGGTAACATACAATGGAAGCCCCAAAAAAATCCTTTCAAATCATGATTTTCCATCTATTAGTTAAATAAAAAAACTACATGGAATTAAATCTATCTCTATTCTTCTTCTAACAGTTATATAAAATAAACTACATGAGAATGGATAAGGCTTGATCCCCTTGGAGGTATGTAGTGCAACACTTGGCTCTTCCAGGATAGTCTAGCTAGTATAATACAATTATTAATTACTTCAAAACAAAAAATGTTTGTTTGTATTAGAATGATCTTGCGCCCATTATAAACGTGCACACCTTATATAAAGGTTATAACAATGCACAACTTCCCATTCCTTCCCATGTTAAAAGAAAGTAAATACAATATGTTTATTCTTAAATTTTTAAAGTGGAAAGGATTAACAAATAAAGTGGAGAGAGTAAAATTAGCATAAACATTTTCTTCAAATCTTGTTGAAACTGTCACAATGCACATCTTCCAATTCTATATTCTATAATTCTTATATGAGAATCGGCATATGACCATTCAAAATATCTATTCTTCTTTTATGTTTCCTAAATGTGAATGGATATATATTATAAAATGAGAACTACATAAGGCTTGATCCCTCTAGAGGGTATGTAGTGTAGCACTTGGCTCTACCAGGATATTCCAACCAATATGATATAATTATAAACAATTATGAATTATAAATGCATAAAATGTATTTCAAGGGATGTCAGTTATTTTTTCCATATTTTGCGTTCATAATTCAACATGTATGGATGTGTAAGATGTGACACTGGATATGAGAAATATATAAGGCTTGATCCCTCTAAAGGGTATCTAGTGTAGCACTTGGCACTACTAGGGATAGTCTAGGCAATATTATACAATTATGAGTTATAAATGCATAAAATTCATTTCAAGGGATGTCAGTTATTTTTTCCATATTTGGTGTTCATAATTCAACTAGTATGGAGGTGGAAGATGTGACAGTGGATCAAGATTGGTAACATTCAAAGCCCTTGGATATTATCAAATCGAATGAAATTGGAATCGTCATCCCTGGACATTATTTCAAATGATCGAGATTAGTGAATATTTGGTAGCACATGATCAAGAGATGCAACTCATATGTGTCCCATGTATGCATATTTGGGAGCTCATGAACAGTTATCAAGTATTTTTAAAAATTTAATATTCTTTTTTACTTGTCAATATTAGTTTGAATCAATTTGATAAATATATATTAATTTCAATTTTTATGCCCAGATAGAACTGGATAATATACAAAAATATATATGTAAAGAAATAGGTAAAAATATTGAACCTTTTCATTTATCAATATTAGGTGGAATAAATTTGATAAATATATCCTACTTTTATTTTTATGTGGAGATGCAGCAAGAGAAAATATAGAAAATCTACAACTAACAAATATATGTAAAGAAATAAGTAAAAATATGTTTGTTAAATATAGTTAATAATGAAGTTTAATAGCTAATGTCAATTTCCCAATTTTTAAATTTTGTATATAAAGAGTTTTATCGAATTGCATTCTCATGGTGTACCATGGAAACATATGCCAATATAGAAAAAATAAAGTGGATGTGCATCCTTTATTTTGTTGTGGTATGGATCATTGCAAAAAGAGGGAGACAAATTTATTAAATATTTGGAAACAATTTGGAAAACACCATAATTTCCATACAAATGTGAAACTACAGTTATAGTTAATGTAATCAATAAAGGAGTTCCTGAAGATAATTTTTTGGTGTCTCCAAAGGTTTCTGACAAAGACTTTAAAAATAATAAGTGGCTTATGTCATCATTTTTTACAAAACTATTCTTGGTAGGGGTTACAGATGATGTAAGAGACATCTTAAAGGGATGTTCTCTATTTCAAACAATAGTGGAACAAATCAATATATAAAATTGTGTTTATTACAATTTTCTAGTTCTTTTTCCCAGTTTCCATTTGAAGTGATGTTATTGATGGTTATTAGTATGTAGTGCTCAAAATGTGTTTATTACAATTTTTTTAGTTCTTCTTCACATTTCATCCAAATGATGTGATTAGTATATAATGCTCAAATCTAGCTTTGACAGGTTCATACAAAGATCTTGTTTTCCATGAAAAGAAGTTATTGGTTTTGGGGGTGGAAATTTGAATGCATTATAGAAAAATTTTCACACTTAATATGTACATGGGTTATTGAATTTATTACCATCATTTTATGTAAAAAAAAAATTACGACTTGTATTATCTCATAACAACACATTTCCATGATTACTGAGCTTGATTGAGTTTACTTGTTACTATTATGTTGATTAATAAATATAAATTAATTGGCTTGTTTTTTGTATTCTATCTCATAACAATATATTAAAATTGGTCTTTTGTTATAGACTATCTCTTAACAATTCATTTATTACCATCATTTTATGTTGTAAATATTTCATAACACATTTCCTACCTTCATTCTATGCAAATAAATCCACGTTATAATTAAACATTTTTCACACAAATATATATGATCAAAATATGTAAAATATACAACATTCAAATGTGCACTACCCCATAGTTAAGATAAATAAAAAACTATATATGATCAAAATATGTAAAATATACAACATTCAAATGCGCACTACCCCATAGTTAAGATAAATCACATCTAAATTTTTCTTTCTTTCTATATTGAGTTTATTTTTCTTCTATGATTCTTATATGAGAATGGGCATATGCCCACTCAATACAAGATATAAATGTTTGTTTGTATGAGAATGGACATATGCCCATTCAATACAAGATAAAAATGTTTGTTTGTATGAGAATGGACAATATAAGTATTTGTTATGCATTGCAATGTTATAAATGTATTAATTATTCCAATAAGTATTTCTTAATCTTACTATAAAATTGTAAACTCCTAAAATGGAAATCCCTCATACATGATATATAATTCCAAAAATCTCTTTTTAGATTCCAATAATAGCCAAATCAAATTCCAATATTTGGTATAAGAAAAACCAATATAGCTGATTTTGGTATTTATTATACATTATAAAAATGTCCAAATTTAACGAAATTATGGTTTAAGGCCTATAATAGCAAGAAATCAAGAGTCATTAGCATAAAAAAATAAGAACTATGAATGTTGCATTGGTCTCTAAAATGGGATGGAGAGTAATCAAGGAGGAACACCCATGGACAGATCTCATTAAAGCCAAATATCTAAATCATGAATATGTTCAAGAGGTCTTTAGCAATGCTAGCTACCCCACTGGTTATATCTTTAGGAACAACCTAGTCAAGATCAGAAAAGATCTTTCTTTAGGTGTTAAATGGATTTTGGGCACTGGAGAAAACATAAAATTTTGGAATGATAGTTGGGATGATTTCAGTAATCTAGCTAACAATGAGCAATGGGACCAACTTAAAGACAACCTCACTGCAGCCTTGAGACATAAAGTTAGCAGCTATATTTAGAACACAAAAGGTAAATTACACTATAAAATATTGAGTTTGTTATCTATGACTAAAATGATCTTCTTATGGACATACCAAACATTCTTAGACATATCCCCATTAGTCAAATTCAGACCAAAGATGAATTTACATGGGATATTTCATTTGATGTCAGCTACTTGGTGAGATCGGGGTATCTCATTGTATGCCAAATAACCAGTTAGTAACTTTCATTAGAGAAACATTTGTTTTAAATAACTCATCCCAAAAATCAATCAATTCCTATGGTTTTTATTTAATAAAGGTATTCTCACCATTGATAACCTTATCAAAAGGGGATCTACCATGCCAAATATATGCTACAACTATAAAAAATAAAACGAATCCATCTATCATATTATTATTCACTTTGTCTATTTATTAGTTCTCTTTGGAATCTCATCTTCAATAGGTTTGGTGTCACCGGTATTTCTTGGAGGACATCACTCAAGACTAGATTTTGTGGCAGCCTCCCTTCAAACATAATTTACTTTGCAGATTTTGGAGGATCATCTTCCCCATACCATTTTGAGAATATGGAAAGATTACAACTCTCTCATCTTTAGAGGTACCAAAAAAACTAATTAAAATCATACTTAATGAAATCACAGCCCAAATAAAGAATACATCCAGAGATTCAAGCCACCCAAAAATCTTAGTAAGATGAGGAGAGACACTTGAAGGCATGTAATATTAATGCTCAACATGATACAGCCCCCCTCCTAGAATTGATATGTCTCTTATTTAGTGGATTACACCTATTCAAGGTTGGCATAAGATGAGCTTCGATGTTTCCTCCAATGGAAACCCCAGAGCAGAGATAGGTTGTGGACATCTTATCAGAAATCATAAAGGTCATCTAATCATTGCATATGTTGGAACCATAGGAAAGCAATCCATTCACTATTCACAAGCACTAGCATCTATCCGATGACTCTCAAAGTGCATTAACTCATTATGGAAGGAAATTCTATGAACATCATTAACAACCTTTCTAAAATCCAAACTCCAAGTAGGACCATAAGAGATTTTGTTAATAAAGTATCTACCCTATAGAGTGGCCTTAACATTATGTTATAACATGTGTATACGGAAGGAAATAAATCAGTGAATGCATTAGCTAATGCTGGGGTTCACATTAATATTTATAGTGAGTGGTATGATATCAAGGACACCCCCCCACAAAGTTCATCCCATTATTATTAACAAGGCCATTGTACACATCAATAGTACTCATTAATCAACAACTTCTACACGTGTGTAATACTTCATATGGATTTTTAAAGTAATTTTAATTCATTTGGTTTTATTCTCCTCACACCTCGAGTTTTGAGTGATTTTTTCATTTCATATAGGTTTGGTGAGAGGCTTCATAATTCATCACGAAACTTCCACGCTTTTAGGCTGCCATATTATTGCTAGAAGGTGCAATTATTGTTGTCTTCATCTCATATGTACTTTATGACTAGATTCATTCATAATGGGGGATATCCCTACGAGTTGAGCCTATTTTTGAACCAAAATGGAAATAAAATGTGGAACTCTAGGAAACCCTTAACATAGGGGTTTCACAAAATTTATTCAAAGGATTAAGGGGTATGATCAATAAATCTCCCTCTAATTTGTGGAAAACAGGAAGAATAGAAACTACAAATACAGAGGAAGGGATTTCAATAGCTCGATTTTTTTTTCCTTCATCACTAGGTTAAGTATGGAAGGTAATATTTTTTTAAAAAACAAATTCAATAAAGAGGCAAGATAAAAGTTGTTCCTTGATGATGGGGAAAGCATTGAAATTAAAAAATAAGGCATCATCTCTACCTTTATCCCGCATCCCTTTGAAAAAATTTCTCATATGATGGTCTCACATTACTCTCAAGGTATTTTTCCAACTCTTCATCTACACCATTTGGTTTTCCTCAACCATTTCGGCTCAAATTCAAAGTAAGATTGTAATACTATATTCTAAACTACTTAGAGAAGTTTGTTTTGGAGGTCCAAGGTGATAAAAGGGTAGTTCCACTACATCAAGGGGTTATTTTTATTATTTACCATTTCCTTCTAGACGTAGTGTTCAACAACCCTAGCCCTCCTTTAGCTCCCCACCTCCTCATCATCCCTATATCTCGATCAAAGAATCCTCTTTTCGTGACCCTATTTCTCAACCCCATCCAAAATGGATTCTTAGAAGCTCCAAAAAAATAAAGATCCTCTTGTTGAATACAACCTCCTTGTCATCAGTAGCCATATTGGCCCCCGTGACCAAGTCAGCCCCTCTTTCTTGTAAAAGTTCAATTTACAAAAGCTGAAACCCCGAATGCCATTGAAGACAATGTTTATTTTCTTCTTAAGTCAAACATCAAGAATTCAGATTTTGACTCCATTTCTAGCCTTAGAGAGGAAGTCAACACTCTCACTACTGAATTCAGATCTCTTTAAGAAAAGTAAAACAATCAATTAGCTATACACAGAGCAGTCCTAGATCTTCTTCAAGTCCACATACATTAGTTTTGAGAAATCAGTGGCATTCCAGCCTCAACTTGGAAGAATGGAAGGATCACCAAGAAGTTCAAAGCTTCTAACTGGGATCCTAATATTGGAACAACATTGAATCTCTATCAGAACTAAATATTTCTCTTAAGGTTTATAATAAGTCTGCTAATTATTCCCTTTATCCTTGTGTTGTATGTGCGTTGTTGTGGTGTGGTTGTAGAGCTGTAATTTTATTGTTGTATGTCCGTAGTTGGGATTCTTGTAGGTAGTTAGCCCTTGCATTAGTGTTTTTCTATTTCTATATTATTGTTGGGGTGTGGTCCCCACATATAAAAAAACCACCATGTTCTTTCTTGTTTATCTTTGTTGTTGAGCCTTTTGGATGTACTACTAGGTAAGGTTCCTCCAAAACCTTTTACCTTTAATAAAAAAATAATTCATCGCCCTCCTTCTAGTGCATAATTTTGTGCATTCTCTTTATGTATTTAAATGACATTGAAAAAAGGAAAATTATTTTTTCTTAAATCCTACTTATTTTAGAATAACTTCAAATATGACTTTGTGCATGAGTTACAAGGTATTGGTTATTTAGACCACTAGTGACGATGTTTTCTTGATTATTATCCCTTATAACACCACTCTTGTAACTTCTTCACTTGATTTTCTTTGAAAATATTCTCTGAAATAAATTAACTTAAGGGGAGTTCTTAAAGAAATCAAAATTAAAAGAAAGGGAAGAGAGTAACAAAATTTTCTATGAAAAGTGTATTTGAGATTGTTTTAGTGCATGATCATTAGAATTAGTGTTCTTTCCTTGTGAAACCACAAACATAAAACTCAAATACTACTCAAATTTTAATGTTACTGATGCTTTAAATTCAAAGGAATCAAGGTTATAAGCCAGATTTACCATATCAAAAAAATGGATGCACATTTAAAGGATAAATTTAACTTGCAAGTAAAGTTATAACAATTGAATCTTAACTTGTAGATGCACAATTAAAACAAATTAAAAGGAAAGTTACATGTAATACACCAAGAAATGAACACTATAAACACATAATGTTTAAATAAAAAATGGGAGAATGTAGATTAGAAAAATTTAGCTTGCATGAGTTAAATTTAAGTTGGCTCACCTTCATTCATCAAAAATCACTTTCTCCCCTTTTTATATTAGAGGTAGGTCTATTTGTAAAATTCAAGGACTTGGTTTACCACTCAAAGTGTGAATAATAATTACAAAATATTAAGGAATATTTCCAATAGTTTGTTTTTTAAGAAATATCCTAATTGATTCTTGTTGGGATAATTATAATGGATAAACCTAGTATGCCAAAAAAAAAAAAAATGAAAGGAATAATTGAGGATCTTGTTTAATTATGGGTCCCTTCTTGACTTGGTCCACTTGTGAAGGGTCCTCTTGGGTCATTTAATATTATGTGGGGTCATCTTGTGTTAGATCAACTAGAATTGGTATTTCTCCCATGTCAATGAAATATTCCTCATAGATATTTTAATCCATTTATATATTTACTAGGTAAACAAATGGCTTCTTGAAGAGTACACGAGCTCCATCTAGTAAGGTCTTATGTGTATCATTTTCCTTGTGATTTCGTTCAAGGTATTTATTTTTAGAGATTCTCCTAGTCTAAGAAACAATCTTAATGGCCTAGGAAGTTTCTTCCTCATTTTCTTCTTCTAAGTTATTTTGAAAAGAATGTTGAAAATTGATTAAGTCATTCGTAGAAAATTCAATAGTGGACACTAATTCTTTATCTTCCTTGAAGAATACTATTATTAATGCCTCTAATTTTTTTACTTCCTATTGAGATTATATCATATAGCTGAGGAGGAAGTTTACCCATTTGTTCATTCCATTGCTTTAATTTTTCTTTTGTGTAATTGGAATATATTTGGCATGTACCAATATCTTTCATGGTCAAAATTACTGTTTCCTTGCATATCCCTTATTTAATTTTATAATCCATGATTCTAAACATTTTTTACATTACAACTATCTTTTAAATTATTGTGTTGGTATTTTTAGAGTAGATTTGTTCCTTATTTTTAGCCTCAATTTTTTCTATAACCACATCATAGAGGATAAGTATGGCCTGTTCTAAATCTAAGGATATATCTTCAAGAATAATGGTTGTAGCATGAGTTTTAATTTCTTAGTTTTGGGCTTTCATTTTCCTTACCAATTATGATTTCAATTTTTTTGAGGCTTTGAAATGATCCTCTTCATATTGCGCCACTTGGGAAAATTTGGATTTAATTTTCTTAGTAAGGGAGAAGAGGTATTTGGATGTTTCATTCCAAATGATGGTTTGTTGTGTAGACATTATCTTCCTTCTCACCCTATTCAAGATTCATGTCCTAGCATTGAACTCAATATTTATCAATGTATCTTATTGAGCCAGCCAATATAGTTACTCTCTATGGGTAATCCTTTCTTGTTCAAACCACAAATCTTTTAGAGGTTCATGAGGAGTGGTAATTATAGGGGTAGTCTTAGTGACTCTACTTTTTCTTGCATGGTTGGCACCTCAACTTGTGTGGCCTCATCATCAAAGAAACTTAAGTCATATGAAACCAAATCATAACCTTTAGTTGGATTAGGAATGAACTCTTGGACTTTTGGTCTATCCTCTTCTTGTACTAGTTTCAAAAGAGGATTTATACAAGTTAAGGATGGTGACTTCCTTTAAGATTCATAATAACTAGTTTCATTTCTCTTTTTGAATTCATTTTTAATTACTCCTCTTAGGGAATAATTACCTTTATCATCTTTATATTTTGTTTTACTAGGTTGTCATTTGTTTGGGTAATCCATACCCAGTCATTGACATCAACCTCATAATTATATGTTATATTTATCTTCCAACTCGGTGATTGTACATGTTTTCTCACCCTTTTCCTTGGGTAATATTACCTCAAGGAATAATTGGGTAAATAGAATGAATCTTTGTTGGTTATTAAAGCATTTAGATTAAGAAACCTCTTGAAATATCTACCTTCAACTATAACTGATAAGGGGAGGGTTCCTAAGTTTCTTATCCTTACATCTCCTTACTATGTCATTGTAATTTTGATAGGAAATTTCCTATTTTTCCAATTTGTTAGGTAAATAATATGAAATTTGAAAAGGAGATGTGATTATCCCCTTAATCATAATCACTCTATGTTTAAGGTAGAATATGGAAACCCCAATTTTTTGATTAATTTAAGGATATTTTCAGAGATTCTAGGCATGTATGTTTCATCCATTTACTTGTAAAGTGTGGGATAAAAGGAAGGGAAAATTTCCTCAATATAAGCCCTAAATTTATGGGTGTATAGATCTTAATATATCTCATTCACTTAAAAATACATGAGGGAGACCACTGCTCAAAAAAATTAGGAAATTGAAGAACACCACCGATCGCATCCCATAAATACAAGGCCATAAAAATTGTGTCTTATGGTCTCGAAATTTTTCTCATTGGGAAAGTAAAATGGAATTGATCACTTACCCTAAAGAAGAAATCTTTTGTTCATAAATGATCATTTAGAACATGGGAAGCTAGGATGCATAAAATTTGGTGATAGAATGGTTTCCATACATTCTATTCATTAGGTCCATGCCTATAGAGACCCAAAATTTGAAGCTTTGAAAAATGATGTCATTCAGAGAGGATCACCCATTTTATCAATTGGGTCCTTGGCCCAACTCTACAAAATTACCCTTACTTTCATAATAGCCATCTAAGATTCAATTTTGGTTGAATTAAAGATAGCATGAGGCTCGTGAAGCTTATATTAAGACTTAAATGCATGACCAATACATAAATCTAGTCTATATGTCTCAAATTTTTAAAACAAATCCTAATTTTACCCTTTACATGAATGAGAAGGAAAGAGAGAAATTATAGACATGGAAATACCTTAGGCTTAGCTACAATTAGGTGGATGATGACTCTTTTCAATACCTCAATATAATTTTCCATTTTTTCTTGAGCATTCAACATCTACTTTTTTCCGTAGCATCGGTATCGAGCCTTTATCTATGCTTCATCAATCAACAATAAGACTATGACGAAAATATTTTAGTAATAATCAATCATTAGAATAAGGAACCATAGCTAGATAATAATGTTTGAGATGTAAATATGGATTTCAATACCATAAAAACATGTTAGTGAAGTCATAATGAAGTCCCTAGGAAATGTTAAATTGTGAATCATTTTCGAATAGGGTTTCCATGAAAAGAATTGTTATCAATGGAAGCATAATAGATTTTTCTTTCTAATGTAAGAGATTGGACCTGAGATTTTAAGTGTCCATCAACATGCATGAGTGATAAGATGTTCTATGGAATAATGGTAGAAGATGGAAATATTGTATTAATTAGTTGTAATTTGCCATTATGAGTGATCACAGGAATTTTAAAAGGATACATAGAAGATGTCAATGCTAAGGGAACAATAGATATGGGTTTTGAATAAGTAATAGGTGGTGAAGAACACTGATTATTGATATAAGGTTTAGGACTAGAATTTATAAAATTATTAGGAGATGAAGTGAGAGAAGCATATGTATGAGGCATGCTATTATGGAAAATATCGAAGAAGATGAAAGTGGAGTGGGGGATTCACATTCAATAGTATGCATAGAAGTAAAATCATGACTATTAGGTGTCTCATAAAGATCAAACAAAGATTAAAATGCAAGGATTTCATTAATAATATAATCAACATAACATAAAGGAGGAGGAGAAATATTATGTGGCATGTCATGAGAAATATTTTTAGAAATGGGAAGAATATGAGATGCAGCTATAGAATCATGTGAACTAATATGAGAATTTTTTTGTCACATATTTAGTATCCTCTTGTTTATTAGATAAAGTATTGCCATCAAGATTAAACATGAAACGAAGAACGAAATCATTTAAGTTTGCATTATAAAAATTAAAGGTGGAGTGCATCTCGATGAATAATAAGGTGTAGAACAAGAAAATATTGTCGATCGTTAACAATGCTAATGGTGGAATTATCAAATCTATTAGGAAATTAAATTCACTAGCTAAGATTTTCCATTGAGTATCATATGGAAGAGTGATTTTGAGATATAGGGAACTAAATTTAGCTATGTGGCCTCATCATAAATAGGATTAATGATTACATGAGGCATGACTAGATTAGGAGGATACAAGCTATCCTTAGCCATTAGGTTTTAGTGGATGCTAGGAAAAATAGGTCTAATCTACAAGTTCACCAAAATGATTTAATAAAATTTTAATATTAAATGAAAATGCAAATACCTACTATAAATGATATACAATGAAATATAATTGATCTAAATAATTTATTTAATATTAAAATTGAAAGGAAATGAGAGGGGTAAGGTACTTATCTTAATTTTTCTTATCCCATAGTGATGTTGGACTTGAAAATATAATGAAACAAAAGAAAAAGTATCAAAATGAACTATAGAAAAATGCAACAGAGGTGGAAATGGCTAGATTGGGAGCCCGAAGAGGGATAGGTGCACCCACAGTGCACTGATTATTGATTCAGAACCCGATTCTATAAAAAAATCTTAGGATCTAGTTCCAAAATGAAATTAGTGTTGTACAATTCTTCTCCTTTTTCTCTACAATATTGCACAATAATTGTTAGAGTTGTGAAATTGTAATGAAATAATGACCTCTAAAACCCTTAAATAGACATTAAATCCTAAATATAAAAGATGCAAAATGAGGTATCAAACATTCCTCAACTGTCACAATAGTAAACTTATGATTGTTCACTACACTACATCTCGGACCCAATGTAGTTCTCGTGTGTTTATGTGTGTAATAGTGCTCCTATTTCACCCTCGCGCTAATGACGCTAAGATAGTGGGTAGTAGTTAGATAAAATAAAATTGTGTGGATGGAATAAAATTAACTCCCCTTCCTATAAAGTGTGTATGTAGAGTAATGTTCTCAAATGAAGTCCCTTTATATATGTAAATATCTATCCCTTGATAAGAATTTTTCACCCATACAATGGTATGTATGTTGTATTTATATAGGTATCTCTTCTTTTCATTTCAACACTAATGACATGACATGCCAACTAGTACCTCATGATATGTGAGGGAAAACTTAAAATACCAACATCAAGTATCAAAAATAAGATCAAATATAAAGAGGAAATGGGTTCCCAATATGGATAGGAGTTCATGGTGCTAGTTTCCGATCTTTGGGCACTAGTGTCTAGAGATGAGTGAAAAAAATGAATGAGGAATGATAGACAAAGTGATCCTTGTAACTTAACCAGAATTGTGTATGTGAGTGACAAGTGTAAAAGATAAAAGAAATAAAGAGCAATAAGAAAATAAAATGGAGTATGGGATGGGTAATTAGTGATTAATTTTCTTACAAAAGATGCATCTATAAAAGCACATACCTGACAATATAGTAAATAGTAGAAAATGCATGATTTTTGTCTACAAATTAAAAAAGTCTTCGTAACATGTGGTTTTGGAAACCTCATTCAATAATATGGGTTCTTGATTGGAAATGGAGCAAGGCCATGATAGGATCCAAATGAATTTTATTGGGGAAATGGAATCCTATCTAGAAGCAAAGAAATTCCCAAGCATCCCTTTCCTTTTTGATCCATATCCAAAATAATTGAGAGAAAAACTAGGTATGAGTTATTAAAACAAGTATCTTATCCAAAATAAATGCAATATCAAGAAAGAACATGGTTAATAAAATAAATTTCAACACTAATATATATTTCCTCATGATCTTGGACTTAATTCACTTAATATGATTAATTAATTTAGTTTTTTTGAAAGGTATGTTTTCATTTTAGATATTGAACTTCGAATTCATACTCTTTTACTTTCTTTTTTTGAAAACCAGAGTTCTAAGCTCTAAAAACAAAGGGTATAAGGTCATTAATAAATATTATCAGTAGATGGTCATTTAATAAATATCCTAACTAATTCTTATTAGGATAATTACAATGGATAAAGCTAGTATGCTCAAAATATAAAAATATCCAAGGAATCATTAAGGCTCTTGTTCAATTATGGTTCCATTCTAGACTATTTCCACTTTGGGAGGTTCCTCTTGGTTCAGTTTATCTTATATGGTGTACTCATGTGTTGTATTATTTGATGCTATAATTTTCCCATTGGAAATGAAAGCTTCCTTATAATTTTTACAATCCCTATCAAGATTTACCATGTCAACAATTGACTTCTTGAGGAGTACGAGAGATTTATGTAATAAGGAATTATTTCTATCCTCAACATTCTCAATGATCTTCTTCAAGTTATCTATTTTTGGACCTTCTCCCCTATTTGATGAATAATATTAATGACCTAGGAATATTTTGTTGTGTTTTCATCTACTATGTTATTTGAAAATTTTGTTAAAAATCAATTAATTATTTCAAAAATTTGTTAAAAATCAATTAATTATTTCATAAAATTGTTAAAAATAAATTAATTATTTCAAAATTTGGTATTAAACACTAATTCTTAGTATTCCTTGAATACCTCAATTAGAGGGATGCCTCTAAAAATAATTGACTTCCTCTTGAGATTATATAATCTAGATAATGAATAATTTTAACCATTTTTCAGTCCATTCATTCAAATTTTCTTTTTTGTAATTGGTAAATGTTTGGCACATACCAATATCTTCTATGGTAAAAATTTCAAGGTCCTTTCATATCCCTTCTTTAATTTTTTATTAGATAAGGTAAAAAAGGATTGACTCCCAGGGGCCTTATAAAAGGAGGAACAGAAACCAACGAGCATGAAAGAAACAAAAAATTTCATTCAAGGAGTTAAACAAGCTTAACTCTTACAATGAATATCATGACTTTAAACTAAAGAGAGAAGAACAGAGAAAAAGAAATGCTCTAAAAATTCAGAACTGCAGGAGTTCATGAAAAGTTTTCCAACAGTCCAAAAAACCTAGCTAATTTTTAGGAGATCCTTCATTGCTACCATCATGACTACCTTTGATCTTGCACCCTTAGCACCCTTGACATTTATATCTTCCTCTAGCTCATCCTTGGAACTACTGATGCACAAATTAAAATTCCTCCTTTTAGTGCCTTCCTCCATCCCTTCTAACCTATCACTCATTTTTTTGACCTAGTACGCTAGCTCCAAAACCTTCTCATATAGACTTCACCTGAGAAGAGACAATTTTCTTAGAAGCATTAATGACATACAACATAGTTTCCCCTTGACCACCATGGGTTTCCTCCATCTCCTACAGCACACCCTCTAAGTACTAAATATTTCTACTCAAATCCTCAAACACTTAAAATTACCATCCCAATTCCTATTTCTCGAGGTTATCACTTCTCCAGGACCTTCCTCACTCTTCTCTTTACCAGAATCCTCCCCCACATTTTTTCATTTCCTAACCTTCATGTTAGAAATTCATTCCACAAAAGTGAGGTCATCCTCTTCCACCTTATCTTTTAAAGAAGAATCAAGAATAGTTTCCCATTTTCAAATAGTAGAAGGATGATCCCTTCGTGAAAAGGAATCTCTTCCTTATCCTGTTAGAAAGCCATCAATTTTTTTCAAAGACATAAATAGAAAGAAAGAGATGCTCACCATGACCTTATGGTGGAACATATTCAAGAGACATATGGTGGGCATAGATTTTTCAGTATTTTCTGCCAGTGGTTATATACTTCATGATTTGAAGGAAAAATATCTCCATATTCCCATGATACATGACTTTGACAATACCATCAAAAAAAAGAGAATCTTTCCTTACCCATGAAGAATAGATCAATTTCATGTTTGTGCGGGTTTTGTCCTTAATTTTGAGCCCATCCATTTTCATATTCGTCGCAAGGGAAATGATGGAGTCAGAAACCTCAATTTCCATACCTCTAACCTCAAACTTTCCCTCTTTCCAAGATTTTCCAAAATCCTTTAACAGGGAGGGGTAGTGACCATGTAATTTGACAATGAAATTACTAAAACCCCCAATCTTAAGCTTGTTCCACAAATGTTGATTAAAAGCTTCAATGTTCTTGCTAGCAGTTCAACTATGATTCTATCACCACCCATCTTCATGAAACCAAACTTCCCTTATTTGCTAACACTTCTCAAAATTAGACCCCCTTTCACACTAACAGAAACCGAGGAATAAAATTTATTAAGTAAGTTGTCATAGCCTAGAGCTCACTCATGCCAACATCATCAAACTTAGTGCCCTCTATCTCTAATAATGGTTTCATTAATTTCTATGGGTAATTCATCTTCTTTACACTAGATCTTGTAATCATTACTAATGGCTCCATAATTATCCATCTTATCCACACACTTGTTCCCTTGACGCAAAGTATGATTATAAGAAACCCTTACAAAATATTTTAAAGTTTCCTTAACATCATTGAGGATATTTCTTATGGGCCAATTAATGGAACCCTGATTATTAAGGGCATTAATAATGATGAGAGAGTAACCTTCAATTTGGATGTCATTAAAACCTTTTTCTTTAGCCAAAAAAACCCCCCAAAGAAGAGCTCTAACTTCTCCCATATTGTTTGTTTTATGACCTAAAAGACAAAAATAAGCAAACAACCAATCTCCTACACTATTTCTTACAATTCCCTTTCCCTCAAAAGACCCATTCCCTTTTGACGCCACATCATATTTAACTTAACAAAATTTTCCACGGGCCTTTTCTAACTGGAATTCTTCTTAGGTTTGTGTAATTCCACCGGTCCAAGGGTGAACTTATCAATAAATTTTTTCTCACTTTTCGGGTAGGGTTTATTGGCTTTGATAAAGAGTTTGATGTTTTCCTTAATGGCAGCCAAAAATTTCTTCTAACTTTCAAGAGAAGAGATTTTTGATCCCGAAATATACAATCATTCCTGGCCTTCCATAATACCCAAAAATGAGGGAGGGAAATATTCCAGGCCCAAACCAAAATGGGAAAACAAAAGGGACTCTCCCATTGAAAACAACAATCCTCAATCATCAAGGGAAATTTCCATTGGATATTAAACAGATCCATAATAGAATAAAACACATCGTGGGAGAAGGATAAATGAAGGAGGAGATGGTTGAAATTTTCCTCCTCCTTCCTACAAAGAGAACATCTATTAGGAAGCTTCATTCCCCTTTTCTTGAGATTATCCACAGTCAAAATTTTATTTCGGGTAGCTTGACCAAGAAAAGATATTAACCTTTGGAATAATCTCTTTCACCCGAGCTTACCCCAATATTCCTTGTGCATATTAGTCTTGAAATTTAACATGTAAGAAGATTTTACAAAGAAAATTCCCAAATATTCCTCTTTCCATTTAATGGAATCCTCTTTGGTTTGGAACATGGGGATGTGGAAATCCCTTAATTTCTTGTTGAAAGCCCAAAAGGTTGGATGTCACCATCAAAATCTAGAGGAGGTTCAATGGTTTCCCATCTGACAAAATCCTCCTGGATCCAGAAGTCACGAATCCAAAATTTTCCTGTTTCCTTGTAGAACTGAGAAACCCTTTTCCAGATTTCCAGGTTAGCTAAGGGGGAATCCTCAATCCAACTATCATACCAAAAACTGATTCTAGAGCCTTTTCCTATCTCCCACATAGTACCTTTGGTTAATATTTCTTCGGAAGCCACAAATGAGTTTGAAAAGGACACCCTCTTCGATATTATCTTGATTAAAAAGGATTCCATTCTACCTATATTTCACAAATATTTCATCTTTATAATTTCCACCAAAATTCCTTCCTCTCTAGAAATCCTCTAACTTGCTTTGGCAATTAAGGCCTCATTCATAAGAGAAATATTTTTTAACCCCAAGCCCCCACAAATATTTGGTTTTGTGAATTTTCCTAGGCCACAAGAGGGAATTTGAACTTCTCCACAACTCCCATCCAAAGGAATCTCTTCTAGATTTTCTCTAAGGATTCAATAATTTTAGTAGGGAGCTTGAAAAGAGACATCACATAAATGGGAATACCTTGAAGGGAACTTTGGAGTAGTTGAATCTTACCATCCTGAGAAAGCAAGAGACCCTTCCAAGATGAGATTTTACTATTAACTCTTTCCAGCAGAGCATTCCAAACCATGAAGTTAGGATTCTTTTGGATCAGGGGCATACCCAAATAAGAATCTAAAAAATACTTAATCATGCACCCCAGGATGCGAGATAATTTGGCTTGAACCTAATTCTCCACATTAATGAAAAACAACGCTTTTATGGAAATTAACCATCTGTCCCAAAACCAGTTCATAATCATTAAGAACCACCTTAAAATTGGAGGCCTCATGGATAGAGGCCTTCCCCATCATAAATTTATCATCCAAAAATTGATTGAGGCAGATAGAGGGAAGACCATTAGAGATTTTAATACCCTGGATATAGTTTGAAAACATAGCTTGTTGACAGATTCTACTCAAGGATTCAACCATTATGACATAAAGGAAAGGTGAAAGAGGATCACCTTGTCTCAACCCTCTACCTGCTTGGAAGAAACCTTCCGGTTTTCCATTAACCAAAACCGAGTAACTAGCAGTGGATATGTAGGTCATTATCATGTTTACCATGAAGTTATCAAAACCAACCTTTAACAAGATATCCTGGAGGAAGGACCATGTTATCCTATCAAAGGCTTTATGCATATCCAACTTAAGAAACATTGCCGATCTTCTAGAACTATCAATGGAATGTATGGCTTCTTGAATCACAATAATGTTGTTTGTAATTTTCCTTCCTGGAAAAAAATCCCCCTGATTTCTGGAGATAAATTTAGGAAGAACCATTCTAATCCTCCCAACTATGATTTTAGTCATAATTTTATAGCTAATGTTACACAGGCTTATAGGTCTGCAATCCTTAACCTCCTTAGCACCAAAGCAATTTTCAGCACTAGCACTAGGAAAGTGTTATTCATTTGCCTCAAAAGATGACAGCTTTTGAAAAAATATCAGATAATTTCAATGACCTCATGCTTTATCACCTCCCACAAATTTTGAAAGAAAAATGAAGGGAAATTATCCAGGCCCAGAGATTTTTCCACTTCCATATCAAAGACCACAAAATGAATTTCCTCCTCCGAGGGTCTCCTAAGACATCTATTTTCAAGAGGGTTGATAAAATTATGGAAATGATTTGATACTTTATTTTGAACCAGCTCCTTCATCCTAGTTCCCTGCTTAAAAATATCCTTGAAGTAATTTATTATAGTGGCATTGATATCCCTACTATCTGTGTAGATATCACCATTCTCACTTCTTATCTCATTAATCTTTAGGATATTAGCTCTGAAGTGGTAGAGAAATGGAAGAATTTAGTATTCCTATCACCCTCCTTAAGCCATTTTACCCTAGATTTTTGTCTCCAATACACCTCTTCTTTAGCCAGGATCTCATGGTACTCAGACATGATTTTTTTCTCTATCCTTGAGAACAGTGTTAAGACCATCGTTCTCCATAAGTTCCTCAATATTTCTTAAATCTTCAGCAATTCTACTTTTTCCTAGAAAATATTTCCAAAAGTCTCCTTATTCCATCTTTTAAGGTTACTTTTGATATGCTTCAGTTTAAAACACAATCTAAAACTAGCAACCCCAAGAACTTGAATATCCCACCATTCTTGAATTCTATTGAAAATATCATGGTGATCCCTTCTATAATGGGCGGAGCCATGATTCTTGGTATTTTCTACATTAAAACCATATTTTCAATTATGGTGTTGGTATTTTTGGAGTATGATTGATCCTTATTTTTAAACTTAATTTTTCCATGATCACATCATACATGCTAAGTAAATCCTCTTCTACATATGAAGAGATACCCTCCGAATAGTGGCTCTATCTTGAGATTCAAGTTCTTGGTTTTGGGACTACATTCACCTTACCAATTATACTTCTAATTTCACTAAGGAATTGATATAGGATACACTATTCTCTTCATATTTTTCCACTTTGTAACATTTGGATTTATTTTTCTTAGTAATGGAGAAGAGTTCTTCGGATGTTTCATGTAAAATGGTATCTTGTTCTGTATAAATTCTCTTCCTTTTCACCCTCTTCAATGTTTATGTCTTAGGATTGAAATTAATATTTATAAATGGATCTTATTGAACCACCCAATCTAGTTTATCCTTGTGTGAAATCATTGCTTGTTCAACCTAATATTACAAAGGTTCATGAGGAGTAATACATGTAGGGGCACTCTAAAATAGATCTATTTTTGCTTCTTTGGCTAGGGCTTCTACTTTTGTAGCACCTTCATCAATAGAATTTAATTCATATGCAAACAAAGAAGTAAATTTAGTTGTCTCATGAATAACCCTTTGCTTCTACAATATCCTTTATTTTTTGGGGAGGATTTTTAAGACTTGGGGTTGGTGACTTCCTAAAGGTTCTAAATAACCGTTTACCTTTTTATTTATGAATTTATTTTTAATTTTTCCTCTTGGGGAGGAACTTCCCTTTTCATCTTTATATTTTTTGGAATAGGTTATCATTTGTTTGGATATTTTATACCTCATCATTTACATCATCCTCATGATCATATGTTATACTTATCTACCCTCTAAGTGAATATCGAAACTTTTCCACAATTTTCCTTAGATGATATTGCCTCAAGGGATAGTTTGGTAAACAGAATGAATTATGGTGGGATGTTGTAGCCTTTGAATCAAGCAAGTTCTTTGATTGATCTACCTCAAACTATGACTGATAAGGGATGATGAGTCCTAAGTTACTTTTCCTTCCATCTTTGTGCTATGTCATTACAAATTTGATAGGAAATTTCTTATTGTTTATGTTTATCGTAGATAATACAAAATTTGTTAAGGAGGTGTTGGTTTCCCCTCAATAATAATCATTGTGTATTTATGGTATAAGAAAACATCAAACATTTTTCATATTGAGGTAAGGAATTTCTTAGAGATGCTTAGGCATGGTTGTTTCATGTATTTCCTTATAGAGAGTGGGAGAAAATAAAGTGTATATTTCCTCAATATAAGCCCTGAATCTATGGGTGTATAGATCTTAATATATCTCATTCACTTAAAAAATGTATGAGGGAGACCATGGTTTAAAATATTCATGACATTAAAGAACACCACAAAATTCATACAATAAATAGTAGGGCATAAAAAATTTCTTGTGCTCTAAAAGTTTTCTCATTGGGAAATAAAATTTGAAGTGACTACTTATCCCAAAGAATAAATATTGTGTTCATCTATTATAATGGTTAGTAAGAAAATCAAGGCTACATTATATTTTGTGATGGATGGGTTTCCATATAATCTATTGATCATGTTCATTCCTATATAGGCCCTAGGTATGAAATTTTGAATTAGGATGTCATTCAGTGAGAATCATCCATGTTATCAATTAGGTCCTTGGACCAAGTCTTTAAAATGACCCTTACTTTCCTTGTAGCCATCCATAATTAAATGGGGATTTAATTATAGATAATATCATGATCAAGACACTTATAATAAGACTTAAATACATGTCCAAGGAGTATATCTACTCTATTTGTCTCAAATTTGGAAAATAAAGCCCATTTTTAGAATTTACATGAATGAGAAGGAAAGTGATCAATTCTAGACATAGAAATATGTTAGGATTATATGTAATTAGGTTGAGTCTGAGTCTTTTCAATGCCATAATAGTTTTGGCCCTTTATACTTTGTTAGTTGAAATTTCTACTTTTTCCATGACATCTCGTGTCGAGCCTTTATCTTTGGAGTGTTGAGAAAATGATGAAGTAATGTTGGAATTCATCGTTGAGTGATGCCGAGTTGATTAAAGTGTTTATAATTAATTTTGTGTCTAAAAAGAACAAAGTAATGCATCTACATTGGAAGGTCTTGGTTCTCCTACCATGGATAAAGATTAAAATATCATAAAAATGTAATAGATTCCTTAGGGTAAATCAATTGGAAATGGGTGAAGGAATGGGATTAAATTCACATGTAATTATTTTATTTTAAGGATTGAATGATTTTTCTTAGTTCACAAAAGATCCTTACAATTTAGAAATATTTCTTCTAAAATGACATGATCCTTATTAATATTACATAATGGATGACTTAATTTTTATTTCCTTAGATAACACTACTTTTTGAATTGATGATCCTTTTGAATGTGAACCTTAGACCTATAAATCTGATTTTGTACCCTTGAACCTTTAAAAATGGAATTTAATATAAGTAGGGACCCTCTATCATTTATACAATTCGGTGACTAGAAATAATTTACTCTTTGTGTTAAGAATAATCTTTAAGTGGGGTTACCTTATTCTATAAATGATAATTCTTAGAATTAATTAAAATAATTAAACTAAGTAATTTACTTAGTTGATTACTTATTTATAAAAAGCACTCACACTTCTAAACTATGGAACTCCTGATTCCTATGTATGAGAACTTGCGCTTAAATATTTATTTCCCTCACACTCACACTCTAAATTTCCTTGCACTCACACTTAGTGAAAATATCACACTTAAAAATTTGAATTTTGACTAAATAAAAGTTTGAATTTCCCTCACATGTGAACAAATGATAACTCCCACTTTCAAGTGTGAGTGTTTAAAGAGTGAGGAATCATATATGTGAGTATTCAAAGATCAATTTTCTAAGTGTGAGTAGTAAATTTTTAGGCCTCATGAATTTCATTGTATGAGAAATGTAATTGCACTTCAAAGTGTTAAAAAGTCAAAGAATGTCAAATCTCAAGAAAATTCAAGTACACCTCACCAATTACCAAAGGACAAGCCAATCCCAATGCAACACATAACATCCTATTTGTCCTAACACATATAATTCAATACACCATAAGGTGGCACCCTAAATATCATACATGTGGTATTATGGTCTCAAAAGTCCAATTAAAACTCATGGCTATGATTTACCCTAGGATTTATAGGTCTAAGGTTCACATTCACAAGGATCATCAATTCAAAAAGTAGTGTTATCTAAGGGAAATAAAAAATTAAGTCATACATTATGTAATATTAATAAGGATCATGTCATTTTAGAAGAAATATTTCTAAATTGTAAGGATCTTTTGTGAACTAAGAAAAATCATTCAATCCTTAAAATAAAATAATTGCATGTGAATCTAATCCCATTCCTTCACCCATTTCCAATTGATTTACCCTAAGGAATCTATTACATTTTTATGATATTTTAATCTTTAGCCATGGTAGGAGAACCAAGACCTTCCAATGTAGATGCATTACTTTATTCTTATTTAGACACAAAATTTATTAGAAACACTTTAATCAACTCGGCATCACTCAACCATGAATTCCAACATTACTTCATCATTTTCTCAACACTCCAAAGATAAAGGCTCGACACAAATGTCATGGAAAAAGTAGAAATGTCAACTAACAAAGTATAAAGGGCCAAAACTATTATGGCATTGAAAAGACTCAGACTCAACCTAATTACATATAATCCTAACATATTTCTATGTCTAAAATTGATCTCTTTCCTTCTCATTCATGTAAATTCTAAAAATGGGCTTTATTTTCCAAATTTGAGACAAATAGAGTAGATATATTACTTGTACATGTATTTAAGTCTTATTATAAGTTTCTTGGTCATGATATTATCTATAATTAAATCCCCATTTAATTATGGATGGCTACTGAGAAAGTAAGGGTCATTTTAAAGACTTGTGCCAATGACCTAATTGATAACATGGATGATTCTCACCTAAATGACATCCTAATTCAAAATTTCATACCTAGGGCCTATATAGGAATGAACATGATGAATAGATTATATGGAAACCCATCCATCACAAAATATAATGTAGCCTTGATTTTCTTACTAACCATTATAATAGATGAACACAATATTTATTCTTTGGGATAAGTAGTCACTTCAAATTTTCTTTCCCAATGAGAAAACTTTTTAGAGCACAAGAAATTGTTTATGCCCTACTATTTATTGTATGAAGTTTGTGGTGTTCTTTAATGTCATTAATATTTTAAACCATGGTCTCCCTCATACATTTTTTAAGTGAATGAGATATATTAATATCTATACACCCATAGATTCAGGGCTTATATTGAGGAAATATACACTTTATTTTCTCCCACTCTCTATAAGGAAATACATGAAACAACCATGCCTAGCATCTCTAAGAAATTCCTTACCTCAATATGACAAATGTTTGATGTTTTCTTATACCATAAATACATAGTGATTATTATTGAGGGGAAACCAACACCTCCTTAACAAATTCTATATTATCTACCTGATAAACATACACAATAAGAAATTTCCTATCAAATTTGTAATGACATAGCACAAAGATGGAAGGAAAAGTAACTTAGGACTCATCATCCCTTATCAGTCATACTTTGAGGTAGATCAATCAAAGAAATGGCTTGATCCAAAGGCTACAACATCCCACCATAATTCATTCTGTTTACCAAACTATCCCTTGAGGCAATATGATCTAAGGAAAAATGTGGAAAAGTGTCGATATTCACTTAGAGGGTAGATAAGTATAACATATGATCATGAGGATGATGTATGTGATGAGGTATAAAATATCCAAAAAAATGATAACCTATTCCAAAAAAATATAAAGATGAAAAGGGAAGTTCCTCTCCCAAGAGGAAAAATTAAAAATAAATTCATAAATAAAAAGGTAAACGATTATTTAGAACCTTTAGGGAAGTCACCAACCCCAAGTATTAAAAATCCTCCCCAAAAATAGTATAAGCAAAGGATATTGTAGAATCCTAAGGGTTATTCATGAGACAACTAAATGTACTTCTTTGTTTGCATATGAATTAAATTCTATTGATGAAGGTGCTACAAAAGTAGAAGCCCTAGCCAAAGAAGCAAAAATAAATCTATTTTAGAGTGGCCCTACATGTATTACTCCTCATGAACCTTTGTAATATTAGGTTGAACAAGCAATGATTTCACACAAGGATAAACTAGATTGGGTGGTTCAATAAGATCCATTTATAAATATTAGGTTCAATCCTCGGACATAAACATTGAAGAGGGTGAAAAGGAAGAGAATTTATACAGAACAAGATACCATTTTGCATGAAACATCGGAAGACATCTTCTCCCTTACTAAGAAAAATAAATCCAAATGTTAGAAAGTGGAAAAATATGAAGCGAATCGTGTATCCTATATCAATTCCTTAGTGAAATTAGAAGTATAATCGTAAGGGAATGTAGTCCCGAAACCAAGAACTTGAATCTCAAGATAGTGCCACTGCTTCCTTAGGGTATCTCTTCATATGTAGAAGAGGATTTACTTAGCGTGTATGATGTGATCATGGAAAAATTAAGTTTAAAAATAAGGATCAATCCTACTCCAAAATACCAACACCATAATTGAAAATATGGGTGTAATGTAGAAAATACCAAGAATCATGGCTCAGCCCATTATAGAAGGGATCATCGTGATATTTTCAATAGAATTCAAGAATGGTGGGATATTGAAGTTCGTGGGGTTGCTAGTTTCAGATTTTGTTTTAAACTGAAGCATATCAAAAGTAACCTTAAAAGATGGAATAAGGAGACTTTTGGAAATATTTTCCAGGAAAAAAGTAGAATTGCTGAAGATTTAAGAAATATTGAGGAACTTATGGAGAACGATGGTCTTAACACTGTTCTCAAGGATCAAGAAAAAAAAAATCTGTCTGAGTACCATGAGATCCTAGCTAAAGAAGAGGTGTATTGGAGACAAAAATCTAGGGTAAAATGGCTTAAGGAGGGTGATAGGAATACTAAATTCTTCCATTTATCTACCACTTCCAAAGCTAATATCCTAAAGATTAATGAGATAAGAAGTGAGAATGGTGATATCTACACAAATAGTAGGGATATCAATGCCACTATAATAAATTACTTCAAGGAGATTTTTAAGCAGGGGAAGAGGATGGAGGAGCTGGTTCAAAATAAAGTCTCGAGATCTTTTCCGAATGTTATCACCCCTCTTGAAAATAGAGATATCTTAAGGAGTCCCTTGGAGGAGGAAATTCATTTTGTGGTCTTTGATATGGAACTGGATAAATCTCCGGGCTGGATGGTTTCCCTACCTTTTTCTTTCAAAAATTTTGGGAGGTGATAAAGCATGAGGTCATTGAAATGATCCGATATTTTTCAAAAATGGTCATCTTTTGAGGAAAATGAATAACACTTTCCTAGTCCTAGTGCTGAAAATTGTTGGTGCTAAGGAGGTTAAGGATTTCAGACCTATAAGCCTGTGCAACACTAGCTATAAAATAATGACTAAAATCATAGTTGGGAGGATTAGAATGGTTCTTCCTAACTTTATCTCCAGAAATTAGGGGATTTTTTTCCATGAAGGCAAATTATAGACAACATTATTGTGATTCAAGAAGCCATACATTCCATTGATAGTTCTAGAAGATCAGCAATGTTTCTTAAGTTGGATATGCATAAAGCCTTTGATAGGATAACATGGTCCTTCCTCCAGGCTATCTTGTTAAAGGTTAGTTTTGATAACTTCATGGTAAACATGATTATGACCTACATATCCGCTGCTAGTTACTCGATTTTGGTTAATGGAAAACTGGAAGGATTCTTCCAAGAAGGTAGAGGGTTGAGACAAGGTGATCCTCTTTCACCTTTCCTTTATGTTATAATGGTTGAATCCTTGAGTAGAATATGTCAACAAGCTATGTTTTCAAACTATATCCAGGGTATTAAAATCTCTAATGGTCTTCCCTCTATTTGCCTCAATCAGTTTTTGGATGATAACTTTATGATGGGGAAGGCCTCTATCCATGAAGCCTCCAATTTTAAGGTGGTTCTTAATGATTATGAATTGGTTTTGGGACAGATGGTTAATTTCCATAAAAGTATTGTTTTTCATTAATGTGGAGAATTAGGTTCAAGACAAATTATCTCGCATCCTGGGGTGCATGATTAAGTAGTTTTTAGATTCTTATTTGGGTATGCCCCTGATCCAAAAGAATCCTAACTTCATGGTGTGGAATTCTCTATTGGAAAGAGTTAATAGTAAAATCTCTTCTTGGAAGGGTTTTCTTTCTTTCTCTTGATGGTAAGATTCAACTGGTCCAAAGTTCCCTTCAAGGTATTCCCATTTATGTGATGTGTCTTTTCTGGCTCCCAACTAAAATTATTAAATCCTAAGAGAAAATTCAGAAGAGATTCATTTGGATGGGAGTTGTGGAGAAGTTCAAATTACCTCTTGTGGCTTGGGAAAAATCCAGAAAACCAAATATTTGTGAGGGCTTGGGGTTAAAAAATATTTCTCTTATGAATGAGGCCTTGATTGTCAAAGCTAGTTAGAGGATTGCTAGAGAGGAAGGTATTTGGGTGGAAATCATAAAGATGAAATATTTGTGGAATATAGGTAGAATGGAATCCTTTTTTAATCAAGATAATATTCCAAGAGGGTCTTCTTTTTCGAACTCTTTTGTGGCCTCCAAAGAAATATTAACCAAAGGTACTATGTGGGAGATATGAAAAGGCTCTAGAATCAGTTTTTTGTATGATAGTTGGAATGAGTATTCCACCTTCGCTAACCTCAAAATCTTGAAAAGAGTTGCTCAGTTCTATAAGGAAACATGAAAATTTTAGATTCTTGACTTTTGAATCGAGGAGAATTTTGTCGATGATGGAAACCATTGAACCTCCTCTGAATTTTGATGGTGACATCCATCCTTTTGGGCTCTCAACAAGAAATTAAGGTATTTCCACATCCCCATGTTCCAAACCAAGGAGGATTCCATTAAATGGAAAGAGGAAGATTTGGGAATTTTCTTGGTAAAATCTTCCTACATGTTAAATTTCAAGACTAATATGCACAAGGACTATTGGGGTAAGCTCTGGGTGAAAGATATTATTCCAAAGGTTAATATCTTTTACTGGTTGGCTACCCGAAATAAAATTTTGACTGTGGATAATCTCAGGAGAAGGGAAATGAAGCTTCCTAATAGATTTTCTATTTGTAGGAAGGAGGAGGAAAATTTCAACCATCTCCTCCTTCATTTATCCTTCTCTCATGATGTGTTTTATTCTATTATGGATCTGTTTAATATCCGATGGAAATTTACCTTGACGATTAAGGATTGTTGTTTTTAATGGGAGAGTCCATTTTGTTTTCCCATTTTGGTTTGGCCCTGGAATATATCCCTCCCTCATTTTTTAGGTATTATGGAAGACCAGGAATGATTATATATTTCGGGATCAAAAATATCTTCTCTTGAAAGTTAGAAGAAATTTTTGGCTGCCATTAAGAAAAACATCAAACTCTTTACATCAAAGCCAATAAACCCTACCCGAAAAGTGAGAAAAATTTATTAATAAGTTCACCCTTGGACCAGTGGAATTACACAAACCTAAGAAGAATTCCGGTTAAAAAAAATTTTGTTAAGTTAAATATTGATTGGGTGTCAAAAGGGAATCTGGGTCTTGTTGGGGGAAGGGGAATTTTAAGAAATAGTGAAGGAGATTGGTTGTTTGCTTATTTTGGTCTGTTAGGTCAGAAAACAAACAATATGGCAGAAGCTAGAGCTCTTCTTTGGGGGGTTTTGTTGGCTAAAGAAAAAGGTTTTAAGGACATCCAGATTGAAGGTGACTCTCTCATCATTATTAATGCCCTTAATAATCAGGGTTCCATTAATTGGCCCATAAGAAATATCCTCAATGATGTTAAGGAAACTTTAAAATATTTTGTAAGGGTTTCTTATAATCATACTTTACATCAAGGGAATAAGTGTGTGGATAAGATGGATAATTATGGAGCCATTAGTAATGATTACAAGATCTGGTGTAAAGAAGATGAATTACCCATAGACATTAATGAAACCATTATTAGAGATAGAGGGCACTAAGTTTGATGATGTTGGCATGAGTGAGCTCCGGGGCTATGACAACTTACTTAATAAATTGTATTCCTCGGTTTTTGTTAGTGTGAAAGGGGGTCTGATTTTGAGAAGTGTTAGCAAATAGGGGAAGTTTGGTTTCATGAAGATGGGTGGTGATAGAATCAGAGTTGAACCAGCTAGCCAGAACATTGAAGCTTTTAATCAACATTTGTGGAACAAGCTTAAGATTGGGGGTTTTAGTAATTTCATTGCCAAATTACATGGTCACGACCCCTCCCTGTCAAAGGATTTTGGAAAATCTTGGAAAGAGGGAAAGTTTGAGGTTAGAGGTATGGAAATTGAGGTTTCTGAGTCCATCATTTCCCTTGCGACAAATATGAAAATGGATGGGCTCAAAATTAAGGACAAAACCCGTACAAACATGAAATTGATCTATTCTTCATGGGTAAGGAAAGCTTCTCTTTTTATTGATGGTATTGTCAGGTCATGTATCATGGGAATATGGAGATATTTTTTCCTTCAAATCATGAAGTATATAACCCTAGCAGGAAAATACTAAAAAATTTATACCCACCATATGTCTCTTCTCGAATATGTTCCACCATAAGGTCATGGTGAGCATCTCTTTCTTTCTATTTATGTCTTTGAAAAAAAAAAATTGATGGCTTTCTAACAGGATAAGGAAGAGATTCCTTTTCACGAAGGGATCATCCTTCTACTATTTGAAAATGGGAAACTATTCTGAATTATTCTTTGAAAGATAAGGTGGAAGAGGATGACCTCACTCTTGTGGAATGCCTTACTAATATGAAGGCTAGGAAATGAAAAAATGTGGGGGAGGATTCTGGTAAAGAGAAGAGTGAGGAAGGTCGTGGGGAAGTGAGAACCTCGAGAAAGAGGAATTGGGATGGTAATTTTAAGGGTTTCGAGGATTTGAGTAGAAAGGTTTAGTACTTAGAGGGTGTGCTTCAGGTGATGGAGGAAACCAATGTTGGTCAAAGGGAAACTATGTTGGATGTCATTAATGCTTCTAAGAAAATTGTCTCTACTCAGGTGAAGTCTAAACAGAAGGTTTTGGAGCTAGAGTACTAGGTCAAAAAGATGAGTGATAGGTTAGAAGGGATGGAGGAAGGCACTAAAAGGAGGAATTTCAATTTGTGCATCAGTAGTTCCGAGGATGAGCTAGAGGAAGATATAAATTTCAAGGGTGCTGAGGGTGCCAAGATCAAAGGTAGTCATGATGGTAGCAATGAAGGATATCCTAAAAATTAGCTAGGTTTTTTGGACTGTTGGCAAAATTTTCGTGAACTCCTGCAGTTCAATTTTTAGAGCATTTCTTTTCTCTGTTTTTCTCTCTTTAGTTTAAAGTCGTGATATTCATTGTAAGATTTAAGCATGTTTAACTCCTTGATTGAAATTTTTGTTTCTTTCATGCTCATTGGTTTATGTTCCTCCTTTTGTAAGGCCCCGGGAGTCAATCCTTTTTTACCTTATCTAATAAAAAATTAAAGAAGGGATATGAAAGGACCTTGAAATTTTTACCATAGAAGATATTGGTATGTGCCAAACATTTACCAATTACAAAAATAAAATTTGAATGAATGGACTGAAAAATGGTTAAAATTATTCATTATCTAGATTATATAATCTCAAGAGGAAGTCAATTATTTTTAAAGACATCCCTCTCCGATTGAGGTATTCAAGGAATACTAAGAATTAGTGTCTACTACCAAATTTTTGAAATAATTAATTTATTTTTAACAATTTTTGAAATAATTAATTGATTTTTAACAAAATTTTCAAATAACATAGTAGATGAAAACACAACAAAATATTCCTAGGTCATTAATATTATTCATCGATAGGGAAAAGGTCCAAAAATAGATAACTTGAAGAAGATCATTGAGAATGTTGAGGATAGAAATAATTCCTTATTACATAAATCTCTCGTACTCCTCAAGAAGTGAATTGTTGACATGGTAAATCTTGATAGGGATTGTAAAAATTATAAGGAAGCTTTCATTTCCGATGGGAAAAGTATAGCATCAAATAATACAACACATGATTACACCATATAAGATAAACTCGAACCAAGAGGATCCTCCAAAAGTGGAAATAGTCTAGAAGGGAACCATAATTGAACAAGAGCCTTAATGATTCCTTGGATATTTTTATATTTTGAGCATACTAGCTTTATCCATTGTAATTATCCTAATAAGAATTAGTTAGGATATTTATTAAATGACCATCTACCTGAAATATTCATTAATGACCTTATACTTGTGATTCAAAATGGGTGATAAAATAAGGTTCAAAATTATATAATTAGAACTACCTCCGGTATAAAAAGGGAGGATGTTATTTTTGATTAATGAATGTGAGCTAATTTAAATTAAACTCATCAAAGATAAATTTGTTTGATCTACATTCTATCATATCTATTTTATATATTACGTGTTTATATTTTTATAATTTTTGTGTATTACATGTAACTTTCCTTTAGTAATGTGTTTAAATTATGCATCTACAAGTTTAGATTTGTAGTCATTACTTTACCCTAAATACTTCTTTCTAACCCCAAGTGCACCAAGCTATCATCTAACCTATGTTGGGCACTCAGCCAGCCACGCGCGGCGTCAAAACCCTCCTTTATGTGATGTTTACAAGAAATTTATATTATTAATGGAGGATTATTTGCAAAATAAAAGTACATTCATTACTTTAAAAGGTAGAAGTTATAACTAACAAATTTACACATTATGCATCATAAAAGCCAAATAACATTCTAAGAAGTACAGAAACCATATATGAGTCATGAGAAGCCATATAATATGAGGTTTTATACTCATAAATAAGATCTACACAATATATCCATGTATATTAATTTAACAGAGTCTTTGCAGCCATACTATACTCAAAAGGGTCATCTTAGACCTTATACATTAAATTATAGAGACTCAACTCCTATAAGCCTATGTGATCAGAGATCCTAACTATATTTTTCCAAGTTATTTATCTTGTTATAGATCTAGTACCCATACATATGTTTTATGGTATCCCTTACAACCCTCTAGCACTAAGTACTCTAAACCCTAACACCATGAACTCTAAACCCTTAACATTTCTGTAGCACTTCGTTACTCTCCTTCTCTTTCTTTGCATTCTCTATGCATTATCTTTGCACCTCTCTATGTCTCCTCTCTATATATCCTCTTTTTTTCCCTACTCCCGACCAAAGAACCTCTTTAAATAGGATCATCAACCACCGCCATGAATTATCTTCTGAGAAGATCACGTGCCAAGTGTCGATGTGGACCTCCAATGGTGAATTTTTATCATCTTTACAAACCCTCCACTAAATGTAATGATATTTTTGGGAATACTCCCTATGTGGAATATCCTTTTCTTAACCTCCAAATTTGAAGGCTGGTACCTTATCGACTTATCATACCTAGTCGGTTCCTCATGTTTTTCCTCAAGTGAATCCATGATGTTGAATATGGATAAGTGATTTAAACCCTTGTTATGCCTCCCTCACATGCCCTGGTTTCACTTAAAATGTTCTTAAACCCCTTTTTCTTACACACTTTTCCCTGAGCATCCTTCTATCTAGTGATCATGTGTGCACTCAACTCTTATTACTTAACCAATATTTTAGGGTCTAACTTCACCCTATACTATGTGTGTTCTCCATCCTTGGAAAAAAATTATTCCTCAAAGAATAAGGAATAGAGGTATTGAAATAATCAAAGAATGGAATACTTTGAAAGAAATGGAGAATAGAAGAATGTGTTATTATTACATGAGGAGTGGTAACTCATTCTTCACGAGATGCCTTAATCTTGTCCCATGTATCTACTTATCCCTCTACTTGCTGAAGTAGGTCACCCAATAATGTGCTTACTTCATCAAAACTAAGTTCCTCGCTCTTATATTTCAACATATTAACAATTATTTCTACCTTCTTCCTAAGATTGTCTAACACATTCATCTTGTGAGTGACTTGGGGTTACGCTTTCTTTATTTTATTCTTAATCAAACCCCGTAAGGTATCAATTGCTTCCAATTTATTCTCAATTTCAGCTAGGATCGTGGCGTGCTCCGGCCTATTTCCTTTTTTCCTAAATTTATTTTACACCTACCTTATGTGTAGCAACCAATATTCTTGCTACCATATCCTCGTTGGCACTGTCTCCAATGTCTTCAATGTTCCCTCCTCCCTCTAGTGTGCATTGCCTCCTCTACCGAATCTAATGAAAATGGTCTCCTTTCTATGGTGAGGATGTAGGTCAAGTCTTATAAGCATTACATGGTTGACTCGTATTTCTACTCAAGATAGGACCAAGTCTGGGTGTTTCAAGATTATGGCATCTGAAATGGCCTCTATATTATTATGGATTTCGTGCACCTTTTCTTTTTAATCCCTCAGCTCGCACCTTAACAACACATTTATAAATTCCTTCTATTTTATCTCTTTGTCCCACTCAATGATATCCTCATTATTTTTCTCAAGCTCTTCCTCCGGATCATTATTCTATCTTTTCTACCAAAGAGTCTTGCCTCTACCTCCTCCGATACTTTGTTGAGTGCGCTCCAAACTTTCTCATCGGGGCACGCTTTTGGGAATTTACCGATGGTTTATTTCGTTGGCATCTGGTATGTTAATTTATGAATCTAAGTTGACCTTGAATTCAGGTTCATCATCGTGTGACTTAAAATCCCAAGATAGCATTTTCCTCGTGCATGGGTTCACACCCTCTTCATCAAAAGAAGACTAAGAAAGGATTTGGTTTGTGGGAATGGTACTTTGGAAGTGTACATGTTGTACCTTCTTTGGATGATTAATTTAATTCATTTCTTATTCATGTACTACTACTATGCCCTTTCCACTTGTGCATGCTACTTTTGGGAAGATTATCTATGCTGTGGGTCTTTGCCCATGCTTCCATACTCTTTTCCCACACTCATGCTTTCCTCTGTTTCCTTCATTACTTCCTCGGTATATCGATTAACTTTGTGCTCAACCAACTATTGGATAATTCCTTCTACTTCCATATCTATGGTATTATCTTATGGTCATTCATGTTTACTTCCTCACTTTCCCCTTTGTTGTGAGCACCGCTTCGTTCTCATCTTTATCTTCATTACCTTATTCCTCTTACTCATGTACATCATACACATGATGATGATGAGCCTTATCATGTTCTTCATCATATTTATTTCCCTTTTTGGCCTCCATGATTTCTGTCTCATCTAAGTCTAACCCTTTTTTCACCCTCTTCTTCTTCCTTATTGGTGATTCCAATTCAGGGGACTTCTCTTTTTCTTCTTTCTCGGTGAGTCTTTCCTTACTAGTGAATCTTCCTTCTTCAGCGAATCCTTTTTTGCAATGAATATTTTCTCATGGTAGACTTATTCTGATGGTTGTAAGTATAGGTACTAGTGCTTGACTCCTTTTCCCCTACTATCTCGCACTATCGACGTGCTTGCACCTTTTTCTCAAGAGTTTCTCCTCTATCTCCTTTCCTTAGTATGGTCTTCTTCTATGTGGTGGCATCCTTAGGATTGGATACATCATCTTCAACATAAGCTCCTTTTCATACTTAGGCCTTATGCATATATACACACTCATTGTTGTCTTCCTTGTAATAGGTAATGTCATTGGTTTTAACATGTGCAAATCATGGGCGACATACTTCTCCACATATGCATGCTTCGGGGTTTATTAGTTTCTTGTGCATCTTGTGGTAGTCTTTATTCACTACACTCGATCAAATATGACTTAATTTTTCTCTTTTAAGTGATTAACCCCACCTAGAAGTACTACGCTATGAAGGAGAAAGGCAATTTACACCAATGACTCTTGCTGCCATCTACCAAGGTAAATCATATGATGCAAAAATGTTAGTATAGGAAGAACTCATATTCTCCTTAAAATAGTGAAGAAAAATGTTTGGGTATCCTCCAGTTAGCCTTGAATCCATCGTACATCCGCTTATACCAATTTTCCAGGGCATTCCTAATGAATGGATGTCATGGTGTCACAAGTATATTATTCAAACCTCTTGGTAGGGGAGGGGTTCTCATCTAGTTATTCCCAAACAAACTTATTCAACCCATCAGGAACCCAATATCTGAATATAAAATGGTGAGGAGGACATTACCAAACATGATATTCTCTTTGTTGCATGAGGAATCTATGATCTCATCTATAATGAAAGATAAGAGGTTATATATGGTTCCCTCTGAGATCTTACGGAAAATATTCAACTAGGACTTGTTGATCTTTTTCCATCTCTCTTGCCCATTAAGCTTTGTATCCAAGCGCATGGTCATCCTCATCACTTTAGGGTCGATAATTATAGAAATGTTGAAGTAGCACAAACCCTTCCTATAGTCAAAAGCCTCAACGGTCTTCTTAATAGCTTCCTTGTCTTCCAAGTCATCATCGAATGAAGCACCTTCATAGATAAGGCTGGTGAACTTAGAAATTAGTTTTAGGGTTATGTGTATCCTCCGGCCTCGTGAAATAGAAGTGGTCTTTATGCATTCATAACATCAATCATTGGTATAGTCACCCGGGATTTCCAAAATAGGGAAACTTGTAGAGTTACAACAACCCAACCTTCTCCATTTTTACCTTTACCTCGTCATCATAGATGGGCATTCCATCTGGTGTCCTCTTCTCTATAGGGTGAACCAATTCTAGTGTCATTTCATTTTCTATGGTGCTCGTTTGATGGTTTTAATCACTAATGGCCATCTTTCTTGATGTGAGACACCCATTCTTTACCAAGAAATACACCATCTAGTTATTACATTTCCATGTACCATTCTTCATTGAAACTGGTAGAGACAACTTGTTTCCCATTTCCCTTTCCCCTTTTTAGTGAAATATTCACTACTTTGCTTGTGCCATTTCTTCGTCAAGTCCTTTAAACATTTTTGTATCTCCCGATCCTTTCTCTTCTCAACTTTGTAGCTCTACTCCTTTGTGAATATTTCTTCAAAATTCATGCCCTAGCTATACAACCCCAACCTGAAAAACACTTTTTCCATAAAACAATTAGGTAACAACCCTCGATTATTCCATACAACCTTCTCCACTTATGCCCATGTACTTATTTCCACTCTCAGTTGCTGATCAAACTAGCTAGCTATGCACCCAAATCTTCAAAACTCTTCTCAAACTTTATTCACAAGGATGCCCTAGTTTGTGAGATATCTTTGATAAATTAAAATGCATAGTAGAAGATAAATCACCCCTATCTTATATTTATAACTTTTCCTTTTCTCTATATTAAATTCCATTCCACCTATGAATGTACTTTTACAATAAAGGTGACTTTTTTCCAATGCCAACCTTTAGTTATTTTCTTCCCCACTTAATCGTATGTGAACACTTCCATAATCTTCTCGCGTGAAACTTCCTCGACCTTAGAGTTCTTCACACTTTCTCTCATTCCAAAGTAGTTTCTTCTTCTATGTCTTGGACCAAGTTCTTTCCACTACCTACCTCATGTTTCTCATGCACTTTTATCCTTGTACGTGGTTTCTCAAATCCTTTTGACGCCAATATTCCCTTATGTTCACATTTTCCACACATGATCTTCCAATCCACGTGTTTTTTATTTTTCAACCCAGGCCATCCACAAACATAGCTTTCAGTAATTGTCACATCACTCCACCCCACACAAAAAAGGATGTACGGTCCTCTACGCATAGAATTTTTTTAAAAACAATAAATGGCTACTAGCACACAAAGCAATGAGAAATGGAAACACAAAGAAAGGAAACTTTAACAAAGAAAAACCTAGGCTAACTGACAATACCACATTATTTACACACATAAATAAGACTTATTTATAGTAAGGCTTTAGCCTACTACCATTAAAGTGGCTTCAAACTATGTTCCATTAAGCACTTGTAACTGAAAGTGTCCGAATTGAGTATATAGGATAAAATGTATAGGCCCATCCAATGGAAATTGAATTTCCCATGATGGTGTAAAAACTTGGAATCATACAATAGAACCATCCTCCCAACCGCAAACCGTTTGTTCTTGATGTGTTTATCATGCCATGCCTTCTACCCGGGATTTTCTGCTTTATGACTCCAGCGATTAATAGCCCACCTATCATCTAACAACATTAACATATCAATCATCTCCTCAAGTGATTGTTCATCATCTAATCCTCTTGCACATGATATACACAACGATGGTATCATGAATTTAGTAGGTAACACCGCTTCTGCACCAAACACCAATTGAAAAGGTATGACATTGTTTAGTCTCTTATAATTAGTCCGATATGACCATAATACAACATAAACTTTATCATCTCAATCCCTTCTTCCCACATCACAAATCTTGGTTAACATGTGAATCAAAATTTTGTTAAATGCCTCAACAAATCCCATTAGCTTATGGGTGATAAGGGGTAGTCTTGTGCTAGGCTACGATGAATTTTTCCAATAAGATCCTAACTATCTCATTCAATAAATGAGTACCCCTATCACTTGTTAAGCTTAGGGGGTATCCATATCTATTATTATGTTTTCCCATAAGAACCTATTTGTTGTTACCATTGTGTAATCCATTGTAAGCACCTCTTCTATTTACCTTCTAAGATAATCTTTGCATGTAATGATATAGTAGGAAATTTACCTTATCATGGCTAGGGAAATAGGTCATATGAAGTTAATTGTGCATTTATCAAATGGTTCTACAAAGTGGAAATCAGTCTTAATGGAATTTCATTTCTTTTCCCTTGTTTACCAAGGTGCTTGATGAAGTCACGGGCCTTGCAATACTCAATATAATATTTGTAAACAATTTCCAACCAAAATCCTACGAGAAGGATATTTCGCGTGGTTGAATTCCCTAGATAGTTTCCTCTTGGAATTCCACCATGTGCTTCCTCCCTGATTGCAACACACTTGTGATGTAACATGCATCGGTACAAACCCTCATTGTAGCCTAACTTGTATAGGTATCAAATAATTAAGACATAGAGCGCGTCGGGTATGGATAATTGCTTCCTTTCCAAAGTCTTAATTCCCTCTAGCACCACACCTATTTTGAAAAACACAAGCACAATCTAAATAGTTTCACATCTTGCATTATATCCTCAATTCTCTACACATCCTCCTTAGATTCAATCCTTAATAAATGGTCAGTCCCAAATTATTCTTTCCCAATTTCACCACAACCGTAAGCTCAAACTCTTGAAACAACAAGACCCACTTACATATGCACCCTTGTAAAATTGTCTTGTTTATCAAGTACTTAATGACATGTGGTCTATATAGAATATAACAGGTTTTTCCAATAGATACCACCTAAATTTATGTACTTTGTAGATCATTGAAATTTCCTTGCACTCAGTAGTAGTATAGTTTTTTTCTATTGGGTTTAGATTCCTACTAGAAAATCACATGTGGTGGTCAACAATTCCCTCTCTAGGTTGTGCTAATATTTCTCCAATCACCATCCCTGATGCATCAACATGTGCATGGAATGGCTTATCCCAAGAAGGAAAGTGTAATATGGGTGCAGTGATAAGCCTATTCTTCAATGTATTAAACGCCATCTATTGCACCTCTCCTTAGTGAAATTAACTTTTGTGTTTTAGAAATATTTCCATCGACACACCAATCTTGACATACCCCTTAATACATTTTTGGTAATAACCCATATGCCTAAGGAATCCTCACATCGCGACAAGGCTAGTAGGTTCCCCCAATCCCTTCACATGAAGTGTAATTTTTGTTTCTAAATAAACTAGGTTCTTGATTGGACATGAAAATTTGGTGTTGCATTGTAGACTTGGATAGAAATAATTAAATATAGTATAAATATTCTCCACAAAAACAAAAAAATATGTGGGTCCCGACACTACTCTTGAAATTACATCTTATTTTATCGTGGGATATAAACCTTTCAACTATATCACCTTCTTTCTGAGAACACTTATGTTTTAGCACCACATAGGTTGTAGAAAATTTATCCCTATGCTTAGGAGTTGTGAAACAATGGATATCATTTTTATAATTCAAACCCTCATCCTCATCAAATGTATCCTCTAAGTAACTTCTCATGATGTCTTGAATGCCATCACCTGCTTAATCACATGCCATAACTTCACATGAGAAAATTTTTAAATCACATGGTTAATCATTGAATTCCTTTCCCATGGGATTAAAGTATCCCTTGTTTTCAATTTCGTCAAGGTTTCAAAATCATCAATTATGTATGGAAGTCTCACTTTTCCATTGAATACAATACTTATTGTGATAATTAATAATCTAGACGCCATGTCTCTACAATGGAGTGTAGTTTTGGATGGATAAATTATTCTCTCTACAAATTTCACACCTTTAGATAGTATATATTCATGTTTTCCATCTTAAAAAATAGAGTTCATTTTCAATTGTGTCCATAAATAAAAAGAGAAAATGATTACTAAGGAAACTTAAATATTGAACCTTAGTATGGATAATTGAAATCAAAATGAGAAAATAAAAATATACATCTTATATAAACATCTTTGAAACCTCATTTAATCATAATATTGAACATATGGATAATTTGGCTCATATTTGACCATATTAGTGCTCCTATTTGAACATATAACACATTATATTAAAATCTTAGATCTTACTATTGTGTGTATATTTTTATCCATAAAATAAATTGTGTATGGATATCAAACGTTGTATAGCCTCCTGGCCATTAGGACTTAAAATTTTCTCGTACATACAAAAATTCAAATTTTGACCAGAATGATAGGCCAAATGTTAGTGATCACACTTCGATATGTGAGTGATCAAAATTCCAAGTGTGAATTCTTACACTTAGATGTGTGAGTGATCATAATTTGTAGTGTAAGCAAGTCAAGGAATCTCATATTTCTATGTGATCACTTACACAAAAACTCGGGATAGCTCACACGACGAAGTGCAAGAATTCACACTTGGAATAACAATCACTCGCACATCGAAGGGCCATCACTAACAATTTGAAATTCTATTCTAGTAAAATTTGTAGCCTAGCTGGCATGTCTTTGGGACTTAAATATTTCTCATTACACACGATAATATTGAAGGAAATTATTTACAAAATTATTAATTACAATAAAAAAATAATCTACTCAAATTTAAAAAACTATTAATAAAATTATTACTCGCAGTAAGGAATAGTTCAATATCCTCCAATTTAAGTTTAGTATATATCTAGTGCCATTCATATCATGTCAAAGAAAATTATTCTTGTATTTTCTTCTCTAATTGTATAACTATGTTTATTTGATGGTATAGAGTTAAATTTTTGTCTTCATTTGATTAAGAGTGGTTTTATATACTTTGATTCAATTATGTGTATTAATTGAAACATTAATTTTATGAGATTAATATTCTAATGTTGACCTAATGAAATGCATCTTTTAACTTGACAAAATTGATAATCCTTTACAACATATATTATTTCAAAAGAAGGATACACTTTAATATATTAATACTTGTTAAACTTGAGAAATTTAAGTCAAAAATGTCTATAATTTAAATAATATACAAGAAGAATAATTTAAAATATGCTACAATAGTTAAAATTGATTAATTAAATATTTAAACCAGCATGACAAGAGACATGTGTCAAGATTATATGTATTCTAAAAATAATTCTACCTCATGGACTCCAAGTCAGGTGGAATGAACCAAAAAAATAAAAATTTCGGTGTAGGGTGGTTAGCGAGGTCAAAGAACAAGACACATAGCAGTGACAAGACAAGAAAGGTGTTGATATACCAATAACTACGGTAGGCTACATGTTAGCATTCCAATATTTAAATGTACTTTGGAGATCCGGCGAATTAAAACCCCATAATTAATTAGATTCAAATAAATTTGTAGCTCTGCGCATAAAAAGATAGACACATGGAGGGAGAGTAGAGACAAGTGGAGTAACGTGAGAGTGACACTTAACAAAGATCAAATGATTGAAGGTAGATATATGCAGAATTTTGTGAAGTTTCGAGAGATGGCTTCGGGAGGACGTTAATTCCTTAGAATGATCAAAATTTAAATGAGTTTTACAATATTATATATTACATTTGGTTTCAGGGAAGACTTATAAACATAGAGTTATTCATATCCAAATAAAGCTTTTGGTTCCCTAGTTTTAAAAAGATAGAAATACATATAAAATGATCACAAAAGACAAAATAGATACAAGCATCCTTTATACACCATTGAACTACAATATTTTACTACATAATACTATTAGTTATAGAGAATAATTATTTTTATGAATTAATTATTAAACATATTTATCAAAATAACATACATAAACATTCAAAATCCAACAATTCATTGTTCTTTATAAAAGAAATACATATTTGCACAATATACATAGAAAAATAAAAAAGTTTCTACACTTACACGTTTTATCCGAATAAATAGAATACTTTCATATGCACATTAACAAAATAGACAAAATAATTAACTTATTTTCATTATATTTTAACGGAGTATACATAGTTTTACAAACAAAGAACATATCTCGAGACATTAATCAGAAATTCTAATACAAAATTCCAATGCAGAGAGATCTTATCTAAGTGAATTTATTAGATATTCTAATAAAAATTCCAACGTACTCCCAAGTTAATGAGCACAAGACTATGGTCATGCTATGAGATGAAATGTTACATACCCAATGTATTTTCACATTTCCCTTCCTAAGAAGCATCTAAGGTTGTACTTTGTACCCCTGGTTAGGACATCATTGGTGCCCCTCTCTCTTTCTCACTACCTTCCTATAACTAGGTCATCCTTGGAATTACTTCTATAGACTAAAATTAACAAAGTCCTTAAGAATCTATTATAATATCTCTCTCTGAATGATTCATTCTGAATTCATTCAATCCTTATTCATGTTTTTGTTTACATTTACATCGTTTTTTATAATACATCATAGGTGGTTACAAACCAACACAATTTTTTCCACACCCTTTCAATTTAATTAAGCATATTTAATCAAATTCTTAGGATATTCATTCGCTCACTAAGAAAATAACTTATTAAAACATCTTTATAAAGAATCATAAGTCAAATTTGTATTACAATTTCTCAAATCCAAATTGTATTAACAAGTCTCAAACAAAACTTGTTTTAACAAGTCTCAAACCAAACTTTCCTTTAACAATCGAACATGTCTTTTAATGCTTTAAAAGCTTCGAGGATTTAGTCACCTAACATTAATTGTTTCTTACATTTTTATATCTTAGATAATATTTTAACAATATAATTTTATTATTAATAATTTTCAAACTTAATATTAAAGACTAAATTTCAATTAAATTTATGTATGTCAACTTTAAGTTTCTAACAATGTTGAAATGTAGTTTTCATACACTAATAATTATGTTATAAAATTATTACCTTAATTATTTACAATACTAAATTTTTTTGTAAGGTCAAATGATATTTAATATTGTGGCTCCCTCAACACTAATTGGACATCAAACCGAATAATGTAAAATCCACCATTTGAAAGTATTTTTATTAATTTTTCAGATCTTGGAAAACATTACACACGTTTGGAAGGTGGTAAGACCAAAATAGGGGGACATATACAAGTGGGTGAAGAACAGGACTATAGAATAATTTCAATATGTACACCCATTTAACAATGATTGCAAATATTACATTTTTATAAGGTAATTAACCAATTTTCAATGTTTCTCCACAAGTTTTGATTTTGTGAAATTATAGAGATGAGAACCTATTGTTTATATATTATTGAAAAACGAAAAATGAAATGAAGTTGAGATAAAAGATGTAGTAATAAAATGGTTTCGTTTGTGAATGTTTATAGTAACTAATAAATTTGAGGGACATTAAAAATGACCTTTTTTCTTGTACTCATGTATCGAATCCCAATGTCTCAAATCCACTCCAAGAAAATTTGAAGATAATATGGGTTTTTTCAACACATCTAAGCAACTACTCGTGAAAAACACTTTTGGATAAAAACTTTTATGACAATAATGTCTCAAATTTGAAATAGAATAAAAGGGCCACGTAGTACACTGGAAAATTAATTCCATATTCAAAAATATATCTAAATACTACATATATTGTTGATATGTTGATGATTCAAAATTGGAGAAACAGCTTTGAATAACCCATGTATATGACAGAGACAAAAATAATGAGGAGCGAAATAAAGAATAAAAAGAAGAGATTTTGAAAAATATGTTTTGAAAACATTTATTTCAAAATTTAAAGAGGTGTATGAATATTTAAACCGTGGAAAACTCGAAAGAAACATTGGGATATACTAGACGATGCTTTGAATCAAGTTTATGGAAAAATAGTCACTGGGATGAAATTCAAATAAAATATTAACATGTTGAAGAAAAAAATTTAATAAGGAGAAACAATTGGAATACATAATGGGGGAAACACATTAAACATTCTATTTTTATAAATATATGTATCGTATTACATGGAGAAAAACCAAGGTTATTGGTTATAATGGAAAATAATGGATTAATGAAAGCACTTCTAAATCTAAAAATACATGAAAGCGAATCATAAATACTTTCTATCAATATTGAAAATTAGGAAGGAGCGAACCATGAAACTCTTTTGAATAAAATTGGAATTCAATGCAAACATGTAAAGAGAAAAATAAACTCTTATGTAGATTTGAAAGAGATAATGGAAAATAACATGCATCTATTCAAATAACAATGGGAGAAATTGAATAGGGAAAACTTCAACTTGAGCATGATAGAATGGAACAAGAGATAATGCTAATACAGAAAATATTTAATGTACAAATTCAAGTTGAATGTCTTTATACATAGGTAAATTACCATTTTTAACCTTAGTAATATAGTATTGCACCATACATTTCATTATAAAATATGGTATACGTTATGTAAGAAAAAATATTACGCATTTGAGTTAGCTAATACTTCTCTATTTTACATTATTCTTTTTATTCCAAAATATTCCGATGATCAACATCATGGGCACCATCAACAACATTGACACACATAGCCAAAGATACTGTTTGTGCAAAAACACTTAGAAAATGAAGTCAATAAACATAAATATTTTTTCTTAGGAAAATATTATAATTGAATATGTGACATCAATTAAACCACTTATCATTGGTAGTATAGTCAAAGTATGGAATACTTATATACTCACTATGTTATTTATAGATCCTAATATTGATAATTAATGTGGTTTTATTTTTTATGATAATATTTATAATATTGGCAATGATTCTCCTACACAATTCAATTCCGCTATAATATTTGGATATACAATGAAAAACAAAACAAATAAATTTTATAGATCTGTACTATTATCTTACAAATCAAACTCTATTTGTGTGGGCATATTTGCATGTGACATATACGGTTAAAATTACATGGCCATTAAACTGAACAATGTAAAGTTTTTGTGATATTCAAAATATGTGTGCATCTGATAGCCATTAATTAGCCATTATATATAAAGAAATTTACCAACATTCACATGTCTTTTGTAACTCATGCACCTAAGAAATTAGTGGTTGGAAGTTTCAGATCCATGTAGTTATAGATTGTCATTTTTTTTTACATTTACTAAACACTTAATTTTTTTAAGCTTCTAGCAAGAATATTGGCATAAGGGAATAAATATGTAAGTGTAATATTCTATTGTATAGATATAAAATCTAGCACTTTGGTAGATTACTAGGTCTTAATAACATACTACTATTTATATGCTTCTTACATGAGAAAATTACTAATGGATCTAGCCTCCTTTTTACCTTAGGGACCTCACTACATATTATGACCCTTCATACTTAACATATTCTTGATCCATACATAAGTTCCTAGCCAAGATGCCATCATCCAGATACTCTCATCCCCTCTAGGCTCAATAGACCTCTTTGTATTTAGTTCACTCCTCTTTTGGTCCTTTCTAGATGTTGGGAATCCTTATCTCTTAGGGTTCAACATTTTAGGGATCAATTACTAAATTTGAATAAGAGAAGCATATAAATATAAAATTATGTGAACAAATTAAAGAGCCAAGATCTAATCATATATACTATCACCTAAGGTTGAATATCACAATAATTTAAAGAGCATCATTTCATCCACCTAATACCATTACAAGAAACAATCCATGCACACATCCATTATGTCTTTCTACATCAAGCTAATTTTATCCCTATCAAGTGTGACACACACCAGAGCCACCTCACACACGATTTCATACACATGCACATATAACTACATTGGATATGAGATATAATGTAGCACTCAAATGTAAGATCACCATTGTGACAATCGAGGACAATATCAACCCTCATGTTTCATATTTTGTTTTTAGGATTTGATGTTATTTTGATGGTTTTATAGGTTATCTCTTTATTACAAGTTATCGATGACATCCGCAGGAGTTGTGTGACATACTAGAGATAGATAACAAGGGTTTTGGATTAACTAGATACTTTGCAAAATTGATTTATGGACCTCCTATGTAGACCCTAGTACCTACAAATGGGTCATAGCATCTAGCGCCCCAAGACTCACTTCCGTATACCTCATTCCATTATCCTCATGTACTTCTACATTTTTATGGGCTCGGTTGCGACCTCATGCACTCAAGTTTGATCAGTTTTCCACCTTCACAAATTGCTAGGAATATCAAGAAATTAGTTAAGTTTCTTAAATATTCATTGCACTTAGTGTTTTACCTTTATTTGTTATTTCTTGAGTCATATAATGTAATTTAATTCCATTTCTTCTTTTTGTAACAAATGTTAGAATTTAACATAAGTAATAACATTCCATTTAGTTTACTTTTTAAACTCATTTGGTGAATCCACAATGAAACACTCTTATTGTTTGGATCCTTAAACCATAAGTATCTCCCCTAATGCCTTCTTATAGTCTAATCTTGAGTGTGCCAATAAAATTAAATATTTTTTATCTACTACTTATCTTCATCCTAATACTTCTCCTATGTATATCATATATTCACTAAAACATTATCATTTCATGAAGATCATATTACTTTTACATCTGATGAAATCACTTCTCAATCTATTTTAGATAATGATCCACCCCTTTATATTCAAGTTTGTATCAATAACATAGGGGTTAAGTGAGATTTAGTCGATAATGAATCCAAACATAATATTTTTAATCTGACATTTATTGACCAAATAATCCTTTCTAGTTCCTTCATTTGTTTCTATTCATGGATTTAATAATATTCCTAAAAGGGTCTTTAGTATAATTACACTTCCCAAGATCATTAGTCCATGCACTTTGTCGGTACCATTCCATGCCATGCCTAACAATATTAACTATAATATTCTTTTTGGATGACCTTGAATCCATGTCGTGCTTGTGGTCCCTTCCACCCTTCATGTGCATATTAAATTTCTATACCAAGGCATGGTTTATGAATATTTAGCAGATCCCTCTCCATTTTCCTATTGCAAAATTATTGATCATTCACCTAAAGACCATACTTTGGCCACCTCTCCTCCTAACTTAAAACAATATGGTCCTGGGAATCACTATCAACTTTGCTAAGGATTCAATGGAAATGGGTTCAAGAAATATCCAAAAGGATTCAAAGAATCTCTTTCCATTCTAACACAATCTACTAGGATCGACCTCGAGATATGACCCTAAGCTTGTTTGTTTTTATTCCTTCTCATCTCTTTTTAAGGTTTACACTATTTCACATACTCATCATCAATTTTTTTATTTTTTTCTCACTACTACAACTTCCTTTGTTACATCAAATACTCCAAACACGTTGCCACATCTACCACCATGACATGATTTATCTTCCATGCCTGAATAGATCTCCATCTCTTAAACACTCGGGGAGGATCACGCTTAGTATCCCCATTCTAACATCACCAGTTGAATATCATTTATTATTATTACACTTTACACTTCATATTTCACATCTTTGAGCAATCATACACAACTTGATATACTATTGTATCATCAACACTAATGGTTAGTTATAATTTGGAAGTTAGTGGAAATACATACATAAGGTTCATGTGGGAAGAGTAGATCTTAAATAAATCACACGCGAAGAACAAAGAAAAATTCGGGACTTAGCCGTTTTTCCGATGATGATCTATTTCTAGAGATAGCATGCATAACACACAAACCGGTTAAAGACATGTGTGACACACAATGGCTATATTTGGAGGATCAGATATGAAGTGATTTTCATGGATGTAGGCTAAAGATAGAATTATGAACTGATAGTTGACTAAGAAAGATATATTGTTAGCATTCTTGCATATAAGCCTATTTTTATAACGGCACTTGGCTAATAATAGCATGCAACCTATTTTAGGATTAGATAGGTGGTGAAGGGAAATTCCCCTCCCTTATAAATATGTATTGAACTATGTAGCATAGATAGAAGAGGTGACTACCGAGTTATTTAGATGTTATGTTGCCAAATAGATGTGTGCATGAGCATATACTACATCATATTGTAAGGAAGCTTTTATGTAATACTCGCATTTAATATAATGGAGGTTATTGACTGAATCAAGGTGTTGATCATGGTTATATTTTATTATGGCATGAATGTTATCACTATGATTATTATTTGATTCATGATACTTTAAGATCTAGATCTTAACCTGGACCGTGGAATGATATATTAATTATGGATCTCAATGCTTTAAGTCTTCAACATGCTAACATCTTGCAATAAAAACCATAAATAGGGGCCTAGTACCCTTGTGTGCTTTAGGTGATTGCTTAATCTATACTTGAGTGATGTTCCAATGCACCTAGGATTTTATCGGTGAGTTCTAGGCTACATCATTGGTTCCATTGACAGGACCTCTTTTCAGCTTTTTTCAGGATGGTTTGAGATGAAGACGTACTGTTGACCCTTGAAACTTTTTAGGAGTGGATACATGATCTAGAAGAAGAATACGCATGGTTTTTTAGCACTAGATCTGATTTTAACGCACGCGTATGGGTGGAACATAATCTATATGAAAATTTATATGAGATCTTCTTCATTATCTTTCTAGTAGAATTGTACAAGTGGTCGATTGCTTATGCTTCTAAAATAAATTGGAGGCATCACACACTTTTCTAGACACAAGAAGAATTTCATTCCCTTTATGATGTTGATATGATTTTAAATTGTGCAGTGGATACTTGGTTAGATGGTGTTTTGAACAGTTATATCTTGGAGTACTCAATTTCAACTTATCCATGCCCAAACGTAGCTAAAATCTATTTTTGGCGATATCCAAGGGGAATTTACCTACAAGGAATTCCACTAGTGATCAAGATCTTGATGGTAACTTTGAATATGGAGAGTCAACTGATGGTGAACTAAACCCCACCACGTGCGGGGGTAGGAGAAGGTTTGGTGAAAGATGGAAGACCTAGTGGTAGAAAGGAAGAGAGAGGAAAAGTGGCTTAATTATAATGAGGCACGTGAGAAGGAACTAGAGAAGCAAAGGTGGAAGGTTGCAGAGTAAATGGCATTGTGGATCAAGATAGTTCAGAAGGATTTGAAGTTCACATAGGAGACATGGAACTCAAGCCTCAGGAAATCCCGATTTAGGTAAACATGACATAGAACCCTCCTCATCCTCATGTAGAAGCGCAATAGTAGAGATGACCTAGGCCACGTATGTGCATCTGAATCCACTTGGAAACCTTTCCCTTGCGCTTGGTTTTTCATCATCTAGTACAAAAAACATTCAGAAATCTAATTCAAGTAGTGGGAGGGTAAGAGAAAGTCTTATAAGAGGTTCAATGATGGTAGTGCAAATGGATTCATTTTTATATGGGCATACCTTTTCAAGTGTATCATCTACGTAGAATTCAGACGTATAGATTTTTGAACTATATTCTAGGAGTAGTAATCCTTCGTAGACTTTCGGGTACAATTCAATTATACTAATGGGATGTAGGGAAGTACATCTTTTGGTCCGATCAGTAGCTACGGGTTTGGGATTAAGGTATAGGTAGCTATAGCTCGTGGATCTGGAAATTCTAGAGGTAGAGGACACACAAGAGGTTCTAGATCGGGTGGGGTAAGGTCCTTACCAACTCAAGAATATTTACATGGAGATGTCTCTTCATCTTTCTGAGTATAGGGGCATAGAAGATGTTGTTGAACATGTGCACATGTGTGAGATACTCTGGCATGCAAAAGGAATCATGGATTCGAGCGTAGGATAAGTGAATTTTCTACTACACTACAATGGCACACACACAATTAGTACATAATGTTTGACCCGATCATACTTGCATACACTATATAGCTTTAAAATATGTATTCTTTAATGAGTTTCACATCCCCGAGTTTGAATAAAGAGTATAAGTGCACTCAAGGATATTAAGAAAGGCACCACCGAGAGTGTCATAGAGTATGATGTACATTTTAAAACATTTTTATCTAAGATTTCTTATGATATTCATGCAAGACAACATGCGAATGGTTTTTTGAGGCCTGATTACACCTTTTAGGAGGGTGCTATCACATAAAACATACACTACTTTGCGTGAAGCACTAGAAGCGATCTTACATGCTTGAGCTAGTTGGAAGTATTAACACTAGGGTGAGCCCACTTTTAGAAGCACATATCACAACTATGGAAAAATAGTTGGAGAAACTATCAAGCAGATTCAACACATGAGATGCACACAGGGGACTTGATGCACAAATTGTGAAGTAGAGGGTCACACAAAGGATATTTTTCCCCATAGATTTGTGCACTTACTACTATTAGACTATGAGATATGCCATTTAAACAATGATGCTAGCTGATTCCCATTACTTTAACATGTAATAAGGAAGAACGTTTCGTGCTACTATAAAATATTTAGGTCCATGACTCATGACATGGGAAACTATCAAATTGATTGGTCGATCCATGATGCTATACACATTGGTGGATGATGGACAGGAGTTTTAGATAACTCTAAAGGCAAGAACAAGCATTAAGATTGGGATCACAATAAGGCACGTGTTATGATTGGAATGAATGGAATTTTGAAGGTGGTCATTGCATAGGTCAAGGATACCATGGTGGATTCGAGAGGACGAGGCCATGGTTGTGGAAGAAGTGAGTTTCCTCGCGGAATATGTTATACATGCGAATCTCCCGACCACTACAAGTGTGAATGTCCCTAGCATATTACATGTTATTTCAAAGGGAAAGAATCATAGTTATGAGGAATTCCGTACATGTATGAACATCTCAATAAACAACATATGAAAGAAAAAAAGGCACAATAATGGTTAGGATATAGTGCGTTATGGAAAATCAAGGTGGATGCCTAAGTTGGAAGTAGATTCCGAGGTGTCATGCAAGTAAAGATCTTGACCCGCGGCGAGGTAACATGCGCTAGAGAATCATTGTAGCGAAGCCTATCATCACTAAGGAGGACATTCTACATGCACAATACCTAGATCCTACCCATTAGAAGGAGGTTTACCAGAAACCATGGGGGTACTTAGAAAAGTTTAGGGAGAAATATAGTATTTAAAGGAGCAATCAAGGAAGATGGAGCAAAAAAAGCATCGGAAATGGTCCAAACTGATTTGGATGACTTGAGAGAACTATGAAAATTATTACATCGGGAGAATATCATTCAACTATTGGGGAATCGGTTAAAAGTAAATACTCTGCATGTAAGTATTGAGACTAGATGAAAGATCCTACATGAAAATATTCCCCTCATAGCCTAGATTATGAAAAGGAAATCACTCGAATGTTGTTATGGATGGGTGGCTATTGAGTAATATAATGATTGATAGTGGTGTGAATTAAATGTTCTTACTTTAGATGTATGGGTAAAAATGAGGATACACCATTGCACGGTCATCCTCTAATGTATTGTTCATGGCTAATTGGACTAAGGCCACTCCCATCAAAGTTTTAAGAGATGTGTCAATTACCATACAAGAAACCAAGTTCACCGGAGACTTTGAGGTTTTAGCGTTGGTAGAGTCAAATAGCTTCCCATCTCTATTAGGGTGTCCTTGGTGCTATGTAAATAATGTTGATGTTTAGTTTAACAAGGGTTATATTAGTTTTGAAAACAAGGAGGAAAGAGTTATTATCCCTATAATAGATGAAAAATTTATGCCCTATGTTGAGACCTTGAGTGAAAAAGACCTGAATAGGATTTATGTATGCACCATTCAAGATCCGTAGATTCTTGAGCCATCTAAAAAAGGAATAATTGATTGGGAGGATGTATAATATATTAGCGATACTACAAGTGTTACTTATGATAATTGGGCTCAGTAATAATTATGAGGTGAAGTAAGGAGCATATTTCCTAAGGGAAAAAAACTACTTTATGTCAAGAGGATAGGTAACAACTCGGTACCTTAATACACCATAGAAGGAGATCATATGGTATTATCGCATGCCATAGAGGAACAGTGGATAGACCCATTGAGAGAATAAATATGCTAGCATATACACTACACGGACAACAAGGCACTAGTGGGTGGTCTACAAGGATAATCTTGTAGAATGAATGAAATTAGGATTGATCTTACTACTAGGTTCTTCAAGAGAAATACACCTACTCGAATATGGACTTATCATGGTAACCATCCTATTCAGCACCACATTCAAAAGTGTGAGAGACTCTAGATAGAGGGGTAGGAAGCTTTACCACCTTCACTATGAGTTCACAAGGTTGTGCACATGTTTGGTATGTCTAAGCCTAAATCCATAGAGAGACTGGGAATTGGCAAGATTTAATTACATGAATGGCCAAAACGTTTGATTTCTTTTCTACCAAGCCTCTATTGGAAGAAGCATTAGAATTCATAAAGCGTTTAACTATGGGAGATAGTGCCAGGAAAAGAAATCCTTCAGAGTTATTAGATGAAGGAAACTCAGAGCACATTTTTTTGAAGAGATAGAGGCTGATGCCACACTACTTCAATGTGATTACCTTGAGAAATAAAAAGTTAAAATGGTCTACTAAGTGGATGACAAAGAAGTATAAAATATACATGTAAACCATTCAATAGGTAGGCGTGATTTGTTAAACAAAGTGTAGATAAGACCACATGCGCCTATCATGAACCTATGAAGATAAATAATGTGAATATTGGATCGATGTTGAGCCTAAGGAAGCCATAATTGTAGACTATTGGTTAGACTCGAGGTGGTAAAAATCATAGAGCTACTACTGGATTATCAAGAACTATTCTCTCGAGGGTACCACGAACTTAAATTCATGCATGAATCATTAGGGGAGATGAGGATAAATCTTAAATAGGGTGCACACTTAGATAGAAATAGACCCTACAGGATGAGCCCCAACTTGCATGAAAAGGTCAAAGAAGAGATTGAAAAAATGTTGAAGTCTAGGATTATAAAGCCCACGATTCAAAATGGGTTAGTCTAATGGTGATCCATATCAAGAAGGATGGATGGATTAGGATCATGTGTGTACTACAAGGAATTGAATGTTGCATGTGTTACTGATCCCTTTCCTACGCCATTCATTAAGGAAATACTAGAAGGCATTGTAGGGTAGGAAATCAATTTGTTTATAGATGGGTTCTCTAGGTATCATCAAGTTAGGATTTTCTAGGAGGATCAAGAAAAGACTAATTTTACTCTACCGAATGGTGTATCTTTTCCTATATAGTGATGCCTTTCGGTATGGAGAATGCGTCTACTATATTTTTCGTGCATAGTTGTTCAAGCATTCAAGGAATTTATTCACAACTTCTTATAGGTTAATTTGGATGATTGGATGATGTATGGATTAATTAAGGATCATTGTGACAATCTACACTTAATGTTTGAAATATGTAGACAGGTTGAGTATCTATTTAAACATAAAAATTACATATTTTCTACACCATTTGGGATACTATTAGGACACATAATCTGTAAGGAAGGTTTGTTAGTTGATCCTGAAAAGGTTGCAGTCACTATAATCCTAAAAGAGCCTACAAGTCAGAGTGAGGTGCGTGGATTTTTGGGTCATACAAGATACTATAGAAATTTTATTAAATGATATGCCAAATTTTTCTCACCGTTAGAGGAGTTAATGAAAGGGAAAGGTATATTTGACTGGGGAGAACCGCAGAGTGTGCATTTGAGACATTAAATAAGAAACTTACTACCACACCTATCCTGCATTTTCCTTTATGGAAATAGCCATTTCATGTACATGTGGACACATCTAGCACCGACATTGGCACAATATTGGCTCAGCCTGGAGAAGGTATTATAGATCATCCTATATGTTTTGTTAGTAGAAATTTGACTCTTGTAGAATAGAACTACACAACTACAAAGCATGAAGCTTTGACAATGATCTATGTGCTACATAAATTCACATAGTACCTACTAGCTACACCCTTTTTTTGTTTTATATAGATCACATAGAATTTAAGCATTTGGTAAAAAACCCATTTTTAGGGGCACATATGTAGATGGGTACTCTTATTTCAAGAATTTGACTTCAGTTGTGGTAAAACTATGGAAAAGTAATTTTGGACTAGACCATTTATCTAGAATATAATCGGGAGAAGACACATAGGAAATTGAAGATACCCTTCCCGATGCACAATTATATAGGTTACAACGAATGCCATTGGAATTAGATGACATTGTTGTCTTTCTATGAATAGGCATGGCACTAGAAGGAATGAAATCCTTGGAGAAGAAGAAAATTGCTATATATGCAACCATGTACATATTGATTAGTGGTGACCTATATAAATTATGTTAGGATGAAGTATTGTGTCATTTTGTATTAGAACATGAGTGTACAAATATTATGGAAGAAGCTCATGGTGGTATTTTAGGTGGCCACTATGCAGGTGACGCCACTGCTCACAAGATTCTACTCATTGGATTATGGTGGGAGACCCTATATAAATATTGTAAGGATTATTGCAAGGCTTGTGATCACTGTCAACATCTTGGGAAACTAGGTCAATGAGATGAAATGCCTCTAAGACCTATTACTAGTGTAGAACCATTTGAGAAATGGGCTATAGATTTTGTGGGTCCTATTTCACCAGCCGCATATAGGAATGGATCATGCTATATCATAACTTGCATAGATTATCTGAAAAGTGGGCAGAAGAAAAACCTACAAAGGATTGCACAATGGCTATAACATCCATGTTTATATAGGAAATGTTATTACACAATATGGATTTCCTATAAGTTTGACTAGTGATAGGGGTACACACTTTCGAATGAGACGATCATGATTTTATTGGATGAATTCATGATTTCACACTATAAGACTACACCCTATCATCTTCAAGCTAATGGTACTATTAAGGCTTTCAACAACCTTTTGAGCTATACATTGACAAAAATATATGATGTTGGAAGAAAGGATTGGGATGATAAAGTATCTATAGTAATTTTGGCATATTGAACAACATATAAAAGGTTGAGTAAAGCCACACCATTTTAGTTAGTATTTGACACGAAGAAGTTCTTCATATGAAATTTATGTTACCATCTTTGCATATTACGCATGATGGAGGTCTAGTAGATGAGAAAGCATTAGAAGAATGAATTGAAAAGTTAATAAAGTTGGATGAATGATGAGACATAATATGTTTGATTCAAAAAGAGAGAACACCGGACATAAAGCATAGCATAACAAGTCCATGAAGGATAAAAAAGTTTGAGATTGGATAGATGGTGATCCTTTATGATTCTAAGTTTTTGCACCACCCAAGAAAACTCAAAGTACATTGGTTGGGGTCATATGTTATCACTCACATACATGAAATAGGTGCTTGTAAATTAGAGGTGATTGATGGCACATGGTTACCCAATTACTTGAACAGAGTAGGTGAAGCCCTACTATAAATAAGTCTTCTTGGTGTTATTAATAAGGTGGTTTAGCCATTTAGATTAGGCTTTAAATTATGCATTTCCTTAATGCATTTCCTTCTTTGTCACTATGATTTATCAATTTACTTGGTGTGTTTGTGTAATAAGCACGTTTACATGCATAAATCTAATTATTATTTGAAGAATTTTTATGCACAAAGGACTGCACATACCCTTAGTGTGAGGTAGGTTATTGATATCCAAGAACATGACTATTGAAAATGAGTCCACATGAAAAGAACAAAGTGTTACGTGTGCTATTTAAGGTTGGAGAATTGAAAAAAAAGAGATTGCTTCGAAACAAGGACCATAGATGGAGATGAACGAAGAAATAAGTATAATGCAAGGTAAGGAGAGGCCATGGGAACTAATAAAGGAAGGTGCAATGGCAAGTTACTCATGCACATGGAGGCACACTGAAGAGAAGTCCACAACTAGGAGGTAGGAAGGCGCGCTAGAAGGTTATAACTTGGACACAAAGATGTACTTTGCATGGAAAGAATGAAAATGATCGATTAATGAGATGATTGTTGGTAGGTGAAGGACCAATAAATGCACTAACATTTTGAAAATATATATAAGGACGGGATGTGAGTTCATTTTAACTGTTGTAATTAAGAGAATTTGAAAATAGGTAAGTGTGAACAATTAGAGAAATCGTGTTGAGGTGCGAAGAGTGTGAAACCAGATGTGGAGAGAAGGTTTTTTCATAAGAGACTATTACGTTCCCATAGGTGAAGGGATTAAGAAAGGCATACATGTTACAAATGAGCTAGGTAACATAGTTTCCACTAGGGCATGAATATTTGAACTAGGGTTTCAACTTTCTCAATTACAAAGGGAAGAAAGGAGATATTTTTAGATGGCACCAAGAGAGAACCCGCAATGTGAGGTAAAAGGAAAGAAGAAGGTCGAAGTGGAAGAAGAAATTTCTCTTAAGAGTAATTTTTCAAAATGCACGATATCAAAGGGTGTGATTGTGGGACAAGAATGGGATTACCAGATCCCTCAATGTAAAATTAGAGATTACAACCATCTAACATCGGATAATAAGAAGGATCTTGATGCGTTGTTGATCACAAAAATGAATAAGCACACATCGAAGATATGCCTATGTACGATGACACGAGTGAGAAGTTACTGAAGCGAGAATGGAGTCTACCAGCTATATGAGCTTCTAGACTTTGGGAAGTATCAACCATTTTATCAATGGTTAATGAGATGATTCCATGAGGACTTCTTCTACTTCACTAGATAGAGGATTAGAATACCAAATGCTTTGATTTCAATAGTGAGAGGACTAAGTGCCTCAAGAGTATATCTTGAGAGTGATTTAACTGATAAGGCCACAATCCTAGAGACAACGAAAGATATATGGTATACCAAAGGTCCGCGCGGCATTGAAATTGAAAAATTAAAGAAGTACCTAGTAGTGTAGGCAACCGCACATCTTGTAACAAAGTTGAATGACCAAGGAAGGTGGGCATAGGTAAACACAATGTGGTTGCACATTGTTAAGAAGTTGTCTCAAGGAGTGGTCTATAATATCGTAGATCACATGGAAAATACAATCATTGAAGAATCACGGATAAGTGACTGAATAATTTTTGTCTCTTGTTTATTGTCTTCAGTGTTTATGGAGATTGGAGTGCTCGATGGGCCAAAGGAGAAGATTTGGGAGTACCCCATGGAACACAAGTCACCTACGGAAAGATTTGGCAAGTACCTATGCGATGCATCAATGAGTGGACCATTCAAGCAGATGATGGAGAAGTGGTATGAAAGACTCCATATAGCATTCAAGAAGAGTAGCGCATACCCAAGGAGTTTCCTTCAAAGGTCAGGGTAAGGCAAAGATAATTTGTAGTCTACTAGAATTTTTACATTATGTGATTTTTGATGAAGGATGGAGCTTGGATCCCATGGTGTAAAATTCTATATACCTTCACATAAAGGTATTTATAGGCATTAATTCATTGGTTTTTAGATGCGTGTAGGCTAACCTTCAATACTGATACAAGGTATATTGCGATTACCACACTCTAAGAAACAAATATGTATATCTAGGGTAGAATTCTTACATTGATAGGATTATCTCAATTATTATAAGCATGAATCCTATAAGCTTCATATTTGGGGATAGTGGGTCTGTGCTTGTGTACCTTAAAATCAAACCCAAGATGGAGAAAACAAAGTATGTGGAGAATGATTTTGAACTCCTAGGGCTGTCAAAAGGTAAGCATACAATGGAAAATATTCCAGTGCCTAAGCCCACTAAGAAAATACAAGTATATGATGAAGAAGAAGAGCATGAGGATAGTAGTGGTTTGGAGCACGAGGCAGAGACATCCTCTAAATAAGGAAGAAGTTGAGCACGCATCTAGTCCACCTCATCCATAAGAGGGAGATGATGAGGACATGGATCCAGATCTGAAGGAGAGTGCCATTTCAAAAGGGTATTTAGGAGAACAAGGACCCAAGGTGCTACTCCACAATCAGTGCACAAATCACCTCGACTCTCTCCATAGAAGGAGACAACTAAGAAAATAATAAGGAAGTTGAAGCTGAACGAGGAGGTGGAAGAGTCTAAGGAAATCACACCCAATTCCCCTACACCTTCGTAGAGAATGTGGTATAACCAAAAGATGAAGATATGAAGGATGGAGATGAGGAGAAAAGGAAGTAGATGAGATAGGAATCAAAATTTCTCGGGGTATAGTAGAACAAGCTCTAAATCTTGAAGCCCAAGTTCCTAAGGGGGAAAGATCAAAGAGAACAAGTGGAGAGTATGTTCCAATGGTTATGGGCTACATCGAGGACATATGTAAAATTGTCTACACTCATTTTCAAAGCACAATGACACAAAAGGAGCTGTATGGTTGGGAGCTGATGGATGAAGATATGGTAACCATGCACACAAGGAAGCACCTGTCATGGTCGATACACATTCACATGGATGAGAATGACTTTGATGTATGTGAAGATTCATGTGTATCAAGGATGTTGAAGAAGACACCTCAAGAAAGACACATAACAATAAAGTCTATTGTTATGTCAGATTAACAAGTCAGCAATGCTTTGGTTAAGGTCTCAACAAAGGTGCCACAAAGTAAAATATGGATAAGGCTGTAATAATTAGGGCACCGAGGAGGAGATCAAGACTAAGGATTCTAAAATAATGTGCCTAAAGAAAACTTGGCATAGAAGTAAAGTTGTTTTCGTCATCATGGTAGAGGACGTTGGGGACAATATCATGAAAGAAAATACACACTTAGAGGTAAAGGTACCCAAAATATTTCCTTCGCTAATGCATTATGTAAGTATTGTAGTGGAATTATTGCTTGAAGATGAACCTTTGTGCATGCCACGCAAAAGGATCCAACACAGGAAGCAGAGTGAGAAAAGGCTTTGGTGATGATAAATATTGCATCATATGAGGGGTTACTTTAGAGCTTGTAGGAAGAAATTAAGAAAGAAGACCGAGGCTAAATATCTATATAGCCCCGAAGCCGTTATAAGAATCAAGACAATTTTGGAAGACAATGATGTTTTGAAGGGCATGAATTATGAGACCTTGGGCCGCACATAATGATTAACACTTGTCAAGCAGAAGCGCGAGGCCCTTACAACTTCTCAAGAACCACACAAGGAAAGGCTAGATGATCTTGGGAAACTCATCGTGCAAAAGAGACATATTAGAAGGAAGGATGACAACAATGTCAAAAATTGTGTTTGTCTTGTAGAATGAGAAAGGAGAGATTGCAAAAGATGAGTTAGAGTCAATTGCAATGGATATACTAGAGAAGGTAGAGGATGTGCTCAATAATTGATAGAATTTACAGGTAGAGATAAATTAAGAATATCTAGAATTGATTCTTCAGGTTGAAGTAGAAGAGGTTGCATGGTACATACATTATTTTATTCATAATATTATTTTTATTTTTCTATTCATATTCTTTGATTCATTTTAAAGACAACCATTTATGGGGTGGAAATGCAAATAGTGTAAGGTAATGTTGGTTGTTTAAAATCTAGCACATAGTGAAAATACATAGAAAAAGGTTCACACGGGAAGGGAAAATCATAGTCAAAAGCACGGGAGGATAAAAAAGGAATCACGTGTGAAGAACAAAGACAATTTTAGGACTTAGTCATTTTCATGATGATGAGCTATTTTTAGAGATAGCATACCGAACACACAAAATGGTTAAAGACTTGCGTGACATGCAATGGTTATTTTTGGAGGATTGGGTATGAAGTCATTTGCATGGATGTAGGATAAAGATAGAATTATGAACTAATAGTTGACTAAGAGAGATCTATTGTTAGCATTCTTTTAGGTAAGCCTACTTTTCTAATGGTGCATGGCTAATAATATCATGCGACCTATTTTTGAATTACATAAGTGGTGAAGGCAAAGTACCCAACCTTATAAAGATGTAGTAAACTATGTAGCATAGATAGAAGAGGTGAGAACTCGAGTTACTATGATGTTATCAAGCCAAATTTGATGCACACATGAGTGTATACTACTCAAGTTATTGTAAGGAAGCTTTAGTGTATTACTGCATTTAATATAATGGAGGTTATTGACTAAATCAAGATGTTGATCATGGTTATACTTTATTATTGCATAAGTTTTCTCACTATGATTATTGTTTGATTTATGATAGTTTAATATCTAGATCCGAACACGCATCGTGGAATGATATATTAATTATGGATATGAATTACGTAAGTCTTCATCATGCTAATATCATGCAATAACAACCCTAAAGAGGGGTCTGATATGTTTACACACTTTGAGTGAGCCCTCAATCTAGGATGAGTGATGTTCTAGTGTGCTCGGGATTTTATCGGTGAATTCCAAGATGCATCAAACACCTAATGATGCACTCTTGTGCTAAGGTTAACACTTGATTGTTGAGGGCATACTATACACATGAACCTCACAAAGTGCACATCTCACATCTATGACACATTCTTCTACACATTACACATCTAATGCCTCTATGAGATCTTCTTCTTCCTACACATCATACATATTGTGCACTTTTTATATCTTATTATATACATCATATACACCTTTTTTACACACTATACACATATTTGACATCATATTTTTATACATACTATGCATCACACATGCATTACACTCTTATATTACACTATCTATATATTTCCTACTACACACTATACATCTTCACTCATCCCATTCAACACATATCTTTTAGGTGTATTAATCTCAATAAACACACTACACACTTACAATATACATCATTCTAACATAATCTACCTTCGCATTATGTTATTCTACTTTACACTATATCCATCACGATCAAACCATTATAGTGCATACTACCCAACAACACACTCTAGTTTTATGGTTAAAAATCAATTGCTGAGGTTCGAATATGAATTGAACCTCACCCCATCACACTTACATAATTCCATGCTTGGTATTCACAAACAATCAATATTAATAGCTATCACATCAAGCGATGTTATTCTAAAATTTACGGTTTGTGCTTCACAATCAATACCTTATACAGGTCTTAGTCACACATTCCATGATATACACTTTATGATACATCATATATAATTATACCATCCCATCCAAATATTATTGATAAATCCTTCTAATCTCATAATCAATATTTCACATCACATGACATCACTTTCTAATATATGATTTAGGCTTCATAAACAACACTTTTTTAGCATCTTATTCAATATTTGTATCATCTACACAACATTCATTCCTCAAAATATTTCTCCCGCAACAACACTATTATAAAATCTACACTCCAAGGTCTATAAATCAACTTTTTCGAACCTACAAAAACATCATTCTAACCATTTCCCGATGATGCACTCTTTCTATAATGGTTCATTCTTGATTGCTTTGAGGGTTCACATATAAATGATCCTAATCTCACTAATGCATACATTTGTACTTTTAAGGGGGAATATTACCCTATCAAAATCACACTACATTTTGTTCCTTCTCATGCACAACATAATGCATATATTGGATACATTTACTCTTTCTTTATTATGCTTAAATGTACACTTTATTATGCATGCTAGATAAATATCTTATATGTCATTATATTTATCATAAACACATGTGTTTCAGTTTTTTTCTAGTTGTGATCACCGAATATACACATATCATTACATGTAATATGGATGCTTTTCATCGTACCTCATACCACCAACAAAGGACTCCCGGGGCATCTAATTTTATACACATTTTAGGTGATATCATTTGATTAGTTTACATATCACATTACTATATTGGATCATACATTCTTAGACATACTTTATATCTTTCTGACATGCTAGCATGCTTCATGTGTAACATTTAATTTGTATTTTTATATACCTCCATGTTTATTTGATGTTTACTTATAAATTTTTTCCATTATTTTCCATCAGTATGCCATTATTTGTGGGCTTTTCCCTATGTTTTATCTTCTATGTAAAATGTATTCTTTTGGCCACTATGGCCTCAATTGTGTTGTGAAATCATGAGTGATGTGCCATGTTTGAAACCCATTTTTGTGGTCTACATTATATTCTTTCCTGTTAGCTTAGACACTATTTTTATATGTGTGTTTATCTTGTTTCTAATAACACTTATCTTCTAGCCACTCTTTGCATGTGCGTTAGTTTCTACCAAGCACATTCTCTCCTACATAACAAGATCAAATTAGCATGGGGTTATATTTTTCACCACATCCTCCTAGCATCATTGTATGAACCCCAAACAAGGGGGCATCAATTGGGTAAATCACTCACCCCATTTAGTAGTCATAGTAAAAGTTCAACAATATATAGCGACACATCAATAATCTAAAGTTACAGCTTTAACACAAGAAAAACACACAGATTAACATAGTCTACATACTCAAACATGGCTCAAAATAAGACTTCGGCCCTTACTATAGTAGAGAAACTAGTGCCGAAATCAAGAATTGCACACATAGGTGCTTTTGTCCCTTCCTAGATGCCTAAGAACAAGGGGAAGATACATAGTTTTTTTAGTTCAACACAATTTTCTGCATTATCAAAAATGATTTTCATAGGGAAGGTAGTCCTTCAACATTGGGAAATTTCATTTGATCATACATATTTACATCGGATCAGAATTTTACACACCATATATAGTGTTTTATTTACATAAAAAAGAAATCAAAGGTTGGATAATGATATTAATATTTTCTCCCTACACTACTTTTGTCGTGGAACATGATCACCCAAAATACCAACATTCACCATGCTCAAAAACTCTATGAAACAATCAAATGTTCAAGAATGATATCGACCTTTCTCCATACACTACTTCTATCATGGCAAGATATCTCCCTAAAACATTGCTCTTCGTTGACATTGTCAATAGCCTCTCTACAATCTTTTACTCATTACGGATAAGGTGCACATGTTCCTTATTTACTTTTCACCGTTTTACATAATGTTTTCATGAATTTTTACACACTTATATATATAAAAATATTTGAATAATTATTCATTTTTACCCTCCATGTTATTATTGAGGAAGCACGTCACCGTTTGTATAGAGTCTTCTGCTACTTTATTGAATTTTGGAAATCCTTTGACTCTGTTCCACGGGAGGCCCTCTTCCATAAATTTAGAGACATTGGCATTTCTAAAACGCTTCTTGTCACCATCACCTGGCTATATGAGGAGGTCTTGGGTCACCTTTGTACAAATTCTGGGTGTTCTAACTTCATTAGTATCACCAACGAGTCAATCAAGTCTTCCCCTATCTCGTACTCTATTTGGAATTTGTATTGATGAGTTGGAGGATTTTCTCTGGGATCGCATCTAGACAAAGATAGTTTTCTTCTTTACAAGGTTTATATCTACATCCTTTTTGTGGATGATATGGTCCTTTTGGATTCTTTTGTGGAGGGGTTACATTAAAATTTGACACATTATCTATCTTCTGTGATCATAGACAACTTATAATGAACTTGGGTAAAACCAATGTTATGGTTTTTAATGCGCTAAAGACCTCTTAGTTTAATTTTTTCTACAGAGGGAGGAATTGTAAATCACCAACTCCTATACCTATCTAAGGGTCCTCTTCTCTAGTCCTTTCTTCAATCTACACCTAGCTATTCAACTGTAGATCAACAAGGGGTAAGGATCCCTTGCGATATTGGAGGAACAATGCTTTTTTAATCATTTTTAGGACACTTTTTCCAAAATGTATATCTCAAAATCTCTTGTGAGACCCATAGTTATGAATGGTTCCAAGGCCTTGTGTCCCTCCCTTCTCGAGTTAGATTAGGCTTATTTTGAGCGAGTTTAGATCCTCATTCTCAAATCAATCTTTGGATGTAAAGAGACTATTCCTCACAATATTATCCTTTTTGATTTTAGAGATTTACCTTTCAGACTAGAAGTCATCTTTGGTCTCATCTCAATCTTGTACCATATTTAGGGAATTTTCATTTCTTCCATAGGTAGAGATAAGTACATCTACCTTGTCTACAATTATTTTTAAGACATTTCTCTTTCGACCGTAGTGATAGTTTTTGTTGCTAGTATGTCGGTTCTCTTGTCTTCTTGGATCCATTGGGATAAACATGGATCATCTCCCCATGTTAAGTACTCCATTGATGCTCCCGCTCATCTCCTTCCGAGAAAGCATGACCTACATAGAATCATCAACGATGTTATATACAGAGACACTTATCTAGAATACTTAGATCAAACCTCGTGTTTAGCTATGCCCCAAGATATCCTTCTACGCCAATCACTTCCTCGAAGTCAAAAATGGACACATATTTCGACCCACATATATCTCCCAACACAAGATGCATGCACTTTCAATATTTTTGGGCTAGTTAAGAGTTAGCTCTCAAAGGTTTCGGGTTGAGATTGATCACTAGTTGGATCAAGTCAAGAGGTTATGCCTACTTTTCTCCCTCCGGAGTTTGAGAATGAGGAAAAATTATTTTTTGATGCCCCATCTAATATGCAATTAGATGGAGGTTTTAATTTCATTTTCGTGAACTTCCAATGTTCATGACCTTCTTCAGTACTATGATCGAGGTGTCTCACTCTTTATTTACACAAAAATATTAAGCTTCGTAACACGATCCTCCATCCAACTTTGAGGGAGAATACTTCTATATGGATCACATATTTCTTTCATGTGATCCTAGGTGAGAGGGACACAAAGTAGAGACTTGATATTAATGTGGAACCCCTCCTAGATCTGTCAGAACCAAATGTGATTATTCCTAGGCTAGATATTTATGGATTTAGACCCAGGCCAAGGTCCCCTTCTCATAGTTTTCAGACCACTAGGCTCATCCACAAATCTTGAATCTCTACGGATCATAGGTGTCTTAGAAAACTTCCATTTCTAAACACCGATCATTAGCACATCACCGATTCTATCTAGATGGCTTTGGGAAATAGTCACGAGGGATAATATCGAGGATTTTCCTCCAACTCCCTTTCTTTTTCTTCATACTCTCTTTCTTCTTCTTTTGTTCTTCTCGAGACCTTTTTGGGTCTTCTCCATTGGTTCTAATTTTCTTTATATGGTGTAGTGTAATTTACCTATTTCTTTGGTCACTTATTGGACATTTAATAAAATTATCTTATCTTATCTTATCCTATCTTATTTACAGGCCCATCCTTATGGGAAGAGGTAGTAAACATCAACACACAACAAGAATCATCATCAACAATAGGTATAACATCAATAATCTATAAGTTTGTTTCCACCCAAGGGTCACTATCATCAATTTTATTTTTACATCCTTTTATTTAGTTTCCACACTTCATAACTTTTATCATACCACAATCTCTTTGTCTCGAAACACTCCTCTATATTGATCTAATAGGTTATAAAGTATGCATCTCTATATAATTTATGTTACGTAGATTTCTTCTCACCGACATAAAGTGTGGGGAAATGTAGACACAAAATCATGCATTTGGGTATGTTACTACGTCCTAATCACATACTACTATTCATATGATTCATATGGGAGAAAATTACTAATTGATCATTATACTTGGACTTTTAGCCAACCTCCCTCAAGGTCTTACAGAGGTCACCACCTAGTCTAACCCTTCATACTTCACCTATTATGGCTCTAGATACAAGCTCCCTAGACATCTTTGTATTTATCTTCCTCATTTTGGGTCCTTTTATCTTAGGCATCCTTATCTCTGAGGGTTTTGTCTTTTAGTGATAAATTAAGAAATTAGAACAAGATAATAAAATAAAGATAAAGATAAATGAAAAAAATAAATGACCAATCTCTAAGCATCTATACTATCACCTAAGATTACATCTCACAAGCATGTGAAGAGAATCATTGCATCCATTTAACAAAATTGCAAGAGACAAGGGTTGGTTTTATATATCATAATTCATAGGAGTGAAGTATATTCTATTCCATGCATATGTCTATTAAATATTTCTACATCTATCTACTTTTCTCGCTATCAAGTGTGACACATAAAATAGCCACCTAGGGCACAATTCCATACGCACACACACACACACATATAACTCCATTTTTCTAAGATGCGCAGTCAATGCCCATCATAAGATCACCATTGTGAAAACCAAGGATATTCTGACCCCTCATTTTGTGTATTTATTTTTTAGATTTGATCTTATTTTGAGGGTGTTCTAGGTGATATCAAGACTTACAGTTATTGATGAAAATCCACGAAAGTTGTGCGATATACTAGTCATAGATAACAATGGTTTTGGATTAACCATAAACCCTAAAAAATATATTTTTTGAACCTCTCCCGCATAGACCCTAGTGCCTAGAAATGGATCATAACATCCAGTCACCTTAGTACTACTCAAAGATACTTATTCCCTATCCCTCATGTACTTATAAATTTTTGGGCTCATTCAAGATCTCTTGTGTTCTATTTCTATCAGTTTTCCACCTTCACACATTGCCAAGAATATTATGAAATTAGGTAAGTGTCTTAACTATTCATTCCACCCTATAGTTTTCTTTTTAGTGTTTTTATCTTTATCCATCTAGAGTACTTTACTTGCCATATGTTCTTGTTGTATATGACAGAGAAAAAAATAATGAGGAGATAAATAAAGAATACAAAGAAGATCTTTGGCAAAAATATGTTTTCAAAACAGTTATTTCAAAATTTAAAGAGGTGTATGAAGATTTAAATTGTGGAAAAATCAAAATGAAACATTTGGATAAATTAGTAGATATTCTAAATAAATTTTACAAAAAACCATTCTATGGGATGTAATGAAAATAAAATACGAATAGGTTGAAGAATAACTTCAAGAAGGAGAAATAATTGGAAAACACAATGGGAAAAACACATTCAACATTGAGTTTTTATAAATATATGTATTGTATTACATGGAGAACACCCAAGATTATTTATTTTAATGGAAAACAATGGGTTGATATAAGCACTTCTAATTCTAAAAAAGACATGAAAGCCCAAATCATAAATCCTTTCTATCAACATTAAAAATTTGGAAGGAGAAAACCATGAAACCCCTTTGAATAAAATTCAAATTCAATGCAAACATGTAAAGATTAAAAAAAACTATTATGTATATTTGAAAGAGATAATAGAAAATAACATGCATCTATGCATCTATTGGGTTTGGGAGGGAAAGCGATGGAAGGGAAATCCCACCCAGACTAGAGGAACAAGATGCAATGCGGGAGGAAGGAGAAATAGAAGTTTCAGTTATCAGTGAAAGGAATACAGTTTTGAAACCCAAAGAAACTTGGTCTAATGTTGTCAAAAATGATGATTCGTCTCTGAAAAACAAAAGGTTTTTTCTTCAAGCATCCAAAGAAAGCTCTGGTTACATTCTTGAAATTCCTGACCATCTTTTGCATTCTACATCAGAAAACTTGAATAAGGCTTTAGTGGGAAAGTTGATGGGAGGGAGGCCTAATATTGACATAGTCAGAAGATGGACCAAACTGAAGTGGTCCTCTAAAGGGCATCTAGAGGTATGTGCTCTTTCGAATGGTTTTTTCTTTTTTTTGTTTTAACCTTCAAGAATATATGCAAAAGGATTTAGAAGAAGGTCCCTGGTTTTGGGGAAAGTCAGGCATGGTATTTACGGAAATGGGAACCCTCTTTCAATCCGGAAAAGAAAATCAACCAATTCCCGATCTAGATCTTCCTTGCAAACCTCCCTCTAGAATTCTAACATGAGTATATTATGAAAGGTATAGCTAATATTCTAGGTACATTTGTTAGTATTAATAATGCCACAAGACAAATGTCCCACCTTATTTGTGCTGTTTTTGCATCTACACTATTGCGGATAGAGAAATCCCAAGTAGTATTAAACTCAAATCAAAACTTGGGATATGGGATCAAAGGATTGAGATGGAAATATCTCCAGCTAAATGCTCTAAATGCAATGGATGGGGCCACTCCTCTCAGATTTGTAAGTTTAAAGTTTCTAAAGTGTTTATCCCGGTCATAACTAAGGAGGGTAATGAGGAAAAGGGGAAAGGCATTATGTAAAGTGCGGAGGATCACAGGAAAGCTTTTTCCAATTCCATGCTAGAATTTTTCTCTCCTCTTCACATAAAGGAAAATATGGTGGAAGAAATCCCTAGTTCAAAAGGAGCAAAGGAAAAGGACGAGGATGGTTTCACTCTGGTAACCAACAAAAGGAAATCTAAATTTTTGTCAAAGTCAGAATCGAAGGTAAAAGAAAAAGAGGAGGAAAATTTGATGGATCTTATGAAAGGTAGGAAGATTGACATTGGTAATTTTAACTTGAAAGAAGGGATTTGCAATGAATCTGTCAAGAATGATCTAATCCCAAAGGCAGTAAAGGAAAAGGAGGTTAATAAGAGCATGGAAATGGCAGAGGACAAAACAGATTTAGATGCTTCCAAGGACCAGAATATGGAAATGAATTTCTTCAAAGGGATGGAGGTTTTTCCCTCTATTGAGGATCTCTTGACCCCAATCAAGGAGCCTGAGGAGAAGAAAGAAGGCCCTAGTTCTGGATTAAAAAACCCCTCTAGGGAAAAATTAATATCCAGAAAAGAAAATTGAACCAAAAGGAAAAAAGGGGGATTCTTCATGTTCAACACCTCTCCTGGAGGAAGAGAACCCTATTAATGTGGAAGCTATAAATAACAAACAGGGTAGACTGAATAAATTGGAATCAAGGAAAAAAACAACCCAAAAGGAGATAGATTCAGGGAAATAGATGTGTTTGGACCAGAAGGTCTTTAGGAAAAATAAACCCAACCTAAGAAAATGAACTGCATATCTTGGAATGGGAGAGGATTGAATAGTCCTGTGAAGTGGAGAATCCTGAAGGATATGATTGAAAGATAGAAAAACTGATTTGCTTGTTATGCAAGAAACTAAAATGAAAGAAGAATCCTTCCTATCCTCTTATAAATTATGTTGGAAGAATTCTAAAGCCTTTGTTGTGAGCTTGAAAGGAGCTTCCAGAGGTTTAGCTGTGGTCTGGAACCCAAATAAGTTTGAGGGTACTCTATTGGTTAAAAGAGACAATCATATGGCTGTGATGATGAAAGATCTTGAAAATAGAAGTATATGGGTTATTTCAAATATTTATTCTCCTTACCATCACAAAAAAGGAAACAACTTGGGCACCATCTCCTTTATTTCAATTACTCTATCAAAGGCTCTAGCTAGATTGTAATGGGGACTTCAATACCCCAAGGAATCTAAGGAGTTCTCTGTTGGCATGGAGGATTCTAACATGTTTATATCTTCTTCCCAACTCCATGACATAGATCTAAAAGGTAGCAGCTTTACTTGGTCAAATAGAAGATCTGTCTCTCAACACATTCAAGTTAGATTGGACAGGGCTATGGTTTCAGAGGAATGGTTAAACCAAGACTTATCCCTTTTTTCACTTCCTCGGATTGGATCCGACCATAACCCCATTCTCCTTCAAATCAAGAATCCTTCTCGAAGAAGAACCCCCTTCCATTTTGAGAAGATGTGGCTCCAAAATGAGGAGTTGAATGATCTCATCAAAGAATGGTGGAAACTAAAGGTTAAAGGAACAACGATGTTTAGACTTTCTAAAAAAATTCAGAATGTAAAAGTTCACCTTAAAGAATGGAATAAAAAAAGCTTTGGGAATATTTTCCAAAAGAAGGCGGAAATCAGAGAGGAACTTCAGCTTATCAAAAGAAGTACTTGAAAGTCAGGTTTTTGAGAGTGATCACGTGGACCAGGTAAAGGAAAGCTCTCTCCTGGTGGACTACCATAATATCTTGGGTAAAGAGGAAATCTTCTGGAGGCAAAAATGCAAAATCACTTGGTTAAAGGAAGGGGACAAAAATACTAGATTCTTCCACTTATCCACCTTAAAGCGAAGAAGCTCTAACAAAATCAACAAAATCAGAAAGGAGGGAGGTGTCATGATTGAGGAACAAGAAGATATTGACAAAATGACTATCTCTTTCTTTCAAAATTTACTCTCAAACAGTCAGGATCATAATCTCTTGAAAGAATAGGTATTCCTTAATTGTATCCCTAAGTTAGTATCGGTAGAAGATAACACCATGCTTTTAGAGATTCCTTCAATGGAGGAAGTGGAATTTGTTTGTCAAACTCCTTAGCCCGAAAAGGCTCCTGGACCAGATGGTTTTCCCGCCTTTTTCTTTCAAATTTTTTGGGACATTATCAAAAAAGAGGTTTTTGATGTAGTAAGGGAATTCTTCAAGAAGAAGGTCATGTTAAAGGATATGAATTGCACCTTTTTGACTCTAGTTCTGAAGTGTAGTAATGCTATAGAACTAAAATACTTCAGACCTATAAGTCTTTGTAACACCTCCTATAAAATTTGTACGAAAATTCTGGCACTCAGGCTTCAGATGATCCTACCTAACATCATTTCGAATAGCAAGGGGGCTTTGTTATAGGTAGACAAATACAAGATGGGATAATCACTATCAAAGAGACTATTCATACGGAAAAAAATTAGTAAGAAGTTGGCTTTATTCTTAAAACTGGATATGGAAAAAGCTTATGACCGAGTTTCGTGGAGTTTTCTAGACAAAATCCTTGAAAGGTTTGGCTTTAACAGTGATTTGAGACAAATGGTTCAGGCTTGCATTTCCAATGTCTTGTTTTCTATTCTCATGAATGGCAATCCTATTGGGTTTTTTCCTAGCACACAAGGTTTAAGGCAAGGGGATCCCATCTCCTCTTTCCTCTTTATTTTAATGGTAGAAGCTCTCAGTAGAAGACTCAATGTTGAAATAGAAAAGGGTTCCATCAAAGGGATTTCTCCAGCACTTGAGATGGATAAATTTTCTCATCAACACTTTGTTGATGACACTTTTGTGGTGGGGGAATCTACTATTCTCGGAAGCTAGAAAACTCAAAAGCATTCTAGATTATTATATGGATGTCTCAGGACAACTGATTAATTTCAAAAAAATAAAAAAATTTCCTAAACACTATGGACAATCGCTGCAAGAAGATTTCTAAATTTTTTGAATGTACCTACAAACCCTTTCCCACCTTATATTTAGGAATTCCTCTTGGAGATAGGAGACCCTCCTGTTCCGAGGAACTTTCTAATTGAAAGGTTTGAAAGGATATTAGTAGGTTGGAAAGCTAATCTTTTATCCCAAGCTAGAAAAATTACTCTTTTGATTAGCTCTCTCCAGAGCCTCCATGTGTATGCCATATCAATATACCAAGTTCCTGTCACAATCAGGGAAAGATTGGAAAAGATCCAAAAGAGGTTTTTATAAAGTGGTACAGAGTAAGGATAGAATTTCTTTAGTTACATGGAGCAAAGTGTGCACCAAGAAGCTTGGGGACTTGGTCTCGGACTTGGTCGTCCAAAATGAATAAAGCTCTACTTGCCAAGATTGGGTGGAGACTAACTAAGGAAAATGGATTTTGGGCCAGAATCCTTAAGAGAAAATATTGGTAGGATAATAATGACAAAATATGGATGTTTAAACAAGCGACTTTCAATGGCTCATGCATTTGGAAATCCATTAACTTGTCCAAAGAAATTCTGAACAAGGGCAGCAGATGGAAAATAGGAAGAGGAAATGAGATATATTTTTGGAAAGACAAATGGGTAGGGGATTTTACCCTCCAAGATAAATTTCTACAAATCTCGGCATTAATGGAAGATAAAAATGGAGTAAAGGTGAACAACTACATGGCTATGGAAGAGATTTTTCAGACATGGAAAACTTTGGAAATGGATAGACATGATCTAAATGATCAAATGAGAGGGATCAATGAGTTCTTACAAAATTATGTATCATATAACTCAGAAAGACCAAGATAGAATCATCTCGGATTAGGAACCTTGTGGAAATTTTTATCACAAATCAGCCTATGGCCTCTTTTGAGGGTCAAACTGGGGGAAGAATATTTAATGGCGGGGAAGATTTGCAACAAGAATATTACTCCTAAGGTAAATGTGCTCGTTGGTTCACTTTTGGAAACAAAATTCGCACAATTGATAATCTAGAAAAAGAGGCTTCCAATGGGTTAATAGATGTGTGCTATGCAAAAGAAAAATGGAATCAGAATCATATGTTTCTAGAATGCACGTATGCACATCAACTATTCTCCTCAATTGTGGATCGGCTTCTCGGTTGATTAGGTTATCCCCAAAGATATAAAGGAAGCTTGGAACCAATGGGTATGTCCTTTTCATAGTCAAGGGCTTAAAAATCATGGATCATAAGCTTAAGCCATCTCTGGTGGGAAATTTGGAAGGAGAGAAACAGAAGGATTTTCAAGGACAAGAGTATCCCTATCAAACTGTCAATAAAAAATCTTTTTCAGGCAGTTAGAAACAATTTCTCAATCCTCCGGAAAAAAGAATTGGAAATTTTGGATTATGAACAACATTTCTTAGAGAATTGGCATGTCTCTGGGATTCCTCAATCTAATAGTCCTAATCCTAGAGTGGGGATTAAGTGGAATCCTCCTTGTGAAGGCTCTCTAAAACTTAACTTTGATGGTGTAGCAAAAGGGAACCCAGGGAAAGTAGGGGGAGGAGGATTCATAAGAGACTCTTTAGGTCGATTTATTCTTGCTTACTTCTTTGACCTTGGAAAACAATCTAACAATGTGGGGAGGTAGCTGCTCTGTTCTGGGGGGTGAAGATTGCAAAGGAAAAAGGTTTCAATCTCCTGGAAGTGGAAGGAGATTCATTGTACATTATTTCTTGTATGAGGGGTTCTTCCAATCCTTCCATATCTATTGAAGACTTTATCTATAAAACTAAATATTTTTAAATTATTTTGTGAATATTTCTTTTAACCATGTGTATAGGGAAGGCAATAATGGTGCTGATTTTGTTGCTAATCTCGGGGTTATCTCTAAGGGTCTCCATATAGTTGAGCAACTTGTTGGAATGAATGCAAAATTCATTGAAATCATGAAAAGGGAGGGAGCCTTTAATAATGTTGCTAACTCTCCCGCTCATGCCAATAACCTCTCATGATTTTATCTTACTTGTGTGAGTTGGTTTCTTTTGTTTACACGGGTAGTCGGGCCTTTTTGGTTTTGGAGAAGCTGAAAATTGAAACCACTGATTTTAAGGCCGTTTTGATTTGTAAGAGATTTTCTATGCATAGAAGGATGGGAGGAGACTTGGTATGCACGGAACCTTCTAGGTGTCTAGAGATTTCCAAGGAGGTGAAGTTCTCCTCGAGAAGGTGGGATTGCTGTCTTTTTCAAAAATTTCAAGGGCTATGATGAAATCCTGAGTGAAGCAGTTGCTAAAACATGGAACAAGGGAAAAATCCAGGTGGGAAACTGTTCCCTTACTATTTCTCCCAAGCTTATTGTAAATGTGACTAGTCTTACGCTTGAAGGTAGAATCATTTTTAAACCCAAATCTGATTACAGTCTTGAGATAGAATATTTTTTCCAAGGTAAAGGGGAACCTATTTCTCTTCATAATGTCTATGCTAGGTGTAAGCTACCCTCTCCATATGATGAAATTGCCAAACTTTTCATGTATTATATCACTTTGGAAGGTAGATATAGAGTCATATACGGTTACCATTTTCCAATGTTAAACAATATATGTAATGAAAAATTGTATAACTTTCCCTTATAATTATTCTCTTCTCTAGAAAAATCTATAACTTTGGTGAAGAAAGGCACTTTCATTATCCCCTTACACCAAGGTTTGATAAAAACTATCATCTGGCTGAGCACTCCCCTGTTGGGAAAAAATGACAAATTTGGGGCCTCGCCTTCAAACATTGCATTGGGTAAAAGGTCTGGGAGTAAGGAACCTAAGGAGGATAGCAGTGATGAAACTGGTTAGGGGAACCCAGTGGCCAAATGTACCAGATCTAGCACGGGTAAAGGGGGAGACATGTCTCAGTTCAGGAAAGTTCAGTTTTCGGGTTGGGCTGAGGAGGATAATATCACTTATGTTTCTGATGAAGGCCCTGGTGAAACCCCTTCACAGAAGGAATCCTCTCAAGAGAAAGTGGAAGGGGAAGCTGCGAGCAGTGAGGATGTTGAGAGCTTAAAAGAATAGGAGTCTTCCAAGAATACTGAGGAAGCTATCCACTATCTTCACAATCTAAAAACAGCCCAGATGGAGCTTTTCTCGCCCAAGAAACTGCTATAAAAACTCATGCCTTCATGAGAGATTTTGAGAACTACAAATTGAACAATGACATCAACAAGCACAAAATCAGTTTTCTCACCATGGATATTAAGGAGCTACAAGAAAAATTTGATAAAATGTCTACCATCATCCTCAGTGAAAATTTCAAAAATGTAAATGCCAATAGAATGGAAATGGAGAAAGAGATGCTGAAAATGAAAGGAATCATCATGAAAATCAGAGATGCCCATGTTCTTAATGTAAGAGTACTATCTTCCATCTCAAACTATTGGCAGAGATGATACAGTCAATGGAATTGGCTAAAGAAAAAGAGTTGGATGGCACAGCCCGAAGGTGGTGATCAAAGAACCCAACTACAAATACTAGAAGGAGACCATCGCAACCCTGTCAAAGAATGGAATGGATGCATGGAGACGGTGGATGAGTTGGTTAAAGAGAAATGAAATGTTTTGGTTTAGAATCTACTGCTTGTTAATTTTTTATTGTTAGTATTACCCTTGGGACTGCTATATAATGTATATCATATATATTGGATATCTTATACTGGTTTTTTGTTTTTGATATTTTGGATCATGAATGGCCCTTGAAGATAAATACTTTGGCCAATATGTAAGTAAATGATAACTCTTTGTAATGGGGTAGGGTCCCCTCAACCCTAACTTTTACCTCTAATAAACAAAAATAATGAGATAAATTGAATAGGGAATACTTCAACTTGAGCATGACATAATGGAACAAGAGAGAATGCTAATGGATAAAATATTGGATGTGCAAATTCAAGTTGTAAGTATTTATACGCAGTAAATTGAAAATATTTAACCTTAGTAATATAGTATCGCACCATACATTCCATTATAAATATATGGTATACGTTATGTAAGAAACAATATTATGCATTTTAGTTAGCTAATACTTCTCTATTTTGCATTATTCTTTTTATTCCAGAACAATTCCAATGATCAACATCATGGGCGCACCAAGAGCATTGACACAAACAACCAAAGATACTATTTTTGCAAAAAAAAAATAAAAATGAAGTCAGAAACATGAATATGTTTTCTCATGAAAATATTATAATTTAATATGTGTGACATAAATTGCACCACATATCATTGGTAGTATATTCAAATTATGGAATACTTATATACTCACTATGTAATTTATAGATGATAATATCGATGACAATGAGCATGGTGTTATTTTTTATGATAATATTTATAATATTGACAATGATTCTCCTACACAATACAAATCCACTATAATATTGGGATATAAAATGAAAAAAAAGAAATAAATTTTAAATATTGTACTTATTATCTTAAAAATCAAACTCTATTTACGTGTGTCACATTTGCATGTGGCATATATGGTTAATATTAATTGGCCATTAAACGTAACAATGTAAATTTGGTGGTATATTTAAAATATGTGTGCATCTTATAGGAATTAATTAGCCATTTAATATAAATCAATTTAACAACATACATGTGTCTTTTAAAATTTGTGTGCCAAAGAAATTGGCAATTGGAAGTGTCGAGATCCATATAGCTATAGACTTTAATTTTTTAGTACATTTACAAACACTTAATTCTTTTAAGCTTCAAGCAAGAACATTGGCATAAGGGAAAAATATGTAAGTGTAATCATCCATTGTGTAGACACAAAATAGAGCACTTGGGTACATTACTAGGTCATAATAACATACTACTATTCATATGCTTCTTGCAGGAGAAAAGTACTAATGGATCATTATACATGTCCTCTTAGTTTCCTTTCTAGCCTCCCTCTTGACCTTAAGGAATTTAATACCTATTATGATCATTCATACTTAATATTTTCTTGATGCATACCCAAGCACCTAGCCGTGGGATGCCGGTGTTTAGATGCCATCATCCCCTCTCGGGCTCACTAGAACTCTTTTTATTTAGCTCACTCCTCTTTGGGTCCTTTCTAGACGTTGTGAATCCTTCTCTTAGGTTTTAACCTTTTAGGGATCAATTAATAAATTTGAATAATATAAGCATATAAATATAAAGTTATGTGAACAAATTAAAGATCCAAGCGCTAAGCATATATACTATCACCTAAGGTTACATATAACAAGAATTTAAAGAGCATTTTCATCCACCTAGCACCATTACAAGTGATAAGGATTGGCTTTCTGCATCACACTTCATAGGTTAAAACTATATTCTATTCCATTCACACATCTACTATGTTTTTCTACATCTAGCTACTTTTATCGCTATCAAGTGTGACACACACCAGAGCCACCTAGGACTTGATTTCAAACACACGTACATTGAACCACATTGGATTTGAGATGTAGTGCAGTGCTCATTCGTAAGATCACCATTGTGAAAACTAAGGACAATATTAACCCTCATTTTTCTTATTTAATTTTTAGGATTTGATCTTATTTTGATTTTTTTTAGGTGATCTCCTTATTATAGGTTATTGATGACATCTGCGAGAGTTGTGTGACATACTAGCTATAGAAAACAATGGTTTTGGCTTAATTAGAAACCCTACAAAATTGATTTATCTACCTCCTGCGCAGACTTTGGTACCTAGAAATGGATCATATCATCCAGGGCGCTCAAAGCACCACTCCGATGCCTCATTCCCTTATCCTTATATACTTTTGCATTTTTATGGGCTCAATGCGACCTCATGTATTAAAGTTTAATTAGTTTTCCACCTTCACACATTGTTGGGAATACCAAAACATTAGCTAAGTGTCTTAACTCTTCATTGCACTTAGGTTTTTACCTTTAGGTGTTATTTCTTGAGTCATATAGTGTAATTTACTTTTAAATATTTTTTTGTAACACATCTTAGAATTTAACATAAGTAATAAAATTTCATTTAGTTTATTTTTATTAAATCATTTGGTGAACCTAAATTCAAACACTCTTATTTTTGGACCCTTTCACCATAAGTATCTCCCTTTATGCCTTCTTACGTGCTAATCCCGAGTGTACTAATTAAATTCAATATTTTTTACTACTTCTCTTCATCCTAATACTTATCTTAACTATGTATATCGTAATTCACTACAAAATTATCATTTCATGAAGATATTAATTTTACATTTAGTTAAATCACTTCTAAATCTATTTTAGATAATGATCCACCCATTTATATTCAAGTTTGTATCAATAACATAGGGGTTACGTGGGCTTTAGTCGATAATGAATCTGAGCTTAATATTTGTAGTCCTACATTTTGTGACCAAATAATCCTTTCAAATACTCCTTGGTTCCTTAATCTGCTTCTATTCATGGATTTGATAATATTCCTAAAATTTCTCTTCCGTATAATTACACTTCCCATTACTTTCATTCCATGCACTTTGTGCATACCATGCCATGTCATTCCTAACAAGCTTAACTATAATCTTATTTTTGGATGGCCTTGGATCCATGTCATGCATGTGGTCGCTTCTATCCTTCATGTGTATATTAAATTTTTATACCAAGGCATGGTTTATGAATCCTTAGTAGATCCCTATCCATTTTCCTATTACAAAACTATTGATCATTCATCTAAACACCATACTTTGGCCATCTCTCTGCCTCCTAACTTTAAACAATATGGTCCTACAAATTGGTATCAAATTCACTACATTTTTAATGGAAATGGGTTAGGTGAATATGAAAAAGGATTTAAAGAACCTCTTTCCATTATAACACAATCCACTAGGATCATCCTCAGATATCACCCTAATCTTGTTTTTTTATTCCTTCCACATATCTTCTTGATTTTTACACCATTTCACATATTCATCATCAAAATAATCAATTTCCATTTGTTCTCACTACTACAACTTCATTTTCTACATCAAATACTCCTAATATGTTGTCATATATTCCACCATGGCATGATTTATCTTCCATGTCTTACTAGATCTCCATCTCTTATAAAATCGAGGGGCATCACACTTAGTTTTCCCCTTCTACAATCACCACTAGCTATCATTTACCTCAATTACACTCTATACTTCATATTTCACATCTTTGAGAAATCTTACACAACTTGATATACTATTGTATCATCACCACCTTATGACGCACTCTTGTGATAATGTTAACACTTGAATATTGAGGGCATACTATACACATCAACCTCACACACTACACACGGCTTCCCATCTATGACACATTATTATACACATTACACATGTTACTCCTCTATGACATCTTCTTCTTCCTACACATCATACATATTATACACTTTATAAATCTTCTTATATACATCATATGCACATTTTTTTATGCACTATACACATCTTTGACATCATCTTATTATACATAAATGCATCATATGTGCATTGCACTCTTCTACTACACTATATGTACATTTCCCACTACCCACTATACATCTTCACTCATCCCATTTAACACATATCTTTTGGTGTCATACTATCAATAAACACACTACACACTTACAATATACATCATTATAACATAATATCCTTACACATCATGTTATTCTAGTCTATATGATATGCATCAAGATCAAACCTTTACAAGGCAAACTTCCTGCCGATGCACTCTAGTCTCATGGTCCAAACTCAACTTCGAGGTCTAAATATGAATTGAATCTCACCCCATCACACTTACATCATTACATTCTTGGTCTTCATAATCAGTTGATATTAATAACTATCATATCATGCGATGTTATTCTACAATTTATGGTTCGTGCTTCATAATCAATACCTTCTACAATCTTATTCACACATTCCATGATGTACACTTTATGATACATCATACATCATTCTACAATCCCATCCTAATATTCTTGAAAAATCCTTCTAGTGGTAAAATCAATATTTCACATCACATGACATCACTTTCTAATATATGCTTTAGGCTTCATAAACAACACGTTTTTTACCATCTTATTCAATATTTGACTCATCTACACAACATCATTACTCAAAATAATTCTCCTCCAACAAAATTATTCTAAAATCTACACACTAAGATATATAAATCAACTCTTTCTCACCTATAAAAACATCATTTTAACCATTTCCTGATGATGAACTCTTTCTATAATGGTTCATTCTTGACTGTTGACTGGTATCGTATAAATTATCCTAATCTCACTGATGCATACATTTGTACTCAAGGGGGGACAATATTCCCCTATCACATTCACACTACATTTTTTTCCTTCTCATGCACATCATAATGCATATATTCGATACATTTAATCTTTCTTTCTTATGCTTACATGCACACTTTATTACACATGCTAAATAGATATCTTATATGTCATCATCTTTATCATAGACACATGTGCGCTCACTTGATTTCTAGTTGTGATCATAGAATACACATAGATCATTACAGGAGTATGGATGCTTGGTGTAGTACCCCATACCATTCCCTCATTGTCTCCTAGGGGAATCCACTTTTGTACACATTTCAAGTCCTATCATTTCATTATTTTACATATCACATTACTATATCGGATCATACATTCTTTGAAATACTTTTTATCTTTCTAACATGCTAACGTGTTTCATGTGTAACATTTAATTTATATTTTTATATACCTCCATGTTTATTTTATGTTTACTTATAATAGTTTTTCATTATTTTCCATTGTATGCCATTATTTATGGGATTTTCGCTATGTTTTGTCTTGTATACACAATGTATGATTTTGGCCACTACGGCCTCAATTGTCTTATGAAATCATGAGTGATGTACCATGTTTAAAACCCAATTTTTACGGTCTACATAATCTTCTTTCTTGGTAGATTACAAAATATTTTTATATGTGTGTTTATCTTGTTTGTAATAACACACATCTTCTAACAAGTATTTACAAGATGCATTTTTTTCTACCAAGCACATTCTCTCCTACATACCAGTATCAATTCAACATGGAATCCTATTTTTACCACATCCTCCTAGTGACATTGCATGAACCCCAATCAAGGGGGCATATACAAGGTGAATCAGGTCACCCCATTTGGTAGTCACAAATCACATTTCATCTGTCTATAGTCACACTTCAATAGTCTAAAGTCAAAGTTAAACACAAGTCAACACAAAGTTAACATAGTATACGGGCTCAAAATTGGCTTAAAATAATACTTGAGACCTTAATACTACGGTAGATAAACTAGTGCCTAGATTAAGAATCGTGGATATAGGTGCTTCGTTCCCTTCTGACGCATAAGAATAAGAGAAAGATACATAGAGTTTTGCAATTTAACACAATTTTCTGCATTATCATAGATGATTTTAACAGGGAAGGAAATCCTTCAAAGGTGTTGGGAAATTTCATTTGATCACACTTTTTCACATTGGATTAGAATTTTACTCACCATCTATAGTGGTGTATTTACTTCGGTAAGTAGTCAAAGTTTAGATGATGACATTATATCTTTCTCCCTACACTACTTTTCTTATGGCATATGATCACCCAAAAGACCAATATTCAGGTGTGATAAAACTTTATGCGAAGCAATCAAAAGTTGGAGAATGATAATAGACATTTCTCCATATACTAATTCTATCATGACATGATATCTCCCTAAAAATGTGCTCTTCATCGACATTCTCAAGATCCTCTCTACACTCTTTTACTCATTACGAATAAGTTACACATGTTCCTTTTATACTTTTCAACATTTTACATAATGTTTACATTAATTTTTACTCAGTTATATATAAAAATATTTGACCACTTATTCATTGTCACCCTCTATGTTATTATTGAGGAAGCACGTCACCTGTTCATCCCTAGTCTTACGCTAATTTGTTGGCTTTCATAAATCCTTTGACTCTGTCCACATGAGGCCCTTTTCAATATATTTAGAGAAATTTACATTTCTAAAACCCTTCTTGTCACCATCACTTGACTATATGAGGAGGTATTGGTTTGCCTTTGTATAACTACTTAGCTTTCGACTTCAGTAGGATCACCATCGGAGTTAATAAGTGTTGCCCCTCTCTCCTACTCTAATTGGTTGATATATTGATGAGTTGGAGGATTTTCTTTATGATCACATATAGGATAGTGATGGTTTTCTTCTTCACTAGTTTTTGATCTACATCCTTCTTTTTGCAGATGATATGGTCCTTTTGGATTCTTTTTGGAGGGTTTAAAGAGAAAACTTGATGCATTATCCCTCTTCTATGATGATAGAGAACTTATAATCAACATGGGTAAAACAAATGTTATGGTTTTTAATGAACTAAAGACATTTGGATTTAATTTCTTCTACAGGGGGAACATTTTGAAATCACCAACTCCTATACCTATCTAGGGATTCTCTTCTCTGGTCCTCACTTTAGTCTACACCCATCTATACAATTCCACATCAACAAGGGGTATGGCTCCCTTGGGATATTTGAGGGACAATTTTGTTTTCATCATTTTCAGAACACTTTTTCCAAGATTTCTCTCTCATACTTTCTTATGAGACCTATAATTTTATATGGTTTTCAGAATGGGGTCCCTCCCTACTCGGATGGGTCATCATGTGTAAAGATATTGTTCCTCATAATATTATTATTTCTGAGTTTGGAGATTACCCTTTCAAAATGGAGGTCATATCTGGTTTCGTCTCACTCTTATATCATATCCAAAGTGACTATACGTTTCTTCCATAGGTAGAGATAATTACATCTATCTTTCCTACCATTGTTCTAAGGCCATTGGTATTTCTAACCATAGTGGTAGTGTTTGATGTTGGTATGTTGGGGTCCCTTCTATAATTGGATCTATTGGGATCAACATGGATCATCTCCCCATTTTAGGTACTCTGTGGATGCTCCCGCTCATTTCCTTATGAGAAAACAGGACTGCACGGAATCATCGAGATGATATATAACGACAATTCATCTAGACTACTTAGATCAACCCCTATGATGAGCTACACCCAAATAGATCCTTTTACATTGATCACTTCCTTGAATTCAACAATGCACTCATATTTTCACCCACATATATCTCCTCCCACTAGATGCATGGCCTTGACATCACCATGTGCCAGTTCAAAGTTAGCTCTCATAGGATTCAAGTTGAGAGTGATCACCAGGTTGGATCGGGTCAAGAGGTTCTACCATGTTTTCTCCTCTAGGAGTTTTAGAATGAGGAACACTTCATTTTTGATGCCCCATATATCTTTGTGAGATTAGATGCAAGTTTTAATGTCTTTTTTGTTAATTTCCAATGTTCATGACCTTCTTCAGGTATTATGATAAGAGGTGTCTCACTCTCTATTTACATGAAGCTCTTAATCTCCATGACATGATCCTCCATCCAAATTTGATGGAGACTACTTCTATATGGATCACATCTATCTTTGATGTGCTCTCGTGTTAGAGGAACATCAAGCGGAGACTTGATCCTAATGCAAACCCACATTCTAGATATGTCAAAACCAAAGGTGATTATTCCCAGTCTAGACATTTATGGACTCAGACCTAACCAAGGGCCCCTTATCATAGGCATTAGATCACCAGGCTCATCCAGAGAGATTTAATCTCAATGGATCATAGTTGTCTTAGAATACTTCTTGTTCTCGAACACCGACCATTAACACATCACTAGATTCTTTCTAGCCGGCCTTAGGCGCATCATGAGGGCTAGTGTTGAGGATTTTCCCTCCATCTCCCTTTATTCTTCGTTTTTTGTTCTCAGAGACGCTTTTTGGGTCTTCTCTTCTGGTTCTTATTTGCTTTGTATGGTGTAGTCCCATTTACCTATTTCGGTGGTCACTTGTTGGACATTTAATAAAATTATCTTATCTAATCATATCCTATATATTTTGTAGGCCCATCCTTATGGGAAGCAGTAGTCAACATCAACACACAACAAACATCATCATCAACAACATGTAAAACCTCAATAATCTACATGTGTGTTTCCACCCTAGGGTCATTATCATCACTTTTCTTTTTACTTCCTCTTCTTTAGTTTCCACACTTCACAATTTTTATCATACAACGCTCTATTTGTTGCTGCACACTCTTCTACATTGATCTTCAAGGTTATCATGTATGCATCTCTATCTACTTTATGTTCCTAAGATTTATTATCACCAACATAAAGTGCAGGGAAATGTAGACACAAAATCAAGCATTTGGATACATTACTAGGTCCTAATCACATAATACTATTCATATTATTCTTATGGGAGAAAAGTACTAATTGATAATTTTACTTGGGCTCTTAGGCAACCTCCCTCTTAGACTTATGGATTTCACTTCCCAATATGACCCTTCATACTTCACCTATTATGGATCTAGATACAAGTACCCTAGAAGTCTTTGTATTTATATTGCTCATTTTTGGGTCCTTTTTATCTCTGTTAGGCATCCTTATCTCTAAGGGTTTTCCTTTTAGTGATAAATTATGAAATTTGAACAAGATAATAATATAAAGACGAAGTTATATGACAAAAATAAAGGACCAAGCTCTAAGCATCTATATTATCACCTAAGGTTGCATCTCACAAGAATTTAAAGAGCATCATTGCTTCCATATAACACAATTACAAGGGACAAGGGTTGGTTTTATGCATCATACTTCATAGTAGTGAAGTATATTCTATTCCATGCATAATTCTATTAAATTTTTCTACATCTATCTACTTTTCTCGCTATCAAGTGCGACATGTAAAAGAGCCACCTAGGGTAGAATTCTGTACAAACACACATAAAATACATTGGGTCTAAGATGTAGTGCAAAGCTCAGTTTCAATATCACCATTATGACAATTGAGGATAGTCTGAGCCCTCATTTTGCATATTTATTTTTTAGGATTTGATGTTATTTTGAGGGTTTTGTAGGAGATCTCTTTATTATAGGTTATCAATGACATCCACGGAAGTTGTGCAACATACTAGCGATAGATAACAAGGGTTTTGGATTAACTAGAAACCTCAGTAAAATATATTTATGGACCTCCTTCATAGACCCTAGTGCCTAGAAATGGATCACAATGTCCAGCACCCAAAGACAACTCCACAATAACCTTCGTCCATGTTCCTCTTGTACTTATACTTTTTTTGGGCTCATTCATGACCTCATGTGCTTTAGTTTGATCAGTTTTCCACCTTCACACATTACCAAGAATATGATGAAATCAATTAAGTTTCTTAACTCTTAATTACACTTAGGGTAATTCCTTCATTGTTTTTCTCTTGATTCATCCAAAGGTACTTTCTTCGCCATATCTTCTTGTTGTAACACATCTTAGAATTTAACTTAAGTAATAACAATAAATTTAGGTTATTTTTGTTAAAAAATGTTGAAATATCTTATCATGGTTTGTTTTTGAAAATTTTGAGCATGGTTGTATTTTTGAAGCCATAAAAATCAATATGTGTTCTCATATTTATCCCTTCCAATTTTTTAAAATTCGGTAAATGTATAATTTTCCGTAGAATTTTCAACGAAACTCTATTTTATGTGCTTCTAGTAACTAATTATTTCTATGATACCATATTTTTTAACACTATTTAAGAAACATTTCTCGCTTGATAGGGTTTAACATCATTTTTTCATTCAATTTTTGATCCCTAAATACCATTCAAAATATATGTGTGTTTTTGCTTGTGAGAAATTAAAAAGATGTTATGGGATTTTTTTGCAAGAGGAATGAAATTTTTTCATAAAATACCGAATATGGACTACAATTATTGTTGGAAGTGAAAATGGGTGTTGTCAAAAAGGGTGAGGAAACTAGATTTTTTCAGTTAGGGTTGTTATTCATTTAATGTTTTTGGACAGCTATCACCAAGTTCTCTAGGCATTTCATTATAAATTTAACTAAAGTAACGAAATACTGATAATAACTTTTAGAATATGAAAATTAATAATAGCACAAGTAATTATTTTCTTGTTTACTGTAAATTGTTTTCTTTCATAAGGAAATGATGGGAAATACAATTTTGTTGAAAAATACATGTCATGGCCAATGAAAAAAATACAAAGGGTTTCATGTTTGTAGGTTCCTTCTTGAAAAATAGTGAATCGAGGAACTATAAAACCTGTAATTTGAGAATGCAGGATAAATAAGATTTGTGATAATATTTCACTTGCTTGATAGTTATGGAAAGACAAATGCAATAATTATAGATTAAAATTACATTATTTGGTTGTATTAGTTAAATAAGCTAATGATATATCCACACTAAAACTTATAAGATTACAAGGATTTTCTTTTTAATATGACTATAATAAATGTGAGGAAAGTTTTTACTTTAGATCTTGATAAGAGCTATTAGCAGATAATTAATTTACATGTAGATTGAGGTAAGTGAGATAAGGTAAATTATTCCTTATTTATTTTTAGTGGTACATGGATGAATATAGAAAAAGGAAGATGTGATATCTTGGGAAATTGTGATATTAAATGAGAAGGGAGATTATACACGAGGTTTTAAAGTCTGTGTGTTCATATTAACACTATAAAGAGTGTGGTCATTATATTTATATTAATTATACCATGGCATTTATTACTTCATTGACCTGCTAATTATATACCACCGAGGATTTTGAGATTTTATTTTTATTAAAATGTGTAATTTATATATTCCTTTCAATAAATTATAATATATATTATGATAACTACATAAGGCTTGATCCCTCTTGAGGGTATGTAGTGTAGCACTTGGCTCTGTAAGGAAAGTCCAGCCAATATAGTACAATTATAAATAAGTAAAGAGAGGTATACACATCCGTGTAACAAACTAATCAGAGCTAAGTAAAGCTTGACCCCTGAAGAAAACATGTAATAAAATCTTTAATCGATTCAATAATAAATGTTCATCGAATGATGCCCAATGAACAACAAGTTCAAAATATTTTATCAATGTTGATCATAGTGACCACTAAGCTTTAAATATTTTTTTATGGCTATCCTTAGTGACCCCTAGGATCAGAAATTTGTATGTCTTGACCCCTCTATAGTGCATGTATTACCACACTTTTCTCATTACATCAATATTTTTCCTGGTAATGATGTCTAGCGAACGCTAAGATTTAAATATTTTGTTGTGGATCACTCTAGAGATTTCTATGAACAAACATTTGTATGCCTTGAACCCTTTATAATGCATGTTTTCTTGCTCTTTTCTCAGTGTATTTATATTTTTCTTGGTAATTATTCCTAACAACCGCTAAGCTTAAAATATTGCATTATGGCTAAACCTACCTACCATTCGGATCATAACAACATATGTATTGACCTCTCAAGAGTGCATGTATTTTCATATTTTATTCATTACATTAATAGTTTTACTATTAATGATGCCTAAGACCGCGAAGTTATAAATATTTTGTTATAGCTCATATTAGCTACCATTAGAAAAAAATTATGGATGTCATGACCCCTCGATAGTGTATATATTAGAACATATATCTAATTTCATTATTTGTTTTTGTGATAATGTTGATTAGTGAATGCCAAGCTCTAGATATTGTATCATTTTCAACAAAATATTTTATGTTTATGGTAGTAAATTCCATCCATGGTACCGTATTATTTAACGTAATATAATAAAAAAATCTCAACTCAAATGTTTTGGCATATTTTTGTCATTCACTTTGATGATCCTTAACTTATTTATAAAATATGTGTAAATTGTGTTCGGTGGAAATGCACAAACATGTTATTCGAATTTACCTCACAAGAGGACCAAGAACAGCTTTCCTAAAATACTTGACATGGACATAAATGATTGCTTGAAGATAATAAAAATGGGTGTTGTTGAAAAGGTTAAGTAAAATAGATATTGTTCAGAAAGGGTTATTGTTTATTCAATGATATTGTAGAAAATTAAACTAAAGTTAATTTTTAGACCATTATCGGAAGGTATCTTCATTTTACTATGTATTATATGGATAAATTAATGCAAATAGTAACATGGAAAAATAGGTTTTCTTTTCTTTACATTTTCTCTAGTTTTAAAATTGTAATGGTGATATAAGAATTATTATTCAAGATCACCTAAATTACCAATCAAAATATGTATATATATAAAGTAAATCCACTTTAATTAAAATGTGTGATTTATAGATTTATATTAATAAATTATCATACATATAATGAGAACTACATAAGAATTAATCCCTCTCGAGGGTATGAAGTGTAGAAATTGGGTTTGCAAGGGATAGTCCATCCAATATAGTACAATTATAAATAATTAAAGAGAGGTATACACATCCTCGTGAAAAATAATGAGTCCTAAGTAAATTTTGAACCCTTAAGAAAACATGTATTACAACTATTTTCTGAGTTTAATAATAGATGTCCATTGAATGATGTTTAGCTAACACAAGTTAAAAATATTTTGTCACATTTGATCTTATTGACCACTAAGATTTATATATTTCAATATGCCTTACCTTAAAAACTATTAGGAACATAACTATGTATTCCTTGACCCCTTAATAATGTAGGTATTGCAAAAAATTTCTTGCTAATGCATTAATATTTTTCTCGTTAATGATTCCTATAGACCGCTAAGCTATAGATATATTATTATGGTTGATTGTAGTAACAACTAGGATAAGAAATATAGATTTATTTGTTAATGATTTGTAGGCATTACTAATCTCTAAAAATATTTTGTCGTTAACCCTAGCGACCACTAGGATAAGAACTACTAATGTTTGTACCCCTCAATACAGCTTTCCTTTTAATAAACCCTAGATACATGCATGATCTAAATATTTTATTGTGGCTGAAGTTAGCGATCATGCTAGGATCAACACTACGGATGTATTTATCCCTCACCAAAGTGAGAGTATTGATGTAATGTTTCCCATTCTAATAATATTTGTCATGTGATTAATGCCTAGGTAAGGCCAATATCTAAATACTTCATTGTGGATGAACTTAGCTATTGTTAGGACCGGAATTGCGTATGTATTGAAGCCCAAAGAGTGCATGTATTACCAAAATTTTCTCATTGCATTCATATTTTTACTGTGAGTGATGACTATCAAATGATGGGATCAAAAATATTTAAATATTGACCCCTCAAAGATGGTACATGTACTTGTCATTATTTTTTATGTCATTATTATTAGGTATGTGAATGATGCTTGGTGACCACTAAGCTCTAAATATTTATGGATGACCATAACAACTGATAGGATCAACACTTATTTCATTTTTCTGGAAATGATTTTTAAACTAACCAAATATTTAGAATAATGCATACAAGTGAATGTTTCCATAAATTCAAGTATCTCATTTGTCTCGGTAACTATGTTTGTTGATGATATATATAACATTTGTGGACTTGTAATATTTCAAAATAGAGGGAGATGCACAATGTCAACCATATATTATTATGTATATTCCCGTGTGATGACCCCAAATTTATCAAAGATGCCATGTTTGATCTAGCTACCTTACGTCATGAATTTCAACATTACTCATCTATTTTTTCTACAATACAAGATGAAAGTGTTGATGTTGATGTTGTAGATGGAAAGGTAATACTTGTAGATACAACACTAAGGTCACGAGACTAAGGCAATAAAAATTTGGTCTCTCTTTAATTTATGCTAAACAATAGGTGATTTCATTTCCGAATGGATCACTTCCTATTTAACTCTTTCCAAGTCCACGAAGTAGAACTTATTTTATAAATTGTGGAAAAATAGAATAGGTTTTTATTTTGTGCATGCATATAATAAATATTATAAACTTCCGATTCATTAACTCTAGAAAATAAATATACGAGAGATTCCTAGATGGTCGCAAGGAGAATAAGATTTATTTTGCGATTTGGATCATTGACCCATTAGATAATATGGATGATTCACATCCGAGAGATATCCTTATTCAAAGGTGTATACCAGAGTCTCAGTATTGGCATGGCCCTCATGAATAGGCTATAAATAAATTCTTCTATCTTTAAAGTTGATGTATCCTAGATCCCTTACTTTATTTTATTATTGATGAAGGAAAGGTTCCTTCATTAGGAAAGTTCTCGCTTTTATTTTTTATCCAAAAAAAATTTTTGTTGACAATAAATTTTCATTTTACGTGGCTTCCTATATTTTCGATGTTATCTATGGTGTTCTAAACTATTCGTATTTCTGTCAAAATTTCCATCATTCATGTCCTTTGAAGCTAAATGAACTATATTCAAACTTGTATGCCCATTGATTTAGATCTAAAATTTAAGATATATGCACTTATTTATATCCTGATCTCTACCAACAATTATATGAAATGACAACATCAAAAATATATGTTTACATCCTCACTTCCATAAGGAAAATGGGAGTTATATTATTATATCAAGAATATATAGTTATCATGATCAAGGGGATCCTTATACCTTGTTTTCAATTTCATATTATGTGGTAGAAAAATTGGCAAAAAAGAGGTCGCATATCTGATTCGTAATGGCATTTCTAGAAAGTGCAAAGAGAAGAATATTAAAACACATCCCTCCCTCCCAATAACTTTGGGATGTAGGAAATTTACTAGGTGTCTTGATTTTAAAGTTGCATCTACCCATATAAATTTATTCCATCTCCCTCAACACCTTGTAAGTCAATATGAATAAATGAAAAGGGTTTCCAAGCACCTTCAATCACTTAGAGGATGGATAAATTTATCCTATACACACTTGCATGATGTAAATGACTAGGTATGCATTACCCAATAAAAAGATAGACTTGTTAAGTAGAATATGAATGAGGATGGATCAGATCCACCTCTAAGAGAAACTATTAAAAAGCGGCTACAAAGAGAAAAGAAGATTTATATTTAAAAAATTCAGAAAATACATGTGCTTCCTTTTCTCCATCAAGTGAAACTCTCTCTGAGTTTCAAGAAGTCTTTCCTGCACCAAATGAAGTTCCAACTTTAGTTGCATACTCCTTAACTTCTTTAGATGAAGAAGAATATATTATGGAAATTGAAATTTCAATGGGCACAAGCCTAGTGAAACACTCTCAATCTTATCCTTCCATTTCATATGAAGTGAGACAAGATTGGGTTGAGAAATCTGTAATTTCCCATAAAGAAAAACCATATTTGGAGGCACAATAATATCCATTAGTAAAAATTGAATTCACTCTAAGAAAGGGAACCTTGAAAAGGCTAACCAAAAGAATATGTCAACACAACAAGAAATTCTTTGGCATAAAACTTAAGAAGACCTCTTCACTCTTCAAAATAAATGGAAATTCAGAGGATCCCAAGTGATGCAATATGAGGAAGATCCATAATCTTTAATAAATGATGCATCCAAAGTAGCCATAGAAATAGTGAGAGGAATATGTGCTAGAAATAAAGACTTTGAAACTGAATTAAAGGCCACAATTCATATCAGTACAGTTTCTGATGTAGAAGAGGCATTCCATCGCTCAGTATAATAATATAAAGAGATTATTCAAGGAAAAGGTGGAGGAACAAGCCTATTTTAAAAAGACTTAAAATATCATTACAATAACAAAAATGTTACAGAAAACATTAATATATATGGGGCAAGTCATTAAATAAGGAATTTTAAAGACACTTCAATTATGACCATGGATGATATTGCTATTTTTCAAACATATGCTAATTATATGAGGAAATAATAAGGGGTTGGAATGATCGGGTAATAAATTTATCTTTCTTATTCGATGACATTATTTCAAGAGGAAATCAAATTTTGTAGAAGCCTTGGTCATGGAAGTCTTTAATAGAAACCATAAATTAGTTTCGATGAACAGTTTGTTACATAACTTAAGTAATTCTCGGTTAATTTTCAAAGGAGAATAACATATGAAAACTAAGGAAAAAAATTTACATGTCATTCAGATTGTCTCCAAAACTAGGGAAAAATATAAAAATATAGATTCTCAAGGAAATTGTGAAAAATCTAATTTTAGTCAAAAGGTTTTATTTCACAAGGCTAGTGTGATATTTAGAAACCATATTATAGACATAGGATAGACAAGTAGAGATTATAAGATTTGCAAAGAAGTTTCTCGGGTGGCATGAAAGAAAGATGATACAAAATGTCTTCCACAAGAGAAAAAAATATTAGCAATAAACTTTTCATATGGAATCGAATCAATAAAAACCCATACTTAAGGAAGAACCAAAATGAATCATAAATTGTAGTATTTGAGAAAGAGGAGAAAACACTGAAATATTTATGATATTTAAATAGATGAATATTTACAATTGATTGAATGTTTGCGTATATATTTAAAATGCTATAATTATATAAACATGAACTTGTTTTTGGATATGCTAAGCTCCAAATATGTTGTTGTGGCATAAAGTAGCACACACTAGGTTCAAATATCCATAAATGATTATTGATCACAATCTCAAAATATGTTATTGTGGCATAACTTAGTGGCAAATATCCATAAATGATTAATTTTTTTGATCCTAGTGATAAATAATGTTCAAAATATGTTATAAACTAGTAAAAATTAAGCTCAAAATATTATATTGTGGAAGTACCACTAGGCTTGCTCAAATATATTATTTTTTTTGTTAAATCATACCAGATAATAAATATTATGATTACATATAATATGTTGCAACATAAATATTAAAAAATTTTTAAATCTCAAAATATTATATGATCTAAATATTATGTGTTAAATAGTAATAAATAATAACTCAAAATTATTGTAAAGATAAATCGAGAAAAATAAAATTTTTTCTTTCATATTTTTAAATCTTGTCAAATATTTTCTCAAAATATTATGTTGGGAAGCATAGCAGCGCGTTAATTTTGTATGTGTTTTAAAATCCTAGTGATTTGCTAAGATTCAAACAATATGTTGCGGAAATACCTAGAGGATGTTAATATTGAAATATCTTACTTTATTTTGTTAAATCTTATTGACCACTATGTTCCAAATATTATGTTGTGGTAGTGTTTTAATGGCCTCAAAGTTCAAAATATTGGTAACTACCTAGAGATCACTAACCTATAAATATGTTATTATGACATAACAAGTGACGCTAAGCTCACAATATATTTATGGTTTTATGTACATGCTAGGCGAAAAATATCCAAATAATATGTGTTATCCAAAATAACCCCTCAAGGTAATTTTGAGAACATGCATCAAATTATTCGGTCTCGAATGCAAGTAGAATTTATTCAAGGCCCAAAATCATGTTTTCGAGGTCCCCTGGCTTCTCTCTAACTCCCCATCCAAGACCAACAAGTTAGAAAAAATTGAAAAATACAAAAATTGAAGTCGCAAGAATGCATAGGGCTAAAAGGTAAGCCCAAATCAGGTTTGAGTTAAAATATAAAGAAGAAATTGATTTTTGTCCCAGACACAAGTTCAACGAGAGAAAGATGAAATCATTGCACCTTATTTTTCCGAAGTCCGGGATAGCCGCGGTGTACGCGTGAGATGTGAAAATATGATTTTCCCGAAGAGTGCAATGTATGGTCAATGTGTCCGGACGGTTGACAAAAGAACACCGGGATGTGCAAACTTTAAACGTAACCATAACTCAGTTTCACGACTCAACGAAGATCCATAGGAAAAGGAAGCCCAAATCAGGTGATTTAATAGGGAAGCCCAAATTTGTCTAAATTGGACTTATTTTTCCGAAATAGCAAGAAAAACATCCTGTTTGACTTCATCAAATAATACTAGCTTTTTTATTAGACTTTTTCCTATGATCAAAGAATATATTTATTAATTTTAAAATAAAAGCAACATATTCATCCCTAGTTAATTAATGCTTATTCCCGTTAAATGACGAGAAAATGCCCAGTAGACCCAAAATAGCTACTCGCACTCAGAAGGCCATAACTTTTGCATTTCTCAACAAAATCACATGAAATTGGTACCATTGGAATCATGTTTCTGATTCCAACACACAAAATAAATCAAAAATTTGGATTTGATGATAAATAGATAGAGATTTTCCATAAAGTGTGTCTAGATTCATGACATTGTTTTATTTAGTAGTTGGGAGTGCAATTAAGAGGCATGGTCATCATTCTTTCTCTACTGCAACACCTGACAATATGGGGAGCCTTTTTCAAGTAACATACAATCATTTCACTCCATTTAATGCCTCTTACAAGTGGTTGAAGGATAGATTTTAGGATTTCCATTTTCCCCTTCTCTCTCTTCTCATTCTTCTATAAATTGGAGTGTTAGGCTCATTGTAAAGGAGGTAGTTTTGTAGTAGGAAATATTTGTCAAAATTTCTTTATGAAGCCAATGTGCTTCAGGCCCTTTTAGTGGACTCCTCACATGGTGATCCGTGCCCTTATCTTGTAATAGATTGAATTGTGCATATCATGAAGCAATAAAATACAAGTTTGTGGATGCATCTTCCCCTGCTATGTATGTTTGCAATCTTCTTGCCCTTTCAACTTTCATTACAAGAATATTGTCTCTAATTTTATGCTCTTGCAAGGATTCATTATTATTATGCATATATGAAATATTTTTGTGAATGCATTTTCCAGTTGTTGAGAATCGTTATCACCCTTTCTAGTATGCATTTTACTTCTATTTTTCACTCATTGGAAGACTACTCTCACACCCCTCCTTTTCTGGTGTATCACCATTTTAGTGTAGGATTTTATTTTCATGCATTCTCTCTCCTTGGTCCCTTAGAAAGTTAGATTAGGAAATATATTTTTCTTACATTAGAGTAGATTGTGGAAGGTAGTTTAAGAGTAAGAACCATATTTCTCTGGAGGTCTATCTCAAGTAGCAAGTCCCACAACTTGGAGATAGTACCCATGTTATCCAATCACATCATGAGCTCAAGTATATGCACTTGTGTAAACATAAGGGTGCTGTGATTTGGTGATAACAATTTATTGCAGCATAACCTAGAAGATGTTAAGATAAAAATATCATTCCTTAATTTGTTAAATTCTAACAACCATAATGTTTGAGATATTATTTTATAGCATTGCATAGTGGATGTAAGCTCCAAATAATGTGTTGTGGTAGTATCTAAGAGGTTTCTAAAATAATAATACTTTAATCTATGTTTTAAAATCATAACCACCACATATCTTTGAATATTATTCAATGACATTGTTTAGCGGCTGCTAAGATCCAAATCATTTTTGTTGGGATAGCCTCAGGCCTCTAAGCTCGAAAAATGTTACTTAAAATTATTAAATCAAAAGTGTAAATCCAATTAATGTATAAAGATCTTATTTTCATAAAAAAATTAACTTTCTTATTTTCTCGAGGCTTTAACTACATCAATTAATCTAAACATCAAACTTCTATGTGTTATACAATTAGACATAGATTTTTATTATCGATGAGATTTAAACGGTTTTTTCTTCAAAATATAATTATAGCCTATCAACCATTAAGCTAAATAAAATCATGATTTATTATATTCTAGTACGATACATCAAATTAAAAAGATATAAACAATAACAAATAAATCTAGAGTTTCTATTTAAATACATAGAAATACATGTAGAATCATGAATTAATATATATAAGAACAATTTCTTTCACCAATAATATGTGGCATATTAAGAATTATGTTTGAAAAGAATTATATTAACATGAATACAAAGCTATGTGATTTTTTTCATGGCTAAATGGGCGGAAGAGGAAAAATAATAAATAAATATATAGTGATTAAAAATTTTATTTGATAATATTTTATTATTATTGGTAAATAGTTTTGAAGGGACTATACCCTATTACAAAAAGGGCTCACCAGCCTGATATGACTATGAAGATTCAATAAAAAAGGATCAAAATCTAGATATAATAGTGTTTCCAAAAGTAACCAAGAGCAGTTACAACAAGAAGCAAAAAAGGACACAGACCGCAACAAAACCGTAAAAAGTAGTAACATCATAGAAAAATATCACAAAAGAACAACATCTATACCAAATCCCGCCAACCCAAGTGAGTCTATTTCTTGGATGCTCTTTCAATTCTGGACTGGATCATCTGCAGCAAGGTAAATAGTGCTAGAGTAGTGTGCGTTAAGTCTCAAGCATCCAAATTGCGAAAAGGTCATACTCCTCTCTTTTCATTCCCCAAATAGTTATAGTGATCCCACTTAGCATAACAATGATCTGAACTTACTACTTGAGAAAGTCACTCATGGATTCAAATATATCCATGGTGTGATCATGTCTATCTTTATCTCCACCTACTGGTTATCTAGAGAGTTCAACTTCTTATATATATCGAGAAACCGATCCTTGCCTTTGTCATTCTCTTAATCAAGCTTTCTTTTCCCTTTCTACTTCTCCATACGTTGAAGGTACTTCTTCATTTATTTCATCTCTTTCTCTAGTGCTTCCAATCTATTAGGCACATGAGACTCCTCCCGATCGGGGCCTTTTCAATACCAAAGATTACACGATATGAAGAAAGTTTTGAGCAACCTCCATCTCTTTGGAGCTTCTGAGAATCCTTCCAATGAGAGGGGTGTCTATTTTCATGGGGTTATTTATTTGATAATATTAACGTGTATATATAATATGTTTACGCTTCCAATGTACAAAAATTATCATACAATTGAAAACTTCATATAATTCTATATTTCAAAATCATTTTTTAACCTCGAATATCTTCTCATAAAATAAATGTGAAAACCATATAAGAAATGTACATTGAAATAATTACCTATGGTTATTTATATCATACTAATAAAAAGTAGTAGTTGTAAGGACTATCTAAAAAATAATTTAGGTCTTGCAAACCATTATAATTTTAAAAACAAAGTGACTATGTTATAAGCCATCATTATTAGAGAAAAGAAATCTCACAAATGAGAATGAAAGAGAAAAAAAATCCAAAGGGATACATAGAAGGGTGGATACATGAAATCATTCAAATGAAATAAAAACTAGAGCTAAAAAGGGATAAAAATTTCTTTCGTTAGGGAATAAGAGAAACTTTGTTTTCATGAAGAGAAAGGTGGTTTGAAAAAATTATAAAAAGGAATTGGTAAGTAGAGTTGACTACAGAGCACATTTTGGGAAGGGAAAGCATGGCTGACTACAATGAAAAGAAATGAACTAATCGAAGATAGAATTATTGAACAAGCTTGTAATAAAAATTTGTAACCATTTACTATAATATATGTTTTCCATAAATACCTAAATTAGATATGATATTATTTTGTGCTTGGTGATGTATTTCAAACCTCCATCTTCTGAATCAAATAAAATATCTAAACAATTCTATCTATGTAAGCCTTTTTCCTTCCCTCCTTTGTGTATGTCCTTTGTGTTCTTTCTCTCCAAACTATATTTTAATTACTACCTAATTTTTCCTTACCAAAATGATTGGGATTCTCGCATTTGGCCCTAGAATCTATGGCTTTCTTTTATTGTTTTATGATTTCATGAGCTACTTTTCTACAAGACCAAAAATAGAAACCCTAAAAAGTAGTTCTTCGGGGTATTCAATAACTTTTCAAGCACATTCTGTGTTAGAAATTTTGAAAATATAAAAAAGTCTGGGATATGAAAAACTTAATATTAGACTATCCAAAATATTAGGAAAAAGAGAAGGGGAATGTTAGAGTATATTCAAATTTGAAACACTCTCAAATGTGGGGGAATTGACAATTAAAAATTTTAAGTTACAACTCATTAAGAAAAGGCAGAGGATATCGAAAAAAATATTGAAAACAACACCTTTTGTTATTGGCTATACATAAATATTAAAAACATAATAAAACATATAATATTATAAGAATACGAAGAAATAAATTGTATAAATGTATACGCACATTTATTTATTATTTTTATAAAAATCTATATCATATAGTGCGCTAATGAAATATAATTTTCCAATTAAACTGTGTCGCATGAAATTTTGAACCCGATAGTTAGAAAAAAGATAATTGACACATTTTTACGAAATTTATATATAAATATGTGTATAAAATATATTAAACCTCTATGAATCCTTGATATTATTGTATAAATAGTACCACCAAAATGACGATATATGTGGCATTAAAATTTTGAAATCTCAAAAGGTGTGTTTTAACATTTAGTTAATGAAAAACATTAGCTCTTCAAAGCTATACAGATAGTTTTTACAATGAAAAGAGGTATTGGTATGAGCCCTATGGCTGCCAAGCTATAACATAATTTTTATTCTATTTCTATTTCCAAATTAAGAAACTAATGATCTTAGTGACCACTATGTCATTTATTTAAATAAATAAAGAAGCTTAGTGTTTACTAAGCATTTTATTTCATAAGAATAGATGTAAATTATATGTTACAATTATATGTCTTATGAAAACTACATAAGGATCAATTCCTCTCAGGTGGTATATATTGTTGCATTAGGTTCCAACAAGGCTATTCTCGCTAGTATGATATAGTTATAATCAATAAAATTTAGTATCGATCCAAATTTGTACGAGATAGTGTTGAAAATTAAAATATGTATTGGTATGAGTCACGTGACTCTAAGATATATCATATTTTTTATTCTATCTCTATTTCCAAATGAAGAACCTATTAAGCCTAGTAGCCGCTATGTCATTCATTTCAATTAGTAATAGAGATTAACACTCAATCATTTTATTTGATATGAATGACTGCGAATTATAATTTACAAATATATATCTTAGGTGAAAAAATAAGTCTTGATCCCTTTTGATGGAATGTAGTGTAATAATTAGGTCTTCCAAGTAAATTCTAGCCAATATGATACAATTACTATCAATGAAATACAATATCAATCCAAAGTTGTACAAATAGTGATTGCAAGAAAAAGAGGTAATGATAGGAGCTTAGAAGTCGCTAATAATTTTCATTGATACGAACGGATGTGAATTATACTTTACAAAGATGTATTTTAGGAGAAATAAATAAGTCTTTATCCCTCTCGATGGAAAGTATTCCAACAATTGGCTCCACCACGTAAAGTAAAACTACTTTGATACAATTATAATCATTAAAAAATATAATCGATCCAAATATGTAAAGATAGAGATTACAAAGACAAGAGCTAATGATAGGATCCTAGCAATTTCTGCTAAGCTTGACCATGATTTTTTAGTCTATAGCTACTTTAGAATTAAGAAATTGTTGAGCCTAACGACCTCTATTGTTATGGTGTGGATCCTTTTTCATTTATGGAAGTTTTAAAGACTATACACTTTGAGTACTATATATTTTCCATAGTTTTCTCACCGGGGTTCGAGGTACAACACCCGAGAAAAAAATTGGCCTTGAAAATGTGCCTCGATATATTAGGAAAAGTGTTCTTCTCATATGGGTGGGATTTTCACACATAGGTTTATGGTATGGTTTTGGCCCATGGTTTTGTACCCATGGTATTGTAAAAATGCTTAGCAGCTTCCTATTTATGTGGTTATTTGCATCGATAGGGTTGATGTAACATTGCGAGATGTGTGTGAGTTCAAGTGTGAATTCTATAGAGTTTGTTGAGCATAGCTCGAAATAGATCTAGGTATTGTATTAAAAGAGAGGTGTCTTGTAATAAAATGTGAGCAAGTGATTCTTAGTAGAGGTAGCCCAAATTGGATGAACCATGTAAAATATTGTCTCTTTATGTTGTGTTCTTTTTATTCTCGCACTTCTATTTCAGTTCTGTAAATATTTTTTCTGCATATTAGTTTCTACTATTTTCATTATGTGAGGATTTTTCTACATATTTTATCCCTTAGTTTCTAACATCTATTTTATTCCTTTCAATCATTATTAGAGATTATTAGTATCTAAGAATTTTATTTGATAGAGAGTGATGCAAATTATCATTTACTGAGAGATATATCTTAGAAGAAATAAATAATTCTTGATCCCTCTCGATGGAATGTAGTGCAGATTGGGTCATCCAAGGATAGTCCAGCCAATACGATACAATTACAATCAATTTGAAAAATAATATCGATCTAGATATATATAGATAGTGTTCATAATAATAAGAGACCACTTATTTTACTAAATTGGGACATATTCTAGTGAATTGAGAATCTAATAATTCAAGTATTGAAATAAATTCATCTCCTTTTTTGTGTATATTGGATTCCATTTTTTGATATATTGATTCCATTAGTAGCAATATTGGATTCCATTAGTAGAAATATCATATTCCAATATTTTCATTATCGAGTTATTCAAGTTCCAATTTCTCTATTATTGGAATCCAATATCGCTATTATTGGAATCCAATATCGCTCTCATAAGATTCAAGTTGAGAGTGATCACCATTTGGATTGGGTCAAGAGGTTCTACCATATTTTCTCCCTCTAGGAGTTTTAGAATGAGGAACACTTCATTTTTTGATGCCCCATATACTATGAGATTAGATGCAATTTTAATGTCTTTTTGTTAATTTCCAATGTTCACAACCTTCTTCAGTATTATGATCGGAGGTGTCTCACTCTCTATTTACATGAAGCTCTTAAGCTCCATGACATGATCCTCCATCCAAATTTGATGGAGACTACTTCTATATGGATCACATCTATCTTTGATGTGCTCTTGTGTTAGAGGGACATCAAGTGGAGACTTGATCCTAGCGCAAACCCACATTCTAGATATGTCAAAACCAAAGGTGATTATTCCCAGTCCTAGACATTTATGGACTCAGACCTAACCAAGGGCCCTTTCTCATAGGCTTTAGACCACCAGGCTCATCCAGAGAGATTTAACCTCAATGGATCATAGTTGTCTTAGAATACTTCTTGTTCTCAACACTAGTCATTAACACATCACTAGATTCTTTCTAGCTAGCCTTAGGCGACAGTCATGAGGGCTAGTGTTGAGGATTTTCCTCCATCTCCCTTTCTTCTTCTTTTTTTGTTCTCGGAGACCCGTTTTGGGTCTTCTCTTACAGTTCTTATTTGCTTTGTATGGTGTAGTCCCATTTACCTATTTCTGTGGTCACTTGCTGAACATTTAATAAAATTATCTTATCTAATCATATCCTATATATTTTGTAGGCCCATCCTTATGGGAAGTGGTAGTCAACATCAACACACAACAAAAATCATCATCAACAACATGTAAAACCTCAATAATCTACAAGTGTGTTTCCACCCTAGGGTCACTATCATCACTTTTCTTTTTACTTCCTCTTCTTTAGTTTCCACACTTCACAATTTTTATCATACAACGCTCTATTTGTTGCTGCACACTCTTCTACATTGATCTTCAAGGTTATCATGTATGCATCTCTATCTATTTTATGTTACTAAGATTTATTATCACCAACATAAAGTGCGGGAAATGTAGACAAAAATCAAGCATTTGGATACATTACTAGGTCCTAATCACATAATACTATTCATATTATTCTTATGGGAGAAAAGTACTAATTGATCATTTTACGTGGCCTCTTAGCCAACCTCCCTCTTAGACTTATGGATTTCACTTCCCAATATGACCCTTCATACTTCACCTATTATGGATCTAGATACAAGTACCTAGAAGTCTTTGTATTTATCTTGCTCATTTTTGGGTCCTTTTTATCTCAAGTTAGGCATCCTTATCTCTAAGGGTTTTCCTTTTAGTGATAAATTATGAAATTTGAACAAGATAATAATATAAAGACGAAGTTATATGACAAAAATAAAGGACCAAGCTCTAAGCATCTATATTATCACCTAAGGTTGCATCTCACAAGAATTTAAAGAGCATCATTGCTTCTATATAACACAATTGCAAGGGACAAGGGTTGGTTTTATGCATCATACTTCATAGTAGTGAAGTATATTCTATTCCATGCATAATTCTATTAAATTTTTCTACATCTATCTACTTTTCTCGCTTATCAAGTGCAACATGTAAAAGAGCCACCTAGGGTAGAATTCTGTACACACACACATAAAACTACATTGGGTCTAAAATGTAGTGCAAAGCTCGTTTCAATATCACCATTACGACAATCGAGGATAGTCTGAGCCCTCATTTTGCATATTTATTTTTTAGGATTTGATGTTATTTTGAGGGTTTTATAGGAGATCTATTTATTATAGGTTATCAATGACATCCACGGAAGTTGTGCAACATACTAGTGATAGATAACAAGGGTTTTGGATTAACTAGAAACCCTATAAAATATATTTATGGACCTCCTTCATAGACCCTAGTGCCTAGAAATGGATCACAATGTCCAGCGCCCCGGTCTGACTCCAATAACCTTAGTCCATGTTCCTCTTGTACTTATACATTTTTTTGGGCTCATTCATGACCTCATGTGCTTTAGTTTGATCAGTTTTCCACCTTTGCACATTACCAAGAATATGATGAAATCAATTAAGTTTCTTAACTCTTAATTACACTTAGGGTTTTCCTTCATTGTTTTCTCTGATTCATCCAAAGGTACTTTCTTGCCATATCTTCTTGTTGTAACACATCTTAGAATTTAACTTAAGTAATAACAATCCATTTAGGCTATTTTTGTTAAAAATGTTGAAATATCTTATCATGGTTTGTTTTTGAAAATTTTGAGCATGGTTGTATTTTTGAAGCCATAAAAATCAATATGTGTTCTCATATTTATCCCTTCCAATTTTTTAAAATTCGGTAAATGTATAATTTTCCGTAGAATTTTCAACGAAACTCTATTTTTCGTGCTTCCAGTAGCTAATTATTTCTATGATACCATATTTTTTAATGTCAAGTTTAACAAACATTTCTCAATTGATAGGGTTTAACATCATTTTTCATTCAATTTGTTGATCCCTAAATACTGCGTTCAAAATATGTGTGTTTTTTTGCTTGTAGAAATTTAAAAAGATGTTATGGGATTTTTTTCACAAGAGCAATGAAAAATGTTTCATAAAATACTTAATATGGACTACAATTATTGTTGGAAGTGAACAAAATGGGTGTTGTCAAAAAGGGTGAGGAAACTAGATTTTTTAGGGGTTGTTATTCATTTAATGTTTTTGGATCAAGCTATCACTTAAGTTCTCTAGGCATTTCATTATAAATTTAACTAAAGTAACGAAATACTGATAATAACTTCTAGAAGATGAAAAATTAATAATAACACAAGTAATTTTTTTCTTGTTTACAGTAATTGTTTGCTTTCATAAGGAAATGATGGGAAATACAATTTTGTCGAAAAATACATGTCATGGTCAAGGAAAAATACAAAGGGTTTCATGTGTGTAGGTTCCTTCTTGAAAAATAGTGAATCAAGGAACTATAAAACCTGTAATTTGAGAATGCGAGGATCAATAAGATTTATGATAATATTTCAATTGCTTGATAGTTATGGAAAGACAAATGCAATAATTATAGATTAAAATTACATTATTTGGTTGTATTAGTTAAATAAGCTAATGATATATCCACACTAAAAATTATAAGATTACAAGGATTTTCTTTTAATCGACTATAATAAATGTGAGGAAAGTTTTTTACTTTAGATCTTGATAAGAGCTATTAGAAGATAATTAATTTACATGTAGATTGAGGTAAGTGAGATAAGGTAAATTATTCCTTATTTATTTTTAGTGGTACATGGATGAATATAGAAAAAGGAAGATGTGATATCTTGGGAAATTGTGATATTAAATGAGAAGGGAGATTATACACAGTTTGAAAGTCTGTGTCTTCATGTTAACACTATAAAGAGTGTGGTCATTATATTTATATTAATTATACCATGGCATTTATTACTTCATTGACTCTGCTAATTATATACCACTCGAGGATTTTGAGATTTTATTTTTATTAAAATGTGTAATTTTTTAATTCCTTTCAATAAATTATAATAAATATTATGATAACTACATAAGTCTTGATCCCTCTTGAGGGTATGTAGTGTAGTACTTGGCTCTGTTAAGGAAAGTCCACCCAATATATTACAATTATAAATAAGTAAAGAGATGTATACACATCCTTGTCACAAACTAATCAGAGCTAAGTAAAGCTTGACCCCTGAAGAAAACATGTAATAAAAATCTTTAATCAGCCAATAATAAATGTTCACTGAATGATGCCCAATGAACAACAAGTTCAAAACATTTTGTCAATGTTGATCATCGTGACCACTAAGCTTTAAATATTTGTTTATGGTTATCCTTAGTGAACACTAGGATCAGAAATTTGTATGTCTTGACCCCTCAATAGTGCATGTATTACCACACTTTTCTCATTACATTAATATTTTTCCCGTAATGATGTCAGCGAACGCTAAGATTTAAATATTTTGTTGTGGATCACCCTAGAGATTTCTATGAACAAACATTTGTATGCCTTGAACCCTCTATAATGCATGTTTTTTTGCTCTTTTCTCATTGTATTTATATTTTTCTGTAATTATTCCTAACAACTGCTAAGCTTAAAATATTTCGTTATGGCTAAACCTACCTACCATTCGATCATAACAACATATGTATTGACCTCTCAAGAGTGCATGTATTTTCATATTTTATTCATTACATTAATAGTTTTACTATTAATGATGCCTAAGGACAGCGAAGTTATAAATATTTTGTTATAGCTCATATTAGCTACCATTAGAAACAAAATTACGTATGTCATGACCCCTCGATAGTGTATATATTAGAACATATATCTAATTTCATTATTTGTTTTTGTGATAATGCTTGATTAGTGAATGCCAAGCTCTAGATATTGTATCATTTCCAACAAAATATTTTATTTTTATGGCAGTCAATTCCATCCATGGCACCATATTATTTAACGTAATATAATAAAAAAATCTCAACTCAAATGTTTTGGCATATTTTTGTCATTCACTTTGATGATACTTAACTTATTTATAAAATATGTGTAAATTGTGTTTGGTAGAAATGCACAAACATGTTATGGGAATTTTCTCACAA